>CM019066.1:291495198-292834792 GCA_009667805.1 Leptobrachium leishanense
ATGACTATTTAGTTTAAACAGCAGTACAGCTCGGTGGGCTGGAGGGGTCACCTGCTGTGAGAGTCATAAATGAGATAAATCACTCCCCAGGGAAACACGGCATTTGGCATGCCGCAGCAATAGGAGCACACAGGAAGCTCAGGGAGATTTCTTTACATGTTTTTTTTTTTAGAAACTATCCATCTGTCAGCAGTTTGGCTAACACAATGTATAGGCAGACTTCAGAAGATCTTTCAAAGCTAAAGTTTTTTGGGCGCAATTGGTGCACTTTAAGACCTAGTTAAATATTGACATTAATGTAGACATATCATTTTATGGCAAGCAATTTCCCACAAGCCAGTTGTGTAACTTTTTTCTCTTTATTTATAGCAAACATGGCACTTGCATATATACGGGGGAAGGATTAACGTGAGGATATTGACATGAGCAACCATCAAAGAACATGGACCTAACATGAGAACTGGCTCGATCTCCAGCTAAAGGTTAGGAAAATGTTATGAAAGTGGTGTAAAATATGTCTACGTTGAACAATTGAACTGTCCAGGTTGAAGGGAATGCTTATCTAAAAGTAAGTAAAATAGATATAATAACTATGCATTAAAAATATGCATATAAAGTAAAAAGAAAAAACACACTTGCGTTCCTGCTGTGTTTAGAAATATGGGGCTTTACAGCAACTCATGTAACTCTGCCCAGTTTTCTACTTATCATTTAATTTATTATATAATCACAGTCACTCTTAACATTTGTGGGAGCCCCTACATACTCCCCTAAAGATAGATAACATATGTCTAGTTTACAACTAGACCCTAGATATAAACAGATAAATAGATATAAATATATAAACAGACCAGTATAGCTAGATAGATACATAGAAAGATAATCAGATATAGATAACAGATTAGATATGCAGACAGATACAGAGAAACAGAATAGGCAGCTAGATATGGAGAGATAGACACACAGTGGCGTCACAAGGGGGGTGCGGACCTTACCCGGGTGACACCCTCTAGGGACGCCACTGAATATCCATTGCCTGTGCCTGAGTTGGCCCCTCTGCTGCTCCCCAAGGGGCCCTCTCAGGCTGTTGGACTCCGCCCTCCCCTGCTGCTCTCTCCCTCCTCTTCCTCCTCGGGGGGACCCAGGGAGTGCAGGGGAGAACTGCGGGAGCCGGGCTGGTGGCAGCCAATACAGCACAGCTCAGTCACACGGGGTGGAGAGGCTTGTCGTAGGTGGCGCAACATGGGACGGTGGACAGGGATCGGTCAGGGCCAAACTCAGTGAGGACGCGAGGGCCCTGGAGTGGCTGGGCGACCCCTGCCCATCCCCCTGGCACCAGGAGGGCATATCTGGGCCAGACAGAGGGGGGAAAAGGGGTGGGGAAAAGGGGTGACACCGGGTACAAAAGAGGGGAAATGGGGTGACAGAGAGCATGGGGGGATGGGGTGATACAGGTACAGAGTGGAGGAAATGGGGTGATACAGGGCACAGAGGAAATGGTTTGACTTAAGGCACCGCGAGTCAGTGGCTTTGATTTATAGGAAGGAATGAGGCCATTTTTTTTTCTATTTTGTATTCTGTAAAATAAATTGCCGTTGCTGTTGCCATTGTTGTGGCACGGGTTGATGTTTGGTACGAGGTAGTAGATTCACTTTGTTCAATTTTTCGTTGGGGATCTAATTCTATTGTTAATCAATAATATCATCAGAAATATTCTGTAAATATATATATATCATGACCTGAGAATAGATACTGTGACTGTCCAGAGTTGTTTGAGAAGGCATGTTCACACACACACTGCATGTTACAAAAATTATAACGCCTGATACCGGACACTCATTTGTCGGTGTTTAACGCTTTTTTTGTAGCTGATTATCAGATTCTGTTTGTGATTTGTAAAAGACAATTGGAGTGTGACAGACAATGTAAAACAAAAAATACAACCTCTAGATATCCTAGACGTCTCTCCCTTAGGCGTCTTGACAATGTGAAAGAGGTAGATATGGGAAAACGGGAATCTGTAGAGGTAAAAAACAGCGACTCATAGCGCATACAAGTATATAAAAGGGTGTATCAAGAGATGCCCCTGCTAGGATAGCACTCACAAGATATAAAATCTTTAAAACTTATCGTCTCAACGAAGATTTCACACCACATCTGTTGCTCATGGAATATTCAGTCTGGAAATCCTTGCCGCCGCAGGAACCACCAATCACCATCCAGAGTCAAAACAGAAAAATTTATTGGGGTGTATAAATAAAATAAGGATCCAACGCGTTTCGTGCGACAACCGCACTTCCTCAGGGATAAAAGAGTAAAACAAACAATATATGACAGATTTTCAAAAGTCTCCTTTTAAACTCATTCCTCAAGAAGCCAAATTGAGTGATTTACGGTCCCTCCCTTTGGCGTGCGTTCCACCTTTGGAACGCACCGGAAGTGACGTATCGCCTCTTTTCCGGAAGTGATGTATCACCGCTCTTTCTTCCTTCGATGCGACTCGAAAACGAAACGAAAACAAAACGAAACGAAAACGAAGATCCCCTCTCAGTGGATCCGATCTAGAGTCCACGAGTTCCGGCGGTCCTTAATGTAATTCGGTATATGAAAACGAAAACGATACGATCAAATAAGAAAACGAAAACAATACGATCAGATATTCTAATGAAGCAGTACCATAATTTGTAAGAACAATCCTAAAAGTCCAAAAATTCTTCTTTTGATCAATTTTAACAGTCCTAAATATTTCGTAAGGGTATATTTTCAGATCGAATAGATTGAAAAAGAACATTTTCCTGGAACTTATTTCCAGACAACCTATTTTAAAGGCAATTCTTAATATCCAGGTCCACATTCAGACCACCCAGTTTCCACGTGCCTAGTTTGTATATCCACTCCATTTCTTTTCTCGCTAGAAATCTGGAGTGGTCGTCACCTCTCTGATCATTCTTAATTACATCGATACCCAACCATTTTAGTTTATCCACTGAGAATTTAGGGCAATTATTACAGTGTACTGGTACGCTATGATTCAGGACCTTTCTTCTAATATTGCCTAGATGTTCCAATATTCGTACCTTAATTTCTCTTTTGGTTTTACCCACATACTGTGCCCCACATGGACATTCCAATAGATAAACCGCTCCTGTGCTATTGCAATTAATAAATGATTTAACGGAAAATTCTTTCTGCAACAAATTACTTTTAAAATTAATTGTTTTTTTGTTTTGATACTGGCATGCCTTACACCTACCCAGGGGTCAAGTCCTGGGAAAAAAAGTGAGGGAACTCACCCACGAATTCCACAACCCCCATTACCTTAAGAAAATATATATATATATCTCACGAGTATAGCCGGACGAGCCGGTGATACCATTTTTATTGGGTTAACTTTACATTTAAAAGACAAACTTTCAAGAGTGTAAACTGGACACTATACTGATCAGTGAAAGGTATCACTACGTACAGGTATACTCGTGATTTTGGCAACTGGACTAACGCATTATATATATATATATATCTCCAGGCACAGACCCCCAGAATAATATACCCAGCACTGAGCCCCCAGAATAACATACACAGCACTGAGCCCCCAGAATAACATACACAGCACTGAGCCCCCAGAATAATATACACAGCGCTGAGCCCCCAGAATAATATACACAGCGCTGAGCCCCCAGAATAATATACACAGCACTGAGCCCCCAGAATAACATACACAGCACTGAGCCCCCAGAATAATATACACAGCGCTGAGCCCCCAGAATAACATACACATCACTGAGCCCCCAGAATAATATACACAGTGCTGAACCCCAAGAATAATATACACAGCACTGAGCCTCCAGAATAATATACACAGCACTGAGCCCCAACAATAACATAATAACATGCACAGCACAGAGCCCCCATAATAATATACACAGCGCTCAGCCCCCAGAATAATATACACAGCACTGAGCCCCCAGAATAACATACACAGCGCTGAGCCCCCAGAATAACATACACAGCGCTGAGCCCCCAGAATAATATACACAGCACTGAGCCTCCAGTATAATATACACAGCACTGAGCCCCAACAATAACATAATAACATGCACAGCACAGAGCCCCCATAATAATATGCACAGCACTGAACCCCAAGAATAATATGCACAGCACTGAACCCCAAGAATAATATGCACAGCACTGAACCCCAAGAATAATATGCACAGCACTGGTTATATGGATATATTTTCCCCAGTTCACATGGATATAATTGCCCCCCAGCTCTCATGGATATAAATGCCCCAGGTCTCATGGATAATGCCCCCAACTGTCATGGATAATGCCCCTGGTCTCATGGATACTGCCCCTGGTCTCATGGATATGCCCCTGGTCTCATGGATAATGCCCCTGGTCTCATGGATAATGCCCCCTGGTCTCATGGATAATGCCCCCTGGTCTCATGGATAATGCCCCCTGGTCTCATGGATAATGCCCCCTGGTCTCATGGATATGCCCCTGGTCTCATGGATACTGCCCCTGGTCTCATGGATAATGCCCCCAGGTCTCATGGATACTGCCCCTGGTCTCATGGATACTGCCCCTGGTCTCATGGATACTGCCCCTGGTCTCATGGATACTGCCCCCTGGTCTCATGGATAATGCCCCCAACTCTCATGGATAATGCCCCAACTCTCATGGATACTGCCCCCAGGTCTCATGGATAATGCCCCCAACTCTCATGGATATGCCCCCTGGTCTCATGGATATGCCCCTGGTCTCATGGATATGCCCCCAGGTCTCATGGATATGCCCCTGGTCTCATGGATATGCCCCTGGTCTCATGGATATGCCCCTGGTCTCATGGATACTGCCCCTGGTCTCATGGATACTGCCCCTGGTCTCATGGATAATGCCCCCAGGTCTCATGGATAATGCCCCTGGTCTCATGGATATGCCCCTGGTCTCATGGATATGCCCCTGGTCTCATGGATATGCCCCTGGTCTCATGGATAATGCCCCTGGTCTCATGGATAATGCCCCTGGTCTCATGGATAGTGCCCCTGGTCTCATGGATACTGCCTCTGGTCTCATGGATATGCCCCCCAGGTCTCATGGATATGCCCCCTGGTCTCATGGATATGCCCCCTGGTCTCATGGATATGCCCCCTGGTCTCATGGATATGCCCCCTGGTCTCATGGATATGCCCCCAACCCAACTTACCGCTGCTGCTGCTGCCGCCGCACACTGCCGGCGGCCACGTGTTTCCTGCTCAGCGGCCGCTGACAGGAAGTGCAGCCGCTCGCCTGGGATCTAGGAAACAGCCAGGCGAGCGGCTCCACTTCCGGTCACCGGCCGCTAGAATAGGAAGCACGCGGCCGCCGCCAATGTGCGGCGGCCGCCTGTTAAGCGTTCGGGCTCGGGCCACAGCGGGAACGCTGCGTTACCGCAGCGTTCCCGCTGTCGGAGAAGTGCGGGAACGCCGTTCCCGCGCGTTCCCGCTCGACTCGAGCCCTGCACCTACCACATTTATGAAAACCTATTGGTTTATCCATTTGAAGAAATCCCTTATTAATCTCCTTCTTTTTAGGAAGGAAACTTGGGGCTAGCTGACTCTTTAAATTATGTGCTTTTCTAAAGATGACCATAGGTGACCTTGGAATATCCTGAGCCAGAATGGGATCTGCTTTCAAGATATGCCAATGTCTATTTAGAATTTGTTTGATCTTATTAGCATGAGGATTATATTGGGTGGTGAACGCATATTTAAACCTTGCTTCTTCTCTAAATCCAACTTCTTTATGTTTTAATTTTTTAGATGTTAACCAATTTTTTCTATCTTTTTGTTCTACTTTTAACCTATCTCGTTCTAATTTCCTTTTTTCATATCCTTTCTGATAATATCGTTCAAGAACCTTATTACTTTGTTTGTAGAAGACTTCTTGTTCAGAACAATTTCTTCTAAGTCTAATCAGCTGGCTCTTTGGTACATTTTCTAACCATTTAGTTGCATGCGAGCTGTCTCTACTTATTGCTGTATTGGTATCTGTCTTTTTTATATTTCAAAATTTTTATTTTAAAGACATGACTGCAGGAAAATAAATCAGTGACAAACAATGGCCACGCAGGACCAACAAGAAGGAAGCACAGGTGTAAACAGCAATAAAGCAAAACAATGAAAGGTGGGAGCCAGAGACCAAAAATAAAATAAAGTCAAATAAATTTAAAAAAAAAAAAAAAAAAAAAAAAAAAAAGGGGGGGAAAAGAAAGGTAGTGGGGGTGCGGCAAAGGCCAACTACGTGACTCTCCTGGCTCACTCCAGATAGTCCAAAGGACAAGGAGGCCATGGAGGACAAATGTCACGCGGCCAGGGCTCTCGGGGGCCAATTATGGCAGGCAGAGCCATGGTAGCTGCCATAGTGGCACACCCCGTGGAAGCCCTGTTCTGCCAAAAAAAAATAAAAATAAAAAAAAATAATAAAAAATAAAAATATATAAAGGAATGAAAGAGGCCCCCAGCATCCACTAACACATCAGAATTACTCTATACACAAAATAATGTCTCTGAGTTTCAGCCAGTGAGGGAGGGGATCATGAAAAACAAAAGAATGTCCTCAATGAGTGACAGGGGTGCAGGGTAACACAGGAGGGGGGGGGCAACGGCCCACAGATACATCTATAATGTCAGCCGGTATCCCAAAGTTCAGGAAAAGACTGGGCCCCCAGCGTGGTGGGGAGAAGCTTATCCGAGGGCGCGCCGGGTCAGCAAAAGAGGTCATCACGGCGGCGGATAATTCCCATCTGCCTGAAATGCCAGGTATCAAGCCCACGACGGTGTCAGCAGCAGACCGGCCCATGCATCTCCAGGAATCCAAGATCAGCCCGCAGCCGCCAGACCATCTCAGCACCCCGAAGGACAGCGGATCTCCAGTGAGCCCCACCGGACTGCCACATGCCGTGATCTGGCCAGCCTCCACCACATCAGGTAAGAACTCCAGGATACCAAGGAGCGCAGCCGGGGTCTGCCCTTTCCGTGACAGGCCAATCCTCGTTGGAACATCAGGATCTCCTCTGCATTCAGTGAGTGCACTGCGGGGCCATGTCTCCACCGGCTGTGTCTCATGCTCACCACCGGGCGCCGCAGCAGGGAGCACCGTCCCCCCCCACCCAGCCTCCTGCCGGGTGAGGAGCCACGACTCCCGGAATTCCCTCCACAGCTCCAGCAGCATCCCCTTCGTGAGGGGCTGGGAATCAAGTGTAGCCATCTTAAGGAGCCAGAGGAGTGGATGGCAAGAGGTAAACACCGCAGGTCGGCTCAGGCAGCCAATGGGGTCAGGAAAGCCAAGGCGTCTCGTCAGGTCTCGAAGATGGCTGCTGAGTTAGGCCGCAGGCATAGGCCCAAAATCAGGGTAGGCTGCAACGGCACGTAGGGTGGCAGCAGGTGAGCTCGGCACCCCCTCCCCAAGTCCAGGGCAACAATACCCACAAGAGGGGTCTCAAAATAGACAGGGAGGACGCGAAAATTGAAAGAAAAGAATAAATCTGCAGGAGAGCTCAGCAACACGCGTCCTCTCCCGTCAACAGTCAGCTCCGCCCTCGGTATCTGTCTTTTTAAAAAAAGTTTTAGTCTCTATTTTTTCATCCTTAATGTAAATTGTAAGGTCAAGAAAGTCTATACTCAACTTACTAATATTAAAAGTGAATCTTAAATTGAAATTGTTAGTGTTCAATGAATCAATAAACTCTCTTAAAGAGTCTTCATTCCCTCTCCACAAAATTAAAATATCGTCAATATAACGCCGCCAGAGGACGAGGCAGCCCCCAGCCACGCCAGACCACACATGACTCTGCTCCCACCTATGCATGTATAGGTTGGCGTAGCCCGGGGCAAACCTCGTCCCCATGGCATTACCACAAACCTATTTATGGTACTGCTTCATTAGAATATCTGATCGTATCGTTTTCGTTTTCATATCTGATCGTATCGTTTTCGTTTTCGTTTCATTTCGTTTATTTGTTTATTTATTTATTTTTTCTTCTCCTTTCATAAATTACTATCGCCAAATTCTTCGGATGTGACTTGGAACGTATCCCTATGAACTATCCGAATTACATTAAGGACCGCCAGAACTCGTGGACTCTAGATCGGATCCACTGAGAGGGGATCTTCGTTTTTGTTTCGTTTTCGAGTCGCATCGAAGGAAGAAAGAGCGGTGATACATCACTTCCGGAAAAGAGGCGATACGTCACTTCCGGTGCGTTCCAAAGGTGGAACGCACGCCAAAGGGAGGGACCGGAAGTCACTCAATTTGGCTTCTTGAGGAAAGAGTTTAAAAGGAGACTTTTGAAAATCTGTCATATATTGTTTGTTTTACTGTTTTATCCCTGAGGAAGTGCGGTTGTCGCACGAAACGCGTTGGATCCTTATTTTATTTATACACCCCAATAATTTTTTCTGTTTTGACTCTGGATGGTGATTGGTGGTTCCTGCGGCGGCAAGGATTTCCAGACTGAATATTCCATGAGCAACAGATGTGGTGTGAAATCTCCGTTGAGACGATAAGTTTTAAAGATTTTATATCTTGTGAGTGCTATCCTAGCAGGGGCATCTCTTGATACACCCTTTTATATACTTGTATGCGCTATGAGTCGCTGTTTTTTACCTCTACAGATTCCCGTTTTCCCATATCTACCTCTGTTTGTGATTTGTTGCTCTTTGTTGTAGAAGAATATCAGGAAAGAAGCATGGCACAGAGGAGACAGAGGCAGTGGCATCACAAAGAGAGTGAGGGGGGTGCGGACTGCACCCGGATGACACCCTCTGGAGCAGTGATGGAGAACCTATGGCACGCGTGCCACACCTGGCACGCGGGGCCGACTGTGTCGGTACGCGAGCCATAGGCTTGCCTCACTGCCGCGTCCTTCCAGCACGCGCCGACAAATGATGTTCCCCGGCCGCTTGTTGAAGTCCACCAGAGTTAACGCCGCGATCTCGCAAGATCACGGCTGGTGGACTTCAACGTGCGGCCGGGGAACTTCATTTGCCGGCGCGTGCTGGGGAGGAAGAAGCATGCTGTGAGGCACCGGGAGGACCAAGTGAGCTGGGGGCCAATAACCATCCATCTGTGACCTGGGGCAGTATACATCCATGTGTGAGTTGGGGCAATATACATCCATGTGTGAGCTGGGGCAGTATACATCCATGTGTGAGCTGGGCCAATATCCATCCATGTGTGAGCTGGGGCAGTATACATCCATGTGTGAGCTGGGGCAGTATACATCCATGAGTGAGCTGGGGCGGTATACATCCATGTGTGAGCTGGGGCAGTATAAGTGCATGTGTGAGCTGGGGCAGTATACATCCATGTGTGAGGTTGGGGCAAATACATCCATGTATGAGCTGGGGCAGTACACATCCATGTGTGAGCTTGTGGCAGTATACATCCATGTGTGAGCTGGAGCAATATACATCCATGTGTGAACTTGGGGCAAATACATCCATGTGTGAGCTTGGGGCAAATACATCCATGTGTGAGCTTGGGGCAAATATATATCCATGTGTGAGCTTGGGGCAAATACATCCATGTGTGAGCTGGGGGCAATATATAAATGTGAGCTGGGGCCAATATATAAATGTGAGCTGGGGCCAATTATATCCATGTGTGAGCTTGGGGCAAATATATTCATCTTCTTTATAAATGTATTTTTCTTTTAAGACTTAAGCACATAATTAGTTCAGACAGTCGTATGAAGTGTCTATTTGTGGGGTTGGCACTTTGAGACACATAAGTTGGTTCAGCGATCCAGTTTGGGCACTCTGGCTCAAAAAGGTTTGCCATCCCTGCTCTAGAGGGTGACACCATGAGTTACCGCACCGGGTGACACCAACCCTAGTGACGCCACTGGACTCACAGATAGTGGGACTGGCAGATACAGAAAGATGGGTATCAAATAGAGAGCTATGGATAGACAGATAGACACAGAGATAGATGTTGAATAGATAATAGACAGCAAGATACTGATGGATATAGACAGACAAACAGCTAGATGCAGAAAGAGACAAACATATAGATAGATTGATACATGATAGACAAACAAATACAGATATATAGACAGACAGACAGTCAGGTGGATGGATATAGAAAGACCTATGAATGAATAAATAGAAGTTAATCCTATAGTCAGGCTGTCAACATTAGACTCTGAGGGCCCAATCACCTCCTTCAAGCTAACGCGAGCATTCACGTTAGCGCTAGAGGTGATACGGGTGAGCCAGCGCTAGAGGTGAAGCGCGCTTCACAGATCACCTCTGATTTGCTAGCGAGTTAAAAAACCTGTTAGCGAATCGGTATTAGTGGTTTGTACCATGAGCTTACTGTACTTTGCGCTCCCTATACTTAACATGGGGAGTGCAAAGTGCAAGCAGAGATTAGCCATTGTTAGGATCACAAGGTCCTAACATTAGTTACTAAGAGCTGTTGCTAACTGAAAAGGTTAACACCAGCTCAGAGGTGTAGGTAACAGATTGCACTGCTGCAGAATCATTTCGCAGCAGCTCTAAACCCCCCAAAAATCAAATACTCACCTCTTATCCCGCAGGGAGAATGGCGGCCGGATCAGCCGCTTCTGGCCGCTGGGAGCAGAGGGAGACTGGGGGTAGAGGAAGTCCCCAGTCTCCCTCCGTGATCACTCCGCCGACCAGCAGGATCTCATGAGAGGCGAGATCCTGCCGGTCATGTGACCTGGCAGCAGAAACCTCCATGGAGTCCTATGGGCTCCGTGGAGGGGATGCTCAGAACGGCACTATAGCGCTGTGAAACCGTGAAGCAAAGGCGAAATTGGCAAACGCTAATAAAACCCCTTAGGCCGGGGGCACACAAGACATTTTCTTTAACGCACAGTACGTGCGTTAAAGAAAACGCTAACGCACTGGCGTCCACTCGACGCCCGCCTGCCCCCCCCTCAGTGCTGCAAAGCGCGATCGCACAGCCCCATCGACGCGCATCCTAGCACATCATCACCTGTATGAGCATCGATGGGGCTGCGCGATCCTCCTGCGCTCAAGTGCGCATGCGCACTGCATTTGACGTCCAACGTCGTGTTAATCCTAGCGTAACAGCCTTTGTGTTTTCAAGACGGACGTCTTCAGCGCGCGTTATGCGTAGCACGCGTTATGCGTGTGGTCTTCGCGTTATGTGTAATTATATGTAGTAACGCACGTTAGTGTGCACTAAAAATGTCTCGTGTGCACCCGGCCTTAGCGTCCCAGTTTTAGCTCAGGGGACCCGATAGGACCCTGAAAAGGCAGTTTTACTGCTGCTTGCAATGCCTGAGGAAAATGGTCCCACCATCAATCTTTTAGGAATAGATGAAAAGCAGATTGTTTTAATTATATGACGTTATAAAGCTAATCACTGATTCCTGCTGAAGGGCGTATGATGAGTGGGGGGGACTTGTTGCATTTGCATTGGGATGCCCCAAGATAAACCCTTCCCTTGGGATGTGTGGACCTACCTTTTGTCCAGAACCCCTTGATACTTTTACCCCACATGAAAATCACTTGACTGCTCACAAAATTGTGTTTTGTTGCTGCACATTGACTCCATATGGACCTACCATGTACCATCGGGGTGTTTATCAAAATTAAAGCCAACAAATTGTTATGTGAACTCCCTGCCACTCTACAGAATACCCACCCTGTCGCAATATTTGGGCACCATGGCTGGCATACAAGTGCAGGGTCTTGTAAGGACCATTGCTCTGCTTTCCCTCTTCCAGCCCCCCCTTTTTTCCTTTTCCTCTTCCTGTTCCTTTTAGACTATAAGCTTTTGAACGGGGTCCTCTTCTCCTATTGTTTTCAGTGTGTCTAAGCTGTTTGTTAATTTGGTTTGTTTTTTTTGTGCTACCCATTGTACAGCGTTACGGAATCTGTTGGCGCTTTATAAATGCTTTTAAATGTAATTTTATCTTCCTCTTACTTCCACTTTGACTTTCTGTAAACATGTAAACGCTGTGACACATGGTCTATCAATTCCAACTACATACACATTTGTAAATACGTATGCTCCTTCTTTCGATGTC
The DNA here is from genome assembly GCA_009667805.1 of Leptobrachium leishanense. Lineage (NCBI taxonomy): Eukaryota > Metazoa > Chordata > Amphibia > Anura > Megophryidae > Leptobrachium > Leptobrachium leishanense. The sequence goes on from CM019066.1 coordinate 291,507,266, forward strand.
AATTTGAAAGTTCTTAAAATATATATATATTAATGTAACAAGATATTGTCTCAATTAGCCACTTTTGCGTCATTGTACTGTAATAGGCGTTGTATTGGTTTAGGATATATAGGGTTAAATATGCACATTATGAGGGCATTTATCATCTGTAAGAAGGCATTTACGGCTTCAATATGAAAATAAATGTCACCGTGGCACGAACTGCAACCACAAAAGACCTAATGCTGTGACAGGCTTATCACATACATTTACTGAGTCTATTCTCAAGACAGGTGCAGGGAGCCGAGTGTCCTTAAACAGCCTCTTTCAGGCTGCCCAGAACTAATTCTCTTTTAATGTAGATGTTTTTCTCTGGTAGCAGAGAATACAATATAAGTATTTTTAAGAACCACTCGATTGCTCAATGAGAAGAATGAGAGCCCTGGTAAATATGGAGACAGTTCTTTAAACATTTGGATCTGCTTTTCATCGTTCCAGTGAATGTGGTCAATAACACAAGGACTGACATAGACAAATGGTCAAATGTTTTTTTCTTTCTTTCTAAAATAGTTCCTGAACTTCTTAGAAAGAGCCTGGCTCTGAATCTCGTCGGAGTGAAGCCGGGCTAGATCGGGGATACGGGAACAGTATAGCAGCGATCGAATGACTCCGCATATCAGATATTTCTGCCACAAGACAAGAGATAAGGTTTAAACCATGAGAACCACAGCTGCAGTTTCCCCATAAGCACTCTGTAGGCTAAACCTATAAAACCCCAATGAATAAATGATCGTATTAAGCTACGCATCGGGCAGTTATCTGCCATGTCTAAATCCGGTCCAAGACTGACCCTTAAAAACATTTTCTAGAATTTCCGTTACAATAACAATGTGTTGTTAAGTGACTAAGAGATTATTTTTATGTTTTATGGCATTTTATAGCTTTTTCTCTGTGAACAGTACTTTTTTTCCTAATATGATAGCACTGCGCCACGGCTGGGAATAGCTTCAGTATTCAAGATATGTATTTCAGAATTTGTACAATCATGGCTTCATCTATTAGATCACTAACTAAACAGGCAGAAACTGAAGGCCCGTATTCTGACCTTGAACTGTATTTCAACCAGTGTCTTGCCCCATGACTCAGCATTTATTTGTATATTTTAATGTTATGTGTTGAATCTGCCTTTTGAAGCTTATAGTTATTATTTCATAGCTATTTTGATCCTGCTGGGTTCCCTTACCCTTGCTGTCTCCAGCTAGCTCCACCCCTTTTATCGTTCAGTCTAGTTCTGAGGTACTTACTGTTCATCTTTGCTCAATGCTGGACAGAACTAATGTCTTTTCATCTGCATTGCTGTACACTATTACAAAGATTGTCAGTCTGATCATTAAAGTTTTCAACTGGATTCATCTTTCTGCATGTCAGTTTTGCTGAGTTGACGCTGTCTGCTGAACTTTCATCGTGTGAGTACTGGTCAATACAGACTTAGCTAGACTCAAGCGCCCACGCCGCACAGCTTTGCTAGGAAGGCAGAATAACCAGTGGTGGCTATTGGTGGGGCGCCAGACTGGAAACATGAATATTTTTAATCATGAATAGGAATATGTCTATATGGCACTACTAAGTCCAAAATATGTGGACGATCCCATATATAGGGAATAAATCATACAGACATATATTTATTAAAGGAACACTTTACTCATCCTGACTTTAGTATTTTAATGTGGGCAAGATATGTATAACCCCCCCCCCTCCCTCCTGCCCCGAAATTGGGTGAGGTGGAGGAAACTCCCCTATGTCACCAGAAGCCAGGATTTTTCTAGTTCCCGGCTGCTGGTCACCAGATCGGTCACTAGTGACATCAGCACGCAGAGAGCATGCCAACGTTACCTTTTCTGAGACCGCCCATGATAGCAAGTGGTCTCAGAGAAGCACCGATGGATCAGAATTGCGCATGCACGCAGCTCCAATCCATCTTTCTTTGCAGGTACTACAGAACTTGCATATGTAAAGTGTGCAAGTCCGTAGTGGTGCGCAATTTACACTTCCTATGCTACACAAGTTGCGTAGGAGCGTAAACCGTGTGGTAAAGCATCAGGGACTGAAGTCTCTGAGCTGAAGAGGGGGGCTGCATGCGATGAGGGACAAAAGGTGAGTAAAATCACCCAAAATAAAACTAATAACAAATAATTAGGCAGAGGCTATGAGCAACATCTGCCCAGTTATTTAAAGGCAAAAAAAGAACTCTATTTTTAATACAGTATCCCCATTAATGAGTCAAATATACTGACCATTTTGAAGCTAAATTCTAATTACGTGTGTGTTCCAGATTTTAGCCCCAAGTTTTAAACATAGCAGATTATTCAGTATAAAAAGTGGAATAAAAGTTTATTCAGTATAAAAAGTGGAATAAAAGTGATTTTACTATTATTTATTAGGAATAATTTCCCCTTAATAACTATTTAATAAAATTTCCCCTTACAAATTAATTTCCACTTAACACTAAGAATACAAAACTTCAGTATATGAAAGAAAAAAAAACCTGTTTACTATCTCAATTTAGCGGTGACATTTTTCTTTCCCCCTGGGACTTAGTTATCAGGCAGCCTGCTGTAATCTCCTGCACGTCCACAACTCACTGCTATCAGAAGAACAGAATATTCACACATCAGAGGATCTGCGCTATGGGTACATGGCTTTTCATGAACACAAGATAAACAATAATGTACATGTGTATTCTCTGTAAGAGGAACATTGGGTGCTGAGAGCATAATGTGAGACAAGAAGTATGGGGAAGAGGAACGTGCAATTTTTTTTTTTTGAGAAAGTATTTTACCCAGAGGTGCGTTCAGTTCCTCAGGATGCTGCAAGTGCTAAATTCAGCACTCAGTACTGTTAACTTAGCACTTGCAGCCAAGTAGAGAGGTGCTGCGGGTTAACTGAGGGTGATGTGGGAAAGATGGCCGCCTCCAAGGAGTAAATAATCCAATAAGGAAATGTTCAGTTTGAGGTTTTGGTGGAGCAAAACATCAACAGGGTTATTCAAAGAGATCCGAATTGCTTGAGAAAGGTAACCGAACGCTGAAACTCAGCGTTCGGTTACCTTTCTTGGCCATTCGGCTATCCAGAGAGCAGGCAATTCGCCAAATCCTGCCGAATTGCCTGAACATACGGTGCCTGTTCGGTGCCTGTTCGAGGGCAGTGAAATCCCCATGAAAAAGCACTGCTTCGGCTATTCAGAGAACAAAACCAGCAGTGAAAGGTTCCCGAAATGCCCTGCCATTCTGTGGTTTAATTAGGCAAATTTATTCAGGAGAATCCCATAGACTTCAATGTTAAAAATATTCCCGTTTTAATTCAATATCTAATAAACCGTTCATTATAAAATTCTGCAGTAAAGAGTCTCTTTATTTATAGATTTTTTAGGATATTTTAAGCATTTTCCTGATTTTTTTTTATTTTTTAAAAGTCCGATTTTTTTAAAAACAAATTTAAGTTTACTTATTTTTTCTGTAACAGCCCTCTTTATTATCATTCATTGGACCTCATATGTAAATTTCAGACATTTTCACTCAGTAGTTTCTTTGCAAACAGTGTTTCACTTTTCAAAATTTTTTTTTTTTTTGAGAAAGGATTTTACCAGGAAGGATACATTGAGATTTCTCTCGTTTTTAAGGTATGTCCTGGGTGGTGAGTATGTACTGTTGGGTGTCTTGCCAAGGACACTTACTGGAGATGTGCTTGCTGGGATTGAACCCATGACTCCACAGGCTCTCTCCATGAAGAACAGTGACGTTACCTCTACTCCACCCAGCCGGTACTCATTCATACAAACTGTTTTCCTAATTTATTCACTTCACTCTGTCTGCGGTCTCGGCTTTCTCGGCTTTTTCCGGCAGCTTTGCTGCGTGTGATCGGCTTCTGCTCGGGTTTTTCCGTGGTTTTCGGCAGGTTAATCCAGATGTTTTTCAGGGTTTTCAGCGTGCATTCGCTGGGTTTTGCGGTTCGTTTTCGTCAGGTTTGCGGCAGCTTTTCCCTGCAATTCGGGGACCCTTTGGTGCTTGCTGAATACACCGCAGGGTCACCGAAATGGGATCGGCAACACGAACCGAATTGAAGAGAACGAAAAGTCACCGAACGTGCGGTGACTTTTCGAATCTCTTTGGATAACCCTGTATATATCTATTGGAACATGGTAAAGATTAACACTAAAGTGGTAATAAAATGGACAGCAGTGGATAGTGTAGAAACAGCACCTTTCATTAAGCAATCCCCTGCCCTTTCGCTTCAATATTCACAGCCAAAGCATTCAGTTAGACCAGTAGCAAACTAAACTGCTACAATGTAGCAATTCAGCAGCTGCTGAGGAAGTGAATGCACCTCAGGAAGGATCCATTGAGATTTCTCTCATTTTCAAGTATGTCCTGGGTGGTGAGTATGTATCGTTAGGTGTCTTGCCCAAGGACACTTACTGGAGAGGTGCTCTTGCCTGGATTCAAACCTGTGTCTCCACGGTCTCCACATGAAACCATCGACAGAGACACACCCAGGTCTTCAGATCCAAGCCCAAGAAGCCCCTAATTCATCATTTCACAGGTTTACTTACTCCTGAGCAATTTACAGCTGTGAGATGTAGGTAACAGGTTGCAACGCACAGCAGAGACTTTATAATATACAATGTAATGTAATTAAATGACTTTGCAAGTATTATGAAGTGTGTGCTGCAATCATTTACATATATATGTGTTTGTGTATATATATATATATATTTCCTCACACTCAATAGGCCAGAATGACTGGATACTAATGTGGTGGCTCATCCAAGAGCACATTGGCTCACAAATTTGCAAAGCAGACCTAATGCTGTATATACACACAGCCAAAAGCTGGGGATCTTAAACCACACCAAAAGATTAGGTTACCTGCTAATTAATTCCTGAACATGGCAACTTGTCTCAGACTTTGAGAGCAGACTTCATGCATGTCCTGTTATATGCCCTAAACCTTAAACTGTTTGTGACCTCCAGATTTGGGAAGGAGGGGAAAAAAATATTACTAAAATGCAACTGAACCTGCAAAAAAATAGTTCATGTTTTGAGAGAACGTTAGTACTACAGCAGAGGGAAAAATGGGTAGACTTTTTGCTTTTTTTTATACTTATGTTTTTTTGGGGTTTTTTTAATGGCTTGCTTTATTTTATAAAATGACATGTTTTAAAAATACAAACTCTAAAGGAATCTAAGGCTGGGGTCAGACCAGCGCACTTTTAACGTGCGTTCTAGCGCACTTAATTACGGCCGCACTAGCAGCAAATGACGGGCAATGACAGCCAATATACGAAGTACGGTCGCACGAAAGTCCGGCCGTGCAACGCAAGTGGAAAATGAACGCATTTTTTCGAGAACGCAGAACCTCTAGTACGGACGTACAGAGTGCGCTGCGACTGCTAGCGGTGTGTGTGTGTGTGATTTGGAGACGTCAGACCCTGCTCGTGTCCGGCCAACATAACGTCCAGACACCCAAAGTTTCCTGGTTCGGATACGTAAAAAATCACGCACGAAAATGCGCATCGTATGACCGTTGTCGCGTATTCCGTGAAAAAATACGTCAATGCGTTCGGACGCACTTTTTTACGTTTGCGTGTAAAAATGCTTTCGTTTGACCCTAGCCTTACAGTATACGCACACATGCTTTAGAAGGTCCCTATTTGCTATAACACATTTTAAATGTTCTATTGATTGAAAAGTACTATTTTGAACCCGTGGTTGACTGTGAAGATGACAGTGTTCCTGCCTTGAAGAATAAGAAAAAAGGCAGAAGGAAAAATGGTGGAGATGCACAAGAGATGCACAAAAGTATGTCTTTTTGCTGATGACACAAAGATTTGCAACAGGGTTGACGTTCCTGGAGGGATCAGCCAAATGACAAATGATTTAGGTAAACTAAAAAAATGGTGGGAGCTGTGGCAATTGAGTTTTAATGTGGATAAGTGCAAGATAATGCACCTGGGACGTAAAAACCCAAGGACTGAATATAGAATATTTGATACAGTCCTAACCTCAACATCTGAGGAAAGGGATTTAGGGGTTATTATTTCAGAGGATCTAAGGGTAAGTAGTCAATGTAATAGAGCAGCAGGAAATGCTAGCAGAATGCTTGGTTGTGTAGGGAGAGGTATTAGCAGTAGGAAAAGGGAAGTGCTCATGCCACTGTACAGAGCACTGGTGAGACCTCACTTGGAGTACTGTGTGCAGTACTGGAGACCGTATCTCCAGAAGGATATAGACATCGTAGAGAGAGTTCAGAGAAGGGCTACTAAAATGGTGTACGGCTTGAAGGAGAAAAGTTACCAGGAAAGGCTTAATGATCTTAACATGTACAGCTTGGAAAAAAGACGAGACAGAGGAGATATGATAGAAACATTTAAATACGTAAAGGGAATCCACAAGGTAGAGGAAGGGAGTATATTTAAAAGGAAACAAAATAGCAAAACAAGAGGACATAGTCTTAGATTAGAGGGGCAAAGGTTTAAAAGTAACATCAGGAAGCATTATTTTACTGAGAGGGTGGTGGATACATGGAACAGTCTTCCAGTAGAAGTGGTAGAGGCCAAAACAGTAATTGAATTTAAGCAAGCATGGGATAGGCATAAGGCTATCCTAAACAAAAGATAAATCCAGGTTAAGTATCCATGTAATTGGGCAGACTAGATGGGTCGAAAGGTTCTTATCTGCCGACATTTTTCTATGTTTCTATGTTAAGAGGAAAGAAACACTTTTAAACTTTTTTTGTTTAATAGTTTTATAATTTCTACCTCTTCCAGTTACTCGCGCTTGACATTATTGACCTAGCATCGATTGCTTCAAAAATCTTTTATTTTTTTGTTTAGATCTTAATTATTAAAAAATTAATTATTAAACAAAATGTTCACATAAACGAAGGAAAACTTATCAGTTGCCACCAATTAGTCGTCCATCATTTATGTGAACATTTTGTTTGCATTGTAATTGTTAAATAGTTATGTCAATTATGAAGTGTTGTAACTTCATGGATGATGCCACTAGGATTACTTTTCAATGAAGCAAGGTGTGAAATAAAATGTAGATAATCTAGGAGGTATAGCTACTCCATGTCTAGAATCTAAAATCATTGGGGACGAATTGTGCAAATTGGCAAAACGGATCTGAAAACTTGCAATTTCTTTCTTTAATTCATCACGATGCCTTGTTTAGTGAATAAACCCCTGGGCGTTTTTCCATGAATGCAGCTGTCATAATAATGATTAAGCATTCTTTGCAACAAATGACATTCTGTTTCTACCGCTCTTTTAAAGGTGATTAGTATCTGTCATCTGTATTTCACAACCTATATTTTTTTTATTTATTTCTTGCTAAATCCCCTCACATCTATAATTTAATCTGACATTTTGCACTACCAGTAAAACAATACACAGACCACACGCGTTCATGCCTAGATGTGCCTACAGCAAATCTACTTGATCAGACAAATCCTGCCAGCAGATACATCCTTCTAGTTCAAAGAAAATAAGGGTACGATACATGGTGCTGAGTCCTGAACTTTGAGCACTGGTATTGTTCCTTTGTTTTTTTCCCCCTATTTTTAATTCCTTCACTAAAGACCGGCTCATGATGTGTAAAGCTCTATGGATTTGCTGATGAGGTGATTTCTACAAGAAATGAAAAGACATGGATCTTGGTGAAAGAGGGCTTTGTTATCCTAAAGTCTCTTCGTTCCAGTAATCTTTACAATTACATTTCAAGGGCATTGAAGCAAGAGCTTCAGGGGTGAAATCCTGGCGGTGCATCCTTGGTGCTCAGCTCTGCATGGATCCTTGTGGAGTGTGGATTTGACTATTCTACTTGATAACATTTACAGTCAGGGAGATCAGTCACCCTGTGTCAGTAATGAATAAACCTCTAATAAAGCAATATCATATCTATGCTGATGACACCCCAATCTAACGTTCCTCTCCTGATCTCTCTCCCCCTGTGCTGGACTGCTACAGCCTGCCTATCGGCTGTCTCCGACTGGATGACTTCCCATTTCCTAAAGCTTAACCTCTCTAAAACTGAACTTCTTGTCTTCCATCCCTCTACAGCCAATATTATTGTGCCCATTTCCCTTCAGGTGAATTGTGCCACCATTACTTCTAACTCTCAGGCTCGTTGCCTCGATGTCAACTTAGAATCGGATCTCTCCTTCACTCCACACATTCAGATGCTAACCAAATTCTGCTACTTCCCCCTAAAATACATTGTACGCCTCCGCCCCTTTCTTAATCAAGGCTCTGCTAAAATGCTCATCCAAGCTCTTATTATCTCCCGCCTTGATTACTGTAACCTCCTTCTCGCTGGCCTTCAAAAGATCCCAGATTCTCCCTCTGTATTCTGTTATGAATGCCTGTGCCAGACTCATAACCTCACCTCCCGCACCATCACCCCTCGCCCCTTTGTCAATCTCTACACTTGCTCCCTGTCTCCTATAGAATACATTTCAAAATATTGGTGCTCATGTACAAAGCATAACCATCCCCTGCCTACATCTCCTCCCTTATCAGCAGGTATATGCCACCCTGTCCACTTCGCTCTGCCAATTATCTGATGTTATCATCTCCTCGTACCCACACCGCCAACTCTCACCTTCAGGACTTCGCCCAAGCTGCTCCCTCCCCCACAACATTAGACTCTCCCCATCTCTCTAGTCCTTCAAGAAGTCTCTGAAAATACAATACTTTAGAGAATCCTATCAGCTCACTCCATTATCCCCCATTATACATTTCTTGCTCCTACATTTACCTTTCTACTTCACATACTCTGCTATTTACCCTCACCTAGTGTGTCACCCTCTCCTCTTAGATTGTAAGCTCTCGAGCAGGGTTCTCTCTCCTACTGTTATGTGTGTTTAACATGTATGTAAATTTGTTATTCTGTCTCTCCCATTGTACAGTGCCACAGGACTTGTTAGCACTTTATAACCTGTAATTGTAACTATGAGTTAGCATGGCCTTTATTTGGCGATATAATGGTCCCAGTACTCTTTTCCACAGGAAAACTGATTGGTAGGCTCCTATTGAGGAAATCTTAAATCTGTTTTTATATTTATAAATCATAGGGTAGGTGTGCCATAAAACTGATGAAAGTTCTCCCAAAAAATGTAAACAGAAAGAACATAATGCCTCTCTATATTAAATACATTTCCCTGCTTACACCAGACTATTACTGCAATTTGCATGGATGCCCAAACCTTTTCTATTTGGTTAGTTACAGAAAAGGTAAAAGATACAGGTCTGTTGCATCTTGGTAGTAAATTATGTTTTTAAATCTAATTCTGGGATATGTCATCTACAATTTGAACTTTAGTCAGTTATTCAATTAGCGTTAGTGTTTGCGAATATCAGCTAAAATCGCTGTAGACGTAACATCAAAAAACGCCAACGTTACACAAAGGTAAAGTCTTGACAGCCACAGGAGAAGCTTCACTTTGAAGGGGGAGGTCACAAGGGCAATGAACTTGGACCACAAAGTTATTGCACATTCTGATAGATGATTGTTGTGACATTAGCCCTTGGCCAAATACCCAAATCTTATACCATTTAATTAAGGGATTAAATTGCATAATCAGATAACCAAGAGGATGACTTCAATGTTTTAAATGACAGATAATACTCATAGAGCCTTAGGGGTCTGTCCAGAAAACGGTGAACTATGAAAGTGAGACAGGAGTTGATGCAGATATTTGTCATTATCTGATAATTATCACCTTATGAGTAAACTCGGGTATATCTGTTCTCAGCAGTTAACAATACACACTATTCATAGCTAAAAATAATATATTCTATTATTTGCCTCACAGTAAATCCATTGTAATAAATGATCTACGGCCTAACTTCAAGCGTAACGCATGATGCTGCGTTAAAGGTTCATTTTAGTGAATCCCAGTATGCTGGTATTTGAGAGATGAATCCAAGATAGGCGACAAGCACCAGGATTTCACCAACAAGTGGAGGCTTGTCTATCGGGTCGACGGGACTGCACTCACTCCATCTGTTTTGTTTCTCAAAAAAATAAATATAAATTAAAAACAAAAGATTTAATTAAATAGATTATTATAAAAATAATGCTACAGTAATGCAGCAGTACAGGTTGTTGAGCTTTTTGTTACAGTGAGTGTGGGGGCTGCATATTGTAGCTTCCTTACAGTTATACAGGGTGACAGGGAGTGGGATTTCAGAGAATTCGTTCTCCCCAGGAAGAACACTATTCTTATGTAAAAATGGTATGCAAACGGGGTTTGTATGCAGGTTTCCCAATTTCACTGTATTTCAATTCAAAATGATGTATTCACTTTGGTAGTGAAAGTGCAACAGCCTGATAGATACAAGTTTATTTTAATGTGATAAACAGTGTGTGTGTGTGTGTGTATATATATCCAATAAACCCGAAACAGCGCTGTCCTAGGAGTGGCTTTGATTAGTTGCATAAACCTGATCTCTGCTAAAAAAAAAAGCCATAGTATGGCATAGCATTGATTTAAGGGTTCTGTGCACAGGATGCAATAAAAGTGAGACAGAGGTCATTTGCATATCCGACCCGGAGCTCCTTGCTGCATATGGAGAATGCAGCACAGAGGCTCTGGGATGCAGTTCTTTGAATTGCTGTGATGTGCAGATGGCTTCTGCAATAATAAATGTATATATATATTCCTTTTCCCCATGTGTGATATCTGCGGGTTGCCTTAACCCCTTCCCGACCGCTGACGTACCCTGTACGTCCTGTGTTCGGGTCTCCCTTAGATCCGATGACGTACAGGGTACGTCAGCGGCGCCAAATCCCCCTCCCGCCCGATACTCACCTCCCTCGTCGGATCCCACGGCGATCTGACAGGGAGGAAGCCTGCCCATGTGATTTACATGGGCAGGCGAGGCTGATGACGTCGCCACGCTGCGTGGTGACGTCATCAGAAGGTGCCCCCATGTGTTTCAATGGAGGGGAGGGGGGGGCTCCTTCGGAGCCCTCTATCTCCCCAACCATTGAAGCTAGGGAGATGCCGTTTGCACCGCTGGAGAGGGGAGAGCCTCCCCTTTCCAGCTGTGTATGGCATTAACCTTTTCGCCGCCGGATCACGTTGCGGCGCCAATTGGCGCCAAAACGTGATTCAAACCTGGAGGGGGGCTGACATCTTGGATGTCAGCCAAGCCTCCAGGTCCCCCCCCACCCACTGACAACCTCACCATATGTGTGAGGATGTCAGTGGGCCAGTTAACCCTCTAGCTGCCATGTAGAGATAAGGGGATCCTAAGGATCCCTTTATCTCCCGATCCATGGCAGCTAGATGGTCATATTTGCCATCATTTGAAAGGCCTGATTATGGCCTTTCAAATGATACCAAACATGACCAGGTTTGGTTTTAAAACAAAATGTAAAAAAAAAATTAAATAATAAAAAAATTAAATAAAATAAAAAAATGTTTTTTCTTTTAAAGTTTTTTTTGTCTGGGGGGAGTTTAATTAAATAGGACCTAGGCTGTCATCTAAAAATAATTAGCACAAAATGGTCAGAATGAGCGCAGCGCACATAGGTGAACTGGCTCAGCAGTGAAAGGGTTAAAAGGTAAAAACATGTAAAAATTGGGTATTTCTATTCTCGGGATAAAATTTGGAAACTATTTAGCCGGGGTCTTTATTGGTGGTTATAGCTTTAGGGGATTAAATTACGAAAAAGTGTGTTTTTACCATTTTTTCATCATATTTCATATTTTTTTTATATTAAATTATTGGATATGATGGAAATAATGGTATTTCTAGAAAGTCCATTTAATGGCGGGAAAAAGGGTGTATAATATGTGTGGGTTGAATAAACGAGTAAGAGGAAAATTTGATCTAAACACGAGCAGCGCAGAAACGTAAAAACAGCAGCGGTCACTAAAGGACGGATTTGTGTAAAACCGCCCGGTCACTAAGGGGTTAAACTGCAAAACGGGCAGAGTTACACATTGTGGGTGTAGTCTAGCACCTCACCAATTGAAAATTAACAATTTGATTATAGAACTAATTTTGGCACCATAATAGGAACGTTTTATGTTGGGGCTCACTGGTTAAAGATTTCTTTCATATCTGTTCGATTTGCATTGTAGTTCAATGTATGTTTAATTGCTTGTATGCATTTCATATCTTGTGTATTGATAACCAAACAGGTTTCCGACTCTCAGGTCATCATGCTGCCCTGGTCCATGTGTGCCAGTCAGTGACATACAATGAAGAAACATCCTTTAGTGTTTGTCATGCCAGCCCCATAAGCCTACCTGTAGTCACATAGCTTGCTGTTTGCTCCATACCTGCATATCCACACAAGGGTTAATTCTTGCTCTGATCATGTGGTTGTGCATATAACCTGGACACACCCTTCCATCCACGCTCTCTCATTTTGTGTTTCCCCATCCTGGCTACTGTGAGGTTCTGTGAGCTGCCTCTTCCTGAGTCTATCTGCATTCCCTATGATCCTATGTACTGTTATTGTCTACAAGTGTCCCTGCTTCATCTGCCTGCATTACAGCAAGCCCTTTGCGAAGAGCTCCTGGTCTGTCTGCGGTGGACACTGCCTAGCCCACTATCCCTGGTGTATTGTGTCCACACCTGTGGCTATCTGTATTTAAGCCTCGCTCCACCATCCTGCTCTCAAAGTACTTTGCGAAGAGTTCCTGGTTTCTACTTGGTGGACACTGCATAGCCCACTATCCCTGGTGCTTCAAGAAACTACCTCTGTACAGAAGGACTTGTCTATTTGTTTCCAGTGCTCTGTATTGTGTATAGACTGTTTGCTGTGTGCCTACCTTTCTGGAATACACTTTATATACTTATACAGCTTCCTGTGTCTGCCTGATTTGCTCACCCCCAGCGCTTGGGAAAATAAACCTAAGGCTCCATCCTGGCGCAAGCCTGACCGTGTTGACATGAAGGTTTAAAATTTTGATTCATAACACCTTTTCCCAGTCTTCACAGTAGTCTACTGGCAGGCCTTCATGGCCTCTACTTATTCTGCCATCTTTCTGTATTTCTATCTGACGCTCATGGTGTTAACCCGGAAATCCAAATGCCATGTTAGGCCCCCAGGGAGAGTGAAGACTTGGGAGACCACCTCTATCGAAACAGTTTTACTTTCAATTACCCATCGTACAAGTTGTTGAGTCTTGGAAAAGTGTCTTCTGGTTCTGCTGTGTCTTTGGGTTTGCCAGAACTTTTCCTACCGATTGATTTCTGTTGATGTAGGAAATTGAATTCACTGACTACCTTGACTTTCTCTGTAATTTCTCTGACAGAAAGATCTAAAATAGATTGGAGTATGATGGTTTATTTTTCCATGTCCTCACCATTAGGTTAGCAATATACAACTTGCAGTACAATAGTGATCAAATAGTGGTTGAGGTTGTAGTAAAATTTTATGTAACAACAAAGAAGGAGGCACACACCAAATTGCAACTTGAATGGGTTATCCTGCTGGGTGCTCATGGACCCCTGGGTGGCCTAAACACTTATAGCCCTTTCAAACATAATAGAGGATCCAGGCACTCCAAAATAGCAGTAAAATTAAGGAATTTTTATTTAGGAAAATGCAACGATTTGGCTTCACCTCCCGCAGCAGTCACCCTTTTCGCTCATAGCAGCCACCACTAGATCCCGAAAACAAATTCCGTCGGCCCAGTATGGGGAAATGTTTTTAAAATTATTGCATGGGGCTTATGTGGCGCCAGCCAGACTGGCCCTCTATAATCCGCTGAGTTCGGGACGCTGTCTTAAATGTTCACAAGATAGGGCGGATCTTTTTCATTGTCTTGTCCCCGCATTCAATTTTTCTGGAATTCCATTAAAAGGTTCGGTCCCGACTCCTAAAATTAGTAATGCCGAGCTCCCCAGACTGGGCATTATTTAACATTCTCTCTGAGCAGGAAACACGTCAACTGTCCAGGGCCCAGAAAACACTTTTAGGCATTTTCGCAGCGTCCCCAAAGAAAGCCATTTTAGGTCACTGGATAGAGGTCAGCCCCCCATCATTCTCGATGTTCTACTCCAGGTTTTACGCTATTTTTCAACATGATTGGGCAGAAACGAGTCTCCATAAAGAGGACAAGGTGGGAGAGTTCTTTGGGGTTTGGGGGCCTTTCATGCAACTCCTACCAGAAGACAGCCTGACCCGGATTAAAAATGATTTTCAGGATACGGAATGGTTTTTGTTGCATTCGCTCACAGACCCGCCTTTGTTACCAAAGACAGTCTCCAGAGCGCTGGATGACTACCTGATTGTCCCAAGATCGTAACACCAACAACTCGACCTGATATGGGAGGAACTGTAGATTGTGATGCTTAGGGGGTAAACCTTATTATTTCAATGAATGACATACCTTTATCGTTGATATTTATGCTGTAATGCTTGAATCTTTAATAAAAATATTTTTTTTTTCAAAAAAAGAAGAAAAATGAGGTTGGTCCGTTGAAACCAATGGGTCATTGTACTTATCTGCAAAGGTCCATAGTGAACCTAAAAAGTGTTGAGGCTTAGAAAAACATTGCAGTACAAGGGGAAGAGATTAAAGGGAAGATAGTCTCCAGGTATCAGATTGTTAAGAAGTAAGAAGGAAGGCAAAAATAGGGGGAGGAATTATTATTGGGAGGAAGTGAGGAAGGGTAGGTGAATGGGCCATTACAAGAGGCATCTGTGACATAAGGAGCAGAAAAAAGCACTCCCAGCCCCCGCGGAGATCACACTGGGGGCCTACTGGACCATCCTATTCCAACATGTTTTCGAAGAGAGGTAGGAATTGCAGTAGAACCATTTTTGGAGACCGTTCTCCAAGGTGCCCTTTATGGGGTCCTATAAGATCTGCAGAATTCCGCAGAGTTCAACTTGCCCAGTCTATTCTGATGAGGGGGGGGGGGTGCCAGGTTCCAACACTAGAGGTTCAACTCCAGGTTCCCAAAATTTTAAATAAGTGGAAAATGCAGGTGTTGTATAACCTTTGGTAATAAACAGAGGTCATAGAGAAGACAAAAATATAAATGATAACTCTATCAGATTGTGATTTCCTCCGGGATGGTGTGAGAACATAAACATCTGTTACAAGGGATTAATAAAGTGAAGGTTACTGTGCAACCTTTCCACAGACTCCGCAGGGCTACATAATAAATGTGGGAGGGGAATTCTGTGAAAACAGCCTTTGTTTTGGTGGAGTTTGTCATCCCGGTCCTTCAAGGTCGCCTGCGATGATAGATAATATACGTAGCTATAGAGATAAGCTGAATCCCACCCCAATATTAAATAAACATAATCCTTGTATTCCAGTAAAATGCAAACAAGTGACGTGACACAGGTGACAGAGTTAGCATGGTGCCGCTCAAAGGCCAGGCTTGGTGCTGTCTCCGAATGATTTACTGACCTGGAGCATGCACTTATTAAAGATATTTCTAAATATAATGAATCATTCAATGCCTTATTGTGGCACATGTAATGTATTGAAACATTTTTATTTTATCCCATTTCTTTTAGTTACTATAAATCCATTTTCCTTCTAGATTGGGAGCTCCAACCGTATCCACTTTGTCAATGTTTGTAACATGGTTATTGTACCCATGCCTACATGATTCTGTACGTTTTTTTCCCCATACTCTTCCCCTGCATAGAAAAGGAAAATCCTTCATCCCCTACATTGAACAATGATAAGAGGAAAGCAAAGTCCGCAGTATCCCGAAGGCTGCTGAATTGGATTAACTCTTTGTATGTAGATAATAGTTTCACATACTAAAATAAATCTTTTATACAAACATTGTTTATTAACCCCTTACCTCGTGGGCTATCACTTTAAGCACTCTAGGAGCAGTTTTTTTCCAATTTTGGATTACCACACTCTCCATGAAACATTGTGGGTGTAAATTTAACCTTACATAATTTTGACAGGTGTAATATTTGGATGTCCACTGTTTGTCAAGACCTATACTTCAATGGCAGCTTATTAAGTAATCCTATAGTCCTCCAAGTCCTTTTCATGTGAATGTTTACCGGCTGTACTGAGTAGAGGTAACATCACTGCTCTATAACCATGGAGACCCAGGTTCGTATCCTGGCCAGAGCAACTCTCCAGTAAGTGTCCTTGGGCAAGACACTGAATGGTACAAACTTGCCTACCATACAATATCAGCTGTGGAGTCCAGTGGTAATGTTACTACCCTTCGACCATGAAGCAAGTCAAAATCCCATTCAGCACATCCCTCCAATACAACTGTGGAGAAGTCTTGACATTACGAGAAGCAGGTTCAACCTAACCACCAGGTCACTAATCTACAATCACGGAAAGACGACTCGATCCCACTCATAAGACGCCACCAGCGAGTGTCCTTGGGCAAAACACCTAACAATATGGATGAACCTACCTCAAAATACTTGTACATCTCATAGATTGTAAATTCCCTTGGGAACAGGGTCCCCCTGAATCAGGTCAACATCCTTGTGTGGTATTCCAATGTATCAATATCTTGTACACTGATCTTGTAAAGTGCTGCGGGATCTGTGGCGCTATATAAGTAAAGGATAACAATAATAATATTATATTATCAGGCTTTGATGAGGCTTTACATGTTGATTTTCCTTATTTGATAGTATTTCAACAGCGAACCATGTATACAGGGTTTTGTTATTCAAATGGTTGATATCCCTGGTTGACAGTACTACTAGTTTGAAGATGCTGATAATTGTTAAACTAATGTGTACTCAAATGTCTATTAACTTTGTGTGTGTGTGTACACTAGTTAAGAAAATGTGCACCGTATTTTAAAAATGTGCGGTGACACTTTTACAGCCACCTTAATATCAAATGTTCATTTAGATAGTAGCACGTCTGAACAAACGATGAATTAATAAAGATGTCCACTCCAGTGGAGGGAAGATGAGTCTGGAAATTCACTGAAAAATAAGCCTTTGCCAGTATGTTTATTATTATTGTTTTATACGGTGAGTCTACATTACTCATAATCCTCTGTATTCAATAATGTTTTTTAAAATGACAGTTTTTCTTTTAATAACTAACTGGATGGGAGTTGTTACTCAGTCACTACCCGTGTGCAACCAGATGATCTTTGAGGACTATGGTTTTGTAAGTTCCTGCCTTTATATAGACATATGGTGAGTGTAACATGTTTTTATTTAAGGGTGGATATTTATAAAAGTCCGAGCAACAGCTTGTTTACAAGACGCCAAGCATATGCTAAAATTTTTAAAGTTACTGTACGGTGGATGTAACCAAGACCCCACTGCTTTGCTTTTAAAAGTCTCCATCCATAACACCATTCTAGTCTAGACTAGAACCTCCTCAGGCCTGGATCTGTACTGTTATGTATATGATGTTTTTTTTTTATCTGTATGGCAAAATCTGCTGACAAACCACAAATAGAATGCTTTATGTTTTTACAATTGCTGTTTTATGTCGAGACCAGATCTTTATTCCGCAGCCTGGCTACTCTTTTACTCGCTGTGCATTTCTCCCTGTAATTTCCTGAGGATTTACACACGTCGAGAAGTCCAGATTTGGACTCCACTCTGCATGTGTCAGATCTTGTAAAAGCCCATACAGATGTTCCTTTGTCAGACATTATTTTCCTCATAACTTGAGGTAGCAGAAGCCGAACGGTGTATAAAGGGGATTTCAAGCAGTAAACCAAGCAGGTGTCAGCAAGAGGTCACATAACAGCCACAGGGTTCAAAACGCTGCTAAATACCCCTCGCTGTAATTTTACAGCCAAAGAATAACTTGTAAGAACTGTAAACCAGATTATTATTGCCTTGGGTTCATAGCGGAAAGATGGAAACCACAAGTAAAGAATAGAGACAGGAGTTACACTCACAGTCAGAGATTTTGGTAAATTTTCTAAATTTAGGTATATTTCATTTAACAAGCAGTGTTAATAATGTTTCACATTCTACGATTTATTCAGAAGTAGGTAATACGGGAAAGATGTCTTACAATTTAAAAACAAACCAAAGTGAATATTTACTGTCAATTTTATATTTTTTATTGTTATCAACACTATTCAAACCTGCCCAAGCAATCGTAAATGGTAACAGAAAACAAATACGCATAAACATGGAGGAATTTAAAAATAAAAAGATAAAGGGCTGTATTACAATCTTCGCGCAAAGACCTTCGCGCAAAGCTAAAATTTTTGCACCAAGCGTTAAACTTTTGCGCGCGCAAGTCACCGCTGGAATTACAATCCTTGCCGCTTTTTTCTTCTGCCGATCAATTGCACGCGCAAAAAGTACGCACACAAATGCAGTCTCGGTGCCGTCTCGCGCAAAAATCTTTGCACGTGCCGTTTTTGCACCCATTCAGCCAATCAAAAGGAAGAAACACACCTATCAAATGCAACTGAATTGCGTCTGCCAGAGGCATCGGAGACGGGTTCTGCGTCTATGATGCAAAATGAGCACATATGCTACAGTAATAATACACACACACCTGCCATCATCCATTATATTGTTGCTGCATTCCTTTTTAAGGGCTGTTTTTTTTTTGGGTTAGCCAGGTTGTTCAGATATGCCGTTACCACCAGCTTTTTGCAGTTGCTAAAATTCTGCGCGCAAAGGCTATGCGGTAATTACCGGGAATAGATTGTAATACCATCCTCGTACCAGCGCACATTCGCATTTGCGCTCACAATGTTAAGTATAGGACGCGCGACGTACAGTTAGCTCACGCAGGGTTACCCGCGGTAGACAATTGTATGCGTTTGTTGCACTGACTATGTAATACGGCATTCGGTGCAAATGGTATTAACCTCGCATTAATGTTTTTTTGCGCCGGGGCAAACGTTTGCGTGAAGATTGTAATTTAGCCCAAAGTCTATAACTATAACCCTGAAATGAGATTAGAGAGAGAAATATCTGAAAATGGCAAATCCTGAATAATTGCATTACCCTGGTTAATCCTATCCTCTAATTCCACACTTTAGCCTGGCAATGGAAATCTATTTTCCTCCTCATTCTAGGTGCCTCTATCACTGTCTTAATACAGGATCCAGGTTGACCAATAAGCAGTGGAGAACTCCATGGAATCTAGAATTGAGGCAGTTGGCACACGCGTTGTACAGATGTATCCTGTCTTTTAGATAAATCAATAAAGAGGCTGAGACAAATTTGATGTCTTCATTTATTATGAGTTCACTTATGTTTGAGTCAAACGTGCAATCGCTGGGCCTAATGTAACTTCTAATACCAAGGTAGTTGAAAGATGGTAGAACACTTGGCTCTAAATTTGATGAAATGCCTAGATATTTGGTGTTTCAATTCGACAGATTTAAACAGACGAACCCCATAGGTTTCAATGTAAAAAATATCTTTTTAATCTTTTTTTAAGACCGTTTTTATTTTTTGCAAAAATCCTCTTTATTCTTTAAAAGACCATTTTGCATTTTCGTGTATTTTTTAGATGACATTTTTTGATTTTTAAATTTTTTTAAAAGACGTTTTATTTTTATTTTGTATCGACTGGGTGGAGTAGAGGTAACATCACTGCTCTATGACTGAGGAAACTGTGGAGACACAGATTCGATCCCAGCAAGAGCACCTCTCCAGTAAGTATCCTTGGGCAAGACACATAACGGTACGTACTCGCAACCCAGGACATACTTGAAAACGAGAGAAATCTTAATGTATCCTTCCTAGCAAAATACTTACTCCAAAAAATATATACTATATTACAAAGTTGGTGCTAACTTACCCAGAGCTGTTGTAAACTTACCAGAGCCATTATAGTCAATGGAGCTGTTAAGTTTACAACAGTTCTGGTTAAGTTAGCGCCAACTTTGTAATACTGCCCAATGTCGTATGTATCAATACCACCTTAAGAGTGCTTTCTTTAATGTTATCTACGGATTTTCATGAAACACTGCTAAAGAACTCTTTAGGCCAGGGCTGTCAGACATCGGTCCCTCAGATTTTCATGGCCTGCAATTCCCAGAATGCTTTGAATGCAATAGATGGCAAGAGAATCATGAGAGTTGGAGTTCAGCAATATCTGGGAGACTGGCATTTGACAGGCCTACCTTGGGCAATAAAAGTAGGGGGCTTAGGAGTAATTATTAGGCCCCCTTTCCCCTCGCTCAATCCCCACTCATCTCTAGCCAAGCTGTAGTGTTAAAAACAGTTTTTGGTGCTGCAGTCCTCCTCGGTGCTTTTCTGCTTGAATAGAAGATATTGCAGAAAGCAGAAAGCAATTTCATAATAAAAATATTAAAGGGTGTAAAGTGTCTACTCTTTCCAAACTGTATGGCATTTTTGCATATTTTGTGCTATTTTACCACTCTTATTGGTGGTGACAGATTTGATCAAATTCATATCCCTAACAAAGACATACCCAACATAGCAAAATGTTTGATACTGTTACATTTGGACACTTACCTTTTCCTTCCAACAATGGAGAGGGCTAGAAATGAATTATTGAGAAGAAAAACTGAATTGTAGAAAATAAATTCTTGCTAATAGGTGACCAAGGAAAAAAAGACAGGGCAAGCTGCCGATAGATGTACCAGTAATAACTCATTGGTCGGGCAGTAACACTGCCACTGGCATCCTCTCCTAATGGGGGAGCGACACAAGCTCATGTGTATGTGATCTAGCACGCTTTACGACACAAGAACACCAGAGAACTATTTGTTCTTAATGTTCTTTGCTTCACAGCCGGCAAAAGCAGCCAATTGCACCCTCCTTTTTCCCGCGGGATGGGAGGTGAGTTTTACTTGTATTTGGATTTTATGTATGGATTTCATGGTACGTTTCTTCACTGTTATGGGCCGGTGATTCTTTTTTTTTTTTACAAACTATAGTAACCAAAAATGTGAAGTTACTTGTTGGCCAAACTGAGTTGTAACAGGACTTGAAATGGCAAAGGAGCTGCTAGAGCAGGGGTCTCAAACTCCAGCCCCCAGGTGTTTTTTGTCTACAATTCCAAGAATTCGTTAAAAGCAAAAACTGGCCACAGAATAATGGGAGCTGAGGCTCAGAAACATCTGGGAGGCCAGAGTTAGAGATCCCTGTACTGGAGATAGTGGTTGCACTAATCTACTTGCTCATAAATGTTAGCATGCCCTTTTTTTCTAGTAGTGTCTTAATTGTTAGCACCCACCTTAGAGCTGCCACCGGAAAGTCCTCACTCCAAGGACTATCAGGGTTATTCAGAGAGAGATGAAAAGCAGGAGAATGATTGGAGAATGGAAAATTCTAGGTCAAAATAACCAAACCAGAAAAATTCTCCCCTTTATCTCACTTTCCAAATCAGCTATTTTGACCTAGAATTATCCATTCTCCAGCCATTCTCCTACTTTTCACCTCTCTCTGAATAATAATATCAAGAAATAATTCCAACATACGGCAGTATTCATCAAATAGGATTTAGTCCATCACCAGAAGTAGAACAACAACGTTTCGACCTGCAACCAGGTCTTTGTCAAGGAGACTTGACAAAGACCTGGTTGCAGGTCGAAACATTGTCGTTCTACGTCTGGTGATGGAATAAATCCTATTTGATGAATACTGCCGTATGTTGGAATTATTTCTTGATATTGGCCCACTTTTTCTAAACAATCTTTTTATTTGTACATATATCTTTTAATTTGACTTAAATGCCGCAAATCGGTCGTAATTCCTCTTAAAAAGTGAGGCAGTGACACCTGTCTGACTCAGCTTCCAGCATCATTCCCTAAAATGATAGTGTCACCCTTTGGCTTTTCGAAATGTTAATGGATATAAAGCGGTGCAGGGTATGTACTCTTCTAGTTACATATAATAAAAATATTTTGCCGTTCATGTATATCTCATTCTCTTCCCTTTTTTACATATTTGCAGGGAGCAAAATCTAGCAATTATTTGTGCCAATCTATTTGTAATTAGTAAAAGATCCCTTTACAGCTCATTTGTTTAAGGGATAGTACATATTTTTTAATATTTTCAAGCTGCCTGAAAGAGTAACACAGACACCCCATTGTGAACCAGCTCCTTGACACATCAAATTGACATTTAAATCCTCTGTGCGCGCTGGTACGGCCTTTCCAGATGTTGGCATGTCACTCTGAAGCCTGTTCTCAGGAACAGCTGCTTTACTAACGCACCAAGAAAGAAAAAACGCACAGATAATATTTCAAGTTGCCCCGAGCTGCTGAATCAGCGCAGTCTAAGGAGAGGGGTACTATTCCAGCCACTAACCCTTTTTACAGCAGGATTAAAATTTAATCAACTGCAGCGTAGTTTATTCAGTTACTGAGACGCTGTGAACCGTGAAGACAACAGAGATAATAGGCCGCCAGCTAATAGGGATGCTACAAGCTACAGAATATTGCTGATGGATCATGGGAATTGATGTCCATAGGAATTGGCATGTCGGAGGTTATGTAAAACCGCTGGGGGCAATCCCTTTCCAAAAATAAAAAAGGATAATACTTAGAAAGGCACTTATTGACAAATAACTGTAATAAAATAAAAATAAAAACCAAACACAGAGCAAAGTACAGGGTGTAAAAGTATGCGTTACAATTACAAATGAATGTGTGGGAGGAATGGCAGGATATTTTAATAGGAAAGCAAAGGAGGGTTCAATCCAGTGGCGTAACTAGAAACCTTAGGGCCACGGAGCAAGAATCCATGAAGGGCCCCCCTCTCCCCACAAAAAGATCTATATTTTTACTTTTTTTTCCCTGCAATATAAAAAAGATAGTATTACCCCCAGCTCACGTGGATATATATTGCCCCGAACTCACATGGATATATTTCCCCCAGCTCACATGGATATATATTGCCCCCAGCTCATCACATGGATATATTGCCCCCATCTCATCACATGGATATATTGCCCCCAGCTCATCACATGGAGATATATTGCCCCCGGCTCATCACATGGATATATATTGCCCCCAGCTCATCACATGGATATATTGCCCCCAGCTCACATGGATATATATTGCCCACAGCTCACATGGATATATTTGCCCCAACTCACATGGATATATTTGCCCCAGCTCACACATGGATATATTGCCCCAGCTCACATGGATATTTTGCCCCCAGCTCACACATGGATATGTTGCCCCCAGCTCACATGGATATATTGCCCCCAGCTCACACATGGATATATTGCCCCAGCTCACATGAATATATTTGCCCCCAGCTCACATGAATAAATTTGCCCCCAGCTCGCCTCACATGTTCAGAGAAGGGCTACTAAAATGGTGTACAGCTTGAGGGAGAAAGGTTACCAGGAAAGGCTTAATGATCTTAACATGTATAGCTTGGAAAAAAGACGAGACAGAGGAGATATGATAGAAACATTTAAATACGTAAAGGGAATCCACAAGGTAGAGGAAGGGAGTATATTTAAAAGGAAACAAAGTAGCAAAACAAGAGGACATAGTCTTAGATTAGAGGGGCAAAGGTTTAAAAGTAACATCAGGAAGCATTATTTTACTGAGAGGGTGGTGGATACATGGAACAGCCTTCCAGTTGAAGTGATAGAGGCCAAAACAGTGATTGAATTTAAGCAGGCATGGGATAGGCATAAGGCTATCCTAAACAAAAGATAAATCCAGGTAAAGTATCCATGTAATTGGGCAGACTAGATGGGCCAAAAGGTTCTTATCTGCCGACATTTTCTATGTTTCTATGTTTCTATATTTGCCCCCAGCTCACCTCACATGGATATATTTGCCCCCAGCTCTCACGTCTGCGGCCGTTCTTCTCCCTACGAGCGGCCGCCAGCATGCAGCTTGGCCACTCGCCAGGAACCACCTGACCAGCGCAGCCGCGTTCTAGGGAGATCGGGGTGAACTCCACGATCTTGTGCGCTGGTCAGGTGGTTCCCATTAAAGGCGAGCGGCGCGAATTGAAGAGCCATCTGCGGCTGCCTGGCCCCCCCTCCAGTGGCGGAATGCCAGGGCCCGGTCGCAAGTGCGACCGCTGCAACCCTGGTACTTCTGCCACTGGTTCAATCTGTATGTTGATATACAGTCAGGTCCAGAAATATTGGGACATTGACACAATTCTAACATCTTTGGCTCTATACACCACCACAATGGAGTTGGAATGAAACAAACACAATGTGCTTTAACTGCAGACTGTCAGCTTTAATTTGAGGGTATGTACATCCAACTCAGGTGAACGGTGTAGGACTTACAGCAGTTTGCAGATGTGCCTCCCACTTGTTAAGGGACCAAAAGTAATGGGACAGAATAATAATCATAAATCAAACTTTCCCTTCTTAATACTTGGTTGCAAATCCTTTGCATTCAATCACAGCCTGAAGTCTGGAACGCATAGACATCACCAGACGCTGGGTTTCATCCCTGGTGATGCTCTGCCAGGCCTCTACTGCAACTGTCTTCAGTTCCTGCTTGTTCTTGGGGCATTTTCCCTTCAGTTTTGTCTTCAGCAAGTGAAATGCATGCTCAATGGGATTCAGGTCAGGTGATTGACTTGGCCATTGCATAACATTCCACTTCTGTCCCTTCAAAAACTCTTTGGTTGCTTTTGCAGTATGCTTTGGGTCATTGTCCATCTGCACTGTGAAGCGCCGTCCAATGAGTTCTGCAGCATTTGGCTGAATGTGAGCAGATAATATTGCCCGAAACACTAAAGAATTCATCCTGCTGCTTTTGTCAGCAGTCACATCATCAATAAATACAAGAGAACCAGTTCCATTGGCAGCCATACATGCCCACACCATGACACTACCACCACCATGCTTCACTTATGAGGTGGTATGCGTAGGATCATGAGCAGTTCCTTTCCTTCTCCATACTCTTCTCTTCCCATCACTCTGGTACAAGTTGATCTTGGTCTCATCTGTCCAAAGGATCTTGTTCCACAACTGTGAAGGCTTTGTTAGGTGTTGTTTGGCAAACTCTAATCTGGCCTTCCTGTTTTTGAGGCTCACCAATGGTTTACATCTTGTGGTGAACCCTCTGTATTCACTCTGGTGAAGTCTTCTCTTGATTGTTGACTTTGACACACATACACCTACCTCCTGGAGAGTGTTCTTGATCTGGCCAACTGTTGTGAAGGGTGTTTTCTTCACCAGGGAAAGAATTCTTCGGTCATCCACCACAGTTGTTTTCCGTGGTCTCCCGGGTCTTTTGGTGTTGCTGAGCTCACCGGTGCGTTTCTTCTTTTTGAGAATGTACCAAACAGTTGTTTTGGCCACGCCTATGTTCTTGCTATCTCTCTGATGGGTTTGTTTTGTTTCTTCAGCCTAATGATGGCTTGCTTCACTGATAGTGACAGGTCTTTGGATCTCATCTGCATTCCAAATGCAAATAGCACACTTGAAATGAACTCTGGGCCTTTTATCTGCACATTGTAATTGGGGTAATGAGGGAATATCACACACCTGGCCATGGAACAGCTGAGAAGCCAATTGTCCCATTACTTTTGGTCCCTTAACAAGTGGGAGGCACATCTGCAAACTGCTGTAAGTCCTACACCGTTCACCTGAGTTGGATGTACATACCCTCAAATTAAAGCTGACAGTCTGCAGTTAAAGCACATTGTGTTTGTTTCAATCCAACTCCATTGTGGTGGTGTATAGAGCCAAAGATGTTAGAATTGTGTCGATGTCCCAATATTTCTGGACCTGACTGTTCATGTCAGTTTAACAGAAGCAGATAAGATGGCTGAGGCTACTATAATCTACATTATCAGCTATTAAAGCAGCAAGGATATCAGCTTCTGCAATAGGCTCTGCCAATCAGTAATTTGATTTCTTTCCTTTTTTTTTTTTACTTTTTGAGCCAAGGTAAATAAAATGATAAATATCTTTTGGACACTTATTTCTAACCTGGTAAATTTGGCCTACATTATACATTATGCTGCCGGTCTATTCCAAATTAAGGACCTGATTGCAGCTTTGCTGTTAATAAGCGACCATCCTATTCCATGCTGGGCTGCATCTCTGATGGAGATGAGCAGCACTGCAGCTGAAATCCTCTAAAAACTCCCTAATATTACAGGCTGAACTGCTAACATACCAACTCCTCAGGACTGATATCACGGGGGTGACAGCCATGATATGATCAGGGATCCAGTGGCTGCAGGGGCCCTGGCCCTAAGGTCACATATGTAAGTGTCCTTCCATGCCACCCCGGACTGGCCCACCAAGATACCAATAAATTTCCCAGTGGGCCAAAGCATGTGGGGCCAGTAAGAGCATAATTAACAGGCAATGGATCCCTCAGGCCCTGGTTTTTGGCAAACGCTGTGCAGCCTTCTAGGTGCATCAAATGTAAGGGTCCCTCTATGACACAAAGGACTGGCCCACCAAAACACCAACAAATCTTCCGTTGGGCCGCAGCATCTGGGGCTATTCAGAGCAATTTTAGCTTTGTTTGCAACTCGGGCAATCACCGGCGCTTGTTGAGAACCTCCCACTAGGTTTTACAATCACAAAGTGCCCTTTAATTCCATCAGAGAAGCCGGTCATGATGCATGTATTAATGATAGGAAAATCAGACCGCACAATTTAAAGGCAGCCTGGAAATGTGGAATGTTGATTCATGGAGGGCTAATGTTGTGATTCACTAATGTTGTGTGCGCTGAACCCTTTACCTATCATGGTGTCCATGAGCACATGCGGTTATTTCTCAGGCCTGAATGTGCATTGGTTTATTAAATGCTGTTAAGGTCATAAAGTGAAATGAGCTGACATATGATTCGGTTAGTGGGATTAAATGAGTAGCCATCCTACATACAAATCTTGCGGGTACGTAAAGCACATTTTAGAGAGATATCTTACTGGTGTTAAGGTCATCGCATAAAATTGCGTATGAGACGTTCAAATATGTGCACAGTATTTGATAGCAACCCGGAGCGGCTCATGACATGAATGTCGCAATGATGAAGAGGTGTTATTGGAAGTTAGTGAGCCACAAAATGTGTTTCCTCCAAAGGATAATGTAACATTCACCTCAGAAATGAAGAGAGGTTTCACTGCTAATGGAAGACACAGTAAGTTAAATTGAATAAGATACACCATAAATGAGTAATAAAAAGCCATAACTGCTACATCGTTAATAGCTCTCGTAACACTCGAATCATCAGGCTCTAATTATCGCTGTCGTAAAAGGAAACAATTGAGAGCTCTTAGCAGTATCGTCTGATCATATGGATTTTACTGAGGTCAAAGGAAAAGATAAGAAAAAGGCATTGTAAGCTTGTCTGTGTATCAATATGTATGGAACCAGAACAGAGAGTGTTTGGTTCCAGGGGACGTTTAATATATGTTGCACTGCAGCTCAACAGGAAGTAGTTAATCAGGAAGTCAGAGACATGGACACTGACTAGAAGCTAGAGCTGAAGTTTATAGATCTTGTTATAAGTTATTCTGTTAATAAATTTACTATAGCACTGCAGCTGGAGTCTGAGAGGCTATTTCATAAGCAGCAACATTTATACAGTCTGTGCGGAAACTTCCACAGGCCTATTTATTGTTTTGTAAAGTCTGTTTTGTTCCTTTGTTCCTTAAGCTCCTCACATTATATCGTAAAGCCCCATGGAAACTGATGATATAGATAACATTTATTTTCAGACACAAAATAAACCTGGAGTCTGCAGGGGGTTGTTAAAGCGCCAAGGTGCTAACACAATACCACCTCATCCCTTTTAATCCCCTTAAATAATTGGACTGCTGACAGCATCTCCTTATTATTTTTTAAATATTGTTTTCCGTTAGCTGTAAATATTCACCTTTTCTACATCAGCGCTGGTCTGCTCCTCACCAGCTCAGGGCTGCTCCCCCTCACCAGCTCAGTGCTGCAGCATCTTATGACATTTGTGTATTGTTTACTTTAGTACGCATGTTCCGCAGCGTCTGTGTAGAACGATGGATTGGTGCTGTGTATACACACGCAGCACCAGTCCTTTTGCTGACGTCTCCCAGAATGCTCACTGCTGCAAGCTTTCGGAGACAGGATGTCGGCACACAAAGCATGCTGACATCCTTGTTTCCAAAGTTGGTGCTCAGAAGGTGGGATGTTCAAATTTCTGCTGTTGAGTGGCAACAATGGGGGCTGATAAGATTCACACAGCGCTACTGGACAAATGGGAGGCTCAGGAGGGGGGGCACTCAACAAAGCCCTATCTCTTTAATAAGATGAAGTGGTTTGGGATCTTAGAATGTCCCTTTAAGTGTTAATACATTTTCAAGTTCTATTGAAGAAAGCTATTTTTAGCTTAATAAAAAAATTCATAATTCTATGATATTAGCATTCACATACAGGGTTATTCAGAGAAAGGTGAAACTCAGGAGAATTGGCAGGTGAAGAGAACAAGACGAAATAGCTGATTTGGAAAGTGAGATAAATGGGAGAATTTTCTGGTTTGGCTATTGTGACCTAAAAATTTTCACTTCTCCAGTCACTCTCCCGAGTTTCACCTTTCTTTGAATAGACATGATAGTTAAGTTTAAATAAACCTGCCTGGACATGGAACCGCAGGATCTGCAGTCAAAGAGCCCCATATGTTTAACTCAAGTCCCTCCGCCCCAAAAAAAGGGCCGCTTACCCAATGGTACTTTTTGTCTTTTTTTTTTTTTCTTCTTTTTTTTTTTTACCTTAAACAGATTCCCTGGAAACGTTTCTGGACAAATATTCTTTATTCCCTGTCATTTTCTCTGACACCTTACACAAATATTTGAGCGCATGGAAATATCTGGATTTCTCATTCACCTGTTATTGCCAAATTTTTCAAAGAAACTTGATAATTTCATACACAAACAAATCTAATTTAATTTGCTTCCTGATGGACACAGAAATGACAGCTGTAAAGGAAGCCATGGGAGCACCACATTCCATGTGTGTATTAGAATGGTTTTCAACATTATTGGTGCTTCTTTCATTTCTGCTCATTTAAAGATAGGCATGTCATTAGTTATCTTGTCAAATGGACACATGATTGTATCTCAAATGTAGTAATTTAAGATATTGTAGATAAAGCTTTATATTGCATAAAGGGATACTCTAGGTGTAAAACAGGAGGGTGGAATGGAGTGGTTAAACGCTAACCCCTTCGGACTCCCTCTTCCATTTGTACACTATAGTTACAGTATGTTTAAGACTCAATTTGTATCAAGCACAGTACTTTTCTCCAATACTCCAGACATGACATGTTTTCTGCTTGCAGGAAGCTGGAGCATGTCATGAGGCTGGCAGGCGAGCCAGACCCTCAGGCAGCGTCCACCCAGTCCATTGGCTGGGAGGGAGCGATTTGGGATCCAAATTGCTCCTGATGCCGGAAACCCCGGTCAGCCCTTGCTGATCTGAACTTCGAAAGGAGGTGAGTTCCGGCTCTGGGAGGGCTGAATTAGCCAATAGCCCTCCGCAGACAGGGGGAGGTTTGAGGACACTCAGTCCACTGTGACCACTCAATTTACATTGAGTGGTCAGAGTGCATAGTGACCCTAGAACGTCTTAATGCTACCACTGGTTTCAACCACTCCATGAACAGAAAGATGACAAACCATATGATTAGTCAAGAAAAACAAACTACTGTTTTACGGCATAAGGGAGAGCTTTGGGTAATGGCTGATAAACAATGGACATTGAAGCTGTGAACTAGGCATCCTTTAGGTCTGTCTCTGCCATCCAAGTTAAGATTCATGAGGTCTCCTCTCGCATTCCATTCATTATGAAATATTAGTTTGAACTGTAGGTTCCTTGGGTTTATCTGAAAATGGAATTATGACCATGAAGTGAGTTAACGCTGCATTCTCATTCCCCATTGCTAATGTTCTCATATGCCAAAATGTAAAGTAGAGATGTCCTCTTCAAAGTAATGAAGGTTCTCCTGGGTAAAAAAATATTTACCAATGGGCCTCAATGTCTTATAATTTAAAGGGGAAGGCTACCCATCATGACCACTAAATGTATATGGTAATGATGCCATGAGTATGCTCCTCCCACTTCTCCCACCCACTGGGCAGTCCTTCAAACCGGAGGTCTCACTCATCACAAGGCTGTCAGTTATTTCAGTTCATGTAATTATATTGGACACTGGACAGCCTTCTCTACAGCCAGACATTAAGTCAGTGCGCTAGTGGAAGCTCATGGAAATCAAGGAGGAGAAACATTGTGCACATTTGTATGTGATTCTTTAAGATACTGTGTTACATTGTATTTGTTTGGCTGTAATTTTTTTGGTTGTTTCTGTCTGTTATATTTATATGATATATATATATATTTTGTTTCATTTCCAGTTTAGTTGTGATTTGATTATTAAGATTCTTAGCACAGTACATTGGAAGAAACGGAAAATAAAGTTGGGAGATGGGTAAACAGTTAGAAAGCGCCCACTTTATTAAATGAATATAAAAACTGCCAAAATATTTTAAAATTGCAAACAATATTAACACCTATTTAAAAAAGTCTTATTACCAGCCATCTCAATGATGGAAACTGGACACGTGTAATCAGTACTGATGAATTATTGCCATGTCCCACACTGCTGTACCTGTGCCCTCGCTGCTCGCTGGCCGGCCGCTGAGTGAAGTAGCTACTGATCGTGGCCGCGGGTCACTGACATGGGCTGGAAAAGCGTGATGACGAAGTGGCCACGGAGTTTAAAAGCAGACATCTAAGACCGGTCCCTTGCCCTGACGTGGTTTCCATTCCTCTCCGTGTGTTCTTACTATTATATATATTTCTACTCACCTGTGTATGATTTTCACTTGTCTGACAATTCCTCTTGCTGTTAACCCCTTGGCCCTTGGTTGACGACTCGATCTGGCACCCAACCCTTGGCATTGGCTGATGACCTGACCTGGCATCTGACCCCTGGCTATTATCTGACGATTCAACTAACTTTTAACCCCTGGTATCTGGCTCACGAGCAGTCCTGGTATTATGCCTGGTATCTGACTCACGAGCAGTCCTGGTATTACGCCTGGTATCTGACTCACGAGCAGTCCTGTATTAACTCCTGGTATCTGGCACACCAGAAATCCTGGTATTAACCCCTGGTGTCTTGTTCACGAGTATCCTGGTATTAACTCCTGGTGTCTGGTTGCTAATTCTATCTGGCGATCTACGTCTGGTATTGCTTACCTATCTTATGTACTGTATATATCTCCTATAGGTAGATATACGGCCACTTCAAGGAAGGGCAGTGTAGGATAGTTTGTATTTGTACAAGGATTAGACATTATATCTAGGAGGTACGTGACAATTATTCTACTAAATGCTTTTAATACAATTTGGTAGCAGTTATTATATGTTGCTGGATTTTATTGAAGAGTGAAATAATTTAATAGTGCAGACTGCTATTAAAGTGTGTTATTTGAAAGCTCCTTAATATTTTATAAACGAAACTACTATGTCTATTACAGCCTTGCAAGGCAGCAGGTGATAACACTCGATACAATGTAAAGGCGTTGTTTGTACCTCTGGATTCCCCGTGTGTGAAGATCATCTTTCTAGGCACAATCAATGTATGATCACTGGATATAAACAACATGGATTATGCAGATTTTACCAGTGCCCTATAAATAGACTGTGTATGACGCTGATAACACAGGATACACCAGGTTATTTTCGCCAACCTGAACGGACAAATCTGTTATCGGCTCAATTTATGAGATTGTGAAAAACAACCTTTGGTCAAACGATTGACGTCATCACAAGAGGCACTTGCGAGGGGAATTCAGATTTGCAACTTTCCAGTTCTGAAAAGTGAAGAGTTCGTCAGACAAAGGCAAAGCGAGGTTTACAGGTGGCAACGTTTTCAGAGTATTTTGCTATTAAGGCCGCGACTGGCCCCAGGGGCTCCCGATGTAGTTTGCTCAGCAGTTTACACATATTTCCTTAAACCTTTATAATGACAGATGGGCGAGCAAAATAAACTATTGTGCAAACCATTACCAGCGATCATGTTGAGCCTAGTGTAGAGCCATTAATATTCATGGAATTGTATTTACAGTTAGAGGTATAGTTAAAGAAATCTCATTGGCTGACGGGAAACATTAAGCACCATAAATACTGTTACCTTTCCTTTTTATATATGTAGTGGAGCTGCAGGCTGTTGTTTGTACCTCTGGCCACACATAGGGCTTTATTACATTCTTCGCGCAAACGTTAACGCGTGTGCAAAAACGCATTAACATAAGGGGCAAAACCCTTTGCGCTGAACGTCGTATTACAATGTCCGTGCAAAAAATGCACGTTAACATCTACCGCGGGTGAATCTGCGTGAATGGCGGGTGAATCTGCGCGAACGCTGCGCGAGCCTACTGTTCTGCGCGCGTCCTATACTTAACATTGTGAGCGCAAATGCATTTGTGCGCTGGTACGCGGATGGTATTACAATCCATGCGCAAAATTTAACACACAGCGTTTGCACGCATAATTTTAACGTCTATGAAAAGCTGGTGTTACGGCAAATCTGAACGTCCTGGTCGAATCCAAATATACCAGCCCAAAAAAAACAATACAGCACAGTATAGTTACACATTCTACGCATACCCAAACAATATAATTGAGAAGTTGTGCTTGTTTTTATTATTGATGCAGCATATATGCGCAGATTGACTTTGACAGGCGCAAAAACTTAATGGGAGACAATTGTGGTTCTTAATTCTGATTGGCTGAATCTGTAAAAAACAGTCCGCACACTGATTTCTGCGCGCAACGTTGCTGCGGCGTTTTCTGGGCGTCCGGTTTACGTGCGTTTTTTTTGACGGGTGAAAAAATGTGCAAGGATTGTAATACCAGCATTGTTTTACACGCGTTAACATTTAACGCTGCGTGCAAAAATTCACGCGTTCTGCGTGCGATTTTGCGTGAAGGATGTAATAGAGCCCATAGTTGGTTCATGTCTGGTTTTAATTGGTCGTTTTAATGGCCTAGTTAAGGTGTCTTTGTTGTCTTATCATTTGATATCTATCCGAATTGATGGTTATTTTTTTTATATTCATACAGGACAAGGTGTGCTACCAGACACGGCAAAGCTTTTTTAATTTTTATTTTAAAAAGTTTATATAACATGGCAAAAATTTAAAAATATATTTTATTTACCTTGCAAATAAATACATAGATATATCATAGAGTTGTTTGTAGGTTTTTGTTATTATTAAGCATCAGTAAAGTCTGCTTCCTGTTCCAAAAAAAATACATTTGTGTAAAATACAAACAAAAGACTGTAAGGGCAGAAGGCAGAAAATATAATAGAACAAGAAAAAAGGTATTCATTTGTACTTATTCCTATGGCTCCATGCTAAACCAAACAGAGGTTTTAGTTTACTTGAATGGCCATTAAAATGTTAAGCCCACCTGCCACGTCACCGCAACCTCTTTCAAGGTGGGTCCTAACCTAATGAAACCAAAAGTTACTTTATAAGCAACCACTTGTCCCCCTGCTGCTTCTCTGCTAAGAGACAAAATGATGGGTTTATATTTATAGCCTCACCACAGCATTTCCACTTTGGGATTGAAAAAGAAAACACGGAAAGGGACAGCAACAAAATATGACCTGGCTGGGAATATAACAAAATATAGACATAAACACAAAAAGCGGTTTCGCTCACTGTAGTGTTCTCTACTTGGGTGGCTGCGTACACCAGGAGAATCCAGCCCACTTTATGTGTAAAACATAACAAGAAAAAGGTTGTTATTTGTGTCTATTCCTATGGCTCCGAGCTAAACGAAACAGAGGTTTTAGTTTACTCAAAAGGCCATTAAGTGTTAAGCCCACCTGCCACATCACGGCAACCTCTTTCAAGCCTCCTTTCTGTGTTTTCTTTTTCAATTCCAAAGTGGATATAACTATAAACTCACCATTTTGTCTGCTAGCTGAGAAGCAGCAGGAAGACAAGTGGTTGCTTATAAAGCAACTTTTGGTTTCATTAGGCCAGGACCCACCTTGAAAGAGATTGTTGTGACTAGGGATGAACTGTTCGGTTCGATCCGTTCGGAGTTCGCATCGAACATCGGCTGTTCGGCTATTCGCCGAACTCGGAACATTTCCACGTCTTTGGTTCGAGTTCACCCACAATGCACCACAATGCACTTTTCCACTGGCCTGAAGCTTGTAAATGGCTACAGCCTTGCACCTGACCACAGGTCAGGTGCAAGACAGGTGCAAGACTATGCCAATCACGGCTCAGAGTCCTGATTGGGCAAATTTTGCGCAATCATGGGCTCACAGAGCTAAGTACCGCAGCACACTATATAAGGCGTCCCTCGCAGCCCCAGTACGTGTTTTTTGAGAGGAGATTGTTCTGTTAGTGTGTGTTCTCACTGCCAGCAGCTATTGTGGGGGGTCTCACTTCTACAAGATATCTGGAAATTGTTGTAATCTGTGTGTTCTCACTGCCAGCAGCTATTGTGGGGGTCTCACTTCTACAAGATATCTGGGAATTGTTGTAATCCGTGTGTTCTCACTGCCAGCAGCTATTGTGGGGGTCTCACTTCTACAAGCTATCTGGGAATTGTTGTAATCTGTGTGTTCTCACTGCCAGCAGCTATTGTGGGGGTCTCACTTCTACGAGATATCTGTGAATTGTTGTAATCTGCGTCTTCTCACTGCCAGCAGCTATTGTGGGGGTCTCACTTCTACAAGATATCTGGGAATTGTTGTAATCTGTGTCTTCTCACTGCCAGCAGCTATTGGGGGGGGGGGGGTCTCACTTCTACAAGATATCTGGGAATTGTTGTAATCTGTGTCTTCTCACTGCCAGCTATCAGGGGGTCCCACATACTTCTAGCAGATTTCTGCAAATTTTAATCTGTCTTGTCACTGCCACCCATCAGGGGGTCTCACTGATTTATTGGAGGTTTCTGGGAATTGTAATCTGTGTCTTGTCACTGGCTGCCAGCTATCAGGGTGTCTCACTGAGTTATACCACAGTTCTGGAAATCTTTAATCTAGATAACACAGTTGAATCAGAGTTCTGCATATCTCCAATTTATAAAACAGAGTTGAATCAGAGTTCTGTATATCTTTAATCTATATATCACTCACCATGTCAGAAAGACCAAAAAGGACAGGCAGACGCTCCCAGACACAGATAAGAGGGCAAGCAGCCTCTGTGTAGGAAAGCTGTGCCCCTGGTCGTCGTGGACGTGGTGCATTCTCTGCAGGGGCACGATTGTCCTTGTTTCTAACTGGTGCTGGCCATCTTAAGCAGCAGCAACATACAGAGGATTTGCAGGATTGGCTAACCAGGCCATCCTCAAACTCCGAGTCCTCTGCCAGCCAGGCTTGTAGTTGTTTACGGTCCACCTCAGCTGCCAAAACATCTAATTCAGCCTCCATGTCCACAGCTACTCCTGCCGTAGCCTCACTATCATACACGGAGGAGTCAGCTGAATTCTTTGACTACAGTGACAGTGTCAGTGACATACTGCTTGAGGATGCACAGCAACTCCAGTGCTCTGATTCAAACTCTGAGGTTGAGGAAGGGAGTAAAATCAGCCTAGAGGGAGGGGGTGCCAGTGACACACAAAGAACTGGCACTCATGTTCCCCCAGCAGCTGCAGCATATTGCGAGGTTGGCTCCAGTAACGAGGAGATAGGGGGTGATGACGATGATGAGCTCACTGACTCCACCTGGGTGCCTGATCGAACAGAGGAGTCAAGGGAGGAAGAGGAGGAGGCACAACAAAAACGAGGCAGAACGTCCTCTATGACCAACCATAGCCAGTCCAAGGCATCAGAAGTCACAGCTGCTCAGGTGCAGAGCGCTGTTGTCTCAAAGCACATGTACAGGAAGTCTGCTGTCTGGGAGTTCTTTAAGAAATGTGCAGTAGACCGCACCGTTGCTATTTGTAATCTATGTCAGATGAGGATCAAGCATGGGAAGACATCCCACGCTTGGGTACCACGTGCTTGAGGTGACATATGACCACCTGCCACGCAACCCGTTGGCACAACATTTTGCATAGCTCCTCCTCCTCCTCATCTGTCTCTACCCCCACTATATGTCCTGCCATGTCATTGCCTACAACCTCCACTGACAGGGATGATGCTACAGTAATGGGTGTACCAGGTCCTTCCTCAGAATGTGACAGCATCCCATCAGCTGAAGATTTACGCAGTCGGATTACGTTGCCCCAGCTGCTAAAAATACAGTCCCAACCATCCCCAAGCACAGCATCTAAATGCAAGCTTAGGAAAATTACTCGCATTACAGCTCCTGCCTTTCCAGCTGGTGGACTCTGCTTCCTTCCATGAATTTGCTGAATGTGCTTTACCACAGTGGCAGGTTCCAAAACGCCATTTCTTTTCACGGAAGGCCATTCCAGCACTATGCCAGCACGTGGAAGACAATGTTATGGAGTCATTGGGAAAGGCAGTCAGCAGCAAGGTGCACATGACTTTAGACACGTGGTCCAGCAAGCATGGACAGGGCCATTACATTTCCTTCACGGCACACTGGGTAACTCTGATTGCAGCTGGGAGGGATCCAAGACGGGGCTCTGTGCTGGAGCTTGTTCATCCACCACGCCTCCAGAAAGCTGCTTGTATGAGGTCTGTCTGCTCCACCACCTCTTCCTCCTCCTCCTCCTTCTTCTCTGTCTCTGGCGAAGTGGCAGTTAAACCGACGCATGGCAGGGGCTACGCAATAGCTCAAGCAAAAAGATGCCATACTGTGCTTGAGCTGGTTTGTTTAGGGGACAGGAGCCACACCGGGCCAGAAATTCTGTCAGCTCTGCAGCTTAACACCACGCCAGCTTCAGCTGGGAATGGTCGTCTGTGATAATGGCAGCAACCTTCTCTCCGCCCTACGCCAGGGTAAGTTGTCGCATGTACCATGCCTAGCACACGTCCTAAATATGGTGGTACAGCGTTTCCTAACCAGGTACCCAGGGCTGGTAGAGCTTCTCAGCCAGGCCAGAAAAGTCTGCAGCCACTTCAGACGGTCATTCCCAGCAAGTGTTCGCCTGGCAGAAATTCAAAGAGAATTTCACCTTCCCACAAACCGTCTGATCTGCGACATGCCCACCAGGTGGAACTCGACACTAGCAATGCTGCAGCGTCTGCACAAGCAGCAGAGGGCCATCAATGAGTACCTGTGTGAGTATGGCACAAGGACAGGTTCAAGTCAACTTGTTTCCCCCCCCCCCGCAGTGGCTGATGATCAAGGATCCATGCACTGTACTGTCACCATTTGAGGAGGCAACGAGGATGGTGAGCAGGGACAGTGCATGCATCAGTGACACAATTCCTTTAGTGTTCCTGCTGGAGCGCACTCTGCGGGGAATTATAGATGTGAGATAAAAAGCGAATATCCATACGGCGCATCTAGTACAATTAATAGGTTAATAAATCAATGGATATGTAAAATCCATTAAAAACTCATAGACCGTAGCAGTAAAAAATATTAAAAATAGTACTATCAAGTCAATAAAGGTGCATAGAGTAAAGTCCAGGTCAAATGTGCAAAAAGTGCATAAGGTGCTAAAGTATATATTAATGGAATACTCAAAAATGATGATGAAGAATAATGTGCTGATCTTCTTATAAGTGCTGGTGCTGAATCCTCATGTCCGCCAGTAATCCTCAAAAAAAGCACATCACAGGAAAGGATAATAGTGCAGACAGTCAGAATAGAGTAGGCTCACAAAGTGAGTGGTTTAGATTTTGATTATAATCCGAGCCTACTCTATTCTGACTGTCTGCACTATTATCCTTTCCTGTGATGTGCTTTTTTTGAGGATTACTGGCGGACATGAGGATTCAGCACCAGCACTTATAAGAAGATCAGCACATTATTCTTCATCATCATTTTTGAGTATTCCATTAATATATACTTTAGCACCTTTTTGCACTTTTTGCACATTTGACCTGGACTTTACTCTATGCACCTTTATTGACTTGATAGTACTATTTTTAATATTTTTTACTGCTACGGTCTATGAGTTTTTAATGGTTTTATGGATTTTACATATCCATTGATTTATTAACCTATTAATTGTAGTAGATGCGCCGTATGGATATTCGCTTTTTATCTTGTATTCTGACACATATTTTGGTTGTTTTTTATGTGTTTTTACCATACTATAGGCAGCATTTGACTATTTATTAGCACTACACCCTGCACTTTAAATTAATTTATAAATAGGCGCCCACACTGTATAGTGTATATTTATTTATACACACTCTTTGCTTTATCCTATTATTAATTATAGATGTGACACTAGAGGCAGAGCAGCGGGAGGAAGAGGAGGCCTTCCCTAGCTCTCAAGGCCCCAGTCTTTACGCAGACAGCATTCCTGCGGGTCCTCAGATCGGACAGGAGGAGGATAAGGAGGAGGAGCAATATTTAAGTAGTGGGGGCATTGAAGGTGGGGATTCCTCAAGGGAGGGTTTTGTGTGCCTAGAAACCCAAGGACTAGTACGTGGCTGGGAGGAGGAAGTGCACGATGAGGTCATCCTCATTGACCAGGAAGATTCGGAAGCTAATGCCACCTCCAACCTACGCTGCATGGGCTCCCTTATCCTGCAAAGCCTGCTAAAGGACCCCAGGATTCGTGCTATCAAGGACAGGGATCATTACTGGTTGGCAAGCCTTCTTGATCCACGATACAAGGGTAAAGTTGCAGAGCTCATCCTTCCCACACAGAGGGAGGACCGGATGAAATAACTTGAGTACGCTCTAAAGCGACACTTGTGTAACACCTTTCCAGGCACTGGTAGGTTACCAAGTGATGACACAGGTGCTTTTGAGGCTGCGGATGATTAGAGGAAGAGCGGAGAAGGCTTGACTGATGCCTTTTTAAATTTTTTTAGTCCACGACGCCCAGGGACGTCAAATGTAGGCACCCATTGCCAGCGTCTTCACCATATGGTGCAGGACTACCTAGTGGCAAGGGCAGACCTGGATACCTTTACAGCAGATGATCCACTGACTTACTGGGTGTTGAGATTGGATCACTGGCCAGAACTTAGCCAATATGCTATGCAGCTACTATGTTGTCCTTCATCCAGCATGCTTTCTGAAAGGACGTTCAGTGCTGCTGGAGGTTTTGTCATAGACAAAAGAGTGCGTCTGTCCACCGACTTTGTAGACCGGCTGACATTTATAAAAATTAATCAGTCCTGGATCAGCAGCGATCAATCCCCTGATGCTGAAGTAACTGAATAGATCGGGGATCTCTTCTGCATTCCCAAAACCTCCACCACTGCACTCTTCCACAATACCACAAAGTGGTTACGGTGTGAAGGCACTTGCTGCCACCAAAGGCAAAATATTTGGGTGCACTGACGCCTGTACCAGATTCATATCATTTTAATATTTGACCGCAGGGTCCAACCCTGCACTCTTCCACAATACCACAGAGGGGTTACTTACGGGGCGAAGGCACTTGCTGCCACCAAAGGCACAATACTTGGATGCACTCCCACTGACGCCTATACCAGATTCATATCATTTTAACCCCTTAGTGACCGGGCGGTTTTACACAAATCCGTCTTTTAGTGACCGCTGCTGTTTTTACGTTTCTGCGCTGTTAGTGTTTAGGTCAAATTTTCCTCTTACTCGTTTATTCAACCCACACATATTATACACCCTTTTTCCCGCCATTAAATGGACTTTCTAGAAATACCATTATTTCCATCATATCGAATAATTTACTATAAAAAAAATATGAAATATGAGGAAAAAAATGGTAAAAACACACTTTTTTGTAATTTAATCCCCAAAATCTACAACCACCCAAAATGACCCCAGCTAAATAAGTTTAAAATTTTGTCCCGAGACTAGAAATACCCAATTTTTAGGCTAGGGTCAGACGAACGCATTTTTATGTTGTCTGTGAAAAAGTGCGTTCGAACGAATGGACGCATTTTTTCACAGAATACGTGATAGTGGTCATACTATGCGCATTTTCGTCCGTGATTTTGTACGGATCATCAATAAAACACTTTTTGTGTCTGGACGTTATGTTGGCCGGACATGAGCAGCGTCTGACGTCTCCTAATCACGCACACTCGCCGCTAGCGGACGCAGCGCACTCTGTACGTCAGTACCTGCGGTTTCACGTTCTCGAAAAAATGCGTTCATTTTCCACTTGCGTTGCGCAGCCGGACTTTTGTGCGACCGTACCTCGTATATTGGCCGTCATTGCCCGGCATCTGCTGCTAGTGCGGCCGTGATTAAGTGCGCCAGAACGCGCGTTCGCACTGCCTCAGTCTGACCCTAGCCTAACATGCGTTTGCTTTTTAACCCCTTCACTGCTGAGACAGTTCACCTATGTGCGCTGCGCTCATTCTGACCATTTTGTGCTATTTATTTTTAGATGACAGCCTAGGTCCTATTTAATTAAACTCCCCCCAGACAAAAAAACTTTTAAAAAAAAAAAACATTTTTTTATTTTATTTCATTTTTTTTTTTTAATTTAATTTTTTTTTTTTATTTTTCTTTAAGACATGTTTGGTATCATTTGAAAGGCCATGATCAGGCCTTTCAAATGATGTCAAATATGACCATCTAGCTGCCATGGATCGGGAGATAAAGGGATCCTTAGGATCCCCTTATCTCTACATGGCAGCTAGAGGGTTAACTGGCCCACTGACATCCTCACACATATGGTGAGGTTGTCAGTGGGTGGGGGGGACCTGGAGGCTTGGCTGACATCCAAGATGTCAGCCCCCCTCCAGGTTTGAATCGCGTTTTGGCGCCAATTGGCGCCGCAACGTGATCCGGCGGCGAAATGGTTAATGCCATACACCGCTGGAAAGGGGAGGCTCTCCCCTCTCCAGCGGTGCAAACGGCATCTCCCTAGCTTCAATGGTTGGGGAGATAGAGGGCTCCGAAGGAGCCCCCCCTCCCCTCCATTGAAAAGCATGGGGACGCCTGCTGATGACGTCACCACGCAGCGTGGCGACGTCATCAGCCTCGCCTGCCCATGTAAATCACATGGGCAGGCTTCCTCCCTGCCAGATCGCCGCGGGATCCGGCGAGGGAGGTGAGTATCGGGCGGGAGGGGGATTAGGCGCCGCTGACATACCCTGTACGTCCGCGGGTCTAAGGGAGACCCGAGTACAGGACGTACAGGGTACGTCAGAGGTCCTTAAGGGGTTAATATTGGACCGCAGGGTCCAACCCTGCACTCTTCCACAATACCACAGAGGGGTTACGGTGTGACGGCACTGTTGCTGACACTAAAGGCCCAATTTTAAAGCACCTATTGTTACTTTCTTCCAAAGCCTGCATAAGTTTCACCATAATTTAGCCAAAAAAATCACTAAACTTGTTCTGCGTATCCTAAAATGTCTCTTCTTTTCATACAGGCTGCCGCCCCAAGCAGTTGTTTATGAATAGATTAAAGGAAAACCATTTACCGTCATTTAAAATGTCATTTTTTTTGTTTTTAAATGTTTCTATACATCTGTAGCGCTCACTCCCGGAGGAGCCGCTGAAATTGAACCACGGGTCAGTCTCCCCGTACTAGGGAATAAATATACTCCAGCACCGTTGTGGATTTTATAATTTAAATAGTTTACTAGCAATAAAAGCATATATTGGATAACACGGTGTTCGTGGATATATTTACAGTATTTCGTATTTCGGGAAACGCTCAGCGGAAAAGAAATACGAGGCTTCGTATTTCGGGAAAATGCGCAGCGGAACAGAAAAATACAATGCTTCGTAATTCGAGGAAAACGCGTTGCGGAAAAGAAAATACAATGCTTCGTAATTCGAGGAAAACGCGTAGCGGAAAAGAAAATACAATGCTTCGTAATTCGAGGAAACCGCGCAGCGGAAAAGAAAAAAAATAAGATACGAATCTTTAACCCCTTTCTGGATATTAGGGAGTGAGTCCCGCACAGGTTAAGTCCCGGACTGTAAGTGTGTGTGTGTGTTATGGTACCCGGGTACTATTCAACTGGCCAGTGAATTACTTAAAGCGGTGTCTTCGACTAGTCAAGTTGGGGCCCTGTGGGTTTTTGGAACAAACAACAGCGTGCTTTCTTGCTTTACAATCGGCCTTGGAGGCCTCTCACCCATCCGCTCGATAACCAAGGCTCCGCTGACCCAGGACGTCTCTCCACTCGATGCTTCACTGGGATACTGGCTACTGGATCCGATGTCTGGCTCTCTCTGCTCCGGCCACGACTTGTCCGGCTTACCGCCTGCTCTCCCAATCCAATAGACCTGCGGTACTCCTAACTCGAGGGTCCTCCGGCTTCCTTGATAGCAGCTTGGGTAATATCTGTGGATCACTGGGTCTCCCTCTTACAAGGCTGGATAACCCAATCTGGAATCCTAATAGGCCGCACCTGCGTTCTGGCCTAGTCACTGTTCCAGTCTGCAGCACTGTGTCCTGTCTCCTTCACTCCCTGGCGCGCTCTGCCAGCTATCTCCACGAGGCTCAGGAGGTCACTCGGCGTGTCCCAACCACTTCCTGTGTCCGTTCCCAGAGCATGCCGGGAAATGTAGTCCCAATGTTGAGTGTCTCTTATCGCGCTTGTCTCCCTCCAGTGGCCAAAAATGGGTACTGCCACAGTAAGGTTTTAAACACAGCGCTACATATCCTACAAATCCGCCACTTCACAGGCAGGTTGTGGGGACCTCCTAGGTACGATATTTGAAGGAATTATTTTTTTTATTCTTAACCTTTATTTCATGGAAAACTCACTGTTCCTTTCAAAACGTTTTTTTAAAACTTTTTGTACTTGTTTCCTATCTCCCAGGGCACTACCCGGACCCCCATACACCTGTTATGGCAATATCTTGCATATATGCCCTCTTGGAGGGCACTCAAAAAATCGAACTTTCGAATCCCATTGACTTGCATTGAGTTCGGTTCATGTTCGAGTTCGAACTTTTGAAATTGTTTGAGTTCGAATGCGAACCGAACACGGGGGTGTTTGGCTCATCACTAGTTGTGACGTGGCGGGTGGGCTTAACATTTTAATGGCCATTCGAGTAAACTAAAACCTCTGTGTTGTTTAGCATGGAGCCACAGGATAAGTGCAAATGGCAACCTTTTTTTTTATTATGTTTTATACAAGTGGACAGAAAATATTTTGACAATGTGCTCTGCCCTGTTAATAGTCTAAAACTCTAGGCCCCTATTCTACAGAGACACTATTGGTGAGCCACAAATAGCAATTGATGGTCTAAGTGGTTCCCAACCCTTGTATTCCAGTACCCCTAACAGGCCAGGTTTGCCAGATATCTGAAGCAGGTGATATGATTTGCTGCTCAGTGATTGCAGGATTCAGTCTGCATTTCACCACGGTAATCCTTAGAATCTGGCGTGTGAGGGGGTACTTGAGGACCTGGGTTGGGAAACTCTGGCGTAAGAAGGTAAACATTGGTGGCTCCCTATTATTACAGGCACAACTGCAAGCATGTCACTATGGTAGCAGCTCGGCTCATAATAATTGAGGGCTGCTAAATGATACTGGTATCCTGGAGCGTGCGATTGAGTGTACTTATCTAAGATACTGCAGCATTCTGCAATAAAGTGAATGCAAACAAGACTCAAGGGAAATCCAACAGATGCTGAATAAAAGCCCCAGACATGTTTGGTGTTTACAGAATTGACTAATAGTAAATCAGGGCAAAGTCCAATTTAGGTGCAGTGTGGCAACTTTTTCATTCTTCTGGTCAATATAACTACATCAGGGACTACCCAGATGGAGGAAATAGGAGACAAATAGTTAAGTGGTGCAATAGGTTAGATGTATGATGGACGTTGGCTGCATATTAGAAGCCCATGAAGAGTTACCTAAAGAAGGAAGGGACTTACTCCTGACCCCTAAGGCTGGTTCCTGATGCCACAAAGGGCAGAGGAGGTCGGAACTGAAGGTCAGATTCAAGAGGTGAAAGGAGACCTGACCCAGAGGCTCGCTCCTACAATACAGACCCAGGGAATGCTGGACACCACCAAAAGAGTGCCAAAGGCATAAATACCAGAGCCAGGTTCATATGTGGCTCAGGAATGAGTGAGTATACTGTATATATCCTCTTTTTTTACTATGTGGAGGATGGATACTCAACCTGCTGCACTATGGCGTTTGTCTTTTATGCTTAACTCCAAGGTCTGCTGAAGGAGATGGCTGCATCATACCATACATTGTGGTCTTTCATACTGATTGTGGGCCGATTCTAGTGACTTTGGACTATATAAAGGCCCTAGTAGAACAAATTACCAAAGGGCAAGTAACTCTGAGCTCCTTATAAGAGGGACTTTCTTTTTCTTCTTATAATTACTATTGTGACATAATGGGCACCACAGGCACTATATATTTTGATACTATTTATATTTTAGATGGGT
This sequence comes from Leptobrachium leishanense, assembly GCA_009667805.1. Taxonomy (NCBI): domain Eukaryota; kingdom Metazoa; phylum Chordata; class Amphibia; order Anura; family Megophryidae; genus Leptobrachium; species Leptobrachium leishanense. The sequence goes on from CM019066.1 coordinate 291,551,562, forward strand.
TATATACACTATATTGCCAAAAGTATTAGCTCACCCATCCAAATAATCAGAATCAGGTGTTCCAATCACTTCCATGGCCACAGGTGTATAAAATCAAGCACCTAGGCATACAGACTGTTTTTACAAACATTTGTGAAAGAATGGGTCGCTCTCAGGAGCTCAGTGAATTCCAGCGTGGAACTGTGATAGGATGCCACCTATGCAACAAATCCAGTCGTGAAATTTACTCGCTCCTTAATATTCCACAGTAAACTGTCAGCTGTATTATAAGAATGTGGAAGTGTTTGGGAACGACAACAACTCAGCCACGAAGTGGTAAGCCACGTAAACTGACAGAGCGGGGTCAGCGAATGCTGAGGCGCAAAGTGCGAAGAGGTCGCCAACTTTCTGCAGAGTCAATCACTACAGACCTCCAAACTTCATGTGGCCTTCAGATTAGCTCAAGAACAGTGCACAGAGAGCTTTATGGGATGGGTTTCCATGGCCGGGCAGCTGCATCCAAGCCATACATCACCAAGTGCAATGCAAAGCATCAGATGCAGTGGTGTAAAGCACGCTGCCACTGGACTCTAGAGCAGTGGAGACGCGTTTTCTGGTGTGATGAAACGCGCTTCTCCATCTGGCAATCTGATAGACGAGTCTGGGTTTGGCGGTTGCCTGGAGAACGGTACTTGTCTGACTGCATTGTGCCAAGTGTAAAGTTTGGAGGGGGGATTATGGTGTGGGGTTGTTTTTCTGGAGCTGGGCTTGGCCCCTTAGTTCCAGTGAAAGGAACTCTGAATGCTTCAGCATACCAAGACATTTTGGACAATTCTATGCTCCCAACTTTGTGGGAACAGTTTGGAGCTGGCCCCTTCCTCTTCCAAGATGACTGTGCACCAGTGCACAAAGCAAGGTCCATAAAGACATGGATGACAGAGTCTGGTGTGGATGAACTTGACTGGCCTGCACAGAGTCCTGACCTCAACCTGAGTCTCTGCTCTAATTCATCCCAAAGGTGTTCTGAGAGCCAGGCCTTCTCATCCAACATCAGTGTGTGACCTCACAAATGCGCTTCTGGAAGAATGGTCAAAAATTCCCATAAACACACTCCTAAACCTTGTGGACAGCCTTCCCAGAAGAGTTGAAGCTGTTATAGCTGCAAAGGGTGGACCGACGTCATATTGAACCCTATGGATTAGGAATGGGATGTCACTTAAATTCATATGCGAGTCAAGGCAGGTGAGCGAATACTTTTGGCAATATAGTGTATGTTTTACATTCTATGGGCCAAATCACATTCTTCACACAAATGTTAATGCTCACTTGCGTGAGCATTAACGTTTGCTGCGGTGTTTACCGCATATTATAATCCAAACGCAAACGGGTTAAGTAACCCATTTGCGTTTGGTACCTTGCGCTTTTCAGCCCGAGGTTACTATACTTTGCGCTCCCCATGTTAAGTATAGGGAGCGCAAAGTGTTAATCAGCGCTGGATTACAAAGCGCTGATTAACGTCTGGCTCAGGTTAGCGAAAAGTTAATGGATTCCGCTTCTGCAGAATCCGTTAACACCAGCCTTAAAAATAAAAAAACAAATCCTATACTCACCCTCTGTCCCGCGCGAGGACCGCAGCTCCGACCGCCTCCTCCGTCCGGCGGGAGCAGGGAAAGACTGGGGGGGAAAAGTCCCCCCAGTCTCTCCCTGCGTATCACTACGCCGACCGGCTGACTCTCGCCAGGCGAGATCCAGCTGGTCATGTGACCGGCGGGGGGAATTCAATGGAGTCCTATGGACTCCATCGAGTGGATGCTCGCAGCTGCCCTCAGCGCTGCCGCGAGCATCCAGGCTTTTTAAACGCAATAACAATGTATGACGGAATGGGTGTTGTCCGCCTGCGGGTGTGCTCTTATCTGCGTGCCCCACAGCGCTTACCGCTGGCCCGACTACCGAGTGGCACGGCACTCGGCGTCTCGTGCGGCCTGGAGTGACCCTGGGGAAGGGTTAGCGGGCGGTGAAGGGGACCCCTGCGTGAAACCAGCCCGACCACTGAGCAACACGGCACTCAGCGTCTCGAGCAGCTGGTTCACTGACCTTGTGTGTGTGGGAGCGTCTGCGGTGCGGGCGTACGGATACGGGGATCGGATCTTCCCCGGATGAATATTCGGATCTTACGTGGACCAGTCGGGGAATATTCGGATCTTATGGGATCTCAATCGGATGAATATTCGGATTTCACTTGCCGCTCGATATACCGAAGCGCGGTAGATGGGCCGCGCCTTCGGATCGGATCGCGGCACCTCGGTCGAATATTCTTAAGACCGATGACCATACGCTACACCTCTGTCCTGATGCGAGATGCAGGCACAGGGTGTTCGTTTCGGATCTTCGCTGGATGCCGCACTCTGAGACCGCGCGGGATCTCAGGAAATGCAGCCGATAATAAAAGTCACCAGGCGAAGCTAAATGCACTAGTAAATCTGCTTTATTTTTCCACATCACATACATTTATAAACTTTACCACAGTATCATAACAATGGGAATCACTGCCCGCCCACACAAGTCCCATTGGCCCTCGCTGGCAGGAGGCACCCGGGCCCCGATTCGTATTGGCGGTCACGAATCGGGGAGTTGCCGATTCGGACCGGATGGTCCGAATCGACCATTTTGCGATTCGACCGGATGGTCCAAATCGGCCATTTTCCGATCCGATCATTCTGACCGGATCCACGAGGCGATGGAAAATGGCGACGGGCAAGGCACACACAAAGGAATTTACATACATTTCACAATACTCAAATGGGGAGACTTTTATTACACCACACACAAAACCACATCTAATTAAAATATAAACGGAACTCCGTGGGTGCAACGGCACCTAACAGTCTATGTGCAAAACCCCGTCCCCATGAACCGCCCCTGGCTGAGGGTGTTGGGCCATTCCGTGACACAATGAAGGCAGAATTTTTTGCGCCTGCATTGTAATCCAGCGTTAAAACGCGGGCGCAAGGGGGAAGAACTGCGGGCGCTGTTTTTCCTCCCTTGCTCCCGCGTTTTAACACGAAGAATGTAATTTGGCCCTATATGTTTTAGCATTGGACTGTGTGAGCTTAGATATGACATATCTATGAGCTGATAACACCTTTTGGACTGCATTAAGGAAATATTGTTTTTTCTTGATACTGGTTTTATGTAAGGAATACATTTAGGCTGGGGTCAGACCAGCGCACTTTTAACGTGCGTTCTGGCGCACATAATCACGGCCGCACTAGCAGCAAATGACGGGCAATGACAGCCAATATACGAAGTACGGTCGCACGAAAGTCCGGCCGCGCAACGCAAGTGGAAAATGAACGCATTTTTTCGAGAACGCAGAACCGCTAGTACGGACGTACAGAGTGCGCTGCGCCCGCTAGCGGTGTGTGTGTGTGATTTGGAGACGTCAGACCCTGCTCGTGTCCGGCCAACATAACGTCCAGACGCAAAAAGTTTCCTGGTTTGGATTCGTAAAACATCACGCACGAAAATGCGCATCGTATGACCGTTTTCGCCTATTCCGTGAAAAAATACGTCAATGCGTTCGGACGCACTTTTTTACCTTTGCGTGTAAAAATGCTATCGTTTGACCCTAGCCTTAACCTTCACAGATATTTGCGCTGTGGAATTTTAAATCTGTATTAATAGTAAATTGAGACAAAGTCTAATGTAGTTACATTAACCAGTGCAACAAAAAAATTGGCAACTACGCCTAGATCAGGGACTACTAGGATGGAGGCAATAGGAGACAAATTATAGTTAAGTGATGCAATAGGTTTCGTAATAAATGCTTTGAGGAGTGATATCATTTGTAGGAGAACTAAATGGACAGAAAATATAAAAATGAGACTTTATTGAAATACATAATATTCATTTAAGGTGACCCTGTTATGCCCAAATCAAAAAAATGTGTTAATTTGACAGGGAATCGCTCCCTTTACGTGTTTCAATATTTTTTGATGGCACACTTACAGGGTTATTCAGAGAGCGGTGAAAAGCAGGAGAATGGCTGGAGAATTGAAAATTCTAGGTCAAAATAGCCAAACCAGAAAAATTCTCCCATTCAGCTCACTTTCCAAATCGGCTATTTTGACCTAGAATTTTCCATTCTCCAGTCATTCTCCTGCTTTTCACTGCTCTCTGAATAACCCTGTGTATAACTGATTTGGAAAGTGAGATAAGTGGGAGAATTTTTCTGGTTTGGCTATTTTGACGTAGAATTCTCACTTCTCCAGTCATTCTCCTGGTTTTCACCTCCCTCTGAATAACCCTGATAATTGGAAAAAAAAAAGGGAGCCATCCCCTCTCAAAGTTTTGCTGTCTCTCTCGTCCCTGGGTCATGCCACATGGGGGCTAAGAGCTCTAACAGAGAGACGCCCTACAAGACAGCCCTGCAGTCTGTCTGCACGCTTGATTGACTTTTGGCTCACGGACTGATAAATCAGCTCGTTGCCACCACCACTGATGACCAATCACACATAACTCTGTGACAGACCCGTTAGCTCTGCCCACAGAAGGCAAGCCATGGCGGCACCCTTTGGAGCAGGGTGAGTAAAAAGTGTGATAGCTCATCAGGGGATATGACGTTGATCTTAATAGACCACTGCAAGATCTTTTCCCTGATGGGATATCGCAGACAAACTGCACCTTCGCTTGAGGGTCATACACTCAGGGCCCTATCATTTGGACCTTGCTAAAACGGGGACGCTACGCTAAGGGGAAAAAATTGTGTTGGCTAACCTCCGACCCATTTTCCCAGTGGATTACGGGGCAGGTGCTGAGTCCAACAGCCTGCCCCATAGCGGCCGCTAGGGTCCTTGATGCTCGGGACAGCGCTAAAATGCAGTATCGAGCATCCCTTCCCTGGAGTCCATACTGTTAGTGCTCTGCACAGATAACCTCCGAATCGCTAATGCTCATTTAAGGAAGTGATAGAGCCCTCGCTCGTTCCTGAGCTGCATATCTCCTTTTTAAAACATTTTTCCTGTCTGCAACTTAGGTAAATGATTTAACACTTGAGATTTAAAAAAAAACAAAAACACTTAGCTGAGGATATACAGTATTTCTAAAGATGCCTTCAAGGACAGGTATTTGTGGTTTTAGTATAGCGACCGACTGTGATGGATTACAGTTATGTTGTAGCAGGCTTGAACAACTTGTTCTCTGCATTTATACAGATGTACCGGCTTACAGTTATATTAATTTTATCCATGATAATAAAGTGGTTCTGCTCAGTCCTGTCTTTGTGGGGATTTGCTTTTCAAGTCTTCAATATTCCTAGTTGATTGCTAGTCCCATTGAGGGGGGTGACACTTGGTGGTGGTGGGTAATCATTGGGCTTTGCATCGCATAGAATTTAGGAAACCGTAACACAAGATTCCAGCAGACCCCATATAAACCCAAGTCTGAAAAAGACAGAACGGAAGCTTTGTGCTTTTTCAAAAGCTTTGACCTGTGGAACAAGAAAAGGGGAGTCAATACCGTAAGATCGTCGAGACCAGAATCACCAGTTTCAAGCCAGATCAGCCAGTATAGAAGATTGTTGTCTTGTATCAGAGGGTGAGGGTTGCACCCAAGATCCGTAAAAAGGTGTGAATTTACAATCTACATGGGTGAAAGGGTGAAAAACAGAGGTGAGGACTGCAGTGAAGAGAGGTTTATGCCAAGGATGCACGATACCATTTTTATAAGAGAGTACCAATACCTTTTTTCAGGTACTCACCGATACAGAGTACCGATACTTTTAAAGTCATGTGACTGCTTTCCAGTAAATAATTTAAGATTTTGCTAAAAGCTTGTCTAATTTGTGTTAATATTGAAATGTATGGCCAGACACCAGAGTTACCCACTGCACAGGCTGCACACACCTCAGATATACTGTATATCTCTGCCCCCAGACACTGGGGCGGCTGACAGAATGCATTCTGCCAGCATTCCCCTCTGGCTGGCCGTACTCTCCCATGTGGACCGTGGCTTGTGAATGCTGTGACGCACTCTCGCAAGATCTTGCAGAGGTAGAGATCTCACGAACCCCGCAAGATCTAGTGAGAGCGCGGCTGGAGGCTGTGTCATAGCTTTCATAGGACGTGGACCACTCTGTGGAACACAGCCAGCTGGAGGGGAATGCGCTGGTTTCTGGGTATCAGGGCATTTATAAGAGTACCATGTACTTCTGCAAATGCTGGTATTGGCACCGATACAAGTATCTGTGTATCCCTGGTTAATGCAGAGAGGAGGATGGTTATTGGGTTGGTTGGATGTGTGGTCACAGGATTAGGTTGTAGGCTTCCCTCAACAGATGTGTCTTTAGGGAAAGTTTAATCGTAGCCAGATTGGGGGAAGATTTTGATATTGAGAGGAAGCGCGTTCCATTGGTTCGTCGCCGCATGAGAAGTCCTGCAATTTGGCATGTGAAGAGGTGATGGAGGAAGCCAGGAGTAGGTCATTGTTGGATCTTATGGGGTGAGCCGGGGCTAGAGATAAATACGCATGCCAGTTGTGTCTCCATTTTCTATACAATAAAAATGTTATAACTTGTTTACTTCCACTACATTTTCTTTGGATGGCGGCTACCCTTTACCACCCACACTTACGTTCCCCGAAGTTATCTTTTCCCCATGCAGTAGTGGTTTTAGTATTTTTTTATTTGTTGTATTCCCTACAGGTTCTCTTTTCACTTGTAATTGTACATAAAAAAAAGACAACACAATATAATCTTTAAAGTTTATTTATATAAAATTATTCAGAAACATAAAAAGGTTTTAAAAAAAATCTGCATTATATACAGCAATATTGCACAGGAGAAGTGGCAATTACCCTGTCAAAGTAATCAGTGCAAAACACAAAAGTAGCCAGGGACAATTGCATGACATTAAAAATGCTACATGTACACTGGGTCCTATGAAAAAAAGAGACAATAGTGATTAATTACAGTGAGTGTTCAATAAAAAAAATTATATATAAACAAAACCAAAGACATCCATGCCCAAAAGAAGCATGCTTCTATACATTAACCATTAACTTAACGCAGGAATACAGAAAGAGAACCAGATGAATGTTTGTTTGATTTGGGGTTTTTTCCCATTCTCTAGGCCATATGCAAAGTTTTTGTGTTTTTGTAATTGGGTACCATCCTCGGCAACATTATATACAAATGGGGGTAGTGATTGAGTTGACAGTGGCTTCCTAATTAAGTCTCATGTGATTAGTGATTGATGAAACAGGCTGCACAGTGTGTACAACTAAACCATTGAGAACAAGATCTCTTGTACATGATGTAGACATTCTCAAAAGCACATAAAATATACCACTCTGTCTTTCAGGATCGGAGCTTAACGATGACAATCTGTGTTTTTAATCTCATTTTGTATTTACTCAGGAGTTTGCAAGATAAAAAAAGATTGAGGGATCTATAGGCAGGACTAGGTAACAAAAAGATCTAAATCTACAGAAGATCCTAATATATAGAGTTCCCATGGACATTCAGAAGTATTGTGTCACCTATTATGCTGTATTTGAGCTTCTTTTAACTCTGCATTCACTCTCCATAGTTGACATGCAATGCGTTTACTCAACCATGACCCAGAAGTAAGGCCGGGTGCACACGAGCGTACACTGCTGCACACAGAACATGCGTTATGATGAAATATATGACGTCCGTTCTAGCATATAATGTCGTGGATAGAGAACACCACACATGGTACGCGCGCCATGCATCACGCACGTTGAAGACGTCCGCCATGGAAACACCAACACGAAAGCGCTAGGATTGATGCCGTATAGATGACGTTGGCCATGTGCTGGAGGCAAATTCAGTTTGTGCGACAGCTGTCAAATAGAACAGATCGTCTGGTGTCTACCAATCTCTTCCGTCACATAGTTCGTCCTTTTTAACACACGTACTGTGCGCAGCAGAGTACGCTCGTGTGCACCCAGCCTAACTGGGACTGTATCGCAGTCCACTGACCAGGTTTTATGCCAAGACCAATAAACGGTCATTCTAGCCAAAAAGATGGATATATCCAACAAAAGGAAAGGCAACCAGAACTTTATAAATGTTGTGTAAAATGGTAGGAACCATCTGCCTGATCTTCAACGAGATATGTACAAAAGGTACAACCACCTACCTTTGCCTTAACCTCCCAATGCACAAAGTCGTGTTTCAGAGAGGGACGGTTGAAAAATTAAGCTACAAAAGAATTACTAAATCAGGGCAAACTATTGTATAGAAGTTTGTAACTAAAATGCAGTATATAAAAAGGCAAAAAAAAAGTGCAATTATTCTAAGTAGTCAGTTTGGATTGAAATCTCAGGATTCAGTCCAAAAGGAAGAAACAAAAACGTCAGATAAGATTTAAATCAAGACACAAAGTTTTACTGTAGTAGTGCAAACATCAAACCACGGCTTTACGGCAGTGGGCTTTGAACTTTTTTTTTTTTTTTTTTATACGTAGGAGGGGTGCCAGAAGATGATCTCATGGGATTCTTTGGCGGTATATGCGATCAATCAATCGCCAGGCTTAGGTGTTCAAGTTTAACTTCAAACCTTCACAAATCAATGAAAGTCAACCATAAAAGAGCCTGCAGCTGCCAATGTGCATAGAGCCATTTAAGATGAGATGGACAAGTAGTTTCTGCACTTAAAAAAACATATATGGTAAAGAAATTAATTGCAAACAGTGCTTTGTTTTCATTTTGATCTTTGTAGAGATTCTAAAGTTGGGGTTGAATTCTGTTAATGTTATCCCGGTTTGCCAGCACGAGTCAGTGGAAAATTGAATAGACCGTGATGAATGATCCGGATCCACGGGACCCTGGATACTGAACCCCATGAATACTCCGTCTCCGTTGGCCTAATTTCGCAGTTATATCAGTGCGCTGAGAATTTAAGCCTAAACTTCCAGGGACATCAGGTCTGAACATTACAAATATGTTCACAATACCTGGTGAAAGGTCTATTAAAGCTGACACTGCGTAGTGCAATTGGGTTGTTATAGCAGACTGTAGTAGAGTCACACAGGGTTGCAATACCCAGAGGCCACCTTGAGGTTGCTGAATGGCCACAGGACAAGCTTCACTGTGGATTATGCTGACACTTCATAAAAGAATTGTAACTTTAGCCAGTTTCCAAGCATGCTGACCTGGTGTTTCCTTGCTGGAGTCTACGTCTGCTGAACTATAGGCCAGTGTAAAAGACATCTTCCATGATATCAGAACCTGAAGACTGATAAAAGTAAAGAATGAGCACTACCTGGAGATGTTACTATATATAACGTACGTATTTTAAAAAGAGGTTTCTCGATGTGGGTTTAAGGATTATATACCTAGATCCTCCAAGTGCATAGAATGGTTTTCGGACGATTATGATGTAACCTCAATGGTTACACACATGCGTTTGTAACATATGCAGACAAAAACAGTCTGCAGATCAGGACTGGTCAGGGCAGAATTCCACAGCTGTCAGAACTACAAACCACAGGTTTAATAAGCCAGGGGATAAACCTTCTGGCCAACCCTTTTAATCATGAGAAGATCTTTAAAAGGCAAACCGTGAACATTGAAGTTACTAATAACACCTGTAGAACAGCTAACAAAAATAAAAAAAAGCTTTATTGTTCTTTTAGAATTCTATTTTAGGAGCTTCATGATTTACAGTCGGTGGGAGGAGGCCATTAAAACACCCTCCAAAATGTCATGCAGAAAATAACCAAATAAAAAACTTGATAAAGTGCCTTGAAATAATAAAAAAAAGATAAGTCTAGATATAGGTTTCAACTTCCTTAACGCCATATATTCAATGTACTGCTGGAACACGTCATATCTTGAATCACAAAGTCTACAAAAAGAAAACTTAAATAACAAGAAATGCCATAAATATACATCTCTAGAACGGCATAATTACAGTAAATCTACAGTATGTACAAACTAGAAACCTTTATTTTATTTTGCAGAGTGGTCAACACACACTGCATTCTCCTCTGGCAGATAATGTCACAATTTTATTTTTAAAATATTTAAAATAGGTTTTTAACTGTTATTAGCCAGAGTGGACTGAAATGTGAATGGAGACCATCGTGGAGGGGAAGTGGTAAATCTAAAAAGCAGTGGACACAAATTGAAGGTGGATTTTTTTGGCTCAGTTAACGACGTTAGCTAGAAATAAATACACCAGTATTTACAATAACAAAGCAAGGTAACTAATGGCTTCAGAATCACAGATTTCACTTTTAAAAAAAGAAAAAAAAAATCCCAGAATTTAGGGAACCATCAAATCTATTTGAGGCAAAGTACACTTCATAATAAACAAAAGAAATTAAAAGGTAGTGCAGTTTTAGGACTAAGTGCCTTCTGTGCACAGTGAGCCAGAAAAACAATGTCCCATGTCTTGACAATGCAATACACAAGCCACTGTCCTATCTGCACGAGCGGGGTGCAATCTGAAATGTGATGGGCGTAAATTCATTTTTTTTTTTTAAATGCCTTCTCAAATTCTGATAAAATTTTACAAATTGCCACATTCATTAACATTAGAGAACAGTGAAAATATTGTACGAAGCCTGGGCGACGTTCACCTACAAATCCTTACAATTTGGTTGTTGGTCTTTGGCCAAGATGGATTTTCAGGCTGTTTTATGAAAAGTTAATCATTGGCCTTCTAAAGGTTGTTGTGTAGCAACATGATAAAAATGTAATTCCAAATAGATTTTCTCCACAACAAAACGCAAAAAAAAAGAAGAAGAAACAACCTGGGCTGTGACAAACTGTAGTTCGTTTTCAGAGATGCCTTTAGCACATTGGTTACAATCTACGGAGTGTTGGATAAATGTAATACCAGAGATTATCATGTCTACCATGCTGGTATCCAAGAGTCTAAAGCTCAGGAGATCCTGAAATACCCATGCCGAAGGACAGGGATGCCCAACTCTGCCCTCCCCCAGATGTTGGTGAACTACATCTCACATTATTCTCAGTCCATCTACTGCAATCAAAAGATTTCTGGGAATTAGAAGCCACCACTATCTGTGGAGGCAGAGTTTGACATTGTGGATGTAGGGGAGGGTCTTCCGTGGACCATAACATTATACAATGTCACGTATAGAACCATTAGGAAACCTGGTGGTGGGTCAGTGTGACTGGTCAGAGAAATAGCTCCGGAATACTTCACTTTAATGCATATACTTAACGCCATTCTTACCCTTCAATAGCAAAGTGACACAGGAGCTTCTAAAAAGGCACTCACGGGTATGTACATGGGAGAAAAAAAAAAAAAGACATGCACCTGAAGAAGTCATTGAGAAGCAAATAATTGAAATGGTCATGGCCAATAGCCTGCCTGCTTAGGCCAACATTTAGACTGACTTTCTCAAAGAGCTGTCCACCAAGACATCCATTTTTTTTTATTCCCACTCTGAATACATTAACATTATAGTCGGCCTTAAAGAACAATCGCATCGCTCAGCAACTACCACAAAAGCAGGCCGTGTGCTCTACAGACATGAGAGGACATTGGATTATTGGAAGCTTGCATATGGATGTGGCCATGCTACACCACATCTAGCTCTCGGAATAAGGTAGTAAGGTGGATATATACTTTTTAAATTTACAGTTGATTTGAAGATTGCATAGCACAGAAAGATGCACGGTATGACGGTGTGTGCAGACCAGCTACCCGCATACAAAATATATTGTCGAGTTGAGAAGCTAACACTTTAAGAATGGACGAGCACTTGAGACTATCCAAGGTAACATGGCCGATACAGAAATTCTTTGGTTCCGCAACTAAAAAAGGCACAGATGCGTTTAAAAACTAGAGACTGTGTGGAGCAAGGCGAATATAAAGAGCGACTCCAAAATAATGCACATCGTAAATAAAAATTCTTCAGACATTTTACTAAAATCCTTCTTCTAATTCAAAAATAATGAAGTGTCTCGTGATTAGGAGGGGGGGGGGGTATCTTTGGTAAAAAAAATGTTTGCTGAGCACAGTAATCCAAACTAACTACAAGGAATCAACATGGCCTATATGGTCATACTTCCCTACAGGGTGCCGCCATCTTGATAACAGCATTGGCACAGCAAGCTGTGGTCCAATCAGAGCTGCCAATTTTTGCCTGTCAGGTGACTTCTAGGAGACAGTCAGAGGCAGCTCCCAGTAGGTAGTATGCCAGGTGTGCTTTGAAGAAATCCAAAATCAGATTGACCATTGCTATATTAATAGACAGTTGATGATGCCATACTTGTCTATGGTTTGATATGTTCATGTACCATGAGAAGGAAATCTGGGATAGAGTATATTACCAAATATTTAGGAGTGTTTGAATGGCTAAATGCCCATTTTTGGTGTAAAGATTTAAAAAAAAAAGTGACATCTATTCAAAATCCTTCCCTCTGCAGCAGAAAAATGATGTATGATTCCATTGGATATGCAAGTTTCCAATGAAAAAAGTCCTATGACATTACAGTATAAAAATACACTATAAATCAGAAGCCGATAGGTCTGGGAAGATTCAGGAGATAAAAATCAACCATCGTTATATGGAGAGACAGTAGATCCTTCTGCTTATGTGAGGAATGGGGGGGGGTGAGCATTATTCTACTGAATCCTTCATATCTGCTCTTTAACATTCGTCCGGTTAGAAAGAAAAAGTGCCTCGAAACTGCTTTCAAAAAGCAAGTAAAGTGAAGTTTTGTTGTTTCTGCTTGGAATATGAACTACCCTCTGACCCCCGGGACGTCCACCCTTATTCCAGAAATCATTTGGTTTACCATTGCCACTTCTGTCGGGGGGGGGGGGCACGAAACACATGTTGGACATGTAGTCAGACTTTGAAGGGCCTGGGTTGGCCTCTTTGCCACTTCACTCGGCATATGATCTAGTTTGTTCCAAAAACGACAGCTTCAGTGACTTTCAATGCAAAGCAAAAGTATACATGTAGAGCATACAGCAGTGGTATTTTTTCCCTCCAGACTTGTAAATGAATACATATAAAAAGAGGTTTAACAGCTGCTTGGGAATTCAAGTCTACATTATGCATACAACAAGCGCCATGAGACAAGTCTGCAGTTGTGTGTGGTTGGCACAAGTATAGTGACCTATGGAACCAAAATGAGGGTAACAGTTTAGAAAATAATAATAGGCAGATAAATATCCCCGCAAACACTTTTGAACAAACCACGAGCAAAACTCCAAGCCAGGTGTAAACATATCCAGAGCTCTGGTAAACTTAACTCCATCAATTTTAATGGCTCTGGGAAAATTACCGGAGCTCTGGTTAGGTTTATACCAGGGTCGGAATCTGTCCCCACCTCGGTACAGGAATACGTATACTGTTAGTAAGTGAAAATACTGCTGAGAGAATTCATGAGCAAAATGACCATGAATCTAAGAAAAAGTGCACTTATGCATATGAACGGGAAGGGGGGGGGGGGGTTCGTATCGTAGCCTACTAAATATCCAACATGGAAGCAGATAAAATGTGCTTTTATGGTGTAACCTGTGCTCACATTCGACCAAGAATTGCTAGTGGGGGGGTTCAGGAGGAGAGACATGAAGTTTGCGCGTGTAGGAGTTATGGAGGAATGTCTTTGTAGCCCTGTTTTTGTGCCATGTAAGGGGGATTGAAAGTCTAGAGCATACATACAACTTATGTTTTATGGCATAAAACCCATTTACCTAGTTTGGTCCAGCAGACAGACGTGGTCCCTTTACTGCCCAGACACATATTTCCAAGTACTCTTTGAATCGTACCTGTAAAAATGGGGTTTATAAATTGATGTAATGTAGAGCCAGGCCTTGACCCACACCAATATTAAACCTGTTAGAACAAACCAGAACTTACAAAAGTTGCACAAAATCAAGGAGGAGTCCATACCCCCTCCACTAAGGCCAGATACAAAGCAAAGGGAAAGCAAACCGGTCTGATTGTTCGGAAAACGGAAGAAGACTCCTACAATGAATTCCAACATGGATGTGACGTACGGAATTTGTGGGTTTCCACGATCATATTCCTCCAGTGGCGCCCCAGCGATGCGACCGATTGCCGGATGTCAGACGGACTGACGCCTTTGTGCTGGACGGGTGAAAAATGTTCTTTGAAGAAATGCTCAGACGGCTTTGTGTCGATCAAAGCCCATAAAACTGGAAGCACACAAGTGAGCACCAAGAAGGAAGTGCTATTCACGGTCTTAAAGCAGAAATCCTCCCTTTGTGCTTTCCTAACCACGCTCGAGTTTGCTCGGTACAAAGTAAGGCCGCTACGTGGCTTCGCTGGTTCAACATTGCAGAAATCTCCACAGGTCCAGAGGATGGATGCATATTTCAGTAGATGTGTACAATATCAGATAAGCTTTCTTATGTACATAAAATAGAAAATTCACCTTTTTTTTTTTTTTTAAAATAAGTCAATAAGATCTCTTTAAATTTTGTGAATGCATCACTGGATTTATATTGATTTTTCAAAAGAAAAAAAAAAAAAAAGTTTAAACTTATCCTCTCATATACACCTGAATAGTTTTCTAGGGAGGGCAGAATTCTCCCCCAAATTCACAAAGTTGACGGTTTGCAGGCATGGGAATTGCATAGTTAGTTATTCAATGTGCCAATGGAGGCCCTCGAGTGCCATTACATGGAAGCAAGCAAAAATGTAGTACAAGGCAATGGGTGGCATGAGGGCACATCTCCTTCATAGTTCAAGATCCAAGATGATCAGTCACTGCATCCTCCAAATCAATCGAACGAGGAAACGCAAAACACGCAGGATTACCACCTGCTCTGCTGCTCTGGGTCTGTTGTTGGGGAACCCCTGCAATGACAGAAAGGTCACATCACACATTAGATAAACATAAGAAAATGGGTCACGAGAGGAGTAGCAAAATTATATATTATAATATAGGGGGGGGGGGGGTTGATACGATATTCTTAATAATTCATAGTTACAATTATATAGTGCCTACACATTCAATGCTGTAGAATGGGCAAGACGAACCCAAACACGACTTGACAGTGCACTCTATTATTGAGGGTCGCTTTAATGGGCTGGTGCCATGGAGCTGTAAAGGCAGGAATCTCAAAATGCAGCTGCCCAGATGTTTATTGCCTACATTTCCCAGAAATCTTTGAAAACAATAGCTGGCTAGAGAATCTCAAGAGTTGTAGTTCAACATCTGGGACCATATTCCAAAGTTGGTGTTAACAACCCCATAGACTATAATGGCTCTGGTAAAGTTAAGTTGACAATAGCTCTGGTTAAAAGGGACACTACCACCCATAATGAAATACCCTTATTGTGTTTATTTTATGTAGCTGATATCTTACATGTGTTTTGTTTTGCTCGTTTAAGAAAATATATTTTACCCCATGTGTGTCACTAGGTGCATCCATTGTGTGATCTTTTGTGCTGTAAACTGCCCCCCCTCCCTGTAGCTTTCCATCACTTGCTCCTCACACTGTGGCAAGGGCCATAGAATGGAGTCTATGGGTCGATAACAGTCTCAAAATCTCATTAAATACATCCCACACAATACAAAAGGACATCAGAGAGTAGATTAGCCCTTTTAAGCTCCCATTCAGCTGCCATCAATACACTCCCTGCACCCTCAAACTACACCCCCCCCCAAAATCTAAATTAAATGTTACGCCACGGAAGGAGGAAAAAAAAGGTCTGGTTTCCCCCCCCCCCATGGAGGCAACATTTACCAAACACTAAAATAGTAGGGCGATAAAACCTAATTTTATTTTTCCGTTTTAAATGCAATTACTACAAAGCAAAAAGTAAACAGCAGCATGTGATTTTACGGTGGTTTTGCTTGTAATGCACAAGTGATCTAGTTACAGCTTATGTAAGTGGTTAGTGTCCCTTCACGTTCACAGCAATCTTGGAATAGGGCCCCTGGAAAGACTAGAATGTGACATCCCTACACTTAGGGAAGAACTTCAATGCAAACCAATAACCCTTATCCCGTCCCTGTTATTGGATCTATTCCGGCCCAGCTGTCGGCGGCTCCAGTCGGACGGTTCTGGATCAGCAAACAGATACAAGCTGCAGCACCACCCAGCCGGTATAGGACTCCAAGGGTGCCAAGCGCGACCCTTGCGTGAGTTTATTTGAACTTGATTACACAGGGACAGCAGAACAACACTGGGAACTATTGTTCCCAGTCGTCCACTGCTTGTGGACAGAAGAACAGGTGGATCGCACCGCAGGAAAAAAGGCAAGTGATTGATTTATGGGTGGGTTAAAAATGTAAAAAATAAAGTGATTTTGCAATACAGACGGGGTGTTTCAGTAACATGTTGGGAAACACCTTACACGTCCTCCACATGCATATGA
This sequence comes from Leptobrachium leishanense, assembly GCA_009667805.1. NCBI lineage: Eukaryota > Metazoa > Chordata > Amphibia > Anura > Megophryidae > Leptobrachium > Leptobrachium leishanense. The sequence continues at coordinate 291,567,905 of CM019066.1, forward strand.
ATATGGAGGTCTACATGGCAGAGGCATCAATGCAATCACCGCCCCCCCAGAGCTTTCCAGTCATATTTTAGTTTATTCAGTACTTAAAGGAATACATGTTTATAATGACCATCACAAATTAACATACACAATGCAAACAAGTTTATAAAAGGAACAATATGTTACAATAGAGGTTTAAAAATATTCTTATTTGCAGGTGAACATGCACATTGGCCCTCGGTCTCATGTATTCTATGGATTGTATACAAAGGATGCATTGGAGTGCAAGCGCCAGATCTCGATAGGGGACTATTTTCTTTCTTTGTGGATACAAAAGACCTCCGCTGGCTTTTCATAAGTCACCCATGGCTGTGGAGTGGTGAAAGGGACCTGAAAGATCTACTACACAGGTACTGGGCGTTAATTTGCTTGATGATGCATTGTAGTTCTCTAGACTGATTATCTGTTTTATTAACTCCTCGTGCTGCGGTTTACTAATTAGAGAGGTGGCTCCCCATTGGTGATTAGGGGGGGGATGCAGCGCGTTTGCCCCAAGAAAAAGGTGCGATGTTCCTAAACAGATCCAGTAGGTGTCCTCACTAGCGCCCAGAACAAAGTACAAGGCCCCGATATCAGCAGCGTTGCCGCGAGTATCAGCTCATGGGGTCCACAGGACTCAGTGTAGCCTTGCACATCCCAGCCCGGAGCTCTGCATGAGGAATCACCAATGTAGACTGGGAACAAATATACCCTAGTCTCACGATGAGAAAACTGGGTGGATCGTGCCGCCCTCTACACCGCAGGATGAGAAAAGAGTATGGGTTATAATGGGAGCAGGGGTGTTAAGTGATTTTGCAATTTAAGTGATCGTATCCTAAATATATCCTTTTGGCTACCAAACTGCATCCTGATTGGAGTTGAAACTTTGTAAAGGTTTACGGTACATAATACTTTAAATTTCTGAATAGCCTTCATTTTTCTGCTGGTTTCCTGTTGCCATCTCTCTTCCTCCAGCTTTCTGCAAACTGAATTCATTTCCCAACTACTACCCAACCCTGAACAAAGCAGCAGACATCATACTGGGGATTACCCAGAAAGGGCTGCTGTTTGAGCAGTGGCAGGAGATGTTTCTCTGAAGAGTCTCCTGAGGCTGTTTGGGATGTTCCTTTGAAAAACACAAGTGCTAAGCACTGTTGCAACAACAACTATTTTACCAAACATCGGTACTTTCGACCTAGGGCTATATTATAAAGCTGGTGCTAACTTAGAGTATAATGGCTCTGGTAAGTTTACAACAGCTCTGGTTAAGTCAGCACCAACTTTGCTGCCCTTTGGCTTATTGTCCAATGTTTCTTACTCATCTAAATGAAGTATCCATCAAGACTTCATTTGAGGGAAAATGTAACACAGAATAAGGGTTTTAACAGATCTTATTTATAAAGGGTGGAAGCCAGTTTTCATTTAGCCGCAGTGAAAATAGGATATCCACTTTCCTGCCCAACCTGAAAGGATAGGCTTATGGAAAAAACAGTTTCCAATAGGAACAGCTGTGCAGGGAGTGGTGTATGGCACACACGCGGAGCGTTCATGCCAATCTTTACTTGAAAAGCTATTATGGGAGGAAACACTTCCAGACTGAAAAGAAAACTCGCGCACACACACACCAAATAATCCCATTTTGATACCTCGGTTAAGGGGAAATAAAAAGGTAGTCTTGCGGTCAGCTTTTTTTTCCCCATTAATACCTAAAACGGACGGACGACTTCTGACAGCGAGTGCTTAGATGTTTTATAGTATTGTACATACATTACCTTAAAGTAATTCGACATTCACATTCAAGGATAAGGTTTCTTTTCCATGATCATAAATGTCCATACATTCTAGAAGTTGCTTAATGATCAATCGCTAATTGTGACCTTTATGAATGAAACGCGGGCACCGTTGCACTTGTCCAAATCATTCCTACATATATACCCAGGCCGAGATGCCCTTGGACATGTCCTTTATTCAGTAACGGTGACATTACCCGTGTCGGCATAGCCAGAGAGAGCAGGCGGCATCCCTGCAGAAAGAATCTCCCAATGGCATAACGTGGTGAGTGACAGGTGTCGTTACCGACACAATGTATAGACAGAAGCTTGACTTGAGACTAGAGTTAAAATTCTATGCACCAAGACTGTTTGAGTCAACCTGGGCCGATCTCACAAAGGATATGGAGACAACTACCACTTTTATATGCCAAAATAATACAATATATCCCACTTGTTTGCATCATTTTATTTTAAAAGTACAAGATATCCTTTAGTAGGATATTATAAAAAAAAAAAACACCCTAGCATAGTACTATGTAATGTGAAGAGGCTGAAATAACCCAGTTCTATAGACTGATTGTTTAGATAATGTCCCTCAGTTATCAGAGCATGAATCATTTGCTGTAATTAATGCTCACATGATTAACTGTTCACGGCAGACACAGCACTGCTTTCATATTGTCTCACCCATTCATAAACTGTATTCTAGTCAGGTTTTGTGTTTTCTGTCCTTGAATTGACAGTCTGTACTGTTACACTGTTTGCGGTCCATGGCTAGAAAGAATAGCTGAATGCGGTGTTCACCATAGCAAAACAAGGTCGTTAAACCGGTGACACTAGCAACTGTATTTTGGAAATACACAGGCATAGATTTGCTAGATCACATAAAATGCAACACTTTTAAAATGTACCATGTTCTAGCTCGATATGTAGGATCCAACTTAATTTGTATCCGGATACTTTTTACAGAATGATACACTGGTATTAAATGTCAGCCTATCTGTCCATGAAAAGTAAAGCACGAAATGGGGGGGGGGGGTCTCCCATTTAAAAAATAAAAGATAATCTTATTCCTTGTGCAGGGGTATGTGTAGAGACAGTAACGTCTCGCGCATGATGTCATTACGTGACTAATCACAGGGGGATTTTGTTAATCCGCACTCGTGCCGGGTAATTACGCCAAGATCATTAGATTAAGCAGAGCTTTAAAAGCTGTCCTATGAGTATTCTGCTGTGTTCACAAGTGGCCACATTAAGAGGATTGTAGCCATTATGATGGATCATTCCATAACAGTGCACTTTGTAATGCAGACCTTCTAGGAACAGGATTTTCAGGCTGTCTCCCATAAATTATTAACTCCTTCATTACAGGCACGCACGTAAAGACATGAAAAAAGCAAGTGTATACAGAGCAAATGTAGCAAAGCATTTTCCACATGTCCAGAACATCACAAGATGTGATTTAAATGGTTTACTCTTTGATGCTGGCCATAGGGAACACAGACACACCCACACCAATAGTATTAGGGCAGGCACTGACATGACAGAGCCCAATTTCTCAGGGTTGCACCGATGCAATCTCCCAGGACGTAGCTAAACAGAATAGATTAGCGAGGGGAACTTGGGGGTCATAACATTTTTTTTTAAAAATCCAGTCTTTATTTAATCCATTAAAAGATCCGACGTGTTGGCCTTAAACATTTTACCTTGAAAAGGCCTTAAAGGATTGAATAAAGACTGGATTTTTTTAGGATCTTGTTCCAGAACTGTGAAGGCTTTGTTAGGTGTTGTTTGGCAAACTCTAATCTGGCCTTCTTGTTTTTGAGGCTCAATGGTTTACATCTTGTGGTGAACCCTCTGTATTCACTCTGGTGAAGTCTTCTCTTGATTGTTGACTTTGTTCTTGATCTGGCCAACTGTTGTGAAGGGTGTTTTCTTCACCAGGGAAAGAATTCTTCGGTCATCCACCACAGTTGTTTTCCGTGGTCTCCCGGGTCTTTTGGTGTTGCTGAGCTCACCGGTGCGTTTCTTCTTTTTGAGAATGTTCCAAACAGTTGTTTTGGCCACGCCTAATGTTCTTGCTATCACTCTGATGGGTTTGTTTTGTTTCTTCAGCCTAACGATGGCTTGCTTCACTGATAGTGACAGCTCTTTGGATCTCATCTTGAGAGTTGACAGCAACAGATTCCAAATGCAAATAGCACACTTTAAATGAACTCTGGGGTAATGCGAGAATATCACACACCGGGCCATGGAACAGCTGAGAAGCCAATTGTCCCATTACCTTTGGTCCCTTAACAAGTGGGAGGCACATCTGCAAACTGCTGTAAGTCCTACACCGTTCACCTGAGTTGGATGTACATACCCTCAAATTAAAGCTGACAGTCTGCAGGATGTTTGTTTCATTCCAACTCCATTGTGGTGGTGTATAGAGCCAAAGATGTTAGAATTGTGTCGATGTCCCAATATTTCTGGACCTGACTGTATATAGCTCTATGTTATTCAATGATGTGGAAAAATATCAGTCACTCAACCACGATAAGTTTCAGTGATCCAGAAACAGTAGGCAAAGCTTCATTAACCCCTTAAGGACCAATGATGTAACTGTTCTGTCATAAATGCATTGACTTTAAAGACCCTTGTTCCTTAAGGGGTTATGACACATCACCGTTCTTGAATTTCCCTCTCTGAACGCTCAAGTATCTTGTTTGCAACAGTGCAGTGTAAGAACTGCAAATTGTGCAACACTATGGATTTACGCACTTTACAGAGACAAGTTTGTTTTTTTGAGAAAGTATTTTACCAGGAAGGATACATTGAGATTTCTCGTTTTCAAGTATGTCCTGGGTGGCGAGTATGTACCGTTAGGGGTCTTGCCCAAGGACACTTACTGGAGAGGTTGCTTGTCGGGATTGAACCCATGTTTCCACAGGCTCTCTCCACGCAGAGCAGTGATGTTACCTCTACTCCACCCAGCCGGTTACATAGCTCCTGTGCAGGAAAGACGTGTTGAAGCTGCATGCATTGGCAGATCCCAGCAATCATTGCCTCTGACACCGATCGCCAACACAGGAAGCCTCAGAGAGGGTGACATAGGCACGCAAGAGAAAGGCTGAGTATAGGCTGGGTATAGAGGATGGAAGACCTCAATATAGTTACTAGGGCAGAATTCCTGGAGTACTGCATTAGATTGTTCGGGCGTCATTCCCATATTTACAAAATTCATACTGAAGAGGGAAGGGGACACACAATACATACGTACCATAACAGTATATTTATAATCAGTTTTCACTTGTGTAAAGCCTAGGTTTGCTTATTGGAAGTCTTCAGATAGCAAGAGTGAGATGTGAGAGGGTACACAAAAGAAAGTGTTTGTATAACTCCCGTCAACGGCAATGTGCATTTGATGTGAGAATAGGGTTGGTAAAGAAAGGAAGTGCAATCAATGTGCAGGATGCAAATATAGTCAGTTGATTACCAAAATTAAATAGCTTAAGGACAACCCCCCCCCCAAAAAATAACCAAACAAGGCTCCACCGCCCTGAAGGGGGGGGGGGAATATGCAGATTTCCATCAATATAATAAAAACCATAGAAAGGTACATGTCAAGTCTTTATGGGGTGCATCTCCTAGCTTCTGCTCTTATCTGAACCTGGGACAGTAAACAAGTAATGTAGCCCCTTACCCGTCTGTGAGCAAACGCTGCATTAAACTCATCTCCGATGCGACGAAGCTCATGTGCGATCCAGATTTCAGGACTCATATTGTGGAGTTCGATGGGATGTCTGGCAGCTGCTGGGTAGAAAAACAGAAACATGTGGTCAGATTTCTAATCCAGATACAATTGTCAGTTTGGATTAAGCATTCTGTGGGGTTTTTCTAAAATAGATATTTTGAGAGCTCCTCTACCTGGAATGCTGTAGGATCCTAAATAATCTAAGAGAATAAATATAAAATACTAATAACAACACTCAGATTATTGCAGATTTGTTACCACGTGTAAGTACAGTCTGTTTTACACATTCTAACAAAATACACTAATGTGGGTTAGATAAAAAAGCAAACAAAAGTAAAAAGATAATACGTTCTGTATGACAGTGAAGAGTAAACATTCTACACAAAAATAAATGTGACAGGAAGTAATATAGATAATGCAAGGATATATTTATCCTGATGAAAACTGCCAAGGGAGCCGAAACCATGATATTTTTAATGAAGAAGCAATAAAGATGAAGGGCCTGATCACAACCTGGACGTAAAAGGCAAGACACAAATGGAAACCATTTGCATCCACTGTTTTCCATTTGTGTCTCCCCCCTGACGCCCGTATTACAACCTAGACGCTTCACCAGCAGCAGGAGTCGATATAGTGAATGCACAGGGTACGCGCTTAGCACTGTTGGGGATATCTGCACCAGGAGTCCATATTACTCCATGGAGACTGAGGAGAGCTCACACAAATGACATGTGGTCGGGGTGGCGGAGGAACACGACAATTTATGCGGCGCGAGGAAGAAGCAGAATGGGCTGCTCTCTGCACCGAGGGATCTGAGGGAAGAATGGGATCTTTTGGTGGGGTTAAAGCAATGTGTTTGCGCTGCAGCACAATCACATAACCGAGTCGGAGAGTGAACAGGTTGGAATAGCTGGTCGTTCATCTCATGGGGCCACATTAGCATTTCCCATCCAAAGTAGAAGACGTTAAATGTACAGTAACCTGGCGCAACATTGAGGATGCCACCTGAGCTTGTGTCTTGGATGGTATAGGATGGGTAAATAAGCACATTGGTCAGGACGTTATGCTGTATGGCTCAAATCGCTGTGTTTTGCGTACTGGTAATGATCAGGCCCAAAGTTTAAGAAGTACCGATTACCAGGAGGAAATCCATTTAGTTGGTCCAAATTAAGCACCAGGCCCTCATCACGGAGTTCAAGGAACCTTTGAACGTGTGTAGAGATAAAGATAACTTTATAGGAGAGAATATATCTATGAGCATAGAGGTGGATTAACAATTGTGAGAAAGAATGAAATAAGAACATTGACAGGAGGGGTTGAAGATCAAAACATGAACAGCAAGAAGGTGCAGATGGGACCAACGTAGAGATTTTATTGATATGATTTGCACATCTGTGTTACAGACACTGATTCTTCCCAATCCAGAGATCGGCACACAGTGTCCAGGGAACCACTGACTTGTACATATTGCACCTAAATCTCTGGATTATGCTACATATGGATCAACAGAAACTTGTCTGGGGGGGGGGGGGGAATAAAAAAAAATGCTCTGGCACCCAGTTTCACTTGCTGGCTTCCAAGTGTGATTGAAGTTAAGACCTGCGATACGGTGTGACATATTGTGGAGTCAGACGTGACCACGATTTCAACAAAGTGTAATAATGAAGACTCACTTCGATGTTTATGAAACATCGTCACTTGATAACACAAGGGAAATCCAAAACAAGCATGGCTGCGAAAGTCCTTTAATTTCAGACAGAGGCACAGACCGCGGATACTTGGCTGAGGCACTCGTCTGATGTCCTGAAGGACCTGATCAGACTAGTGTCCGAGGTCAATTCAGGCGTGAGTTTCATGTGATTCTTGGTTTCTGGCAAGAGACAGATTCATTCAGCGAGACCTTTGTGATGCATAGTGGAAACATTCTGAAAGTCGAGAAAGCAATTGGCAAGCAGAGAGAAAACCCCCCCAAACCCATGCCAAGCTCAACAAAGCACAGAAACAAACTTGCTCTTTTCACCTGCCCAAACCTCTTAGAGGACGCTCGACTTCCTGGGGCCAGAAAACCCAGGACATCCATTTGAGTCATCCATCAAATCCATATGCAATATCCTTCAGTTACAACGCTCATTTGAAAGCGTTAAAGTGCAGCAATTCAGGAAATTAATGTCGTGGTTAAGTGGTTGATAGTGAAACAAATAAAAAAAAAAAAAAAAAAAAAAATCAATCCGAAGCTTGCAGAAGGGACTTTGAGGTGCCGCGATTAAATGCACAGGGAAAAAAAAAAAAAACAAAAGGATGATCAAAAATATGACAATCCAGAAAGTGACTTTTTTGCGGTAAAACGCATGACGAATTCAGAACACTTTCTCATAACATGAAGACAGGAAATTTACATGCAACAAAAAGCCAACGGGGATTTTTTTTTTTTTTAAATTTAGACAAAAGTGAAAGGCCAGACTGGATTATTGGGACTTGCATGTTTAAAACTAAAAATTAAAATTAACACTTTAATGACCCACCTCCAAAAGAGATTGAGAACCTATTTTATTAGCACCATCAATCCTTTCCTTGACCAAGACACAAACTTCAGTCACACGGCTTTATGCATAGTGGTAGCAAAGACACAGGTGGCATCTGGCACAGGGATATACAAGCCACCCAGCCCTATAGCGGCATTTTAATCTACTGCTTCCATAGTTGATTTTAAAATAGATTTGGTTTGTGGCCAACCTTCAACATTGACCATACCATACTGGATTAGAAAGATGTCATGCAGGAACAACCACATTTCTCTTCGACCGTGAAGAAGCAAGTCAAAATCCCATTCAGCACATCCCTCCAATACAACTGTGGAGAAGCAAGTCTCAACTTTTACGAGAAGCAGGTTCAACCTAACCGCCAGGTCGCTGCTCTACAATCACGGAAAAAGACGACTCACTCGCAGAAGACAGTCACAAGTATTTATAAAGCACCAACAGGTTCCGTAGCACTGTACAATAGGGGAGACAGAATAATAAATATACATATGTCACACACAGAACAGTAGGATAGAGGAGCCTGCTCAAGAGCTTACAATCTAAGAGGGGTGACACGATAGGTTAGCATGAATAGCAGAGTATGTGAGCGCGTGTGGTCTGAATTGGAAGATGGTGCATTATGGAGTGAACCTATTAAGATGCCACCAGTGAGGGTCCTTGGGCAAGACACCTAACAATATGGATCGACCTACCAAAAAAAAAAAAAAAAAAAGCTCATATAAAAAAGGATAAGAAAATAAAAAATTTAAATGTTCTAAAGCAGTTTTTCCCAACCGTGGTCCTCAAGTTCCCCATACAGGTCATGTTTTTCCAGATATCTGAAGCACAGCACAGGTGATATGATTTGCTGCTCAGTGATTGCAGGATTCAGTCTGGATACCTCCTAAGGATCACCTTGTGGAAAACCAAGGACCAGGGTTGGAAACCACGGCTATAGAGGAAACCCTAGAAAACTTCACACCATCAACAGTACAAATATTGTACATTGTCAGTGCTCAGTCTGCTACATTTAAAGTTAAATGTGTCATCGGTAAAGAATTGGTACAGGTGCGCTAAACCGGGTTTTAAAAGGTCACAGGAGGTGAAACTACATGGGTAAAAATATATAGCTTTTACCTGAGGGGATGTTATGCAGGTTAAAAATAAAACTAGTCAAGTATTTAGACACAGTGCTGCCCGACCACAAATTAAACGTGCCGCTCACCTAGTGTGTGTGAACAATAAGAGCATTGCAAGGCTTTATGGGCATTTTATACACATACGAATGTTTTATAGAAAAAAGGCGCCAAGCATGTATGCATACAAAAGTGAAATATCAGATTTACAGTTTCTAGCCTTCATACGCTATATGACATAAGCATTGACTGCGTGACCCCCAAAAAAAGTCAGTCCATACTGCCCTGAATTACCTTATGTGATAGTGATTAAATGGGGGGGGGGGAATACATGAGGAGGTTCCAGATTTCATGTCTTTTCTAAACCATTAAGACAATAATTTGATAAAGTACATCTGAAATATAATGTGCAATTCATGCATCCCAGGTATGTGTTAAATATGGCTTACTTTGACGTTGCAAGTCATTTGTGGTTTGTGTTACGGTGTCATTTGCCTGCGTTCTGGATGGTATACATGTTTCTATGCTGTGTGCTGGTCTCTAAATCAGCCAGGCCAAAGACCTGCTTGGAAATTTAAGTATGTGTATCTAAATACATTCCCTTGGCATCGGCGAGTAACCAGAGCCGTGTAGGGTTTTTTTTCTTTGCGCTGCACGTGTGCGTGACAAGTCCAGGCAGATACACAAAAATAATAAAATAAAAAAAATCAGGGACCTTGCTCAGAAACAGCTGCTGGAAAAAGAACACCGCCAGCAATAAATCTTGTCGACGAGCTGCCAGCAGCTGTATTCCCTCCCCCCAATCCCCCTCCCTGACGTGCAACAAGTGTACCGCTTTCCGCTGGTTAGCACAAGGGCCACTTCACACGTCTATATTGCTGTACTTAAATCGCACAGTGTGAACGGGGCCTTAAAAAAAAAAAAAAAAAAAAAAGCACAATTTTACGTGTGATTTTCATATTCGCGACAGAGCAATAATGTCGCATGACGTTGTGGTTTTGTGCGATTTTGCAAAGCACCACCAATGCAAATCGCAAAAAAAGGGTCATGTACCAGTGACATGCAACTTCGCGCAGCAAGATGTGAACAGCTCCATTGGAGAAGCTACATAGCACGACGCACGGATTTTGCTGTGACGTTGCGGCAAAATTCGCGCAATAAAAAAATAAGTGTGAACAGGGCCTTAAAGAAAAGACAAGTACTACAACCAGTAAAACTTAGGACTAATGTTCCACAATGCCCGGTTTTTTTTATTAGCCCCCCCTTAAATAAAGTTGGTGTGCTACACATGGAGTATTCATGAAAGCCCTCCTAGAATACCTGTGGTCTTTACATTGAGAGGGAGCTCTCTACACAGCGACAATTGTAGAGCGTTAGATTGTTAAAAAGGGACACTCTAGCCACCATGACCATGGGATTCATCTGTCCTGCAATCTGTGATCTTCCCTCTGCCTGGAATTCTCTTATCCAGCGCACACCATGACAGCCAAAAGGGGCTCCAAATGTTTTGCAAGTGAAGTGCAGAGCCGAACGGCCAGTGCCTTACAATGCATGGAGAGGCATCCGATGGTCTGAGCATTCATCCCATTATCTGCTGCTAGAGGCAAAACTGCCATTGTGGATATGGGCAGAGGGAGAGCCTGGCATTGTGGATATGGGCAGAGGGAGAGCCTGGCATTGTGGATATGGGCAGAGGGAGAGCCTGGCATTGCGGATATGGGCAGAGGGAGAGCCTGGCATTGCGGATATGGGCAGAGGGAGAGCCTGGCATTGCGGATATGGGCAGAGGGAGAGCCTGGCATTGCAGTATAGAGACTTTTAAGCATACTTTAAGTTAAAAACAGGAAGGGGGGGGTGGATGGGCTGAGAGCGTTCCACTAACACTTTATTACTTGTTAAATGGTCCAATTGTCACTAGTCTTAGCTTGACAATATACATCAAGGCTTTACCAGACTACAGCAAACATGTCTCGTCCTGTTTCATTATGGCCCTGTCCTGTTGCGGATCTGTCAGTAGCCCAATCAGGGAGCCCACAACAGTTACTTTATGTTGAAATGCCATCACTGTATACCACCACATGCCATAGGAATACATTCGTGAAAGACACATCATGTGAGGAACAGTTTACATGGAGCAAGCGGTGTATGGGTGGAGGGGGGGCTATGACTAATCCTAAAGTAGGGTAGGGGGAATAAAAATCAGTAGGTTCGGGCAACCAATGCGCGTTGAGCGGTATTCAGGATCGACCAATACATCGTTCTGATCTGGACCACATGACCCATGGCCGGACCGATGCCTCCGTCGTAAAAGCGAGTTCCAGGGCTTCTGCATTCACACGCAGCGTCTCCTCTGCCTACTCGCAGGTCATGAATCAGGCAGGGAAGACACTTGAGTGAACGCCGAGGCACCTGGAGACCGACCTGGCCTTCCCTGCCCCCGTGAGTTGTGAACAGGCAGGGAAGATGCTGCGAGTCACTGCAAGACTCCAGTTGGCCTACATACCCCAGGCTTGGCTTGAAAACGGTCAATCTCAGACACCCCCCCCCCCCCAAATGCTGCAATCTGTGCGGGACATCCAACTTAAATTGTAACCTAAAACAATGCCATAAAGCATTGCTGGTATTCGACTGCATGACCCTAGAATCAAACAGTTTTATGAGCCGGGTAAAGTTTTATATGAAGATTTGTGCAAATCCAGTAAAGGTTTGGAGTCAGATTAAATAGCAGTTGGTCATAAATCAATGCTATTTTTAGCGTACAAAGTACAACTGGACATTTCCAGAAATGTGTCTAGAAAACTCAGTGATGCTGTATTGTGCAGGTCATGTTGCTTTTTTTGGGTGGTGCTTCCCATGCTTCCGTTAAATCACACTATAAAACCTCCAATTTCCCCTGGTTTCTCTGTACCAGAACATACCAGAGAGCATCTGAGGCTGCCGTGGTCTACCGTGTTATTATTGCAGGCCTCAGTTTTACATTCAACTTGGGAGCCCTTAAAGCTAGAAGCCAACAGCTACACTGTTAGGAGGCAGACACAATTCTTTAAAAGGATTTGGCCACAAAAACACAGAAATTTAGGTACCTGGGGTATAGTTTTAAGAGCCCAAAGCCCATTGTTCACCGAACTTTATGTTTTTCTTTTAGCTAGATAAAAGGTTTTCTGAGAATTAAGTCATCTAGACTCTAGAGGTGTCAGAGACAGATACAGTATGTGTGGAGAAGAGCTTGGCTTGTGGTGTGTCTCACTAATGAAGATCTTTACCTGGCTCCTAAATTCCAGAGTAATTTGTAATCCTAGCAGGCAATTGGTTGCAAAGCTTTCTTACGATTTGTACGGGGTCAGTGGATGTTTTTGGGTAGATTTTGCATGTGGTAAACTAGATGCCAGCAGTGGCTATCTGGCCCTCAAATAAATGAACTTCAGAACACCGGCCTTCTCAGTCAGACAATTACCCCATCTTCATCACACGTTCTACTGGAAGACTGATGGAAACATTACTTCATCCCTTGAAGCTCAGGTTAAAAATAGAACAAGAACATTGGGGACAGATAAGCCATTCCAAGACACGTTCTAGAACTCAACCTTTGCGCTCTGCCAGCAGAACCCCTGCCCTGACTCCCACTACCTTACAGAATGAGAGGTCACCTCTCAAACTCCGCACCCTCTTACACCTCATCTCCAAATATTCATCCAGCTGCCTAATGCACTCAGCCCGACTATTGGTTTCCTGTCCATCTCACCCTCCTAGTCACAGCATCAGGATTTCTGCTGAGCTGCACCCATGCCCCCCCCCAATTTGTCAGACTATATCACCCCTCAAAGATTTAAATCCTCCCCATAAAAATGTACCTATTTGGAGAAGCTTAACAGCTGGCTGCAGAATAAGCCTCATTATTAGACTCATACGTCAATCCACCTCATGCACTTTTGTCTCCACCCAGTTCCCTTTAGAGATTGTACGTTAATGAGACAGCAGACGCTTTACCCTCATGTCTGTATGACAATAACCACAACTTAATGTAACCCCTGTACTGCACTGCAGAATGTTAGCGTGATACAAATAAAACGAACACCAATATAGGCAGTGGCTCTATATATGAGAGGTCTGGAGTGTATATCCCAAGCGGTGACTGTTGCTTGTTATTATCGCTATGCAAAACGCCGGTTAAACATGCCCCCCCAGCCGTACCCGGCTTGTTTTAACTGGTTAGCACTAGCTCCATGTCCAGGAGCTATTGCTCACATTATACAGCAGGAATCAGTAAGCCCTTAATATTTCACCATAAACATAACACACCATCCAACTCGACATCACTTCCACTTACCCACTATGGAGGAGCAGAGCTGCTGGCTGGGACAACACACATTGACTCAAAGTTGCTGCATAATGTAAAGATCAAATGATGGTCAAGAATCAGCCTTAAAGTTATCTATATGAAACAAATGCATGCACCCCTGCTTGTTTTTTTTTTTTACTCTAATATATGCCTTTTGCCTTCCCACCTGACCGGCTCCATAGCTGAAATAGCTTCTTTTTTCCATTGTACAATGTCTGCACTGACTTTACCTTATTTACCCGATAGCGTGACTGACACACACACACACACACACTTAAAAGGGAGGAAAACAAAAAGGGTTTCCTTTGGTTACAAAGGCTTTAATAAGAAAAACAGAAAATGTTCATGACAGGTCTTTTATGGAGTTTAAAAAAAAAAAAAAAACACAATCGAAAGGGAACTCGGCCCTAACCTCAAACCAGCATTTGTATCGTATATACTGGTGATCGATTAAAGGAACACTATTTTTCAGTAATTGGGCAAAGACTGACTGTGTCCGATTATTTTTCTTATGGTCAGTGAATTTACTCACCTTTTGTCCCACGCCATGTGCTGCTCAGGGACTCTGGAACCTGGACGTCCAAGTCTTTTCTGTGCAATTTGCGCTCCCAGCGATACTTTCATAGCGAACGCAAATTGCTCACCGCAACGGGACTTGCAAACTTTACATAGTAGGTCCCGTATCCGTCTCCTGTACAGAACGATGGATCGGAGCTGCGTGCGTGCGCGAGATCGCCAAAGCCACTGGTCTCAGGAACGGGAGGGTGTCGTCGCCACCGAGTAATAACTGGCAGCCGTGAAATTCTAATTACCTGGCTGCTGGGTGGGGTGGAGGAAACTCCTCCACTTCACCCTGCTTTTTAGCAAACACAGTGGGGATGGTAGTCCTTACATCCTAAACCATTTTATAAATGTAGAGTGGTCAGGATGAGTAGAGGGTTCCTTTTAGGCCACTCAACACACGAGGAAGTCCAAGCCAGGGCTTGGCAAATCCTATTACGGAGGTGCACGCTGTCAGTCGGCCTTTGTGTTATGGTAAACTACAGCTATACTCATTTTCCTTATGAGAATAATGGGGTGGCTGAGGCAGCCAGAAAGGGGTCAGCTACATCTTTAAAACAGTTTTGTTTTTTCTTCTTTTCCCCAAACACTGAGCTAAAGTGCACCTCTACTGATCAGGTGCACTTTGTGATAAGCCATTGTAGGGTGGATATCCCTGGTCTTAAAGGGACGCTATCCCTTACACAAGCTGTAACTAGTTTACTTGTGCATTACAAAGTAAGGAGTCCCTGATGAGCAGACCCAGGCGAAACGTGCTCATACATTTAAAAATCCCCTCTCTTCGCTGCTGGGCATATATATTGATGCATTTGAGATTTATATACATTTGCCAGGCTGATGTGGGTGACATGACTAATATACTGGCGATTTAATTACAGCCCCTCTTTCAGTCAATGCTGATTTGTGTCTATTTAGATCTTTGTTGTGTTCCCTCATACAAGTGCCAAACTAATCTTTCACTTTTTTCCCTTCAGTGACTGTACATATATTGGCTCACTATTGTTACTGCGTGCACCTTATTGCTATATTTTTCAATCGGTACACGCAAATTGTAACAGAAACTGTACAGATTATAGTGGAAACGTAGGGTTTCCACCGTTTGATTAGGGTGGTGTCACCCGCTCATCTGATTTATGAGAACCAACATATCGGCACAACAAATTGCGGGGACAGAACTGCACCTAACTAATATCGTATGATTTTTTTTTGGAATATATGATATAGATCTACTCGGGATTGTATTCAGTTAGGTGCCTTTTGGTTTTATACTATATTTTTTTGATTGCGTGTCTTGTTGTAAAAACTAATTTTATTGAATATATATTTATTTTTTCCTCACTTAACTTTGGATCATTGTGATCTAGGTTGTCTTATGTGTCCAGCAAGTTTTGTATGGTGAGGCAGTTACCCAGAGTTTACAGCAATTACTTTCCAGTCTCCTTATCCCACCGTGTCTTAAGTGGGGCGTTGTTCTTTAACATTTCATTTCTTGGTGAAAGTGGCCTTTTAAGGAGCAATGAGATCCCTTCCACAGATTGAAATGTCAAATGTTTGTACTTTCAGTGATCCAATGACAGATGCTGCCATGTTTTGCCCTATGTGGGCAGTGCCAACAGTGGGCCGATGCACGATTAGCCCTTAATAGTCAACATGCCAATGGTGCACAAGGAGTGTGTGGAGGGCTGTCCTATAGGATGATTCTCTGCTCACAGCCATCCTTACCCCATGAGGGACAGTGAAACGGATTGGGAATTACTCTTTTTCCCTGTCGGGGGGACACAGATTGGGCTCTTGACAGGGAATCACTCCCAATTTGTATCTTGCATGACAATGTCACTTTACGGCCTGTGTATATAAAAGAAGACAGACTTTGCACACGTGTACTTTTAGTATCAAAACGTACAGTACAAATAAAGTATCCCTTGCTCTTACGCAGGAGATATCTTCTAAACGATAATCTCAACTTGTTGCCCTATGATGGAGCATTAAACTATCAGTGTGTTCTGCAGATATATGCTACAACTCTAATCTGTCTGTACTCTAGATAAATTAAACTTTTAATAAAGCCAACATGAGTTGCACTTGGCACCAAATTACACTCAGCATGACAGATGAGCAGATAAACAGAAATTAACCAGTCTGACACAGGGTGCATCACCTGTGGGGTTTTAGCAAGGCCTGCCATTGATCTAACAAGAGAATTTAGAGGGAAGTAAAGGGATTCTCAGAGTGCAACCTGTAGTTCCCTCATTATTACAACAGTCCCTTCACATAGAAACCAATGTTCAAGGGTCACTCTAGGTCAGTGATGGGAAACCTTAGCACCCCTCTCTAGGAGGGTGTGGGTGTCTGATTCATCCCTTTAAATTACAGGGGATTACTCCCGCCCAGAAATGTATCAGTGAGCACTGATCTCTGCTGCTTAGGACACTGTCCAATTACTTGGTGCTCAATGCACTTGGCCTTGAGAGCCACTGATGTGAGCATCCAGCCTATCCACGATCACAGGCAGGAGATCCCATCTGGTGGTGTACAGAGAGCCAGACAATAGGATAAAGGGGAACCCCTCCGGTTTTAAAACTAGAGTATACCGTTCAGGTTAGAGTTGCAGTTCAGGACAATAAAAAGGTCTACCCCAAGTTGACCACTGATTTGGTACAATTCTGTTAAAAGTTCTTGGTAGGGAAGGTTTTGAGAAAAAAAAAAAAAAAAAGTTTATATAAACATTTAGGAGATCAGTAAAAAGATTAAACTAATGCAATTTTAGTTTTTCACATTTGTTTATCGTCTACAGAAATATTGGTGGGAGGAAAGTTCCAAACTGTAGATGGTGGTTCTGATTTTCCAACATTGCTAACATTAGCATACAGGCAGAAATGGCTTGTGTCAAATCTGGTAAATCTGATAAAGCCAAATAAATATGGTCAGATGTGATCGCTATATATCCACCAGCAGCATAACGTGATTACGAATTTCAGAAAATACAGTTACAAGTATTTATGTATGTATTTGCCATGTCTCACCCATTGTACAGGGCTACAGAACTTGTTGGCACTTCTATAAATATCAATAGAAAAATGTGGCCTAATGCCCACTTATGAATAGTACAGTGACACCTTGCATCTGTAATGCACATGGATTTGCAGCAATTACAACATCCTGAAGCTTGTCCCTGTACAGCAGTGAGTGACCCCAGAGCTCTCCCTGGTGGTTGTAATGCAGCAGGAAAAAAAAATTGTTTAGCTTTTTGTTACAGTGAGGGTAGGGATGCCCTTTGTAGCTTCTTTACAGTAATAGAGGGTGACAGGAGTGAGATCACACTGAATTGTATTTCTAAAGGGGCACGCCAGTTGTACATTAAAAAAAGTGTATACAAACGAGACTTTAAGATGTCAATTATTGCTATTAATTGTATGACAATGCAAAATAGCGTTTACATGTTCTCAGTAGTGTGGGGGGGAGGGGTTAGTACTGGGATTCAAAATCTAAGGCTGCCCACTACACCCCATGACATAAAACCTAAAGTGTTATTGAATGAAAACAAAACTTCTTGAGTATGGGTAGAAAAGCACATTCTTTCTAGACTTTACTTACAAATCGCAGCACATTGTGATCTTTTATGCAAATACACTCTTCCAGGTAGCCTGCATAACAGGCTGGGGGATGAAAGAAGAACGCAAACATCTAGACACTCCATACAGCTGTCCAAAACACGTCAGACAGTAACTACAATACAGGACAAAATTAGCCCTGTCGCAACTTAGTTTTCCAGAAAACGAAGCCTGTTTATGAAAAACAGACTTTATATTACATTTCATTCCAGAAGCAGTATTCAATGTCCTTCGACAGCTACCCCCCCCCTCCCATCTCTCCCTGTAATTGGTCTAACTCCTACCTACTTGTGTCTGCTAGTCAGTGGAGAGTTTACCTAACCAGGTTACTAAAAAAAAAAAGCTGTAGCCATTCCTAAATCATTCCCTGCGGCTTGACAGCTCTCAGATGTTAAAGAGTTTTTTTTTATTTTTTTAAAAACTACCACACAGAAAAATACATACAACCCCCCCCCCCCACACACACACACACACACTCCTCATGAGGTCATTTGAAGACCGACCTTTATTATTATTATTATTATTCTTTATTTATAAAGCGCCAGCATATTCCGCAGCGCTGTACAATAAGCATAGTATAGACCGGGTTACAATACATTGAACAACATTTGACAAACAGTACAGGAGGAGATGAGGGCCCTATTCCCGTAGGAACTCACAATCTGGGAGGGTTGGGGTTGGAAACAGGAGGAGAGGACTGTAAGGTGAGAGTGATTGATGGTTGCGTCAGTGAGTTGGGTGGTAGGCTTCCCTAAATAGGAATGTTTTCAGGGAGCGTTTGAAGGAAGAGAAGTTAGGGGAAAGTCTGACAGTACGAGGGAGAGCGTTCCAGAGAGTGGGGGCTGCGCGTGAGAAATCCTGCAGTCTATCATGGGAAGAGGTGATGCGGGGAGAAGCTAGGCGCAGGTCACTGTTTGACCTTAGGGAGCGGCTGGGGTGTATTTGGTGATTAGTGAGGACAGGTAGTGGGAGCTGAGTTAGTGAGGCTTTTGTAGGTAAGGATAAGGATTTTGAACTTAATTCTGCAGTGGATGGGGAGCCAGTGAAGGGACTCGCAGAGGGAGCGGCAGAGACAGAGCGGCGGGTGAGGTGAATTAGCCTGGCGGAGGCGTTCAGGATGGATTGTAGGGGGGAGAGGTGGGACAGAGGGAGGCCAGATAAGAGATTATTGCAATAGTCGAGTCGGGAGATTACCAGGGCGTGTATGAGTTGTTTTGTGGCGACAGCGGTAAGAAATGGCCGAATTCTGTAAATATTACGCAGTTGGTATCGGCAGGAGGAGGAAAGAGACTTGATGTGGGGGATGAAGGAAAGAGCAGAGTCAAGTGTAACTCCAAGACAGCGAACTTGGTTTGATGGGGAGATGGTGATACCCTCCACCGTGATCGAGAAGTCAGGAGGTGGGGCGGCATTAGAGGGAGGAATAAGTAGGAGCTCAGTCTTTGACATGTTGATCTTTAGGTGGTGGGAGGCCATCCAGGAGGAGATGCCAGATAAACAGTCACTGACTTTGGAAAGGACAGGGGGAGAGAGATCAGGGGTAGAGAGGTAGATCTGAGTGTCATCAGCGTAGAGGTGGTAATTAAAGCCAAAGCTGTTGATGATTTTGCCCAGGGAGGAGGACCTTTCCAGCGATACCAAGCATGACCATTTAAAATTAATATTTATTTTTCCTCTAAAGCAGCAGCATTGTCCATTTTTCACATATAAAGCAAACAATACTGCTATCAGTACTCCCCTTTTCAACTCAGGGAGCAGGCTCAGTGTTTTATACATGATCGTATTTTTAATAAAATGCAATTTGCCAATACACATGCAGAAAATGTTAGGGCCCCTCCCCAGTTTTGGTTAAAATTACACTTTTTTTTGTAGTAAAAAAAAACTTTATAAAAATGAATGTATAACCGCAAAGGTTTATATGATAAAATGTGGAAAATAATTTTCTCATTTACACACTGCGTTTTATCCCGTATGGAAATTTGCATTTTTTTAAAAAAAACTTTTTATAGGACATGTATAATCACAGAAAAAAAATATTTAATTTGTCTGGGTTCTGTTTTAAAGTATGACTTCAAATAGTTTTGTGCTCATCCTGATCAAATTGAGCTCCAATCGCAAAGACTCAGCAATGAAGGGTTAACAAAAACAGTGTTTAGAGCAGCTGGCAAAACCCACACATACATATTCTTGTAGGACTAGGAATCAGGAAACTTCAGGAACAGGAGTAAAGGTCACATAAGGACATTGGATGGGCTTGTCAGCCAGCAGGCATACATTGCAGGCGTCGGACAATTTGAAATGGTCACGTAGCGGCCTGGCATTAATGCTTGACGCGACATGTATCAGTTATATAGTATTTTTAGAGACAAGCCGGTTTGCAGTCACATGCCTCCCTATAGCAGTAAACATATATTCCCCCAGCCAGTTGCGCAATAGTCTGTAAAAAGGTACAACTTTGTAATGTTCTGCCAGAAGACATTTCCTTGGGGCACGTCACAGCAAGCAATGCAAAGCTGCAACTACATCTCCTGACTGTAACAGATAAGGTTGTCAACTTGTCATGGAAGGTACACAGGGCTGTACATTTGTATTATTTACCATAACATTAATGAGACAAGAGGAACAGAATGAGTTGTTGTGAATGTGATAACTATCTACCATCTAACACGTTTTTGACAGCGAAACTCTTTGGGTCTGGAAGCTATACTGACTAAAATCAAAGAATTAAACATTAAGACATTATTGGACACAAAGGTGGGTGTTAGATGTTGTAAATAGCCAAATGGTATGGTCAAAATGGGGAAAGAAAAAACCCAACATTGAGTGATCTTAACCCTTTCGCTGCTGAGGCATTTCATGCCTGTGTGCTGAGCTCATTTTTGCTCATCATGTTTAATCGCGTTTTGAAGCCTTATTTTAATATGACCCAGACATGTTATATATCGTTCTTTCCGGCAGATTCAGAATTATATGTATACGTCATGTCCTGTCTGTATATTATAACAAAAAAAAATGCAATAAAATTAAAATTCAATAATTTACAATGTGTAAAGTTTTTTTTTTTAACATTTTAACATGCAAGCATTTGCGGTTATATTTTCCGTGGGTTGCGCTTGTTAAAAAAAAAAAAAAAAAAAAATTAGAAATGGGGGTCTCGTTACATTTTATTTGGGGGAATATTACATGATTTTTAAACAAACGCACCGCATGCAAAAATCATTAGTGCAGCATAATTGTTCACATTATAATTGAAATGGGAACAATATTGCTGCATTAAAAAAAAAAAAAAATTTGGATTAACTTTAACATGGTCATGTTTGGTATCGTTGGAAAGGCCATGCTCTGGCCGATCCAACAATATCAGACATTAACCCCTAGCTGCCACGGATGGGGAGTTCCAATGATGGCAACTAGGGGTTAACGCGAGGACTAACGTCCTCGTGCTACGTACGATGACGTCAGTCGGCAGGGGGAGTTCCCGGAAGCTTGGCCGGCATCCAGGATGTCGGCCAGCTCCGGGAGAGGATCACGATTTGGCGCAGAATTGTGATCTGGCACCCAAGGGGTTAAAGCCAGGCAGGGTTTGGAAGGGCAGGCTGTGCCCTTCCAAACAGTGCCTGGCTTTGATCGCTGGCCCACGGCGATCGATCGGGAGGGAGAGAGGTCCGAAGGACCTTCCCCCTCCCTTTCAGGCACCTACTCTGCACTCGCAAGGGGGGGGGGGGCCTGAAATAGAGGTCATCGCGCCGCCGCGCGTCCATAGCACAGGAGGTGCACTTGACAGAAGCAGCCAAGTGGTTAACAGTGATAAGGTAATGACCACTTGAATTAAAAAAAATAATAAAAAAAAAAAGTGAAGTCTGAAAAAGACACAGAAGAAGTGATCATTATCTTATCACTGTTAAGATCCTCAATGATTTGTTCGTTCTTTTTTTCTTTCCCCATTTTGACCATACCATTTGGCTATTTACAACATCTAACACCCCCACCTGTGTGTCCAATAATGTCTTAGGGCTATATTACAATCTTCGCGCAAAAAACCCTCACGCAAAGCAAAGGTTTCTCGATTCAGCCAATCAGAATTAAGAACCACAATTATCTCACGTTAAGTTTTTGCGCCTGTCAGTCAATCTGAGCATATATGCTGCAGCAATAATAAATGCACACACAACTTCTCCATTTTATTGGTTTGGTATGAGTAGAATGTGTAACTATACTTTGCTGCATTATTTTTTATGGGCTGGTGTATTTGGGTTCAGCCAGGACGTTCAGATTTGCCATTAACACCAGCTTTTAGGAGTTGCGAAAATTATGCACGCAAAGGCTATGCGGCAATTACCGGGAAAAGATTGTAATACCATCCTCGTACCAGTGCACATTCGCGCTCACAATGTTAATAGGACGCGCGAAGTACAGTAAGCTCGTGCAGGGTTCGCACAGGTTCACCCACAGTAGACGATTGCGCGTGGTTGTTGCGCTATGTAATACGGGATTTGGCACAAATGGCTTTACTCCTTGCGTTAATGGTTTTTTGCGCCGGCAAACGTCTGTGTGAAGATTGTAATTTAGCCCTTAATGTTTAATTCTTTGATTTATTCAGTATAGCTTCCAGACGGAGAGTTTACTCTCGAACACTTGTCTTTTAAATGTAACGATGGTCAACTAAAAACAGGTATCACTACAGAATGCTATACTCGTGATTTTGGCATCTGGACTAACAGGGCCTACCCAATATATTATTATAAAAAAAAGGCAAGATTCTCTCATTCCCTTTAATATTAAAACAAAAGTCTAAATTACTTTGATCCACACAAACAGAAACTTACTGGAACAGAACCATGGACAGTGCAGTCTTCCCCCTACTATGAAAAGCTATGTAATTATTAATAGAAGAGGGGGTTTGTAGAGTTTGAGCCGTTGGAGTTAAAGGCTGGTTGCTTTACATCATCGTTTATAAAGCACCAACAGTTTCTGCAGTGCTTAAGAATGAGATAAATTTAAGAACATAGGAACAGAAATAACAGGTGTAGAGAGCCCTGCTCAAAAGAGCTTACATAGGGTTTCATCCATCCGAATTGAAATGTTATCAAAACATTATATAGAACAATCCCCCACACGAAAGGGCCACATTTTAATGTAAAGTAACAATGGCAGTGAAGAACACCAGCACCATGTCCTGGGACACAATCCTTAAAGGAACACTCTAAATCCCCCCCCCCCCCCCCAGGTTTAACATTAACCTATACCCTCACTAAATAGTTATGGATTTTTTTTTTTTGTAACCAATACTCACCCTAAAATCCACTTGTTTAAAGCGGTGTCTTTTTTTTATACTCCCCTCCCTCTTCCGCTCCCGTCCTTCTTGCTTTCAGTTGCCTTCTGGTTTACGTGAGAAGCGCGCCTCTCACGTAAGCCAGCCAATCGGCAGGCTTCCTCCCGGTTCCATCTGCTGAGGATTAGTGTTGCGCGCAAGAGGATGCGCGCAACACTAATCCTCAGGCTGCTGCCAGCTACTGCAGCGAGTTGGAGACGTCATCACGCTGAAAGCGCGATGACATCTCCTAGTCGGCAGAAGCGGGAAATCTGAATCCCGCTCTGCTGACTGACAGCTGGGAGGGCGGAGTAAAGTCCTCCGCCTCTCGGCTGATCTGCTGAGCGGAGGGGGGGGGGGGGGAAAGAGACAGGCAGGGGAATACTCAGGTGGTCATGTTGCCTAGAGTATCCCTTTAACCCATCACCAAGAGTACAAATACAAAACCCCTAAACCTGTGATAATATTCTGAACAGGTACATGCAACAGATTAGCAGATTTTATTTCAACCCAGCAGTGCTCCCAAACAAAACCAGACCCAATGTTTGCAGCAGTTAGGCCCCGTTCACACTGATTTGAAAATCACGCGATTTTCATATTTGTGACGTCGCGCGATTATGTTGCGCAACGGAGTTTTGCACGATTTTGCAGAGCACCACCAATGGAAATCACAAAAAAAGGGTCATGTACCAGCAACATGCTACTGCGATAAATCGCACGGCAAGATGTAAACAGCTCCATTGAAATGCATTGGAGATGCTACATAGCGCAACATCGCGTGGATTTTGCGGCAAAAATCCGTGAGATAAAATCGCAGTGTGAACGGGGCCTAAAGGAGCATGGAAATACAAGGTCTGCAGAGGCTAATCCTCTAATAATTTAAAGACCCTTCAGACAGGAAAAGACCATCACAAGCATCTCAACTCCAAAAGGAAGCAAACAGGATGAAGAACAATTAGATTGAGATAGCAATCACTTTAACATTCATAAGAAGTCTGCTCCAGTGGGTGAAAGGATGCTGGAGGAACAAACCATAAAATTATAAAGAGAAAGAAAGACCAATGCTTCATACTGGGATTGAGGTGCACTGAACAAAACTAGCAAATGAGACCACAATGTACTGAAAAGACTTGAGGTACGTGTCAACAGCATCAGTTCCTCCATTAAAATCTAGAGGGGTTTTAGATATCTGGTGGTTAACAACATGTTGTGTCTGTTTAACGAGGACACCCATCAATGCAAGCTAGAATAAGGCTTGACAAATGTTAAATTTAGCTGGTAAGAAATCATTTGAGCCAAAGTCATAATTTTAGGAATCCGGTGAGTGTCCAGTCAATGCAAGAGTTGCGGGAGAGAGCCTCAGTGTCCCCATGCATAAAGCTCTGGTCGCACAAGCTGATCTGAGCTTCTGGGGGACCTAAACTCCAGTATTCAGCCCCCCCTTCAGAGGGGTGACGACTTGGGGTACTGACCACCGTGCATAGAGTGTCCCTGTATGGCAAAGTTCTGCTAAATAATTTGAGCTAAGCTACACCAGAACAGCTGCCATTATACCAACTCTAGTAAACACACGGTAGTAAAGTCTTACTTACCCATTGCTGATAGAAGGTGGTTGACGGCCTGGCAAGGTGGGCTTGGCGTTTGAGTGGCTTTATCACAGCTCAGAGGTGCAGGGCTAATGTCAAACGAGAAGTAACCGCTAGAGACAAGAGACTGTCTTCTCAGGAGCATGCAATGCGGGGATCTGCTGGTGATTGAATTGGGGCTATACGGCGGTATAGAGGTACCCCACGGAGTGCTGGCTGAGGAGCTCCCCCCCTCATTGGAAAGACTGCCTTGAAAAGGGGAATTGAGGGATGTGGGGGCCCCTCTTCTGAGGGGGCAGTGTGGAGTGGGTCTACTACTTGTCGACTGAAGATTGTCAGTGTCTCCACTCTCACTGTCCGGACTCAACACTGATGGTTGTTTGGCCATTTGGTCTTCTTATTTCTGCAGATAAAAAAAAAAAAAAAAAAAGTTAAGTCATAGAATCTCTGCCGACACATAACGTTTTAAACTTTCTACTCCTTTATTGAATAGAGCAGCAACATCTGCAGAGTTTGGGTTCTCAAATAAAAAATAAATAAACACGACTTCCTGTACCTCACTGGCCCAAACCACAATAGGAAGGGGAGGGGGCTGTGTATGGTTCAGAGTATAATCCAGGGGCCATGTGAATTTTTTTAAAAATTCAAAACATCTTTAGTATAGATCAATCCAAAAGAAAATAAGTCTGAGCCAGCATGACACACTTCAGCTACAGTTGTGTGAGTGTTTTGGCCAGTTTGACATTGATTTTGATCAGTCATCTTGCTTACAATTAAATCAAAAAGGCACGTGTAGGTCAGACAAATATAACATAACATTTATAATGAAATAACCACAAATGTATTTTTTGTGCTCACATCATGATCAGTTTTATTAAACCCAAGTGACATTCAATCTTAGTACAACATCCTTTTACAGTTATAACAGCTTTTCAACGTGAAGCATAGCTTGACACAAGTGTCTTGCAGCGATCTACGGGTATCTTCGCCCATTCGTCATGGGCAAAAGCCTCCAGTTCAGTCACATTCTTAGGCTTGCACACTGCAACTGCTTTCTTTAAGTCCCAGAGGTTCTCAATCGGATTTAAGTCAGGTGACTGCGATGGCCACTCCAAAATGTTCCAGCCTTTAATCTGCAACCATGCTCTAGTGGACTTGGAGGAATGCTTGGGATCATTGTCCTGTTGAAAGGTCCAACGTCTCCCAAGCCTCAGGTTTGTGACGGACTGCATCACATTGTCATCCAATATATCCTGGTACTGAAGATAATTCATGGTACCTTGCACACGCTGAAGCTTCCCTGTACCTGCAGAAGCAAAACAGCCCCAAAGCATGATTGACCCCCCGCCATGCTTCACAGTAGGCAAGGTGTTCTTTTCTTCATAGGCCTTGTTCTTCCTCCTCCAAACATACCGTTGATCCATGGGCCCAAACAGTTCTAATTTTGTTTCATCAGTCCACAGAACACTATGCCAAAACTTCTGTGGTTTGTCCACATGACTTTTGGCATACTGCAGTCGACTCTTATTCTTTGGAGACAGCAAGGGGGTGCGCCTGGGAGTTCTGGCATGGAGGCCTTCATTACGCAGTGTGCGCCGTATTGTCTGAGCTGAAACTTCAGTACCCACATCTGACAAATCTTTTCTCAGTTCCTCAGCAGTCACACGGGGACTTTTCTCCACTCTACGCTTCAGGTAGCGCACAGCAGTCGAAGTCAGCATCTTCTTTCTGCCACGACCAGGTAGCGTTTCAACAGTGCCCTTTGCCTTGAATTTGCGAATGATGCTTCCTATGGTCTCTCTTGGTATGTTTAACATCTTTGCAATCTTCTTATAGCCATTGCCCTTCCTGTGAAGAGTAATCACCTCTTCTCTTGTCTTCCTGGACCATTCTCTTGACTTCATGTTTGTAACCACACCAGTAAATGTCTAGAAGGAGCTGAGTATCACGGTCATTTTAAAGCTGCCTAATTGGTGCTTATTATGCTTTATTGCTGCTCCGTGACATCCACAGGTGTTTTCAATACCTGATTGAAAACACTTGAATGAACCTCTGTTCTTCAGAGTGGTAGTCTTTAAGGGGTTGAATAATTGTGTCAATGAAGAATTCACAAAAGAAACATTTACTACTGTATTACAAAACCAATTGATGTCATTTTAGTTGCATATGGTTCCTTAAAAAGTCCTTGTAGGATTTCATTCTGAATACAATTACAAATGTACACTAAATTCCCTAAAACCCCTTACAGCATTGGGGGTTGAATAAATTTGAACACAACTGTAAATAGTTTTTCACCCTCTGAACTGCCTACCTCCATGTAAAGTGTGTTCCTGTCCAGACAGTATGGTCATCAGATATTGCATGTAACCGCTCATAAATATGTAATGTGGACAGTATGCTTTGACTCAGTAGACCAAGACTGAGATTGGTGTTTGGAGCTTTAGGCAATGTATGGTCATTGTCCAACAAGGAGGTCTTGTGTCCGTGTACAACTGTCTTAGTAAATGGAAGTAGAGGACCAGGTTGGCATTGACATAAATAGCAGGCCATACACAAACACAGCACACTGCTCATTCACAGCTTCACATAGAAAAGCTGGCATTGAGGATGCGTCTAATTATATTTAAGTAAACCACAAGTGAAGCCATCTGCCAGAAGATAGCAAGAGCGTATCACAAACACCTGCTGTTCAAGCTCTAAAAGCCAAAATGTGAGCTACAGAGATTATATATTAGACGATCTTGACAGATGCAGGTAGCCACTGGCTTTGTGAAGGAGTACTTTTAGAATAAATCTAGAAAAATGCAAAACCAATGACATCCATGAGATTAAATCAAAACATTCCTGCACGTACAATTTATTTTTGTTTTAATAAAAAAAAATAATGTAAACACAGTAACAAGGAAAAAATGAGAACAATCCATATCCAAAGTAACCTACTGAAGAGGCAACATTAAACCAGACGTTAAATGTGGTTTGTATGAAAAGTGAGCATGCACTCAGACGCCCTTGGGCCAAAGCGATGAGCAATTCGCAAGGATTCTTGAAGACCATATTCAGCTTTTATTATAAAAATCACTGGGTATTACAAATCTAGTCAAACAAATGCAAAACGAGAAGAGTATCAAATCGTAAAATATTCTAAATAACGATGTCACCAATATAAAAAGCTAACAGGGACTGTACCTTCGGGTTACACCACCAATGCGGTGGCCAGAACGACTTACCCGAAACACTCTGCAGTAATACAAATGCTTTATTTTAGTCATCCAGAAGCCACTGAAAGCTCAGAATCAATCATCCGATTACCAGTGAAAGCTCACGCGGGATTCGATGATCCAGACAAGATCAGGATTTCTATTGTGTAAAACGCTTTCCTAATGACATGCACTAAGGCTCCCGATAC
Source organism: Leptobrachium leishanense (assembly GCA_009667805.1). Taxonomy (NCBI): domain Eukaryota; kingdom Metazoa; phylum Chordata; class Amphibia; order Anura; family Megophryidae; genus Leptobrachium; species Leptobrachium leishanense. The sequence goes on from CM019066.1 coordinate 291,595,900, forward strand.
ATACCGCCGCTCGTTAAAAACACATCTTAGCAGGATTAAAAAGATTTCTCCCCCCCCCCCGCCCGCAAGGGAACACGAGAACCCGTTCAACGATACCCATCACAATAGAGAAATGTTACAGGAGGACAGGGCGCAGGATGTGCATTTCTGTCACAGAGCAACCTAAAATCTAGGTCTAAAAATGCCTCCCATAGTGGGGAAAAAAATCCCATTGGGAAGAAAAAAAAATTATTTAAACAAATCATCTCGTGCACTTTACTCTTACCTCAACAGGACGTACATATAAAGACCGAGAGAAGAGTAATAATCAGCAAGAAGTCATTTAAGGTAATAAGGGTGCGTAACGTACGACTCACAGCTTTGCATTAGAATAAGTATGTTCGTTTCAAACATCTGCCTCTAGATCCGTAACTCATGGCAGGTTCCATGTAGTGTTTACCACCCCCATCCCATAACAAAAAGAAGGACAGGGACTACCAGCTCCCTATAACGGAGACTGAACACTATACAGCAAAAAAAAGGAGGCATTTATAGTCACAACGATTCATAGTGTATAAAAGGGCTAAAGAGGTCTCGCAGCAAGTCATCTACAAAAATTTATAGACACCAGTGTATTAAACAAGAGGAACTTAACGGGCCACAGACACAAGTTATACATGGATCATTAAGCCCCTCTCCATATGATTTGTATAAGGCATTCGTTCAGTTTCCCAAGTGACTGCACAACGTACATTTGTTTAAAATACTTATTTGAGCTAAGCAACCATCAGGTGTTCTGCGTGATGTCTAGTGACAAGTAAATAAAAAGGAATATTTGCCAACATATCCAAAAAGGTCTTCCAATAATATCTAGGCGGCTGACCATGTATTATATTTTTCTAATCATCAATGTACGGTCTACAAGTCAGAGGCGTCCGGGAGGAGGCTTTTGTTGTACTCATCCCCAAGTCCCTCTACCAAAACCCAGAGTTAAATCATCCAGTGTCTGAATCTTCCCTTAAAAGAGTTGCATCAGCTGTCATGAAATATTCACAGGCTCAGGTTCCAGGTCATGGCAGGAGAGGGGCTTGCTTTGAGTAGGAGCTGTGCTGAAATGTGAACAGCGCCTGTGGTCGTGTTCGAGCCTGCAAGGATTCTGTGCTGGATCTGGCTGCCAGGGCTCCCTGTCCCCATTGTTCTCCTGTTAAAAGTGCTGAGCGCAGCAAGTCTGGGGAGAGGCTTGGCAAGGGTAGCAGACTTGTAGTAAGTGCGTCACAATAGGCTTATAGTAAGAGTGCAAGGGCTTCGCCTCGGGGAGGGAAAGGAGAAGCTTTACCCTTTCACCGCCGTGGAGATTTACAAAAGGCTAGGCTTACATAAAACCGATGGTTAACTTTACTCCACTTACCAGTTAAATAAATAATAATTTGGCCTGTGCCAAAGCTGGCCGAGAAACAAAGTTGTGAAAGAGCAAAGTTACAAGCAAGTTTATACAAAAAAGAAAAGTATCAAAAAGACAATTATCAGACTTACCGTTTCACCCTGAACCAGACAAAGTAATAACAGTCGAAAAGAATTTAAGAGGCCAAGCACACTTTCTTTTTAAGCCTGATTTGAGTAGAGTAACTCAAATCCTTAGGAGCCAGAGTTTGGATTCTAGTAGCCACTGGCTACCAGCCACCTGGATGCGTCAGTGTCTGATTTACCCATCTTTCAAGGGCACATTTAGTTACAGCTACAAGTTCCGTAGCACAGTACAATGGAAGGCAGAATAACAAATATATATTACGGGTTCAACACACAGAAGAGTAGGAGAGAGGACCCTGCTCAAGAGCTTCCAATCTGAGATAATACCAGGTTGCAGGGGGCACATCCTGACGGTCACATAGGCCACCTGTGAATAAATCGCGTGTGCTCAATGTGATGATATGCAGCCAAGTGTTGGATGCAAACAGAGAAGCTACAGTGACCCAGAGGAGACAGCAGCATCCTCTGATTAAATACATCACCCGAGACAGACTGGAAGATCACTGCCATAGACTATCAGAAAGGCACAAAAACACATTGACTGCGGAAGGACTGCAGAGGCACAAGCGGCTTATAGGACAGCCTGCCTTATATATGACAGCCTGCTGTGCATGGAACAAAAAGGATCAAGTGTGTGAGAGATATATATTTAATTTCACACACAGAGCTTGATTTTCTCAGCTTCTATCCCAACACTTATGAGCCCAGACAGGAGGGACGAAAAAAGTAAACAACCACGGTTTACACAAATGCTCCCAATGGGGGGGGGGGGAAGGAGATTAAAAACCCCCAAAGCCAAGCCTATAAACCTCGGTATTCTTTCCAGGGCAGAGATCCATGCACACAGCCCCTCCCCCCCCCCTCTCTGCTGCTTTCTGGGACCGGGATCCATGAACACAGGGGCCACCCTCTGCTGTCAGGAGCCGGGATCCATGCCCACAGAGGCCGGGAAGGGGGCTCTGCTGTCAGGAGCCGGAATCCATGCCCACAGGGGGGCTGCCCCTACCTCGGCACATGGAAAGCACAGCTCGTGCGGTATCGAAGCCTCCTGACACGGTCTCACAGGGACAGGTCATTGCGTCCCATGAGAGATCAGAGCTGCCTCCACACCTTTAAGACTACATCACCCATGATGCTTTTGTCAGTAGTGTGAGGTCTCCTGAGATAGCGGCCGGTGCGGCGCGGGGGTCCTCCCTGTCCCGCGCGCAAAGCAGGCACATCGAGGAGAAGCGGCGCCACAACAGCAGGAACACACTTACTGTCACGAGTCGAGGCTCATCTTCTGGCCTCCCCTCGACACTAAACAGGGGGGCAGCCGCCACTAAACAGAGCCGGGAAGCCGCACTCTGACAGAAACAGGGGAGCCAGACACCAAAAACAGCGACCTGTCACCCCGAGCTCCGAGCACCAACTGCAGCAGCTCCTCAGTATTAGGCTCACGGCAAGCCATTGTGACGTCAGCCGAGCCTGCCCGCTCCCCCTTCAGTTCTTCCCATTTGTGGACTTTAAGAGTGACAAGTTAGAGGGGGGACATGACGAGACCAATGGTATCGACTGCGGTACAAGGGGGGAAAATACCCCTCCTCCCCTTTTGGGCACGCCCAGGTCCCAGTCTTTGACGCATCGCTAGCCCCTCCCTTTCGTGCCGCGCGAGGCCGGTTATGTTTGTGTTTTCGCTGGCTAGGAGCGCGGCTCGCGCCTGCCCTCATGCGGGGTCACGTGCGGCGACGCGCCAAAACAATGTGTTGGTGGAAGGGAGGGAGCAAAAAAGTAAACAAAAGAATTAATAAACGGTTTGACGGCGCCGCCGCATGCGGATTCTCTGGATCTGAAACGCTAATGGCTGTGTCTGCACCGGGACTTTACTAAACCTGTCTGGCCGCATGAGAGTTAAACAAGCAAGAGCCTAGGGGAAAAACGCGTGTCATGATGGTCACCGCCCTGGGTGAACTTTCAATGCACCAGCTGCTGCTGTGTGAGAAGGAATGTTAGGGTTGGGGCAGTGTGCAGGGACTCTGACACAGGGATTGTACCACCAGCAATGGCTGCTGAGCTGAGGAAGGATCCTGGGACAAAGAGGCCAGGGCGAGGATAGGATTAAGAGGAGTCGTCTGGGAGTTAGAGGTTGGTTAAAATGAGGCGCGTTCAGTTCCTCAGCAGCAACTGAATTGTTTCATTGCAGCAGATCAGTTTGCTGCAGCTGTCTCCCTGAACGCTTTGGCTGTAAATATGGAACTGAGAGGGCAGAGGATTGCTTAATGAAAGGTTCTGTTTCTGCAAAATCCACTGTTGTCCATTTTATTACCACTTTAGTGTTAATGTTTACCATGTTCCAATAAATATTTGCTGTTTTGATCCACCAAACCGGCAAACTGAACATTTCCTTATTGGATTATTTGCTGTGTGAAGGCGGCCATCTTTCCTACGTCAAATTCCGCTAACCCTGCAGCACCTCTTGACTTGGCTGCAAGTGCTAAGTTAGCAGTGCTGAGCGCTGAGCTGCTGCACAGCGTTTAGTGCCAAGTTGCTAATTTAGCACTTGCAGTGGCTGAGGAACTGAACGCGCCTCTGGATTTAAAATTAGGATCCTGGGAGTTGGCGGCTGGGGATACTGGGATTTGAAGTTAGACTCCCGATGCACTATAAAGCTATGGGAGGTAGAGGCTTTTTTATGCCTATAGGAATGGAATCCATTAAATGGACAGATATTGTAGTAATGAGAGTTAAAGGGACATTAGTCAGCCCCCATGGCCATGCAGTAGAACAATCTGGGTGTTGCGACCTTCACAGCAGAGGGCTTCCCTGCCATTTGAAGACTATCATTCATGTTGTCCTGGACAGCCTTGGGGATAGGACTGCTTCACTGATCTTTCAGGGAGTAATCGTGGCCAATGCTGGCTGTGGGTCCCTAGGTCTAGAGACTAGTGTTTTGCAAGTGGTTTCTGTCGTTAAAGTGTCTTGTAGACTAGTGCCGGTGATTTGCTAAATTGCAAACACTGGCCGTTGTTCTAAGATTGCCAGGTCTGCCATATTTTCTTGGACACATTACTATTTCATGCAAAGTGGAGCAGGGGAAATGTGCTGCCCTGCAACATGTATAATTCCTAGCTGCAGGAGGGAGTTTGGAGTGCATGTAGCGAATGCTGTGATTACAGGGAAATTAGATTATATAGTAGGGTAAGCCTAGGGTGTAGTTCAAATTTTATGGTCAACCTTGGCGTAATGGGCTTTTATTTTTAACATTGGGTTCAGCTCAAGGTTTTTGCGAGCTAGGCTTAGTAGACAGGTGGTTATCAAGCTACATTTGTTTTGCACTCAGAGCTTGGCTACACATCATGGCACGTGAGTTTATGGTTTGGCTAGCATTTAGAAGTCAGAGAGTGTTGTTGACTGAAACGCCTCCTACGTCCCAAGCATCTCTATTTGGGAGGGACAGTCCATACTCTGGGTCCATATTTTTCTGTGTTCGGGGTTATTCACAAAACACTGAACTTGCCACCAAAGGGCACCAAATGGTGAATTTCTGGCCAGTTCATCTATTCACAAATCTGTTAATTCTCCAAAAACTGGCGAATTGATGACGAAATACGGTGCAGTTCGGCAGCAGCAAAATTGTCCCACAGAGAAGTAATGGTTTGTCTATTCACAAAACTCCAAACTGCACCGAAGTGTCAGTGAAATGCTCAGATTTTTGGTTTAAAGAGGCAAATCCCTGGGGAGGGAGTTCTCAGACGAGGATTGGGACAAGTTGTGCCACCTGGCCCACTCTTGCTCTATATCCACGAGGATGCAGGAAACTGCGTACAAGGTCCTCGCTTGGTGGTATCAGACTCCCGACCGCTTAAAGCGATGGTTTCCTGACGCTGTTGGTTGCTGCTGGGAGGGGTGGGGCCGCAAACTTTTTGCAAATTTGTGCCCTACGCTACAACCTTTTTGGCCGGCTGTCCACGACACCGTGAGTCGCTTGATTGTTCACCCCATGACAGTCTAGTCTGAGGCTTATCTGTTACACCATGTGCCTTTTGATTTAGAGTCGTACAAATGCTCACTGGCAATCCGGCTTGTCAACGCGGCTAAAGCCGATATTCCTAGTTACTGGAAGCAGGCAATCGCCCCTCCAGGGATTGGGTGCGAGAGGTTGAACTGATTTGCTCATATGAAGATCTGATCTATGAGATTCGCAATCAATATGCGCAGCACACTCTGAGGTGGTTTTATTGGAATTCCAGGGTGATGCCGGTGTGTTCCCAGCCTCGTGTGCCCCTGCGGATGACCCTCAGTTAATGCAATGATAAGAATTCGCCCTGTCGTATATAACTTGCATTCTGTGCCTTATACTGTGATTCTTTGCTCTATGTCCCTGTCCGAGTGTTACAAAGGGGTTGAATTCGGCTTATGGATGTGGTGTCTTTTTCTTCTCAGTTTTTTTCCTATCTGTCATATATTACATGTTTACTGAACAAATGTCGTTGTATTTTGTTCATTTTCTTCTGCATATTCTTTTCTTGCTGTGGAAAATCAATAAACTTGAAATGTAAAAAAAAATATAAAGAATCAAATCCCATAGGATTCCATGTAAAAAGTAATATAATTTTTAATTTTAAAATAAAAATTATTCATTTCATTTTCAACAAATAGCCTTTTTATTATTTTAGAACACCTTTTTTGTATTTTTTTTAAAGCCATTTTTTTTATCCTGTAACAGACATTTTAATTATTTTTTTAAAGGACCTTTTTATTATTTAGGCACATTTTTATTGGTTTAAACACCCATTAGAAGAATAGGAGAGTTCAAGTTTTTTTTGCAGTTTGGTGGATTTTGCCAAAGCCAGTTCGCCGCTCTTCGGAGACTTTCGCCAATTTTTTCATGAGGCTTCGGTGACTCCATCTTCGCCACACAACGGTGACCCAAAGATAGTGATTTCACCGTAGTTTGGCTATATGGAATCACTGAAGTGAACAGCACAGAGAGTGCGATGAAATTTCAGTGCTATGTGAATAACCCCTTTTGTGTATGTGTAAATAACTGCGAAGAAGAAAAGCAAACAAAACTTACAAGACATTTGTACACTATAATCTTGGCAGGAAAACACTTTTCTAAATGAAATGCAAACCTTTTTTTTTTACATGACATCTTTACTTGCGTAAGTGGACCTGTAGCTTGGGTAGTCACCGAAAAAGTGTCTGCGTCCTCACCTGCATGGACATTTCTTAAAATACAAGTGTGTTTCTTTGGTCTTTTGAAATGATAAGAAACATGGAAGATCTCTGGGTAGATCATCACAGTTTACACTGAACACATACACATCAGTAATCGCCAAGACTCCTGTCCATCGATGAGTGGTACCTATCCATAAAAGTGGTGACATTACTTTGGTATCCAACTACCGTCCGATATCGTTGCTCCCTGTAATGTCAAAAGTCTTGGAAAAATGTGTCTACACACAATTACGTGATTATTATCAATATTGGAACTACTTAACCCCGGATCAATCAGGCTTTCGTCCAAATCACTCAACTACAACCGCCCTTCTAAAAGTCTGCAATGATATCCAGGCTGGGATGGAACAAGGAAACCTAACTGGAGCCATCTTCCTTGATTTTGCCAAGGCCTTTGACACGGTAGACCATGGCATCTTGTTAGAAAAACTTAAAAACTCTGGCGTTGGTGATCGCACGTTAACCTGGTTTCAATCATATGTATCCGACCGATCACAATATGTGTCAATTTCTGGCAGCTCCTCCCTCCCGCTCCCAGTCACTTGCGGTGTACCCCAAGGCTCAATACTAGGCCCCCTGCTATTTACAATATTCATAAATGATCTGCCCAACGTCTGCAAAGCCTCAACTGTACATATGTACGCAGACGACACTGTGATCTATACCAGCAAACCAAATCTCCCACAGCTGGAGGCCGTGCTGCAAGAACAATTCACAGAGGTAGAAAAGTGGATCAAAAACAACAAACTTTTTTTAAATACTGACAAAACTGTAACGATGCTCTTTGGAACAGCACCTAAACTACACAAATTGCTAAATCCCCATCTATGTGTTGGGACAAAATCAAATGGCACGCTGACCACAGTCACATCTCTCAAATATCTAGGTATGTGGTTGGACCCTAATCTATCCTTTGGCCCCCACATCGAAAAACTCTCATCTAAACTTTACCCCAAACTAGGTGCCCTGTACAGAAACAAATCCTGCCTGAGCCCCGCGGTAAGAAAGCAGATTGTACAGCAAATGCTTATGCCGGCTATTGATTACGGAGATGTAGTGTATGCAGCCGCCCCGCAAACACACCTTCATAAACTTACTACATTGTATAACTCATTCTGCCGCTTTGCGCTACAATGTAACTACATGACCCACCATTGTGACATGTTAAAAGAGCTAAACTGGCCGTCGCTGGAATCCAGACGCACCCTTCACCTTTCCAGCCTGGTGTTTAAGAGCATCTCTGGGAAGCTGCCACCCTACCTGAATAGACTGCTTCCCCCAGCAGCTCCCTCATCCTATAACCTCCGATCCAGGACCAGCACCTTACTTGCTATACCACAATACAAAAAGACAGTGGCTCGGTCCTCATTTTCCTACAGAGCACCACAATTATGGAATAACCTCCCAGACATCATCAAATCTTCCCCCAGTCTTAAGTCACTCAAAAGCTCCTTACTAACATACCTCAATACAGAATGCACCTGTAAACATGTAACCTAGTGACTATATTTCCTACATATTTTTTCTGTTAATCTGTATATTTGTGTTTTTTTTTTTTTTTTTTTATCTTGCATTGTATTACTTTGTATTTCTGTAACTGTAACACTTCAATGTACTTGAACCCAGGACATGCTTGAAAACGAGAGAAATCTCAATGTATCCTTCCTGGTAAAATCCTTTATAAATAAATAAATAAATAAATAAATCTGGGTGAAAAAGCAACTTTCTACCCAACCCCGTTAAGTCAACTCTTTATGTACTGCTATGCAGGCTGCATTTGGGACATTTTTTATTACATAGTTTATTCTAAAAAAAAAAAAAAAAAAAGGAGGTGTTCCAGTTCTTCGGGTATGAAAATTTTTACCTTAAATAATCTGTCTCTATTTGAGTGAACAAGAACCAGGAATTCTCTCAGCTCTAATTGTCACACAAACCACAAACACCATGAAACTCTCACTCAAAAACTGATAAGGTCACTACAGACTCACACAATAATGTGATGGCAAGACAGATAGTGAGACACATCAGATGGACAGCTGGACGCAGTGGCAGTGTGACAAAAGTAGCAGGAGTCTCAAGCAGAGAATGGTGCTGGTAAAGTTTATTGGAGGGGAAAGCAACCCCACAGGTACTGCAGCGCCCTTTTTCCTGGCGGTGACCTTGCAGGGTGAGTAGACCACTGGCTCCCACCTATGGTTGGACGAGGCACTTTTGATTTACGGCACTGGCTGGACAGACATGCAGCATGCATTGGTTGTACAAGAAAAGAAAGACTGGAAGCACTAAAGCAACCCCATTCAGTTTAAGGTTTATTTTCAGGTTTATCTGTAGCCTTTCTATCTACATAGTGCCCTGGAATGTAGAGTGTAAAGACGTTCGGTTACAGATTTGGCCCCGTATACCCACTGCCTAGCCATAGAGTGTTTGTGCATGCTATAATATTGTACCAGTTGCCATAGTCTGACGCAGGTTCTTTTTCTTACTTTTTTATGATTATCATGTGTGTTATGGTTTTGCATATTAGAACACTGTGCATTCAGTGCAAGATAAGGAAGGCAGAGTCCACGTCCCATCGACTTTTATCTAGACTCCAACCCAATGACTGTCTAACAGCCAAACAAATATGGATTTAATGTAAATATGGTACTCTTCATACCCATTCCTTGCACAGACTACCAAACTTGCAGAAACCAGCTTGTACCGGCTGGGTGGAGTACTGTAGAGGTAACATCACTCCTCTATAACTGTGGAGAGAGACTGTGGAGCACCTCTCCAGTAAGTGTCCTTGGGCAAGACACCTAACGGTACATACTCGCCACCCAGGACATACTTGAAAACGAGAGAAATCTTAATGTATCCTTCCTGGTAAAATACTTTCTCAACAAAAAAAGAAAGTTTGGTAAACCTAGCATTCCAAAATGTTTTACACTTTCCAGGTATGCAAAGCCAGAGCTTGACATATGTATGACAAACTCCATAGCTAGCAAGAACATATTAGTACCAACTACTTTATTTAGGAGCCAGAGAAAGGTTTGCATAGAGATGATCATGTACATTTAATAATCCAAAGATTAATGAGATAAGACAAATTTCTGGGAGCCATGGACAATCCGGCCCTCTGATTTGTCAATCTTTGTGTTAAGGCACTCTTGAGAAGACTGTCTAAGCATCATGGGAAATATAGTTCCTAAGCATTTGGGATGCAGAAATTGCTATTAGTCATGGCCACCATAGGAGTATCAGGTATTAGGGAAGGGGCCCTGTCCACTGGTCCTGGAAGTAGATCCAACGTTTTTGTTGGCCTGCAATTACACATATGCTATTATCCTAGTAGGATGAAAACACAGTTTTGATCATGGTGATACAGATCTCAACTTATTCTGTTCATAGACCCTCTACTATGACAGTAAATAAATTATATCAACAACAGCCAAAAGTATATGGTTCATTTTTTTTTCTTCTATTTTATACAGTATTATTTTATGCTTCAAAGTTCTATGGAAGCATTTTTTGTTAAATATTCATCAAATTTCTAGACAACTTTTTCTGTTATTGGAGTGCTGTGACTCCTCCGCTACCGGGCTGTTTTTGTGTAAAAGTACTAGCATAACGTCTTAAATATTGCATAATAATCATAACAATTATATGTACAGATTGTTGTTCAGAGAGCGACGGGACAAATTGTAAATGTTCTGTTGGGGTGCCCCAAGGTTCAGTACTGGGCCCTCTACTTTTTTCAGTCTACACTGCCTCTCTAGGAAAACTGATCAGCTCCTTTGGATTTCAGTACCACCTATACGCTGATGACACTCAAATCTACCTCTCCTCCCCTGATCTCTCTCCAGGTCTCCTGGATCGAGTCACGGACTGTCTCAAATTGGATGGCTACTGCAATTTGCTCCTTATTGGCCTCCCCAACTCCCGTATTGCCCCTTTACAATCTGTAATGAATGCAGGGGCCAGGCTTATTTTTCTCACTAAACGCACCTTGCGTACTTCCCCACTCTGCCGGTTCCTCCATTGGCTTCCTGTACGTTCCAGGATACAGTTTAAAATACTGATGCTCACGTTCAAATCGCTCAATAACTCAACCCCTCCCTACATGTCTTCGTTACTCCGCAAGCACGTCCCATCTAGACAACTCTGTTCAGCAGGTGATCTCCACCTGTCATCGGTCTACACACGCACAGCCAACTCTCGCCTCCAAGACTTCTCAAGGGCAGCTCTGGTCCTGTGGAATGACTTGCCTCGCCCTATCAAATTCTCCCCTGACCTTCAGGCCTTCAAGAAATCCCTCAAAATCCATCTATTCAGATTAGCGTACCACATCACTGATGCAACTCATCCCTCTGCTCACCTACTCACAGATGATTAAAGCTGCTTCTATGGCCCCACCATTCCCAAACCACTGGCACTAATGATCCTACTATCTAGTAAAATTCCTCTTGTCTTCCTCAACCCCAATCCCTCTAGACTGTAAGCTCCTATGAGCAGGGCCTTCTACACCTCTTGTTTGCATCCTATGTCTGTTTATATGTATTTTGTTCCCTTTGGTTATTGTAAAGCACTGCGGAAACTGTTGGCGCTATATAAATGATGACAATAATAATACTCAGTGTTGTTGATTTATTAGCTAGCCCTTTATAAGAGTATTGTCAGGATGAGGCTTGACAAACATATGTCAAACTAAAAGGCCAGAACAAAAACTTGTGAGCCAGCTGCACATTTTTTTTCTTAGACCCAACGAAATGTTGTGGTGAATAATTCAAATGCAGATTCACAAACATTTGGATCAAATATCATCTCCCATAACGACATTTTTCTATGGGAATATCAATTAAATTAGAATTTATCAGAATGACAAACAATTTTAAATGTTAAAAAGGTGTTACAGTAAATTGCTTTTCAGGCAGGGAAATAAAAGGGAATTATACATAATTTTTTTTTATTATTCTTTTTACATATGATATGGTCATGCTTGGTATTGCTGGAAAGGCCATGCTCTGGAGGACCAAGTTTGCTGACCCCCTGATGTACATGATGGAAATTACATATTCTTCAGCAAGACGACAGTCTTTCACAGATGCAGTATGTAGTAGAATCCAGGGACGTGCAGTTAGGGGCGGCAGGTGAGGCAGGGCCTCACCTGCCATAATTCCATTAAGTGGGGTTTGTAAATTTTTAAAATAAAACCTGCTGCTATTTAAATAAAATAAAAGTTCACATATTCACCTACTCCACACTCCCCCGCCATCTGTCTCTGCTCCTTCGCTTTCTTTTTTTTTTAGTTCGCTGGCTGCTGTGTGATGTGAATCATCACACAGCAGCGGCAGCCTGCTCTGAGCCTACGCAATTTGCATAGCTCAAGCTGGCTAATAGATTCATTTAAGTCTGCAGCGCACGTCTGGCACTGCCTACTTCCTGAATATACTCTCTTCAGTGCAATGGAATAGCTTGGACCAATGGGAAAGCACCATTGATCTCAAGTCACGTGACGGTCCTCATCAGGCATGGGGGCGTGCCACAGTGCTGTGTGTCTGGAGGCACATCCTGGAGAGCATCAAAAGATCCTGGGGAGCCCTGGGGGCAGCAAATGATTCTGGGGAGCACTGACAGCAGCAAAATCCTGGGGAGCCCTGAGAGGGCAGCCAGATCCTTGTAAGCACTGCCAGCTGCCAGTTCCAGGGGTGCACTGACAGCAGCCAGTTCCCGGGGAGCACTGACAGCAGCCAGTTCCTGGGGAGCACTGAACCTGAACCTACGTAACCCGTGTATATCTGGCTCTGATACTAGTCAATGCCTCACCAGCCACTGACCTCACCGCACGTCACTGGTAGAATCACAGTACGCATCGTTCCAGGCTCCCGATTTGATTTCTCCACAATTTTCTCTGTCTCCGTAGTTGTTCGGTTTCCCTAAATTCCATTTTTTGAATCCTGGCTCAGTCCCATCAAGCCATTTCCACACATCAGGAATTTTGTCATCTCTTCTTAATCCGATCCAATTTTTGAATTTCTTATAGTGAGGCTGTAAATCAGATGATTTTTCTCTCCTCATTGATTATTAGGTGTCTAGAGTTCCGCTTAACACAATCGTCTCTCGCTTCTTCCCATTTCTTTTCAATCACAGAGAAGAAATAGCATGAGGAACCAACGAACTTCCAGCCTTTTAGACACGACTTGCAAAAGGAAGCAAGATGTTTGCTTAGTTTTTTGATCTTGTCCATGAGAACAACTTTCTCCTTCATAACAGTTTCCAACTGTTATGAGACGATTTGTTCTTTTTCCATGAAAATATTTTTTATCTCATCTTTCTACTGAGGTGCTGAAATCAGGAAAAATATGCTTTCTGTTATAGTATTTTTAAAACCTGACATTTCTCCCGTTGAAGTAAAATCAGGCTCTCAATGTGCTTTACCAAGCTGTCGGTTGGGCGCTGGCTGCGAGTGACGCTGCGTCCAAGAGCTGAGTGTCTCCGTAAGGTAGGGTAACCATTCGTCCCCGTTTTACGGGGACAGTCCCCAGATTGAGGAGATTGTCCCCGGACAAATTATGTCCCCTGCACGGAGCCGTGAAAAAAAAAAGATTCTCCTCAGAGTCCTCCTATATACTGAAATCTTTAACTAATAGACAACACGGACTCGCCCCCACCCCCCTTCACATTATCCCTTACCCCTGATAATGTCCATGGACTTGCCCATTCCCCCCCATATATATGTCCCACTACCCCCCTCCTCCCCATATGCCTTGGCAATGCTAAAATGTATTTGGTCCTGCCAATAAAGCTTATTTTGATTTGATTTGACATATACGATGTGTAGTAATGTTTAAAGGCAAAAATGTATATGCTGGTGCTCGAAAATAAGCTTGGTGGGTGTTTCCCAGACAGTTTTCTTTTGGACGGGTGTTTTGGCATTTTTCTAATTTCGGCTCAAGCTGAATCAGACAAAATTTTGGGGGGAAAATGCCAATAGAATTGAGCCTGTGCTTTCTATGTGTGGGTATAGTTTGGATGCAGTCTGTATTATGCAAGTATTTGGAGCTATAACAAATCTCTACATATTAACAGTTCACAGTAATTTGTGATGCTTGTTCACTTCTCTGAGTACAGCAAGCAATAAAGATTTCTTTGTTGATGCTTCCCTTCCAGAGAGAGAAGGGCGGGTGTGGCCATGCTCAGTCCTCCGCTGAGGTGCAGAGAGACAGAATGAAGATAAATGTGGCTTTATGTGGTGACTTTTATTTCATTTACTTGAGTAACCCAAAGCCATGTTTATGCTCTATTTGGGAGGTGTTTTCATACATATCACAATGAGGCAGCATATAGATATATATGCGTATTATGGCAGTTTAGCCACATGTAAAGCCATGTCTATGTTCCTTAATTAGGGTTAAAGGATTTTGCTTTGTGCTGCTGTGCGCTAGAGATTTACCAGACCAATATATATTATTACATATATACACTCACAGGCCTCTTTATTAGGTACACCTTGCTAGTACTGGGTTGGACCCCATTTTGCCTTAATTCTTCATGGCATAGATTTATCAAGGTGTGGGAAACATTCTTCGGAGATTTTGGTTCATATTGACATGATAGCATCACGTAGTTGCTGCAGATTTGTCGGCTGCTCATCCACGATGCAAATCTCCCGTTCCACCACATCCCAAAGGTGCTCTATTGGATTGTGATCTGGGGACTGTGGAGGCCATTGGAGCACAGTGAACCCATTGTCATGTTCAAGAAACCAGTTTGAGATGATTTGAGCTAGGTGACATGGTGCATTATCCTGCTGGAAGTAGCCATCAGAAGATGGGTACACTGTGGCCATAAAGGGATGGACATGGTCAGCAACAATACTCAGGTAGGTCGTGGCTTTTAAACAATGCTTGATTGATACTAAGCGGCCCAAAGTGTGCCAAGAAAATATCCCCCAAACCATTACACCACCACCAGCCTGAACTGTTGATACAAGGCAGGATGGATCAATGGTTTCATGTTGTTTATGCAAAATTCTGACCCTACCATCTGAATGTCGCAGCTGAAATCGAGACTCATCAGACCAGGCAACATTTTTACAATCTTCTATTGTCCAATTCTGGTGAGCCTGTGCAAATTGTAGTCTCAGTTCTGTTCTTAGCTGACAGGAGTGGCACCTGGTGTGGTATGCTGCTGCTGTAGCCCATCTGCTTCAAGGTTGGACATGTTGTGCTTTCAGAAATGGTATTCTGCATACATTGGTTGTAACGAGTGATTATTTCAGTTACTGTTGCCTTTTTTTCATCTCGAACCAGTCTGCACATCCTCCTCTGACATCAACAAGGCATTTTCGTCCACACAACTACTTCTCACAGGATATTGTCTCTTTTTTTGGACCATTCTCTGTAAACCCTAGAGATGGTTGTGAAAATCCAAGTAGATCAGCAGTTTTTGAATTACTCAGACCAGCCTGTCTGGCAGCAACAACCATGCCACGTTCAAAGTCACTTAAGGCCGGCGTCAGACGAACGCAGGGATCACGTACGTGTTTGCCGCACAGTTTACCGTCCGTCATAGCATAGAATCATGATCAATAGAGAGACCCACACACGAAGTAGGTAATAACTAAAGCTGTTTTACAAATAGTTAATCCTATTTATTCAGGGGCCTACAGACTCAGCTATGTAATTTTTTTTTGTTCACAACATTGGATACAAGTTTCTCTGGGTGGTTTCATTGCTGAGGAAGCCAGGATGATTGGCATCAGATTACAGGCACAGGAGGTGACAGGAAATAAATTTACAGTGCAGGGTATTAATCTAATATGACACGGGTATTAAATGAATGTCATTGGTAGATAAAATATATTTAGACATGCGCAGATGGGATACATAGGGGACAACAACCTTGGCCCTTCAGATGTTTTGGAACAACATCTCCCTTGATGACCAGTCACTGGTTAGGTTGACTGAGCATCATGGGACATGTAGTTCCAAAACAACTGGAGGACTGACGTTGCTGACCCCTGAGTCAGGCTGGGGGATTTATGCTGGCGTCAGCCGAGCGCACTATGCGACTGTATTGATGTGGCCTCCAGCGTCCATCGCAGCGTTGTGACGCTGCAACAGGGACGGCCACTGTTGTGCGCACACGAATTGCACGTGCAACAGCAGCCGTGTTGCTAACATCTAGAAAGCCTCTCCGTCAAATCGCTAGGACGCGTGTTGACGGAGCTGCAAAGCGCGATCCTCCATAGGAGGATCGCGCTTTGCAGCACTGAGTGCACTAACTGCGCTCAGCGAGGTGCCCAGACGGGCGTCGAGTGGAAGGAACGTCCTCTCTCACGGATGTTCCTTCCACTCTCCAATGACGCTCGTCTGCCCCCAGCCTTAGTTCTGCGTGCTTGTTGTGCTTTTAAGTCCTCATATACATATTTTTGGATGTTCTTTAGATCAACATTGACTGTAATTAATTACTGTTTCTTTGTAATCAATGTTCCATGTGAGCAACGCCTGATCATATGGGACATGCTATTGCTTGACTCTTGTGAGGCTTGTACTTGAGAAAGGGGAACAGTAAATATAGTGGTGTGAATATATATATATGTGTGTTTCTTTTGTTGATGGAGTAGAATAGGATCAGCAGTAATTTAAGTGGACCAAACCTTTGGGTAACCGCTGTACACTCACTTTTGTCCCTCTCAATGCATTACACTTTATAGCTGGTCCCCTTTAAAGTCCTGATTGCTGACACACCATCCAGCGTGATCTAATATAAAGAGACTGGGGCAATTGTCAGCTAGTGGGAGCCTGGAACATCAGATTACGTTTCGTTTCCATGGAGACTGCACCGTTTGTGGACCTTTGCGGCACATTCAGTATTTTTCCAGGCAGAATTGCCTCTGATCTTCCCCCAGCAAAGTGTTAATAGAAAATTAAAGAAACCAGTCTCCAAGACCGAGGCGTTACACGTCCAGATCCCGACCCCCTGGTCCCTGGGTGTCAAGCAGGATGTAATCCCACTCCAGCATGCTAATCTGTTGCCTGGCACAGGGCTGTCTGCACTACACCTGAGAGCTGCCAGTGGTGCCTCCTCCCCGACCCCGCACATGGCTCTGCGCCTCACTGATCAGAACCAACTGTGAGGCGACACTTGTCAGAGTAAGGCTGAGCCCCGGGGCACAGGAAACCCACCCACATCACTGGCATCCCACACCTCTGCTGGCACCGCAACCACCCTCTATCTGTGGTCAGACCAGCTCCCTCCTGACACCAGGTGCCCAGCACAAGCCGGCTCTATGTCATGTTCACGATTTGTTTTTAATGGGATATATTAAAAAAATGCTGATTGTCTGCAAAAGAATATCGAGATACATTGTTACTGAACTAAACACAAGGAGAATGCTCCTATATATATGTATATGATCTTTATGATGAATATAAAACCGATGTTCTGTATTGTAATCTCTATGGGGTGCCCTGTATTGTGCGTTATAATATACCCTCTATTATACCATATATTTATTTATTTATTTTTATTTGAAAAGGATTTTACCAGGAAGGTATAATATATATATTATATATATTATAGGATATACCCATATTGTACTGATTGCATATATAGGAATGCTCTGTTATGTTCTAGATAGAATCTAGATGATTATGGGATGCTTTATATTGTGATAGATATATGGGAATGATGTGCTATATATACTGTATGTAAGAAGATGTTGTGTACTGTGCTGGATAATATATATGGGGGATGTCTGACTCTTGTGATATATACATAAAAGGATGCTGTGAAATGTGCTCTATATATAGGGGGTGCAGTGTATTGTGTGTTCGGTATATAGAGGGTGCATGCTGTGTATTGTGTTGGATATATAGGGAATGTTCTGTATTGTGCTGATATATAAGGGGTGCTGTGTATTGTGCTATATAGGTGATGCTGTGCATGGTGGTGGGCATATAGGGGATGCTCTGTATTGTGCTATATAGAGGATGCTGTGCATTCTGTTCGGTATATAGGGGATGCTCTGTATTGTTGTGTTGGATATATAAGGGGTGCTGTGTATTGTGCTGGATATATACAGTATATAGGGAATGCTGCATATTCTGCTGCAAATATAGGGAATGGTGTACTGTGTATTGTTCTGGAGCTGGGTGGAGTAGAGGTAACATCACTTCTCTGCATGGAGAGAGCCTGTTCCTGGAGACATGGGTTCGATCCCAGCAAGAGCACCTCTCCAGTAAGTGTCCTGGGGCAAGACACCTAACGGTACATACTCGCCACCCAGGACATACTTGAAAACGAGAGAAATCTCAATGTATCTTTCCTGGTAAAATACTTTCTCAAAAAAAGTATATATAGGGAATGGTGTGTATTGTGCTGGATATATAAGGGGTACTCGGTATTGTGTTGGATATATAGGGGGTACACTGTATTGTGCTGAGATATATATAGGTGCTGCGTGTTGTGCTGGATATATAAGGTGTGCTGCGTATTTTGCTGGATATAAGGGGTGCTGTATATTGTGTTGGGTATATAGGGGATGCTCTGTATTGTGCTGGATATATAGGGGATGTTTTGTATTGTGCCGGATATATAGGGGATGTTCTGTATTGTGCCGGATATATAGGGGATGTTCTGTATTGGTGTGTTGGTTATATAAGGGGTGCTGTGTATTGTGCTGGATATATATGTAACGCTGCATATTCTGCTGGATATATAGGGAATGGTGTGTATTGTGCTGGATATATAGGGGGTGCTTTGTATTGTGCTGGATATATAGGGGTGCTGTATATTGTGTTGGATAGATAGGGGTGCTCTGTATTGTATATAACATGTAGCATAATAATGTGGTGGTTGTAAAAGTTTTCTTTCCATGTTGATGCCACCATGTCCACCTCATCATGCAGGCACATGCTTCTCTTGGTGAGCCCCCCCCCCCCTCACCCCAGAATGCACACAGTGTGCTCCCCTGAGATAAATGGAGTGAATTCCTGGCTGGCACTGCTGACTGGACATGAATCCCATGGCATGATTGGCAGTCACCATTCAGTATAATAGGGCAGGTGATGATGGCTGCATTCTCAGACTGGCTCTTCCTTGTATAATGCATGATTCGGGATATTATGATAATTGGGAGTTAGACACCATGCAGCTGTGACGCAATAAGTTATGATCCTCCTCAATATATAGCATTATTCTAGCATTAGCGTCATTGAACCAATGCCATAGCATAAAGGTTTACTGTAACCCCTGTGATCTTCAATCCCCAGCAAACCCAGTCTTTTGCTGCCACAGGGCAACGACATGTAGCCCCCAACACCCCTCCCCCGGTCAACACAGGACATCACGTGGTCAGGAGACAGTCGAATGGCTTCAATTGCACCATGAACCGCACAGGGGATACAGCGATCATTCTAAGGGCCACCACATATACACCGAGCCGTCTATTAAGGGGTTACTAATAACCATAAACGCTGAGGATACTGTGTAACCATATTATAACAGGTTGATAATAACCATATATACAGAGGATACAGTATAACCATTCTATAAAGGGGGTAATAATACCCAAATACACAGGAGGATACATTGTAACCATTCTATAAAGGGGTTAATAATACCCATATACACAGGAGGATACATTGTAACCATTCTATAAAGGGGTTAATAATACCCATATACACACAGGATACATTGTAACCATTCTGTAAAGGGGGTAATAACACCCATATACACATAGGATACAGTATAACCATTCTATAAAGGGGGTAATAATACCCATATACACACAGGATACAGTATAACCATTCTATAAAGGGGTTAATAACACCCATATACACATAGGATACAGTATAACCATTCTATAAAGGGGGTAATAATACCCATATACACATAGGATACAGTATAACCATTCTATAAAGGGGGTAATAATACCCATATACACACAGGATACAGTATAACCATTCTATAAAGGGGTTAATAACACCCATATACACATAGGATACAGTATAACCATTCTATAAAGGGGTTAATAATACCCATATACACAGGAGGATACATTGTAACCATTCTATACCACGTTTATTATAATCAGACACTCTTAGAGCACACAGTTTGGGGACTCGGAGTCGATAAGAAGGAGGGGGCTGCACTTGCCTTGTATGATACACATCCTCCTCTTGGGATCTCTGGATATAGCGTGATCCCAGGGCTCTCAGATGAGTAAATCCCCGGCGCTGAGTGGCAGGAGGCAGGAGAACTGAGGGTGAAACAAGGCTGCACTTCAAAAGGCTGCAACTTCCAGCCAATCAGCCGCTGACCCCGCCCATTATACAATATCCTCTTTTTTAACCCTTTGTGTTCACGTGATGGGTTCCAGTAGATGTGGGGGAAGGGAGGTAATTAGCGGTTTGGAAAGAAGGGATCAAAATAAGTAAATGTTTGTTGGTCATTGCGGGTGAGAATAAGCAGAGTGAGCCCGTCCGTCTCTGTATACAGCAGCAGACACTGAGCTTTCATTTTCACTTCAGCAATTAACTAGTCACACTGACAGGAACACGGAAAACAAAGTATTATTCTGTATATAGAGCACGACGGGGGCTAATTTCTATGTGTGGAGCAATCGCCATGGAAACCAAAGGGAAATTGCTCCACAAGTCTTTTTCCTATAGTGCCCAACCAACATGAAAGCATAGAGACTGCAAGAAGGGGCTTATTTTACAATATACACTGTGTAACTAGTGGCTCTGCAAGGAGGACAACCCGCCTGTACCACATCTGTTTATTATAGGATGCTGTCTATTTATATCCATGTGTATACAGATAGATAAAAAGACAGAATGGGATGGATAGACAGACACTGAGAGGGATGGATAGACAGACACCGAGAGAGATAGAGAGACAGACACCGAGAGAGATGGATAGACAGACACCGAGAGGGATGGAGAGACAGACACCGAGAGAGATGGATAGACAGACACCGAGAGAGATGGAGAGACAGAGACAGACACCGAGAGAGATGGAGAGACAGACACCGAGAGGGATAGAGAGACAGACACCGAGAGGGATAGAGAGACAGACACCGAGAGGGATGGAGAGACAGACACCGAGAGAGATGGAGAGACAGAGACAGACACCGAGAGAGATGGAGAGACAGACACCGAGAGGGATAGAGAGACAGACACCGAGAGGGATAGAGAGACAGACACCGAGAGGGATGGAGAGACAGACACCGAGAGAGATGGAGAGACAGACACTGAGAGGGATGGATAGACAGACACCGAGAGAGATGGAGAGACAGACACCGAGAGAGATGGAGAGACAGACACCGAGAGGGATAGAGAGACAGACACCGAGAGAGATGGATAGACAGACACCGAGAGAGATGGAGGGACAGAGACAGACACCGAGAGGGATGGATAGACAGACACCGAGAGAGATGGAGAGACAGACACCGAGAGGGATAGAGAGACAGACACCGAGAGGGATGGAGAGACAGACACCGAGAGAGATGGAGAGACAGACACTGAGAGGGATGGATAGACAGACACCGAGAGAGATGGAGAGACAGACACCGAGAGAGATGGAGAGACAGACACCGAGAGGGATAGAGAGACAGACACCGAGAGAGATGGATAGACAGACACCGAGAGGGATGGAGAGACAGACACCGAGAGAGATGGAGAGACAGACACCGAGAGGGATGGATAGACAGACACCGAGAGAGATGGAGAGACAGACACCGAGAGAGATGGATAGACAGACACCGAGAGAGATGGAGAGACAGACACCGAGAGGGATGGATAGACAGACACCGAGAGAGATGGATAGACAGACACCGAGAGAGATGGATAGACAGACACCGAGAGAGATGGAGAGACAGACACCGAGAGGGATGGATAGACAGACACCAAGAGAGATGGATAGACAGACACCGAGAGAGATGGAGAGACAGACACCGAGAGGGATGGATAGACAGACACCAAGAGAGATGGATAGACAGACACCGAGAGAGATGGAGAGACAGACACCGAGAGGGATGGATAGACAGACACCGAGAGGGATGGATAGACCAGATGGATAAATATCTAGATAGCTTGAAAGAGATAGCTATGTGGATACAGAGTTACAGATAAACAGACAGATATAGGGATGGATGAGTAGCTCAGCTAGATGTACTGTATGTGGATAGAGATATGCATCTAAACAGTCAGATTGACAGAGATAGATGCAGAGACAGATAGACATACATACAGCTAAACAGACAGATTGACAGAGATCTATACAGATACGGATAGAGATAGATCGAGATATAGCTATAGCTAGACAGTCTGATTTGTTTAGGTGTCCAGTCATACGTTTCCTTGTTAAGTCAAAAAAACATATTTTTATTGTACATTATAATCAATCTTAAGTGTGGGTGTTGGGTTAAGAGAGGACAATACTTATTTGGGGAGCACAAATATAAGTGAGTTAATTAGTGACCTTATTTTTAGAGAAGTTTAGGGGAATCAATCTGTGGGCTCCTATTCCCAATCACTCCCTGTAACACCATTACTATCATTATTATATATTATTCACTCCATAGTGCATATCCAGTGTTCTGGTTCCATGTTACATATATATATTACTCACATGTGGGTCTAATTGAAAATAAACTGATGACTTTGCTTTATAACATGTTTTAAACAGATTAAATGTATCAGAGATATCTCTATTATTAATTGCTCTGAGCTGAGCTGTCAGACACCACACACACCACAGCCAGAAAGGAGCATGCTGTTCCTTCTGCCATAAGGTTGATGTGGCGGCAATGCTCGCTGTAAGGGCTGATGTATTTATGTGTGGAGGGCTGTGTATATGCAGGTACAACACAGACCTTTCTGACAGTTCTTTTACCTTTTTCCGAGATAAGTATTATTTTCTGTAAACATGTTGGAGTTATATAATGGAGTATATTTTACAGTCCTGCCAAAACAAGCCGACCATTCCTTATTTTATATTAAAACGATAAATTCCATGATAGCTTTATAAGTGAATAATAACAGTGTAGGGGTATGTATAAGAGCAGATCTGTGGACAGTGACTCCCATATACCCTGTATTGAGTTAAACCCCGGATATAAGAGAAATACAAGTATTTCAACACATAACAACAATTTCTTATCCCTGAAATCTCACTTCCTTGAAAAGCAGAATTTAGATAAAGTAGTATAAGCTATTTTTTATAATTATATGTCTCCTTGTCGGTTTTTAATCGAATTTATTATTTTCACAATAAATAGTAACAAATTACTATTATTGTTATTAACAACTTATTTATATAATTTTCCTATAAAAAAACAATAGCAATAACATTTAATTCCGTATATAATATATTCGTATACTCAGTATTACCCCCTCCCCTCCCCCACACACGGTGCTGTTCTCGGTGCTTTGTGCTGTCAGTGTATCCGGCTCACACCTTGCTGGAATTAAAGCTGCGGTCTGTTGTCATGTGCTTGGTATGTTGTCCTCTGTATGACTTGTGCATTTCTCCATGTGCATTGAATATATGTGCTATATATGTATTCCTTTAGAATTTCAGAAATATATAATAGAGTTATAGATCTGTCACACAAACCTAATTATTATATTCAACAATAATCACACGATTCATGCACTGAGTCTCCAGGAATAAATAACAAATAAAAAATCCTCAGCGTATTAAAAACAGCTTTTTATGTTTGCATGTGTAAAAACAAAACACATTTAACAATGGAATGTTTATGATTATAAAAGGGCTATGGAGTGACAGCACTGTGCTCATATTTATATATGTATTTACACGTGTGTATCCACTACTAATGCACTATTACATACACTGGAAGTGTTCAGTTATATACACTGAAATGCAAAATATTATACAAGAAGAATTAAAAATACAGTGTTATAGAATACAAAATACAGACACTATATACATCAAAACAGGTATAGAATAACATACAGAAGGCCATCACAATATTAACAGTATATTAAATGACAAAACACTCTAAAACACAAACCATAATAGAATATAACACTTTTGTATACAACAATACAGAAAGCTATGAGCACTATAATATACAACACACGAAAAACTATTCAGCATTATAATATACAATGAAATACAGAAAGCTATCAGCACTATAATATACAATAACATACAGAAAACTATTCAGCACTATAATATGCAATAACAAATCGTAAACTATCCAGAACTATAATATACAGTAACATACAAAAAACTATCCAGCACTATATTATACAATATCTAACACAAAACTATCCAGCACTATAATATACAATAACATACAAAAAACTATCCAGCACTATATTATACAATATCTAACACAAAACTATCCAGCACTATAATATACAATAACATACAGAAAACTATCCAGCACTATAATATACAGTAACATGTAGAAAACTATCCAGCACTATAATATACAGTAACAAACAAAAAACTATCCAGCACTATAATATACAGTAACACATAGAAAACTATCCAGCACTATAATATACAGTAACATACAGAAAACTATCCAGCACTATAATATACAGTAACACATAGAAAACTATCCAGCACTATAATATACAGTCAGTAACATATAGAAAACTATCCAGCACTATAATATACAGTAACATACAAAAAAACTATCCAGCACTATAATATACAGTAACACATAGAAAACTATCCAGCACTATAATATACAGTAACATACAAATAACATACAAAAAACTATCCAGCACTATAATATACAATACCATACAAAAAACTATCCAGCACTATAATATACAGTAACATATAGAAAATATCCAACACTATAATATACAGTAACAAACAGAAAACTATCCAGCACTATAATATACAGTAACATACAGAAAACTATCCAGAACTATAATATACAATACTGAAAACTTCAATAACACCGTGTAGTACTTTAACACTTTAGTACTTTAAGCTATCCAGCACTATAATATACACTATCATACAGAAAACTATCCAGCACTATAATATCCAATATCATACAGAAAACTATCCAGCACTATAATATACAGTATCATACAGAAAACTATCCAGCACTATAATATACAGTAACATACAAAAAACCTATCCAGCACTATAATATACAATATCTAACACAAAACTATCCAGCACTGTAATATACAGTAACATACAAAAAATTATCCAGCAGTATAATATACAGTATCATACAGAAAACTATCCAGCACTATAATATACAGTAACATACAAAAAACTATCCAGCACTATAATATACAGTAACATATAGAAAACTATCCAGCACTATAATATACAATATCTAACACAAAACTATCCAGCACTATAATATAGAGTAACATATAGAAAATATCCAACACTATAATATACAGTAACAAACAGAGAACTATCCAGCACTATAATGTACAGTAACATATAGAAAACTATCCAGCACTATAATATACAGTAACATACAAAAAACTATCCAGCACTATAATATACAATATCTAACACAAAACTATCCAGCACTATAATATACAATAACATACAGAAAACTATCCAGCACTATAATATACAATATCTAACACAAAACTATCCAGCACTATAATATACAGTAACATGTAGAAAACTATCCAGCACTATAATATAGAGTAACATACAGAAAACTATCCAGCAGTATAATATACAGTAACATACAAAAACTATCCAGCACTATAATATACAGTAACACATAGAAAACTATCCAGCACTATAATATACAGTAGCATACAGAAAGCTATCCAGCACTATAATATACAGTAACATACAAAACACTATCCAGCACTATAATATACAGTCAGTAACATATAGAAAACTATCCAGCACTATAATATACAGTAACATACAAAACACTATCTAGCACTATAATATACAGTCAGTAACATATAGAAAACTATCCAGCACTATAATATAGAGTAACATGTAGAAAACTATCCAGCACTATAATATACAGTAACATACAGAAAACTATCCAGCATTATAATATACAATATCTAACACAAAACTATCCAGCACTATAATATCCAATATCATACAGAAAACTATCCAGCACTATAATATACAGTATCATACAGAAAACTATCCAGCACTATAATATACAGTAACATACAAAAAAACTATCCAGCACTATAATATACAGTAGCATACAGAAAACTATCCAGCACTATAATATACAATATCTAACACAAAACTATCCAGCACTGTAATATACAGTAACATACAAAAACTATCCAGCACTATAATATACAGTAACATATAGAAAACTATCCAGCACTATAATATACAGTAACATATAGAAAACTATCCAGCACTATAATATACAGTAGCATACAGAAAACTATCCAGCACTATAATATACAGTATCATACAGAAAACTATCCAGCACTGTAATATACAGTAACATACAAAAAAACTATCCAGCAGTATAATATACAGTATCATACAGAAAACTATCCAGCACTATAATATACAGTAACATACAAAAAACTATCCAGCACTATAATATACAGTAACATATAAAAAACTATCGAGCACTATAATATACAGTAGCATACAGAAAACTATCCAGCACTATAATATACAATATCTAACACAAAACTATCCAGCACTATAATATAGAGTAACATATAGAAAATATACAAAACACTATAATATACAGTAACAAACAGAGAACTATCCAGCACTATAATGTACAGTAACATATAGAAAACTATCCAACACTATAATATACAATATCTAACACAAAACTATCCAGCACTGTAATATACAGTAACATACAAAAAACTATCCAGCAGTATAATATGCAGTAACATATAGAAAACAATCCAGCACTATAATATACAGTAACATACAAAAAATTATTCAGCACTAATATACAGTAACATATAGAAAACTATCCAGCACTATAGTAACATATAGAATACTATCCAGCACTATAATATACAGTAACATATAGAAAACAATCCAGCACTATAATATACAGTAACATACAAAAAATTATTCAGCACTAATATACAGTAACATATAGAAAACTATCCAGCACTATAGTAACATATAGAATACTATCCAGCACTATAATATACAGTAACATATAGAAAACTATCCAGCACAATAATATACAGTAACATAAAAAAACTATCCAGCACTATAATATACAATAACATAAAAAAACTATCCAGCACTATAATATACAATAACATACAGAAAATTATCCAGCACTATAATATACAGTAACATACACAAAACTATCCAGCACTATAATATACAGTAACATACAAAAACTATCCAGCACCATAATATACAGTAACATATAGAAAACTATCCAGAACTATAATATACATTACTGAAAACTTCAATAACACCATGTAGTACTTTAACATAGTTTAAAATATAATTATAAAAAATAAAATACTATAATTCAAAAAAACATTGTATAGTCACATAGCAATCTGAGAGCACGTTTATATCTGTTGCTTGAGAAGGATTCTATGAGGCTTTTTAATAAGACAGATTGCATTTTTATGCTATATCTTTTAAAGAGAGCAGAGAACACGTTCATATATTATTAATGTATCAATGCCAGCGACTAGCTACTGTTTCTAATAATCTAATATATACTTCGTGAAAATAACTTTTTATGGGAGAGGGGGAATAGACAATACACCAATTTAATAATTATTTTATTAATATTAGAATTATAAATTTACTGAAAATTGTTACATTAATCAAATAATTATAACTTAAATGCTACTTATTACATGGACAAAATAATTATTACGCTGATACTCGGTGTATACATTGTATCAAAAATAATGGAACTGTAACAAACAATACTACACCACTGATACAATGAGTGTTTATTATACATATGTATGCACTATATTATAACATCTATAGCACAGCACGTAGAGGGATCCATGATCGTGTCATGTAGTGGATTTGCATTTTTTTGGAGTGGGTGGATTGTGCTTTGTATTTTATATGTATACATGGTGTATCTGTGAATATACGGGTGTTTTTTTATTTTTTCCTGGTGATTCTCATTTGACCTTGAAGAAAGCTCGTCGGTTTGGCATGTCTGTGTGTATTCTCAATATATATATTATATATATATATATATTCCCAATATTTATATAAGTCCTAGAATGGTCCAGCTGTTGTTTTTGTGTCGATTTTTGATATTTTTTTCCACTGAACCCTTTTCCTTGTAATACTGTTTGGATATTGTTGAAATGTAAATGCTGCTCATTTCATTGATTATTTATATATATCATGGTAAAGTGCTGTTCAGAGACAGGGTATGGCATTACATTCGTCCTAGTCTGGCAGTATAATGGAAAGTACTCCTATTACCCCCAGCCAGTCTTTAAATGTAAAAAGAAAACGTGTTTTTAAATATATTTTTTTTACTTTCTACATTAGAGATTAAAACCCTGTTAAGTTAACCCTTTGTCAGTCCAGCATCACCCCTTTGTACTGCTGGGGTGCAGTAAGTATTATTTGTCATGCACTCTGTTGCTTTGGATTGCCCATTCTGTGTGTTTGGAAAAGACTATCAGGGTTATTCAGAGAAAGGTGAAAACCAGGAGAATGACTGGAGAAGTGAAAATTCTAGGTCAAAATAGCCAAACCAGAAAAATTCTCCCATTTATCTCATTTTCCAAATCAGCTATTTGGTCTAGATTGTTCTCTTCTCCTGCCATTCTCCTGGTTTTCACCTTTCTCTGAATAACCCTGTGTGTTAAATAATAATATTTATTATTAGCAGTGGTATGTGTTTGTGGACTAAAATGTAGAAGGAACACCCTTGTGTTAGTGCTGGTACTGCTTTCTTCTGCAGGTGCATTTTATATGAGGATGGAAAATTTTGGGGAATATAATCTATCTGTATATAGAGGGAAAACACATTCTGGTCTGGGTAGGTGTAGAAAATGCTGTATTACATGATGCAGGCTTTGCAGTCCTTGTAATAATCAAGGGACCCTGCACGTCCCTCTCTGCCCCCCTGCTCTGGTGACATGGGCTGATATTATCCAAGACTATTCCTGTTCTGGATGGGGGAGGTGGATTAGACTAATGGGGGCTCCCTGGGATTATTTGATATGAGTTTTGCTAAACTAAAAAAATATAATTTGAGTTCAACAGTAAACACATAATTACAGAGCAATATTCTGCAATTCTGGTACTCAGCTTTTTATTGTATAATCTATATATTGTATAATATATATATTCTGGGCATATATAAATTAGGATAATAATTTAAAGTTTTACATCAACTTTAAGCAAATATAGGAATAAAACGAAAATTAAAAACTTTTACAAAAAACTGTTAATATTAAACCAGTGTTACAGTGTTTAATAAACAACAATTTTAAACCTGACCTATTTTTGACATTTCTTCGGTTTTCTCCATTTATTCGCTGTTTAGCTCTATTTTTTTTTAGAAGTACACACATTTATATGTATTCCTGGAGACCTGCATTACTTATACGATTTATATGTAAATTGTGAGATGTTGATGTTTTGTGAATCCCTGCACCACTTATATATGTATATTATATATATATATAATGTTAAAATTGCATCTTCCACCAGATTTTTAAAAAAATGACTTTTGTGGTAAATGGCTCTTTAAAAAAAAAAGAAAAGTTATATATATGCAGGCAATCATTCATAATTTCTTGGAAAATGAAAAGTACGAGCAAGAAATTGAAAAATAAATAAATAAAATGCTAAAAATAGATATGATTGCAGGGGAAAGGCTCCAGCCTGCTTTCTCGTTGCTGTCCTTTATAACAATTAATAAAAGAAATAATAATAATAATAAATAAATAAATAAAATAGAAAAAGAAATGGACAGGGTTAGAGCTGGGTAAGAGGACATGTAAGTCTAAATAATATTATTTAATGAATGATGCAGCCATCTGATTTCTCAACGTTATTTGCAGTATATTGTTTTTTTCATTATTTTTAGATACTTAATTCTATATTATTAGCTAATTCATGTGTTGATTCCCATTATAATATCAAATGCAAATGAGCTGCATGGGTTTAATCAGTATAGGCTTACAGGAAATATTCTCCAGGCAGTTAGAGATCTCCCAGCAATGAGCACCCAGAGTCAGGGCAATAACTGACCTATAGGATATGAAGGAACATCCAGTGATATAATCACAAACAGGGTTATTCAGAGAGAGGTGAAAAACAGGAGAATGACTGGAGAAGTGAAAATTCTAAGTCAAAATAGCCGATTTGGAAAGTGAGATAAATGGGAGAATTTTTTTGGTTTGGCTATTTTGACCTATAATTTTCACTTCTCCAGTCATTCTCCTGGTGTTCACCTTTCTCTGAATAACCCTTAAAGGGAACATTCATGTACTTTTAACATGACAGTTTTTTTTAAAACTTTAGCAGTTTACAGGTTTTCTACACTTTAAGCTCACTTCATAATGGAGTGGGTATCCAGTGCATTATCCCCTTCCTACTTATTCATTTGTTTTAACAAGTTCTCTGGTATATTTTGTTGCTTAAAAAACCTAGGCACCCTGGAGAATGCCTGTAACTATGGAGCCAGGTGATACACTTGGTGACCTTTTGTTACTTGTATCACACCAGCTTGATTTATTAAATATTCTGACAAACACAGGATTAGATTCCAACAGGTCTATTCACTAAAAGGTGAAACTCTGCAGAACTGCTGGAGAAGTGAAAATTCTAGGTCAAAATAGCCGATTTGGAAAATGAGATAAATGGGAGAATTTTTCTGGTTTGACTAATTTGACCAAGAATTTTCACTTCTCCAGAGTTTCACCTTTTAGTGAATAGACCTGTATGTCTGTCATTCAATGTCCCAGAATCTGTTAAAGTATGTGAAGTTGCTAAGTTTACCAGAGCTCTGGTTAAGTACTTTGCACCAGTCTAGGAATATGGCTTCAACATACAAGCTGCTCTTTTAACAAACTTCCTAAAAAAACAGTGAAATTGCTAAGGATTATGTGAGTTGCTCTTTCACAACAGTTGCAATTCTTCACCCAATATCCCAAACAATGAAACAATGACAGAGGATCAAAGGAGTTTATTTTTTAGGTAGGGACACAAACACATGGCCAGGTGGGTGTACCTGGCTCCCTGCTATCCATTGGAAAAGAAGAGTGAAACCTGCCTCATCAGTCTGTATAAGCTGTATTTTGAACATATAATACTTATTATCAGTGCAGATGGATGGCACTTGAAGAGCACTGCTCCACTTTATGTACCCTTATGTATTGGGAATATATAGCCAGTGCATCATCTAAGAAGCATCACCAGAGGAGCTAGCTGTATTAGCTGATTGATACACATCATATGTTTCTATGGTATTGTTTGGGTCTTGTGCTGCTTGTCTAAGGCTGGGTTCACACCTGGGCGTAGCACTGCGTTGCGAAATGCGCGTGTTTTTTTACGCGCGTTGCAGCGCGTTCGCGGCTATGATATGGCCGCGAACGCGCTGCTGTATGCCCGAAAAGAAGCTCCCAAACTTCTTTTTGCGTTGGCCGTTTTAAAGCGCGTTCCTGCACGCTTTAAAACGCTTAGGTCTGAATGGGTCCCATAGCAAAGCATGGGATTTCCCCGTTCGTGCGTTTTAAAGCGTGCACGAACGCGCGTTAAAACGGCTAGGTGTGAACGGGGCCTTAGTGATAGGTGACAACATGTGCCCAGGAAAAACTGGTGCATCTGTAACCCTAACAATCACAGTGTGATATAGGGAGTTGGTTTGATTTTTTAATATATATGCAGCATGTCTGGTAACCTATGATTCATGTGGCTTGTATTTGTTAACACTGCTCTAAACAAATGCACCTTTATTCTGGGTCACCTCACTCTAAGGCTAGGGTCAGACTGAGGCAGTGCGAACGCGCGTTCTGGCGCACTTAATCACGGCCGTAGTAGCAGCAAATGCCGGGCAATGACAGCCAATATATGACGTACGGTCGCACAAAAGTCCGGCCGCGCAACGCAAGTGGAAAATGAACGCATTTTTTCGAGAACGTTAAACCGCTAGTACTGACGTACAGAGTGCGCTGCGTCCGCTAGCGGCGTGTGTGAGTGAATTGGAGACGTCAGACGCTGCTAATGTCCGGCCAACATAACGTCCAGATGCAAGAAGTGTTTTATTGATGATCCGTACAAAATCACGGATGAAACTGCGCATCGTATGACCGCTATTGCGTATTCCGTGAAAAAATACGTCCATTCTTCGAACGCACATTTTCACGGACAACGTGAAAAATGCGTTAGTCTGACCCTAGCCTTACATTGTAAGCTCTTGAGCAGGGTTCATGTTTACTATTGTTCTCAGTGTGTCAGACATATTTGTTTTGTCCTACCAATTGCACAGCGCTGCAGAATATGTTGGTGCTTTATAAATAATTGTAATCTGATTGGATTTTAACAATGCATACATAGATCAAGATCCTTTCTATTGTTTCTAGTGGGTGTCTTAGGCTAGGGTCAGACGAGCGTGATTTCTACGGACTGTACGTCCGTGCACACGGACGTACGTTAGTACGGAAGACGCAGTAGTGGCCACACAGTCCGTTTATTCACTGACGTATATTTTGACGGATGTAGGAGGGAAAATAAAAAGCAAAACCATTTTGTCCGTGAAAAATGCTGGACGTATAAATGCAGTCTGTATGACCACGTTCCATCACTCACACACAAAGCTATGCAGACGTTGCGGACGCAGCGCACTTTGTGCGGCCGTTCTAGGGGTTGTACGTTCTTGCCTGCCTTGCGTCCGTGGGCCGCGGCCGTTGTGCGTCCGCAGTTCAGTGCGGACGTACTTCGTGTGTGAGGCTCCAATGGGCTTTCTGTCATGCTATCACGGACGTACTTTTAGGCTAGGGTCAGACTAACGCATTTTTTGCGTTGTCCTTAAAAAAGTGCGTTCGAACGAATGGACGCATTTTTTCACGGAATACGCGATAGCGGTCATACGATGCGCCTTTTCGTCCGTGATTTTGTACGGATCATCAATAAAACACTTTTTGTGTCTGGACGTTATGTTAGCCGGACATTAGCAGCGTCTGACGTCTCCCAATCACGCACACACGCCGCTAGCGGACGCAGCGCACTCTGTACGTCCGTACCAGCGGTTTGACGTTCTAGAAAAAATGCGTTCGTTTGCCACTTGCGTTGTGCGGACGAACTTTCGTGCGGCCGTACTTCGTGTGTTCCCCGGCATTGGACGTCATTTGCTGCTAGCACGGCCGTGATTTCGTGCGGTTAAACGCACGTTAAAAATGCTTTCGTCTGACCCTAGCCTAAGGCGCAATCACGGACGTGAACACTACGCTCGTCTGACCCCAGCCTTACAAGGCGTGTCTATGAGATACTTTGGTTTTGTACTAAATAATGTCCTTATTTATATAAGTGGTCAGCAGATGGGTTTTTAAAGGGACACAACCACTTACATTAGCAGTAACTAGATTACTTATGCTCTATAAAAAAAAACACATGTAAAACACAAGCTACTGGGTTCTTTTTAACCCCTTAGGGACTGGGCGGTTTTACACAAATCTGTCCTTTAGTGCCCGCTGCTGTTTTTACGTTTTTGCGCTGTTTGTGTTTAGGTCAAATTTTCCTCTTACTCGTTTATGCAACCCACACATATCATATACCGTTTTTCTTCGCCATTAAATGGACTTTCTAAAGATACCATCATTTCCATCATATTTATATATTTACTATAAAAAAATATGAAATATGATGAAAAAAAACACTCTTTTTCAAAATTTAATCCCCAAAATCTACAACCGCCAAAAAAGACCCCGGCTAAAGAGTTTCGAAATTTTGGCCTGAGATTAGAAATACCTACATACAATACATGACCCTCTAGCTGCCACGGATCGGGAAATACGGGGATCCAAAGGATCCCCCTAACTCCACTTGGCAGCTAGGGGGTAAACTGGCCCACTGACGTCATCGCACATATGGTGATGACGTCAGTGGGTGACCCAAGATGTCAGCCACTTCCGGGTTTGAATTGCGATTTGGTGCAGATTGGTGCTAAATCGGGATCCGGCAACGAAGGGGTTAAAGAGAAGTAACGCTGAAAAGGGGAGACTCTTCCCTTTCCAGCGGTAACTTTCTTTTTTTAGTGGAGCCGATTGGGAGGGTGAGGGCTCCAAAGACTCCCTCCCCTTTCCTATTCTCCACTGCAGGCCCCAGGGGGGGCCTGGCGATGACATCATCACGGACATTGATGTTGTCATCATGACGGCCGGGTGTTTTCTGAATAGGCAGGGCAGACTTCCAGCTTGCCAGACTGCTGTGGGAACCCAGCCAGAGAGGTGAGTATAGGGAGGGAGGGGGTTAGAAGACCGTTAAAAATCCTGAAAAATGCCTCAAAGATACTAAAAAATCAATACAGAAAGATACTTTTTACTGCAGAATAAAATAATAAACGGTTTATTAGATATTGAATTAAAATGGGAATATTTTTAGCATTGAAACCTATCAGATTCGCCTGAATAAACCTGTCGAATGAAATCCCCGAACAGCAGGGCATTTCAGCAAGTATTCACTGCTGCTCAGTGTTTTCTGAATAGATTAACCATTGCTTCTCTATGGGGGATTTCACTGCTGTCAAACAGGCACTGTACTTTTTTTTTTTTGAGAAACGATTTTACCAGGAAGGATACATTGAGATTTCTCTCTTTTTAAAGTATGTCCTGGGTGGCGAATATGTACCGTTGGGGTTAGGTGTCTTGCCCAAGGACACTTACTGGAGAGGTTGCTCGCTGGGATCGAACCCATGTCTCCACAGGCTCTCTCCATGCAGAGCAGTGATGTTACCTCTACTCCACCCAGCCGGTACTTGCTGGTAGTTCGCCAAAATTTGGTGAACTGCCTGCTCTCTGAATAGCTGAATGGCCACGAAATGTCCCCGTATGGGGAAATTCCCTGTTCGGTGTCATTTCGGGGCCAGATGCTCTTTCTCTGAATAACCCCTATAGAGTAAAATATTTTCTTAACTAAACCTACAAGAGAAAAACAAAGCATATCAGCAACATAAAATAAACACAATAAGAACATTTTTTGGTCACTTACCATAGTGTGAGGTATCTACACATGAATATGCATGATGATGAATGATTCAGGAAACTAGCGGTAATGTGTTTGTGTTTCATTATGTATCTGCCTGAGTAGCTATAAAGTTGCCAGCCCCGGTGAATTCCAGCAGTATTTGCACATATTTATATCCCAGTATCTTTCCTCCATCCTCTTTATATTTTCACCATCACATCCTCTCAGCAGTTACCTCCCTCTTTATGTTCTCTCCCTTATAATTGTCATTTTTTTCATTTCCTTCATCTTGTCAATTCCACATTTCTTTCTGGAATCGAGCACCTGTTTGATTCATCTCATGTCTCATCTTACTCCCTGGGTCACTTTACTTCTTCTGACCCTCCTTTTGGTTTCTCCGTCTCCTTGTTCCACATCTCTTCTCATCGTCTTTCTTTTCATCCAACCTCCTTTCATTTCCTTTGAAAGTTTTTCTTTCCTTTTATCTTCCACCATTTCAGGTGGAGCCTGTCTTGGAGAGTCAGGTGTAAAAGTCTCTTCCAAAGGCTGTAACGAGGCGATATTCTGGAGGATAATTTATAAAGTGCAACTGTCAACCCCTAAACTAACAAAGCTTTCCTGGTGTTTAGGTTTTCAGCAGGAATTCACCTGAGTTAAGGCTAGAGGCCTGAGTACCAGACAGACAGCACAACCCATAGTGACTTACAGGGTTATCCAAAGAGATCCGAATTGCTTGAGAAAGGTAACCGAACGCTGAAAATCAGTGTTCGGTTGCCTTTCCTGGCTATTCGGCTATCCAGAGAGCAGGCAATTCGCCAAATCCTGGCGAATTGCCTGCACATACGGTGCCTGTTCGGTCCCTGTTCGAGGGCAGTGAAATCCCCATGAAAAAGCACTGCTTCGGCTATTCAGAGAACACAAACCAGCAGTGAAAGGTTCCCCTAATGTCCTGCTATTCGGTGGTTTAATTCGGCAAATTTATTCAGGAGAATCCCATAGGCTTCAATGTTAAAAATATTCCCGTTTTAATTCAATATCTAATAAACCGTTCATTATAAAATTCTGCAGCAAAAAGTCTCTTTATTTATAGATTTTTTAGGATACTTTAAGCATTTTTCGTTTTTTTTTTTTTTTTTTGTAAAAGTCCGATTTTTTTTTTTTTTTTTTCAGTTTGCTTATTTTTTTTGTAACAGCCCTCTTTATTATCATTCCCTGGACCTCCTGTGAAAATTTCAGACATTTTCGCTCAGTAGTTTCTTTGCAAACAGCGTTTCTTTTTCCCAGATTCATACAAATGGTTTTTCTAATTTATTCACTGCCTCCTCTACGTCACAGCTGCTTCGGCTCTCTGTGATTCGGCTCCTTTTCGGCTCATGTTCGGCTCCTGTTCGGGTTTTTCGAAGGTTAATCCAGATGTTTTTGCTTGTTTTCAGCGTGCATTCGGTTAGTTTTCGTCAGCTTTTCGGCAGCTTTTCCCTGCAATTCGGGGACCCTGTGGTGCTTGCTGAATACACCGCAGGGTCACCGAAATGCAATCGGCAAAAGGAACCGAATTGAAGAGAACGAAAAGTCACCGAACGTGCGGTGACTTTTCGAATCTCTTTGGATAACCCTGTATGTTTGCATGTTCTCACATATTTCCAGAGAAAATGAAATACAAATCATTCAGGACCATTTCCCTGGTATCTGAATAAGCTATTCAAATTAGGTCTTTAAATGAAATGAAACATGGACTAAAATGTTGCCCATTACCTTTTTGGTATGATGTACACATGCAAGGCAAGAGAATAATGGGGAATGTTTGTGTATTTTTTATTTTATTATTTTTGCTTAATTTAGTGACTTGCAGTTTAAATCATTATGCTTCCAAGCAATGAGATGCATAAAACCAGAACAATGAGAGGTCGAATCACAAGGGTGTGTGCACCACTCTCTTCTGCACCATTAGTGATGCGGCAGTGGCGTGACATCACTCCTTGTCACATCATTAGTGGTACGGCATGGACATGAATTAAATCAAAGAGGCATTTCAACCTAACTGGCCGCCTAAACTCTGTCAGGAGATGCAATTGATGACATGGTTTTTTATACACTTCTATACTTTATTTGGGCAAAATTTGGACTGCACTGCCTAATGTGATACACCTGAGCCGTATGCATGTATGCATTTGGCAATGCAGGCGGCTGCCTTGGGTGCCTCTCTATACATTTTCAATGAAGTACATCTAATTTGATGGTTTCATTACTTAAAGTGCACCTGTTTTACTTATGCACAGAGTGCTGCTATCTTCCTAACGGCATTGGCACAGAGATTTAAGGTCCAGCCAGGACTGCTGATGTCTACCTCAGGTCAGATGAGATCAGGAGAGTCAGTCAATAGGAGACACAAGCAATGGTAGTGGTAGTATGACAGTTGCACTTCAACGTAATATGGTCAGTCCCCGAGGACCCGAATGGCTGGTTCCTGTATGGCACGTGTCACTTGGCCTGCGAGAAGCCGTGTGCGTCTATCAGCAACGTCAATATATGTGTGAATTATTATACTAATTTGTTTTGTTTTTGGTGTTGGGCATTACCTATTTAATACATTAGAAATCAGATGTCGCCTCCAGCCTAGAGTGTCTTTAAATATACTTCTTGCGGTCTCCTACAACATAATGTCCATTGGTGTGTGGTGAACAAATCTGTCTTTAAATGGCATATTTGTGGACCTCTATTGAGGTCTGCATAAAGTGGGTCAGACCTCTAGGATTGAAAGATCAGCTGTCATACTTTCCTGCTGGGAACTGCCATCTGTCCCCTATATGCTGGCTCTTCTGCTCTCATCTGACAGGTAAACACCTCAGATTGTGGTGTAAAGGCTAGAAAAATAAGGTCAGAGGCCTAAAAGTTAGAACAGTGGTTCCCAGCCCTGGTCCTCAAGTACCCTCAACAGGTCAGGTTTGCCAGACATCTGAAGCACAGCACAGGTGATATGATTTGCTGCTCAGTGATTGCAGAATTCAGTCTGCATTTCCCCAAGGTGATCTGTAAAATCTGACCTATTAGGGGTACCTGAGGACCTGGGTTGAGAAACACTGGGTTAAAATAACATATGTGCTGTAAAACCTGCATGGGCATTAAAGATTTGATAACGGTAGCAGTTACAGCTGAAATGTTGAATAAAGTTCTTCCTATTAATGTTTTGTGTGTCTGAGTATCTTTTCCTTATTTTCATTGTATCTCTTGCAGTGTCTTGCCCCATGATTCAGGTTTTATTTGTAAATTTTAATGTTATGTGTTGAATCTGCCTTTTGCTGCTTACATGCTATTGTTTCATGGCTATTTTCATCCTGCTGGTTCCCTTAGCCTTGCTGTATCCAGCTAACTCCACCCCTTTTTGTTCAGTTTAGTTCTGAGGTACTTACTGGTCACCTAGCAGCCATCTTTGCTCAATGCTGGACAGAACTAATGTCTTTTCAACTGCATTGCTGTACACTGTTACAAAGATTGTCAGTCTGATTATTAAAGTTTTCAACTGGATTCATCTTTCTACGTGTCAGTTTTGCTGAGTTGACACTGTCTGCTGAACCTTCATCTTGTGAGTCCTGGTCAAATACAGACTTAGCTAGTCTCAAGCATCCACGCCTCACAGCTTTTGCTAGGGAGGCAGAATATGCAGTCTTCGCTGATCTTTGCAGGAGAGCGTCATCACCACTGTATATCAAGATTTCTAAATCAGACAGCACCAAGTTTCTACAAAATATCATTTTAAACCACACAAATATACGGGAGTTGTAGCCATTGCTTTCGGCCAGATGTTCTGTGGTTTATGGTCATTTTGCATTGTGGTAGTTGCTGACAGCTATTGTTTTAGGAGACTTCAAACAATCCTGCTGTATTGTAACCGTCACGTAGGGTAGTTTTCTAGATTGTTTTTGAAACGGGATGATTCTGCTCACTGTAACAAACCGCACGTTCAATTTTCAAAACAGGAATGATATAAATACAGAGTCCTAAAACAAAACCCCACCTTTACACAATGACGTGTTCTATGTCCAGATATTTGTGTTGCATTAGGACCCATGATGTTGCTTTCATTATTTCATTCTGAAGGCAACATTTGTCCAAATGGAGGCTTGTGTAAACATATATAATCATTTAGCTGAGAATAAAAACAGCTAAAGGTCTACCATATCATATTGTGGGTGGCCACATTTCAATCTATTTCTTCAACTTATCGATTCTGTACTTTCCCTTTGTAAAAACTCTCCAAACATTGAACTGAAAGGACAAACAGGAACACCCAAAACATTATTTACTATAGATTATCTCTTACATTAAAAGTACAGCCCAGTGTGTGTTCTCTAACTAGAGAAGACCAACACGCTGACACATTGTAACAACTCCAATTAATCTCTCATGTCTGGAACAACAGGGGTGAAGTGTTCCCTGGCAGCTTCGCATAAAGAGTAAATAGCTTTGTGGCTGAAAAGTGTAGTTGCATTTTGTTTTGGGTAGTTTGTTAGCATAGGCGACTCTACAGGGGGGCAATTGCCCCCTCTAGGTTATTCCTTGCCCCCCATGTGCCCCCCCACCAAAAATCATCATCCAGCTTCCCACACTTCTTCGGACCAACGTATCTCCGTAGCTCTGCATCGTATATGGATGAACTAGGTGTCATTTGAAAGGGCAGATTCTGGCCTTTCCAATGATACCCCACATGACCATATTCAGTGTGATGTAAAAGTCATAAAACATCAAATAAAAACGGGCACTTAAACATAAACATTTTCACAGGGTTGAAATGGCTCAGCAGTGAAATGGTTAATGTTCAGACTATACATTACATTGTGTATTACGTTAGTTTATGCCTTGGTTTAGTTGTATATTAAGGGTTAATGGGCAGGCTTCATCCCTCACAGTATACATTGGTTTTTTCCTTGATTAATGGCATTTTAGGGGTTAATGGGTTGGCTACATGCCTCAGTGTATTCATTTCATGTTTTCCCTTGATGAATGGCATTTTACGGGTTAAGGGGTAGCTAAATGCCACATTGTTTATTATTTTTATTGCATTTCTCTGGGTTTATGGCATTTTAGGGGTTATTATGGAAGTTAGAATCTAAAGGGTCTAATGATCTGTAGATCCAGTGGCGTAGCGTGGGGGGGGGCTGGGGGGGCCGTGGCCCCGGGCGCAGTTTTGTTAGGGGCGCATTTGCGCCCCTAAAACTGGCCCGGGGGTTGAGGGACCCAGATGCCGGGCAGCGCGGGAGCGCCTGCCCGGTCTTGAACAGTCCGTCCTGTGAAGTGGATGCGGCTGTGTGCGTGCGCAGCCGGTCACGTGGTCCGGCTAATCAGGTGGTACTGAGTCTCTGTACCACCTGACTGGCCGGACCGCGTGACCGGCTGCGCACGCACACAGCCGCATCCACTTCACAGGACGGACTGTTCAAGACCGGGCAGGCGCTCCCGCGCTGCCCGGCATCTGGGTCCCTCAACCCCCTGCCGGAGCTGGGGCAACAATCCAGGTGAGAGCTGGGGGCAAATCCATGACCTGGGGGCAAATCCATGTGTGACCTGGGGGCAAATCCATGATCTGGGGCAAATCCATGAGCTGGGGGGCAAATCCATGAGCTGGGGGCAGTATCCATGAGCTGGGGGCAGTATCCATGAGCTGGGGGGCAAATCCATGAGCTGGGGGCAGTATCCATGAGCTGGGGGCAGTATCCATGAGCTGGGGGCAGTATCCATGAGCTGGGGGGCAAATCCATGAGCTGGGGGGCAAATCCATGAGCTGGGGGCAGTATCCATGAGCTGGGGGGCAAATCCATGAGCTGGGGGGCAAATCCATGAGCTGGGGGCAAATCCATGAGCTGGGGGGCAAATCCATGAGCTGGGGGAAAATCCATGAGTGAGCTGGGGGCAAATCCATGAGTGAGCTGGGGCAAATCCATGAGTGAGCTGGGGGCAAATCCATGAGTGAGCTGGGGCAAATCCATGAGCTGGGGGCAAATCCATGAGTGAGCTGGGGCAAATCCATGAGTGAGCTGGGGCAAATCCATGAGCTGGGGGCAAATCCATGAGTGAGCTGGGGGCAAATCCATGAGCTGGGGGCAAATCCATGAGTGAGCTGGGGCAAATCCATGAGCTGGGGCAAATCCATGAGTGAGCTGGGGGGCAAATCCATGAGCTGGGGGGCAAATCCATGAGCTGGGGGCAAATCCATGAGTGAGCTGGGGGGCAAATCCATGAGCTGGGGGGCAAATCCATGAGCTGGGGGCAAATCCATGAGCTGGGGGCAAATCCATGAGTGAGCTGGGGCAAATCCATGAGCTGGGGCAAATCCATGAGTGAGCTGGGGGGTAAATCCATGAGCTGGGGGGCAAATCCATGAGCTGGGGCAAATCCATGAGTGAGCTGGGGGGCAAATCCATGAGCTGGGGGGCAAATCCATGAGCTGGGGGCAAATCCATGAGTGAGCTGGGGGGCAAATCCATGTGTGAGCTGGGGCAAATCCATGAGCTGTGGGCAAATCCATGAGCTGGGGCAATATCCATGTGAGAGCTGGGGCAATATCGATAACGTGTCCACAGGTTGGGGGGGGGGGGCGCACTATTCTTGGCTGGCCCCGGGTGCTGACAACCCACGCTACGCCACTGTGTAGATCCTCTGCTTTCCGTCACATTTCGGGGAATTTATTTTGCAGAAAATAAGGTGAATTCCCTATTTAGCGAATGGTCACTGTAATTTGCTAAAAGTGGAGTCGCTGAAGCAGTTATCAGACATTCAGCGGAAACTGCCAAATTGCGTCAAATAAAATATTGAATTTAAGTATCAGGTTAGTACAACAAAAAGGCATCATTGCATCACATTACTCTGGGGTTTTGTAATCTTATTTATATATATATTTATTTAGGGCACTATTACCTGGTGTGAGCTAACCCTTGGGTCAGCGTGATTTTGCGTTAGCGCCAGGTTAATTCAGTCTAGCGCCTGACCAACAGATCGTTTGCCTCCCGCTACAAATGGGAAAAATCACTTAGCGCGTTGCTATTAGCGATTTGTACCGCGAGCTTACTGTACTTTCCGCGTCCTATACTTAACACGGGGAGTGCTAGATATCTTTACAGATCACTTGGTGCCAGCACTAAATTTTTTGAGGTGCACTAATTGCAACATTTTACCTACTGCTCAGCCCTGGTGCTAACTCCAAAAAAACAGGTCCTCGTCCAAAATTAACAGGCAATTGAAAGGAATGCAACACAAGCACTCTTGGCCCCATACACCATAGTAATGGATATGGTCAGCAATGTCGCTGCTGTTGCAGTCGGCTCTATTATAAATGTATCCTTTATCCACATATATCCTAATTCTAATATATTGCCTAATTTTAAACATTTTATGCTGGGGGCTATTCATAGTATGTAAGCAGTTGATTATTAGGGTGACTGTGTGGACCAAGTTTAAAGGAACACATGGATAAGTCTTGCCCTGAAACATGTATTGTTTATATGCTGTAGCAGGGAAATTATTGTCGCTCACCTGGCCTTCCTTTTGGATCTATTAAATGCAGTGTAATGATTCAACATGCTGCTGGGAGGCATTTATCATGCAATGCCCATCAGCCTTAATATATGTGTGCATCAAACCATGGATGATACGGCCACCGTGGAGGATTTTAATAATGCAGGGGTGAGAGGTTATTCACTGGATGTGTTCATATTCAAGCTTGTGAGGGCGGGGGATAGGTATGGAAATGAAAAAACGTTCTATCCTGTACACAACCGCATTAGCGCTGGGTCTCAACTTGGGTCTTAGAGTTTCCCTAGCGTGCGCCAAACGACCTTGTTCATGGACTACTGCAGTCAAGGTGATCTGTTAGTAGGTCGTCAGGCACTAACAGGGTTATTCAGAAAGCGGTGAAAAGCAGGAGAATGACTGGAGAATGGAAAATTCTAGGTCAAAATAGCCGATTCTTTGACCAAGAATTTTCCATTCTCCAGTCATTCTCCTGCTTTTCACCTCTCTCTGAATAACCCTGTAAGTTTTAGCGACTCGCACTAAATTTTTCCTTTAGTGATGGTGTTTTAGCTCACACCAGGTGATTGGGCCCTTACTTTTATTCAGTGGTATGATTTAGTGGTGAAAATTATTAGTGCCCCCCCAGTTTTGACTGCGGTATCTTCTGTGCCCCCCCTAAATATTGTTCCTAGAGTCGCCACTGTTTGTTAGTGACAAATAATCTTATATAGTCAGTTATTTTACTTTGCCTTCTATGGGACAGGTTATAAATACATAAAAATAATATAGCAAAGTGAAAAAATAAGTGTGGGAACATACCAGGATATCTTCCCACCATTCC
Source organism: Leptobrachium leishanense (assembly GCA_009667805.1). Lineage (NCBI taxonomy): Eukaryota > Metazoa > Chordata > Amphibia > Anura > Megophryidae > Leptobrachium > Leptobrachium leishanense. Next base: position 291,639,086 of record CM019066.1, read on the forward strand.
TTCAAGCATCTATTGATACCCAACACCAAACCCATCCCCCAATTACAAATTTGTTCTGAATGCTTAAATATAAAGATAGTTCACAATAATTGTATATTTATTATTAACCAGGACGCATATGATTGATCACCTAAGTAAAAGCCTTATAGTCCCATGAGACTCTGACTGTTCCTCTGCTAGGTTGGGGGGAGAGTGGTGTGAAGTGGGCCTCCTGTGACGGCTGCTGCGGTGTGCAAACCCTCAGGCAGCACTGATCTACGCGTCGCTCGTGTGCCTCGACCTGCATCAGAGATAGCCAACCCCTACTCTCGCTCTTCCTTCCCCCCACTTTTCTTCCCCTCCCCCTCTCTCCCACCACACTTTTTCCCCCTTTCTCCCCCCAACTTTCATTTTTTCCCCCCTCAACCCGCTGAACAGCAGTTCATGCACATTTGGGTACGATGCGATATGAGGCCCGCATTACTGTAATTTGATTTTCATGGCTGTCCGCCTGTTTCTCTCTGCCTCATCGGTTTTGAACTTATTGCTGTTCACTTGTGGATCTATTTTGTCCTCATACTATTTGTATATTTTTATTGTATACTGCAAAAATTGTGAACAGAAAAAAAAAGCTTTATAGTGTGTATAGTAGAGGAACATTCCCTGGAATTCCCGTTTAACTTGACCCATGTTAACTCCACCACGGGCCCAGAGGTAAGTTAGGGATTTCATTAGCCAGTTAGTTTAAAGTGATAAATGATTTTGTAAAAATAAAACCACTTAACACCAGAGCTTCTAAGCTGGAATTCATGTTTCAATCATTTTTGACAGTCTCAAACGGAGGATAATGACCTACACTGACTATCACACGGACTAACTAGCTGACAGAGGTTCTTGTATAAAGTGTAGGAGCTGTCAAATTGCAGTAAGCAGCTACTAAGACTGCAGTTACACGAGCACACTGAATGCATCTGAGTGACCGCACTTCCCTGCATCCGTCGCAGCTTTGACGGAGCGACAGGGAGGGCCACACAGGGTAGCGTGCGCACAAATTGGGCATGCTACCACCGGACGTCAAAAAGCCCTCCCCGTCAAAAAGCTACAACGGACGCTGATGGGACTACAAAGCGCAATCTTGCTTTGCAGCACTGCGCGCACTTACTGCGTTCAGCAAGGTGGCCACACGGCGTCAGAGTGGAAGGAACGTCCACTCACAGACGTTCCTTCCACTCCAGTGGAAGCGTGCTGTTATGAAAACCAGCTAAACCTGTTGGTATTACAGTGTCGAGAGTCGCCCGCACTACTCAAAGCTATTATCCAAACAAAAGGAAAAGCTGTACAGCGCAGCTTCTCTTGCTGTTTGGATTAGAGTTTTGAGAAGCGCCGGCACTTCTTGGCATGAAAATAAGGTATTTTAGCCTGTTTTTTGCAATGCCAGCAAAAAACTGGCCCTTAGTGAATAACCCCAATAAACGTAAACGTTAGGAATCAGCCAATCTGAGAATGCGATGAAAGCTCCTTATGCAACGTAAGAGACTCTGTATTTATGCATGCTTCAACGCCAGCCCTTGTTAAGCTGTTTTTAGTGGCTTGCTTGTTTTTAGATGGGAAGGTGAATAAGGCTGGTGTCAGGCAGATGAGCGTTTTTAAGAGTGGAAGGAACATCCGTGAAAGTGGATGTTCCGCCCGTCTGACCACCTTGCTGAGGGCAGTTAGTACGCGCAGTCCTATGGAGAATCGTGCTTTGCAGCCCTAACGAACGCGCGTCGTAGCACATTGACGGAGAGGCTTACAGCATGGCCACAGCAAGGCCCCTGTCGCGTGCACAATTCGTGCGTGCGCAACAGCGTGTGCCCGGCCCTGTCGCAGCGTCACAACGCTGTGACGGACACAAAGAGGCACGTCATTACGGGCGCACATAGTAAAGTTGTATGAAACAGAAGACACCAACAGTAACATAATTTAATTTATTGGCTAACTAATATATTTACTACTACACAAAAAATAATTTCAACCATACATTGTCAACCAATATTTAATCAACTTAAAAAAGCAGCACTTTGTTTTACTCTCCACATTTCTTTTTATTCTGTTTTGCATATTTCATTTATTTGGCAGGTTTTTTTTTTAAGACAATAGCAAAAACATGCTTTTATTATAGTAACACATATATTATTTATTCCTATTAGCACCAAAATATTCTAGTAATTTAAACTATGGACTACTGAGTTAGTTTTATTTTTTTTTATTATGTTCCTATTTGTTATTCTATGGAAAAAGTGTTACCAGAAAATTGCACACTAGAGAAGTGCCATATGTATAACGCCATACAGGATGTACACAGTTTTTACTCGTAAATCACATTTCTTTACATAATGTTGAACAGAATCTCTCTTTTTCATGTCCAAGTATCACTGATATCCTCAAGGAACAATATTGTACATGTGATGCACATCGCTAAATATTTTAAGAGAGATCCAACAAAACAAAAAAAAAAAGAATTTTAAAAAGTCCTTCTCAATCTCGCGTGTGACACCTGGACCAGTAGCAGATCTCTTAGGCCAGAGGTCTACAGCATTTAGAAATTATGTCATATATGTGTGACATATCAACTCTAATTTAGAAAAAATGTGTGTATCAAAAAGGCCTTCAAAATGTAGTGGCACAACAACCCCAGCGAAAGAAGAATTAGATAAACTCTGAGTTATGAAAACTCAATTTATCATCTATTAAAAATACAAGTGATTTCTGATGAAATAATGCCCTCACCATCCATACAGGTAAAGGGCTGGCCATGTTTGGCTTCAAAGCTAACCCTTCATCCATAGTAAGTGGTCACCTCTCGGAAAATGCAGAACATATGCATGATACATGAATTAATCCCATCATACGATCAGCCGATGTGCCCACTTTAAGCCTAATGTTGTGCCTTAATGCACATAAACTGCTTTTATCTTTTCCGCGGGTGTCCAAATCTGGCTCTTTGGCTATTGCTGTTCAACATTTTGCGTAAATCTGCTGAGAGAGGCAGAGAATCGTGTTTGTAGAAAAGACGGGCCTGATCACCCCCAACACCAGGCTTTCTATCTCGATGAATCACATTATTTATCAAACTGAAAATAAACATCGAACGTACAAAAGGAAAAAAAAAGGGGGGTGGTTTCTATAGTTTCGTTGAAACTGCATTGCTATCGCTATAAAATTCTATTCTTTCCATTTAATTCCAGATAAATTAATTCAGTAAAGTCACAGTTCATAAACTGTAAGTGTTCGTTGTGCAATCACAAAAAGGGTGACACGGTCATTATAAAAGGGATCGATCGGATTATTGCCTGAAATTGCAAGAATTTGCAAATTAATTATCCGTTATCCAGTCCTTCCGATTAAATTTTTTCCTCATAAAATTTTGTATGTCAGAAATTCACAGCCCATGCCATATTTACAGCTTGGCATGAAGGTTTCCTGGTACTCTGTACCCATCATCATCATCTTGCTTTGGCAATGGGTAATATGCCCACTTGGCTTTAGGGTTGGGGATCCCGGCAATGGGGGCCTGGATGGTTCTGTGGGGGATGTTGAAAGCGGATATGACCTTCAAGGCGTCATCTTTCACCGACCTGCAGAGATCTAGAAGCTGGAAAAGAAAACATAATCGAATGAGCGCTGGTAAACAGCACCGTTTCAGACATTGTGTGACTCATCCTGACTGTAACATGACTGGCAGACAAATGTAAACACTGCAACACCTCGGCCTTTCTTTATAGATTTCAAAACGGTACATACAGTGCTCTTAAAATGTACATTTCTTGACCACCCCTTATTCTGCACTCATCTTCAGGACAGTAGTAATGCTAGCTAGAGATATATATATATATATATATATATATATGTGTGTGTATGTATGGGGTAAACACACACAATATTTGTTGTTTAGACGTGATACAAGGAAGTGGAAAAGTCACTAAATGTTTCTATGCTAAAGATACGTCCATGAGCAATGTTTTGCATGTATTGTGATAAATGAGGCCATGGGCTCTCATAACCTTATGTATTTAGATACTAGATTTAAATAAATCACTGCGCAGTAAGGCTACCCGAAAACCTTCCCCTCGGCTCCAGGTTTGCTCTTCACTCCGCACACAAAGGCTATAATACCCTGCCTTTACAGAATAGATGATCTGATGGGTCAAAGAGCACATCGCTGGGTTTTGACAGCCAGAGGGAGAAACCTGCGGTTCCCAGTATATTGTAGATTGCTGGGTTAAAGTGACACTGTCATGCCCAGCCTATGATGGGCTCATCTGACAGGGAATTACTTTATATGTGACACGTATATAGGAAAAAAGGGAGTTATTCCCTGTCACTTTCGCGGTCTCTCACGTCACTGCTTCATGCCCAAGGGTGAGTGACAGTTCTGAGTGAAAAACCATCTTAGAGGAAAGGGCCACAGTCCTTATAAATCAATTATTTATTTTCACACCCACTCTATGTGAATGCTGTTAATCTAAAGTGTCACACATTGCAAGATAAGGGAAGATATTCGCAATAAATGCTATAAATACTAATAACATACTCTCCCTATTGTGTAATGGGATGTATCAGGTCTCTGGCAATTACAATTATTTATAAACTGGGAACAATCTATGTCGCCGTTTTACACTGCTCTGCAAGCAAACATGCCACCTCATAGATGACAATTAGTTTATCTGATGAGGGCAGGGGCGTAACTACCAGGGGTGCAGAGGGTGCCACCGCACCCGGGCCCTTGAGTCCAGGGGGGGGGCATGCCTATAATATATATATATATATATATATTATTTTTTAAATTTATTTTATACTTATGTGTGAGTTTTACTTCGGAACTCCTCATACACAGCGCACATTACTGGGTGATTTATTGCTGTGGAGCTCTGTGATGTGTTCATACACAGTGCACATTACTGTGAGTTTTATTGCTGTGGAGCTCTGTGATGCGTTCATACACAGTGCACAATACTGTGAGTTTTATTGCTGTGGAGCTCTGTGATGCGTTCATACACAGCACACATTACGGAGTGATTTATTGCTGTGGAGCTCTGAGATACAAATAATACACATTACATTAAAAATGGGATGGACTGAAGATGTCATAGGGGACCTGGAAAAAATGGGACACTGATTGTCTGGAGTCAACATTGTAGACCTGGAGGGGACCAATGCATGTTGATGGAAGGAGGGGGACAAAATATGTTTTTGCCTAGGATGGGAGGGAAAGGGGGGGGCGTCTTGGTTCCTGCACCTGGGCCTTGAGATTTCTAGTTACGCCTCTGGATGAGGGAATGTGTATTGGTGGACAAAGTGGTGACCACTTCCAATAGGCAGAATAAGTGAAGCAGCAAAACCAGTAGACTGAACTTGAATTTTGAAAGAATTAAATAAAAAATGCAACCCTTTAAATTAAGGGGGAGGACAATATATGCTCAATTAACATATAGCAAGACAAACACTGCATATGTTCTGCTCAGAGGGATATACACATATTGCAGAGTACACACACTTTGCATATTTTAAACCATACATTTTGGTTTGCAAGCTGCAGCATTGCACGCAGATAGAACGTGATCACCTTCAATGGTGGTTTGCAAATAAAGGAACTATAATGCAAGCATAAGACACAAAATACTCATTACACCATTACCACACACTGCCACAAGGCACTTTAAAGAGTGAAAAAAAAAAAGTTTAAACAAGAATTTTTTTCCCCATGGGACTTCCCTTTTCTATGATAAAGGGTACAATGTACTAATTATCTCTATACTTGTGGCATCTATTTCACAAACAGTTTACGCACAGAAGATGCCAGAGTCACCAGATTCTGTCCTTTCCCATGATTCCTCTGTGATGCTCATCACATTAGTATCATACCCAAAAAGCAATTTATTGAATAGTAAAAATACCAGCTATCACTGGGCAGAGCAATGTACTATATGTTATCATGTGGCTTTATCTACATTAACACGATTTCATTGTTTTACCACTTTGTCCTGATTCACCAAATCACATTATTATTTTTATCATCATATACATATCGTCAACAGTTTATGTTTTGCATTAAGGAGTGGGGGAAAAAAACGAACAAAATTACAACCAAATTTAGGAACCGATGATAAGCAGTGTATTGGACCCTGCCAAATGGGCTTACAATCTGGCTTGTGTTTAGCAAATGCAGTCAGCATGCTCCATCTGTCATGTGCAACATTTAAGAGGTTATTCAGAAGGTCCAAAATGTCGCCAAAATGTATCCGGACACTGAAGTTCAGCGTACAGTGACATTTTGGGGCTATTCAGAGAGCAGGCAGTTCGCCAAATTTTGGCAAATTGCCTGCACGTACGGTGCCTGTTCGAAATGAAATCCCCCATAGAGGGGCATTGGTTCGTCTATTCAGAGAACACCAAACAGCAGAGAAAAGTTGCTGAAATGCCCTGCTGTTCGGTGATTTCATTCTCCAGGTTTATTCAGGAGAATCCCTAGGCTTCAATGTTAAAAATATTCCATTTTAATTCAATATCTAATAAACTGTTTATTATTTTAATCTGCAGTAAAACAAAGTCTATATTTATAGATTTTCTAGGATATTTTCGTCATTTTTCTGGATTTTTTTCAGCATTTTTTTTTCTTTTTTTTTTTTTAAATCGTCTTTTCTTTTTTCTGTAAGAGACCTTTTTATTTTCATTCATTGGATCTTAAATGTAAATTCCAGACATTTTCGTTCAGTAGCTTTTTTGCAAACAGCGCTTCAATTTTGAAACTTTCAAGTGTATTGTTTTTTTTTTCTCTTTCTACCCCGTTCGTCAGCTTGTCGGCTTTTTCCAGCGGCTGCTCTACGACTTTTTCCAGCATGTTCGACATGGTTTTTCCAGCGCTTCAGGCGGGTTTTCGATGGGTTTTCAGCGGGTTCACAACGAGTTTTCCCTGCACTCCAGGGTGAATGCTGAATTCAACGCAGTGTGGGGAACTTTGATTCCCTGAAGTTCAGGGAACTGCAGAGAACAAGAGAAAACCGAAATGTTTGCGACATTTCGGTGGTCTCTGAATAATCCCTTTAAGTCTTTCCTGAGTAGTACTAGATAAAGGAATAGAGACATCATGCATCCATTCCACATTGGCGAACCTAGGGTATAGCAGGTGTGGCATGTTGCGAAACGCAGGGCTGGATTTATGATTAGTCAAAGTAGGCATGTGCCTGCATGCGCCTGCCACAGGGGGCGCCTTGCGCTGTAAAAAAAAAGAATATATAATCATTTTGACCCCTGAATCTCTGGAACCCTACAGGCTAGACAGACATATAAGGTATCACTGGAAAGGTCAGAGTAGTGCCTTTCCAATGACCACAAAAATATCAATGTTTATCTAAAAATAAAATAGCAAATAGATAAAATAACAATAATTTTTCTAAAGCAGCATTATTTAATTTTTAATTCTAAAGTAAATAGTGACACTAACTCACCTTCTCATTTCCCACACTAACAGCAATTATGTTAATAGTTTTAAGTCCTGTTGAAAAATTGCTGAAAATCAAGCAGCGTCAAAAAATGAAGTGGTAAAAAAGTTGCGATTTGAAAATGACCCTCAACTGTGCCTGAATTTTTATGCCCAGAATTTTGGTTGCTCCAGGCCAAAATGGAGCATAATCTCCCATAGCTGGAGTTAGAGCCCTTCATGGATTCCCGCACCTGGGACCCGTGGTTTCTAGTTACGGCTCTGCATTACAGTATTATTTAGAAGTAAAAAGCCAACAACAACTTTAATGACATGTATTATAACCTGTGTTTGTCTTTCTCCAAAGGAAAGCCATGGATGGCCTCACTCAAAGCCATTACAGAACCAGAGATGAACGACATGGAGGCCATTATTACCTGTCATCAACTCCTTTGGACTCTCCTAGAATTCAAGGAATCAAAACTCCAAAGGAGCAAGGAGAAACTCATTTTACAACAGAGAGATTACAGAGGACTAGAGGATATCCTAGTTATGGAGAGTCAACAAATAGTATGAACATCCAGTATAGAGGAAGGAATCGATCCTTTAAAATTTATGGATTAAGATCTGTGTCGGAGAAGAAAGTATAGGAATTACAGCTGTGGGTTACCCCCTCCACCAGAACAGAAAATCGAGCAGAGCAGAAAGAAGACGAGAAAGCTTAAAGTTTGAAGACAAACGTTGATGTTAGATTGACATATCCTTGTCTAAAAGTTTAAAATGGTGAGTGAATGTGCAGTTTGAGTGAGTGTCAGTGAGACAACCTTGCTCTTGTGTTTACCGATAATGAATGTGTCATTTCCCCAAACTATTGTTTTTAACCACCCTCAGTGTTCAGAAGACATCACATGCACAGCTTGTGGTGGTTCACTTGAATAAAGATTTAAAAAAAAAAAATGCACCTCTCAATTTGTCCATTAATATAATTAATTTTTTTTTAAACTCTCTAGGCACTATACCGTGCCCTGAGCTAAAATAGGGATGCTAACGGGGAAGACCTGTGCCTGCAGCTTTCCCCTTAGCATCCCCGTTTTAGCACCATATTATGGGGCACATGCGGATTCAGCAGCCTGCCCCTTAATGCAGTGCTACCCTCCTGGATACTTGTTGCAGCGCCGCCACGAGTATCACCTCCTGGAGTCCATAGGACTCCATGGAGGATTATGCTGCAGGGCTGCGGAGTTATTCGCGGAGGGAGACTTGGGACTATTTGTCCCCAGTCTCATTATGCCCCTGGCGGCCAGAAGTGGTGGATCGGGCCATCATTCTCTCCGTGGGATAAGAGGTGAGTATGATTGGGGGGGTCAGCTGGTGCTAGCAGAAGCGGTATCAGTTCGCACCAGCTTCTAGCTGTGGTTAACTTTTTAGTTACCACAGTGGTGTGGTAATTCGGGTTAGGACTTTGTAATCCTAATTCTAATTACTGATTGCGCTCCTCATGTTAGGTATAGGGAGTGCAAAGTATAGTAAGCTCGGGCATGCTTTTGCAATCTATGATGCGCTAACAGATTTTCTAACCCATTAGCGTTCGGAATCTAATATGGAGGCATGCGTTAGAGTCCCTTAACCTAGCACTAACGCTCACATAGTTGATCGCTAAAGTTAGCGTTAAGAATGTAATGGGGTCCTCTGTCTCTTAAACATAATTCAGCTCAAAGTGTCAGTTGAAATCTGAACTGGCCTGTCAAAGGTTTGATCCTCTCAATGACAGTGTATGGGAATTTCAGATTTTAGGAAGCCGTCTCCTATGGAAAATTCGTAATTTAGGTTGCTTAAAAGAGATATGGCAATCCAAGTCAGAAGATGCTAAAGGTCCGTGTCAAATTTGGTGGTCCTAGCTAGAAAGCCCTAGATTCAATTACGCAGCACAATTTCGGTCTCAGAAGAAGAATAATAAGCTTAGGTCGGATAACAGTATATCGGGATTTTCAAGTCAACAAAAAAATCCACCACCTCTAACAAATAGATTCCAGATTCAAAACTAGGAGATAGATTCATAATAAGGGGAAAGTAAGAGGAGTTTTTTTGTTGGGGTCAACAGAAGGAGAGGAAACCATTATTGGACTACCAAGGTCTGTTACAAGATTAGGAAGGGGAGGTGGAAAATTTGACGATTTACATGGGTTTTTTACAGAATATTTACAAAAAACGGAAATAAATCTTTTGAAAAAGGTCTACAATTTTCCGATCCCAAAAAATAGATATGTTGTGATACCCAACTGAAAAGAAAGGGAGATAATCTATAAAATTTTGTGTTCTTCATCTGAAGAGGGAAGGAGGAAGACCTTTTGTCTTTCCTCGATTATTTAGATTCCATCAATTGGCGTAAAATATTGGATAAAACCTTTGGAGCAAGGAACAAATACATTTCCTGAACTTAATGATTTGTGTAGTAGAAAATAAAATAACATCAAAAACTTATTTTAAACTGGTTGATAACAGCACATATATAGATCTAACAAGCTTGAGTAATCCTATCTGGTCACGAAATATCCCAAAAGGCCAATTTACACAACTCAAAAGAAATTGCACAACTGAAACCATTTGCCCAGCCAGAAAGACAATTAGAGAGCGATTTTTTTGTGGTAAAATGATGTAAGAAAGATTTTGGATGACACAATGCAGGAAAGATAAGAAAAAAATAAGAAAAAAATTATATACATATATATATGCAGTATAAGAAAAACAGAGATGATACATTTCCAGATGTTTCATTCATCTGTGACTATAGTAATAATGCCAACCATCTAAACAAGACATTCCGAAAATGGTGGCACATCCCAAGAAAAGATGGGAATTTGAAGGATATGACAGGAGGAAATCTGAGAATAATTTTTACGGATACTAGCAGGGGTCAAGTCCTACAAAATAAATGTAAAACTCCTTTACCATCTTAAAGTACTATCTTTATCGATACTATATGCTGGTGACACTCAAGGTTAGAGATGACAAAAATATTTACCTCCCTCTGTTTTGAGTAGATTATCACAATGTATTTCCAGTATTGTTTGTGGATAACTTCACATAACCTCAAACTCAACAAGACAGGTCCTCTGTTGATTCTTCCACCACATGCACATTTGAGAGACTTGCTAATTTCAGTTGATGGTTCTACCATCCAATCTGCCTCCTAAACTGTCTCTTGTAATGGCACCATCAAGCTAAAACCTTGTGAGACCTGAGCAGGAACTCACTGTAGAGCAGACCACTAGTGCTGTTGCTTGGTTTCTGGACCCTCACAAACCTCTTGATTTTGTCCTATGATTAGGGCCAGGGCTTACATTAGAGCTAAGGCTATGGTTAGGTTTAGGGCTGGGTAAGGAGTAGGGTTAGAGTTCCAGTTTTTCATGTCATCTGTTTAGGGTCAGGTTAATGCTGGGTTAGAGATAGAAATAGAAATAGAGTTAGGTTAGAGCTAGGTTTAGGGTTAGAGTTAGCTTAGGGGTACAGTTTCTCGGTGTCATGTGATTAGCACTTGGGTTAGATGTAAGGTTAGGTTAGGGTAAGTCTAGGGTCAGTGTTACCTTTTTTAAATTTCTATTTAGGCATTGAACATATCAAACTTGGCCCTCGTAAGGGCAATCTTGATAACAAATTACTTAAACGAGAAGCCTTCTGGATATATCGCCTTAACACCAGATCACCATCAGGCCTCAACGAAGGCTTTACATTTGTCCCCTTCATTTGAGCGTTTATTATTTTCTAACATCTCTTATACCGCTCTTATATATGTCATATTATACTCTTGCTACTGTACCATTATTAATTGTTCTGTATTAGTTATATATTAAGTTTTCCTTCTTTGATATTTTATGTCTTCCGTTCTGTTCCCCTTTTTCCTCCAATTAATTATTATTAATAAATTTATTTATTATATATTTTTTATTTATAAATTTTTTTCTCATTTTGTGGTTTCTTCTTTTTTCCACACCCTCTTCTTATTATTAAAGGGTTTTTATGTTCCTACTATATTATAGGTGGGTTTATTATTAGAGGTTTCGATTTTCTTGCAGTCAATTCCAATACATCCATGAGTCAATATGCCTAGTCTCTTTAAGATAGTCACAATATCGGCTATCCGTTATACGCTTTTTTATTAAGCCTTTTGTCCTTTCTCACATGCACCCAACTGTATCCTATTTTTGTTATCCCGCGGTTCATCAATAGACCGCTGTATATTTTGGTTGTTTTTACAACCCATTATCTGTCCCATTCAGTAAAGGCGGTTGTCAATATTTACGGCACCATAGCATCGTTGGTTGTCTTGACATTATTAATTGTTATACTATTGGTTCTCTGCTGTCACATGGCTTCCATATGCCAGGAAGTTGGTGCCGGGATTCAGGTGTATAAAACAAATTTGTTTCTTTTGACTCTGCCCGATGCATTTTGGTTGCTGGGATACCAGTAATTAATCCGTCATTGGTCCTCCGCTGTCACGTGACTACTCATGTGCCGGTTAGTATGGTTGGACATCTACGACCACTAATTGGCTGGCCTTTCAGCTGGCTGCATGATTGCAACTTTAATCACTACTTTGGAGGTATTTATAGGGGCTAACTGGGCGGGTACTGTATCTCTTGATTAAGCCCTGGTCGGGCGAAACCGGTCGAGACATGCCTTTCTTCTCCTGTTTTTAACAGCTCTACTTTGAATTTTTATTTTTTTTTCCTGTGGACTTTGCCCTACGGCTTCTCTCAATTATTGGTTACTTGGTGCACCCGTGCCATTGGTTACGTAGGTGGCTTGAACCACCGAGGTATAGTGAGCCACCATTAATTACATGTATATGGCGTTACTCTTATTTTTTATAGCAGTTTTTGCTCTTGGTTGGCCTGCACCTCCTGTATTTCGTTCTAATTAGCGTATCCATGCTACTGGCTATGTAGGTGGCTTGAACCACCGAGGTATAGCGAGCCGTTATTATCCTTGTGCACACTTGTGTTAACCCCACGTCTTATAGGAATTTTGTCCTTTTGGGTTATTTGTACCTTGTGGTTGGTGGTAGTTCCTCTTGCTTACTAGCAAGTCTTGCTACCTTGTATTGGTACTGCCACTAACACTCATCTTGAGCTTTTGTCCACTTCTCTTTTTCAATGTCTTTTTTATTACATTGTTGGATGCTTAGTTTTCATTAAATTCGCTAGACTACCACCTTACCACTCTTGTTGCACCTTGTGCAATTTGTTCTCGTTGTTATTGTTGGGTTATGCCCTAGAGTGGTTCATTGAGCCTTACTTCTCTGTTTTTTTGTCCTTTATGTTCAATAAAAACATATAATGTTTGTGTTGTATTATTTTAAGCAGACTGTGTTTTTCAAATTGTTGTGACTTAGATGAAGATCAGAGCACATTATATGACCAATTCATGCAAAACTCCACGTAATCCCAAAGGGTTCACATACTTTTTCTTGCCACTGTAGATATACAGACAGAGACACAGATACTTATACATATATCACGATAGATATATGGATCTAATCTGTCACACTGCCCTCCTCAGACCATGTTACCACAATGAACATCTTTTTGTCTCCATCCACCTCCCTTTTGAACAGTGTTTCTCAAACCTCTCCTCAGGATCCCCAACCAGCCCAGAATGTGCAGACTGAATCCTGCAATCACTGAGCAGCAAATCATATCACCTGTGCTGTGCTTCACATATCTGGCAAACCTGGCCTCGTTGAGGATCCCGAGGAGACGTTTGAGAAACACTGCTTTAGGCTAGGGTCAGACTGAGGCAGTGCGAACGCGCGTTCTGGCGCACATAATCACGGCCGCACTAGCAGCAGATGCCGGGCAATGACAGCCAATATACGAAGTACGGTCGCACAAAAGTCCGGCCGCGCAACGCAAGTGGAAAATGAACGCATTTTTTCGAGAACGTTAAACCGCTGGTACTGACGTACAGAGTGCGCTGCGGCCGCATAGCAGCGTGTGTGCGTGATTAGGAGATGTCAGACGCTGCTAGTGTGCGGCCAACATAACGTTCAAACAGCCGGATTTCCCTAGACTTCTTTTCACCCCATCGTCATGAAATACGTCCAGAATTGCGCATCGTCTGACCACTTAAGCGTATTCCGTGAAAAAATGCGTGCGCACGCATCGACGTACATTTTGACGGTGGCCGCAGAAAATGCGCTCATCTGTCCCTAGCCTTAGAACATAAGGTCCTTAGAAAGCAGAGTCCTCTCTACCTTATGTCTCTGTCCATCTATGTCATACCCTAAATTATTGGAACCCCTGTACCATGCTGTGGAATATGTTGACTCAAAACAAATTAAATAATATTCAAGTATTGTCTGCAGTTTCCTTTAAGGTCATGCAACCAGAATTTGCATACTGAAGCCCACAGGTTCATACAAAGAAGAAAAATTAGATCTCAGATTCCCTCTATCTTGAATACATCGGATTTTAGCCCAACAATGTTAATTTTTTTTAACTTTTCTATATTCATACCATTATATTGTAGGTACTTTGGTTGCCCTATACTCTGTCGTTATTTAACCTTTAGTTGATCTAAATGCTCTGTTGTAAATGCTGTTGTTATTTCAATACGTAATCCCTTCACTACCAATAGTGAGCCAGACTCACTGACATACCTCATATATACTGTATATCTTGTACATATCTCAACACCAGAGCCACCCCAGACACTTGCAGGCCTCAGCATGAGAGTACACTTACGCACATTTACACATCCCCACCTGATCTTTCACCTTCACACTGGACCAGCGGGGGGGATAATATTTTCAAAATGTGCCATAGCATTGCTATAAATCCTATTCACACTGATCTGTCCGTAAAAAACCCAAAGATATATAGGGTTATTCAAAGAGAATCGAAAAGCCACCGCACGTTCGGTGACTTTTCGTTCTCTTCAATTCGGTTCGATTTGGCGATCCCATTTCAGCCACCCTGCGCTGTATTCAGCAAGCACCACAGGGCTGCCGAAAGGCAGGGAAAAGTCGCCGCAAACTCACCGCAAAACGAGGGCGAACGCACACCGAAACCCGCAAAAACATCTGGATTAACTCGCCGAAAACACCGGAAAAACTCGAGCAGGAGCCAATCACATGCAGCGCAGCCGCCGGAAAAAGCCGACACCCCAGACGAAGGAGGTTAAGAAAAAAAAAAAAGTCCGCTTGAATGTTTGGAAAGTAAAACGCTGTTTGCAAACAAACTAGTGAGCGAAAATGTCTGAAATTTACATATGAGGGCCAATGAATGATAATAAAAAGGGCTGTTACAGAAAAAAGAACAAACGTTTAAAAAAAAAATTGGCAAAAATGTTTTGGCACAAAAATCCCGAAAAATGCTTAAAATATCCCAAAAAGTCTAAAAATAAAGAGACTTTTTACTGCAGAATATTGTAATGAACAGTTTATTAGATATTGCATTAAAACGGGAATATTTTTAACATTGAAACCTACGGGATTCGCCTGAATAAACCTGTCGAATGAAGCAACCGAATGGCAGGGCATTTCGGCAACTTTTCACTGCTGGTTTGGTTCTCTGAATAGACAAAGCTATTGGGATTTCACTGCCGTCGAACAGGCACCGAACAGGCACCGTATGTGCAGACAATTCGCCAACATTTGGCGAACTGCCTGCTCTCTGGATAGCCGAATGGCCAAGAAAGGTAACCGAATGCTGATTTTCAGCGTTCGGTTACCTTTCGGCAGCCATTCGGATCTCTTTAAATAACCCAGATAGATTTATATAGTATATAATTAAACATAATATATAATAAACATAAGCAATTCAAACTTCAACATAAAAAGTCTACTAATATATTGCCCAAATTCATGTATTGTGGTATAGTTTATTGATATAAAAGATAAAACCCAGGACATAGTTGAAAATCTCAATGTATCCTTCCTGGTAAAATACTTTATAATTTTTTTTTAAACGGACCTTTGAGGGGACACGGAGGCAAGTAAACTTTCCACTGATTCATTGATCCATATTTGAAGACTTTCTGCAACCAGTTGGTTTGTAGTTCTTTTCACGCAGTGCGAAGTGTGTGTTTTTTTTAAAGTAGTGGCACTCTATGCACTGTAACCACTCGGTGTACATTGACAGGTCACACTGCCCTGAGCTCCCTCGTCCCTCCACGGGGTCACACAGGGCTGCTTCTGCCCTTGGAATGCAGGGACTTAGTCCTGACCAGAACCGAAGTGCGGAGCTCAGGTTCAGGGAGTTTGAGACTTCTGTGAACCAGCTCCCACAATTAGCTCTTAAGTGCTCGGTATTGAGAGCCATTGGATTGACTGCCTCCCCACGGTCATGGGACATACTGCAGCATACATGAAGCAGCAACATGTCATGTCTGGACTGGTGCCAAGGGAACCCAACGCTGGATTCCAGATGAGCTTATAAATAGTATAAAAAGGGCCAAAATAATGAGGGTGGTGCGGATGGGGCAGGAGGTTAATGTTTACTCCAACTGCCCCCCCATCTTCTCTTAACCTCCGATTGTCACTATTCCCTGGCTGTGGGAATTTATCCTGGTTTGGTGTTTGCATGTTTGTTGATGAATCACATAATACTGCAGGTACTCACTGCCCCATTTTGGAAGTGCTATGGGGACAGATTGGAAAGATGTAAGGGATGGAGTCTCTGGTTTTTCACCAAGGGGCAAGAGATGTGTGCTTATAGAAAGTACCAAATACCTTTACCAGTAGTGGTTAATGTGAACTAATGCCATTTTATGTCAGTGAGGTTTTGTACAACCAATAAAAACCTTTTGGCACTGCAAAGAAATTTACATATGGCAAATTTTCAGAGAAAAGGTCCTTTGATATGAAGATTTATTTTTGAACAAGACAAATAGTTCTGGCCCTGGAGCCTCACCTGAGCTCACCTTCCCCTGATTACTCCAGCATTTAAGGAAGCTACGCCCTCTCCAGCCCACTTCCACATTGAAGTCTCTGACTGTGAGACCTGCTAGTGCTACTGAAAGCTCCCTGAATCTCTTGAACCACCAAAGACTCTAAGGATCCTCTGTTGCAATATCTGGACATTTCTCTTCATTTATACCGGTACCCCCTCATTCTGCTCCCTTCTGCCCCCATCGAAGACCCCAGTGAACCAGACCCATTGCTTCTGCCTCTAGACTATCCTATTTGCCTGACACCACGTTCTTGGATATATCTGTTTCATGTATTATTGTTTATTCATTGCTTGCCCCATGTGCTGTTAAGTTCCCTTTTGTGTCCATTTTCACTCTTATTCTCTAGTCTCGCATTCTCATCTTGCTATCCCTTATTTCTTCTGTAACTGCTCCCAGTTAGTTCTCCTTAACCTCCCAGCCATCCCTTCAAGTTACTTCAGCCTCCTTCTCTTGCATCTCCTCCTTCTCAAAGCTATTTCCTATTGTGCCCAGTCTCCTCCAGTGTCTAGATCTGATCTGTTGTTTAGTTCTTGTGTTTATTCTAAATAAACCCTTTTTTGTTACTCAACCTGCCTTTTTCACTGCATCCTGGGCTCACACAACCCCACCTGCGATACCAATCACAGTCTACACCTGACACATATATATGATATATACCGTATATGTATTTGGTTTACTATGGGTAATAGCAGGACTGGTGATACCACAGCTTCCCAGGCTAATAGCATCTCATGCTAAAACCCATGAATGTAGTGCACCAAAAGGAAAATGTAAATATACCTCTTGCCTACTTTCCATATGCTGTATACCTTGAGAGCTATTTGTGAGAGCATGGAACGGGGCCCACAACCGAATCAGTGTATCTGAGCTGTTGCATCTGGACAATGACCACACAGCCAGCCATCTCAGCAATGTTCATGTGTAATACAAAGAAAGGATGACATTTTTTCCTCATTATGCAATTTGCAATGTATTATATAGCGGTATTTAATGGACATTGGACAATGGAACTGAACTCACATCACTAAACATCCACCAAGCTGTAGAGTAATTGTCTCTTGTTACTAAGTCATGGAGCCCCTGTGGTGCAGGATATTGTATCTCCAGTGGACGCCTCCAAATTAAGAGAGTTATTGATTATTTAAATGAGTACAGTTGTCAGTGGAGTTTTTCAAAGATGGCCTTTGGGGAAAAGGACCGTGGGAGAGATCAATTAGATACTGAGGATGGGAACATTCCTTCATTTGGAAGTTAAATATGACCAAGCAAAATCTCTTAGGAGTGCGAGCAGATTCTTTGAATTGGAGAAGAAAAGAGGCAGGTGTGACCTCTCAAGACATATCCTTCACCTTCCTAATTGCATCTTGAATCATCATCCAAAAAGCCACTATCTGACCACAGAAACTCCAAATATGGATATATGTACTCATTCTACTCAGACATTGCCAACTTTATATACGGTTAAACCTGTATTGCTGAATGACCCCTCCCAGAACCCCCTGGCAGGGGAAAGCGCTCAGGACACCGAACAGTCAAATAACATTGAGTGGACAGAGTGGCCCCTTAAGGAAAGCCCATATGCCATTGTTTATGATTAATCCCACTTTTGTGCAAAGCACTGATATATCCTGCAGTATTAGGCCCCGTTCACACTGTGCGATTTATCGCGAGGATTTTGCCGCAAAATCCGCGCTATGTAGCATCTCCAATGCATTTCAATGGAGCTGTTCACATCTTGCTGCACGATGTCGCATGTCGCGGAAGCACGTCGCTGGTACATGACCCTTTTTTTGTGATTTGCGTTTTCCATTGGTGGTACTTTGCAAAGTCATGCAAAACCGCGACGTCGCGAATATCAAAATCGCACAGTGTGAACGGGGCCTTAGTGTATCAAACGTATCAGCATTGATGTAACAAATAAAGGAATTGTTCCTTGTAAGTTTACATCATGTCACAGCAAGCACCAAAAAGATACATATTACTGTGTGTAGATTTATAGTCAGAAGGTAAGAAATATAATGTCTGTGCTCCAAACAATGACCTTTCCGCATAAAACGTCTATGGGTTGTTATTTCTCAGCTTTGAAACATTATATTATATAACCCCCAGTCGCCGCATATCTTAACACGCCATACAACAGTGTAAGTGCTCACTGACAAAGAAAAAAACACAACACCTAGGAAGAGTAAGGAGACTACTCTCACACCCCCCTAACTGGCAGGGACAGAATTATGTAAAACCCACAGACCACAGTCTTTATTGAAGGAGAATAATAAACAGAAATATATCAAAAAACAACCAGACACATACAGGGTTATTCAGAGAGCGTGAAAAGCAGGAGAATGACTGGAGAATGACTGGAGAATGAAAAATTCTAGGTCAAAATAGCCAAACCAGAAAAATTCTCCCTTTCATCTCACTTTCCAAATCGGCTATTTTGACCTAGAATTTTTCATTCTCCAGTCATTCTCCTGCTTTTCACCTCTCTCTGAATAACCCTGAAAATCTTAAACGAAAGGTGCATATAGGTCAGAAATGATCCTTCAAATAGGACATTTCCACGGTGGCTTGATAGTACCTCATTACACAGAGTGAAAATTCACAGAGCCACAATACACCATTATACCAGCAGGTCACACACATAGAAGCCCATATGTACACAATATAAATGATGAAAAATGAGAAGCACGGATAGCACAGCAATTACTGTCACAGACCAATTTACTAAGGCCCCGTTCACACTGTGCCATTTGAAAATCGCGCGACTTTCCGCGCGATTTTCATATTCGCGACATGGTGCGATAATGTCGCGCGACATCACTGTTTTGTGCGATTTTTGCAAAGCACCACCAATACAAATCGCAGATAGCAAATCGCAAAAAAAGGTTCATGTACCTGCGACATGCTTGCGCGGCAAGATGTGAACAGCTCCATTGAAATGCATTGGAGAAGCTACACAGCGCGACGTCGCGGCAAAATCCGCGCAATAAATCGCACAGTGTCAACAGGGCCTTAGCAGACTGAATTACATATTAGTATATAAATGAAGCACAGCACCACTGCATACCAAGACCACAACAGCGTGGAACCTATACAGGGCCAATATAGATTAGGCCAGTCTCACATAGCTAAATGCAGCCTAGAAATTGGTAAAAGGCAAAACCTACACCGGTACCTAACAGTACCATCTCATTAAAGGCAGCCATGCAGATTTCATTAATTGGTTAGAGACATATTCCAGTCAAATCAGTCAGTCCATATTACTGGTCGCTATCTTAGTAAAAATAAACTGTTAAAAACAAAGACACACTCAACGCGTTTCAACCTCAACGGTCTTTATCAAGCGTGATCCTCTCCATAGAGATGTAGTCACCTATATAGTCCAGCAAGGCCCACTTAATTGGGCCAGCCTCAGGTGTATTACTTTAGGTAATTTAGGAGTACAGCAGTGAATAACTTGAGATCAGGTATATTCAGACCTCAGCATTATAACATGCATTAACAGGGGCCATGTCAAAAACCAGTACAAAGACATACCTTTTAAAGGCCACCCTGAAATAAGCATTAGTTATAATCCTATCCTACGAGTCGGCTAATCAGCCATCATGGCGATTTAACAATCAGGCTCCACATTTGAATACACAATATACCTCAGACATTATGTATCAATCAGGTATGCAGGAGGGTACAGGGGCTGCCGGTTACAGTCACACAATTACATAACCGCTGTTACTTATTCATCAAGTGCCGGGCGATATAACTTGCATTACCAGGGGCCAAGTCAAAAACCAGTGCAAAGACATACGTTTTAGAGACCACCCTGGAGCAAGCATTAGTTATGATTACTTGTTTATATTACCTCTTAGATTTTAAAAGAGATCTCACCAGGGCATTCTAGAAAAACACATACCCATAGGGAGAACAGCTCTGCAGTAATCTATTGCCTAATGAATGGGGTATATATATATATATATATATAAACCCATCATTACTCCCCCCTGGGATACAGTAACACAGTTAAATAACCGCTGTTACTTTTTCATCAAGTGCCGGGCAATATAACTTGCATTACCAGGGGCCATGTCAAAAACCAGTGCAAGGACATACCTTTTAGAGGCCATCCTGAACCAAGTATTAGTTATAATCCTGTCCCACGAGTCGGCTAGGCAACCATCATGCTGATTTAACAATCAGGCTCCACATTTGAATACACAATATACCTCAGACATTATGTATTAATCAGGTATGCAGGAGGGTACAGGGGCTGCCGGTTACAGTCACACAATTACATAACCACACCTTTGTTTCTGAGTGGGTTAGGCCCGGTTAATTGGCAGGGATATATATTTACACCTTGTTTGAGAGAGACCTTTAGGCTGGCTGTCCACTGGCACCATATTTGTGCGATCATCAGATATCATTCGTCGTCGTCTGTCCAATCCAACAACATGCAGGTGAATGAACCATCGTCCATTGCGTCCGACGTCTGACGTCCGTCTTCCAGCAACGGGTAAAGACAGCATCAGATGGGCGATCAGTAATATTTCACTCGTTTGCATCGCATGTATTTCAGCAGATGGATGTGGAGAAACTGATCAGGGGAGTTAAAAAAGCATTTAAAATAAACTATTTCTATCAGGGATCTCAAACTCTGGCCCCCCAGATGTTTCTGAACTACACCTCCCATTAATCTCTGGCCATTTATTGCATTCAAAGAATTCTGGGATTTGTAGGGTCAGAGTTGGGGGCCAGAGTTTGAGATACCTGATTTATATGTATGTGAGATGTGTGGGACTAGCCCTGTTTCTGTAGGGGTGAGGGGTTGGGCAGGGAAGGCTCCTTGGATGATTGTCAGCTCTTGGGTCCTCTCTGCTACTGTTCTGTGTGTACTTGTATGTATATTTGTATTCTGTCTCACCCATTGTCCCACAAAGGACTGCAGTGCTTAAAAAAGCAGAATGAACTGTGTTTTATATGTAAAACCAGTTCATTCTGGTTTTGGCAGTCTCTGCACTCCACCTCTGAAATCTATCTGATCGTCCGTAGTTGTTCCGACGGATCGCTTGCAGTGGAAGGCCCTCGTCGGACCTAGTCGGACGTCCGACGTCGTCCATGGTCTGACGAACGCATAGTTTGTCCGACTACGGTGCCAGTGGACGCTCAGCCTTATGCTCACTCTCAATACTGTATATACAACTTTTTCTAGGTGCTCACTGAGCCTCAGTGCAATAATTTTTCAATTAACCTCATTATCCTCCAGATAACATCTGGTGGAAAAAATGTCAACCATGGACACAAGTTGAAGCCTACTTATGGACGCTTTGGAAATGTCTGAGTGACTATTGCGTTCGGAAAAGTACACAGCGCCTATTTTGTAGAGGAGCATTTGCAGCAATTGTCTCTTACAGTGCTGAGAATAACCGGCTGAACACTAGAGACTCATGTTTTCCACACCTTCCAACATTTGGCCATTAGCTATTTTACAGACAAAAACTGGACCAAGGATGCCAAGATTTTCTAAAATAGTGGCCCCTATTCTGGTCCCTGTGGAGCACTATTCTATTATATATTATTCCCAGGCATTTTCCTGCAGTATTTTTTGTAAAAAACGCCTTTTAAAAGCCGTAGTGTTTTCGGCGCCTTGTTCGGCGCCTTCTCGGCTTTTTCCGGTGGCTGGTCATTGGTCTGTTCAGCCAATGTTGGCTTTTTTTGGATTCAGTGGTTTTTCGGATTGATTTGGCAGTTTTGCAGCGGTTTTTCGATTCATTCAGCGGGTCAATTTGCCACACTTTGGAGACCCTGCAGTGAATGCCGAATTCACCACAGGATCGGCGAATTTAACTCGCCAAAGTGCAGCGAACGGAAGAGCACCGATATGTCGGCAACATTACGTTGCTCTCTGAATAACGATGTATTTGTTCCCAGATTCCTTCCGCATGGAACCACTGGACATGGCAGATCACATCTTCTTTTGTACCATGAGACTACAGGTCAGAGATTTTTTTTTTGCGAAAGCTAAATTATTTACCACCAGGGTCTCTGAGGCTGTATTCTTTTTTTGAGTAATGTCTTGAGAGGAGAATAACGTGCAACTTTAGAATTGCTTGTTATTCTCTGGCTGCCGACAAACTAATGGTTTACAAAGTACAGGCAGCGTTCATTTTCAGTAAGGATCCATTAAGCAAAGGTTGTGCCACCGTTGGAATAGTGGCTCCAGGTGTCAATGTTAACCAGTAAGCCGTTATACTGGATGTGACGACTCCGTTAACTTAATAGGTAGGTCGGAAAAGGGGCCCAATATATACAATTAAAATAAAAGAGGGGAATATTGCACCAAATGTTCATCTATTAAGCCCTGTAACACAGTCACAGGTTTGGAAGACGAATGAGCAGGTTCGCCAACCAAATGTTAATCTCTACGCAGTGTAAGAAACCTACTCACTCTTAATATCAGTGGAGATATGCGGCAATGAGTCAAAACAATAGTTGTAATGACATTTCTAAACAGACGGCGGTTGATGTGTGTTAGCCAAAGCAGTGTTTATTTCAGTCACTGACCTTTCACTCCCTACAAGAACACTTTCCTTCTAATGCAAATCAACAGTACTGTTCATCAGTGAACAAAATATTGCGTCCCAGGTCTGACAAGTCTGCAGAAACAACAATATTATTCACGTTCCAAATCAGAATAGCCATGAGACTCCCCAGGGGCAAACATTTGTCAACTGGTGCCATGAAGCACGTTGTCAAGTCTAATCAATTTAATACACAATAACTGGATCCAACAGAACCAATAATTTGAGGTCCAAAAATAAACACAATGCAGTAAGGAATAAGTGTTATTAGTCTTTTTTTTGTTGGGCTAGAGTGAAGTGATACGAGAAAAATTACAACTATGAAGTCCAGGGGCTCACAGGCGCACTATCACTAAGTCCTCAAGCCATTGACACCATGGATATCAACTAAAGGAATAGAGAACTAAACAGCTTGTAGTCATTTTTCTGACAGTGTTTCCAAATTAGAAATTCCACACGTTATGCTTTCAGTATAGCTATTTTGGCCTGATTTTAGCAATTTCATAGTAGCCATTTACCCAAATAAACCTCTGTTAAGACATAAAACAAGAAGGTTAAACTCTTAGGCCTCTACTCTCCAGTTAACAGTAAAATGGGAATGGTAACTGGAAAATCTGCACTTGCAGTTTTCCCTGTAGTGTCGCCATTTTAGCGTTCGTTTCCGGGGCAGGCTCACCTCGGCACCTTGTCCTGGAACGCAGCGCTAACTGCTGGGATACTCGCAGTAGCGCTACCGTGACTATCACCTCCTGGAGTTCATAGGACTCCATAGAGGTTTGCGCTTCCGGGCTGTGTGCCCTGCACGATCTTGCTCCCTCGCGAGGGATCACAGAGGAAGACTGGGAACTACTTGTTTCCAGTCTCACTCTGCTCGCGGCCAGAAGAAGCAGCGGATAAGGCCACCCTTCTCCCTGCGGGATGAGAGTTGAATATAGGAATTTAATTAATTAAATCCACTCGGGGCCACCAGTGAATTGGGGAATCCATTGTGCCCCTCCAAACTTACAGATGGCCAATTGCTCTGCTGTGGCAGCAATCACCCACTCATTGCAACCAATGCTACACTGCAGCACACGTGGGAAGCTGCCAATCACTCTGTAGGTTTACAAGATACTGTACATTACCGATACACTTGTACATACTGCACAATACATTACAGAGCTCCACAGCAATAAAACTCACAGTAATGTGCTGTGTGTATGAGCGTATCACAGAATCCACAGCAATAAAACTCAAACTTATTATTTATCAAATTATATATATTATTTAATACAGTATTGTCACGGAATGGCCCAGCACCCTCAGCCAGGGGCGGTGCACAAGGACATGGATTTGGCCATGAACACTTAGGTGCGGTGGCACGCACAGAGTTTTGCAGTACTTTTTATTAGATGTGGTTATGTGTGGTGTATACAGTGTTCCCCGTTGATTGTGAAATGTGTTCCCTTTGTCTGCCTTGCCCGCCGCCATTTTCCGATTGCCTCGTGTTTGCGATCAGATTATTCGAATCGTAAAATGGCCGATTCGAACCATCCGGTTCGAATCGTAAAATGGCCGATTCGGACCATCCGGTCCGAATCGGCGACTCCCTGAACTGCAACGGCCAATGGGTCCTGTGAGGGCGGGCAGGGATTCCCATTGTATTATAATTTGTGTAAAGTTGATAAATGCCTGAGCTGTGAATAATAAAGCCAGATTTAGCAGTGCATCCAGCCTCGACTGATGTCTTGATTTCTCCGCCGTGCTTCATCGTCTGAGTATTCCCCGCAGTCTCAGGGTACGGTGTTCGATT
The DNA here is from genome assembly GCA_009667805.1 of Leptobrachium leishanense. Classification (NCBI taxonomy): domain Eukaryota; kingdom Metazoa; phylum Chordata; class Amphibia; order Anura; family Megophryidae; genus Leptobrachium; species Leptobrachium leishanense. The sequence goes on from CM019066.1 coordinate 291,663,846, forward strand.
AGATCCGAACCGAACCGAGCGCTCTGTGCCTGCATCTCGCATCAGGACAGAGGCGCAGCGGATGGTGTTCGGTTCCCAGACGATTGGCCCGAGATCCGATCCGAAGGGCGCGGCCGTGTACCGCGCTTCGGTATTGCAAGGGATCGCGGTAAGATCCGAAGACTTTGCCGATCCCGCAAGATCCGAAGCTGCATTCACCTACGATCCGAACATCCTCCGCAATCCGATCCGAATATTTGCCGGAAGAGATCCGATCCCCGTAATCGGCCGGCCGGCCGCAGACGTACTCCACCTCCCACAAGGTCAGTGAACCAGCTGCTCGGGACGCTGAGTACCGTATGGCTCAGTGGTCGGGCTGGTTCTAGGCAGGGGTCCCCTCCACCGCCCGCTAACCCTTCCCCAGGGTCACGCCAGGCCGCACGAGACGCCGGGCCAGCGGTAAGCGACGGGGCCACGCAGATTGAGCACACCCGCAGGCGGAACAACATCCCATTCCGTCATAAGTATATTATTAAAATTTATTTAATTAAATTAATTATAATAATGTTAAATAAAGTATAAAAATATTTTATATTATTAAAATATATATGAAAAAGCGGCATTGTTAACTTTATAAGGAGAAAAAAAATGCTGCTGCTTTTAGGAAAAATGTTTTTTTATTTAACAGCGTTGTTTTTTTTTATTTTTGCACATAACATAATCTGGATTCCGGCCTTTACAACGACATCTGAAGCGTCCTTGAAGGACACATGATTCCGGGGATGTAGAGGTCCAAAGACCCCAACATGTCCTGCAACAGGATTTTCAGGAACAGAATTCCATTATGCGACGTCATCGCGGATGCACGATGACAACCGCAGCCCGGGGGGCAGTCTCACAGCTAGGACTGACATATTTCATGTCAGCCTGCTGTGGCTGTAGCCCTGCTTGGAGCCCTGCTTGGAGCCAGATCGGCACCGAGCAGGGACAGAAAGGAGTTACAGGACACACGTGGAGTGTCTCAGCGCTGGGGAGGGAATCCCTATGTTGCTCCATGCACGTTCTGGCAGGGGCAGCAAGGCTGTCTGATGGGGCCCCAATCTGGGCCCCTCCCCCATCCGGGCCCTCGGGCACTGCCCAGGTCCCCGATGGGTCAGTCCACCCCTGTATGCTGTAGACACAACACTTTATATGATGTACAACTCTTCAGAAGAAAAGTACAATCGATAGACTTAAATGGCATTGGGATGTATTCCAACCTTCGTGTAAACTTATCAGAGCTATTATAGTCTATGGAGTTATTAAAGGGATACTCTATTAACCCTCCACCCCTTTTTGCCCTAATTGGTAAGCTGCTGCTGACAGCATCTGTCCAATTTATTTATTTTTACATATGTTTTTCTAAATTTAGGAATTTACTCACCTTTTCTCCTTCAGCATGTGCTGCTCCTCCTCTTCAGCTCAGGGGCTTCAAAAACCCAGACGTCCCTACAGCTTCCAATGCAATTTGTGTACCTATGCAACTTGTGTAGTGTAAGCAATGCCAATTGCTATTTGCTTGAGATTTGTGCATTTTATTCACACAAGTTCCGTAGTGCCTGCGCAAAGCAATAGATTGGAGCTGCGGGCGGGCATTGGACAGAACCGATCCATTGGCTGCCTCTTTGAGAATGCGGGCTATCACCGGCGGTGTGAGAGAGGGTGCCACCAGCACAAAAAGAGCATGTGACATCACCAGTGACCAATCTGGTGACCGCAGTTGGGAAATTAAAAATCCCAGCTGCCTGGTGATGTGCATGTGGGCAGAGAGAACTCCACTGCTTCACTCAGTGCTTTAACCAGATCAATGTTAGAGGGAGTGGGGAGAAGGGATGAACTCTATACACCCTGGCCACTTTAACAAGCAAAGCGGTCATGGTGTGTAGAGAGTCCCTTTAACCTCCCTGGCGGTCCGATTCTGACATATTCTATTGGTCAGAATCGGTACAATTTTTTTATCCCCCTGGCAGTAATTGAGTGTGGCTCTGGGTTAAATTTCTATGCCTTTAGCGGTAACCCCGAGCCACACTCGGGCTGATACATACCTGTCCCTGCGCTCCCTTGCTGTCACCCGCAGTCACATTCTCCTCCGTCCGATCACGGCGTCCTGCTTTCTGGTTCTCTTCTCCATAGACTATAATAGTTCTGATAAGTTTACACCAAGGTTGGAATACATCCCAATGCCATTTAAATCTAAGCAAGACGCCGTGATCGGACAGAGGAGAATGCGATTGCGGGATGTCAGCATGGGAGCGCAGGTACAGATATGTATCCAGCCCGAGTGTGGCTCCGGGTTACCGCTTTCAGCAGTGAAATTTAACCCCAAGCCACACTTGGGAAAACCGCCAGGGAGGTTAAGTTTGCAACAGCTCTGGTTAAGTTTACACCAGGGCCCATTGTATGTGTGACATTTTCGATACAGTATCTCCAAGCTTTAGAAGTTGGTTACTGGACAGGAGATTCATCCGGTACATACATCACAGGTTTCCCACTTACAATCAGCATCTGGTTATGTCTGGCAGCTATGCAAACCTTTGCACCATTGCTGCTTCCTTTCTTTTTCTATAAGAACCGTGTGATATTTAGCTCTAAAATTCCCACGTACTCATAATCTTGTTCTTCCCCGTTCCAGTTCTCACTTCAAATCTTAGCTGTTTCTTTAGTCAACCCACTGCCTGTAGCAGAAATGGGTGGGAGTTGCTGCTTGTTTTGTACAAGAGACACTGCACAGAACGTAGAAAGGATAGAAAGCAAAGAAAATCAAGACTTATTTCTCTCCTCCATAAAAATGCAGTTCCTGTATAAAAATAGATAGAACGGTTGTTGAAATTGTAGAAAATGTGTTGAAACTGCTTAAAAACATTGTGAAGTCGTGAAAAATAAGCCTACACAATCCCATCTTGTTCAGACCTTTCATTGTCAATGAAGTATAAGGTAGAGAAAACCAAATGAAAATGGAAATCCCCTAAAGACATTTGCCTGAAAGCATTAAAGGAAGCTCTCTGCTATCGTGTCCTCACATATGGAAATACTTAATCATAAAAAGAGGACAGTCTCTGCTGGAAAGGGAACAGACTAACTGCTTTATGATTGTAGACACAGAGACCCATGTCAACGCAAAACCGTCTTCCAAATTTTTTCCTCAGTTTTGACATTAAAGCTCAAGCCAGAGAAACTGCTGCCAAGAACTCAGGACCCGGGGCTAAAGCCCAGATTTATCAAAGCATAGAAAAAACATTTAAACTTGATAAATTGCCTCGATCTCCGGTTAGCAAGTTGCTCCCTTGGTAACATTAGTGTAGGAGTGTCAATGGCACTCCTTGACAAAAAAAAATATACGGTAAATAAATATATATATAATTCTTCACAATAACTGGTACAGGTTCATCCGAAAAGACAGTTTTTTTGCATTCTCTCCAGAAAACCTAAATACAGCAGTAAAGCTTTGAGGCATTGTAAAAAGACATGACTAGATAATTAAAAAAGAAAACTTTGAATGTATTTTAGGGATTGATTTCCATCCCTGACTGATGGCACCATAGAGAAACAAACCGTGTCAACTTTGAATGTGATTATTAATATGATTTTTTTTATAATGCGTTGTGAGTAAATGAGCGAAACATATTAGTAATTTCCTTAATTTTCCTTATTTTTTTGCAAATGAATGCTTAATACTTTTCATATATTTATATGCTAGCTGCACATTCAAAACTTCAAGTGAGAGAAAGAAAAGAGCACAGTGGTGAATTGGTTAATCATAAGAACCTTGGCTGATGGTTTCACTTTTGCTAAGTACTTCAGTTTGTTTATTTTATGCGCGCATAAAAAGGACACAGTTTTGCATGTTTGGTATGTATTTGTTAAACTATAATTGAACCAAATCAAAATAATTGTAATATAGTTATAATATATGGCCATACGGACTGCCGCAGTGCATATGTTTCCCTCAGGTCGTAATATTTACTTCGATGAGATGGATCCCAGACATCCATTCACAAACAGTTTCTGTAATCTATGGCTTTCACAGGATTCTATACACGGGCAACTGTGGCAGACTGAAGAGCAATACCCATGAACTTGGCAAAATGCAAACCAGGGAGGAACAACTGAGCCGAACGTGAACACTTTGAACTGAAGAGTGACTCTAGGGATGGGGTGTGCCTTATTGCTTGAAAGGTAAATGCCGTTAAGAACAATTTGTAAGATTAGTTGCAATCTATAGAGAAAGAAAAACAACAGGTACAAAGGCTACATTTCTTAAATGTAGACACCCATAGGTATTTATGTATTAAAGTGCATGCAACCATTTTATCAACAACTTTGTATGTATTGCTTACTTGGAAGTCATTTATTTCCACTCTACAATGTGTCAGTCATTGTTTTTCCTGTCATTTGTTTATCCCACTTAGGCCCCTGCTTTGTCACTGGTGCTGGTGTGCCTGCCTTGCTTCAGGTGTTTGCCTGTTATTGCTATACTTGTACTGTCTGGATGTTATCCTAGATCAGTGCTGACTCCTGTGTGTGTGGTCCATTAGATGTGCAAGCGTGCTGCCTCAGCAATATTATCTGCCATAAAACGAACTCTGAGTGAAAACTTGCATAAAGGTTGAGCACCCCTTTTTTGGAAATCTAAAATCCTGAAGACTCTATAAACCAGAATTTTTGGAACCTTCTGAATTTTACTAATTCCAGACTGCTCAGGAATAAAGCTCCTTGTAATTGGAGTGGCCATTTTCATCTGTCCATAATTGTCTCTAATTAACCTGTTAGCAGTGGCATCACTAGGGTTGGTGTCACCCAGTGCGGTAACTTATGGTGTCACCCCCCCTGAGTTTTACGGGGGTTTTTTTTAACTACTTTTGCTCATACGTCAGTACTCCCATATAACACTGAATGCTCATAATACACGGCGCACATTACTGTGAGGTTTATTGCTGTGGAGCTCTCTCATATGCTCATACACAAATTTAGGCAAACTGACAGCAAGTATGGTGCCTGTTCAAAGGCAGTGAAAGTCCCCATAGAGAAGTAATGGTTAATATGTTCAGAGACACCGAACAGCAAAGAAATGTCCTAATGTCCGATGTTTTCATTTGGCAGATTTATTCAGGCAAACGAACACCATAGGTTTAAATGTTAAAAATATTCCTGTTTTTATCCAATAACTAATAAACAGTTTATTCCTTTAATCCATAGTAAAAAATCTCTTTATTGATTTTATTTTTTTAGTATTTTTTAGGCATTTTTCAAAAAAAATTCAATTTTTTTCTAATAGCATTTTTTCTTTTTTTCTGTAACAAACCTTTTTATTATCATTCATAGGAACTTATATGTTAATTCCAGACATTTTCGTTCAGTAGTTTTCAAAACAGCAGGCGACGGGTTTGCGGCAGCATTTGGTGGCTGATTCCCTGCACTTCAGGGACCCTGTGGTGAATTCACCGTTGAAATTTGATTCCCCAAAGTGCGGGGAACAACGGAACACTGAAATGTCTGCATCATTTCGGTGCACTGTGAATATCCTCTTTGTGGTATTTTTTTTGCCACCCCCTGGAAAGTGCCAGCCTAGGCCTTGCCTACCCAGGACATACTTGAAAATGAGAGAATTCTCAATGTATCCTTCCTGGCAAGATATTTTTGTGTAAAAAAGATTTTTTTTTCTTTAGGGTCCCACCCTGGGGGTGGTGTCACCCGGTGTGGGCCTCACCCCCTGCCACCCCCTTGCGAGGCCCCTGCCTGTTAGTAACCCCAAAGACAGCCCTTGGTGTCCAGGACTTTAAGGGTTAGGGTTAATTTTAGGATCAGGGCTATTTTTAAGTTTAGGTGTTCAGGGCTTAGCCAACATTATATTAAATTTGAGGGTTTTAGTGTGATTTTTTTTCCTGCCCAAGGAACTAATTATCAACAGCTTTCAGATTTTAATTTTCCCTGAATTCAACTTAGCAATAAACCTGAATTGAATCGCTAAAGCCAACATTTCCGCTAAAGGATATAGGCACGAGTTCTGATAACAAAATTGTCTCTGTTAACTGGAACTGAAATGCCAGTATGCCATTAAATTTCCCGAACTGAAAAATGGCCAAATTGTGGTCAAAAATGCAGTAGATCTTGGCGATCCTGCCAATTAATTTGAGGCCCACGTATTTGCTTTGGAAAAGTTGCAAAAATGTGACAACGATGGACTAGGATTTATTTACACTGCTTAGATTTTTTTAAGTCATTAAAATTATGGACCCCAGTGTGCACCATTGCCAGAGATATATATATATATCAGAATAATATAAACAATATATTAGAAATCTTCCTTATCATTCTGTTCTTCAGAGGAAACATTTTACATAATTGTCACAGGATCTGTGTGACAATTTGTTCCACTGAGATGACATCTGTGGTGGAAGCAAATAGCTTTAGAAAGAGGAGTGGTGGGAAAATAGGTGACTTGAGGACAGGGATGTTATTAGTAATACAGGTTATTCCCCACGTGAAAAGAGATAGAAAACTCTATCAGTAGATTTCTCAGAAACACTTACTGAAGACAGAGATATGGAAAAGGAAGGCTATTCATACAGGGTTATTCAGAGAGCGCGAAAAGCAGGAGAATGACTGGAGAATGAAGAATTCTTTTTTTTTTGCATGAAAATTTTTATTTTCAAAAGGAACAAAAATAGTATACAGAACACAAAAGAGGGAGAGCATGACAAAAAACACAAACAAAAAAACGAGGAATAGTCGTCACAACTTAAGCAATCACTCTATGTAACCGTACATTAGTATGCATTTCTCCAAGTGCCACGTAGAATGCTTGTAATTGCAATAAAAATTAACTCCCATGTAGCCAATGACAGTTTCCTACCCCACACCCGGGAGGGGGGGGGAGCCGTATCAAATACGTCCCCGGTGCCCTATAGTATTGGGGTATCACTCCCAGACCCATAAGGACCATACGGAGAATCAAGTGATGCACCCGTATAAGGAGGGGTAGGTTCCCTATGAAAACATGTGGGTAGAGGTGAGGTAAACGCATAATTAGGGGAGCAAACAAATCGAACGACTAACAAAGGCTAACTGCAAATAACATGAAACAGGAACAAACACAAACAAAAAAACAAACAAACAAACAATAAATGAAAGAAGTAATCGGGAAAAGACCCATAGGGGATAAAAGTAAATGGGGAGGCACTGAGAAAAAGTAACAAAAGATACAGAGAGGCGGAGAAACGAAGTGAAAATCAGAAAGAAGAAAGAAGAAAATAAACAGAGAGAGAGGAGAGAAAGACCGGAAGAGAGGTGGACAAAGGACAGCGGTGCGTTTACCAGAGCCCAGTCTACTATTAGGGATAGGCCGAAATACTTCCCACTCCGACAAGGGAAGTCAAGAATACCCAACTGAGAAGCCCATCCATCTGTACGTAGAAGTGGCCTATCCAGGGTCGTGGGCCTCCTGAAGCCACTCCGTGCATTTAGAGGAAGACACGAACTCCGACCAATAATACCAGGTACGGCGGAAGATCTCGTCCCACCTGTCTGTGGGATACAGCAACTGTTCTGCCGACCGTATGAGCTCCATCCTTAATAGCACTTCGCGCAAAGGGGGAGCGAGATCGGATTTCCAGAATAGAGGTGGCACCGACCGTGCCGCCAGTAACAGGCGCGGCAAAATAGATCGTTTAAAAGACTTATATGGCAGATCTATCTGGCCAAGCAAAAACAACCTAGGTTCCAAGGCTAAATCCAGGCTCGTCAAGTGACACGCCAACTTCCGTATAGCTTCCCAGAAAGGACGAATGCGCGAGCAAGACCACCACATATGGAGGTATGTGCCTCTAACCAAGTTACACCTCCAGCAGATATCAGTGGCAGAGATACAGAAACGCGCAGTCTGCAATGGGGAAGTATACCACAGCGAAATCAATTTATAAGAGGACTCTCGAAATCTGGAAACCGGGGAGCCCGACGCAACAAAATAGAACGTCTTTGCCCAGTGTCTCTTGGGTAAATTGTCCCCTAACATGTCATCCCACCTTCCCACAAATGAGGGCAGATCGGCTGAAAAAGTTTGTAGCATGGAGTATAAGGTGGAAAGGCTGCGTGTCAGAGTGATCCCCAAAACACAATATTTTTCAAACTGAGTGAGCTGTCTCAAAAGACCTGATTTATCAGGTAGAGAACATAAAAAAGAGAGCAATTGTGCGTAATTGAAAGACTCCGCAAACGTAGGCGCTGGTGTCTCCTTTCCCCCCCCCCAGCGGAATCCACTGCCCATCTGCGAATAGATGATGCGCCCTGAGACACGCAGAGGTAGTGAAGCGAAGACGAACTGGGGCACAAACCCCACTCAGGAGCACTGGGTTGTGTGACAAGGGAAGAAGAGGCGAAGGAGAAGGCGAAAGTGCAAAAAGGGGGCGGGCCCGAAGCCAATATCTGAGTGTACATCCCACTGCAGGGGCCCGTCTGGAAGAGAGAATGAAGAATTCTAGGTCAAACTAGCCAAACCAGAAAAATTCTCCCATTTATCTCACTTTCCAAATCGGCTATTTTGACCTAGAATTTTTCATTCTCCAGTCATTCTCCTGCTTTTCACGTTCTCTGAATAACCCTGTGAGTATTTGTAATATATGCATTTAAAAACCTATGGAACAAGACATGGCCAAGGTAAAAGAGAGGAAAGGTCCACTATTTCAACCTGAAAACATTGTAAGGGAAAGGGTGATACATTGTACTAGTTCACTGTACATGCTTAAAACATCTTACAGGTAACAGACCTGAGATTTCATTTATGTTTTAACATAGGTTTACAAAGTCAAGAAAAATCCCCATCATTTTACCTAGTCAGATTTTTTGAACTTTTGAAATGTGTTTTTGTGTTGCAGAAAATGATGGATGAAGGTGGTAATTGATATGGAGTGCTCTTTCCTGGTGTTTTGTATTAAATGTCTTAGATGCACCCGCAGTTGTTGCTAGTTTAGGTTGAGTGCATCCCCCCTGTGGTTTATATATATATACAAGCTTTTGCCCGCGGCTTCGCTCGCGTGGATTTTAGGATTTGTTAATATAGTTTTTTAAAAGAAACTTGAGGTTTTTTTTGGTAGAACCCCCCTTTCCCCCCACTTGGGATTTTTGGAAAATTGTAAAACACGTGTTTTTTTATTCTTCAAGAAGAATGTAAGTGCCAAATTTCACACCTGTAACATCTTTCGTTTTTGAAATATAGGTATAATGATAAAAGTATTCACATCCCTTTCCCCCACCCCCCTTAACTGGATTTTCGGAAAATGGTAAAACATGGTTTTTTTTTTTGCACGAAGATTGTAAATATCGAATTACACACCTGTAATATCATTATCTACCGACAGATCTACCTCTCTACCCCTGATCTCTCTCCCGCTGTCCTTTCAAAGGTCAGTGACTGTTTATCTGGCATCTCCTCCTGGATGGCCTCCCACCACCTAAAGATCAACATGTCAAAGACTGAACTCCTACTTATTCCTCCCTCCAATGCCTCCCCACCTCCTGACTTCTCTATCACGGTGGAGGGTATCACCATTTCCCCATCAAACCAAGTTCGCTGTCTTGGAGTTACACTTGACTCTGCTCTTTCCTTCATCCCCCACATCAAGTCTCTTTCCTCCTCCTGCCGATACCAACTGCGTAATATTTCCAGAATTCGGCCATTTCTTACCGCTGTCACCACAAAACAACTCATACACGCCCTGGTAATCTCCCGACTCGACTATTGCAATAATCTCTTATCTGGCCTCCCTCTGTCCCGCCTCTCCCCCCTACAATCCATCCTGAACGCCTCCGCCAGGCTAATTCACCTCACCCGCCGCTCTGTCTCTGCCGCTCCCCTCTGCGAGTCCCTTCACTGGCTCCCCATCCACTGCAGAATTAAGTTCAAAATCCTTATCCTTACCTACAAAACCCTCACTAACTCAGCTCCCCACTACCTGTCCTCACTAATCACCAAATACACCCCGGCCCGCTCCCTAAGGTCAAACAGTGACCTGCGACTAGCTTCTCCCCGCATCACCTCTTCCCATGATAGACTGCAGGATTTCTCACGCGCAGCCCCCACTCTCTGGAACGCTCTCCCTCGTACTGTCAGACTTTCCCCTAACTTCTCTTCCTTCAAACGCTCCCTTAAAACGTTCCTATTTAGGGAAGCCTACCACCCAACTCACTGACGCAACCATCAATCACTCTCACCTTACAGTCCTCTCCTCCTGTTTCCAAACCCAACCCTCCCAGATTGTGAGTTCCTACGGGAATAGGGCCCTCATCTCCTCCTGTACTGTTTGTCAAATGTTGTTCAATGTATTGTAACCCTGTCTATACTGTGCTTATTGTACAGCGCTGTGGAATATGCTGGCGCTTTATAAATAAAGAATAATAATAATAATTGGTTTGTGAAATATAGGTATAGTGATAAAGGTATTCATCCCCCTTTTTGTCCCCACACTGGATTTTTGGAAATGGTAAAATACGTGTTGTTTCTATTTTCAAGATGAATCTAAATACCAATTTTCACGTCTGTAGCATCTTCTGATATAGGTATCCTGTTGAAAAGTATTCACACCCCCGTTTTTTCACACACCACATGGGATTTTTGGAAAACGGTAAAACATGTGTTTTTTTTATTTTTCAAGAAGATTGTAAGTGCCAGATTTCACACCTGTAATATCTTTGGGTTTTGGAAATATAGGTATACTGATAAAAGTATTCAACCCCTTTTTTCCCCCTCCAACTGGATTTTTGGAAAATGGTAAAATAGGTGTATTTTTGTTTCTCAAGACAAATCTAAATACCATTTTTCACGTCTGTAACATCTTCTGTTTTTGAGATGTAGGTATCTTGTTTAAAAGTATTCACCCCCCCTTTTTTTTACCCCCCACTTGGATTTTTGGAAAATGGTAAAACACCTGTTTCTTTAATTTCAAAAGATTGTAATTACCAAACTTCACACCTGTAACATCTTGTCTTTTGAAATATAGATATACTGATAAAAGTATTCAGACCCCGTTCCCTTGACCCCCCTTATTTGGATATGTGGAAAATGGCAAAACACATGTTTGTTTGTTTTCACGAAGATTGTAAATACCAAATTTCACACCTGTAACATCTTTGGTTTTTGAAATATAGATATACTGATAAAAGTATTCAACCCCCCTTTTTGCCCCCCTCCAACTGAATTTTTGGAAAATGGTAAAATAGGTGTTTTTTTGTTACTCAAGACGAATCTAAATACCAATTTTCACGTATGTAACAGCTTCTGTTTTTGAGATATAGGTATCCTGTTTAAAAATATTCAGCCCCCCCTTTTATCACCCCCACTTGGGATTTTTGGAAAATGGTAAAACACCAGTTTTTATTTTTCAAAAAGATTGTAAATACCAAATTTCACATCTGTAACATCTTTGGTTTATGAAATATAGGTATAATGATAAAAATATTCAGACCCCGACACCCCCCCAATTGGATTTGTGGAAAATGTCAAAAAGCATGTTTGTTTTTTTCACGAAGATTGTAAATACCAAATTTCACACCCGTAACATCTTCGGTTTTTGAAATATAGGTATACTGATAAAAGTATTCAACCCCCCTTTTTGCCCCTCCAAGGAATATTCAGAACATAGTAGAATACGTGTTGTTTTATTTTTCAAGACAAATCTAAATACCAATTTTCAGGTCTGTAAATATTTAAAATATTCAACCCCCTTTATTTGCCCCCCACTTGGATTTTTGAAAAACGGTAAAATACGTGTTTTTTTTATTTTTCAAGACGAATCTAAATACCGATTTTCACGTCTGTGACATCTTCTGATTTTGAGCTATAGGTATCCTCTTTAAAATATTCAACCCTCTTTTTCACCCCCTTAGGGGCGGAGTTTCCAAAGATCCTTCCTTAGTGGGTGCCCACATCATAAAAACAGTGCACCTTCAAAATTTCACGTTCCTAGGTTAAACGGTTTCAGCGGGGCGCTGATCAGTCAATCAGTGACTCAGTAAGGACTTTCGCATTTATGATAAAAGTATTCAACCCCCCTTTTTGCCCCCCCCAAGGAATTTTCAGAAAATGGTAAAATAAGTGTTTTTTTATTTGTCAAGATGAATCTAAATACCGATTTTCATGTCTGTACCATCTTCTGTTTTTAAGATATAGGTATCCTGTTAAAAATATTTTAAATATTCAACCCCCTCTTTTTGCACCCCCAGTTGAATTTTTGAAAAACGGTAAAATACGTGTTTTTTTATTTTTCAACAAGAATCTAAATACCGATTTTCACATCTGTAGCATCTTCTGTTTTTGAGCTATAGGTATCCTGTTTAAAATATTCAACCCCCTTAGGAGCAGAGTTTCCAAAAATCCTTCCTTAGTGGGTGCCCACATGATAAAAACTGTGCACCTTCAAAATTTCACGTTCCTAGGTTAAACGGTTTCAGCTGGGCGTTGAGTCAGTCAGTCAGTCAGTCAACCAGTCAGGACATTCGCGTTTATATATATAGATATACTAGCTTTTGCCCGCGGCTTCGCTCGCGTGGATTTTAGGATTTGTTAAAATTGTTTTTAAAAGAAACTTGAGGTTTTTTGGTAGAACCCCCCTTTCCCCCCCCACTTGGGATTTTTTGAAAATTGTAAAACACGTGTTTTTTTATTTTTCAAGAAGAACGTAAGTGCCAAATTTCACACCTGTAACATCTTTGGTTCATGAAATATAGGTATACTGATAAAAGTATTCACCCCCTTTTTTTACCCCCCCACTTGGATTTTTTGGAAAATGGTAAAACACGTGTTTCTTTATTTTCAAAAGATTGTTATTACCAAACTTCACACCTGTAACATCTTGGTTTTTGAACTATAGATATACTGATAAAAGTATTCAGACCCCTTTCCCTCGACCCCCCCCCCTTATTTGGATTTGTGGAAAATGGCAAACACCTGTTTTTATTTTTCAAGAAGATTGTAAATAACAAATTTCACATCTGTACCATCTTTGGTTTTTGAAATATAGGTAAAATGATAAAAATATTCAGACCCCTTTCCCGCCACCCCCCCCCCCAATTGGATTTGTGGAAAATGGCAAAAAACATGTTTGGTTTTTTTCACAAAGATTGTAAATACCAAATTTCACACCAGTAACATCTTCAGTTTTTGAAATATAGGTATACGGATAAAGGTATTCAACCCCTGTTTTTTGCCCCCCCAAGGAATTTTCAGAAAGCGGTAAAATACGTGTTTTTTTATTTTTCAAGACGAATCTAAATACCGATTGTCACATCTGTAGCATCTTCTGTTTTTGAGCTATAGGTATCCTGTTTAAAGTATTCAACCCCCTTTTTCACCCCCTTATGGGTGGATTTTCCAAAAATCCTTCCTTTGTGGACGCCTAGATCATAAAAACAGTGCACCTTCAAAATTTCACATTCCTAGGTTAAACGGTTTCAGCTGGGCGTTGATGAGTCAGTCAGTCAGGACTTTTGCGTTTACATATATACATGTATTTAACCCCCCCATTTTGGCCCCCCATGGAATTTTCAGAAAATGGTAAAATACGTGTTTTTTTATTTGTCAAGATGAATCTAAATACCGATTTTCACGTCTGTGCCATCTTCTGTTTTTAAGATATAGGTATCCTGTTTAAAATATTTTAAATATTCAACCCCCCTTTTTTGCCCCCAAGTTGGAATTTTTGAAAAACGGTAAAATAACTTTTTTTTTATTTTTCAAGAAGAATCTAAATGCTAGGGATGCACCGATACCACTTTTTTAAGACCGAGTACGAGTACCGATACTTTTGTTCAAGTACTCACCGATACCGAGTACCGATACTTTTATTTTATGTCATGTGACTGCTTTCCAATAAGAACAGACCTCATATAAAGCCCCCAGGTCTCATAGATATGCCCCCCCAGCTCATGGATATGCCCCCCCAGCTCATGGATTTGCCACCCAGCTCATGGATACTGCCCCCCCCGCTCATGGATATTTCCCCCCAGCTCATGGATATTGCCCCAGCTCATGGATTTGCCCCCCAGCTCATGGATAATGTCCCCCAGCTCAAGGATAATGTCCCCCAGCTCATGGATAATGCCCCCCAGCTCATGGATTTCCCCCCAGCTCTTGGATATGCCCCCCAGCTCACGGATATGCCCCAGCTCATGGAAACTGCTCCCCAGGTCATGGATATGCCCCCCAGCTCATGGATATGCCCCCAGCTCATGGATATGCCCCCAGCTCGTGGATAATGCCCCCAGCTCGTGGATACTGCCCCCCAGCTCGTGGATACTGCCCCCCAGCTCGTGGATACTGACCCCCAGCTCTTGGATACTGACCCCCAGCTCATGGATATGCCCCAGCTCATGGATACTGCCCCCAGCTCATGGATACTGCCCCCCAGCTCATGGATACTGCCCCCAGCTCATGGATATTGCCCCCCAGCTCATGGATATTGCCCCAGCTCATGGATTTGCCCCCCAGCTCATGGATAATGTCCCCCAGCTCATGGATAATGCCCCCAGCTCATGGATTTTCCCCCCGCTCATGGATATGCCCCCCCAGCTCATGGATACTGCCCCCCAGCTCATGGATATGCCCCCAGCTCATGGATATGCCCCCCCAGCTCATGGATACTGCCCCCCAGCTCATGGATATGCCCCCCAGCTCATGGATATGCCCCAGCTCATGGATACTGCCCCCCAACTCATGGATACTGCCCCCAGCTCATGGATATGCCCCCCAGCTCATGGATACTGCCCCCAGCTCATGGATACTGCCCCCAGCTCATGGATATGCCCCCCAGCTCATGCATACTGCCCCAGCTTGTGGATACTGCCCCAGATCGTGGATACTGCCCCCAGCTCATGGATATGCCCCCAGCTCATGGATACTGCCCCCAGCTCATGGATACTGCCCCCCAGCTCATGGATAATGCCCCCCAGCTCATGGATAATGCCCCCCAGCTCATGGATAAAGCCCCCCAGCTCATGGATAAAAACCCCCCCAGCTCACCTGGCACTTTCCGCTCATACTTACCTTCCTTTAGCGACGCCGGGAAAGTCTTCGCGCGCACGCGCTCCTTGGAAGGTCCCCAGCCGCGACCACGTGGGACCATGTGATCGCGGCTGGGGTCTTTCCAACGAGCGCACGGGCGGAAACTTTTCCGGCGTCGCTAAAGGAAGGTAAGTATGAGCGGAGAGCAGCTACAGGGCCTGTCCGAATGCTCTATCGGCATTCGGACAGGCCCTGCAGCTGCTCTCCTCACTTTGTTTATACTTACCTTCCTGAGCGACGCCGGGAAAGTTTCCGCGCGTGCGCTCGTTGGAAGGACCCCAGCCGCGATCACATGGTCCCACGTGGTCGCGGCTGGGGACCTTCCAAGGAGAGCACGCGCGCGAGCGTGAAGACTTTTCCCAGCGTCGCTAAAGGAAAGGTAAGTAAAAGAAAGTGAGGAGAGCAGCTGCAGGGCCTGTCCGAATGCCGATAGCATTCGGACAGCCGCCCCATCCCCTAGGATGCCGGCAAGCCGGCTCAATGCCGGCTTCCGGTATCGGGAAAAAATATCGGGGGTACTGCACGAGTACCAAGTACTCCTGCAGTACCTGGTATCGGCACCGATACCGATACTAGTATCGGTATTGGTGCAACCCTACTAAATACCGATTTTCACGTCTAACATCGTCTGTTTTAAAGATATAGGTATCCTGTTTAAAATATTTAAAATACTCAACCCCCTTTTTTCGACCCCCCCAGTTGAATTTTTGAAAAATGGTAAATTATCAGGGTTATTCAGAGAGCGTGAAAAGCAGGAGAATGACTGGAGAATGAAAAATTCTAGGTCAAAATAGCCAAACCAGAAAAATTCTCCCTTTCATCTCACTTTCCAAATCGGCTATTTTGGCCTAGAATTTTTCATTCTCCAGTCATTCTCCTGCTTTTCACCTCTCTCTGAATAACCCTGTATGTGTTTTTTTATTTTTCAAGAAGAATTTAAATACCGATTTTCACATCGGTAACATCTTCTGTTTTTGAGCTATAGGTATCCTGTTTAAAATATTCAACCCCCTTTTTCACCCCCTTAGGGGCGGAGTTTCCAAAAATCCTTCCTTAGTGGGTGCCCACATCATAAAAACAGTGCACCTTCAAAATTTCACATTCCTAGTTTAAACGGTTTCAGCTGGGCGTTGATGAGTCAGTCAGTCAGGACTTTCGCGTTTATATACAGTTGTGTTCAAAATTATTCAACCCCCACTGAAATTGAGTGTTTTGGCCAGTTTGACATTGATTTTGATCATTCAGTCATCTTGCTTACAATTAAATCAAAGAGGCACGTGTAGGTCAGACAAATATAACATAACATTTATAATGAAATAACCACAAGTCTTTTCTGTGCTCACATCATTATCAGTTTTATTCAACCCCCAAGTGACATTCAATCTTAGTACTTAGTACAACATCCTTTTACAGTTATAACAGCTTTTAAACGTGAAGCATAGCTTGACACAAGTGTCTTGCAGCGATCTACGGGTATCTTCGCCCATTCGTCATGGGCAAAAGCCTCCAGTTCAGTCACATTCTTAGATTTGCGCACTGCAACTGCTTTCTGTAAGTCCCACCAGAGGTTCTCAATCGGATTTAAGTCAGGTGACTGCGATGGCCACTCTAAAATGTTCCAGCCTTTAATCTGCAACCATGCTCTAGTGGACTTGGAGGTATGCTTGGGATCATTGTCCTGTTGAAAGGTCCAACGTCTCCCAAGCCTCAGGTTTGTGACGGACTGCATCACATTGTCATCCAATATCTCCTGGTACTGAAGAGAATTCATGGTACCTTGCACACGCTGAAGCTTCCCTGTACTTGCAGAAGCAAAACAGCCCCAAAGCATGATTGACCCCCCGCCATGCTTCACAGTAGGCAAGGTGTTCTTTTCTTCATAGGCTTGTTCTTCCTCCTCCAAACATAGCGTTGATCCATGGGCCCAAACAGTTCTAATTTTGTTTCATCAGTCCACAGAACACTATCCCAAAACTTCTGTGGTTTGTCCACATGACTTTTGGCATACTGCAGTCGACTCTTCTTATTCTTTGGAGACATCAAGGGGGTGCGCCTGGGAGTTCTGGCATGGAGGCCTTCATTACGCAGTGTGCGCCGTATTGTCTGAGCTGAAACTTCAGTACCCACATCTGACAAATCTTTTCTCAGTTCCTCAGCAGTCACACGGGGACTTTTCTCCACTCTACGCTTCAGGTAGCGCACAGCAGTCGAAGTCAGCATCTTCTTTCTGCCACGACCAGGTAGCGCTTCAACAGTGCCCTTTGCCTTGGATTTGCGAATGATGCTTCCTATGGTCTCTCTTGGTATGTTTAAGATCTTTGCAATCTTCTTATAGCCATTGCCCTTCCTGTGAAGAGTAATCACCTCTTCTCTTGTCTTCCTGGACCGTTCTCTTGACTTCACCATGTTTGTAACCACACCAGTAAATGTCTAGAAGGAGCTGAGTATCACAGTCATTTTAAAGCTGCCTAATTGGTGCTTATTATGCTTTATTGCTGCTACGTGACATCCACAGGTGTTTTCAATACCTGATTGAAAACACTTGAATGAACCTCTGTTCTTCAGAGTGGTAGTCTTTAAGGGGTTGAATAATTGTGTCAATGAAGAATTCACAAAAGAAACATTTACTACTGTATTACAAAACCAATTGATGTCATTTTAGTTGCATATGGTTCTTTAAAAAGTCCTTGTAGGATTTCATTCTGAATACAATTACAAATGTACACTAAATTCCCTAAAACCCTTTACAGCATTGGGGGTTGAATAATTTTGAACACAACTGTATATAGATACAGAATCAGTTAGCACCAGCTTTTAGGTGTAGCTAAAATGTTCAATTGCGCATCACTGCGGGAATTAGTGCTAGCACTTTGTAATCTGTTACTTATCCTAATGCTAACTACTGGTTGCGCTTCCCATGTTAAGTATAGGGTGCGCAAAGTACAGTAAGCTTGCACAATCACCGATGTGCTAACAGATTTTTTACGGGTTTAGTGTTAGGAAGATAATGTGGGGGACATACGTTAAAGTCACTTATCCTAGTGTTAACACTTACTAACCCAAACGCTACCACTTACATTCTGCTACTAATTGATAAGTAAGCAGCTGATTGTGAATCTTATGAAATAAGATAAGTAAACGGAATCTGTAAGGATATCTTTATTGTCCTGGACTCCTTTAACGGTGAATTACGTTTGTTTTAAATTGTTCCGACAGCAGGGGCGCCTTGCTTCTCTGATAGTACAGTCAAGGGCTGTAAGGAGCACAAATCACTTGGGAAATAAGTAGGAGGACAATTAAAGCTGGGTATACGTCTAAAACAAAGAAACTGGTAAATAGAATGGGATCACGCTGCCGGTGGTGATTATTTCCTCTAACCTCGTCATGTCGGTAAGGTCTATCAATTTCAAATTCCCTCAGAAAATCTCTATTTGTTCGGTTTTGTTATTATGAAAGTTTTGGTTTTGCAATCTGTACTTGTAAGTTTCTGAATCAGTAATGTAAGAGTAACGTAGAAACCAAAGCGGGGATTTTTTTGTTTTTTTTACATATCTGATATCTCTTGAACTTTAGAAGATTTGTGCTGTGACCATAAGGCAGCACTTGCGATATAGTACATTTTCAGTAAAATCGGATTATTCTTTAAAAATAAATAAAGCAATCAAATCTTACTTTATTGTTAGCAGCAAAGGAAGGACATTTAGGGGACAAAAAGCACCTCTCCAGTAAGTGTCCTTGGGCAAGACACCTAACGGTACATACTCGCCACCCAGGACATACTTGAAAACGAGAGAAATCTCAATGTATCCTTCCTGGTAAAATCCTTTCTCAAAAAAGAAAAAAAAGAGAATTTATTCTGGACACCAGTAAATTTGCAGATTTGACTGAATACAATGAGTGAAAAAGTAAAATTCTCTCTGTATTCAAGATGTATGTAAGATAATGCACCTGAGGCGTAAAAACCCAAGGGCTGAATATAGAATATTTGATACAGTCCTAACCTCAACATCTGAGGAAAGGGATTTAGGGGTTATTATTTCAGAGGATCTAAGGGTAAGTAGTCAATGTAATAGAGCAGCAGGAAATGCTGGCAGAATGCTTGGTTGTGTAGGGAGAGGTATTAGCAGTAGGAAAAGGGAAGTGCTCATGCCACTGTACAGAGCACTGGTGAGACCTCACTTGGAGTACTGTGTGCAGTACTGGAGACCGTATCTCCAGAAGGATATAGACATCTTAGAGAGAGTTCAGAGAAGGGCTACTAAAATGGTGTATGGCTTGAAGGAGAAAAGTTACCAGGAAAGGCTTAATGATCTTAACATGTACAGCTTAGAAAAAAGACGAGACAGAGGAGATATGATAGAAACATTTAAATACGTAAAGGGAATCCACAAGGTAGAGGAAGGGAGTATATTTAAAAGGAAACAAAGTAGCAAAACAAGAGGACATAGTCTTAGATTAGAGGGGCAAAGGTTTAAAAGTAACATCAGGAAGCATTATTTTACTGAAAGGGTGGTGGATACATGGAACAGCCTTCCAGTAGAAGTGGTAGAGGCCAAAACAGTAATTGAATTTAAGCAAGCATGGGATAGGCATAAGGCTATCCTAAACAAAAGATAAATCCAGGTAAAGTATCCATGTAATTGGGCAGACTAGATGGGCCGAAAGGTTCTTATCTGCCGACATATTGTATGTTTCTATGTTTCTATGTATTCCATGTCCATGTAACACACACACACACACATTAAGGACAGGACTTTAGACTTATGCTTAGGATTATTTAGTATATATATACATATATTTTTTGAGGCTTCAAATCCCTTTACATTACATTTGCACCACAAGGAGGATACACTTTAATTCAGTGTAGGTTACAATATTTTATACACCATTTTCATGTAACAATAATGCATTAAATAATGCATTAAAGTGTTTAATGGTGTTTATCTGGTACCCAAAGCATCTGTGTATATTGATATGGCCTTTAATTAATTGCCCAACGAGAGAGTTAAAGTTTTTTCTTCCCTTATATATTAGGGTCCTGGGTTGTATTCCAAAAGGGAGGGTGGACAGACTTTCCATCCCTCTGTGCAGAGCTGCCATCTGAAATCTTGGGGCCTCTTTATGAAACGCCAGTTGGGGCTCCCTTCCCTCAGCTACCCAGATCAGTAAACCAATTAAAAACAAACCATTTTACCTCCTCGCCTGCGTGTCTTATTATTTTACATGCAGTGTGCTAAGTTCCTGGTGGTCCACAAAGGGGTAAAAAGTATTCTCTGTTAGTGTAGCACTTGCTCGGCACCTCTACCTGGAGCAACCCATATTAATTGCTCTCTCAGTAATGCGTCAGGGTGTTCTGACCAACCTCAGATGCTATAGTCCCCGGGGAAGTTTCCTGTATCCTGTTGGGCAAGTTCTGGGTGACATTGTTGAGCCCATGCATCTGCGTCACATAGACAAGCTGCATCAGGTTTGGCAAGGACTGGGGCCCCCTGGAGCCACAGGGCCCTTGAAAATATCCTGCCCCCCATTGCAGCCTTGCCTCTGTGCAGCAGAGTCCAGGCCACGTTTTCAAGGGGGCTTTACTTTGTAGAGTAATTGGAGAAACAGAGGCCCCTGAAGGTACCTGGAGGGCTTTTTAATTACTGCTATAGCAGAGGAAGAGCTGAAACTGTTTTGGATGAAGAAGCTGTAATATGCAATCCAAGCAAGTTGTATTGTTATACTGGAAGTTACTGATGGATTTAACTTTCCAGATTTTCTGTTGTATCTGACTGCTTAAAGACTGCAGACATAAACAGGAGTGAGGCATGAATTTAAAAATAATAACGGATACTAATATATATATATATATACACCCACACTCACACACATTGGAGATGCCTTATAAATATATGGTTATTCCAGTCAACAAACTACTCCACTCTGCAAATGTGTGTGTGTATGCATATAATTATACAGTATCTCACAGAAGTGAGTACACCCCTCACATTTTTGTAAATATTTTATTAGATCTTTTCATATGACAACACTGAAGAAATGACACTTTGCTACAATGTAAAGTAGTGAGTGTACAGCTTGTATAACAGTGTAAATTTCCTGTCCCCTCAAAATAACTCAACACAGCCATTAATGTCTAAAGCGCTGGCAACAAAAGTGAGTACACCACTAAGTGAAAATGTCCAGATAGGGCCCAAATTGTAAATATTTTGTGTGGCCACCATTATTTTCCAGCACACTCTTGGGCATGGAGTTCATCAGAGCTTCACAGGATGCCACTGGAGTCCTCTTCCCCTCCTCCATGACGACATCACGGAGCTGGTGGATGAGTGCTGCCGGCACTGGAGAGCTACAGTTCATTGAGGGAACCAGCGCTTTAGACATTAATGTCTGTGTGTTGAGTTATTTTGAGGGGACAGCAAATTTACCCTGTTATATAAACTGTACACTCACTGCTTTACATTGGAGCAAAGTGTCATTTCTTCAGTGTTGTCATGTGAAAAGATATTAAAATATTTACAAAAATGTGGAGGGTGTACTCACTTGTGACATACTGTATATACAAAACACACATACACAACCCTGCAGAGTGGAGTAGCTGTCTCAATCCAGATACTTAGATCAGTAGTTCCCAACCCTGGTCCTCAGGTCCCGCTAACAGGACAGGTTTGCCAGATATCTGAAGCACAGCACAGGTGATATGATTTGCTGCTCAGTAAATTGCAGGATTCAGTCTGCTTTTCCCCAAAGGAATCCTTAAACTCTGGCCTGTTAAGGGAACCTGAGGACCAGGGTTGGGGACCACTGGTTTAGATAACAAACTAGTATTACAGCAGTATGTAAGGATATCTTGGGTTTTTATTGGACTTAAATGATAGAAAACAAACTTTCGAGTATCTGCTGTCAGAAAAAGAGAAGAAACTCTTGAAAACTTGTCTTTTGTTGTATATCGTTATAAAGCCGATAAAAGGGATATCCTTATATCCAGCAATAATCTTTCCTTCGTTATTTACACATTTTTATATATTTACATTATATTATCATTTCTTCGAGTATTATCCCACTGTGGCTGCCATATTGGTAGTGGTACAGTCCTTTTCAGTTATACGTTTTGATCTATTTCCCTTTAATACTGCAGCCCATATTTGCATGCGGTATATACCGTTTTATGCTGTTCCATTGATATCTATTGCTGTGTACATTTCTGAATATAATGATCTAATGTGAACCTCTGTTTTGTTTCAGCGTCAGACAGCCTGTCCTGGTGATGCTCCTGTTGACTCATACAACCTGACGGTTTAAGTGGCTTTACCTTCCATG
The DNA here is from genome assembly GCA_009667805.1 of Leptobrachium leishanense. Lineage (NCBI taxonomy): Eukaryota > Metazoa > Chordata > Amphibia > Anura > Megophryidae > Leptobrachium > Leptobrachium leishanense. The sequence goes on from CM019066.1 coordinate 291,686,230, forward strand.
CCATCTTTTTCCAACATAATCCATCCTCAACACACCACAATGAGTGTTACCATCAGCCGATGAAAGTGTGGGGATTATTCTTTTTTACAAGACCGGATTTATGCATTTTCTGGATCTCCTCACTGAATTCCCAGAGATGAGCATCACTGCAAGAACTCTACAGTGCTGAAAGCAGACTTACTATCTCTGGATATCGTCACTATGATCAACTGAGGACTTGACGAGTTGTCTTCTTATAAAGTCCATAAACAGCTAATCTGACGTGTTTTCCATATTTTTACTGTATTTTATATCAAACTAAAGATTTTCCTCAGATTTTGCATCGTAATCATTTATTTTTGGTTTATTGTAAAATACCCTGCTTACCAGAAAGGTCTGCACATCGACGGGTGATGTTAATCACAGTTCTCGTGATGGGTTTCTTAATTCTCATTTGAAATACTTGACATTCAGCTGACTCATGTAACCGAATTACGCAAGATAATGCAGACTTGAAAAGGGACCATGTCTAAATTTTGCACATGCATTTTTACTTCCCTTTTCTGTACTGTCTCAAATATCAAACCACTACGTGGAAAACACATCTAAAAGGTTGATGCGTTTTATAGTCACTATACGACTTATTGAGAGGCCTACATACCATTTTAGAAATCTGGCATGATGCATAATATCATATAACACCTGCTCTTTAGCTCTATTTTACGATTAAGGTTCTTCAGGAAAATATGAAGCATTTTACTAAGGAGTCTAGCTGACTGGACTGAATCAAAGTTCCCCACCCTGCGGTGAATTCAGCATTCGCCGCAGGGTCCCCGGAGTGCAGGGAAAACCTGCCGCAAACCTGACAAACAGCTGTCGAACACCCTCAGAAACCACTGCAAAAACCACACCGACCACGCCAGAAAAAGCCAACAAGCCTCTGATCACAGCGCAGACCAGCCGCCGGAAAAAGCCGAAAAGCTGAACGGGGTAAAAAAAACAAACCAAAAAAAACCCCCCAGTACGCTTGAAAGTGTCAAAATTGAAACGCTGTTTGCAAAAAGACTACTGAATGAAAATGTCTGGAATTTACATATAAGATCCTATGAATGATAATAAAAAGGTCTGTTGAGGAAAATTCAGAAAACGCTGTAAAAAAAACCCTGAAAAAATATTTTGCTGTAATATGCCTAAAAGATCCTAAAAAAATCTATAAATAAAGAGACTTTTTACTTCAGAATAAAATAATAAACGGTTTATTAGATATTAAAACTGGAATATTTTTAACATTGAAGCCTATGAGATTCGCCTGAATAAATCTGTCGAATGAAACCACTGAACAGCAGAGCACTTCGGCAACTTTTCTCTGCTGTTCGGTGTTCTCTGAATAGATTAACCATTGCGTCTCTATGGGGGATTTCACTGCTGTCGAACAGGCACCGTACGTGCAGGCAGTTCGCCAAAATTTGGAAAACTGCCTGCTCTCTGAATAGCCAAATGGCCCCGAAATGCCACTGTACGATGAATTTCAGTGTCCGGTTACATTTCGGCGACATTTCGGATCTCTCTGAATAACCCCTTAAGTTTATTTTGTAGGTGTTTCAGTGACTGCAATTTCAAACAGACTCTTCCTAGGCTGGGGTCAGACGAGCGTCATTGGAAAGCAAAAGGAATGTCCGAGAGAGTGGACGTTCCTTCCATTCGACGCCCGTGTGGCCACCTCGTTGAGTGCACTCAGTGCAATCCTCCTATGGAGGATCGCGTTTTGTAGCCCGTCAACGCTCGTACTAGCGCATCGACGGGGAGGCTTTGCTAACGTTCGCTTGTTGCATAAGCGTGTGACCGGCCCCGTTGCAGCATCACAATGCTGCAAAGGGCACCGGTAAGCACGTCAGTAAGGGCGCACATAGTGCGCTCGTCTGACGCAGGCTTTACTCCTTTCTAAATTGATGTATTTTTTTTATGTTAATCCTATTTCTCAAGGGATAAATACGTTTTCACACTGATCTGCTTATACATCCAAGATTTTTTGTTACCCTGACTTGCAATATGTACTCAGAGAACTAAAGGCATATCAGCCAGAAATATTGAGGGTCTTTTTTAATATATACACTTAGGGCTCTATTACAATCGCCCGCGCAAAAAAGCATTAACGCGAGGGGCAAAACCCTTTGTGCAGAACGTCATATTACAATCTCAGCGCAACAAACGCGTGTATACGTCTACCGCGGGTGAACCTGCGCGAACACTGCGTGAGCTTACAGTACTTTGCGCGTCCTGTACTTAACATTGTGAGCGCAAATACGTTTGTGCGTTGGTACGCAGATGGTATCACAATCTATGCGCAGTTTGTAAAGAACAGCCTTTGCGCGTATAGTTTTAGCAACTTCTAAAAGCTGGTGTTAAAGGCAAATTCTATCAACCTGGCCGAAACCAAATACACCAGCCTATAAAAAAATACGCAGCAAAGTATAGTTACACATTCTACACATACCAAACCAATAAATTTGAGAAGTTGTGCGCGTTTTTTTTATTGATGCAGCATATATGTATGGACTTTGACAGGCGCACAAACTTAACGTGAGACAATTGTGGTTCTTAATTCTGATTGGCTGAATCGCATGAAAAAACTGTCCGCACACTGATTTCTGCGCGCAACGTTGCTGCGCGCGTGTTTTTGCGCTTCCTTTTTATACGTGTTATATTTTGACGGATGAAAAAAATGTGTGATGATTGTAATACCAGTGTTGTTTTACGTGCGTTAACGTTTAACGCTTTTCTGCAAAAATTCACGCGTTCTGCGTGCGTTTTTGCGTGAAGAATGTAATAGGGCCCTTAAGGTTTTTTTCTTTTTAAAGACTTCAAAAGTGATACCAAAACACTATTGGAAAGTCTGTAGGTAAGATTTCCCAAACAAAACACTACAACAATATGATTACTACTTGATGTTGTACAATATCAAAGCAGTAGCAGCTGCCCCGGATGATTTATTAGCCCTTTGTAGAGGAGATCCTACGTTAGAATATGTCGTTATTACTACCATGTGTTCTCCAGTTCCAGCTTTCATGTCTTGTTTAAAGGGGGGAAAATTAGGAAAAAAAATGAAAGAATTAAGACAATGGCAATCAGACGGAAACATTGTATCTTTAACCTGTGAGTCATCTTTCCTTTCCAGTTCCCATGAAGCAAAAGTCACTTCTGGCACAGATATTGACAAGTTAAATGAAGAAGTGGAGCCAAACAATAGAGAGTGGTCCATGATGGACTTTAGCCTCAGTGAGAGAATTCACATGTAGATGCTTAAACTGCACACACTGCATTGTTTACGAACTCCCCAAAGAGGGATTGGCTCTTGTTAACCGAGGAGGTACCATCTGTGGTGGCCTTCTTTATTTGGATAATAACCTCAGATGCTGCAGGGAGAAAGGAAAATCGCTAAAACAGACCTGGGGTCAAACACATGATCTAATTAAAAAGCGGGATGCTAAAACAATGGAGGCAAAACCTAACACACAAAACAAACAAGCCTGGTATAAGCATTCCGACAGTCCACTCCAGACATGGGACAAGGCAATGCTTTCAAACAAGGCTATTCAACCACTTATTCTAGACAGGCAAGATCTATGTGATGGAAACACATGACTGCAGGGCAGGGGTGGTTTTATTTCTGGAAAAAGAAAGATGTTTTAATGAGTTTGAGACAAACGTATGTAATTGCCATTAGGAGAATAGAAGACCTTCATATTTTTTATTGTAATTTGGAAGCTAGTTCTTTCTTCTTCTTCTCTTCAGGCTCACAAACGTATTAATAAAAATAGATGAATATAACGAGAAGAATCTGCTTTGATTAGATTGCATTGCACTGTTATGTCCTTTAAGGGCTTCAGCTGTTACTATGTTAATAATTATGTATTTTCTATTACTTTAAATTATTGCATAATTATACATTTAACTGATTCAAAAAAGGACAATGTACTGAGGCAAGACACTTAATGTAAAACAGATTAGTCCTTCGGCAGCAGTCATTAAATAACTAATAAATACAAACTATAAAGGAGAACTCTTAAAGAATAAGATATGGAAGAGTTTTAAAACGTAATAATAAAATTAGACGTTTACAATTATAAGAAAAAGTTTGCAGACCTTGAGGAATTACCTGGATTCCTGCATAGACTATCAGGAATATTCAGAGAGAGAAAATCAGAGGAATTTCCCTGTACGGTGCATTTTCGTGGCCATATGGCTATTCAGAAAACAGGCAGTTTGCCAGATTTTGGCAAATTGCCAGCAAAATAGGGTGCCTGTTCGACAGCAGTGAGATCCCCATAGAGAAGCAATGGTTAATGTATTCAGAGAACACTGAACAGCAGTGAAATGTCAATGAAATGCCCTGCTGTACGGTGCTTTCATTCGGCAGGTTTATTCAGGCGAACCCCATAGGTTTCAATGTTAAACATATTCCCGTTTTTACTCAATATCTAATAAACCGTTTAATCTTCAGTAAAAAAGTCTCTTTAATTATTGATTATTTTTGGATCTTTTAGACATTTTTTGGGATATTGTTTTTTTAAAAAAATCCGTTTTATTTTAACCCCTTCACTGCCGAGCCATTTCACGTCTGTGTGCTGAGCTAATTTTTACCGCTTTTGCTCATCATGTTTAAACGCGATTTGAAGCCATGTTTTATTATATGACCCAGACATGTTATATATTGTTCTTTCCGGCAGACTCGGCAGATTATTTTTATGTGTATATGTCATGTCCTGTCTGTATATTATAACAAAAAATGCAATAAAATTTAAATTTTTAATCATCTACAGAGTGTCAAGTGTTTTTTTACACATTTTTTCATTTGCCTTTGCGGTTTTATATATTCTATGGGGTGCGCTTGTTAAAAAAAATAGAAATGGGGACTAGCTACATTTTTTGGGGGGGAATTATGAGATTTTTAACAAAAACGCACCCCATAGAAAAAAATCAATAGTGCAGCATCATTGTTCAAAGGAACCCCCTATCTCCACCAGGGGATTTCCTTAGGGCAGCTAGGGGTTCCCCGGATAACTGACGTCATCGCGCCATGCGCGTTGATGTCAGGTTGCGAGGGGGGACCCGGAGGTGGAGCCGCCATCCAAGATTGTGGCCCCCACTGGAGCTAGGCCGCGATCTGGCGCCAGATGGTGCCTCAGTGGTTAAAGCCAGGCACCGCTTAAAAGGGGAGACTCTCCCCTTTTAAGCAGTGCCTGGCTTGTCCTTGTGGGCCCTCCCAATCGTGAGGGAGAGGGATCCGAAAGGATCCCACCCTCCTTTTCAGGCGATCTCCTGGCAATGACGGGGGGTTGTCTGAAAATGACATCATCGCGCATGCGTGATGACGTTATTTTACACGGGGAGGCCCATAAATTCGGCATCTGACTTCCAGGAAGTCAGAGCGCTGCGGGACCCCAGAGAGAGAGGCAAGTATTTCTCGCAGGGCTCCCACTAGTGGAGGACGTGTGGGGAGGACGTGTGAGTCAATGAGGATGTTCACCTCACGTCCTCCGCAGCCAAAGGGTTAAATAGCGTTTTTTCTTTTTTCTGTAACAGACCTTCTTATTATCATTCATAGGACCTTATATGTTAATTCCAGATATTTTCATTCAGTAGTTTGTTTTGCAATTCTGACACTTTCAATAGGTTTTTCCCCCTTTTCGCCGGCTTGTCGGCTTTTTCCGGCTGCTGGTCGTTGCTGTGTTTGGTAGATCATCAGCTATTTCTGGACAGGTTGGGCGGGTTTGCAGCAGATTATCGGATCCAATATTTTCTGCATGGTTTTAAGAAAAAAAAAAAGCTGCAAAACCGCCGAAATTATCAGATCCGATAATTTCAGCAGGCTTGCTCTTTTTCTGTCGGCTTTGCAGCAGGTTTTCCCTGCACTCCAGGGACCCTGTGGTGAACGTAGAACTCACCACAGAGTGGGAAAATTTGACTCCCCGAAGTGCGGGGAACAAGAGAGCACCAAAATGTCGGTGACATTTCGGTGCTTTGTGAAAAATCCCTTATGTCATAAAATGCGATTGATCGTCACCTACATCACATTTATAGTCAAACACAATCTTACTAAGACTAATTCTAACAGTTGTACTTTTCAAATTTTTATTAGACGTAGGGCTCCATTTGCTAAATGCCGAGATGCTGCCGACAAGTAAAACACAATATAAGAGTAAAATTAAAGTTACATGTGTCCATATTGACAAGTCTGAATGCAAATAGAAACGGTAACTGATTCAGGATTACTTCCCTGTATTAGAGCAATCCAGCTATTACAGTCAAATTGTGTCTGTCAGCGAGAACTCTGCATATAGTGAATTGTGACCAAATAGTACTCATTCACTGCAGACTGGAAAAAGTAGGTGAACCCTTGAATTTTGAAATCCAGGCAACTACAAACAACTGTTCAGATGGAGAATTATGAATTTCAAAATAATGTTTACATAAAATCAGAAGAGTAATAACATGTCTATATGTATAAATTTCTAAATCTCATTAATCCACACAAAGTATAAATACTATGTAATAAAACTGGATGGGGAAAACCATTTAACAATGAGTTAATCCTTAAAAAGGATACTCTATTAAAAATAGAGTTCCTTTTTTTTTTACACTTAAAAATTGGTTAGATGCTGCTGACAGTCTCTGCCCAACGATTTTATGTTTATATTTCTATTTGGGGTGATTTTACTCAACTTGTCCCATGCCGCTTCTCTTCAGCTTCTTCACCCCCGTGTTCGGTTCGCATTCGAACTCGAACAATTTCAAAAGTTCGAGTTCGAACTCGAACCGAACTCAATGCAAGTTAATGGGACTCAAAAGTTAGATTTTTAGAGTGCCCTCCAAGAGGGCATATATGCAAGATATTTCCCATAAAAGGTGTATGGGGGTCCGGGTAGTGCCCTGGGGTACAGGAAACAAGGACAAAAAGTAAAAAAAAAAATGTTTTTAAAAGAACAGTGAGTTTTTCATGAAATAAGGGTTAAAAATAAAAACAAAAAATTCCTTCAAATATCGTGTCTAGGAGGTCCCCATAACCTGCCCGTGAAGTGGTGGATTTGTAGGATGTATAGAAACATTTAAAAACAAAAAAATGACGTTTCAAATGACGGTAAACGGTTTTCCTTTAATCTATTCATAAACAACTGCTTGGGGCCAGGGGCGGATCCAGGGGGGGGGCAACGGGGCAATTGCCCCCCCCCCCGAGATTCTGGTAAATTGACTCTGAGGAGACCCAGATGCCGGGCAGCGCGGGAGTGCCTGCCCGGTCCTGAAGAGTCCGTCCTGTTAAAGGGAAGCGGCTGCGTGCAGGCGCAGCCGGTCACGTGGTCCAGCTAATCAGGTGGTACTGAGTCTCTGTACCACCTGACTGGCCAGACCGCGTGACCTGCGCACGCAGCCGCATCACCTTCAACAGGATGGACTCCTCAGGAACGGGGCTGGCACTCCCGCGCTGCCCGGCATCTGGGTCTCCTCAACCCCTGCCGGAGCTGGAGCAATATCCAGGTGAGAGCTGGGCAAATCCATGTGTAAGCTGGGCAAATCCATGAGCTGGGGGCAAATCCATGAGCTGGGCAAATCCATGAGCTGGGGGCAAATCCATGAGCTGGGGGGATAACCATGACCTGGGGACAAATCCATGAGCTGGGCAAATCCATGAGCTGGGGGCAAATCCATGAGCTGGGGGCAAATCCATGAGCTGGGCAAATCCATGTGTGAGCTGGGGCAAATCCATGAGCTGGGGCAAATCCATGTGTGAGCTGGGGCAAATCCATGTGTGAGCTGGGGCAAATCCATGTGTGCACTGTGAGCTGGGGCAAATCCATGAGCTGGGGAAAATCCATGAGCTGGGGGCAAATCCATGTGTGAGCTGGGGGCAAATCCATGTGTGAGCTGGGGCAAATCCATGTGTGAGCTGGGGCAAATCCATGTGTGAGCTGGGGCAAATCCATGAGCTGGGGGCAAATCCATGTGTGAGCTGGGGCAAATCCATGAGCTGGGGCAAATCCATGAGCTGGGGGCAAATCCATGAGTTGGGGCAAATGCATGTGAGAGCTGGGGCAATATCGATAACGTGTCCACAGGTGGGGGTGCACAATTCTTGGCTGGCCCCGGGCGCTGAAAACCCACGCTACGCCACTGGTGACGTGGTCAGTCAGTGTCACATGGTGAGTGTCACATGGGCGGGAAAGCGAGCAGGAGGCGCCACATTGTCTCTGGCTCTGCTGCACACAGTGCAGCAGCAGCCTGTGGCGTGCCCTGTGTGCTGCTGCGCAGCAGCTGAGCAGCCTGTCAGTTTCAGACCAGTCAGTGTCATGACTCATGAGTGCTGTGGCTAAGTCCGCTGGCCTGCTGCGAGTGCGTGCGCACGCCACTCGCACAGCGTCAGCGGCACGGTCACACACTGCACTCGAGACGTGAGAGACACTGAAGAGACTAGTAGAGAGAAGACACTGTCAGTTAGAGACTGAGACGGTGAGTCAAGAAGTGAATGATAATAAATGGTGTGATTTTTCTGCCTGCCTGCCCTGCCCTGCCTGCCCTCATCTCTTCATCATCATTCATGCCCTGCACTGAATGCAGGCAGCCAGCTGCCAGTACTGACTGCCTAGTGTGCCCAGGCCGGCCCAGGGGCGGCCCACACCCAGCCAGTGACCCCACGGTCCTGTCCTCAGCAGCTCAGTCTGCTCAGTCACAGCAGTCACACTGTCACAGGCCTGGCTGTGTGAGTGTGACGTGTCCTCTCAGATATGAGTCTGTAAACTGCTTCTCTAGATTGTAAACTCCTGGGTGTCCTCTGCTCCTCCAGATTGTAAACTCCTGGGTGCCCTCTGCTCCTCTAGATTGTAAACTCCTGGGTGTCCTCTGCTCCTCTAGATTGTAAGCTCCTGGATGCCCTCTGCTCCTCTAGATTGTAAGCTCCTGGGTGCCCTCTGCTCTTCTAGATTGTAAACTCCTGTGAGCCGGGCCCTCTGCTCCTCTAGATTGTAAGCTCCTGTGAGCCGGGCCCTCTGTAAATTCTCGTGAGTCGGGCTCTCTGCTAAAACACCTTATTTTCTGTCAGTGCCCCTCCCGAGACTAGTCTCTGGATCCGCCCCTGCTTGGGGCGGCAGCCTGTATTAAAAAAGGAGCCATTTTAGGACACGCAGAACAAGTTTAGTGATTTTTTGACTAAATTATGTTGAAATTTATGCAGGTTTTGGATGAAAGTAACAATAGGTGCTTTTAAAATTGGGCCTTTAGTGTCGGCAACAGTGCTGTCACACCATAACCCCTCTGTGGTATTGTGGAAGAGTGCAGGGTTGGACCCTGCGGTCCAAAAAATTTCAATGATATGAATCTGGTAATATAGGCATCAGTGGGAGTGCAGCCAAATATTGTGCCTTTGGTGGCAGCAAGTGTCTTCACACCGTCAGTGGCGTCACTAGGGTTGGTGTCACCCGGTGCGGTAACTCATGGTGTCACCCCCCCCCCCGAGTTTTACGTTTATTTTTATTTTTTTAACTACTCTTACTCATAAAGCAGTACTCATATATAATACGGAATGCTCATAATACACGGCGCACAATACTTTGAGGTTTAAAAAATCTAGAAATAAAGAGACTCTTTACTACAGAATATAATAATAAACGGTTTATTAGATATTGAATTAAAACGGGAATATTTTTAACATTGAAGTCTATGGGGCAAAACATTTACCAAACCCTGTGGCTCAGAATTTTTTTTTTCAAAAAATGTTTAACCCTTTCGCTGCTGAGGCTTTTCACACCTCTGTGCTGAGGTCATTTTTACCGGTTTTGCTCATCATGTTTAAACGTGTTTTGAAGGCTTATTTTAGTATATGACCCAGACATATTATATATCGTTCTTTCCGTCAGACTCGGTAGATTCATAATATGTCATTATTATATGTATACGTTATGTCATGTCTGTATATTATAACAAAAAATGCAATAAAATATGTATTTTCAATAATTTACAACGTGTAAAGTGTTTTTTTCACATTGTAACATGCGAGCAATTGCGGTTATATTTTGTGTGCGGTGCACTTGTTAAAAAAATTAGAGATGGGGTCTCGTTACATTTTTTTTTGGGGAAAATTACACGATTTTTAACAAACGCACCGCATACAAAAATCGTTAGTGCAGCATCATTGTTCACATTATAATTGAAATGGGAACAATATTGCTGCATTAACGAACCAAAAAAAATATTTTTTTAAATATATTTTTATTTTTAATTTTAATTTTTTTTAAAAAACTTTTTTCACAGTAGTGTTTGGTATCGTTGGAACGGCCATGCTCTGGCCGATCCAACCATACCAAACTTTAACTCCTAGCTGCCATGGATCAGGAGATAGGGAGTTCATTGGAACTTCCTATCTACACCGTTGGTGGCAGTTAGGGGTTAACTCTAGGACTGGCGTCATCGTGCTATGCACGATGACGCCAGTCCTCAGGGGGAGTTCCCGGAGGCTTGGCCGACATCCAAGATGTCGGCCAGCTCCGGGAAAGGATCACGAACCGGCGCTTTTCAGCGCCGATTCGCGATCCAGCTCCCCAGGGGTTAATGCCAGGCACCATTTGGAAGGGCAGGCTGTGCCCTTCCAAATGGTGCCTGGGTTAACCCCCGCAACGCCGCCGATCGGGAGGGAGAGAGGTCCGAAGGACCTCCCCCCCTCCCTTTCAGGCGCCTCCTCCGCACATGCGGGAGGGGGGGGCGCCTGAATTAGGTGTCATCACGCTGCCGCGATGACACCTAATTTCATCGGCGGCGGTTCCGGATGCTGGGCTGACATCGAGGATGTCAGCCCGCACCGGGGGGGCCAGCGATCGGCCGGAACCCGGCCGAACGCTGACCCCAAAGGGAGGACGCGCTCAGCGCGTCCTCCGCACAGCGGGAGCCATGTGGAGGACGCGCTCAGCGCGTCCTCCGCATGGAAGTGGTTAAAATATCCATGGGGCAAAACATTTCCCACACCGAATACACGAAAATGTCCAAAATCACAAACAAAAGTCAACACGAAAAACGAGCCGAAATGAAACGAACTGAAAAGGAAATCGGCCGAAACGATCCGAAATGAAAATTGCCGAATTACGAACGAAACGAGCCGAAACGAAATTTTTATATCAACACGCAGACCTATACATACGTATATATCAACACGCAGATATATATATACACCCACCCGCAGACCTCAGACCATATATTCACATACGCACGTGGGGAGGTGACATGTGGACAATCTCAACTAAATGCGCGCCCCCATTTGGCTGATCCATCCAGAAGAAATGTTGAACCCGACAGAGCAGAGAATATATATATTATTCTCTGCTCTATCGGGTTCAACATTTCTTCTGGAGGGATCAGCCAAATGGGGGGGCAATTAGTTTGCCAAAATGTGTGTGTAATACAAGTCTGGATATATATAGATACATATCTTATCTATATATATATATATATATCATACCTGCCTTTACCTTCCCCTATAAATTTGCTAAGAATATACACGCAAAAAAACCAAACCACTGTCTGAGACCCCGCGCAGCCCACATGCCACCCCCCTGTACCTGGCTGAATGTATCTAATATATATAATTAAATACATTCAGCCAGGTAGAGAAAGAAAAAAAAAAAGTTTTATTTTATGTTCCTGGGGACATTTAAAAATGTCCTCGGATTTTATTTTTTTTAGAAATGTGTCGCCTTACCTTAGCCTGATGGTCAGTGGGAGCTCCCTGGATCCTGGTGGGGGCTGGGGGGTCTGCCGTGGCTGCAGGTGCAGTGGCTCCCTCCCTGCGCTGCCTGTCTCTGCCACGTGCACCCGGGTGGCTAGCCCGCACAGTCGCAGCTCTGTCATCCGGCGGCCGCATGCTCCTTGCTCCTCAATGCTCCTCAAGGGGATCCTTGGGAGGCCCCTGCAGGCTGCCCTCTACAGTGCCTGATTAGAGGGCCGTGTCTGCCTGATGTTTTAGTAACAAGAATGTTTTATCCCATGGGCTTCAAAGTTAAAAATATTCCCGATTTAATTCAATATCTAATAAACCGTTGCTTATAATATTCTGCAGTAAAGAGTCTCTTTATTTCTAGATTTTTTAGTATATTTTAATAATTTTTTATACTTTTTTCCCAAAAATTTTTTTTAGAACTTTTGGCGAACATCCCAAAAAGTTCGAAGTTCGCGAACTTTCGAAGTGCCGATGTTCGAATCGAACTCCGAACTGATCGAACCGAACAGCTCATCCCTACGTAGGAACTGCAAGTTGCTCAGCGGTCTGGAAAAACGCATTATATATGTTATGTTATATTATATGGGTTATTCAGAGAGCACCGAAATGTCACACAACCGCAAAGTACAACCGCAGGGTCCCCGGAGTGCAGGGAAAACCAGCCGCAAACCTGACGTACACTTGTGTACACTCACCAAACCCACACTGAGAAACCTGCAGAAAGCACAGCAAAAACCACACCAAACACAATGGAAAAAGCCAACGAGTCTCTTATGACAGCGCAGAGCAGCCGTCGGAAAGAGCCGACACGCTGACGAACGGGGTGGGAAAAAAAACAGTACGCTTGAAAGTTTCAAAATTGAAACGCTGTTTGCAAAAAAACTATTGAATGAAAATGTCTGGAATTTACATATAAGATCCAATAAATGATAATAAAAAGGGCTGTTACAGAAAAAAAGAGGGGAAAAAAAAAGCTGAAACATTTTTGTGGCCGAAAAATGCCTAAAAGATTAAAAAAAAATATAGAAATATATAAACTTTTTACTACAGAATAAAATAATAAACGGTTTATTACTGTAGATATTGCATTAAATCTGAAATATTTTTAACATTGAAGCCTATGGGATTCGCCTGAAAAAATCTGTAGAATGAAAACACCGAACAGCACGGTATTTCAGCAACTTTTCACTGCTGCTCGGTGTTCTCTGAATACAGTTGTGTTCAAAATTATTCAACCCCCAATGCTGTAAAGGGTTTTAGGGAATTTAGTGTACATTTGTAATTGTATTCAGAATGAAATCCTACAAGGACTTTTTAAAGAACCATATGCAACTAAAATGACATCAATTGGTTTTGTAATACAGTAGTAAATGTTTCTTTTGTGAATTCTTCATTGACACAATTATTCAACCCCTTAAAGACTACCACTCTGAAGAACAGAGGTTCATTCAAGTGTTTTCAATCAGACATTGAAAACACCTGTGGATGTCACGGAGCAGCAATAATGCATAACAAGCACCAATTAGGCAGCTTTAAAATGACTGTGATACTCAGCTCCTTCTAGACATTTACTGGTGTGGTTACAAACATGGTGAAGTCAAGAGAATGGTCCAGGAAGACAAGAGAAGAGGTGATTACTCTTCACAGGAAGGGCAATGGCTATAAGAAGATTGCAAAGATGTTAAACATACCAAGAGAGACCATAGGAAGCATCATTCGCAAATTCAAGGCAAAGGGCACTGTTGAAACGCTACCTGGTCGTGGCAGAAAGATGATGCTGACTTCGACTGCTGTGCGCTACCTGAAGCGTAGAGTGGAGAAAAGTCCCCGTGTGACTGCTGAGGAACGGAGAAAAGATTTGTCAGATGTGGGTACTGAAGTTTCAGCTCAGACAATACGGCGCACACTGCGTAATGAAGGCCTCCATGCCAGAACTCCCAGGCGCACCCCCTTGCTGTCTCCAAAGAACAAGAAGAGTCGACTGCAGTATGCCAAAAGTCATGTGGACAAACCACAGAAGTTTTGAGATAGTGTTCTGTGGACTGATGAAACAAAATTAGAACTGTTTGGGCCCATGGATCAACGCTATGTTTGGAGGAGGAAGAACAAGGCCTATGAAGAAAAGAACACCTTGCCTACTGTGAAGCATGGCGGGGGGTCAATCATGCTTTGGGGCTGTTTTGCTTCTGCAGGTACAGGGAAGCTTCAGCGTGTGCAAGGTACCATGAATTCTCTTCAGTACCAGGAGATATTGGATGACAATGTGATGCAGTCCGTCACAAACCTGAGGCTTGGGAGACGTTGGACCTTTCAACAGGACAATGATCCCAAGCATACCTCCAAGTCCACTAGAGCATGGTTGCAGATTAAAGGCTGGAACATTTTGGAGTGGCCATCGCAGTCACCTGACTTAAATCCGATTGAGAACCTCTGGTGGGACTTAAAGAAAGCAGTTGCAGTGCGCAAGCCTAAGAATGTGACTGAACTGGAGGCTTTTGCCCATGACGAATGGGCGAAGATACCCGTAGATCGCTGCAAGACACTTGTGTCAAGCTATGCTTCACGTTTAAAAGCTGTTATAACTGTAAAAGGATGTTGTACTAAGTACTAAGATTGAATGTCACTTGGGGGTTGAATAAAACTGATAATGATGTGAGCACAGAAAAGACATTTGTGGTTATTTCATTATAAATGTTATGTTATATTTGTCTGACCTACACGTGCCTCTTTGATTTAATTGTAAGCAAGATGACTGAATGATCAAAATCAATGTCAAACTGGCCAAAACACTCAATTTCAGTGGGGGTTGAATAATTTTGAACACAACTGTAGATGAACCATTGATTCTCTATGGGGGATTTCACAGCACTCTACGTGCAGGCAATTAGTCAAAAATTTGGCGAACTGCTTGCTCTCTAGTCGAATGGCCCCTAACTGTTATCTTACGCTGAGTTTCAGTGTTCGATTACATTTCGGTGATATTTCAGACCTCTCTGAATAACCCCTTATATCTTTTCATGTGACAACACTGAAGAAATGATACTTTGCTACAATGTAAAGTAGTGAGTGTGTAGCTTGTATAACAGTGTAAATTTGCAGTCCCCTCAAAATAACTCAACACACAGCCATTCCTCTCCTTTCCCTCTTTTTCAGGCAGGTCCGAAAGTACAGATATTTTTCTGCCAGTATAAGTCCACTGCACACACATGCTCTGGCTGTCTGCTACACTTTGCCAGCACTATTATATAACTACTTCCTTACAGACAACAAAAACGCCAAGTTTATTTCACAGTGACAGGCATGACAGACAGTAATAGGTGTTAGGTTTCCTGTGATGGACATGAGAGGCTACAGAGGGCACTAGGTTTACTCTGATGGATATACCTGGCTCTGGTGGGAAAGAGTTTTACTGCGATGTGACAAACTGCAGAAAGCATTAGGTTTTTGTGATGGCCATGACAGATTGTGGTGGGCATTTAAGGTTGCATTGATTATATATGGGCCATAACTCTGCCAGTTATTCTGCACTTGTCAGACAACTTGTCAAGCACTTATTGTGTAAGACAGGTTCACAACAAGGACAGGCATTATCCATGTGTGATGACATAGTGTGAAATGCTCTATTAGTACCAGAGGTGTAACTACAAACCTCAGGGCCCCGGTGAAAGAATCCATGAAGGGCCCCCCGCCCCTCCCCACACGAGAGAGAATTTTGCATTTTTACTAAAACCATTTTGAAAAAATACCTGTATACAGGTCTCCTGCACTATCGCCGAGAATCCCTATTATACAGTCAGGTCCAGAAATATTGGGACATCGACACAATTCTAACATCTTTGGCTCTATACACCGCCACAATGGAGTTGGAATGAAACAAACACAATGTGCTTTAACTGCAGACTGTCAGCTTTAATTTGAGGGTATGCACATCCAAGTCAGGTGAACGGTGTAGGACTTACAGCAGTTTGCAGATGTGCCTCCCACTTGTTAAGGGACCAAAGGTAATGGGACAATTGGCTTCTCAGCTGTTCCACGGCCAGGTGTGTGATATTCCCTCATTACCCCAATTACAATGTGCAGATTAAAGGCCCAGAGTTCATTTCAAGTGTGCTATTTGCATTTGCAATCTGTTTCTGTCAACTCTCAAAATAAGATCCAAAGACCTGTCACTATCAGTGAAGCAAGCCATCTTTAGGCTGAAGAAACAAAACAAACCCATCAGAGAGATAGCAAGAACATTAGGCGTGGCCAAAACAACTGTTTGGAACATTCTCAAAAAGAAGGAACGCACCGGTGAGCTCAGCAACACCAAAACACCCGGGAGACCACGGAAAACAATTGTGGTGGATGACCGAAGAACTCTTTCCCTGGTGAAGAAAACACCCTTCACAACAGTTGGCCAGATCAAGAACACTCTCCAGGAGGTAGGTGTATGTGTGTCAAAGTCAACAATCAAGAGAAGACTTCACCAGAGTGAATACAGAGGGTTCACCCCAAGATGTAAACCATTGGTGAGCCTCAAAAACAGGAAGGCCAGATTAGAGTTGGCCAAACAACACCTAACAAAGCCTTCACAGTTCTGGAACAAGATCCTATGGACAGATGAGACAAAGATCAACTTGTACCAGAGTGATGGGAAGAGAAGAGTATGGAGAAGGAAAGGAACTGCTCATGATCCTAAGCATACCACCTCATCAGTGAAGCACGATGGTGGTAGTGTCATGGCGTGGGCATGTATGGCTGCCAATGGAACTGGTTCTCTTGTATTTATTGATGATGTGACTGACAAAAGCAGCAGTATGAATTCTGAAGTGTTTTGGGCAATATTATCTGCTCACATTCAGCCAAATGCTGCAGAACTCGTTGGACGGCGCTTCACAGTGCAGATGGACAATGACCCAAAGCATACTGCAAAAGCAACCAAAGAGTATTTGAAGGGACAGAAGTGGAATGTTATGCAATGGCCAAGTCAATCACCTGACCTGAATCCCATTGAGCATGTATTTCACTTGCTGAAGACAAAACTGAAGGGAAAATGCCCCAAGAACAAGCAGGAACTGAAGACAGTTGCAGTAGAGGCCTGGCAGAGCATCACCAGGGATGAAACCCAGCGTCTGGTGATGTCTATGCGTTCCAGACTTCAGGCTGTGATTGACTGCAAAGGATTTGCAACCAAGGATTAAGAAGGGAAAGTTTGATTTATGATTATTATTCTGTCCCATTACTTTTGGTCCCTTAACAAGTGGGAGGCACATCTGTAAACTGCTGTAAGTCCTACACCGTTCACCTGACTTGGATGTACATACCCTCAAATTAAAGCTGACAGTCTGTAGTTAAAGCACATTGTGTTTGTTTCATTCCAACTCCATTGTGGTGGTGTATAGAGCCAAAGATGTTGGAATTGTGTCGATGTCCCAATATTTCTGGACCTGACTATATATCCATTAGCTATGGAATTTAATGCTATGGTAATAATAATACAGTATAATAGGGATACTAGGCGATAGGTTATAGTATTATTAGGTTTTGAAACCAGAAAATTTTGGATAGTGCAGGAGACATGTATACAGGGATTTTTAGAATTCTTAAAATGGCCATACAATTTGGAAGTATTTTTAAAGAACGGGTTATGGATACTCATATCGATTTCTCTTGTGTTATGTTACCTCATGTAGTGTGCCACCCCTCTCCTCTTAGATTGTAAGCTCTTGAGCAGGGTCCTCCCTCCTTCTGTTCAGTGTGTGTAACGTGTATGTATATTTGTTATTCTGTCTCTCCTATTGTAAAGCGCTAAGGAATTTGTTGGCGCTTTATAAATGCTTGTAACTGTAACTGTGATAAGATGTAGTATTAATTAAGATCTAGTTTAATAGCCCTCTCCCCTTCTTTAATAACCCTTTTTTAATGAAGGTTTTTCTTTTATCGAGTTTAAACAAAACTCGCTCCCCATTTAACTGAATAGATTAATAAACTGACCAGACACTGCAATGAGACACCAGGAAGTGTCAGACTCATGATGGATAGCCAGACAAAAGATAACAAGGCCTCTGCTGCCTAATTAACCCTTAAGGACGAATGACAGAACTGTTCCTTCAGAAACGCATTGACTTTAAAGACCCTAGGTCCTTAAAGGGTTAACAATCCACCATTACCTGGGACCCCCTCCAGTGGTGCAATGCCAGGGCCCCCTCCAGTGGTGGAATGCCTGGGCCCCCCTCCAGTGATGGAATGCCAGTAACAATATTACACTGCCTAATATGTACTAATCAGTGCGACCCTGGTAATTACGCCATTGATTAGGACATACACTATATTGCCAAAAGTATTCGCTCACCTGCCTTGGCTCGCATATGAACTTAAGTGACATCCCATTCCTAATCCATATGGTTCTATATGATGTCGGTCCACCCTTTGCAGCTATAACAGCTTCAACTCTTCTGGGAAGGCTGTCCACAAGGTTTAGGAGTGTGTTTATAGGAATTTTTGACCATTCTTCCAGAAGCGCATTTGTGAGGTCACACACTGATGTTGGACGAGAAGGCCTGGCTCTCAGTCTCCGCTCTAATTCATCCCAAAGGTGTTCTATCGGGTTGAGGTAAGGACTCTGTGCAGGCCAGTCAAGTTCATCCACAACAGACTCTGTCATCCATGTCTTTATGGACCTTGCTTTGTGCACTGGTGCACAGTCATGTTGGAAGAGGAAGGAGCCAGCTCCAAACTGTTCCCACAAAGTTGGGAGCATGGAATTGTCCAATATGTCTTGGTATGCTGAAGCATTCAGAGTTCCTTTCACTGGAACTAAGGGGCCAAGCCCAGCTCCTGAAAAACAACCCCACACCATAATCCCACCTCCACCAAACTTTACACTTGGCACAATGCAGTCAGACAAGTACCGTTTTCCTGGCAACGGCCAAACCCAGACTTGTCCATCAGATTGCCAGATGGAGAAGCACGATTCGTCACTCCAGAGAACGTGTCTCCACTGCTCTAGAGTCGAGTAACGGCGTGCTTTACACCACTGCATCCGACACTTTGCATTGCAATTCGTGATGTATGGCTTGGTTGCAGCTGCTCGTCCATGGAAACCTATTCCATGAAGCTCTCTGCGCACTGTTCTTGAGCTAATCTGACGGCCACATGAAGTTAGGAGGTCTGTAGTGATTGACTCTGCAGAAAGTTGGCGACCTCTTTGCACTATGCGCCTCAGCATCCGCTGACCCCGCTCCGTCAGTTTACGTGGCCTACCATTTCGTCGCTGAGTTGCTGTCGTTCCCAAACACTTCCACGTTCGTATAATACAGCTGACAGTTGACTGGAATATTTAGGAGCGAGGAAATTTCACGACTGGATTTGTTGCACAGGTGGCATCCTATCACAGTTCCATGCTGGAATTCACTGAGCTCCTGAAAGCGACCCATTCTTTCACAAATGTTTGTAAAAACAGTCTGCATGCCTAGGTGCTTGATTTTATACACCTGTGGCCATGGAAGTGATTGGAACACCAGATTCTGATTATTTGGCTGGGTGAGCGAATACTTTCGGCAATATAGTGTATTAGGCAGTGTAATATGCAATGAACTTTCTATTTTCTGATTGTCCTGTAATTTGTTATGTGACCATTTGTGGTCCTAAATGTATAAAGGTACATTTTACTAAAGCACTTAAACATTTGTGTTTTTTTATTAATATGAATTTTGTACCTAAAGGCTCCTCAGACATAAATGTCGCCCGGCTCATATACATAGGGCACTATCACCTGCCCTGAGCTAAAACAGGGACACTAAGGGGAAAAATTTACGCTTGCAAATCTCCCCTTAGTGTCCCCATTTTACAAGCACATACGGGGCAGGCGATGAATCCAGCAGCCTGCCCCATGGCAGCCGCTAGTCTCCAGGATGCTCGGGGCAGCGCTAACGCGCCGTCGCAACTAGCTCATCCATGGAATCCACTGAGGTCCTGAGCAGCATCACTGGTACGAAGCACCCCTTGTCAGAATCACTAAAATGTGTACAGCTCAAAAACCTAGGGGTTTATTCAAAGAGAGGTGAAAAGTCGCCGAAATGTAACCGTATGCTGAATTTCAGCGTACAGTTACCTTTCCTGGCATTCGGCTATTCAGAGAGCAGGCAATTCGCCAAATGTTGGCGAATTGCCTGCACGTACGGTGCCTGTTCGAGGGCAGTAAAATCCCCCATAGAGAAGCAATGCTTCGTCTATTCAGAGAACACAAAACTGCAGTAAAAAGTTGCCGAAATGCCCTACTGTTCGGTGGTTTCATTCGACAAGTTTATTCAGGAGAATACCATAGGCTTCAATGTTAAAAATATTCCCGTTTTAATTCAATATCTAATAAACCGTTTATTATTTTATTCTGCTGTAAAGAGTCTCTTTAATTTTAGATTATTTAGGATCTTTTAGGCATTTTTTGGGATTTGTTTTGCAAACTTTCTTATCGTTCTTTTTTTAAAATCGTTTTTTCTTTTTTCTGTAACTGCCCTTTTTATTATCATTCATTGGATCTTATATATAAATTACAGACATTTTCGTTCAGTAGTTTTTTTGCAAACGGCGTTTCAAATTTCAAACTTTCAAGCGTACAGTTTTATTTATTTTTTCACCTCGTTCGTCTGCGTGTCGTGTTTTCCCGTCGGCTGCTCTGCGCTGTGATCGGCGGCTAGTCGGGTTTCTCCGGCGTGTTCGGCGTGGTTAATCCAGCTGTTTTCTGCGGGTTTCGGTGAATGTTCGGTTAGTGTTCAGCGAGTGTTCTGCAGGTTTGAGGCGGGTTTTCCCTGCACTACGGGGGCCCTGCGATGCTTGCTGAATACACCGCAGGGTCAGCGAAATAGGATCGCCGAATCGCCCCGAACAGGGCCGGATTAACATAGGGGCTGATGGAGCAGCAGCTCCAGGCCCATGCCCCAGAATAGGCCCAGAGAAAGGATAACTATGTCTGCATTGATGGGCATTTGGACCCCTTTATCTCCAACTGCATAGAAGCTACAGGGTCATCAGGATCATATGAGGTATCACTGGAAAGGCCAGAGCAAGGCCTTTACAATGATACCAAATATGACTAGGTTTTATGCAAAAATAAAATAATAAATATTTATTTATTTTTTATTTTTCTTTGTAACACGGCAATATTTTTCACTTTTCAATTATAAAATGAACAATGATGCTGCACTAACTCACCATCTCATTTATCATGTCACCATGTGGAGGCGATAGAACAATGCGTAATAACGGATTGAACTATCTAAAACCTAAACAGGGAGGCGTGTCCTGCCCTGAGACCAAGATGGCCGCTTAAGCATTGAGCTCCCGAGTCCCCTCCGACGGCAATCTGCTTTTCACCCAAATCTCAGGTCATGGTTCGTGGCAAAACCCGCCTATCTACCCCTAAACCCTCAGCACATCAACAGCTCCGTGCTTCTGGCCCGCTGGACGCTTTGTCACCCCCACCCCGACCGCAACTCTCTCACCGCCGCGTGACAAGATGGCGGACGGGCCTCCGAATCAACCCCAGACAGTGGACTCTTCCGAAGCCATCTGCCGCTTGGAACGGCTCATTTTGGCGCTCCCCACTAAAGCTGACCTGGTGGATCTGGTGGCGGACCTAAAGGAAGGCATCGCGGGAGACATCCGGGAGATCAGGACTGATGTCGGGGTCTTAGCGTCCAGGGTGAGCCGCCTGGAGGATGGGGTGAACCACCCCCCAGCTCAGCCGCCTCCCACAGCGGCGTTCGGAGAACTGCAGCGCCGAGTCGATGACCTCGACAACAGAGGCCGCCGCCATAATATCCGCATCCGCGGTCTACTGGAGGTGGACGGACCGGAGGATTTACGTAGCACCCTTACTGAGGTATTTTCCATGGTGCTGGGCCAGGCACCGGATGCCCCGATTTTGATGGATCGTATACATAGGGCTCTGCGCCGGAAACCACCCCCGACAGCACCTCCCCGAGACGTTGTCTGCTGTATGACAGACTTTCTGTTAAAGGAAAAAATCATGGCCGCAGCACGTGCGTCCCGCTCCTGGGCCTTTCATGGAGGCACACTTGAATTCTTTCAGGACTTATCCCCCTTTACGTTAGCGGCTAGACGCTGTTTGCAGCCTGTTACTCAGGCACTTCGCCAGGCCGATATCCCTTACCGATGGGCCTTTCCCTTTGCATTGTCGGCCCAGAAGAATGGAGTGCGCCATACCATCTGTCACCCCTCTGATGTTCCCTCCTTTGCAGCGGCGATGGATCTCCCGGTGCTTAGTGTCCGGAATTGGGAGTCTGAAGATCACCGTGTTGCTCCGGTGGCCCCACCTGGAACCCACAGGCGTGGCCGGCAGCGGCGATCCCGGGACAGAGCCCCTGCGCACCTGGACCCCCAAGTGGATGCCTGAGTTCTTATTTTCACTGCCTACCAGCACCTGCTGTACTCCAGAATCCCCATTTTGAATCCCTTTACGCCCTGTTGTGGACCTTCTCCTTTCCCCCATGTACTTCAAGGGGGTGCTCGAGCTGGTTCGGGGTGGGGGGAAACAGGGTGCGTGTGTTTACCCCCTTTTTTTTTTTCCTCCCTCTCTTCATCTCGGTTCTGAACCTATTTTTGCACGCGTTTGACGTATAGCCTACAACCAATGATGCAACC
The DNA here is from genome assembly GCA_009667805.1 of Leptobrachium leishanense. Lineage (NCBI taxonomy): Eukaryota > Metazoa > Chordata > Amphibia > Anura > Megophryidae > Leptobrachium > Leptobrachium leishanense. The sequence goes on from CM019066.1 coordinate 291,708,608, forward strand.
GGACTTTGGTTTCTCATATATTCATAGATGTACTGCTCAGCCCGGTTCCGAACCTGTTTTACTGCACGTCTGACGTGTGGGCTACACCCGATGATGCAATCGGACTTTGGTTTCTCATATATTCATAGATGTACTGTACGTCCCGGTTCCGAACCTGTTTTACTGCACGTCTAACGTGTGGGCTACACCCGATGATGCAATCGGACTTTGGTTTCTCATTTATTCATGGATGTACTGTTCGTCCCGGTTCCGAACCTGTTTTACTGCACGTCTGACGTGTGGGCTACACCCGATGATGCAATCGGATCTTGGTTTCTCATATATTTGTTGATGTACTGTTCGTCCCGGTTCCTAACCTGTTCTTTACGCACGTATGATGTATGGTCTACACTCGATGATGCAATCGGATTTTGGTTTCTCATATATTTGTTGATGCACTGTTCGTCCCGGTTCCGAACCTGTTTTATGGAAACCTGACATATGGGCTACACCCGATGATGCGATCGGACTTTGGTTTCTCATATTTTCATTGATGTACGGCTCGCCCCGGTCCTGAGCCTGATTTTACGCCCGTTAGACGTCTGAATTACCCCCGACGCTACAATCGGATTTGTGTGGGTTTTTTTTTTTGTTTTTTTTCTTTTCTTTTCCACATGTTTACAGTATGGCCTTCACTCAATGAGACGTCCGGACCTTGGTTTATCATATGTCCATGGATGTATTGTCCGTCTCGGTTTAAAAACTGTTTTGAAATTGTTTTGCCCTACCATTGGGAGGTGAGCAGCGAACGAGGTTCCTTACGCCTTTAATTTTTCTGTCCTCCCCATTCGGTGGGATATAGTAGTTACGCTACCCTACACTTTCAGTTTTTATGCTCCGCTATGGGGAGGACCACTGTCTGCTCTTACACCCAGTTTATTTTTATGACCATTCCATGGATGGAATGACCTGCAAACTTTCGCTGACTGCTCTTAATTTTTCTGCCCTCCCCATCGGGTGGGGTACCACCGGTTTAATTACTCTGCACAATGAATGTTTCTGCTCCACCACCGGGTGGGTCATTGATTCTCACTCATCTCACTTTGCGCTCCTCCCCTTGAGCGGACTGTCTTATGTTTAATGGTTATTGCACTCAATTTTTCTGTCCTCCCTACTGGGTGGGGTACCATAAGCCATTCCGCGCCTCCTCAATTTGATTCCACTCCCCCCCCTTTTTTTTTTTTCCCTCTGTTTGAATGTTTTGAACTGTTATTGTTGATTTACTTGTATATACTGCGGCATATGATCTGTTTCTCGGAGTCGGAGGGGACTCTTACTGAGCTCGTTTACTGTGTTATATTTCTGTTCTTTTTTCCTATCGTTTTTCTATTGGCCTATTCTTTGGTCTGGGATAGGTTTGGAGCTTGACTCCTCCGCCCTTGAGGGTTTGACGCCAATCTTTTTCAGGGGTACTAACCGGCCCCCAAGTGCTTGAGGGCCTACCGGGTTTCCCCTGAGGCGTTCGGTACCTCATTGTTCGTTCTTTCTTTTTCCTGTCTGTTTACTCTTTCTTCTTCTCCCCCCCCACCACCCCCTTTTTTTTTTTTAACACCTTTGCCCCTTTCCTCTACAGCTACCATGGGCATGCCTGGGGGTTTCGCCCCGCGCCCTCTTCGCCTCCTTACGTACAACGCCAAGGGTCTCAATGTCCCGGAGAAGCGCAGTCGACTTTTACGGGAGGCCTCGGCCCTGAGGACTTCGGTGCTCATGCTTCAGGAGACTCACTTCCAGTCCGGGTCGGCTCCGGTTCTTTGTAATTTCCATTATCCCTTGGGATATTTTAGTGACTATCAAGGTGGCAAGAGCCGAGGGGTGGCTATCCTTTTCTCCCGAGATGTCCCCTTTGTCCTCATGGACGTGATGACGGACCCAGAGGGACGATTTCTGTTCGTTAAGGGCACGATTGCGGACTCTTGTTACACGTTCGTTTCAGTGTATTTACCTAATACCGCACAGCACCGGTGTCTATCATCTATCTCGCGTCAATTGCAAAACTTTATGGCTGGGACTCTTGTGATTGCGGGAGATTTTAATATCCCCATGGATCCGAGACTGGACGCCTCCATGGGTCGTACCTCGATCCCCCCGAATGTGGTACGGCAGGTGGGACGTACTTTGGACGAGCTTCGACTGGTTGATGTCTGGCGTGCTTTTCACGCCGGAGAGCGTGATTATACGTTCTTCTCCCCGGTACATGGCACACACTCGAGACTGGTTTATATCTTTGTGCAACATCACCGAGTGGACCTCGCCGAGGCTTCGAATATTGAGGTGCAGACGTGGTCAGACCACGCTCCTGTGCAGGCTACGCTATCCTCGCCGCTCTGTCGTCCGTCGGAAAGGCAGTGGCGCCTAAATATATCTCTCCTCTCAGACCCGGGCTTTGTGACCGAAATAGACTCCCACCTTCAGGCATATTTTGAGACGAATGGAGACACGGCTGTCCCTGAACCGATGATATGGGAGGCGCATAAGGCTGTGGTGCGGGGCCTTTTTATTAGCAAAGCCACAGCTCTGAAACGACTACGTTCTGAACACATACAACAACTTATCGTTGATATTCGCGCTATGGAACTCCGTCACCAGGCATCCGCATTACCCTCTGACTACTCAGATCTTCTAACTAGGCGGCGAGAATTGAACGATTTACTCGATACTGATATTAAGTTTGCTGCTCAGAGGACCCGTTGTAGTTTTGCCCTTAAGGAAAACAAACCTGGCCGATTGTTAGCCCAAATCCTCCGTCGCAGGCAGAACGCTTCCTATATCGCAAAAATACGCTCCCCAGACGGAATTGTCCGCGTACTCCCTGAATCTATCTTAACGGAGTTCCAGCGCTATTACCAAAGCTTATACGATTTGGACGGGGTCACAGATGCTATCCCCTCCCCCACTGTGATCCGGGATTACCTGAGAGATAAACTCCCCCGATTGCTTTCGGAGTCTGCGGCGGCTAGCCTGGAGGACCCTGTCAGCGAGGTGGAACTTCAAGCGGTCCTGAAATCGCTCAAGACCCATAAATGCCCGGGCCCTGACGGTCTTCCAGCAGAATATTACCGTGCCTTCTCACCCACACTGGTACCCCGTCTTCTTGCACTGTTCTCAGCAGTTCGCTCAGGATCCCCCCTTCACCCTCATACTCTATCTGCCACGATCTCTGTCCTTTTGAAACCGGATAAGGATGCAGCTGACCCCCGCAGTTACCGACCGATCTCTCTCCTTAATACGGATCTGAAGATCCTCGCAAAGGTTATGGCGAACCGACTGACCCCTCTCTTACCATCCTTGATTCACCCGGATCAGGTGGGATTTGTGCCGGGCCGTGAAGCCCGTGATGCGACCACTCGCGCTTTGGGGGCTATCGGGGTGGCGAAGAAGACTGGTGAGGGCCTTCTCCTGCTCTCTATGGATGCGGAGAAGGCCTTTGAATTGAGTGCGTTGGGACTTTATGTTCTCGGTGCTGAAGGGTCTGGGGGTGGGTCCCCTTTTATGCAATGTCTGACGGCCCTTTATGATGACCCCACGGCCCGTGTTAGGGTCAATGGTGCTTTATCACCCCCGTTGGTAGTGAGGAATGGGACCCGGCAGGGCTGTCCCCTTTCGCCCCTTCTTTTCGCCCTCACCCTTGAACCGCTTTTGGTCGGTATCCGTAAACACCCGGACATAACGGGAATTCGGGGACATGCCTCCGAACATAAACTATCAGCTTATGCTGATGACTTGCTCTTTTTCCTCACGAACGTCAACTCGTCTATACCGGCTGTTGTGTCGGTACTGGACATTTATGGCCACGTCGCTGGTCTTAAAATCAATCAGGACAAATCGGAGTTCATGGGCGTCGCTCTGACACCCGTCGCTTTGGAGACTATTAGTTCCTGTTACCCATTCCGCCACTGCCCTTCCTCTCTCCGGTACCTTGGTACCTGGCTGGCACCATCCGCTAACCGACTCCTCGACTTAAATTTTCATAGTATACTGCGCACGTTTCACTCAGATCTGTCCGGTTGGACAAGTAAATACATTTCTTGGCTCGGCCGTGTGGCGGTGATAAAGATGAATTTGCTCCCACGGCTGTTATACCTTTTTCATACTCTTCCTATTGCGATTCCGTCCTCATTTTTCCTGGCGCTCCGGAAGAAACTCCTGGCCTTTGTGTGGCCAAAAGGCCGGCCCCGGGTCAGGTTGTCGGTACTGTGTTGGCCAAAGACCAGAGGCGGCCTGGCCCTTCCCGATATGAAGCAGTATTATACAGCGTGCCATTTGCTTTGAATTGTCGATTGGTCGGCCTCCGATCTGGATAAACGATGGCTCGACTTGGAGCGCAATTTGGCTGACTCACCCTTGTGGGCGTTGCCTTGGTTCCCACCGATCACTCGCCGCGGCCCTCTGACGGACCCGGACCCGGTCGCTGTTACACTACGAATCTGGCACAGATGTAAATTGACTTATGGCCTGTCCACGGCTATTTCCCCCCTCCTACCCCTGAGTCATAACCCAAAACTACCAGCTGGAGTCTTACCTTCACTGAGCGTTCGGTTATCGGGGGAGAGGAGACTGCAGGCACTGAACTTCCCCTCTGAGGATGTGAATGACCCCCTCTTTTTTTAGGGAGGGGGGCCCTCCGTCTCCTTTGGAGAGATTTAATTACCTACAGATTCGGACTTATCTCCGTAGTCTCAATTGTGGATACAGTTTACACCGACAACTCACCCCATTTGAGTGCTTTTGTCATATAAGCCTTACACTTGACCATGGGATATCGACCTTGTATGGCCTGCTTCAGGCGTCGGATATGACTGACCCCTCCTTTACTTCTAGATGGGAGGCAGATCTAAACATTACGATATCGGACGCTCAGTGGACTATGACTTATATCCTAGTGCATAAGGGGTTTTGCGCTTCGAGGTCTCAGGAGACTTCCTACAAAATAATGACCTTCTGGTATAGGACCCCCTCGCTACTACATCGCATTTACCCAGACGCCTCCCCCACATGTTGGCGTTGTGATGCTGCTGTGGGGACGTATCTCCACACCTGGTGGTCCTGCCCTCCCGTCCTGAGGTTCTGGAAATTGATTCATTCCGCCATCCTGCAGGTGACTGGTGTAGATCTCCCATTCACCCCAGAATGCTTCTTACTTTTTCATATTCCCCTCCCCATCGGGACCTTGAAGAGGTCGGTGTTACTTCTTATGATGCTGGCGGCTCGGGCCTTGATTCCGGCACTCTGGCGCTACTCGGAAGTGCCGTCTCTTTGATCATGGTTGGGCAAGGTTGAGACTTTCCGCTCGGTGGATCTCTTGGAGGCGGTGACTAGAGGCGCTGAGGCAGACATGGGGCTGAAGTGGTTCCACTGGGACAATTATGCGGCAACTGAGCGTCGTGCGATGTAGGTAACTTGAGGTTTTTGTAGCGGGGGGCGAAACGGCCCGGGCAAGATCACTCCTTCCCTTCCCTCCCCCCCTTTTTTTTTTTCTTCCTCTTTTTCCCCCCTTCTTCTGTTTCCTTCCCATCTCTCTCTCTCTTCTTCTCTCTTATGTTCCCTTTTTTCTCTAATTTCGCAACCTGGACACTGTGGGCGACGGTGGCTTTTGTGAACACTGGGGTCGGGAACGCCTTAGAAGTTTTCCGCTTGTAGTGGATAGATTTTTGAGATTCCACACTCATTGGGTGGACCGCTCTAGTGCCTTTTTATTTGTGCCTCATGCCCCTCCCCACTGGACATAATCTGTGGTTGTATGTGACTTTACTTAATCTATACTGTACTATTTGTATCACTCTTGATCTTCTGTATTGCCTGTTTTATTTTTTCTGAATAAAAACTTTGAATTTCAAAAAAAATAAAAAATAAATAAAACCTAAACAGCCGCACTGTAACGAAGTGCACTAGGGGGACTTTGGAACCCTGCGTCCCTAATCTTTACACCTCGCAAAGTCAAGTGAGGCGTCATTGGACAGGACAGAGTCTGGCCTTTGTATTGATACCAAACGTGACGATGTAAAATCTAAAAGAAAAAAAACTTTTTTATTTACTTATTTTTATTTGCAAAGCGATGGCATTGTCCATTTGTCACGTATAAAATGAGCAATACCACTGCCATTACTCACCTTCTCATTTCCCACGCTGGGAGCAAAATCCATGGTTTATACAACACCATCCTCCAAAACACATGGGAAATATTTCATTTTTTTCATGTTTTGGTTAAAATTGTATATTTTCTCAGAAAAATGATAATCCGGCCCTGGCCCCGAAGTGCAGGGAACGAAGGGTCACCGAACGTACGGTGACTTTTCGATTGTCTTTGAATAACCCTGATAGTTTTTTCAATCTTCCGGACTTTAGAATTGTGGATAACGGGTGCTCTAACTGTAATTATAAAACCATTAAAGATGTACCTTGTCCATGAAACCTAAGAATGCAATTCAGTATTCTCTTTTATTTTACAAAGATTTTGTCACCCCTCTGATATATAAAAGTATAGCCATGAGAACCAATATTCAACCCCAATTTTTATTGGGAATTTAAATACTGGTAAACCCACACTTGAATTTTCCAAATCGAAAAATGACTGAAAATCGTGCCGTTTTCAGCAACATAATTTTAATAGGTTGACTAAATATTATTGAGTTGACGACAAATTAACACGTAGTTGTTGCGGCACAGTACAATGGGCTGTCGACTTCTAGTACTTGATGATGGTTGTGATTGCCAGCAAAGTGTTTAAGGGCATGTCTCACATCAGTTCTCCATTATAACAGGGTACAAAGTCAACACACTGAAAAAGAAAAACGGATGAGCATCCCTCACTTTGTGCGCAGGGGACTGAGTGAACTTCACACAGGATTTCCAACTGTATTTCAGTCTTATATTTACCATCGCAAATATTGAGGTTTCAAATCTAAAAGGGGCCACTTCCTAATGACCTTCAAGATCAGGGAATGAGACTTATAGTGCTGTGAGTGACAGGATCTGGTGTATACTTTTTATCACAACGGACATGCTGCTCTTTTTGTCTTTTTTCCAGCCGCCTTCTTGTATCACCGAATTTCCAGCTTTTGCAAATTTCTGTTGATATTGTTTCTGAACAGGCTTGGGTTGAGGTTCTGGAGCCCAGAGGCTTTGTGGCTCTGACTCCAGGCTCAGACGTAAGAAGGATGCTCTTTTCTGAGGGTTTTCCATTTTGTTTTGTGCACCTTGGTCATAATATTAACAGACGAGTCTCTGTTATAATGTGGAAGTAATAGTTTATCAATAGAGAGCAGAGATTAGGTCAATAAAGGTATGCTGTAAATATTGCACAGACAGTCTAACATATAATACAGGAGATGAAACAGCACAGACAAGATACCAAAAACAAAACTTAATGCCAGAGCTACATGTCCTAGGAATGGCTGCATTAACCACCCATGTAAAGAGATTTAGGCACAACTCAGAAAACAGATGTACATAGTCACTGGACACAGTGACCCACACGCAGACTTTGCATAGCAATGGGGCACAGGCAAAATTCCAGTGTGATTCAGCCAGCAGGGTGCAGAGCCAACAAAGAGAAGCCCCAGGCTCAAATCCCAGACAGTTTGTTTTCAGACCTAGGGGTCGTGCAGGATTCTTCTCTTAATCTACTGTGTCCTTGCATCTGGGTGCCTAAACATTATCACCTCTAACTGAAGGATGGCACCTTATTTACAGAAACTGAGACTTCTCCCTGGCAATTCACATTCCTTGCAAACCTTCAGGTAGTAAAATATAGTAAACCCAGTCAGAGTCCAGAAAACTATACAGGTCTATTCAAAAGAAGGGTGAAACTCCGGAGAATGACTGAAGAAGTGAAAATTCTAGGTCAAAATAGCCAAACCAGAAAAATTCTCACATTTATCTCACTTTCCAAATTGGCTATTTGGTCTAGATTGTTCTCTTCTCCTGCCAGTTCTCCTGAGTTTCACCTTTCAGTGAATAGACCTGTTAGTATGTTAGAGTGGTTGCACAGAAGGCACTGGCACATATGTGGAGGTTATGCCCGAAGGCCACCAGATTAAGCTCTGAACTTGAGAAAGGTTGAGTCTCCAGCTAAAACCTTTGCTATTGCTGCTGTAAATAAAATACTTCCATGTTTCTGTTGCACCGAGTCCCTGCTTGCTTTTTTGTCTTCATAGGGATGACTTCCCCCTGAGCACCCAATTTCTACTGACGTTCTGAAGCACTGTTGCATCGTACCTGAGTGCCATCATCCCCTTTCTGCTGCTCACCAGAAAATAATGGGACCTGAATAACATTACGAAAAAAAGCACTGAACCTGTGAATCATTTTTATATATACTGTTGGCCAAATATAAAAAAATCCCAACTCTAATATTCATGACCCCCTTTTGCTTTGATTACGGCACACATTCGCTGGGCATGACTGTGATAAGCTTATGCAATGTCAAACGTACAGTATTTCCATCCACAGATGCATTAATTTGTCACCAAGATTTTGTATTGATGATGGGAGAGTCAGACACTGTGCAATGTCTTCTCAAACACATCCCAAAGATTCTCAATGGGGTTAAAGCTTGGACTCCGTGGTGGCCACTCCACATGTGAAAATTATTTCTCATGCTGTCAGGAGACCTGGCTCAGACAAGCCCGTGCCCGCACCTGACTCCGGCAGCCCCATTCCTGCCCTGCTCTTGCTTGATTTTGCCAAAGGTTTGTCTGCCACAGTATTAGGGTCCTGGAAAGCCTTACCTGGATGCCATGCTCATTCTAAGGAGCTTCAGCTGTACTCCATCCCACCTGATGAAGCCTCCTTAAAAGAAAGCTATGCCCTCTCCTACTTGCTTCAACATTGAAGTTTGGATGTGCATCCAAACAGTTCTGACCACCTGAAGCTCCCTGTTCCTCAGCCTCAAGAAATCCTCCTGTGATCCTGCCTTTCATCCCATCAAGAACCCTGCCTTGTACCCGATCGAGAATCCTACCTGAACCACCGGTACATTCTACCATTGCTTCATTGTGCCTTACCATGATTTTGGATTACCCGTGTATCAGACTCCCTTGCTATGGACTTGATTATTCTATTTGCCAGTCGCCTGCCAAGACCCCTTTCCCACAGACTCTGATTAGGATCCTGCTTGTCACCTGCCAAGACCCTTGCTTTGGATCCTCACCACGCTTATTGCCTGCTCCCTGTCTGGAACCCCTGACACGGACTTTCCAAGTTTTCTGTTTCTTCCTTCTGTGTCAGCCCTATTTCTGTCCTGTCAGTTTTGCCTGTGTCTAATCACTCCTTTATCTTTTTAGTTCTGTACTTAATTCAGTCCTCTTATGTGCTTCTTATTTTCTTCTAGGTCTTTAGATTTTAGTCCGTTTATCTCTGTTGCCTTTGTCAGCCCTTTTCCTGTGTCTACCTTTTCTATATTTATTGCTGTGCTGTTTTCTATTAGCTTTTGTTCCTGTCCCGCCAAATCTCCTCAATTTGTTCAGTTTACTCTTTTCTGCTTTTGCTTTACCCTTTCAATAAATAAACATCTTGCTGTGCCCTGCAATCTCCTTGACCTCATTATATCACTGCATCTTGGACTCGCACCTGCAAACTATGCACACACCGCATGCAATGGTGTATTTAGGTTTTGTGCTGCCCTAGGACCGACTAAACTCGTGCACCCCCTAATTTATATTTGACACACCTCTGCCTGTCAAAGTCACACCTCTTCCTCATTAAACCCACCCTTTCCTCTTAGAGCTCCGCCTCTTCCTCTATATATATTAAAAGGGGATACCAAGTGCCTACTTGTATATTTTGTATACCATTCCAAATGATGTATCTATTATTTTAAGAGATAATGAAATAAAATTATGAAATGTGCAAATTAAACCATTTTTACAAAGATCAGCCACGCGTGTCAAGTAAAAAAAAAAAAATAGCAGGCACAAAAGGAACTCTAGGTGGTGCACTGACCACACAATCACAAGGGCCTAACCCTCCTGGATAATTGAGAACAAACACATAACAACCCAACACAACAATAGGGTGGGTATAGAGTGCTAAAAGGGGGGTGATATGCATCCACAAACAACACAATGAATTTATTACTTAGACGTCAGCCAATATCAGAAAGGTAAAACACACTATTAAAAAACATAAATGAAAAGTAGGGAGTAAATAAGGCATTGTCTGAATAGTGCACCCTCATAACAATGAGGAGAGTATACAGAGAAGCGAGCCACTGGCTATTTAGTCAAAAATGATTTTTAACAATAGAAGGGCCCAGGTTTTCCTCTGCAGACCAAATGATGGATGTAGTGCCATCCAGCAGATGCCACAATTCAGCAGTCATAAAGCGTATTCATAGCACGGTACCACAGTCCAATAAATTAGCCCTTCTGGCCAATTGCCAGACACAAGTATACAATATATATATCAAATGACCCATATATTGAAGGTGTATAGCCATTTACCAAATTTGGTATGAGCGTACCACAGAGCTCCACAGCAATAAAACCCACATTAATGTACGGTGTGTATGAGAATACCACAGAGCTCCAAAGCAATAAAACCCACAGTAATGTGCGCTGTGTATGAGCGTATCACAGAATCCACAGCAATAAAACTCACAGTAATGTGCAGTGTGTATGAGCGTATCACAGAGCTGCACAGCAATAAAACCCACAGTAATGTGCGGTGTGTATGAGCGTATCATAGAGCTCCACAGCAATAAAACCCACAGTAATGTGTCGTATTTCATACCCCCATACACCACTCATTTAATTTCATACCCCCCCACTCACTCATTTTATTTCATCTCCCCCACACTCACTTCATACCCTCCACACTCAATTCATTTCATCTCATCCCCCCCACACAATTCATCTCCCCCACTCTCATTTAATTTCATCCCCACACTCATTTAATCTCCCCCACACTCATTTAATCTCCCCCACACTCATTTAATCTCCCCCACTCTCATTTAATCTCCCACCCACTCTCATTTAATTTCATCCCCCACTCTCATTTAATTTCACACCCACACTCATTTCATCTCCCCCACTCTCGTTTAATTTCATCCCCCCACACTCACTTCATACACCCCCCCCCCTCACCTTAGATACTGGGGATGGGTCCTGGGAGCTGCTATGGAGATCATGCAGCTGCATGATCATCATGCTGGAGGCAGCGCTAGGAGGAAGTGACGTCATATGACCACTTCCTCACAGCACTGCAGTGCAGAGTGCATGTGGCATCAGCAGCAGACCTGAGAGTAAGCAAGGTCTGTGCCCCATCGAGTCCCCCATAGTCTGTGGCCCCCGCCCCTACCAGAGACCCCACAGCTCCTGGGTGTGTGTTGCCATGATGAGCGAGGCTCCGCCCACCAGCAGAGACTCATCTCTATGGCAACCCAGCGCTTCCCTCCTTCAGCTCGCTCCACTTATGTAAGCTGCGTGCGCTGGAGGGAGAAAGCTTCCGGAGCTAAGGCCTTTTGATCTTAGAAACCGCGGGTCCCAGTGAGCGGCAGGGGGGCTTTTTTAGTGTAGAGGGTGGCATTTTTTGCTGCCCCATTAAAAATGCCGCCCTAGGCCTAGGCCAAGATACAGCTCTGACCGCATGACGCATGCTCCCAGAACCACTCTTGTACAATTTAAGCCTGATGAATCCTCACACTGTAATCTTGGAATATGCCTGTGCCTTCAGGGAAGAAAAAAAATCCATTGATGGAGAAACCTGCTCATTCAGTATATTTATGGAGTCAACTGCTTTGGGCTCATAATGTTGCTGAAAATAGACCTGACCATCTGAAGCAACCCCAGATATTTACAGGCTTGTATGGCAGTGGTATGGTGGTGGCTTTTTGTTGGACAGGCAGTGTACACATACGATTTCCAATCTCATCTGATTCATTCTCTAGAAAGCTTGAGGTCTACCAGTAGGTCCGAGGTCTCTCCTGTCAGCATTTGTGAACCTCAGTGGTTACCATCCCATCTCAATTGTAAAGTATGGAGGCCCTTGGATTAAAATAAAGATGGAAGAGAGCTAGTTTAAAGGATTTCTCTTCTCTTAATAATAGTTTGGGTATTGTATGTTATGTCCTCCCTTTACAAAAGTAAAGATTTAAAAACCATAACATATGAAGACCCTAATCAAATTCCATACATTCAGGTTGGCATGCCAAAAGCACTCTGACATAATAGATTAATGTATTTTTTAGATTTACTGAGTCTTTTTTTCCTTTTCCTGAATACAGCTACACTAAGTGCAGCTATTCACACAATTTTTCAATAACTTCAAGAGGTCATTGGACCTTTATGGGTACCTCTTCCACCATAAACTGTATTGACTCACTCTCGAAGATTATCCAACCATCCCTTTGTTCAATCTCTCTTTAAGGAACACACTTTTTAAAATTTAGCAGAAAGAGTTCCCCTGCCACACTGGTTGCTCAGCTTTGAAGATCCGTTGTCAGGAAGATGAAAGTCTAAGCCGGATTGGAATGTACCGAGGGGGAATGTGTAACAAGCCTGCCTGTGTTGACTTTGCACAAAATAGCTTTTCTTCTAGCAAGTAGCTGCTAATAACTGTGTAAATGCTGGTTCACATGGGTACTCATGAGTCATGAACACAGGTGCCGTACACCATTTCATATGGTTTAAATGTGTGTTGACCTTTACTAAATAAGGCCTTCATTTGAAAACCAAGAGGTCACAATTAGTTTGGAAAAATGTTATATTGCCTATTTTAGCTGCTCAAATAGCTGTTCAGGAATTTGTCAACCAACACTTTAGTGAAATACTGTTGTCCAGGATCACCAGGAAGGCCTTGAACACACAAAAGAGGTGTTTGCTACATATGTATGGAAAAAATGCCTAGTTATTGGATGAATCTATTCCCATTTCATTACATTCAGGATTTTTATTTTCACACCAAACCACTAAGACAATCCGCGCCTCATGCTTCCTTCCATGGTTATGCTATACAGTATTGGGAGATCTGAGTCACAGACCTGTTTATCATTTCAGGTCTTGTAACAAACTTACAGTAAGTCAGTAGTTTTACTTTCATCATACAATAGAAATGCAGAGTATTTCAAGGTTTATACAGTAAACGATGGAATTCCCGAATAATAAAAGTATTGCCTAGTTTTTTCATATTGTACAATAAATTCACGACACATCTTGAAGTTCTTATGGTAAGCAGGTAATTCATTTGAAACGATAAGTATTATTATTATTATTCTTTATTTATAAAGCGCTAGCATATTCCGCAGCGCTGTACAATAGGCACAGTATAGACAGGGTTACAATACATTGAACAACATTTGACAAACAGTACAGGAGGAGATGAGGGCCCTATTCCCGTAGGAACTCACAATCTGGGAGGGTTGGGGTTGAAAACAGGAGGAGAGGACTGTAAGGTGAGAGTGATTGATGGTTGCGTCAGTGAGTTGGGTGGTAGGCTTCCCTAAATAGGAACGTTTTAAGGGAGCGTTTGAAGGAAGAGAAGTTATGGGAAAGTCTGACAGTACGAGGGAGAGCTTTCCAGAGAGTGGGGGCTGCGCGTGAGAAATCCTGCAGTCTATCATGGGAAGAGGTGATGCGGGGAGAAGCTAGGCGCAGGTCACTGTTTGACCTTAGGGAGCGGGCTGGGGTGTATTTGGTGATTAGTGAGGACAGGTAGTGGGGAGCTGAGTTAGTGAGGGTTTTGTAGGTAAGGATAAGGATTTTGAACTTAATTCTGCAGTGGATGGGGAGCCAGTGAAGGGTCTCGCAGAGGGGAGCGGCAGAGACAGAGCGGCGGGTGAGGTGAATTAGCCTGGCGGAGGCGTTCAGGATGGATTATACGGGGGAGAGGCGGGACAGAGGGAGGCCAGATATGAGATTATTGCAATAGTCGAGTCGGGAGATTACCAGGGCGTGTATGAGTTGTTTTGTGGTGACAGCGGTAAGAAATGGCCGAATTCTGGAAATATTACGCAGTTGGTATCGGCAGGAGGAGGAAAGAGACTTGATGTGGGGGATGAAGGAAAGAGCAGAGTCAAGTGTAACTCCAAGACAGCGAACTTGGTTTGATGGGGAGATGGTGATACCCTCCACCGTGATAGAGAAGTCAGGAGGTGGGGAGGCATTGGAGGAAGGAATAAGTAGGAGTTCAGTCTTTGACATGTTGATCTTTAGGTGGTGGGAGGCCATCCAGGAGGAGATGCCAGATAAACAGTCACTGACTTTTGAAAGAACAGGGGGAGAGAGATCAGGGGTAGAGAGGTAGATCTGAGTGTCATCAGCATAGAGGTGGTAATTAAAGCCGAAGCTGTTGATGATTTTGCCCAGGGAGGAGGTGTAGATGGAAAAGAGCAGAGGACCAAGGACAGAGCCTTGAGGTACACCAACAGATAGAGGCAATGAAGAGGAGGAGTTACCAGCAAAGGACACACAGAAGGACCTGTTGGATAAATAGGAGTCAACCCAAGCAAGTGCAGTGTCACCGAGACCCAGAGAGTTGAGGGTCTGTAGAAGGAGGGGGTGGTCAACAGTGTCAAAAGCAGCCGAGAGGTCAAGCAGGATGAGAATAGAATAGTGGCCGTGTTTTTTAGCAGTTAGGAGGTCGTTGGTGACTTTGGTGAGGGCAGTTTCAGTTGAGTGTAGGGGACGGAAGCCAGATTGCAGGGGGTCAAGTAGGGAATTGGAGGACAGGAAGAGGGAGAGGTGGTTGAAGACTAGTTTTTCTAAGAGCTTAGAGGTAAGGGAATCAGGGATACAGGGCGGTAGTTGGATGGAGAGTTGGGATCGAGGGATGGTTTCTTTAGTAAAGGGGTAACTAGCGCGTGTTTGAAGGCGGATGGAAAGGAGCCAGTGGAGAGAGATAGGTTGAAGATGTGTGTGAGAGCAGGGGTGAGGGAGGAGGAGAGGGGAGGAATTAGATGTGAGGGAATGGGGTCGAGTGGGCACGTGGTGAGATGTGAGGAGGACAATAAGGAATTGACTTCCTCAGTGGCTGGGAGGAAGCGGCAGAGGGTGGCAGAGGGGACCTGTGGGAGTGGAGGTGGCAGATAACTATCTTGTGTTGGGATGTTGCTTCTGATAGTTAGAGTTTTACTGAGGAAGTAGTCTGCCAGGTCTTGAGCGCTGAAGGCAGCTGAGGGGGAGATGCAGGTGGGTAGAGGAGGGTGTTGAAGGTGGACCAGAGCCGTTTAGGGTTGGAGGACAGCGTAGATATAAGAGATGAGAAGAAGGATTGTTTGGCCAAGTGGAGGGCAGAGGTGTATGACCGGAGAATAAACTTGAAGTGAACAAAATCAGCTTCAGAGCGGGATTTGCTCCAGGCACGCTCTGCAGTGCGGGAGCATCTTTGCAGGTAGCGAGTTTGGAGGGTGTGCCAGGGCTGAAGCTGGCGGCGTGGGGCCTTACAGAGTCGAAGAGAAGCAAGAGTGTCTAGAGCAGAGATAAGCGTAGTGTTGTAGTGATTAGTGGCAGCATCAGGGCAGGTGAAAGATGAGGTGTGAGGGAGGTGGTGAAGTAGGTTGGAGAATTGATGGGGATCCACAGCATGTAGATTTCTGCGAGTGTGTGTGCGGGGGTGGGGGAGCAGGGTGTTTAGGAAGTCCAGATAGGTTGAAAGAGAGAAGGTGGTGGTCAGAGATGGGGAAAGGGCGACAGTTGAACTCAGAAATGGAGCAGAGGTTGGAAAAGACAAGGTCAATAGCATGACCATCGCAGTGGGTAGGGAGGAGGGAGGATTGTGTGAGTCCAAGGGAGGACGTGAGTGAAAGAAGTTTGGAGGCAGCAGGGGCGGAAGGATCATCAATGGGAATGTTGAAGTCCCCGAGAATTAGGCATGGAAGATTAGAAGACAGGAAGTGAGAAAGTCAGGTAGCAAAGTGGTCAAAGAACTGGGAGGTTGGTCCCGGTGGGCGGTAGATGACTGCCACCCTGAGGGCCAGAGGAGAGAACAGGCGGATGCAATGTGTCTTGAAGGAGGAGAAGGAGAGGGATGGGGGTGGAGGGAGATGCTGGTAGGTGCAGGTGGGAGAGAGCAGGATTCCAACCCCGCCACCATTTCTCTCACCTGGTCTGGGGGTATGGCTCAAGTGTAGACCGCCATGTGAGAGAGCAGCAACGGAGGCCGTGTCAGAGGGAGTTAGCCAGGTTTCAGTTAAAGCTAGGAGGTTGAAGGAGTTTGAAAGGAAGAGGTCATGGATGGCTGTGAGTTTGTTGCACACAGAGCGAGCGTTCCAGAGGGCGCAGGAGAAAAATTATTTTGTTGTTGTTCAGTGAAATTAGGCCGAAATCTGAAATCGGCACCTTCTTCTGCTACACTGTGGTTATTTTTCAGTTCGGCAAATACGGGCTTACCACCAATTCGGATCAAATATCTGAATTCATGGCTATACGTTTTAATGGAAATATATCAGCTTTAATGATTCAATTCGAGTTGATCAGTATGCAGATATCCAACCCCTCTCCCAAACGGTGAATGGTGTTGATAAAAGGATCTTAAAGCAGAAAAATAGAGGGAATCAGACTGAAATCTTTTTTTTAACCCCTTGGCTGCAGATGACGTGTGGGGGATGTCCTGTAGATTCCCCGCAACATGCCCCCACACCAGAGGTGTAACTAGAAACTTCAGGGCCCAGGTGTGGGAATCCATGAAGGCCCCCCCATCCTTGGCAAAAACATATTTTGCTATCCGTCCTCCCCGCCGTCCACATGCACTGGACACCTATAGGTCGACAATGTTGACTCCATACAATCAATGTCCTGTTTTTTTCCCAGGTTCACCATGACCACTTCAGTCCATCCCATTTTTAACGTAATGTGCACTATGAATATCTCACAGAGCTCCACAGCAATAAACCTCACGGTAATGTGCAGTGTGTAGGAGCGTATCATAGAGCTCCACATCAATAAAACTCACAGTAATGTGCACTGTGTATGAATGAATCATAGGCAAGGCCCCTAGTTGAGCTGCTCAGACGAGGCCCTGGCCTGCTGTGTGTGTGCTCTCTTGGACTCAGGGCCCAGATGCAGTGGCACTCACCGCATCCCTAGTAGTTACGCACCTGCCCCACATGTCACGGGGTTTACGCAGCCAAGGAGGAGACCCAACCACTCCAGATGGAGTCCGACGCAGTCTGAAATCTGGCCGTTCTGTGGGACCCCTCCCAGCACGTTGTATGCCGTTGTGCTGGCGTGCAATGACATCATATTCAGGCGCCATCCAGCAGAGCCCCGTCAATGCCTGAAGAGGAAGCGTGGGGTCCTTTGGACCCCACTATCTCCCCATCCAGAGGGGCTACAGAAAAAAGAGGCATCGCTGGAAAGGTCACAGTCTGACCTTTCCAACAATGCCGTCTAAACCCCTTAGTGTTGGACGATGTACTGAGTAAGTCATCCGCTATGATGCAGAGGACTCGCTCAGTGCATCGTCCCAGTATTGCTGACTTCTCCCAGAGGGGACTGAGATAATGAATGTCAGAACTGCTTCCAGGGGGGTCCCCTATCTCCTAATCCATAGAAGATAAATGGTTATGGTTAGTCTTGTTGAAAAGGACAGAGCATGGCCTTTCCAATGATACCAAACATAACCAGGTTATGTGTAACAAGCCACTGTAACATGACAAGCATGATAGCCCTTATGGACGAGGATAGAATGCAGGGTAAATAGGCAGTTTACTAATGAGCTGGTACTGGTTACAGCAGTTTCCATGGTGATGGGGTCACATGGGTGTGGTGCTGCCGTCCTAACGTCATCAGGACTCGACAGCATTCTGGGGGTTGGTGGCAGGATGTGCAGGGGAGCACAGAAATGGTGAGTAAAGATCTGTCTATAAAATGGTGATGTTTTTTATGTGATTTTATCTTGATGAAAGTTTGTGGATAACAAACTGAAATGTCGATCAAATAAAATTGATATATATGGTGAGACCCGAGAGTGCTGCTTGTTTCCTGATATATATATTGATTTATTTGTCTATTTTACTCACACAGATCCACTCAATTTCTATGCTTCCAATATTAAATCCCATAAGACGTGTCCATTAAGTGTCAGGATTGATCGAAATGAGGTACAGATGAGGCAACTTCCAACTAATCTCCCACATATACATAAGAAAAAAGTTGAATGGAGACACGCTCCAAGAAAACATTTGTGTTATATTATGATTTACAAGTTGTGGATCTATTCTCCAAACTATCCTGCTTGCATAATCTAATCCCCAGCATGAGAAATAAGGGAATGGTCATTTTAAAACACACTTCACACTCTACTTACCTTTATTTAACGGCATTATTTTTATAATGAGTCAACATTTTCAACCCAGCTCAACATAATATAAAAATAATTGTAATTTCTTAACGTCTCTCCTCAAATAACCTTACAATCTTTCTTCTACATCTTTACTTTGAAGAACATGCAAACACGCCCCAGACAAAGAATGATTAGGCATCGCTGTAGCTCACGTACCTGATTTCTGATGTCTGCACTGCTCGACGGTGTGAGATATTTATGCTCAAGGTACCAAGCTCTCTCCTGGTAAACTAACTTTGTTCCATATAACAGGCAGAACTGAAATAATAAAACAGCCTCATAAGCAATACATTGGAGGAAACAGAAATCATGTAAACATTCAACATGACACAATAAATGAAAATTTACTGCTGACACTCCAAAACCATAGTGTATTATGCTGCCTGCCAGCGCTGAATAGATCGATCTTGGCAGCTTATTACTTACCAGCTTTGCTATAAATGTCTTGGTCAAAGTGGGTCAAAATAAAAATCTTATACTTCCTGCCAAATTTCCGCACAGTGTTACTCAGCCGGAATGTGCATTTGCCAACTATTAAGTCTAATCTAAACAGCTGTAGAAATCCAAGGTTCATAGGATTATGGTTGACAACGTTTAAAAAACATAAAATCCAAAGCAAAAGCTATTTCCATTCAATAATCAGTGTCTAAATGTTTACGACTAGATGTGCGTTTGCCACCTTTTCGGTGCATAATCTAAGCAATGGATGTTGGTAGTAGGGTCGGTGTTCCCACTAGGCATGCTAGGCAACCGCCTAGGGCGCACTGCCACCTGGGGGCGCAGCCGGCCCTAACCTGGGTTCCATTATTGTACCTGTTCCTCATTGTGTGACTCTTGTAGCCAGCAATGGTGGCTCACAAAGCCAACATTGACGGCTTGCGGACCCCCGCTAGCGTCGCAGAAGTTGGTGTCATATGGTGATGCGAAGGTGCACCACAGATGACGTGCGGGCACCACCAGAGGCAGTTTAACGAAAAAAAGAGGCAGAAGAGAGAGAGAGAAAGGCAGAGAATAAAGAAGAGCACTAAAGAAAGGTACGAAAGAAAGAAAGAGGCACAGAAGAAAGAAAGAGAAAAAAGAGGCGAAAGAAGGAAAAAAATTAGGCAGATGACAGAAAAGGCGAAAGAAAGAGGCACAGAAGAAAGAAAGGAAGAGGCAGAGGAAAGAAAGAAAGAGGCAGAGGAAATAAAGAGAGAGGCAGAGGAAAGAAAGATATGTTTGTAGTCAGGAAGGAACTTGACTCTGACTATTTTTCACGATTCCTTAGTGAAAGAAATAGAACGCAGCGATTGGAAAAAGCCTAGCTATGAAATCCTAGTCAACTAACTTCTTACAAGTCACAATAAGCCCTTCCGCTATATAGGACTCCACTGTGCACCATGCATGGAGTTAGAAAGTAACAACCCAGAGTAGTGCCATTCTCAGAAAACTACTGGAAACGGAATGCAACTCAACACCAACTCCTCTTTAAATCGTCTTGTCTGTTCTTTTCATGTTGATAATATCCCGCTTTTAAGATACAAAAATGCATAATATCACCACAAGAGGAAGGGATGATCCGGGATTAATGCAGTGCATAGGTTAAATAAAACAATATTAACAACTTTATTGTAATTAAACAAAAGATCACACAGACATACATAAGACTAGACAGTGAAAAGGGAGGTCTGGGTTCCGGGATTACAAGGCTGTGCCACATGTACCCCAAAGGGGCCTTGCTCTGTATGGCAGACTTACCCACTTCCCTACAGGACAAACTAATTCATCCTCTACAGTTCATCCAGTTAAGGACATTTGCTACCAGACGACATATCAAGTTGGCTGCTCTTAACCCTATCTCTCATTTTGAAACATTGTGCCTTCGTGGTTCTTATCCTAAAGGTCTCATCTCAACAATATACCGCTCCATAACATCCTTGCTTGACTGGAAAGAACTCCCATACATACATGCCTGGGAGAGAGATCTTGGGGAGTCCCTTGAGGCGGACGAATGGACCGACATTTGGGAGGCCATGAAAACTATTTCGATCTGTACTGTACACCAGGAACAACTCATAAAAACGATTCTACGCTGGTATACCACGCCTGTACAAATAGCTCGCATGTCCCCAGGGACACCGGACCTTTGTTGGAGAGGATGTGGCCAAAAGGGGACTTATGCCCATATGTGGTGGTTCTGCCCCCAGGTACAAATATTCTGGGGGCAGGCCCACACATTAATCAAAGCTGTTATTCCACAGAGCACAATAATGGATCCATGGGCGTATCTTTTGTCCCGACCTTTCACGCATTTATCTCGGTCTGAAAACAAATTGCTTTCAAAAATTACTTTGGCGGCCCGCAGAGTACTGGCGGAATTCTGGAATTGTCCTAAAGTCCCCTCCTTCTCGAGAATTTATCCAAAGATTAGGGACGTTCAAATAATGGATGAGCTCTCTGCGATAACCAACCACACAATCCCCTCTTTTTACAAAACCTGGTCTCTATGGCTAGACCAGATGGGGTCGGCTCGATAGTATAAGTGATGCATGATATGCTGAATTGATATGTTGAAGTTGGCATAATTTAAAAATATTGAGAAAATCTGATACTTAGTCTCCACTGCTGACTGTATATTATCATATATGCGTGTATATATATCTTTGTTATATTTTGTTTTTCTCTTCCTTTCTTTCTCCCTGTTTCCCACCCACCCCCACATCTCCTTCTTTCCTTCTTTCTTTCTTTCTTTCTTTCTTTCTTTCTTTCTTTCTTTCTTTCTTTCTTTCTTTCTTTCTTTCTTTCTTTCTTTCTTTCTTCATACCCTTTTCTAATATCTCTATCTTTGGCTTTAACTCTTTTTTTTTTTTTCTTCTTCTTCTTGGGTTTGGGCAACCCACCACCCCCCCCCCCTTTTTCCTTCCACTCCCTAATGCTACTTTGGGATAGGCATACTGGTTATGTCGGTATAATAGATGCATGTTCTGTCTGTTGTTATCATATTGAAAAACAATAAAAAATGTATTAAAAAAAAAAGAAAAGGGAGGTCACATGTAGTCATGCAAATTAAAGTACATAGAAATTGTCATAGGTCTGACAACCCAATGTACATAATAATAATGATCTAATACCGAAGACAGACAGACTACAAATCAAGGACCATTACAGCAATTCTGCCATCAAAAATGAATGATCTTTTGTTTAATTACAATAAAGGTGATGTAATTGTTTTATTTACCCTATGTTCTGCATTATTCCTGGATCACCCCTAGGGGTTAGGCCTGATTTTGCTTTGGGATATATTACACCACGCAGTAAAGGGTGGGTGTATTATCTCCCCTTTTATCTCTTTTTTGCCATAATCGCACCACCTGTACCCTAATCCTCTTGTACGTACCTTTCACATCAGCATACTGCACATACACTCTCCACACCCTGATATCTGTCATCTTTGCTAAACCTTGGGGTGCAAAGACATGACTTTCGATCCCATTAGATGAGTTTTACCTAAATCACCACAATCGTTTACATACTATAGAGTTAATGGAATGCACACACTTATTGAGTCAAAGAATAAGGGTGCTCATTACGAAAAGATCCATAATACAGATATTTCTGGACTTCAGATCAGGGGGTAACTAGCGCACTTATTCTTTGACCCTGTAATTGTGTACTCGCCATTAACTCTACAGTATGTATCTTGACTGCTAGTCATATTGCTACTTCTGTAATAAACCGATGGCTTGCTTGCAGTAGTGCAGCAGTTACTCTTCTTTGTGCTGCAATCTTTTATATGTCAGACCAGACATGTTTTTAAATTCTAAATATATATAATTTTTTTTGCTTACTAATGGCCGTGTTTCTGTTTCTGAGAAACATGTCCTCTCTTGTGAACTGAAATAAAAAAACATGTTGATTTAATTCCTCTTTTCTGAAAGATTTTGTAATTCAGATTTCATAGCTCTACCAGCACGTGTGAGTGTGTGAAAGGAAAATCTTACTTGTAAAAAGTCGCCAGACTACACGATATTGCTACACACTAAAAATCACAAGTGCAGATTGTGTGGTTCTGCTGAAGCTCCTCGGGTCTCAAGCCAGCAATTTACAGTGAAAGAATGGACTTCCTAAAGGACACTAAATGATTAAATATGGGAGGCAGAGACCAAGCAGGGTTTGTTACCCCTCACTTTTTTTTTTTAGCATAAAGGGTTTTTAACCCCTTAGTGACCGGGCGGTTTTACACAAATCCGTCTTTTAGTGACCGCTGCTGTTTTTACGTTTCTGCACTGTTAGTGTTTAGGTCAAATTTTCCTCTTACTCGTTTATTCAACCCACACATATTATACACCCTTTTTCCCGCCATTAAATGGACTTTCTAGAAATACCATTATTTCCATCATATCGAATAATTTACTATAAAAAAAAATATGAAATATGAGGAAAAAAATGGTAAAAACACACTTTTTTGTAATTTAATCCCCAAAATCTACAACCACCCAAAACGACCCCGGCTAAATAGGTTCAAAATTTTGTCCCGAGACTAGAAATACCCAATTTTTACATGCGTTTGCTTTTTAACCCCTTCACTGCTAAGACAGTTCACCTATGTGCGCTGCGCTTATTCTGACCATTTTGTGCTAATTATTTTTAGATGACAGCCTAGGTCCTATTTAATTAAACCCCCCCCAGACAAAAAAAACTTTTAAAAAAAAATCATTTTTTTATTTTATTTAATTTTTTTATTATTTTTTTTTAATTAATTTTTTTTTTAACTTTTTTTTAAAACCAAACCTGGTCATGTTTGGTATCATTTGAAAGGCCATAATCAGGCCTTTCAAATGATGGCAAATATGACCATCTAGCTGCCATGGATCGGGAGATAAAGGGATCCTTAGGATCCCCTTATCTCTACATGGCAGCTAGATGGTTAACTGGCCCACTGACATCCTCACACATATGGTGAGGTTGTCAGTGGGTGGGGGGGGACCTGGAGGCTTGGCTGACATCCAAGATGTCAGCCCCCCTCCAGGTTTGAATCGCGTTTTGGCGCCAATTGGCGCCGCAACGTGTTCCGGTGGCGAAACGGTTAATGCCATACACAGCTGGAAAGGGGAGGCTCTCCCCTCTCCAGCGGTGCAAACGGCATCTCCCTAGCTTCAATGGTTGGGGAGATAGAGGGCTCCGAAGGAGCCCCCCCTCCCCTCCATTGAAATGCATGGGGACACCTGCTGATGACGTCACCACGCAGCGTGGCGACGTCATCAGCCTCGCCTGCCCATGTAAATCACATGGGCAGGCTTCCTCCCTGCCAGATCGCCGTGGGATCCGGCGAGGGAGGTGAGTATCGGGCGGGAGGGGGATTAGGCGCCGCTGACGTACCCTGTACGTCCGTGGGTCTAAGGGAGACCCGAGGACAAGACGTACAGGGTACGTCAGCGGCCCTTAAGGGGTTAAGCATACCCTTATTCCAGTGCTAGGTATTCCTCCCTTTGATAAGACTGCTGCTTCGTGGAGAAGCATCGAGAGGTATCATAGAGAGGTGTTGAGGAACAGCAGCTTTTCCTTAAGGCTGGGGTCAGACCAGCGCACGTTTAACGTGCATTCTGGCGCACATAATTACGGCTGCACTAGCAGCAGATGACGGGCAATGACGGCCAATATACGATGTACGGCCGCACAAAAGTCCGGCCGTGCAACGCAAGTGGAATTTGAACGCATTTTTTGGAGAACGCTGAACCGCTAGTACTGACGTACTGAGTGCGCAGCTGCGGCATAGCGGCGTGTGTGCGAGATTAGGAGATGTCAGACGCTGCTAATGTCCAGCCTACATAACGTCCAGACGCAAAAAGAGTTTTATTGACGATCCGTACAAAATCACGCCCGAAAATGCGCGTCGTCTGACCGTTTTTGCGCATTCCGTGAAAAAATACGTCAATGCGTTCGGACGCACTTTTTCACGTTCGCGGGGAAAAATGCTTTCGTCTGACCCTAGCCTAAAATTACCTCAACACACAACTGCGTGCTGGCATAATTTTTGGTCCTAGTTGACTCAATCTCAAAATGCTTTTCAGGACAGGAACACCTCCACTTTGAAGGTCTGTCATAGCAGCCATGGCAAATGGGGCATACTTACAGGGCCATGGCGCCTAGAGTGACACTTTAACTGCCTCCCACCTACATTCAGTTTTTTAAAAAAATTCTATCCAGGGTCCTCTATTAGTTTCCTTTTATTCAGTAGAGATTTATTGCCCTGTGTTATTCTTCAGTTCCTTTCTGTGATATATTAGATGTCTAGGGATAGAGGTCTTATTGTACGCAGTTGTTTTATTCAGGGGCGTAACAACAAGGGGTGCAGTGAGTGCCACTGCATTCAGGCCCCTGAGTCCGAGGGAGCACAGGCACAGCAGGCCAGGGTATCGTCTGGGCGGCTCAGCTGGGGATGATGGGGCCTTGCCTATAATTTTCTCATACACAGCCCACATTACCGTGAGGTTTATTGCTGTGGAGCTCTTTGAGATATACATAGTGCACAATACATTAAAAATGGGATGGACTGAAGTGGTCATAGTGGGCCTGGAACTAAAACGGGGCACTGATTGCATGGAGTCAACATTGTGGACCTGGAGGTGTCCAGTGCATGGGGACGGCGGGGGGTGTCAGCACAATATGTTTTTGCCAAGTGTGGGGGAGCCCTTTATGGATTCCCGCACCTGGGCCCCCTGAAATATCTAGTTACACCTCTTGTTTTATTCGACCCTTCGATATGTTTTTCTTTCTATAGGAGGAAGATGACCTAGAGCAAATTTTTAGCACTCACCAATGAAATGTTCCCGCCAGTAGCGTGTTTTGCTTTACGACCAACAATAATTCAAGTCCAATTACCCACACTACATTGTAGCATTAGTAATTCAAGTCAATGATTTGAAAAACACAAAAACAACCTGAAAACTAAAAAATTTTCATTTAAGTCGGTGTGACTATTATAGTTTAGGAAACATCTTCTGACGGTCATTTGCAGATTTTCATATGTTAAAACATAGCAACTCTGCCTTTGTATCCAGATGTTCCAAATAATTAAAGTAAAAAAAACATTCCAACATAAATCAAAACACATCAGGACGGAGGAGAATATAACAATTATAAAACTACGGATGTATTTTATAGCCAAAAAGAAAACGTTTCTTGTATTCCTGAAGCATAATTGCAAACAGTTGCAAAGTGCTTAACAGTCCCTTGTTTTAGATCACTATCAGCAAATGGGATGTATGATATATTACATTTTATGGTCTCCTGTTGTTTCCAGGGCTACTTCCTATGTTACGAAGCTTCTTATTTTACTGCTTAACCACAAGTCCAAATATGACAACATTGTGGCTATGAACAAGTTCTCAACGTTTGTCTTGCTCAGAAAATTGAGTTACTTTTCATAAAATCTTTTCATATAAAATGTATATATATATATATATATATATATTAAATGTTGATTGGGTGTGATTAAGTGATTTACTTAATCTTCCTTATGTTTGGCAGACAATATCATGTCAGCGAGAATGAAGGGGAGGCAAAGTATAAGTGACGTGTTTATGAACTGTTCTACTCTTCTAGTAACACGGGGGGGGGGGTTCCAACTAAACAAAACTTGCTTTGCATTAGATGTCATTTCTTTTTGGACAATTGCTTAGTTAATTTGTTGCATGGTTTCATTTTAATAGTAATGTAACAGTGTAGTTAGATATACACATTATGTAGATCACAAACTAGCAAATTGTTTTCTTCAGCTGTGGCTTATTTTCCTAACAATGCAAATCTTTACTTAGCCAAGGTTCTATATCTTCTTCAAGATTTTCACAAGGTTGCTTGGTTGTAGGAGGAAAATCAACTGTCTTCTTGGACCTTCCATCAGCTCCTTTAGCATCCCACAGGGTACCTTATGACACATCTGTAGAGTCTCGGATTCCATACGTCTGGTGGATAGTTTGCAGGCACACCGTGCCATGGAGAGAGATTACTCATTTTTGTCCTCGGTCCACCTTTCGTGTTTTTGCTTGGATTACATTTTAGCTCAACAACACTGGTTTGACTTGAATCAGAGGGGACTAAATGAACTCAAACATGGTCAGATCCTTCGATGATCTCCCTGTCGCTCCTATCTCTGCATTTTCATACTCAGGAGTGAACATAGAGACTGGATCCCTCCCGGCTCTCTGATCCTCTGTTGGAGCAGGGGGTGTCCACAGCAACTCAATATTACTTTGCTGAAAATCTGATTCTTGGTGACTCAAAAACAGTCTGGGAGACCCACAAAGCTGTTCTATTTGATATGTTTACCAGCAAGGCCACAGCCCTTAAATCAGAAAAGAATGGGCAAAATCACCAACTTGTTGGAATACATACAGATGGCATTTAGGCTAGAGTCAGACGAACGCAGTCTGAGCGCACTCTGCGTGCGTGCATAACGGACAGACGTACTGACGGAAGATACTGTAGACACCACACGATCTGTTCTTCTTGACGGACGTAGAAAAGAAAAAGGGAATTATGGGAACTAAAAATAATATGAAAAATGAAAAAAATTTGAAAAGGATATGAAAAGCCATTGTGTGCGTCAAGGTGCTGGACGTCGCAAATGCGCTGCGTCTGACAACTCCTCATCACTCACACAGAGTGCTACGCGGATGTGGCGTACTCTGTGCGTCCATGGTAACGGTTTTACGTTCTTGCCTAATTTGCGTCTGTTTGCCACGTGCATTGTGCGTGCACAGTTCGGTGTGGACGCATTTAGTGTGTGGGTCTCTATTGATCATGATTCTATGCTACGACGGACGTTAAACTTTGCGGCAACACGGACGTGATCACTGCGTTCGTCTGACACGGGCCTTAGAGATTGAGCCTATCACATCCCACAGTGAGGAGGTCTCCTAAAACATTGTTTGTTTCAGACAGTGGATAACTCTGCTTCTCAAAATCAAGGCTCTCTTTATGGCCTTTAAAACCAAGAGCTCTTCACCTTGCAGGTAAATTTCCCAGGTTAAAAGGATAAACGAGACCATACGGCGCATAAAACATGAACAGATAATTGTATGAACTGCTGATTAATAGGAGTAAAAGTGAAGGTGTCCTCCAAGATATAAAAGGTGTCCTTAAAAATGCAAAAAATGTCCTTTAAAATACCAAATAGAGGAGGTAAAAGAGTACAAGAAAATTGTAAAAAGATTAATAAGTCAATTTGTGCAAATTAAGTCAGTGGTTTATACTCAAGGGGTGTTGTTGATTGAAGACAAATACATTAATCTTCACTGTGGTGTGGATGTCAAATCTTCTCTTTAAAGTGTCCCCTCAGGGAAAAATAAATAAAGGCAATAATAGTGCAGATGGTCTTACTGAGATGAGATAATTTAATAAAATGGATGTTTCACTCACATTTATTAGAGCCTAAGGGAAATCCAGGCTCAAGGAAAATAGCTTGTGGCCAAGTATAGGGTGGCACGTCCCTCCTTTCATCTGTGGTGATTACTAGATAAAGCAGAGCACTCCCATAGCGTAACTCTGTGCAATACAGGTAGAGAGTTAAATTAAAATGGTCACACTCACCAGTTATAGAGCCTCTCAATTCCAGGCTCAAGGAGTATCGCCTTGGGTCCTCTTAAGGTGGGGGCCCAAACCTCTTTGATGTAGCAGCAGTTGGTCCAGATGTCCAAAAGGAGGAAAAAGTGGCGAATGCAAAATATAGATAATGAATTTATTGGAATAAATAAAATCCTGGACAAATTGTACCGAGACGCGTTTCGGCTAAAAGCCTTCCTCAGTCGGTATGTTTAGTGTCCATAAAGTGCAAGTAAAGTAAAAGTGAAAATGAAAGTGTCCTCTTATATAGTATCATTTCCTGCCACATTCAATTTGTTAACTCCCTATTTCCTGTTGGTCGATTTCCGTTCGTTCGGATTTACCCAGAAGTGCTTTGCGGTCGTTTCGGAATAAAAACGAAAATGAATACGATACATTGAACGATCGCGGGAAATCCGAATATTTTGAACAATCGCAGCAGTTACGAATCTTTAAAACAATAATCTTATATTGAAAATTTAAAACAAGGCTTAAACCAAGTTGTAGCCTATATAAAATACGGAGATTCGGAAAAACGGGCAGCATTTCGCATCGAAAGTAAACAAAAAAAGTCGACCAATAGAATTCTACGAAAAGTCGTAAAGGTTATTATCATGATCGAAATGCACACATAGTCCCGGCATACTAAGATCAAGTGAAATACAGGTCAGGTATATACATACGATACGAAAAAGAAAAGAAAAGCGAAAGAAAATTTCTTTCTTTAATTTCACCATACGTAGACTGGACAAACCCTTTTTACCCAGAAGTGCTTTGCGAAAATTTTCTTAGTTTCGTTTTCGTTCGTATCCATAGTCTGGGATTTACCCAGAGAGGCCTTGCGAATACTTATTAGTCTCGTTTTCGTTCGTATAATGAACCTGACTTTTTACCCAAGGTTTACTCGATTTTTTAGGATAGTGATTAATGATAATTCATCTTTTCGTATATAAGAAACGAAAGGAACGGGAAAAGAAGGGCGAAAAGTATATGAATTTTCTTTTCGTATCTAGTAGAAATAAAAATAAATATAAAAATAAAAATAAAAATAGAGAGGTATATATGCTGGAAAGCAAGGATGTTGTCAAATAGACATATTCAGATAAAGATAGGGGAGAAGTTTTAGTAATGTCTCATCATGGTCGTTCTATATAAATAGATTGGGAAGTTGATCATAAGAAAGTTATTAAAATCTCATAAAAATGGGCTCGAATTATAGAATATATACATGGTGGTAAAAATATTAATATTATTGATATTAAAATATTAAAAATATTAATAAAAATGGAGAGCTGAGTATCATAAAAATGGGTATAAAAATGTATCGAGGGGGTCATCTAAAAGGAAGAAGGGGGGAGGGAGTATTATATCATTTAAAGGAATAATTAATTAGCTGTTAAGAAAATGGCACAGTTCAAAATCTGCATTTAATCCATGTGGCTGAAGTGTATTCATTAAAAAAATCCACCTCATTTCTTCTTTGCCTAGTCGTGTTTCTAGGCTTCCTCCTCTCCAAAGGGGTTCAAGTTTTTGGACTGCCATGAATGAGAGGCCTTCTGGGTTTTGCCCATGTTTTAATTTAAAATGTA
Organism: Leptobrachium leishanense; assembly: GCA_009667805.1. Taxonomy (NCBI): domain Eukaryota; kingdom Metazoa; phylum Chordata; class Amphibia; order Anura; family Megophryidae; genus Leptobrachium; species Leptobrachium leishanense. Next base: position 291,738,094 of record CM019066.1, read on the forward strand.
ATGATACACTATGCTTATCGAAACCTTTCTTAATATTTCTTATATGCTCCTGTATACGTATATTGAGTGGCCGTGTAGTACGTCCCACATATCTGAGTCCACAAGGACAAGTTAAGACGTATATAACATTTTTTGAAAAGCATGTTATCATTCCTTTGATTCTAATTTTTTGGCCATTTCTTTCAATCTCCGAACTTATTTGTTTCTTGCCTTTGGTATTTCTGCAGTTTAAACAGTTTCCACATTGGTGGAAACCTTCTTTATTCCAAAGTGGTTAGGTACTTTCTTATTTCTTACCCTATGTGAGAGTTCCATCTTTAGATTCTTCACCCCTCTGCATATAATACGTGGTATCGTTGGGAGGATGCCATTCAATATAGGGTCTCTCTGTAGTATTGGCCAATGCTTCTTAATACTTTTCCTTATTTCTTTATTGAGAGGATTATAAGAAAATATAAATGGCACTCCTTCCATATACCTCTGCGTGGGATCCTCTTTCTTTTTCTTCAGAAGTTCCAGTCTTTCCATTCTTCTAACTTCTGTTCTTGTGTCCTCCAAGGTCTGTGGGTTGTACCCTTTCTCAACGAAATCCAAATGTAATTTCGCGGACTGGGTGTCAAAGTCCGAAAGTTTGGTACAGTTTCTTTTCATTCGTAAAAACTGTCCTTTCGGGACGGCATTAAGCCACTGAGGTAGGTGGCAACTCCGGCGTTCTATAAAACTATTACAATCCACGTCTTTAAAGTGCGTCTTAGTCTTGATCTTATTATCCTCAACAAAGATTTTTAAATCTAAAAAGACAACTTCACTAGTACTCCAATTTGAGGTTAAGATAATGCCTCTATCATTGGTGGCTAAAAGATTAAGAAAAGACTGTAAAACTTCAACTCCCCCTCTCCATATAAAAAATATGTCGTCGATATACCGGCGATATAAAACCAAGTTTGTTTTCCAATCAGATAAAAATGAATTTTCCCAATGTGCCATAAAAAGATTCGCAAAACTAGGGGCAAATCTTGTTCCCATTGCTGTACCAGACACTTGTAAGTAGAACTCCTCTGAAAACCAAAAATAATTGTGTTCAAGTATAAGTTGTATGCCCTTAAGGATAAATTCGATCTGTTCCGGCTGTAATTTTTGACCTTTCTCTAAAAAGAATTTAGCTGCCTCTATCCCTTTATTATGCGGGATGATTGTGTATAATGACTGGACATCGCTGGTGACTAGTATGTCACCGTCTTTCCAGTCTGCGTCCGTCAAAACATTGATCATCTCTATAGTATCTCTCAGGTAAGTCTCAGTAGTCGTAACATATGGCTGTAGTTGTCTATCAAGATATTCTGAGAGTCGGCTGGAAATTGACCCTATACCTGAGATAATTGGCCTGCCTGGTGTTTTTCTAAGTTCTTATGGATCTTAGGTAAAAAAAAAAAAATAGGGATTTTCGGATGGTCGATTTTTAATACTTGAGTTCATTATTGTTCAGGATGCCAAGTAAATGGCCCTGATCTAGATATTCATGGAATAAATGCTTAAAATTCACCGAGGGATCATTCTTTAAATGTCTGTACGTTGTTTCATCTCCTAGTATTCGCATGGCTTCATTCTTATAATATTCGGCCGTCATAATTACTACTCCTCCACCCTTATCTGCGGGCTTGATTACGATATCATCATCCTGTGTTAATTCACGTAATGCTTTCCGTTCTTGCTGTGTCAAATTATCCTTACTTTTATGTTCCATCTTTTCCAAATCAGATAAAACCATTTGTTCAAAAGTAGTGATCTCCGAAGAGATCATAGATTTTGGAAAAAAGGTGGATTTTTCTTTTAGATTGGTATGTGTATAAAATGCATTGTTGCATTCCTTTCAATCGGGTTTTTGGAAAAGTATTTTTTCAGGCATAGGTTTTTCTTAAATTTTTGTATATCATATACATATTGAATTTATCTAGTTTGTTTGTGGGAGCAAACTTCATGCCCTTTTGAAGGATTCGGTGTTGGTGGGCAGAGAGGACTTTATTGGTTAGGTTGTATATTCCTCCGTTCGTCCATACTTTCTCCTTCCGTTTAGTTCTCCGTCTTCCAGCTCTACATCCTCTTCTTCCAAGAAGTCTTCCACACCTGGTGACCATCCTCTTTTTAGAGAGAGGTTCTTCCTTTTCAGTCGATAATTGGCCGACTGAAAAACCTCTTCTTTATTATTGTCCTGAGCTAGAGGTTGGAACCGATTGTAGGTATAGGTATCCTGATTATTAGGATGATATACAGGATCTCTCCTTTTTGTATATCTATTGTCGTTATTCTGAGGCCTCCTGTAAGGAACTGTAGTGTACCCATAGGAAGAGTGGTGATCTCTTCGTTGGGACTGTCTGTTCTCTTGTTGGGGTCTAAAGCTTCTAGTATTATCGAAGGGGCCCCTTCTTGGTTCAGGATATCTGGGGTTGGCCGGCCGGTATCTACCTGGGTTTCTCCAAGTGGGGTTGGTGGAATGAGCTATTTCTGGTGCTGCTCTTTGAGGGGTCAATGGAGTGCCTCCTCCTGATTTATCAGATCTGGGTCTCCTCCGAGAGTCATTCCTCAATTGCATAAATCTGGTGGTGGTTTTATATTGGGACATTGAGTCTCGAGTATCAAAATACACCGAAGGTGGGTCTTGTTGCCCTATTTGCCAAACATTCCCACGTTGATAATCTGTTAAATCTCTCTGATATTTTTTCTTTTTACGTTCTTTTATTTCACTGTCTAACAGACTCAGATCCACCTCTAATTTTTCAAAAAAAGGTTTCATTTCTTGTTCGGTTAGGGTGGTGTTCAGTTCGGCATGGGTGTTTTCAATATTCTGATTCAATTTTTTCAAATTTTCATTTCTCCTATCTACAATTAATCTCATGCTATGCAGTGAGAAGCCTTCAAGCATAGTACCATCTTTCAAGGAAGACTACATCGTCTTTATCACAGGCTGGATTCTTATTGAATCTTAAACCTCTAGGGACCATCTTATCTTTTAAATATTTCTCTAGGGAAATTACTTCCCATTTGTCCCTAATCTCTTTCCTCAAATCTTTCTCTAATTGTCGCATCATTTGACTTTATCTATTGGTATATTTGCTATGGCAGAATTGCTGCCCTCAAAAGTGTTGCCATCATCTATGCAAAATTTTTTGCGGAAATCCATCCTAAATGTGCTGCCCAATGACACTGAAGGTTTATTTTAATAGAAGAGTTGATTTAAAAAGTGTGTATACGGGTATACACTGTACAGTGTGGGCGCTTGTTAATTTTAGTTAAAGTGCTATGTGAATAAATATTCAATTGCTGCCTAAGTATGGTAAAAAGCACATAAAAAACAACCAAAATACGTGCCAAGATTAAGATAAAAGGATAAACGAGACCATACGGCGCATAAAACATGAACAGATAATTGTATGAACTGCTGATTAATAGGAGTAAAAGTGAAGGTGGTCCCTAGAGGTTTAAGATTCAATAAGAATCCAGCCTGTGATAAAGACGATGTAGTCTTCCTTGAAAGATGGTCTACTATGCTTGAAGGCTTCTCACTGCATAGCATGAGATTAATTGTAGATAGGAGAAATGAAAATTTGAAAAAATTGAATCAGAATATTGAAAACACCCATGCCGAACTGAACACCACCCTAACCGAACAAGAAATGAAACCTTTTTTTGAAAAATTAGAGGTGGATCTGAGTCTGTTAGACAGTGAAATAAAAGAACGTAAAAAGAAAAAATATCAGAGAGATTTAACAGATTATCAACGTGGGAATGTTTGGCAAATAGGGCAACAAGACCCACCTTCGGTGTATTTTGATACTCGAGACTCAATGTCCCAATATAAAACCACCACCAGATTTATGCAATTGAGGAATGACTCTCGGAGGAGACCAGATCTGATAAATCAGGAGGAGGCACTCCATTGACCCCTCAAAGAGCAGCACCAGAAATAGCTCATTCCACCAACCCCACTTGGAGAAACCCAGGTAGATACCGGCCGGCCAACCCCAGATATCCTGAACCAAGAAGGGGCCCCTTCGATAATACTAGAAGCTTTAGACCCCAACAAGAGAACAGACAGTCCCAACGAAGAGATCACCACTCTTCCTATGGGTACACTACAGTTCCTTACAGGAGGCCTCAGAATAACGACAATAGATATACAAAAAGGAGAGATCCTGTATATCATCCTAATAATCAGGATACCTATACCTACAATCGGTTCCAACCTCTAGCTCAGGACAATAATAAAGAAGAGGTTTTTCAGTCGGCCAATTATCGACTGAAAAGGAAGAACCTCTCTCTAAAAAGAGGATGGTCACCAGGTGTGGAAGACTTCTTGGAAGAAGAGGATGTAGAGCTGGAAGACGGAGAACTAAACGGAAGGAGAAAGTATGGACGAACGGAGGAATATACAACCTAACCAATAAAGTCCTCTCTGCCCACCAACACCGAATCCTTCAAAAGGGCATGAAGTTTGCTCCCACAAACAAACTAGATAAATTCAATATGTATATTGATATACAAAAATTTAAGAAAAACCTATGCCTGAAAAAATACTTTTCCAAAAACCCGATTGAAAGGAATGCAACAATGCATTTATATACACATACCAATCTAAAAGAAAAATCCACCTTTTTTCCAAAATCTATGATCTCTTCGGAGATCACTACTTTTGAACAAATGGTTTTATCTGATTTGGAAAAGATGGAACATAAGAAAAGTAAGGATAATTTGACACAGCAAGAACGGAAAGCATTACGTGAATTAACACAGGATGATGATATCGTAATCAAGCCCGCAGATAAGGGTGGAGGAGTAGTAATTATGACGGCCGAATATTATAAGAATGAAGCCATGCGAATACTAGGAGATGAAACAACGTACAGACATTTAAAGAATGATCCCTCGGTGAATTTTAAGCATTTATTCCATGAATATCTAGATCAGGGCCATTTACTTGGCATCCTGAACAATAATGAACTCAAGTATTTAAAAATCGACCATCCGAAAATCCCTATTTTTTATTTTTTACCTAAGATCCATAAGAACTTAGAAAAACCACCAGGCAGGCCAATTATCTCAGGTATAGGGTCAATTTCCAGCCGACTCTCAGAATATCTTGATAGACAACTACAGCCATATGTTACGACTACTGAGACTTACCTGAGAGATACTATAGAGATGATCAATGTTTTGACGGACGCAGACTGGAAAGACGGTGACATACTAGTCACCAGCGATGTCCAGTCATTATACACAATCATCCCGCATAATAAAGGGATAGAGGCAGCTAAATTCTTTTTAGAGAAAGGTCAAAAATTACAGCCGGAACAGATCGAATTTATCCTTAAGGGCATACAACTTATACTTGAACACAATTATTTTTGGTTTTCAGAGGAGTTCTACTTACAAGTGTCTGGTACAGCAATGGGAACAAGATTTGCCCCTAGTTTTGCGAATCTTTTTATGGCACATTGGGAAAATTCATTTTTATCTGATTGGAAAACAAACTTGGTTTTATATCGCCGGTATATCGACGACATATTTTTTATATGGAGAGGGGGAGTTGAAGTTTTACAGTCTTTTCTTAATCTTTTAGCCACCAATGATAGAGGCATTATCTTAACCTCAAATTGGAGTACTAGTGAAGTTGTCTTTTTAGATTTAAAAATCTTTGTTGAGGATAATAAGATCAAGACTAAGACGCACTTTAAAGACGTGGATTGTAATAGTTTTATAGAACGCCGGAGTTGCCACCTACCTCAGTGGCTTAATGCCGTCCCGAAAGGACAGTTTTTACGAATGAAAAGAAACTGTACCAACATTTCGGACTTTGACACCCAGTCCGCGAAATTACATTTGGATTTCGTTGAGAAAGGGTACAACCCACAGACCTTGGAGGACACAAGAACAGAAGTTAGAAGAATGGAAAGACTGGAACTTCTGAAGAAAAAGAAAGAGGATCCCACGCAGAGGTATATGGAAGGAGTGCCATTTATATTTTCTTATAATCCTCTCAATAAAGAAATAAGGAAAAGTATTAAGAAGCATTGGCCAATACTACAGAGAGACCCTATATTGAATGGCATCCTCCCAACGATACCACGTATTATATGCAGAGGGGTGAAGAATCTAAAGATGGAACTCTCACATAGGGTAAGAAATAAGAAAGTACCTAACCACTTTGGAATAAAAGAAGGTTTCCACCAATGTGGAAACTGTTTAAACTGCAGAAATACCAAAGGCAAGAAACAAATAAGTTCGGAGATTGAAAGAAATGGCCAAAAAATTAGAATCAAAGGAATGATAACATGCTTTTCAAAAAATGTTATATACGTCTTAACTTGTCCTTGTGGACTCAGATATGTGGGACGTACTACACGGCCACTCAATATACGTATACAGGAGCATATAAGAAATATTAAGAAAGGTTTCGATAAGCATAGTGTATCATTACATTTTAAATTAAAACATGGGCAAAACCCAGAAGGCCTCTCATTCATGGCAGTCCAAAAACTTGAACCCCTTTGGAGAGGAGGAAGCCTAGAAACACGACTAGGCAAAGAAGAAATGAGGTGGATTTTTTTAATGAATACACTTCAGCCACATGGATTAAATGCAGATTTTGAACTGTGCCATTTTCTTAACAGCTAATTAATTATTCCTTTAAATGATATAATACTCCCTCCCCCCTTCTTCCTTTTAGATGACCCCCTCGATACATTTTTATACCCATTTTTATGATACTCAGCTCTCCATTTTTATTAATATTTTTAATATTTTTAATATCAATAATATTAATATTTTTACCACCATGTATATATTCTATAATTCGAGCCCATTTTTATGAGATTTTAATAACTTTCTTATGATCAACTTCCCAATCTATTTTATATAGAACGACCATGATGAGACATTACTAAAACTTCTCTACCCTATCTTTATCTGAATATGTCTATTTGACAACATCCTTGCTTTCCAGCATATATACCTCTCTATTTTTATTTTTATTTTTATATTTATTTTTATTTCTACTAGATACGAAAAGAAAATTCATATACTTTTCGCCCTTCTTTTCCCGTTCCTTTCGTTTCTTATATACGAAAAGATGAATTATCATTAATCACTATACCCTAAAAAATCGAGTAAACCTTGGGTAAAAAGTCAGGTTCATTATACGAACGAAAACGAGACTAATAAGTATTCGCAAGGCCTCTCTGGGTAAATCCCAGACTATGGATACGAACGAAAACGAAACTAAGAAAATTTTCGCAAAGCACTTCTGGGTAAAAAGGGTTTGTCCAGTCTACGTATGGTGAAATTAAAGAAAGAAATTTTCTTTCGCTTTTCTTTTCTTTTTCGTATCGTATGTATATACCTGACCTGTATTTCACTTGATCTTAGTATGCCGGGACTATGTGTGCATTTCGATCATGATAATAACCTTTACGACTTTTCGTAGAATTCTATTGGTCGACTTTTTTTGTTTACTTTCGATGCGAAATGCTGCCCGTTTTTCCGAATCTCCGTATTTTATATAGGCTACAACTTGGTTTAAGCCTTGTTTTAAATTTTCAATATAAGATTATTGTTTTAAAGATTCGTAACTGCTGCGATTGTTCAAAATATTCGGATTTCCCGCGATCGTTCAATGTATCGTATTCATTTTCGTTTTTATTCCGAAACGACCGCAAAGCACTTCTGGGTAAATCCGAACGAACGGAAATCGACCAACAGGAAATAGGGAGTTAACAAATTGAATGTGGCAGGAAATGATACTATATAAGAGGACACTTTCATTTTCACTTTTACTTTACTTGCACTTTATGGACACTAAACATACCGACTGAGGAAGGCTTTTAGCCGAAACGCGTCTCGGTACAATTTGTCCAGGATTTTATTTATTCCAATAAATTCATTATCTATATTTTGCATTCGCCACTTTTTCCTCCTTTTGGACATCTGGACCAACTGCTGCTACATCAAAGAGGTTTGGGCCCCCACCTTAAGAGGACCCAAGGCGATACTCCTTGAGCCTGGAATTGAGAGGCTCTATAACTGGTGAGTGTGACCAATTTTAATTTAACTCTCTACCTGTATTGCACAGAGTTACGCTATGGGAGTGCTCTGCTTTATCTAGTAATCACCACAGATGAAAGGAGGGACGTGCCACCCTATACTTGGCCACAAGCTATTTTCCTTGAGCCTGGATTTCCCTTAGGCTCTAATAAATGTGAGTGAAACATCCATTTTATTAAATTATCTCATCTCAGTAAGACCATCTGCACTATTATTGCCTTTATTTATTTTTCCCTGAGGGACACCTTTAAAGAGAAGATTTGACATCCACACCACAGTGAAGATTAATGTATTTGTCTTCAATCAACAACACCCCTTGAGTATAAACCACTGACTTAATTTGCACAAATTGACTTATTAATCTTTTTACAATTTTCTTGTACTCTTTTACCTCCTCTATTTGGTATTTTAAAGGACATTTTTTGCATTTTTAAGGACACCTTTTATATCTTGGAGGACACCTTCACTTTTACTCCTATTAATCAGCAGTTCATACAATTATCTGTTCATGTTTTATGCGCCGTATGGTCTCGTTTATCCTTTTATCTTAATCTTGGCACGTATTTTGGTTGTTTTTTATGTGCTTTTTACCATACTTAGGCAGCAATTGAATATTTATTCACATAGCACTTTAACTAAAATTAACAAGCGCCCACACTGTACAGTGTATACCCGTATACACACTTTTTAAATCAAATTTCCCAGGTTGCCTATTGGTCTGCAATCTCAAAAATGCAACGCCCTGGCCTGTATTTCCCGTTTAAAATGCTGGATCAACAAGTAACTTCTCGGCCTGATAAAATCTTAATGGCTTTACGTTTTCCTATAATGAGTTATACAACCTTGACCCTGATGCTCTCTCCCAATCTCAAGAAGCAGTGATTGCATTGCACCTTTTCACTAAGTTACATACCATATTGACAACTGAAGAGGTAGCCTTTCTGAGCTCACCTATACAGGTGGAGGAAATAGGCCCTGTAGGCCTCCAAAGCCTATTCCTTACCAGGGCGGCTGCAACAATCAGATGTATCAAGCCCAGTTCATGTATAAAGCATAACAAGAAAAAATTGTGTCATTTGTGCTTATACCTATAGCTCTATGTGAAACAAAAGGCAGAGGTTTTGGTTTACTGGAATAGTCATTAAAGTGTAAGCTCACCTGCCACGTCAAGGCACCTCTGGTTAGGCGAGTCCTACCTAATGAAGCCAAGAGATGCTTTTCTAAGCATCCACATATTCACATGCGGCTTTTCAGCTAAGAGACAAAATGGTGGGTTTTACTTATACCCTCACCAATCGAAATGGTTCTTATATGATGTTTAGAGGGGGGGCATTGAGTGTGTTAGGTCAAGTCTAGATTGATTCCTAGCCCCTGCTGGGATGGGATTTTCTTCCTCTTCTTCTCCTACTTCTTCCTTTTCTTTTTCTCTTGTCCCTCTCTTTTGTCCCCATCTGTTTTTCTGTTCTACTCATTCTGACCCGTTGTTTCTATCGGGTGTTAGGTTTAAACTTGAGCTCGTTCTAGGGTTGTACTAGGTTCTCCCCATGGTTTTTCCCTGCTGGTTATCTTTTATTTGCTGTCTTGAACTGAGTGATACCCATATGTATTCTGTATAACCTTGTACAAGGCTCCACCAATACAGAAATTTTATAATAAAAAAGAAAAACATGGAAAGGGACAGCAGCAAAAATGACCTAACTGGGGCTACAACAAAAAATACATACATAAAAAACTGTGTCACGCCTATTCCCTACCAGAGCAGCTGCAACAACCAGATGTATCCAGCCCAGTTCATGTATAAAACATAACAAGAAAAAAAGGTGTCATTTGCGGTTATTCCTATAGCTCCTTATGAAACAAAACACAATTACTACTATTAGAGTGTTGACCAAACCAGGCGTGCTGCCTAATGACCATCCATGAGGAACTGACATGGCATTGATGTCTGGGAGGCAGGAAAATATACAAGAGCAAATTGGGGCTATTGAACATTTCACTAAAGAGGGATCAGGTTGCATGGGTCCAAAAAATGTTTTCCCTTTAAATGGTGCCAGAATAAGATGAGATACCTGGACATCTGGTTATCCGCCACACTGTCCCACCTGTATGACTTCAATTTTTGTGGCAGATGAAACACATCTCATGGCTAGGTAGAATTAACATCATAAAGATGAACAGAATGCCCCATTTTTATATCTAAAGCAGACTTTGCTGAACTCTCTCCCAGATGCCTTTTTCAGATCTATCAGACCTACTTCGATTTTTGGTCCAAGTCAAGGCCGTTGTCTGAAATTCCAGACTCCATGTCTCCCAAAACTATGGAAAGGTCTAGCCCTTACAGATGCAAGACTTTATTGCTATTCCTCACACTTGGAGTGATAGATGGATAGTTGTGGGAAATTATAAACAATGGTTGGATTTAAAGGAGCGTGGAGTGGGTAGGCCCTATGGACTCTACCTGAGCTCACCTTTGATGCAGTGAAATGTGATCTGATTTATGATTTCCCAGCCTATGCTACGCTCTGCATGTGGCATCATGTCATAGTCAAGTTTGCTATATCCCAGTCAACATCCAAGTTATTGCCACTACATATACATCCGGCATTTCTTGTTGTCGTGCAGGAGCTTCTGTGGCAGAGGGTCAAAGGCTGTTGGCTCACAATGTAATTCGGGAGGGACAGTTCCCATGGATGTGGGATGTTGGGGACAAACCTCCCTCCACGTGGGCAGATGATTTTAGCCCCTTCACTACCAAGATCGAGATATCGCGAGCTTCATAGGCACCATCCGGTGTCCCGATATTGAGATATCTTGACCTGCAGCCCAACAGCAAATGAAATTAATTTGCTGCAAAGCTAAAACTATGTAAAATCGGCTGATGAATGCCCTGACATTGGGAATTCAGCAGTCGATGCAGGAAACACAAGCTGCAACTGTATTGGCTGTAACTCAATTTGATGGCACATCTCCTGACCAAATAGCTTATTACAGGAAGAAATTCAATGGGAATATGCTAAATATTTCTTACTCTAGAATTAATTAAAAATATTTAACAAAAAAAATGGTTCCGGACAGTGTTTTTTTTGGAAAATCAATTTGTAGTGAAGAGGTTAATTATCAAATACAGCACTTCTTTCTTCACATCTCAGTGCATGGCTCAACTATGCACTCACAGCCTTTGAATAGTTTCTAACGTCTAGGGCTGCCAATCGACCATTGCATCTCTTCCTTGTATTGACTTCTGCAGGCCGTCAACTCAGTTACACCTGCTTATATAACGAGATGGAAGAGGGAGCTGGGGAGCCGATATCTTTCGATCAATGTACTAAAAATGTGTTGTTGATTCACCATGGCTCGAGAACCATTGCCTTCTCTGAAATGTTCTTCAAACTCTTTTCATTTTGTTATCACACGCCCTCTCTATACTATTCAAAATCTCCCCTGCTTTGGACCTTTCTTGTTGGAGAGTGTGTGGACCTGGGTTCATTCCTCCATATCTGTCAGTTTTGCCCAAAGATAATTGGACGCATGGTGCAGGACATGATCAAGGAAGTATCGGTCACTTTTCTGCTTTTTCAGATTGATGCCAAGTTTTAACAGGTTAAACAGTCCCTGAATTTCTGCATTTTAATATGTGCATTAATGCTGATTACTGTTCCTGGAGGACCTCATTATTACAACCCTTTGTGAGTCGCTGTATCGAGTTAAGTGGGTGCAAGAGCAGTGACAGAATAATTAAGTTGACTTCAATGTGTCGTTACTGTACTTTTGTATCAATACCTATATATTATATAGTATGGGTGCAAGTGTTTACAATGGAATACAGAATATGAGAAACTACTAGACACTGAGGGAAATATTACAAAGTTGGTGCCAACTTAACCAGAGCTGTTGTAAACTTACCAGGGCCATTATAGTCTATGGAGATAAGTTTACAACAGCTCTGGTTAAGTTAGCACCAACTTGGAATATTGCCCTCATTCTTTAGCAAAGGGGAAACATTTATACTAAAATAAATTCTTGTCCGTAATATATTTGTATTTTTGAGGTGAAATTTTTGATTCCCAATGTTTTTCTTTTTTTAAAAAAAAATAGGCTTTTTTTCCCTGGCCGAACGTGTTGTTTTTTTTCCCCTCTCTTCAGGTTGGCTGCATTCGGAGGTTTGAAAGCTATTTCAGCACAAAGGACAGGGTTTACTTTTCCCCGCAGTGTTTTTTCCCCTTCGTTCGGAGGCTTGTCTGTCGGCTGTCCTGGGTCGTCAGCAGATGCTTCTAGTGGCCGACCCAGGTCCGCCGACGGCATTGTCTATAGGAGGACAACCAAGTCAGTCGTCTGACTACAGACCCAATGGACGGCCAGCCCAAAGCTCACGTCACTTTTTAGTCTGATATTTATTGGCTGAGCCAGAATAAGGACCTCTGCTTATAATTTGACTACTTTTCATTAAAGCATGTGATTTCCTGGCAAACACTTCATAGTTTATAGTCACAGTAATATTTGTAAGGACATGTATAGTTAGAAAAGACAAGACTTTTTTTTTCTTTAAAAGGATATTCAGCGCTGCGGAATATGCTGGCGCTTCATAAATAAAGAATAATAATAATAAAAAGGATTTTACAGTCTTTTTCGGATGCAGTAATATGACTTTGAGTAGTTCCTTACTTTGTGCCTACAGTAAAATGCAAGCAAAGTGTTCTTGCAAGTTAGGCAAATCAGTTTCCTCTTTTTAAACGTAATATCTTTTCTAATATCTAATCTTTGCTGTCCTTACAATATTTTAAAGGTGAAAATATTTACTGGCATAAAGCAAAATGAAAGCTGATAATGAGGAAGATGTAAGAAGGCAAATAAAACAATAAACAAAGTACACAAACAACTATCTTAATGTAAAATCCCCAATTACTTTAGCTTCTGCTTTTAAGATGACGAATCTGGTTGTCATAGCATTTTGGTCTCTACAAGTGTCTGTGTAAGGAAACTAAAAAGATCATAAAAATGGATGAAACATTTAAAAAACGTTTTGGATGTGTACAGATAAAGCGACAAAGGAGTAAAATAGAAGACCAAAAATTCTAAGTATCAGCCTAAAAAAATTGAGACATCTATGATAAAGATGAAAGATCAAAAGGATAACAAATCAGTACGTCCCCATAATGACTATTTATAAGTGAACCCGTTGTATTACATTTTATTGGCACTAAATGTATAGGGATAGATGTGACAGCTCACAGAAATAGTCATGTTCAGATAAAATTAGCATAGCACCCTTCCTAAAACAGAGGCGGGCTTAGACAGCGGAAAGTGACACGTGGATTACCCATCTATCACACAAATTGAGAAAAACATGTGAACAAGTATGGCCCATACAGCGTTCCTTTTATTCAGATGAAGTATTACAGCAATACCTCGGCTTTAATAAAAGTCCAGAGAGAGGGCTGAAACGTCGCTGCAATGCTGCATCTCAATAAAGGGAGTATTGCACGATTAGTTTGCTGTGGTTTCTCTCTGTCTGTGAACTCACAGAAATAAGATTAACCCTGTAGAGGAAAGGGGAATTGTAGATGTTGTAGACTTGTAGAGCATCGACATGAGCATTGCATTTGGTTATAGAGTTGACATTTTTTCCTAAATACTTATTTCTATTTGATTTTGAAAATGGAGCAAATTAGCCCAAATTCTTTTTTTGAAATTCAAAGTTTTTATTTCTCAAAGAAGAGACAGAAATAGATATTTAGACATACAAGTGCAAAAAAGACATTCCGTACAATTAAGGTAAAAGAACAAGGAACAAAATGATATCTCCAAATGGGGAATATACAATGAGTAGGAAAACAGGGAAAAGATGGGTTGAGCAACAGTACGCGTTATCATGGGGGCTCATGGTAAAGACGGGGAAGCAAGCCTCCGTACAACCTGCGGGCCAGCGAAGAGCAACCCTTCAGGGGAATGCGGAAAGGGGCTTAAATAATAGAACAACAACACGGACAGGACAACAAGATCAGACATATGGGCCTAGTCATGGCCCCCCGGCCATCGATGCACTAGGTGGGGTAACCAGTCTCAGATTGCAGGGGAAGCAGCCCCGGCCACTGGCAAGCCGTCTTGGTTGTGCCCCTCTTGAAATTAGCCCAAATTCTAGGCATTCCAAATGAATCTAATTTAACACTGGAAAGGGCTCAAACAAAGCGCTGGCGTTTGCTGATATTGCAGCTTCGACAAACACTGGCATTTCCCAAAAATAAAATACAAAGAGCACCAAAAGAATATGCAGAGTAAAACTTTGTATTTAAGACTTGTGCAATGCCAGTTGTTGTCAACACTGCAATACCAATGATTTTCACTGCTGTTTGCAACACTGGCACTTTGCGAAAAATTCCTCATGCTTAGAAGGGATAGGTTTAATATTATGGAGTGGGTGCAATCGGCTTCCTTTGCTCCTGCTCCTGTTTCCTTAGTGGTACAGTGTCCTCTATCTTGACAGGAGTTGCTGTCCAGTTACATACCTGAAATCTGAGTCCCAGCCATACTCAGAATGTGGGACTGACATAATCAAAGGAGAACGGTTACGTACTCACTACCAGGCATCACGGCACAGAGCAATCCAACATTACTGGGCTGGGCAATTTATTGGGGGTAGCCATCATTGCAGGGTTTCTCAAATGATGTGAAACACATTCAATTACTTGGTGAACTTGTTTCCTTTCACCAACCCACAATTTCAAGGAAGAGATGTTATAGGTGTGAGCTATATTTTAAAAATTATTTTACTGTATACAAAGTTGAACATAAAACTGACCAAAACAAACTGACCGAAAAGTGTACTACCAAAATATATATGTATAACGGCATATATTTGGGAAAGGTGATGATGCTCAGAGGTCAGGCAACAGTTTATACTGATATATGCATTTCCTTCCAGGCATATATGGACATAGCAAGAAAAAAGTTTGTCATTTGTGCTTATCCCTGTGACTCCATGAAAAACAAAACACATAGGTTTTGGTTTACTTGAATGGCCATTAAAGTTTTAAGCTCACCTGCAACTTCAAGGCAACCTCTGGTTAGGCTGGTCCACTGTAACAATGGGCGCCCACTTGGGCCATCGTGGTGGCGTGGAACAAGGAATGTAGCCCTTTAGGTAGATGAGCTGCTGACTTGATACAGGACAGATCAACAATACAGATTCCAGGGCAATACAGGAACCAGACTGAGACACAAGGGACAGGAGGGCCAGGAAGAAAACTAAAGAGATCCCTATGCTGGGAATGATTTCTATCTAAGAAACCCTCACAAATAATACCAGAGCAAGGGGAGCAAGAAGGGCAAGGGTTAACAAGACAAACAGAAATCCTATACTGAAGAGGTCCTTGTATGTTGGCCTCTGAGTAAGCTAAACTGAAACAAACAAGATACATAAAACATGAAACATAGGAGTAGTCAGGACTTGCAGAGATAGGCAACCGAACAGGAATAAAGTAATACAAGGAGCAGGCACGAGAGAGATCCAGAGAACACGCTAATAGGTCATACACATGAATATCAAGATGCTCGGTACAGGGCACAGGGAAATAGACCAAAGAATAAACCAGAACCAGAGCCAGAAGTCATACACAGGAGCGATTCTCAGCCAGGCCAGGTCAGTAACAAGATTAACAGAATTCATAGTACATGGAGCAAGAAAAGGAAATCAGGAAGACAGGAAATAACTGTCTTCAGTTCCTGCTTGTTCTTGGGGCAATTTCCCTTCAGTTTTGTCTTCAGCAAGTGAAATGCATGCTCAATGGGATTCAGGTCAGGTGATTGACTTGGCCATTGCATAACATTCCACTTCTGTCCCTTCAAAAACTCTTTGGTTGCTTTTGCAGTATGCTTTGGGTCATTGTCCATCTGCACTGTGAAGCGCCGTCCAATGAGTTCTGCAACATTTGGCTGAATGTGAGCAGATAATATTGACCAAAACACTTCAGAATTCATCCTGCTGCTTTTGTCAGCAGTCACATCATCAGTAGAACCAGTTCCATTGGCAGCCATACATGCCCACGCCATGACACTACCACCACCATGCTTCACTGATGAGGTGGTATGCTTAGGATCATGAGCAGTTCCTTTCCTTCTCCATACTCTACTCTTCTCATCACTCTGATACAAGTTGATCTTGGTCTCATCTGTCCATAGAATCTTGTTCCAGAACTGTGAAGGCTTTGTTAGGTGTTGTTTGGCAAACTCTAATCTGGCCTTCCTGTTTTTGAGGCTCACCAATGGTTTACATCTTGTGGTGAACCCTCTGTATTTACTCTGGTGAAGTCTTCTCTTGATTGTTGACTTTGTCACACATGCACCTACCTCCTGGAGAGTGTTCTTGATCTGGCCAACTGTTGTGAAGGGTGTTTTCTTCACCAGGGAAAGAATTCGTCGGTCATCCACCACAGTTGTTTTCCGTGGTCTCCCGGGTCTTTTGGTGTTGCTGAGCTCACCGGTGCATTTCTTCTTTTTGAGAATGTTCCAAACAGTTGTTTTGGCAACGCCTAATGTTCTTGCTATCTCTCTGATGGGTTTGTTTTGTTTCTTCAGCCTAATGATGGCTTGCTTCACTGATAGTGACAGCTCTTTGGATCTCATCTTGAGAGTTGACAGCAACAGATTCCAAATGCAAATAGCACACTTTAAATGAACTCTGGGCCTTTTATCTGCACATTGTAATTGGGGTAATGAGGGAATATCACACACCTGGCCATGGAACAGCTGATAAGCCAATTGTCCCATTACCTTTGGTCCCTTAACAAGTGGGAGGCACATCTGCAAACTGCTGTAAATCCTACACCGTTCACCTGAGTTGGATGTACATACCCTCAAATTAAAGCTGAGTCTGCAGTTAAAGCACATTGTATTTGTTTCATTCCAACTCCATTGTGGTGGTGTATAGCGCCAAAGATGTTAGAATTGTGTCGATGTCCCAATATTTCTGGACCTGACTGTATATAGGGAGAGGGTCTGTGTGATTGGACCATGTGACCTCAGACCAGAAGATCACAGCAGAACCCCAGAGCGACCCCAGACAGTACAGCCAAACACAAAACATGGGAAACCAGACAGGAATGCCTCTCACCACCAGGGGGCGTGGCCAAAACCAAGGAAAATGTGACACCTACCTAATGAAACCAAAAGCTTTCTAAGCCACTACATGTCCTCATGCTGCTTCTCAGCCAATAGCGACTGGTGGGTTTAGATTTATAACCTCACCAGGAACATTTCCACTTTGGGATTAAAAAAGAAAACATGGAAAGGGGCAGCAGCAAAAATGACCTGGCTGGGACACAACAAAATATACATATATGCAGAAAAACGGTTTTGTGCCTATTCCCTATTAGGGCGGATTCGGAGACCAGAAGTATCCAGCCCACTTCATGTATAAAACATAACAACAAAAAAGGTTGTCATTTGCACTTACCCCCATGGCTCCATGTGAAACTAAACAAACCTGTGTTTTGTTTCGCATGGAGCTGTAGGGGTAAGCGGAAATTACAAACTTTTTTCTTGTTATGTTTTATACATGAAGTGGGCTGGATACTTCTGGTTTACGCAGACGTCCTGGTAGGGAATAGGTGCAAAACCATTTTTTCTGCATATATGGACATACTGTAGAAGATGCTGAAACTTTGTCACTCAGAACAAAGCTGCCATTGTCTACATCGCAATACTATCATATTTTGGTAGAGTCAACCTTGTTTACATGTGGCTTCTAATGACAGATCATGAAAGCAGAGCTGGGTATATTAAGGATCTAACGTGCACACAATAATATGTAAGTACGAACACTTACATTTCCTCTTTTATATGGGGAACACATGTGGGAGCGCATGATTAGATATATTTGCAGGGTTGTAAACCTTTTCTCCAACCAATTGGAAGATTGTTATGATCCATATCAGTTAATTTAGTAGTATCACAACTGATTAATATGCAGTCTCGATAATTACTCCAGCGCAATTCAAAAACTTCTATTTAAAAAGGTGAACAAGGATTTAGGTCCTCAGTGAATTTAATAAAATGCAATGACTACTAATTTACTATACAAGGCTACACAAAAGAAATTAAGTATACCAAATCACGTCTAACCACAAAATGTACTGAAAACATTCAGTTGCTTCTAATGTTGGCGAATTGCCTGCACGTATGGTGTCTGTTCGAGGACAGTGAAATCCCCATAGAGAAGCAATGGATCGTCTATTCAGAGACACCAAACAGTAGTGAAAAGTTGCCGAAATGCCCTGCTGTTCGGTGGTTTCATTCGACAGATTTATTCAGGAGAATCCCATAGGCTTCAATGTTAACTATATTCCCGTTTAAATTCAATATCTAATAAACCGTTTATTATTTTATTCTGCTGTAAAGAATCTCTTTATTTACAGATTTTTTTAGGATCTTTTAGGCATTTTTTGGGGGGTTTTTGTCAACATTTTTTTCTGGGTTTTTTTAAAATGTTTTTTTAATTTTTATGTAGCAGACCTTTTTAATACCATTCATTGGATCTTATATGTAAATTCTAGACATTTTCGGTCAGTAGTTTTTTTTTGCAAACAGCGTTTCAATTTTCAAACTTTCAAGCGTACTGTTTTTTTCTCCCACTTTGTTCGTCTGCGTGTCGGGTTTTTCCGGCGTCTAGTCGGGTTTCTCTGGCGTGTTCGGCATGGTTAATCCAGCTGTTTTCTGCGAGTTTCGGTGAGTGTTCGCGGGTTTGTGGCGAGTGTTCGGCGGGTTTTCCCTGCACTACGGGGGCCCTGCAGTGATTGCTGAACCCGCCTTAGGGTCGGCAAAATAGGATCGCTGAATCGCCTCGAAGTGCAGGGAACGAAGAGTCACCGAACGTACGGTGACTTTTCGATTCTCTTTGAATAACCCTGATAGGTTTTTCGTGCATTTTATTTTTACTGCACATTGCCCATAGTCATGTTTGATATCATTGGGAAGGTCAGGATCTGGCCTTTCCAATGACATATCAACAGTCTAAGTATAGTATGTTTAACCGGAGATCCAGGGTTTCAAACATCCAACGGTCCCCTGTATGGTCCCATGTACAATGGGACTGCAGGGAGTTATAATGGATGAAATGCCCCCTGTGCCCCCTCTCTGGATGAACCTGTGTCCCTCTGCTGTAAGGATTGGCTATCCATAGAAGTCCAGGAGTGGCACCTGGCCACTCGCATAGGGAAATATATGTCTGACATATGCGACCGAAGATGATCTGCTAATCTGAAGGATTTGTTGTCGAGTCAATACATGAAATAATAGAATTTACTGTGGAAAGAAGGGAAGAGGCAAAAAGGATCTGCTCCACTTAAAGATGGCCAGGTAACATTTTAGGCAATATGTGTGCGTACATACGTACTCTATGTATGAGATGTTGCAGGAATCTGTATAGGTTACTAACTTTACAGTAATGCAGTAATTCAAAGTATATGTAAACACAGTTCTGGATTGTTAGGGGAATTCCTGTATTACCTCCATTAGTAATCTCTGATCTTCTGGCACAGGACACGCATTCACAGCTAATGAGAACTGCTCCAATGTCACTGGAAAGAAAAAAAAATGTAAGGGATTAGCATAATGATAATCCATCACTTTTTCAAGAGAACAGCAACAAGTGGAAGGATAAATAATACATGACAATGTAAAATTCTCCAATTTACCAGAGTATACACAATATCATCAATCTATGAGAAAAATACTGTAACAGTTTGTTGCAATTTATTTGTAAACTGGAAAAAAAACTGATCACAGCTTCTACTTAAGTGCATAGCCATATATTTTTATAATTCATTACAATTACTCTCCGGACAAATTTACATTAAACAAGACAAGGCAAGGTTTTAACCCTTTCACTACTAAAATCAAGTTAACTAAATTTTGCATTGTAATGCATTGAAATGCAATCATTAGCAGATCCAAACCTTTGCAAAACAAAAATTGTTTCTTTTATCTCTCTCCAGGCACCCTATATTACTGTAGACAAGCTGCTGGCTGGGTGGAGTAGAGGTAACATCACTGCTCTAGAACTGTGGAGAGAGACTGTGGAGACACAGGTTCAATCCCGGCCAGAGCACCTCTCCGGTAAGTGTCCTTGGGCAAGACACCTAACGGTACATACTCGCCACCCAGGACATACTTGAAAACAAGAGTAATCTCAATGTATCCTATCTGGTAAAATCCTTTCTCAAAAAAAAAATTGCAGCCCCTCACTAACAAAAATTTCAAAAACTTTACTTCTGCATCACAACAGCCAGGAGAGGGCAGAATATAGTGGAATCACTCACTACTGTACAAGAATAAGAGTCGGGGGGTTATCATTATTATCATCATCATTTTTATAGTGCCAACAGTTTCCGCAGCGCTTTACAAAAACCAAAGGGAGCGAGATTCAGATAAACGGACATGGGATGGAAACAAGAGGTGTAGAGGACCCTGCTCATAGGAACTTACAGTCTAGAGCAGTGTTTCCCAAACCTGTCCTCAGGGCTCTCCGCCTCGCCAGGTTTTCCAGATATCTGAAGCACAGCACAGGTGATATGATTTGCTGCTCAGTGATTGCAGGATTCAGTCTGCATTTCCCCAAGGTGATCTGCAAAATCTGGCCTGTTTGAGGGTCCCAAGGACAGGTTTGGGAAACACTGGTCTAGAGGGATTGAGGTTGAGAAGACAAGGAGAGTTTTACTGGATCTCAGGATCATTAGTGCCAGTGGTTTGGGAATGGTGGGGCCATAGAAGCAGCTTCGATCATGTCTGAGTAGGTGAGCAGAGGGATGAGTTGTGTCAATGATGTGGTACACTAATCTGAAGAGATGGGTCTTGAGGGATTTCTTGAAGGACTGAAGATTAGGGGAGAGTTTGATAAGGCGAGGCAAGTCATTCCACAGGACCGGAACGACCCTTGCACAGTCTTGGCGGCGAGAGTTGGCAGTGCGGGTGTAGACAGAGGACAGGCGGAGATCACCTGCTGGCCGGAATTGTCTAGGTGGGAAGTGCTTGCGGAGTAACGAAGACATGTAGGGAGGAGTTGAGTTATTGAGTGATTTGAATGTGAGCATCAGTGTTTTAAACTATATCCTGAAACGTACAGGAAGCCAATGGAGGGACTGGGAGAGAGGTGAGGTATACAAGGTGTGTCTGGTTAGAGAAATAAGCCTCACCTGCAATCATTACAGATTGCAAAGGGGCAATACGGGAGTTGGGGAAGCCAATAAGGAGTGAGTTGCAGTAGTCAAGTCGTGAAATGATAAGAGCATGAACCAGCACCTTCGCGGTATCTTGTGTCAGAAAGGGGCAGACGCGGGCAATGTTCTTGAGTTGACAGTAACAGGATTTGGTCACTGTCTGGACTTGGGGAGAGAACGTTGGGTCAGAATCGAAAGTGACACCAAGGCAGCGAGATTGAGGCGTTGGGCTTATTAACGTTCCATGTACTCGTAGAGAGATAGGTGGTATTGGGTTTTTCTTGGAGGGAGGAACAACAAGAATTTCAGTTTTGGCAAGATTGAGCTTAAGGAAGCGGGAAGAATCCAATTCAAGACAGCAGAGAGACAGTCAGTGACTCGATCCCAGAAATAGGTGGTACTGGGATCCAAAGGAGATGATCAGTTTACCTAGAGAGGCAGTGTAGATTAAAAAAAGAAGAAGGCCCAGTACTGAACCTTGGGGCACCCCAACAGAGACAGGCTGCCGGGAGGAGGTACTTCCATAAAATGAGACACTAAACTATCATTGGGACAGGTAGGAAGAGAATCATGAAAGAACAGTGCCTTGAAGGCCTATATCACTGACAGGGTTATTCAGAGAAAGGTGAAACTCTGGAGAACGTTTAGAGAAGAGAAAATTGTAGGTCGAAATAGCCAAACCAGAAAAATTCTTCCATTTATCTCACTTTCCAAATCGGCTATGTTGACCTAGAATTTTCACTTCTCTAAAAGTCCTCCAGAGTTTCACCTTTCTCTGAATAACCCTTTATGAGTTTGAAGGAGGAGTGAGTGGTCAACTGTATCAAAGGCGGAAGAGAGGTCAAGAAGGATCAGCAGAGAGTAGCACCCATTAGATTTAGCAGTTGCAAGGTCAAAGGTCAATTGCAAGGTCAAAGGTCAATTTCGCAAGAGCTGTTTCCATCCAGTGCAGTGAGCGAAAGCCAGATTGCAGAGGGTCAAGGAGAGAGTGGGTGTTGAAGTAGTCAATCAGATGGGCATACACAAGCTTTTCAAGGAGTTTGGAGGCAAAGAGTGCAGGGACACGGGCAGTAGTTGGAGGGAGCAGTAGGATCCAGAGATGGATTTTTTAGGAAAGGGACTACTGTGGCATGTTTGACGGGAGCAGGAAAGACCCCAGAGGTTAAGAACAGATTATAGGTGTGGGTCAAGGACGGTACAAGAGAAATGGAAAGAGTTTTGGTAAGATGAGAGGGAGCCGGGTCAAGGGGGCAGGTAGTGAGATGAGAAGATTGTAATAACGTAAAGACCTCTTGTTCAGTCGCAGAAGGGAAGGAGTTAAACTTGTGAGGATAGACATGGTTAGCATCTTCCTGCATGGATGATAATGGCATTGTTGAGATTTCAGTTCTTATCTGTTCTATTTTTTGAAAAAGCATGCTAGATCTTCGGCATTGAGGTCAGTGCGAGGAACAGTCACAGCAGAACGGAGAAGGGAGTTGAACGCACCGAACAGGCGTTTTGGGTTCCGGGAGTGAGTGTGTATGAGGGCTGTTAATATGACTGCTTGACTAGAAAGAAGGCAGAGCTGTAGGATCGGAGCATAAATTTATAGCGTGGAAAGTCCAAGTGGAAGTGGGTCTTTCTCCAAGGCAGGTCCAGGTGTGGCAGTATCGGATGGAGAGAGCCAGGTTTCGGTTAAAGCCAGTAGATGTAGTGACCCTGAGATGAAGAAGTCACTGTTAAAAATGGCTTTCATCCAGTCAAATCAATAAAATTGAGCATTTAGGCTTGGCTTAAATGGGGTGAAGGCCATGTGATACTAAAACTTAAAATGCAGTTTATTCCAAGAACTGTACATCTAAGATTCAGCTAGACATTACCATAAATACAAATGTTATACTTGTCATTGAAGAGTTTTGATTTTGGCATGGAAACTACGACTTCTTTAAAATAGTAAATACGTACTTATTATTTGTAATGGCAAGCTTTTTTGTTGTGGTACCGTATGATAAAAGGGAGCTTATAACTAAGATTAAGGTGGAAAGGAGGGAGGCAAAGAACACTTATGTAAACACATATATAAGAATGTAAATATACAGATATAAAAGGTTAGTAATTTTAGGCTGGATAAAACAATATTTTACTGCAGGCATTCAACAGGGTATTTGCAGCTTTAAGAGTCTGTGTAATCTGCATTTCATGCCTGCTGCATAGCTGCACAAGGAGATCACACAATAAGCGAGATGCAAAGAATATCCAAACTGGATACTTTGCAATGTATCATAAATTCAACACATTTCGTTTAATAGTTACAGTGGATTGACACGGTGCTGGATTTTACACCAGCTGCACGTCAAGTCACGAGGATTTGCTACTGAAATCCCATACTAGGACCAATACAGCATTGTGTTTTTTTTCATGCTATATAGGGTGAGTCAAAGACCGAATGAGCATCCAAGTTCACATTGCACCAGAGAGACAGTTTTATATGTTTGCACACAGAATGTAAATAATAAACAATAATTAAAAGAAAACATCACATAATTAGAATCTGTTATTTGGACATTTTATAAAAGTAGACTATACCTACAGGGTTATTCAAAAAGTGGGGTTTCAGAGCTGCTCCACCCTGGAGATTGCTTGGTATACACACATATAGATATATTGCTCTGCAGTTACCCCTCAAGCGGTTTCCTTCGTCCTATCCTAGCTATACAGACCCTCGAAGGCCAGTTTCCTACTTGATTGGGGAGTTTATTTTCTATTGGGCGAGTGGGTACTGCTATACATTTATATACCCAAGCATTTGACTTTGACTAGGCCATATTCCTTTTTGTGTTTTTTTGCTTAACTTTTATGTATATTTTAATTTATTTGGTTACTTTGAAGTTTATTGTTCTTTATTGTTCTTGAATATTTGAAATGAAAGAAATCTCAATGTATCCTTCCTGGTAAAATACTTTGCAAATAAATAAATAAACAAATATTACACGTGGACTGTATTGTGTTCATTGGTATTTTTATAACTTATTTTGTCTGACGGTGCACACACGGAGAGCGGGAACTGGAAGCAATGGAACTGTGCGTCTGATGCAGGTGGACTGCCAAGGAGACCGCTGGAGGAGCTCAGGGTCGAAGTATGTAAATGTAGCTGAGTATGTGTAGGCACCGCTATCTCACCACCCCAAAAAAATCAGTCATCCGAACCTGAGCCTGGAGGTCCCCTGCTCGGCTGGCCTCCAGGCTCAGACGAGCCCCTGACTCGTCCTGGCCTCCAGGTCCAGGTTTGGATGACTGATTTTCAGCTGATTTTTTTTTTTTTGTCGTTTCTTCCTTTCGGACAAAAGCACAATTTTTGGCCAAAATTTCAGTGCATTCCTATTTACTACATAAACTTACAACAAAGAAACCAACGCAGTTCTTCATTACTTATTATTTATTATTATCCTTTATTTATATAGTGCCACACATATTCCGCAGCGCTTTACAAGTTCAGTGTACAAGGTATTGATACATTGGAATACCACACATGGATGATACATCCTGATTCAGGGGGACCCTGTTCCCAAGGGAACTTACAATCTATGAGATGTACAAGTATTTTGTGAGGTAGGCGCATCCATATTGTTAGGTGTCTTGCCCAAGGATACTTGCTGGTGGCGTCAAGTCGTCTTTCCCTGATTGTAGCGATAATCAGCAACCTGGTGGTTAGGTTGAACCTGCTTCTCGTAAAGTCGATACTTCTCCACAGTTGTACCAGAGGGATGTGCCGAACGGAACCTTGACTTGCTTCTCCACAGTCGAAGGGTATAGATGTTACCACTGGACTCCACAGCCGATATTGTGTGGTAGGCAAGTGTGTACCGTTAGGTGTCTTGCCCAAGGACACTTACTGGAGAGGTGCTCTGGCCGGGATCGAACCTGTGACTCCACGGCTATAGAGCAGTGATGTTACCTCTCCTCCATCCAGCCACTAATGTACATGTTCTTATTGAATCTATAACATTTTAGGTTTAGAAGCCCGTAATAGACCTCAATACTAGATCTAGGAGACTAGACCAAGAGTTCATTGGTCATCCTAAGACTTTCCAGTCACCTAGATCCACTAGAACCAGGTGTTTATTGTTCACATGTGTCATAATTAATCCTGCTGCTTCCGTTATCAGTAAAGACAAATGAGTCAGTTGCTACAACTAGTACTCTTGCCACTTGCTGCTGAGGAGATATACGATACTTTTGCTTCCTCTTCCAAACTCTACTTTGCATGATTTACCACAGGTTAACATACAATGTAATTATTAGATAGACTTTGTTGAAGAACTATGTAGGATTTTATGTTTTTCCCAGCAACACGTACTGTGTCCTTGAAACAGACGTGGTTTGTAATTCTGAGGCTATGCTGGTGTGGTCTTTTCTTTATGATACAAAAAAATGTTTCTAAGCAAGCATCCTGTAGAGCAGTGTTTCGCAAACCTGTCCTCGGGACCTGCTGACACACCAGGTTTTCCAGATATCTGAAGCACAGCACAGGTGATATGATTTGCTGCTCAGTGATTGCAGGATTCAGTCTGCATTTCCCCAAGGTGATCTGCAAAATGTGGCCTGGTTGAGAGGGTCCCTGGGACAATTTTGGGAAATAATGCTGTAGAGGGTTCTTGAAGTACAGATACAGGAAAATGTATTTTCCTTCACTGGGGGAAACATCCTTTGATGAACGACAATGCCTGCATTTCATCTGGTGGTGCCTGTGCATCACCATAAGACGCCCACCATCTGCGCCGCTAGCAGGGGACCGCAAGCCTACAATGTCGGCTTTGTGAGCCGCCACTGCCGGCTACATGAGATGCGCAATGAGGACAATAATGGAACCTGGGTTGGGACTTAAGGGACTCAGGTCCCTTTCTTCGTTCTTACACTCTTGAGATGTAGACTTTATTGTTTTTATCTTTTAGGATTTGTTGGTGATCTTCATATTGAGGAACTTCAAGAAAAGAATACGATAGGAATGGGCTTATCTATAAGTGTTTTGTGATTTCTCGCAATATTGTGGTCTAAAAATATTTAAGGATATTTTATCCTGTAGGGTTTATACAGTATGTTTAGTGCGTGGTGACTACTGTACCAGTATAGTGATCTTCCCGATATATATGTATATATCTTATTTCTTATATATAAGCCTTGGTGTAATATTTTGTGGACCTTATATATTACTTATATTGTATTAAGAATACTTTACATTGGGAATTTTTTATTATGTATTCCTTAGTGTCTTTGGGTAATTGTAACTATAAGAAAACATACTTATTTGATATATTTGTGGTAAACTGCCCACTATTATGTGGGAAAGCCGATCTGATATATAAACAATACATTTATGTGTTGTAAGTGGGATGACTCATAGTTTTTTCATGGGTTTCTCGCTGCGCATGCGCCATATGTTTTGGACACGTGCACGTGTTTGGTTCAACTTTACTGCACGTGTCTCTTTGAGTTAAGTACTCAGCTTGCCATTTGGCTTGTGATTCAATTTATGTACTTGTACATGACTTTAACTCCCTTTAACTTATATGTTCTTAATTTTTATGTATGTGTTTAATAAAATTTACGTGTATTATATTTGCTATTTTGGTGTGCAGTTTTATTTGGTATATGAGTGTCCCTTTAAGAGACATGTGCAATTATTACTATTCCTATTCATTCTTTGAATAATATTGGGAGAGGGCCGGACACAGTTAAGAACTTTGTTCTCAAGGGTTAACTCAACACATAATTAAAACTCCATTAGTCAAGTTACTCATTGAAAAGATAAGTTGTTAGAAATGAGATCATCGTTCGTTACATATAACATTTTAACATGACTGCACACAATGTTCCAGATAAGATGTGGGTTGTATTATGATATGACAAAAATAACTAATAGCTAGGGATGCACCTGGATTTTTATTTTAGGTTCATATACCAACACATTAGAAAATTAAATATATTTCCTAAATAAATATCCTGGTGTCTATTTTAACATTAGAAGTTCTACCCTTTTCCTTCATATTATCATCTTTCCCATTTTAGCTTCCACGTGACACTCTAACCCCCACCATGCAATCTACTTTCACTTGGAGGGCAGAGGGCACACACAGATTGGAGCACGGCATTTTCAGACATTCCCTGACATTACAGCATTCACAAGACTTTGCAAATAAAAATAAAATTAATAAATTGTTATGTCAAAATGGTAGGGATGTCCCGATCTGATTACTAGGATCGGGAACAGGAGCTGATCATGGCATTTTTTGAAGCCAAACTGATCCCCAAGACAGAGACCTGCAGGCCAGAGAGACTCCAAGCCACCATTGTGGAGTCACGCAGCCTTGGCACTGACCCGCAGCATCTGGCCACAGGTCATGTGGTATCAGATTGGGGCTCAATATCAGGTGATCCTGAATACTGGAAAACCTGGAACAAACCAGCAGCTTGAAAGTAGAATTTGGGACATCCAGGCCCAGACTGGCCATCGGGCAAACCGGGCGTTTGTCCGGTAGGCCACTAGCCTCCCTTGCCGGACGGCTGCCCCGACATATCCAGCCGCCCAGCAAGGCAGCAGAGCCATTCCGCCTGAAGAGGGAGTGCGGCCGGCCTGACCTCACTAAGGGGGTCGAAGGCGGGCTGGGTCCCTCTGATTACGTCACAGGGAGCGCCCACACACATGCAGCCTGTGATTAAGGTGCGTATGTGGGCCGGATCCTCCCTGTTGAATGTGAAGGGACGTCTCACTCCCGGCTCCCATCGGTGTTCTCACCAGCACGCAACACCAGCCGTGAGGTATGGGGGGGGGGGCGGTGGAGAATTAACTAATTAATTGTCATGGGGACAAAAAAAAATGAATTACTTGGTATGCTGGGGGGGGAATGAATTCCTTGGTATGCTGGGGGGGTGAATTCCTTGGTATGCTGGGGGAATGAATTACTTGTTATGTTGGGGGGGAAATTAATTACTTGGTATGCTGGGGGAATGAATTACTTGGTACGCTGGGGGGAATGAATTACTTGGTATGCTGGGGGCTGAATTCCTTGGAATGCTGGGGGAATAATTACTTGGTATGCTGAGGGGGATGAATTACTTGGTATCCTGGGGGAAAAATTTAATTACTTGGTATGCTGAGAGGAAAAATTAATTACTTGGTATGCTGCGGGGAGTGAATTACTTGGTATGCTGGGGGGAATTAATTGCTTGGTATGCTGGGGGAATGAATTACTTGGTATGCTGGGGGGAATTATTGCTTGGTATGCTGGGGGGAATGAATTACTTGGTATTCTGAGGGGAATGAATTACTTGGTATGCTCGGGGGGAATGAATTACTTGGTATGCTCGGGGGGAATGAATTACTTGGTATGCTCGGGGGTGAATTACTTGGTATGCTGGGGGAAAAATTAATTACTTGGTATGCTGAGGGAAAAAATTATTACTTGGTATGCTGGGGGGAATGAATTACTTGGTATGCTGGGGGGTGAATTCCTTGGTATGCTGGGGGGGAATGAATTCCTTGGTATGTTGGGGGGGAATTAATTACTTGGTATGCTGGGGAGGAAAATTAATTACTTGGTATGCTGGGGGAATGAATTACTTGATATGCTGGGGGAGAAAAATGAATGACTTGGTATGCTGGGAGGAGAGAAATGAATGAATTGGTATTGGTGCATTACATTGAGTTTTATTACAGTGGAGCTCTGTGATACCCTCATACACACTGCACACATTACTGTAGAGCTGTGATACCCTTATAATCAATGCACATTACTGTGGAGCTCTGTAACACCCTCATACACACTGCACATTACTGTGGAGCCCTGTAACACCCTCATACACAACGCACATTACAGAGGAGCTCTGTGATACCCCCATAATGTGCAGTGTTGTATGGGTTTTTATAGAGCTCCACGGTAATGTGCAGTGTTTATGAGGGTGTTACAAAGCTCCATAGTAATGTGCGGTGTGTATGAGCGTATCACAGAGCTCCACAGCAAGAAAACCCACAGAAATAAATATATAAATAAATAAAGTGCACTGCGCTGTGTAGAAAAAAAATGGGCCACATTTCATTCTTGACGATAACGTTAACGCTCACTTGCGTTTGCATTAACGTTAGCTGCGGTGTCTATCACATATTACGATCCAAACGCAAATGGGTTAAGTAACCTGTTTGCGTTTCGTACCTTGCGCTTTTCAGCGCGAGGTTACTGTACTTTGCTCTCCCTATACTTAACATGGGGAGCGCAAAGTGTTAATCAGCGTTAGGATTTTGTAATCCTAACGCTGATTACCGTCCGGCTCTGGTTAGCAGAAAGTCAACCAGAACCAGGACTTGGTATTAACGGATTCCGCTTCTGCAGAATCCGTTAACACCAGCCTAAAAAAACAAAAAACAAGTCAGGTACTCACCTCCTGTCCCGCGGCGAGGACCGCCTCCTCCGTCCGGCGGGAGCAGGGAAAGATTGCGGGAAAAAGTCCCCCCAGTCTCTCCCTGCGTATCACTACGCCGACCGACCAGATCTCACGAGGCGAGATCCGGCAGGTCATGTGACCGGCAGGGGGAAACGCAATGGAGCCCTATGGACTCCATCGAGTGGATGCTCGCGGTTGTGCTCAGTGCTGCCGCAAGCATCCCGTCTCGTAGTGCGCTGTAAAAATGCAGGCAGCATTTTTTGCGCCTGCATTGTAATCTAGCGTTAAAACGCGGATGCAAGTGGGAAAACTGGGGGCGCAGTTTTTCCTCCCTTACGTCCGCGTTTTAACGCTAGGATCATAATGTGGCCCTATGTGGGCTGCTCAGTTCAAAATGCCCGGGCCTATATTTTGTCCCAGTCCGAGCCTGGGGACATCCCTAATAATAGGGGTAATTCACTGTTTATGTTCACCATAGTTGCAACCATGTTGAACTTCTAGCAGTACCACCATTCCTCTTCCATGACAGGAATAAACTATGGCTAGTCACCGGTCTGTGTTGTTTGCAACACCAGTGAATATACTTTGGAATTGTTTTTACTGTGGTTTTCACCACTGATTTCTTTCACATTTTAAGGAAGATCGCCAATTTAAAATCACTTATAACCATTTTCTCAGAGCTGACATTCATTTCTGATACCAGCTCGAGTCGGGAACAGTGAGCTACAAAAGAATAGCTTGTTTCTCTCATGCAGAACCCTTGTTAAGGGCTCCTATACAAAGTATAGGACACATTAATGCAAAGTAATCTGCCACAACATCGGACCAGAGGCTGGAGCTATTAAGCTAGCGGCTGAAGTCTTGTGCTTAATGGCTCGGTTGCAATTGGATGCTTTATGTAGATCTACACAAAACCAAACACACTCACACAGATATAAAAATTATGGATTGTAACAGCTGGCAGCGTTTCTTTACTACCTTTTCTACTGTGAATTCACTGACGTACAAAACATAGTAAATGAAACTGTATAACAATGGAGCTTAGTAAAAGGTCACCCTTTTGCATCAAACAATTGTTTTCTGTTCAAGTTACCAAAACTGCCCCCTATTGCGAGACAACAAAACCAGTACTTCACGTCCATCATACTAATTAGTCTGAACAACCAATTATTTCAAGACAATTTGCTGAAAAAGGCATGTGTGTGCTCGTCTACAAGAAAAAAAATAGAGGTACTAGCACATGGTTAGAGGGAAACGTGTCTTTCCAAACACACAGCCCAGTGTTTATACATAGCTAGGAGTAGACTTTTGTCTTTTAAACCGCATTTCAAGATACTTTATCAATTTGTGCTTTAAATGGTGCTTTCTCATCAAATTGTATACAAAATTATAAAAACAATGACAAAATAAACAACCACAAAACAAACTTCACAGTAACAGAGTTTTTCCTCACAAATAAAATTGACGTTGATCTTGGCCTGAAACCATCATTGGCCTTCAGCAGCCGCACTTGGCCTATCTTCTCCCTTGTGTGACAGCTTTGCTCCGCACCTCACCCTGCTTGGTGCAGACCATACAAATCACTTCTTCAGCGATGAGTCAGAGTGCTGTTACTGACCCATTATACCTCGGCCCACTGGGAAATTTGTTGATATCTTGGTGGGCCAGTTCTGGGAAGCATGGGGCATCCTTAAGTCTGTGGCACTTAGACAAGCTGCACAGGGTTTGGCATGGGCCCTTGGAGCCACTGGGCCCCTGAACATATCATGGACTGTCACCCCCTGATGGCTCTCCTGCCTACAGGTGATAATGAACAAGCTGTGACATGGTGCATACATTTACCTGTGTATGGGAGCAAATTATGGACAAAATGTTATTATTCCCAGGCATTACATATGATATTAAACTAAAACATAACTGAACACAAAATAACATAGGTGAAAATCTTTGATCTCATTGTGACCATAAGTGATAAATCTGGACTGGGAAATTGGCTGGGAATCAGATAACAGATTGTTCAGAAACACCAAGAAGAGGAGTTTCTGTTCCCTTTTAACATTGTAACATGAAATGTGAAATAAAACTGTAGTATCACTTATCTTCTCTTTACATTTATTGCCAATTAAAACCATTCTGTTTGTTACTCATAATCGCAACATTAATCTGAAGGCAAACGATATAGAGGTCAGGCACCTCTTATTCAGAATTCTTGGGACCCTGTGCATTCCGGATTTCAGATTCTTCTGGATTTTAGAATCCTATCACCCTGTATTACTGTACGGCCGATTCAAGAAGCAGCCTTCACCCTCACCTTAACAGTTCAACCAACACTCGTCCAGCATTACACCAGCCACAAAGAAGGCCGAATACAGAAAGAGCTCTGGGGACACTCACTGCTGTATAGGCATAAGCTGCAAGGGAATTGAATAAATGCTGAAAAATCACAGGAGAGTATAGCTACAAGGTATTACTGAAACTTCCATATTCATCTATTATACAGATGTTATTTTCTATATTCTGTTGGTGTTTTTAGAAGCTGTATGCTAACAAGCTCATTATGATCACTACAAATCCCCAGAAGAAGGATATCATTTTTATTATCTATCTTTACCACATTTACTGCATTTGACAAAAAGTCTATTTCTGCCTGTATGATGATAATGCAGACCCCATTTGAAATTGCGCAAGATAAGGGTCACCATCTAGAATTTAACCCTTTCGCTGCGGTGGACGCGCTCAGCGCGTCCAACCGCATGTCACGTTGCGTGCGGAGGACGCGCTGAGCGCATCCAGCCTTTGGGGGTCAGCGTTCAGCCGGGTTCCGGCCGATCGCTGGCCCCCCCGGTGCGGGCTGACATCCTCGATGTCAGCCCAGCATCCGGAACCGCCGCCGGGCTAATTAGGTGTCATCACGGCGGCGCGATGACACCTAATTCAGGCGCCCCCCCCCGCATGTGCGGAGGAGGCGCCTGAAAGGGAGGCGGGGAGGTCCTTCGGACCTCTCTCTCGATCGGCGGCGTTGCGGGGGTTAACCCAGGCACCATTTGGAAGGGCACAGCCTGCCCTTCCAAATGGTACCTGCCATTAACCCCTGGGGAGCCGGATCACGAATCGGCGCTGAAAAGCGCCGGTTCGTGATCCTTTCCCGGAGCTGGCCGACATCTTGGATGTCGGCCAAGCCTCCGGGAACTCCCCCTGAGGACTGGCATCATCGTGCATAGCACGATGACGCCAGTCCTGGAGTTAACCCCTAGCTGCCACCAATGGTGGAGATAGGGGGTTCCAATGAACCCCCTATCTCCCGATCCGTGGCAGCTAGGGGTTAAAGTTTGGTATTGTTGGATCGGCCAGAGCATGGCCGTTCCAACGATACCAAACTCGAATGTGAAAAAAGTTAGTAAAAAAAAAATTAAAAATAAAAATAAAAGAATATTTAAAAAAAATTATAAAAAAAAAAATAAACAAGTTTTTTTTCTTTTTTTTGGTTTGTTAATGCAGCAATGTTGTTCCCATTTCAATTATAATGTGAACAATGATGCTGCACTAACGATTTTTGTATGCGGTGCGTTTGTTAAAAATCGTGTAATTTTCCCCAAAAAAAAATGTAACAAGACCCCATCTCTAATTTTTTTAACAAGCGCACCCCATACGAAATATAACCGCAATTGCTCGCATCTTAAAATGTGAAAAAAAAACACTTTACACATTGTAAATTATTGAAAAATCATATTTTATTGCATTTTTTGTTATAATATACAGACAGGTCATGACGTATACATATAATAATGACATATTATGAATCTGCCAAGTCTGACGGAAAGAACGATATATAATATGTCTGGGTCATATACTAAAATAAGCCTTCAAAACGCGTTTAAACATGATGAGCAAAACCGGTAAAAATGACCTCAGCACAGGGGCGGGAAAAGCCTCAGCAGCGAAAGGGTTAAAATCGTTCATTCCAACAATATTTCTGTAAATGATAAATACATGAAAAATTTAAAAATGAGCAAATTTACATTATTTTAATTTCTTAACATTCTCAGAAAAACAATCTCTGTGCAAAAGTTCTATTTTATCCTATACGTAAAGGCTTCACATCCCATGGTTCAAGTCAATGTTCCGGCTGGGTGAAGTAGAGGTAACATCACTGCTCTATGACCTTGGAGACACAGGTTCAAATCCCAGCAAGAGCACCTCTCCAGTAAGTGTCCTTGGGCAAGACACCTAACGGTACATTCTCGCTACCCAGGACATACTTGAAACACGAGAACTCTCAATATGTCCTTCCTGGTAAAAAACTTTTTTTTAAAACAAAAAATTGTTATGATAATGTTTTTTTCAACAAAAAGAGCTCAGTCAAAGGGTTGGACCATGAGGTATAGATATGATCTTTAGGCTCAATGATGCAGTAACAAATTAATGAGATATCCCTAGAAAAATTGACCGAATGAATTAAGAACAGTAAAAGCCACTTCCATCAGGTACGCCATTTTCCTTTTTGTCTGTCTCAGAGTTCTGATACGACGCATAACCAACCATAATAATCAATCAACCATCGGGGAAATAATAAAACATGCACAGCTGTATGCTAAACTGGAAATTATGGGTGTTACAGAAAATGGTTGAGGGAATTAAGGCGAATTATCCAATGTTCCTTTTCCAATTTGGTTATTGTGGCCAAAATAAGAAATTCTTTCATCAATTCTCTTGTAAGAGTAACAGAGAGATCCAAAATGTCCCCGAAATGTAACCAGGGACATTTCGGGGCCATTCGGCTACTCAGAGAGCAGGCAATTTGCCAAATTCTGGCGAATTGCCTGCACGTACGGTGCCTGTTCGAAGGCAGTGAAATCCCCCATAGAGAAGCAATGGCTCGTCTATTCAGAGAACACCGAACAGCTGTGGTGTCAGTGAAGTGCCCTGCTGTTCGGTGGTTTCATTCGTCAGGTTTATTCAGGAGAATACCATAGGCTTCAATGTTAAAAATATTCCAGTTTTAATTCAATATCTAATAAACCGTTTATCATTTTATTCTGCAGTAAAAAGTCTCTTTATTTTTAGATTTTTTAGGATCTTATAGGATTATTTTGTCAATTTTTTTTCCGTTTTTTTAAATCGTTTTTTCATTTTTCTGTAACAGACCTTTGTATTATCATTCATTGGTTCTTATATGTAAATTCCAGACATTTTTGTTCTTGTCATGCGCCTGGCCTAGCATTATGTGCAGGAGTGTGGGTGTGAGCCCAAGATGCAGTGATAGGAGCAGATTAGGCAGGTTACAGGGTAACAGAGTTTATTAAAGCAACACGCAAGAGAGATACAAGCCAAAGTATAACAATAGACTACACAAGAGAATTAAATAACAGGAGGAGACTGGGCAAGATGAGAACTGATTGCACAAGGGAGGAGTGGCAAGAGAAAGGGCTTATAGTAAACAGGAGGATGGCTGGGTGTATTGGGAATAGGATCTCAAGATTGGAGGAGCTGGGAGACAGGATGAACTGAGGGTAAAGGAGACTAAATTACTAGAAGGGGGCTAGAGTAGAATATAGAGGGGAATTCAGATAACAGGAAGGGGGGGACACTGAATATACAATACTAAAATAATACAAAGTAACACATAACATATAATCCAGGCAATGGTACAATGGAACAAGAAAAAGAGAAGTCAGGGTCTAGCAGGATCTGGTACACAGGTACAGTTGTGTTCAAAATTATTCAACCCCCACTGGAATTGAGTGTTTTGGCCAGTTTGACATTGATTTTGATCATTCAGTCATCTTGCTTACAATTAAATCAAAGAGGCACGTGTAGGTCAGACAAATATAACATAACATTTATAATGAAATAACCACAAATGTCTTTTCTGTGCTCACATCATTATCAGTTTTATTCAACCCCCAAGTGACATTCAATCTTAGTACTTAGTACAACATCCTTTTACAGTTATAACAGCTTTTAAACGTGAAGCATAGCTTGACACAAGTGTCTTGCAGCAATCTACGGGTATCTTCGCCCATTCGTCATGGGCAAAAGCCTCCAGTTCAGTCACATTCTTAGGCTTGCGCACTGCAACTGCTTTCTTTAAGTCCCACCAGAGGTTCTCAATCGGATTTAAGTCAGATGACTGTGATGGCCACTCCAAAATGTTCCAGCCTTTAATCTGCAACCATGCTCTAGTGGACTTGGAGGTATGCTTGGGATCATTGTCCTGTTGAAAGGTCCAACGTCTCCCAAGCCTCAGGTTTGTGACGGACTGCATCACATTGTCATCCAATATCTCCTGGTACTGAAGAGAATTCATGGTACCTTGCACATGCTGAAGCTTCCCTGTACCTGCAGAAGCAAAACAGCCCCAAAGCATGATTGACCCCCGTCATGCTTCACAGTAGGCAAGTTGTTCTTTTCTTCATAGGCCTTGTTCTTCCTCCTCCAAACATAGCGTTGATCCATGGGCCCAAACAATTCTAATTTTGTTTCATCAGTCCACAGAACTCTATCCCAAAACTTCTGTGGTTTGTCCACATGACTTTTGGCATACTGCAGTCGACTCTTCTTATTCTTTGGAGACAGCAAGGGGGTGCGCCTGGGAGTTCTGGCATGGAGGCCTTCATTACGCAGTGTGCGCCGTATTGTCTGAGCTGAAACTTCAGTACCCACATCTGACAAATCTTTTCTCAGTTCCTCAGCAGTCACACGGGGACTTTTCTCTACTCTACGCTTCAGGTAGCGCACAGCAGTCGAAGTCAGCTTCTTCTTTCTGCCACGACCAGGTAGCGCTTCAACAGTGCCCTTTGCCTTGAATTTGCGAATGATGCTTCCTATGGTCTCTCTTGGTATGTTTAACATCTTTGCAATCTTCTTATAGCCATTGCCCTTCCTGTGAAGAGTAATCACCTCTTCTCTTGTCTTCCTGGACCATTCTCTTGACTTCACCATGTTTGTAACCACAACAGTAACTGTCTAGAAGGAGCTGAGTATCACAGTCATTTTAAAGCTGCCTAATTGGTGCTTATTATGCTTTATTGCTGCTCCGTGACATCCACAGGTGTTTTCAATACCTGATTGAAAACACTTGAATGAACCTCTGTTCTTCAGTGTGGTAGTCTTTAAGGGGTTGAATAATTGTGTCAATGAAGAATTCACAAAAGAAACATTTACTACTGTATTACAAAACCAATTGATGTCATTTTAGTTGCATATGGTTCTTTAAAAAGTCCTTGTAGGATTTCATTCTGAATACAATTACAAATGTACACTAAATTCCCTAAAACTCTTTACAGCATTGGGGGTTGAATAATTTTGAACACAACTGTATATCAATCAAATAGCAGAGGGGCACAGGGGGGCAAAGGAGGATACCGGTGGGAAGATAATGTCCAGGAATAAACAGGAGGGTTTTCAGGAAAGTCTATGGATCAGGAGGGGTTCCAATCAAGGAGATCAAGAAGACAGGTCTGCACTTAGCTGAGCTAGCAACGTCAATGAGGAAGCGTCCTTGGGAGGGGAGCGTAGCTTCCTCTTATGCTGAGGTAATCAGGCAGGATCAAGTGCAGGTGAGGCTCCAGGGCTTGTATGGAAAGTTCAAGTATCAAGTCCTGGAACCTGCATGGATCATGCAGAACGTGGCATGAAAAGGGTATAAAAAGGGGGCGCCAGGGAGTCAGAGTATCCAGGTCCTGACAGTTTTGTAGTTTTTTGGAAAACAGCGTTTCAATTTTCAAGCAAACTGTTTTTTGTTTCTTTTCACCCCGTTCCTCTGCGTGTTAGGTTTTTACCCGGCGGCTGCTCTACGCTGTGATCGGCAGCTGCTCAGATTTTTTCCGGCGTGTGTGGCTTGGTTTTTGCGCCGGTTTCTGCGGGTTTTCAGTGAGTGTTCTGTGGGTTTGCGGCGAGTTTTCCCTGCACTACGGGAGCCCTGCGGTGCTTGCTGTGTACACCACAGGGCCAGCGAACTAGTAGGAATCACTGAATCGCTTCGAAGTGCAGGAAACGAAAAGTCACTGAACGTATGGTAACTTTTTGGATCTCTCTGAATAACCCTGTAAATGATCCAAATTATAAAAATGAAAGCATGCTGTATGTGAAACGCGTCTCACTCTTTATAAGGATATAAATATACAAATTAAAAAAGGGGGAAGGGCAAAGAAAATTCTAAAAAATTACTTTGTTTTCATGTAGGATCAGACTTTGACCGCAAGTTACTCAATTATCTCATATTAAACGTCTAATGATCCTTGAAGGTGATGTGCTTTACAGGTTTATTGAGTCAGATAACCTGACCACGGTTGTTTATAGGGAAATAATACATGAATCATGCAGTCAACAGAAAATGACAAAGCACCACACACACACACACAGACACATATATACCAGTGTTTGGGAAATGTATCAAAAGCAGGGAGACATGGCATTATAAATAGACTAACGTGTTAAATTTGAGACAAATGTGCAAACGAAAAATATAGAGCGCTATTCTCTTGTTGGTGCTAAAATGGGGATGCTAACTGGCAAAACATGCACCTGCAGGTTTCCGTTAGTGTCCCCATTTTAGCACCATATTCTGCTAGTTCAGCTGCCTTCCCCAGAATGCAACGCTACCCTCAAAATACTCGCAGTAGCGCTTCTACATTCATAGGACTAAACCATTGCTCGAGGCCCCTTCCATCAGCAGTCCAATGTAATAAACTCCTCCCCTCCAGTAAGGGAATAAAATGTATTCCCTTGTGGGAGAGCTTTGGTCTGCACCCATTTCTTCAGCGATTCAGAATTCTGTTACCAACCCGTTATACCTCGGCCTACCAGGAAATTTGTTGATATCTTGGTGGGCCAGTTCTGGGAGTCATGGAGTATCCTTAAGTCTGTGGCACTTAGACAAGCTACACAGGGTTGGGCATGGGCCCCTTGGAGCCACTGGGCCTCTGAGCATATCATGGGCTGTCCCCCCCTGAATCTCCAATGATCCTTGAAGGTGATGTGCTTTACAGGTTTATTGAGTCAGATAACCTGACCACGGTTGTTTACAGGGAAATATTACATGAGTCACGCAGTCAACAGAAAGTGACAACGCATGTCACACACACACACACACACACACACACACATATATACCAGTGTTTGGGAAATGTATCAAAAGCACGGAGACAAGGCATTATAAATAGACTAACGTGTTAAATATGAGACAAATGTGCAAACGAAAAATATAGGGCCCTATTCTCTTGTTGGTGCTAAAATGGGGACGCTAACTGACAAAACGTGCACATGCAGGTTTCCGTTAGCGTCCCCATTTTAGCACCATATTCTGCTAGTTCAGCCGCCTTCCCCAGAATGCAACGCTACCCTCAATGATACTTGCGGTAGCGCTTCCACATTCATAGGACTCCATGGAGGGTTGCACTGCCAGGACACGAGCCCTGTGCGATCTTGCTCTTGCGAGATCACTTTGCTGCCGGCGGCCAGAAGCGTTGGATCGGGCCATCCTCTCTGTGGGGTGAAAGGTGAGTATCTGATTTATAGGGGTGAGGGTTTAATCTGGTGCTAAATTATTCTACAGAGAAGGAATCCGTTAGCACAGCTTCTGGGTGAAGGGAAAAATCCATTTATTCCATTAGTGTGGTAATTAGCGCTAGGACTTTGTAATACATTACTTATTCTTACTCTTATTACTGATTAAGTATAGGATGCGCAAAGCACAGCAAGGTCGCAAAGTTAGCGCAATCACTGACGCGATAATGGATATTTTCAATGTTTAGCATTAGGAAAGTAATCTGGTTGGCATACGTTAAAGACACTTAACCTGGCGTTAACGTTTACTCAACTGAACGCTACAGTAAGTGTTCACTAGAGAATAGGGCCCATAAATGCCTTGGCAGTGTAGAATTTGCTTTCAGAAAGTAAGCAAATAGTTCTGGAGACAAATGAGATCTAACAGTATGTATAAAACAAAACAATTAGATAATTTATATAGAAGTGACCTTTGATAGCCTGATAGAAATATAAAGCACCAGGAACTTTATCAACAATCAAACTATGTTCCCTATAAATACAAAGTTCACATTTTGTGTTACAAAAACACTTCCCCCACATCCACATCTTTGCTTTGCTTGACTTGACGAGCGCAAATACATCCTGTTACTCACTGATCTCATTTGTAATCGTTGTTGATCATCGTAAAGTTGTCTAGTAAAGCGCAATATGGAAGGATTGTTAAATAAATAAGGTACAGTGACCGATTTAGGCGTTCTTTGAGCAGAAGGAACGTCAGTGAGAGTGGATGTTCCTTCCACTCTGATGCCCGTGAGGCCACCTCGTTGAGTGCAGTTAGTGCTTTGTAGCCCTGTCTGCGTCCGTCGTAGCTTTTTGATGGGGAGGCTGAAACCACGTCTGGTGGTAGCGCGTGCAATCCGTGCGCACGCTACATCGTGTGGCCCACCCCATTCAGCTTCCACAAAGCTACGACGGAAGCAGGGACGCACTCAGTGCGCTCCTGTGACCGCAGTCTTAGAATACATAATTAAAAATTTGCACTGGGTCTTTTCAAGCAAAATTTGTCCAGGTTTAAAATCTCTATATACAACAGTTATATAGTGATAACAAATTGGGTTTAAGCCAAAGGCTAGAATGGAAAATGCAGTGTTGGCCAACTACTGCCCTTCTTGAAATACTGTTTTACTAACTATATTCAATAGATTAGTGGTACCTACCCCTGGTCTTCAAGTACAGCTAACAGGCCAGATTTTGGAGATCACCTTGGTGAAATTCATACTGAATCCTACAATCACTGAGCAGCAAATCATATCACCTGTGCTGTGCTTCAGATATCTAGCCTGTTAGGGGGACCGGAGGACCAGGGTTGAGAATCAGTGCATAGATGTTTGTCCTTTTTCAAGTAAATTTTTTTAACTCCAATTTCTTAATCATTGTTTGATCTATAAAACCTATTTGAAAAATGTAGATACTCGAGTATAACGCTAGATTTCGGTGACAAAAATTTACCTTAAAATTGGAGGGGTTGCTTTATATTTGAGACATCTGCATCAAGTGTAAAAAAAAACCAAAAGAAAACTTGCTCAGGGATCCCAAGTCTCCCGGAAGTGAATGTGGGCTCCCTGACGCCCGCAAACACTTCAGAAACTCCCGGATTCGGGAGAGGTGGGATACGTCGTCTGCCAATAGCCAGTCCCACCCTATTGTTGCCACGTCCTGATGTCACTGCAGACGCGCTGAGTGATTCTCCTCACATTCTGAATGTCAGGAGCTTGTTCGGGGGGCTGGCTATCGGTGGACGACGCAGTGGGTGAGCCTGCCTGCTGGAGGTCAGAAAACTACACCTCCCGGCGTACTGGTTATCAGTGAATGATTCATCGTGTTGGTCACCTCGCTCTGCCGATCATCTTATCGCAAGTAAAGAAGACAGATGGCCTGCGGCTTCATACTTAGTAACAACTACAATCATTCTAGAGCAGAGCACCCTGGCCTGAGGGGGAGCCTGACTGTGTTAAGAGAACCTGGAAGGATTTTAATTGTTTACCGGTACAGTATACTTTTATAATTTTGCTCCTCGTGTTATATTCGAGTCTTGAGTATTCTCTCATTTCCATAATAAATCTTTATCCATCGCGTTATATTCGGGTCACGCTATACTCGAGTATCTACGGTACTAATAAAAAGTAATGATATAGGGGATGGGAAAGAGCATAAGAGTTAAAAAGGTACTGCAAATAAACTGTATAAGGACAATACTTAGGAACCCAGGGAAGAGAGCAGAAATTAATCCATGAGTAAGGTACATATATTGAGTATCAGCAAATATAAGCTTGCAGAATTGTCATTAAGAGTTGCATGTTAACTACCTGCATGTCATATCCCAAAATATAGAGTGTGGGAACTTGCCAAGATGTCTCCAAATGATAGTCCGCACAGAATTGATATTGATTAAACTTCAGCCAGCTTGGGTTTAATGGAATCATAATGATGTATGATGTATAAATAATATATTGATTGCTACTTTAAAAGATATAACTTAAACGTTTAAGAAACTTAAAATACAAAATTAAATAAAG
The DNA here is from genome assembly GCA_009667805.1 of Leptobrachium leishanense. NCBI lineage: Eukaryota > Metazoa > Chordata > Amphibia > Anura > Megophryidae > Leptobrachium > Leptobrachium leishanense. The sequence goes on from CM019066.1 coordinate 291,779,879, forward strand.
CTATTCAGTGTTTGGGCAAAACAGTTACTTTGTTTCCCCTGCAAAAATTTGGAAGATCATTGTTCACACATCTTCCTGCTTTGATTCAAGCATTGATCTCAGCTTCATGGATCGAGGCCGGGAACTGGAACCCATTTAGGGAACTTGCTCCTTCCAATGACTCTCAATGCACTTGCATTGAAATCCATTGAATTTACTGAGACACTCGTTCAAAGGATCAGGCTCCAATGCATTCAGGTGATTGCTGTGGCTGTCAGGAAGCCGACAGCATGTCATGTCTGGGCCAGCCGAGGCACCTCAGCACTGGATTTAATATATATTTTAAAGTCATCTAAAGGGTTAAAACAGGAGGGTTGAAGAAGGGATTAATGCTTAACCAACCATTTTACCCCCTCCCATTTGAACCCTAGAATATCCCTTTAAACCGAATACCCATAAATCCATAGCCAGTTATTAGCCAGTCTTTGTGCCTTCCTTTTGACCTGTTACCTTTGGGGCAAATGTGTGTTTATGATTCAGGGAAATCATTTTAATTCTGTTAAATTTATACATTTTTGTTTATCCTAAAACTCTTATTATGTAACGTGTTAGTGTTTAAGAGCCTAGACTTCTTTATCCTGCAGAGATTTTGCGTGCATTGTCATTTTATTTTATTACCTATCACCGGATCATTTTATTCTGTGAGCATTGTAAATTACCACCCTACACAAAATAAACAGGGAAAAAAAAGTATTAAAACCCCTAGCAGCGATTAACACAGCTTCCTGATTAATCCGACAATCTCTTTGGTGGAAATATCACTTTAAATGGGGAAATTCAAATCTCAGGAAAGTTGTGTCTCAGAAAGCTACATTTCAGCATGTGGCCAGCTCCAGCAATGAAGACGATTTACTGCGCTGCCGGGCTGGATCCCAAAATTACCTCGAATAAATCCTGCTCATAGTGAACAGAGCCGATTACACTCTGTAGGTAACAATTTCCCAACATCTTGCTATTTACATCAGTACATCAGTACACAATTACTATTTACAGACCTACTTGTTAGCATAGGACAAAACTGGGTACTTTGACATTGTAGCAGGCTTATGCTATTTAATTTTACCTTTAGTTTTACCAAAACAAACCGGGTCGCGCCCTGTCCTTGTGGAGGAGCCTCCAGTGCTCTAAATTATAAAGACAAGAATTAACAAATAAAATCCCCCAAATTGCTAATCATATCAAAAGGCAATTCCTAAAAGCTATTTAATTGCCAGGAGTTATGTCACTATTTAATACGACTGTGCAATCATCGTGCAGAAGAAAGAATACATAATAGATTTCCATGGAAAAGCACATAGGACTGTAGAAGCCCATATCACCACCTCTACCAATTGGTTCACTAAAGCGAGCACAACGCAAGAGGTCTATGAAATCCAGTGAGTATGCTCCCTACTGCTTTGTCCAACCTATTCTTCAGGATATCGAAATAAATAGTATTTTTCCGTGTATAAGTTTGTACTTTTGGATAAGATAGGGGAATCAGTGGAGGCGCAATTGAGTGATAAAGGTAATGTATTTAGGTTATGCAGCCAGCAAGGAGAAAGCCCAAACTCTCGAAAAATGTGCAAGGTTACAATGGAGACACGGAAGAGGGGGGTCCTAGTGGCGCAATAGAAAGTTGCGGATCCAGTTACTAAGTACTCTGGAGGGTTTTGCACGCCCAAAATGGTCAACTTTGCATTAGTGGTTAAAAACAGCTGTGCAGTTTAAGGGACTATATTGTGTGCGACCATCAGTAGCGCACGAACAGTATTCATAAAGTGCTGATGCAATGGTAAAGTGCATACAGTGTATAATGCAAGATCCACAGATGGTGCCTTAATTGACAGCGTTCAAATCTGTACGGCAAATGAACAGTCCAATAAAGTACGAAAGAGTGCAATAAATATAAATCCAATTTTTCAAACGTAAAGTTCCTATTATGTGTAAAGTGCTGTAGAAAAGTCAGTAACAACCGTGGGTCTCGAGATGAATTTTGTTCGTATCCTGGTGTGATTGTTCCTCCTTTGGTCCTAGTGTAGTCCCAATGCTCCGGTGGAGAGAAAAGAAGAGAGAATATGGTGCAATATCGCCTGGATAAACAGTGTAATATAGGTGACAGAAACACACTTACACTCTCCAGAGCCTTATACGTCCAGGCTCTGGGTTGAAGCACCTTGGGCCAAATAGAGGGTGACCACTGCCCTTCGTTTTGTCACCTTGGTTATCTCAAACAAGAAAGATGCAGAGAGAATGCGCTCTCATAGCGTATCACAAACCAGCAGATATACAGTATAATACAGGAATTAGTCACACTCCCCAATTTTGGAGCCTTAAATGTCCAGGCTCAACTGCTTAGCGTACAGTGCCGCTCATCAGTGGGCACTTGGACCTCTTTGTCAGCTTGCTCATTTCCTGGATAAGTCTCCTGGTGATGCGTGTTGTATGTGCCCCATTTCGCTGTATGCCAAAATGATGCCAAAACCTCACAGTACGTATAACAATAAAGGAGGATACTGTATGTGGCTAAAAAGGGGGCAATTTTATTAACATTTAAAGCACAAAATAAAACACAAGGATATTAAGATCGTGGGGATGTTAAAAAAGGGGTGAAGAGAAGGTTCAGGAAGTTGAGATGTGTTTCGGCACCAATCTGTGCCTTCCTCAGTCAGTAGCAGCTGTTTTTAACCACTAATGCAAAGTTGACCATTTTGGGCGTGCATAAACCCTCCAGTGGACTTAGTAGCTGGACCTGCAACTTTCTATTGTGTCACTAGGACCCCCTCTTCCATGTCTCCAAGTTTATACTCTTGTCTAAAATCGTTAAGCCAGATATTGGGTCAGTTATACATGCGTGTAACTGGTACCAGATACCAGATGTGGGCCTGTTCTGAGTGTTGGGCTTGTCTTATACATGGGGGCGTCTTATACACGGAAAAATACATGTAGCTTGCTTTGGCCAATAGTAATGAAAAAGGAACTAAATAATGAGAGGAGAAAATAAAAGCCTGTACATAAACAGTATATATGAAAAAGTCGGATCCACGCTCTTTATTAAGGTCTATCAATCAATAGCATATTAAAGTTTCTACTTTTACTATGAAAGCTTGAAAAACAGATGGGCAGCATTTTCATTCAGCTGAACATTTTGTTACAGCATCTAATATTGAGTATTTTCATTTTGATGGGTTTTTTTTTAGATTTACATTTCACAGGCAATTAATTTCATTTCATTGAATCCATTCACCTTGCATATTGTTCCTGACCTCATATCTCCTCTCACCTGGCTCTAACCGGAGTACTGTTTGATCCGGCTTTGCTAATATCTGTATCTATGCTTTTGTGTTCCTGGGGATGAATCATCTTTTCATTTTGGCTTCTGTCCAGTCTCCTCGAGACATGTTCATTTGGGTTGGATGTATGGACTCTTACATTGACACTAACCAGTGATTGATAGCGTCACAAGATTACACCACTGACTACCCGCGCCATAATTCAACTTCATCCACAGGTTATAGGCCATTTTAAAACATTTAAAGTATAGGACTGATGAAACAAGTCTTGCTTTTTAGAGGAGAGTTCACACATTAATGATTGCACAAGCTGTCTCTTGCAGGATAGGGGTATGCAGTTTATGCATTCTTTATGTAGTTTATGATTCAGCCAGGAAGACATCAGATCAGCAAATCACATCTGCAAAAACCTCTACCCTAGCTCTGTGGTCTGTTATTTCCAACAATGAATGGCCATGGAATGCTTTTAATTTAAAGAGAGGTTTAGAAACCTAAATGATCCTACTGTATATTAATGAAAAGGTTGCCTTAGTGTCAGTTCAAATGGTGATCATTGTGATGTGTAACGCAGTGGCATAGCGTGGGTTGTCGGCGCCCGGGGCAAGGCAAGAATTGTGTGCCCCCCAAACCTGTGGACACGGTAACACACCCTGATTCCCTTCCACCAGTAGAGTATTGAACCCCTTACCCCACAAGCACATGTGTTGTATATTAACAAAATACTGAAATAATAAAAAAATGAAGCACACATGCCCCCCACGCTACGCCACTGCTACCAGTCACGCTGTCCAGTATACCCTAGCATAGTTCCACTCTCACACTATACCCAGTCACTCTCTCCCAGTACCCCCAGTAACTCTCTCCAAGTACCCCCAGTCACTCTCCGTACTCCACTTTCTCCCAGTAACCCCAGTCACTCCCTCCCAGTACCCCAGTCACTCTCTCACTCTCCAAGAACCCCCACTTTCTCCCAGTACCCCCAGTCATTCTCCCCCAAAGCTCCAGTCACTCTCTCCCAGTGCCGCCAGTCACTCTCTCTCTCTCTATCCAAGTACCCCCGGTCACTCTCTCCCAGTATCCCCAGGCATTCCCCCCGAACCTCCAGACACCCTCTCCCCATACCCCCAGTACCTCCTCACTGTGTGTTGGTCACGCTGCTCTGGTGCCACACAGTGTTGCCTACCTGCATGGAGTTGCTGGTGGCCCAGGGCCGAGCTGTCCTGGGGGCTTAGCGGGGTCTGGATTTTAAATGTGCTGCAGGGCAGGTGCCTCCCTCCCTTCTTCAAGTTCAGAGGCTGCAGGGCTGCCAGCGGCGGGGGGCTCGCACAGGGTTTCAAGGGGGCTGACAAACATGGTAGAGGGTGTTCCGTCGAATAATGCTGCGCTGCTTCACATGACTCATGCCAGCGTTAAGGAGGACTCAAGACAGGACCAGAATATTCTGTCCTGGTCCTCTGTGCTGGATGCTGAGTGCTAAGTCACCACTGGCGCCGCAAAACTGGCGGCTACCCGTGAAAGGGCCTCTCATGGACACCAGTGTCCATGAGCAGACACCTTGCTGATCCCTCCTGGAAAATATTAGTGGTTCAAACTTCTTTTGAAATTTTGCGTCCCCAAAGAAAATTGCACCCGGAGCGAGAGCCCCCGAGGCCCCCCACGCTATGCCACTGGTGTAATGTAATAGTATAACATAACAGCTAGTAGATTTATTTATTTATTTATAAAGTATTTTACCAGGAAGGATACATAGAGATTTCTCTCATTTTCAAGTATGTCCTGTCCTGTCATGATGCAAGCTAAGTGTTCTTCAAAGTGCCAGTCTGCTTCCACCAAGATTCTGGTACAGTATGGCATGTCCCTTCTTTCTTGGCCCTTCACACAAATCTGTTTATATGTGGGCTCTCACCAGAAGGACCACAACAGAGAATATGAATACGATTTGTGATGACGCATAGTTGTCGATAGCCCCAGCTTTCAAGGGATGGTCCTGGGTTTGTGCTTTGGGTCCTGTCCGTTTATTCTCCATGATATGAATCTTGCAGTAGATGAGTTAAATTTGGAGTTGCAGGGCAATAAATCCCTGGAAACCGAGCACTAAGCCAGGAACCTACCAGGAACACTATGCATTCTGGCAACTATGATGATGATATTCGTAAACAATACAAAATTAATAATTAAAACTACAATATACCTTTAATTATGCATATACTGTTTTCATACAACCCTGATGACGATGTCTACATAATGCTACGGCTGAAACTACTAATCGATTAATCAACAACTAATCGATGATTAAAATAGTTGTCAACTATTTCCATTATCGATTAATCGGTGTTGTTTAATTGTCCTGTGTACAGCACACACTGTTTAGAGTCAGACTGAGTTAAACGTAAATAACCTCAGCTTCGGAGCTGATTGGAGAAGATGCGCCGCTGCTTAACTAGGTATGATTTAGTTCTAGGGTTATGTCAGACACAACCAGTTTGTTTTTATTCCGTTTACAACAGTAACAGAACTATAACACAAACAATAGGATACTGCCACTGGGTGAAGGAGCTGTATGCTTGTGGTTATCCTTACTTGAAGCTGGACTCCTGTGCCACCGCCACACCCTCCCTGCCACACCCTCTTTGGTAGGAAACTGCCATTCCCTCTCTTTGGTCTGGTCCCTTTCCACAAACTCACTCCCACACTCAGATCCAGTCTTTTGTCTATACCCAACCCCTCTCACACTCAGGTCAAGTCACTGGAGCAAAGTCCCTCCCTTCCTCTTCCAGTCCCTCCTCACACTCAGTTTGTTCACGAAATTATTTAAAAGGTTACACTCTACGCATCCTGACCACTTAAGCTTATTAACCCCGATTTCATGCTTACCTCATCATCTATGACCAAGTGCTTGTAGCCGTGTTCATTTGAGAAAGCAAACATGGGCTTAAGCTGTGCATGTAGCATCAACCCATCCCTCTGACCAAGCACTCACATACCTTGTGTGAAAAGCACACAAGATAAGCCATTTGCGTATGTACGTACAAAAGTTCCGTACACTACGCAAATTGCTTCTAAAAAAAGGGGGAGGGGTTGTGGTTATTTAAGTAAACAAATTTTTTTCATATGTCTTTTTTTTTTATCCGATGAATCGATTAATCAAAATAATAATCGGCCACCTAATCTATTATGAGAATAATCGTTAGTTGCGGCCCTACATGATTCATTTCAAAATCAGAGAGAGGATTATTATAGTGACAACCAGCATTTCCAAGATGAGTATATGTTTCATACGACAGCAGTAAAGAAAACTCCAGCTAGACCCTGAGGGCTATATTACGTTCTTCATTCACCTGCGCCTGCAGGTTTCTCCTTAGCGCCCCCGTTTTAGCAAGATATTACAGTGCAGGTGCTAAACCAGCAGCCTGCACCATAACGGGACACTAAGACTGGGGATGCAGAAGCGGAATCTGTTAGCACCAGGTCCTAGCTGTGGATAACTTTTCAGTTAACCGCAGCGGGACATAATTAGCGTTAGGACTTTGTAATCCTAATGCTAATTAACACTTTGTGCTCCCTATACTTAACATGGAGAGCACAAAGTACAGTAAGCTCGCCCCGAAAATCGCGTAAACTCAAGCTGCCAAGAGATAGATTCATTGAGAAGTCTGCAGCGTGCTCAGGACTACTTCCTGAATCTACGCTCTTCAGTGCCTCAGAGAAGCACTGAGATCTATGGATTGGCTTGGATCAATTTGGAAGCACCATTGGTCTCAAGCCATTCAAAAAACACCTCCATGGGAGGTTGGCCTCCCATTTTTTGATTGACATAAGACAGTCACGTGACTGTCCTCGTCAGTCATGGGGGCATGCCCTGGGCGGCTGTTTGTCTACCTGGAGAGGACGATGCACATCCAGGGGAGCACGGAGAGCAGCCAGATCCTGGAGAGCACTGAGCGCAGCCAGATGCTGGAGAGCACTGCCTGGGAGAGCACTAAGACAGCCTGATCCTAGGGAGCACTCAGATCAGCCAGATCCTGGAGAGCACTGAGAGCAGCCAGTTCCTGGTGAGCACTGAGAACAGACAGATACTGGGAGAGAGAAGAACAAATGGCAAAACCCTATATCACAGAGCGCTCAAAGTAAGAAGTATTATAATTACTGATACAGTGCTGCTCTATAAATAAGTGTGGTGACACAGTTAATCCCCAAAAAAACTCTGTCAGGAAAATAGATACTAAACGTAAGAGACACACTCAAGAGCGCAAAAACATCAGTGCTGTTTTCAAATATAGTTATGAAATAAATCACAACAGTGCAAGTGGCTTGTCTCAATGATCATCTGGTCTCAGCTGGAAAGCAGAAGTACAAAAAAATTCCTGAACCATGTATAACTTTTTTTTTTTTTTAACATATTGTGCTTTATTGTAAACCAATCACTTACATAAAAAATAATAACAATACATAGCATAGTATCAAGGTAATACATTAATAGTGTTTCACAGGGTGTGGCGGCTGCTTCAAACTCTAATAAGATTTTAAGAAACGCACAAAATACATACCTTTTTTTCTTTGTTGAGAATAGAGCAATTGCAATAGGGATTTAGAGCAGGTAAATGAGAAATAACGTTACTTGTATTACTCCAAAGTTATAGTTACTGACCTCTATGGATGTGTGCCAATGCCAGTGTGACAACATGATGGAGGCATGTATTCCAGGCAGTGAAAAATTCTTCCTTCTGTTTCATAACCTAAAGAAGGAAAGATAAAGCAGTTTAGATTACGTGACAAGCTTTCCTAGAAAATAATTAAATAACTAGCCAGCGCTGTTCAAACTGATTAGGAAACAGATTAAGCTTTTTTATATACAAAAATGCAATCTAGATTAAACTAATATAGATATAACAAACTCTCTAAAGGGGTTTCTCTCTACAAACTGTTGTTTCACCAAAGTTCACTGTAGTTGTAAACAATGTTAAAGATGGTCATTATTGCAACTACAGAGAACTCTGACAATCTAGAGAAAGAAAATTGAAGTCTGGCATGTAAAGTTGCTGAAAACAATGGCACAACCATTATTTTTCCATAAACCGAGTCAACTGCTGCTATTCTCCATTTTTATTCTTTCCAATGGTATAACAAAATTGTTGCCTTCACGTCTAAAGAAGGAGCAGAATCTGTTGGCTAAAAACCAAGATAAAATCGAACAGAATTTGACCTAACCCTACAACAAGCAGATAGTAATCTAACCCTAATTACAATCCTTAACCCTAAAATATGCACAAATGGTAACCTGACCCTAATTACAAACCCTAATCCTACAAGCACAGATAGTAACCTAACCCTAATTACAAACCCTAACCCTAAAACAACAACAAATAGTAACCTGACCCTTATTACAAACCCTAAAAAAGCATAGATAGAAACCTAATTCTAATTACAAAATCTAAACCTAAAACAAGCACAGATAGAAACCTAACCCTAAGTACAAAACCTAAAAGTAACCCAAACCTGATGGTTTCCAAAAATACACTCAAATTCAAATGCATTTGAAAATTTTTAATTGCTCCAGAAATATGTTTCCAAAAAACAAAGCGGTCTGCCATATTGGTGAACGTCCGAACTGAAGCGTCCTTTTAGATTCGGCAACTTTAGGCTGGGCGTCCACTGGATACGTATTCGTGCGACAACGACATCTCACAAACTCGTCTGTGTCGTCAGACCAATCCTACAACACTATTGTGAATGTACCGTGTCCATTGCGTCAGACTTGCGACTTCCAGTGACTTTTGGAGTCTGCTGCAGACTAGTGATCAGACCAAAAACTTCGGAAATATCGCACATGCAACTCAGACAGCCAGACAATCAGGGAAGGAGATGGATGCTGATAAGTTGATTAGGGGAGTTAAAAACGCTATTATATTAAAAACAAATTATATTTAAATGTATATTTTGTGTATGGGAGATGGGTGGGACTAGCCATGTTTGGGTAGGGTACAGGGTGAATGAATTTTAGGTCCTTTTTTAGCTGCGCGAAGGGTTTAAAATTCACACACCAAACTAGAGCATCCAGCTCCTCCATATCCATATCCATTTTCACAAAGGACTGCAGTGTTTCCAAAGGCAGAATGCAATATAACAGTCTCAGGAAAAAAGAAGACAGGAATAAACTGGTTTTTGCATCCATAGTCGTCCAGTCGCTGATCGCTAGTCTGATGCAGTGGACGACCCTTGTCAGACCAAGTCGTACGACCGATATCGTTCCTAGTCGGTCGCACGACTACGGATCCAGTGGACGTCCAGCCTAATCATCCAATTGGTTTTTATCAGAGTCCACAAGCAGGCATCGTTTTTTTAATTTGACAATTTTTATTGTGAATGCAGAATGAATGGATGACAGCAATATACAGAAAGGTGGTAACATGTACATCAAAGAGAAAAGATGTGTCATATTGGATAATCAAAGAGAAGTCCATAATGACTGTGCATTCACATTTATCCAAAAGAAAACAAAACAATGTAAAAACAAACAGAATCCTAGACGGTGTACATTAACATTTACAAAGCAAACATATATAGGGAACATTCAGTAATGGTCCAAGCTGTTTACATAAATCCCTTTTGACAAGTCCTAGAACAGAAAGGTCTTAGATTTCCATAGTCGTTAATAAGTCGAAGAATTATAAGATTGCAAATGATAAGGGTATGAGTCCAGCATAGATAAATATCGTGACAACTCATCACCAAGTAAAACCTAAAATATAACAAAAAAACAATATAGAACTGAAGCTGGCATCTACAGTATATGATAGGATACTGGAAACTATGGTGAAAACTATGGCAAACTATGGTTGAACTTCCCTGAATAGGGAATTTACTGTAGTTGCCCTATAGTCGGTAGTGATGGGGCGAACACCCCCGTGTTCGGTTCACATTCGAACACGAACATATGAAAAAGTTTGAATTCGAACACGAACACGATTCGAACTCAATGCAAGTCAATGGGACTCAAACGGTCCAATTTTAGAGTGCCCTCCAAGAGGGCATATATGCAAGATATTTGCCATAAAAGGTGTATGGGGGTCCGGGTAGTGCCCTGGGGACAGGAAACAAGGAAAAAAGTTAAAAAAAAGTTTTAAAAGGAACAGTGATTTTTCCATGACATAAAGGTTAAGAATAAAAACGAAAAAGTCCTTCAAATATCGTGCCTAGGAGGTCCCCATAACCTGCCTGATTTGTAGGATGTATAGAAACATTTAAAAAACAAAAAAATGACATTTCAAATGACTGTAAATGGTTTTCCTTTAATCTATTCATAAACAACTGCTTGGGGCGGCAGCCTGTATGAAAAGAGGAGATGTTTTAGGACACGCAGAACAAGTTTAGTGATTTTTTTGGCTAAATTATGGTGAAACTTATGTAGGCTTTGCATGAAAGTGACAACAGGTGCATTAAAATTGGACCTTTGGTGCCAGTTAGTGCCTTCACACCGTAACCCCTCTGAGGTATTGTGGAAGAGTGCAGGGGTGGACCCTGCGGTCAAATATTAAAATGATATGAATCTGGTACACGCGTCAGTGGCAGTGCAGCCAAATATTGGGTATTTGGTGCCAGCTAGTGCTTTCACAACATAACCCCTCTGAGGTATTGTGAAAGAGTGCAGTGGTGGAGGCTTTGGGAATGCAGAAGAGATCCCCGATCTATTCAGTTACTAAAAAATTGCAAAAGGCATCAGTCAAGCGGCCCCCTTCTCCGCTCTTCCTCTGATCATCCGCAGCCTCAGAAACACCTGTGTCATCACTTGGTAATCTGCCAGTGCCTGGAAAGGTGTTATACAAGTGTCGCTTTAGAGCGTACTCAAGTTGTTTCATCCGGTCCTCCCTCTGTGCGGGCAGGATGAGTTCTGCAACTTTACCCTTGTATCGTGGATCAAGAAGGCTTGCCAACCAGTAATGATCCCTCTCCTTGATAGCACGAATCCTGGGGTCCTTTAGCAGGCTTTGCAGGATAAGGGAGCCCATGCAGCGTAGGTTGGAGGTGGCATTAGCTTCCAAGTGTTCCTGGTCGCTGAGGATGACCGTATCGTGCACTACCTCCTCCCAGCCACGTACTAGTCCTTGGGTTTCTGGGGACTCAAAATCCTCCCTTGAGGAATCCCCACCTTCAATGCCCCCACAACTTAATTATTCCTCATCCTCCACCTGTCTGATCTGAGGACCCGCAGGAATGCTGTCTGCGTAAAGACTGGGGCCTTGAGAGCTAGCAAAGTCCTCCTCTTCCTCGCGCTGCTCTGTCTCTAGTGCCACATCTATAATTCCCTGCCGAGTGCACTCCAGCAGGAACACAAAAGGAAATGTGCCACTGATGCATGCACTGTCCCTGCTCACCATTCTTGTTGCCTCCTCAAATAATGGTGACAGTACAGTGCATGCATCCTTGATCATCAGCCACTGCGGGGGGGGGGGGAACCAAGTTGACCTGAACCTGTCCTTGTGCCATACTCACACAGGTACTCATTGATGGCCCTCTGCTGTTTGTGCAGACGCTGCAGCATTGCCAATGTCGAGATCCATCTGGTGGGCATGTCACAGATCAGACGGTTTGTGGGAAGGTGGAATTCTCTTTGAATTTCTGCCAGGCGAACACTTGCTGGGAATGACCGTCTGAGGTGGCTGCAGACTTTTATGGCAGGATGGAAGTGCACCAGCGGTAACAAGCAGCGGAATATACCAAACAGAGGCACAGAGCAAGAGTAGTCATTATAACAAAACCGGGTCAGCAACGTTTAGGCACTTGTACTGCGCTACTGTGTATGGTGAGAATCGGCACACACCAGTAGCAACAGGAGGCAAACAGAACAGGCAGGGAGTACACAGAGAGAATAGTCAAATGGCAGGCAAAGTCGGCAACAGATCGGGTCCTCAGAACAAGCAGGGTCCGTAACAAGTATACAAACTGATTTGGTAAGCTAGCGATGCGGGAATGAAACTCCACGGCAAGGCAAGGTGTACAACGCGCACTCCTGATTTAAAGGTCCCGGTGGCTCCGCGTCATCACGCCGCACCCTGCCCCCTGATCACTCACAGCTGCGCCGAGTGCCGCCGGAGCTCCTGGCATTCGGCCAGCTGGCGGCACCATGCGTCCAGGGCCCCCCTATCACCACCAGGGGCCCTGGATGTCACAATATCACAATCCAAACGCAAACGGGTTAAGTAACCAAATTTGTAAGAAATAGAATTAATGCAGCATATTAATCCTCACACTGCCGGGCAGCACCTCTACAGTCTGACGCTAGCTTTAACCGGTGCGCTCTGTGCAGCTTCTGAGAAGATATGCTATTAATGTAGCGGGGAAGCCGACTGCGCATTTTGCATCGCTCCCTCTACACTAATAGCATATCTTCTCAGAAGCTGCACACACGCACCGTGTATGCAGCTTCTAACAGTGTGGGAGATGGGAGGCTGCGCTTGTTGGTGGATCCAGGAATCAGGTGAGTATTAGAAGAAAAAAAAAGGTTTTATTTTATGTTCCCAGGAGACATTTAAAAATGTCCTTGGATTTCATTTTTTTTAGAACTGTGTCGCCTTACCTTAGCCTAGATGTCAGTGGGGGCTTCTTGGATCGTGGTTGTGGGGGGGGGTCTGCCATGGCCGCAGGTGCAGTGGCTCCCTCCCTGTGCCGCCTCTCTGCCACATGCACCTGGCCGACCAGCCCACACAGTCGCAGCTCTGTCATCCGGCGGCCGCATGCTCCTCAAGGGATCCTTGGGAGGCCCCGGCGGGCTGCCCTCTACAGTGCCTGATTAGAGGGCCTCGTCTGCCTGATGTTTTAGCAACAAGATTCTTTTATCCCATAGGTTTCAATGTTAAAAATATTCCCATTTTAATTCAATATCTAATAAACCGTTGCTTATAATATTCTGCAGTAAAGAGTCATTTTATCTTTCGATTTTTTTTTAGGGTTTAAGCATTTCTTTTTAAAAAAAAATCAATTTTTTTTTTTTTTTTTTCTTTTTGCAAACGGCCTGAAAAGTTCGAGGGTTCGCGAACATCGAACCGATTCGAACCGGCAGCCAATCCCTAATAGTCGGTCCACTGTAGTTAGTTGAAATAACTCTGGTATTTAAAAAAAACACAAGAGCGGTGAGTAACTCTTTCTGAACAATCAAGAAGTGAGAAAAATGGGAGGACTATGCCAATTATTTTTAACTTGTTTCATACTACTATGTGTGCAAGGAGGGTATCTGGTGCATACATACAAAAGACATACGAAAATACTTTATCTGAAGAAATTATTAGCCTCTTGTTTACTTTGACTTTTACAGCCAGGGCCGGATGGTGCCATGGCTCCAGGCAGCACTTTACCAGGGGCAGCATTTTGAGCCTCAACTAGGGACACCACACATTACTGTTAGCTTTATTCCTGTGGAGCACTGTGATACGCTCATAAACAATGCACATTACTGTCAGTTTTATTGCTGTGAATCTCTGTGATACAGTCATACACACCACACATTAGTGTGAATTTTCTTCCTGTACAGTTCTGTGATACAGTGATGTGCAGTGTGTATGAGTGTAAGTTTTATTGATGTGGAGATCTGTCATACCCACACACTCATACACACCTCATTACTGTATCACAGATCTCCACAACAATAAAACCCACAGTAATGTGATGTGTGTATGAGTTTTATTGCTGTGAAACTCTGATACGCTCATACACGGCGCATGGTTTTTCTTTTGGGGGGGGCAGCATTTCATCCTTGGACGCGGGCAGCACAGTGTCTTTGGCCAGCCCTTTATGCAGCGCTATGAAAAGTAGAAATAGCAAGTATTGCCACTAGATAAAATTATAAGAAAGAAGAATATAAATAATATATTCAGATTTGAAACATTTTCAACATAATATTTAGATTTAGCAGTTTGTCAGTCAGCGAATCTTAAAAAGGAGCAGGAAAAAAATATATATACCATTGTAGTAAGGTAACATGGTATACAGTCAATACTGTATATAGTCAATAGCAACTCATGCAAAATATACAAATTAGCAAAGATGGACTGAGATTAAGGTTTATGGTTTAAATATTCACACATGAGAGTTGTGAGCAACTTGTCACAACTAATTAATTATCGAAAAAATCCCGTCATTCTGTTTAACAGCGAGGAGATGAAGAGAAGATAAAATATTCATTTTCAACACTACCCCATAAAGGTCTCATGGATTACTTCAAGTACAGTCTTTATATCCATGTAGGTCTATGAATGTCCTTCACTTTGTTATTATGAAGCCGTTTGGAAAGTAAAGGCCAGGCAGATAAGTTGAATGTTCAGTTTCATGCTTTTAAATGCTCTTAGTTCCTTGTTGCATGATGTAATCTGCTTTGTGTAACTGTAACTAAATGTAAAACCCAACGCTTTCTTTGCAGAAAAGGTAATGACCTAAGCTGATCTCTCACAAAACGGCTACTGTATTCGCGGTAAATATTTTTACAATGCAATCTCAGATGATACCAAGCTCAGTTTCAATGTCTATAAACACGAGCCTTTGTTTCGCTGTTATACGTCAAAACACAGGCAGGAGTTCCTTTCTTTAATCACAGATTTAGTGCAATAAAAGAAAAGGAACAGAATCCATGAAATAAAGAAAACCATATTTCACTCAACCCTTCAACTTCCACAGGGGAAGGGAATGCATTGTTCTATTGATGCCCAACCCAAGTGATCAGAGTCATCATTACACAAACCTGTATGAATTTATCGCTTATAGATCGCAGCATTCCAGAGGACAATGACTAAGCCACCCATCATTAATCTATTACTCGCTACTAAGCCCACACGATTCAACTGCCTTCAGCTTAACCCTTATAATAAGCATTTATGATCATTTCTAACAAATGCCTACAAAAACCTACTAATATACCACTTACTTTGCTTTTACTCTTTTTTCCCCTTTCAATAACCTCCCTGCCTTGCTTATACCACCTTTACTAGTTGTCTGCCTGCTGTGAGGTCCTGAGCACAAATCTATGCATAGGTGCCCACCATTATATGTATGTGATTTCATTAAGAATATATATTTTGGCATAGGAAGGCATCTACAAATATTTTCACCATTTCTAGGTAGACCTTCTCACAGACTTCTGTGCCTCCTATAGTAAAAGGATATTATAGGGCAGGGATTTCAAACTCAAATATCACAGATATTGCTGAACAAAAACTCCCATGATTCTCTGGCCTTTTATCACAGTTAAAGATTTATGGGAATTGTAGGCATTCAACATCTGGGAGGCCAGCGCTTGAGATCTTTGCTATAAGGTTAAAATGTGAGGGGTTTGAGATTTACCTCTCCTGACCCCCTTTTCGACCACCCTTCTCTTGTTTTAATCTTTTAGTTTTAGCTGTAAACGTGCCTTAAATTTGTGCTGCGTTGCATCAGGACTGGTCCACATGAGACCGGTTGCCTGCAAGCTGCAGCATGTCACCTGATTACTTGGGAAGGGGGCAATGTATTGGCGGTCTATGTGCATTGAAAGCCATTGGTGGAACCTAGGTCCCGAAGATCCTGAAGCCCGGCAACCTGACTTCAGCTCTCAGGTTCTAGGCCAGACAAAGCTCCTGCACTCGGAGAGCTAAATCAGCCATACTACTCACCCCTGCAGGAGGGAGAGGAACAAGGGCACGCGAGACAGTGTGACCTCTCAAATAACACTGAGTGGTCACAGTTTATACATTCCTCTTAATTCTGAATAATGTTAGTTCATATACAGTATATATATATTCCCAGAGGGGGGCGGAGCTGACAGCCGGCAGGAGAAGTCGCACTTTGGACCGCTCTCTGATTACAGAGCCATTCTTTGTGGATTTTTGCGATTCCCCGCCAGTAGCAGAGCCCAGGTGTTTTGGGAACGAGTTGCCTACTCTGCTCACCTTAGACTGACCGTTTTTGCTGTTTGTCCGGCGCAGTTTGGAGGACCTTGGAGATCGAGGCCTGTTCCCGCGGCCTACGCCCGGCGGCCATTTTGGAGCCCTCCGCCCAGCGGATCTGTAATTATCTGCCTTACACTCCTCAAACTTCCTGACTGACAGATATGGGGAAGAAAACGGGGCTGAAGCCCAGCTTGACGGAAGGTGCCCGACAACAGGACATCAGGGAATCCCTAGGTACCGAACGGCGCCGACGCCAGGGAGACCCTTTTGAGATCCAGACCCAGGGGCTGAGCTCTTCGGACGAGGAGAGATTATCCTGGTCGGAGGACATGCAGACTCCCCACAAGTCGCTTGGAAAGGTGGGGCAGCCGAGGAAGAGGACAGATGGCTCTAGTGTGAATGAGCGGGTGAGAAAATCGGCAGTACGGGGATCCTCGGAAGCCTCGCGGCCTCCGTACACATGCGGTAGCAGGGACGGCCCTCTACCCTTGACCAAGGGTGATATTCAGGGGATGCTGGCTGATATGCTGGGGGAGATGCGGGCAGTGTGGCGTTCCGATTTTGCGGCCATGAGGGCCGAAGTGTCTGCAGTTCAAGGACGCCTGGAGATAGTGGAAACGCGACTGGAGGGTACTGCGGTGGTGCAGGCCCTTGTTGGTCCCCAGGTGGAAACTCTCCAGGCCCAGGTGCTTACACTTACGGGAGCAGTGGAGGCATCGGAGGCACGCCATCGTCGGAGGAACGTGCGGATCCGGGGAATACCGGAACGTATTCCCGCAAGTAATTTATTAGCCTATATCAATCGGCTTGCTTCCCACGTGCTGGAGTCCTCCCCCAGCACACCGCCTATTTTTTGCTCTGTCGCCCGTCTTCAGAAGAGCAGCTACGGCCCTGGTGGATGCCCCTCGGGATGTGTTGGCCGTTGCTGGTGTGGAATCCGACAAGCGTCGCCTTATGTCCTCTCCGGCTGCCCGTGCCCCGCTGCTTTTTGAGACACTCACTCTGCAACTCTTTAATGACCTACCTTTTGTGACCTTGCTGGCTCGGAGACGCTTCCGCGAGGTGACCGGTTTCCTCCGCGGGAGTGAAATACGCTATCGTTGGGGAGTGGCTGGCTCCTTGATCATTTGCCATGATGCCATAAGTCACCCGGTTGCTTCCCCTGAGTAAGCGTGGTGTCTTCTGCGATCTCTGGGTCTGTCGCGCGTCCAGGCATCTGCCGATCCAAGCCCTCGGGAATCATCTTTTGGTGCCACAGACCCGGGTTGATTTCGAAGTGTCTCGTTTTTACTTTTTTCCTCTCCCTTCTTCTGAGCCCCTTATCTCCCTCTTGGTGTGTTTTCTTCACTCCCCCCTCCCTCTACCTGCCTAGTCCTGTAGGCTCCGGGGACGGCTGCCCTATTTACCTTTTTTCTACTTCTGGGACCTCGTATGCAGGGCTATTTCGCCCACCTTTACTTTTGACAATTACTAGCTGAGGTCATTTTGTTCTTTGTGAAGGTGTTGCTTTTCTTTTCTGTATCTCTATTTTTCTTTTTATTTGTATTGTCTGGGACTTGCAGCGGCCTCAATATATGCTATAATCTGTTTCTTTACTGCTAGCTTTATTCCCCCCCTCTCCTGAATCTTCTTTAATATGATATTTCTTTATATTTTCCTATTTTGCTGCCTCCTTTGTCGCCCAATGCCTCTCCCTTATGTTCTATGTCCTACACTTGATTGAGTTGTTAGGTCCTGCGAGGCCTCATTCACTGGTCAGTTTGTGACCTTATTTCCTTTCAAAATAAATTTTTTTTAAAAAAAAAAATATATATATATATATTCCCGAGTATAGCAGTACGTAGTGATACCTTTTTTATTGGACCAACATTACTTTTAAAAGACAAGCTTTTGAGAGTGTAACCTCAGGTCTGGAAGCATTAAAGCGCCAGACCTGAAGAAGAGAGGTTATTCTCTCGTAAACTTGTCTTTTAAATGTAACGTTAGTCCAATAAAAAAAGGTATCACTATGTACTGCTATACTCGGGATTTTGGCATCTGGACTAACACGGCCTACCTATAATATATATATATATATATATATGGAATGTAGCACAGGAGCTCTGGGATGCAGTTCTTTGAATTGCTGTGATGTGCAAATGCCTTCTGCAAAAATAAACACAAACATATATATATATATGTTACGGGTAAAGCCCGAAGTGCGGTTAATCCTAGGATTACCCGGGTAATCCTGACATTACCCAAAACCGCTGGGTAAAGCTGCAAAAAAATGAAAATTTCGGACTTTACCCGGGTAATTTTAGGAGTAACCAACTGCCCTTGGGTAACAGTCTGGAAGAGCTGAAAAATGCGCACTTCGCCCGGATAATGTGCAAGTCTGAAGCTTCACCCGGTTAATCTGAGGACTATCCACAGCTTCACCTGGGTAATCTGCAGAGCATCCAACCCCGCTTGGGTAACAGTGAATTTTCCTATTATCTATGGATATTATCAATGAAAATGGGAAAAGACAAACATTAAAATGTATCAAGGATATAATGAATATACAGAATAACAGGATATGTTTCTTATATGAATGTGAAAGAGTTACATGATCTTTATTATGTGTTATATGTGCTTATATATAATTTATAAAACATAACCACCAGGTAACTCTTTATGTAAGATCTTTAATCTTCATTAATTAATTTTCAGACAATTAATGCACAGAGTAACCTGACGGTTATTTAGTGTGGTTTGTGAATGTGGATACAAATTCATTAAAAATAACGAAAAAAACATTATTTTGTTATCGGTCAGATAACAGTTTGCAGCTTTATCCGGGTAATCCTCGGAATTCAGTCAACTGTAACCTGCTGAAAACCCAAGGAAAGCAGAGTACCCAGAGGAGTTTGGATACTTTGCAGATTACCCGGATAAAGTGCGATGTTTCGTTGCACATCACACTTTATCCAGTAACACTAGGGTAATGTGCGAATTACCCAGTTAAAATAGCGCATAAAAGCAGGGTACCCAGAGGCCTCTGGATACTTTGCAGATTACCCGGGTAAAGTCCAAAATTTTATTTCACTTCGGACTTTTTCTAATGAGGCCTGGGTAATGCTAGGATTACCCGGGTAATCCTAGAATTAACCGTACTTCGGGCTTTACCCGTAACATATATATATATATATTTCATATATCAGTAATTTTAAGAAAAATCCCAAAAAACTGGATCACATTCAGGGGATACAAAGAATTATGCCCAAATGCTACAATTCGATACTTATTCAGGGAATTCAGAGGGGGTGGAATTCTGATTTTGGAATTGTTTAAGCTATTTTGAACCTAATATTCTATTCTTGTTCGACTCTAAATTCCATCCTCAGAAGTAAGGTTCCATACGTTTAATCACTATTTTGTTTAAATGGTTATGAGATCAAATAGTATTGTGCTTAACAAACAACGCTGCAGCAAACAGACTAATTGAACACCATGATGTACAGGGAGGTTTTGTTTCTGTGCATGTTCTAGTTTGTTTAACAATATACAGTCGTGTGTGTTTACATTTCAAGGTATTCTGAGGTAGGAGTGCTGGAGACTACAGGTATCTGATAAGAACACTCTATCATAGAATGTGTTTCCACTAAAATGCATGTAAGATTACAGTTTTACATCGTTAAACAGTTACTTATTAAGTAACCGTCAAATCCGACATTGTAATTAAGATGCATTAAGCAAACATATCTGGCACAATTAGGAAATCAGTACATTACCTTCTGGTAAAGTCTGGCGGCCAAGCCACGTTGGAGGACTCTCTCCCGATAGTTAACGGCTTTAAGGAGGAAAGTCAAGTTACTGATTTTGTCTGTGGTAAAAGCCAAAAAGCTGCAAAGAAAAATCATCTGAAGTTAATAATTGGTTCATAACCTAGAAAAACAAAATATATGAAGTACAGACTAAAATAGTAATACAAACAAAGTGAATCATGTACGTGGTTTTACATAACTGACACCAAAACAGGTATAACGTGCAAAAAACGACAGACTGTACATAAAACCGACAAGGGATTATCCTGGCTGGAAAAGCCCCATACATTGTTTATACGTTTGATTAGAAAGGAAAAGTAGCTAGATCTTGTAGTAAAGCTTTAGGTCTCTCATCTGAAGCTTGGAAACAATAAAAAGGACACTACCACCAAAAAATGGCTGTTTATTTTTTTTTCCTGATATCTTACATGTACTTTGTTATTCTCATGAAGAGAGAGTCAAATATTTGACTCTATATGTGTCACTGGGTGCATCCATTTCGTGATAGTTTGTGTTGTAAACTACCCCCCCACACAGTGGGCATTATTCCGAGAGATCCGAAATGTAACCGGACACTGAAATTCAGCGTATGGGGACATTTAGGGGCCATTCGGTTATTAAGAGAGCAGGCAATTCGCTAAATTACCCAGGACATACTTGAAAACAAGAGAAATCTCATTGTATCCTTCCTGGTAAAATAATTTCGCCAAAAAAAAATGTAATTTTTTTTAGCGAATTGCCTCCCTGTTTGACGGAAGAGAAATCCCCCATAGAGAAGCAATGGTTCGTCTATTCAGAGACACCAAACAGCTGTGAAAAGTTGGCGAAATGCCCTGCCGTTCGGTGGTTTCATTCGACAGGTTTATTCAGGCTTCAATGGTAAAAATATTCTCATTTTAATTCGATATCTCACAAACCGTTTATTATTTTATTCTCCTGTAAAAAGTCACTTTAATTATAGATTTTTTTTAGGATCTTTTAAGCATTTTTTGGGATTTTTTTCAGCAATTTTTTTTCCGGTGGCTGCTCTGCTCTGTGATCGGTGGCTCGTTGGGTTTTTGCGGTGTGTTCGGCGGGGTTTTTGCGGTGGTTTCTGTGGGTTTTCGGTGAGTGTTCGGCGAGTGTTCTGCAGGTTTGCAGCGGGATTTCCCTGCACTACGGGGGCCCTGCAGTGCTTGCTGAATACACCACAAGGTCGGTGAACTAGAATCACCGAATCGCCCTGAAGTGCAGGGAACGAAAGGTTACCGAACGTGAATAACCCTGAGTATCTTTACAGCACTTGCTTCACACTGTGTGGCATTGGGCTTAGAATGGTGTGAGTTGGTAAGAAAGCCGACTCCTAAGGATTGCATTGCGTGGCATAAGCAAAGGACATCACCTGAGCGTAAGATAAAAGTATTTTAAATCAACTAACATATCTCATTCAGTTGCCATCTCTTATCTTGGATAGCACATACAACACAATAGACCCCCTGGAGCCTTGTGTGAACATTTCCTCCACCACTCATTGCCTCTTCGCTAATTTATGACTTTTGCAAAGATTTTAGTAAATGTTGCATCATGTGAAAAAGCCATAAAATGGAAACAGGAGACAAAAACGTAATTTTATTTTTCCTTTTAAACGCAATTACTTCAAAGGAAAACAAAACAGTACGGGTCTATTCAAAGAAAGGTGAAAATCATGAGAATGTCTGGAGAAGTGAAAATTCGAGATCAAAATAGCCAAACCAGAAAAATTCTCCCATTTATCTCACTTTCCAAATCAACTATTTGGTCTAAATTGTTCTCTTCTCCTGCCAATTCTCCTGATTTTCACCTCTCTCTGAATAACCTTGTAGTGGTTTATGATATGTTTTTGTTTGTAATGCACAAGTCATCTAGTCTCATATACAGCTTATCTTACGGCTAGTGTTCCTTTAATTGTGGGTTAATAAAAGTAAAAAGCCATATTTTATTTAATATATGGGCAATTAAAATGTTATATAAAGGTGCACCTCCTTAGAGACTTGAGATCAAGCGAAAACATTAATTCGACAGCAGCTTTTATTTTTTACATCATTTACATAATCAAAATTATCAGGGTTATTCAGAGAGAGGTGAAAAGCAGGAGAATGTCTGGAGAAGTGAAAATTCTAGGTCAAAATAGCCAAACCAGAAAAATTCTCCCATTTATCTCACTTTCCAAATTGGCTATTTTGACCTAGAATTTTCCATTCTCCGGCCATTCTCCTGCTTTTCACCTCTCTCTGAATAACCCTGTATGTTTCCACATACAGAACTAAGCAGCCCTGCCCTGACTTAAGGCTAGTGGAGCATGCTGGACGTAAGCAGCCCTGCCCTGACTTAAGGCTAGTGGAGCATGCTGGACATTTGATAAACAGATGTGAATGGCTATAGTGATACTTTGATGATGGAGCATCTGTAATGGCACAGGCCTTGCTGTATGGGTCATGTGTTTTGACATATGCCCAGCATGGCTGTACGAGGGGTATCTCTTAAAAAAAAAAATGTTTGTTTTTTTGCACTTTAATAAATGGGCAAATGCTGCAGACAGCCTCAGCCCAATTTTTTTTACTTTTTTTATTCCAGGAGAATTTACTCAACTTTTGTCCCTCCCCATGCGCTGCTCCTCCTCTCTGGCTCAGATCTTGTGACGGCAGCCAGGAAATTAAAAATTACCGGCTGCTGGTAATGCTCTGGGTGGGTCTGGAGGAAACTCCTCCACTTCACCCAGAGATTTCTGAAGATCAAGGGGGAGGGGTGTGAGGGGGGCAATCCACACATCCTGACAACTTTAAAACTCTAAAGTGATAAGGATGAGTAGAGAGTCCCTACAACTACTCCTTCCCTAATCAAATGATCTAAACGATTCCTGAACAGCACCCAGAGAGCTGGGCATAATTTCTCCTCCTCTCCACAAACAAGAGGAGATGTTCATGAAAAAGAGGACAATGGATCAAAACGTACACTCAGTTCTTGGAACCACTAGATGGTGCCAATGGAATAGATCCAAATGGGCCTGACCCGCCTATGTTACAACCAAAGCAAGAAAAAAGCACCAGTGCATCAAATATGATGCTAACAGGAGCGAAACGATCTATGTCCCCTGTGCATACACAATTGTATACCTTTATTAAATTATACATACAAATTGACAAGTAGACAAGATAAAACCACATAAAAAATGTATAATAAGCAGAGTATCTGATTTATATCAACATGGCAGAAGGAACAATGCCACACTGTGGGTATGTGAATTTGATGAATTCAAATCAACGTCATGGGTCTATATATCCCACAACAATTACAATGCATTTGCCTAAAGGTAAATAGTGATAGGTTATGAGCCCCGTGGTAAGAAAGCAGATTGTACAACAAATGCTTATGCCGGCTATTGATTACGGAGATGTAGTGTATGCAGTGGCCCCGCAAACACACCTTCAGAACCTTACTACATTGTATAACTCATTCTGCTGCTTTGCATTACAATGTAACTACATGACCCACCATTGTGACATGTTAAAAGAGCTAAACTGGCCATCGCTGGAGTCTAAACGCACCCTTCACCTTTCCAGCCTGGTGTTTAAGAGCATTTCTGGGAAGCTGCCACCCTACCTGAATAGACTGCTTCCCCCAGCAGCTCCCTCATCCTATAACCTCCGATCCAGGACCAGCACCTTACTTGCAATACCACATTACAAAAAGAAAGTGGCTCGGTCCTCATTTTCCTACAGAGCACCACAGTTATGGAATAACCTCCCAGACACCATCAAATCTTCCCCCAGTCTTAAGTCACTCAAGAGCTCCTTACTAACATACCTCAATACAGAATGCACCTGTAAACATGTAACATAGTGACTATATTTCCTACATATTTATTTTCTGTTAATCTGTATATTTGTGTTATTTTTTTAATATCTTGCATTGTATTACTTTGTATTTCTGTAACTGTAACACTTCAATGTTCTTGAACCCAGGACATACTTGAAAACGAGAGAAATCTCAATGTATCCTTCCTGGTAAAATCCTTTATAAATAAATAAATTACCATCCCATATCAGGTATATAGGAATAAATTTCAATGTTTAACCCCTTAAGGACGGGAGTAATTTTACAACTTCGGCGCTGTTTCGGAAGTAGAAGTTTGCCAAGCTCATTTTGACCATTTTTAAGTCACGTATTCTTATACCACCCAGACAAATTATATATCGTTCTTTCCGTCAGACTCGGCAGATTAATAATATATCATTATTATATGTATATGTCATGCCCTGCCAAAATGCTATAACAAAAAATGTAAAAAAATTTGAATTTTCAATAAAATTTCACTCTTCCACAGTGTGTAAAGTGTTTTTTTTTTTTTAATTTTATTATCCGAGGCTCTGCGGTCATATTCTATTGGGTAGATTTGTTAAAAAAATTAGAACGGTGAACCCATTTTTTTTTTGGGGAGAAATTGCGTGATTTTAGCTAAACCCCCCAAAAAAAAAAATCATTAGTGAAGCATCATTGTTCACATTATAATTGAAATGTGAACAATAGTGCTGCATTAAAAAAAACTAATTTTTTTTTTATTATTATATTTATTATTTTTTTATTATTTAATTTATTATTTTTTTATTATTTTTATTTTTACTTTTTTTACACTTTTATTTCACTTTTACCATGGTCATGGAACCATGCTCTGGCCTTTCCAGCAATATCAGCCATGACCCCCTAGCTGCCACCGATCAGGAGATAAAGGGGTTCAAAGAACCCCCCTATCTCCTGCAAGGGATTTCCATGGGAAATCCCTTTGCAGCTAGGGGGTTCCCGGTTAACTGACATCATCGCACATGGCGCGATGAGTCAGTTGACCGGGGGGTGACCCAGAGGTGGGGGCTGCCATCCAAGATGGCGGCCCCCACCGGAAATAGGCCACGATCGGGCACAAATTAGTGCCCGGTCGCGACCTGGCAACTATGGGGTTAACCCCCCATACATCGCTGGAAAGGTCAGGCTGTGACCCTTCCAGCGATGCTGGCCACAGCCGCCAGGGACCAGGCGATCGGGAGATAGAGGGATCTGAAGGATCCCTCCCCTCCCCTCCAGGCGCTTCCCCTGCTCCGGCGGGGGGGGACGCCTGAAACTGACGTCATCGCGCCACCGGCGCGATGACGTCACAACGCCGGAGGAGGGATCACACTGATCTGACTCCGGGGGAGTCAGAACAGCGTGGGAGCGACCGGAGAAGGTGAGTATCTCCCGGGGGGACTCTAAACGCCGAGGACGTACATTTACGTCCTGCGGCGGCAAAGCCCGCCTAATGCAGGACGTAAATGTACGTCCTGCGGCGTTAAGGGGTTAAAGAGGGTAAGCAGCCAGTTGCCAATTTATCCCTTGCATAGTCCTCTGTCCAGTATTACGAATCCTCCGTAAGATACATTTTTTATGTTGTTTTATTTATCTACTTGTCAATTTGTATGTATAAATTAATAAGGTGTACAATTGTGTATGTACTGGGGACATAGATCCTTTTGCTCCTGTTAGTATCATATTGGAAGCACAGGGGCTTTTTTCTTGAAAAGGGGACAATGTTCTGCTACACGCAACACACAGAAATATATAGTAATAATTTCATTTATTGATGCAAGAATGCATTGGTAATAATAATATTAGGAAACTAATCACAACTTAGCTACACTCACATTGTATAATCAACCCATACCCACTTTTGATTGCCAATTTTTATTTTGAAAAAATGTCAGATAAATTAGACATTGTTACATAGCGGCCACACAGGGCCAAGTCTCACAAAGAAAACATAGATCAGCAAACATTAGAAACACGAAAAACATTGAGGGGGGAAAAAAATACGAAGGGGGTAAGGGCACTCAAACAGGCAAGTGACAGCTGTACCGGAAAGGTGGCTGAGTCTGCAGGGAATCCGCAGGCAGGGTATCTGTGCAGGTGAAAAAAAAAAAAAAGGATGAGGGAAAAAGGTGAAGGGCCCCCCCGGAAATAAGTGGTATTACTGGATCGCTCCAGAAACCCCGCAGGGAAAAAGAGGCCACGGTAGAGGCCACATGACCAGGTGACCTGGGGCCAAAGGAAGCGGCCTGAGCCATGGTATCCGATCCAGCGGCTCGCCCAGAGCAACCGAACGTCCCTCACAAAAAAAGGGGGGACCAGACGCCCTAACTGCCACATAGGAAGCCACATCCCGGCGAAACAAAATAAAGTCCACAATGAGAGGGGGCGGGCAACAAAAAAGTTTGAGGTACTCAAAAGGGGGTGGGGACATAAGAAAAGTCTCAAGTAAGGAGTCCAATCAGAGGGGGGGGGGTGTCACGTTCACACTCAATAACCGTGGCGAGGATCCCTATGGACAGACTTCTAACCCTCCGATCCTTAGAATGGTTGGGACCACTATCCCTATCACTCCCAGCCAGGGAGAACAGGCACACCATCAACAAAGAATATGGCTCAGCAGGATTCACAATAGAGTACGTACTGGAGCTCAAAGGGTTAATCTTGTCCACAAGAGGAAAGCAGCCTGAGTAAGGCTTTATGCAGCAGGGGTCAGAATCAACTTGGTCACATACACAGTTCAGTTTTACAACAGGCAGGCTTCTTATACGCGCTAGTTTGTCAACTGGGCAGATTGATTGATATTCAGAGCCAGCACAATGCAGGGCAGACATACACTCTGAGACAGCGTGGTACAAGAGAAACATATGCTCAGCGTCTGCTTTAGGCAAAATACTCATACAAACGGGTTAGAAAGAGAATGGTCAAGAAGGCAGTCTGGGTCAGCAACAATCAGGGTCCTCATACAAGCAAATCGGCAACAGAGCATAGAAGGCAGTGAAACACGAACGAATACACCAGGTGATGCGGGAACTAACTCCACGTCGGGGCGACGAGCTGTTTATCGCGCCCTGCTTATAAAGGCTGGCTGCTCCGCGTTACTACACTGAGCCCCGCCAGACGCAGGACGATCCGGAACTCCTGGCACCCGGCCAGCCAGCGATGCCGCCAGGTGTCCAGGCCCCCCGCGTGGACCTGCAGGCACCGGGGGCATGACAGGGGGGGGGGAAGTAGTGGTAAAAAAGAGGAAAAAATAAAGGTGGGGGTCATCTCAGCTAGTGTCCAAAAACAGCATCAGGGCCATGACAGGCAAAGCGTCCTCAGAAAGGAAGTGAGGGCCATGGAAAACAGGAAAGCCCTGGATAACAGTGCGGCACTTGCGCCAAAACCCAGTGGGAATTTGACACAAGCCTCCAAGGGAAAGCTCAGCAGGACAAACCCAAGCAGCAACCCGGCGAGACCAACAGAAGATGACACACCGCCACCCTTGGACACTGGCCCTCATCACCAGGGAACCTCATAGCCTCAACAATCTCCTCACGGGCAGGCAAACCACAGCCAGCAGGTAGGTGCACCCGATATGGAGCCGATCTCTCCTCCAGCTATAGAGACTCCGGCATTGGCTCGTTTGTTTGGTCAGCGGGATCATATGATCGAGTTCAAGCTCCCACCAGAATCTCACAGCCAGGTGTTACAGGCACACACGGTGTATCTTCAGACGTGCCCCCATATGGGGCCCTCAGTCCCTGGTAGGCCTGAAGCACAGCAGACAGATGAGGTAGGTCCCCCTTGGTCAATGGGTGCTCACATCTATCCAGCAGCATTGAGAGAAAAGCATCAAGGCCCAACATCACGGCACAGGAGCCGTCTGTGGGAGGTGCAGACAAATCCAATAGCCGTCCATCCGCCTTCACCCCAGGTACTTCCACCTCTCAGGCAGCTGCAACAGCCCTCCATCCCCACAGCTCGTCGCTCCACAGGGAGGGAGGGATCTCCACAGGGCAGTGAGGGAGCCCCACAATGTGGAGCAAGGCCCCAAGATAGCTGCCAGCCCACAAGGGGAGTCTGGAACCTCTGGCTGTCTCAGGCTGGGGGTGAAACTCACACTGCGAACGTCACTCCCCTAGTCCCAGGAGTGGCAACAGAGCGGCAGTTGGGCTCAGGACACGTACTGCTCACTGTGGACACCACACGGGTGGCAAAGCTGACCCAGCACGTAGGCGCCAAAACGGCCGCCCGGTGAGGCGCCGCCAGCCGCCAGAAGAGCCTCTCAGGAGCCACAGGGTAACAAGAGCGCTGTCCGGGAACATAGACGGCCTCCAATCTCAAACAGGTGCCGAGGAGGGTGTTCAAACTGCCCCGGAGAGTCAGTAAAGGCAGCTAAAAGGAGCCCGATGCACGGAGCTCCTACAAGGTACGTCTACCCTCCTCAGCATCCAGACTCCGCCCCAATCAACCCATACCCAATCCCTCCATTAATGCATTCAGAAAATCCAAGTTGAACAAAAATTGGTCAAGCAAAAAAATGGCATCTCAACTGGTATGCAGTTCAAATGAGGATAATGTAGCTTATAAACCATTGTCATAGTGAAAACAAATACTAAGCAAAGTTGTAAATGTCACTTCCTCTCTGTGTGGTGTTAGAATTTGAATCACCTTTAGTCTTGAGTTGGAACACAGAAACATTACAGCCTGGAGCACAGCCAGGAAAATTATATGAAATAATAGTGTACAAGAACAGCTAGATAAATATTACAAATTCCCTCCTCCGGGTGTTGGATGGAAAGGGCAATAACTGGCACTTTCACCTACGTTATACATATATAAATAGACCATCGGTGACTGGGTAGTAATTGCACTAATAGCCTATTCAGTAGTACTATCCATGTAACCAATTTATCTGTAAGACTAAGTACATTAACGCATAACGGACTTTACCATGACAATTTTTTTATCCTGAACCAGTGGCGTCGCTAGGGGGGGTGGGGGGTGCGGCCTGCACCAGGTGACACCACCCCCTAGGGTGACACCAAAAATTTTTTTTTATTTTTTACAAAAATATTTTACCAGGAAGGATACATTGAGACTTCTTTCATTTTCAAGTATGTCCTGGGTAGGCAAGGCCTAGGCTGGCACTTTCCAGGGGGTGGCAAAAAAACACCACAAAAAGGGATATTCACAGAGCACCGAAATGACGCAGACATTTCAGTGTTCTGTTGTTCCCCGCACTTTGGGGAATCAAATTTCCCCAGTGAATTTTACCACAGAGTCCCTGAAGTGCAGGGAATCAGCCACCGAATGCTGCCGCAAACCTGTCGCCTGCTGTTTTAAAAAGAACTACTGAATGAAAATATCTGGAATTAACAGGTGAAACTTTAAAAATTTGAATATCATGCAAAAGTTCATTTATTTCAGTAATGCAACTTAAAAGGTGAAACGAATATATGTGGTAGACTCATTACATGCAAAGCAAGATAGTTCAAGCCGTGATTTGTCATAATTGTGATGATTATGGTTTACAGCTTGTGAAAACCCCAAATCCACAATCTTAGAAGATTAGAATATTGTGAAAAGGTGCAATATTCTAGGCTCAAAGTGTCCCACTCTAATCAGATAATTAAGCTATAACACCTGCAAAGGGTTCCTGAACCTTTAAATGGTCTCTCAGTCTGGTTCAGTAGGAATCACAATCATGGGAAAGACTGCTGACCTGACTGTTGTGCAGAAAACCATCATTGACCCCCTCCATAAGGAGGGAAAGCCTCAAAAGCTAATTGCAAAAGAAGTTGGATGTTCCCAAAGTGCTGTATCAAAGCACATTAATAGAAAGTTATGTGGAAGAAAAAGGTGCACAAGCAGCAGGGATGACTGCAGCCTGGAGAGGATTGTCAGGAAAAAGCCATTCAAAAGTGTTGGGGACTTTCACAAGGAGAGGACTGAGGCTGGAGTCAGTGCATCAAGAGCCACCATACACAGACGGATCCTGGACATGGGCTTCAAATGTCGTATTCCTCTTGTCAAGCCGCTCCTGAACAACAAACAACATCAGAAGCGTCTTACCTAGGCTAAAGAAAAACACACCTGGTCTGTTGCTCAGTGGCTCCAAAGTCCTCTTTTCTGATGAGAGCAACATTTGCATTTCATTTGGAAACCAAGGAGCCAGAGAATGGAGGAAGAATGGAGAGGCACACACTGCAAGATGCTTGCAGTCCAGTGTGAAGTTTCCACAGTCTGTGTTGATTTGGGGAGCCATGTCATCTGCTGGTGTTGGTCCACTGTGCTTCATTAAGTCCAGGGTCAACGCAGCCATTTACCAGGAGATTTTGGAGCACTTCATGCTTCCTTCCGCAGACCAGCTTTATGGGGATGCTGACTTCATTTTCCAGCAGGACTTGGCACCTGCCCACACTGCCAAAAGCACCAAAACCTGGTTCAATGACCGTGGGATTACTGTGCTTGATTGGCCAGCAAACACGCCTGACCTGAACCCCATAGAGAATCTATGGAGCATCGCCAAGAGAAAGATGAGAGATATGAGACCGAACAATGCAGAAGAGCTAAAGGCCGCTATTGAAGCATCCTGGTCTTCCATAACACCTCAGCAGTGCCACAGGCTGATAGCTTCCATGCCGCATTGAGGCAGGAATTGCTGCAAACCAAGTACTGAGTACATAGAATGCAAAGTATATAACCTGAATTGGCGCATATAATGCTTTCTGGGATCCTGGAGCACCTTGTGTGTATGGAAGAAATAATAAACAATAATATTGCAATACAGCAAATATTATTTTAGAGCTATTAGATGGTGCTAGGATTATCCCACTCACAAGTGTAGAGCCTAGTCACTGGCTCTGAGTGGGTCCAGGCCTGCGGGTATATTGTCTTCAAATGCTTCTCAGGTGACCCCCACCTTGTAAAAAGTGCTTTATCCGGGATCATGTAATAAAGAGAAGGAAGACAAAGAACTCCTTGTGCAAATCTGCAAAGGTTCTCAATATGGTGTTCCAGAGATTTTGTACTCACATTTCGTTCTAAGGGTACACGCTCATGGGTTAATTCTGATGAAGGGAAACCCAAAGGAAGACCATCATGAATCCAAAGAATGGACGCAGCAGCAACAGGAACAGGGATAGTGAAAATAAAATTTATTTACAATATAAAAACATGCTCCAGAACGCGTTTCGCCGCATGGAGTAGCGGCTTCATCAGCTGGTAGCAAATGTATGGACCTATAGGTCCTTATATAGTGTCCATTAATGATTTAAAACGTCCCCATGTGTCCTGTTGGTGTCTAATTGTTGCTTCCGGTTTTCTTTCGGTTTTTCTGCCTTGTGCGCCGCCATTTTGCGCAAGCGCAGTTCATTTCCGCGTTCCATTTGCATTCCAACCGCCGTTGTAATACTTCCGGTTTGTGTTTCTTCAGCTCGCGTGTATCAGTTCGTGATTTAAAGCTGAATTTTGGCATTCTCTTCCTCTCGGCGTATCTCAGATTAGAGGGACACTGTCACGAGCCTGGCCTAGCAGATGTGCAGAAATGTGGGTGTGAGCCCAAGGTGCAGTAAACGTATCAGAAGGCAGGATACAGGGTAACAGGGTTTATTTGTGAATACAAATAAACTGACAACAGACCAGGAAAATAAACAATGGATATAGAACATATAAATCAGGCGCAGGTACAAAATAGGAATAGGCAATAGAGTGGTCAAGAATTAGCAGAGATCTGGTACACGGGTATATCAATAATGAAAAGCAGAGGGTACAGGGGGCAATGGAGGATACCGGTAGAGAATGTCCAGAAATAGCAGAGGGTGTACAGGAAGGTCTATGGATCAAGAGCAGGAGGGGTTCCAGGCAAGGATCTGTGGAAGGCAGGTCTGCACTAGCTAAGCTAGGAACTTCAATGAGGAAGTGTGGGATCAGGGGTGTAGCTTCCTCATATGCAGGATCAATTAGGGAGAATGAAGGGCAGGTGTGGTTCCATGTCCATTATGCAAATTATAGTTCAAGAAGCGTATGGAGCAAAAAGTCCTAGAACCTGCATATCAGTGCAAAAGAGGGCGCCAGAGGGTCTGGTGGTTCGGACCGTGACAGACACACATATTAAAAATACATATAAATGAGAGTCTAATACTTATCGCAATACATCTCACAGTATCCTCCATTGATACACAATAATATGCGTATACATATAATCACATCATTATGTTTTAAAATTTGTAAACACTTTTCTTTTTCCCTCCTTTTAACTTATATGTTCCCTTAGTTCTATCAATTAAAGTGCATAAACCATAAAGTGCTAATTTTTATTTTTTATTTTTTACTATTTACACAATCATATCTTTCTCTTTATGTAGATTTGTTTGCCAAGGTCAGGATAGACAAAACCATCTTATCCATTCACCAATCAAAAATAATAATACACTCTAATTGGCTATAGCTTGGTAAATTAAAGCAACAAAGATATAGAATTCCAACAAAAATAGCACAAACATCTTTTTTATATATTTTTTATTCTCAGTGAGAGATCTTGCGGGGCACACAGTGAAAGCACTTTATTAATAAGTTTTTAATCATGTTGCACATAAATTATAGATACGCCGTGAGAAAGATATGATTGTGTAAATAGTAAAAAATAAAAATTAGCACTTTATGGTATATTATTGTGTATCAATGGAGGATACTGTGAGATGTATTGCGATAAGTATTAGACTCTCATTTATATGTATTTTTAATATGTGTGTCCCTCTAAACTGAGATACGCCGAGAGGAAGAGAATGCCAAAATTCAGCTTTAAATCACGAACTGATACACGCGAGCTGAAGAAACACAAACCGGAAGTATTACAACGGCGGTTGGAACGCAAATGGAACGCGGAAATGAACTGCGCTTGCGCAAGATGGCGGCGCACAAGGCAGGAAAACCGAAAGAAAACCGGAAGCAACAATTAGACACCAACAGGACACATGGGGACGTTATTAAATCATTAATGGACACTATATAAGGACCTATAGGTCCATACATTTGCTACCAGCTGATGAAGCCGCTACTCCATGCGGCGAAACGCGTTCTGGAGCATGTTTTTATATTTTAAATAAATTTTATTTTCATTATCCCTGTTCCTGTTGCTGCTGCGTCCATTCTTTGGATTCATGATGGTCTTCCTTTGGGTTTCCTTCACCAGAATTAACCCATGAGCGTGTACCCTTAGAACGAGATGTGAGTACAAAATCTCTGGAACACCATATTGAGAACTTTTGCAGATTTGCACAAGGAGTTCTTTGTCTTCCTTCTCTTTATTACATGATCCCGGATAAAGCACTTTTTACAAGGTGGGGGTCACCTGAGAAGCATTTGAAGACAATATACCCGCAGGCCTGGACCCACTCAGAGCCAGTGACTAGGCTCTACACTTGTGAGTGGGATAATCCTAGCACCATCTAATAGCTCTAAAATAATATTTGCTGTATTGCAATATTATTGTTTATTATTTCTTCCATACACACGAGGTGCTCCAGGATCCCAGAAAGCATTATATGCTCCAATTCAGGTTATATACAGTTGTGTTCAAAATTATTCAACCCCCAATGCTGTAAAGGATTTTAGGGAATTTAGTGTACATTTGTAATTGTATTCAGAATGAAATCCTACAAGGACTTTTTAAAGAACCATATGCAACTAAAATGACATCAATTGGTTTTGTATTACAGTAGTAAATGTTTCTTTTGTGAATTCTTCATTGACACAATTATTCAACCCCTTAAAGACTACCACTCTGAAGAACAGAGGTTCATTCAAGTGTTTTCAATCAGCTATTGAAAACACCTGTGGATGTCACGGAGCAGCAATAAAGCATAATAAGCACCAATTAGGCAGCTTTAAAATGACTGTGATACTCAGCTCCTTCTAGACATTTACTGGTGTGGTTACAAACATGGCGAAGTCAAGAGAATGGTCCAGGAAGGCAAGAGAAGAGGTGATTACTCTTCACAGGAAGGGCAATGGCTATAAGAAGATTGCAAAGATGTTAAACATACCAAGAGAGACCATAGGAAGCATCATTCGCAAATTCAAGGCAAAGGGCACTGTTGAAACGCTACCTGGTCGTGGCAGAAAGAAGATGCTGACTTCAACTGCTGTGCGCTACCTGAAGCGTAGAGTGGAGAAAAGTCCCCGTGTGACTGCTGAGGAACTGAGAAAAGATTTGTCAGATGTGGGTACTGAAGTTTCAGCTCAGACAATACGGCGCACACTGCGTAATGAAGGCCTCCATGCCAGAACTCCCAGGCGCACCCCCTTGCTGTCTCCAAAGAATAAGAAGAGTCGACTGCAGTATGCCAAAAGTCATGTGGACAAACCACAGAAGTTTTGGGATAGTGTTCTGTGGACTGATGAAACAAAATTAGAACTGTTTGGGCCCATGGATCAGCGCTATGTTTGGAGGAGGAAGAACAAGGCCTATGAAGAAAAGAACACCTTGCCTACTGTGAAACATGGCGGGGGGTCAATCATGCTTTGGGGCTGTTTTGCTTCTGCAGGTACAGGGAAGCTTCAGCGTGTGCAAGGTACCATGAATTCTCTTCAGTACCAGGAGATATTGGATGACAATGTGATGCAGTCCGTCACAAACCTGAGGCTTGGGAGACGTTGGACCTTTCAACAGGACAATGATCCCAAGCATACCTCCAAGTCCACTAGAGCATGATTGCAGATTAAAGGCTGGAACATTTTGGAGTGGCCATCGCAGTCACCTGACTTAAATCCGATTGAGAACCTCTGGTGGGACTTAAAGAAAGCAGTTGCAGTGCGCAAGCCTAAGAATGTGACTGAACTGGAGGCTTTTGCCCATGACGAATGGGCAAAGATACCCGTAGATCGCTGCAAGACACTTGTGTCAAGCTATGCTTCACGTTTAAAAGCTGTTATAACTGTAAAAGGATGTTGTACTAAGTACTAAGATTGAATGTCACTTGGGGGTTGAATAAAACTGATAATGATGTGAGCACAGAAAAGACATTTGTGGTTATTTCATTATAAATATTATGTTATATTTGTCTGACCTACACGTGCCTCTTTGATTTAATTGTAAGCAAGATGACTGAATGATCAAAATCAACGTCAAACTGGCCAAAACACTCAATTTCAGTGGGGGTTGAATAATTTTGAACACAACTGTACTTTGCATTCTATGTACATTGGTTTCAGGGGCGGATCCAGAGACTAGTCTCGGGAGGGGCACTTACAGAAAATAAGGTGTTTTAGCAGAGAGCCCGACTCACGAGAATTTACAGAGGGCCCGGCTCACAGGAGCTTACAATCTAGAGGAGCAGAGGGCCCGGCTCACAGGAGCTTACAATCTAGAGGAGCAGAGGGCACCCAGGAGCTTACAATCTAGAGGAGCAGAGGGCACCCAGGAGCTTACAATCTAGAGGAGCAGAGGGCACCCAGGAGCTTACAATCTAGAGGAGCAGAGGACACCCAGGAGCTTACAATCTAGAGGAGCAGAGGGCACCCCGGATTTTACAATCTAGAGGAGCAGAGGGCACCCCGGATTTTACAATCTAGAGGAGCAGAGAGCCCCCAGCTCACACATGAATTTGCCCCCAGCTCAAGGATTTGCCCAGCTCATGGATTTGCCCCCAGGTCATGGATTTGCCCAGCTCATGGATTTGCCCCCAGGTCATGGATTTGCCCAGCACATGGATTTGCCCCCAGCTCATGGACTTGCCCCCAGGTCATGGATTTGCCCCCAGGTCATGGATTTGCCCAGCACATGGATTTGCCCAGCTCATGGATTTGCCCCCAGGTCATGTATTTGCCCAGCTCATGTATTTGCCCAGCTCATGTATTTGCCCCCAGGTCATGGATTTGCTCCCAGGTCATGGATTTGCCCAGCTCATGGATTTGCCCCCCAGCTCATGGATTTGCCCCAGCTCATGGATTTGCCCCCAGCTCATGGATTTGCCCCCAGCTCATGGATTTGCCCCCAGCTCATTGATTT
This sequence comes from Leptobrachium leishanense, assembly GCA_009667805.1. Lineage (NCBI taxonomy): Eukaryota > Metazoa > Chordata > Amphibia > Anura > Megophryidae > Leptobrachium > Leptobrachium leishanense. Next base: position 291,815,739 of record CM019066.1, read on the forward strand.
GCCCAGCTCATGTATTTGCCCAGCTCATGGATTTGCCCCCCAGCTCATGGATTTGCCCCAGCACATGGATTTGCCCCAGCTCATGGATTTGGCCCCAGCTCATGGATTTGCCCCCAGCTCATGGATTTGCCCCCAGGTCACACATGGATTTGCCCCCAGGTCACACATGGATTTGCCCCCAGGTCACACATGGATTTGCCCCCAGCTCATGGATTTGCCCCCAGGTCACACATGGATTTGCCCCCAGGTCACACATGGATTTGCCCCCAGGTCACACATGGATTTGCCCCAGCTCATGGATTTGCCCCCAGGTCACACATGGATTTGCCCCCAGGTCATGGATTTGCCCCCAGCTCATGGATTTGCCCCCAGGTCACACATGGATTTGCCCCCAGGTCACACATGGATTTGCCCCAGCTCATGGATTTGCCCCCAGGTCACACATGGATTTGCCCCCAGGTCATGGATTTGCCCCCAGGTCATGGATTTGCCCCAGCTCATGGATTTGCCCCCAGGTCATGGATTTGCCCCCAGCTCTCACCTGGATTGTTGCCTCAGCTCCGGCAGGGGGTTGAGGGACCCAGATGCCGGGTAGCGCGGGAGCGCCTGCCCGGTCTTGAACAGTCCGTCCTGTGAAGTGGATGCGGCTGTGTGCGTGCGCAGCCAGTCACGCGGTCCGGCCAGTCAGGTGGTACAGAGACTCAGTACCACCTGATTAGCCGGACCACGTGACCGGCTGCGCACGCACACAGGCGCATCCACTTCACAGGAAGGACTGTTCAAGACCGGGCAGGCGCTCTCGCGCTGCCCGGCATCTGGGTCCCTCAACCCCCGGGCCAAATCTCGGGGGGGGGGGCAATTGCCCCGTTGCCCCCCCCCTGGATCCGCCCCTGATTGGTTTAGGCCTTAGGGGAAACCACTATATCCTGAATTTTGGCTATCTGGGGTGCCGTGGTGGTGGATACATGTTGTGTGGCGCTGCACCATCCTGTGTGCAAGTACTGAGTACATATGCAGCTTATACTTTTCAGAGGTCCGATATTGTTCTATGTACAATCCTTGTTTTATAGATTGCATGTAATATTCTCATTTTCTGAGATTGTTGATTTGGGGTTTTCAATTCATGAGCTGTAACCAGAATTATCACAATTATGACAAATCACAGCTTGAACTATCTTGCTTTGCATGTAATGAGTCTCATATAATACTTTCACCTTTTAAGTTGCATTACTGAAATCAATCAACTTTTGCACCATATTCAAATTTTTCGAGTTTCACCTGTAAGTTCTGATGAATGATAATAAAAAGGTCTGTTACAGAAAAAAAAAAAAGAAAAATTGCTATTAGAAAAAAAAATGTTTTTTTTTTTTTTTAAAAATGCCTAAAAGATACAAAAAAAATAAAATCAATAAATAAAGAGATTTTTTACTATGGATTAAAGGAATAAACGGTTTATTAGATATTGTATAAAAACAGGAATATTTTTAACATTAAAACCTATGGTGTTCGTTCATCCTGAATAAACCTGCCAAATGAAAACACCGGACATCAGGACATTTCTTTGCTGTTCAGTGTCTCTGAACAGATTAACCATTACTTCTCTATGGGGACTTTCACTGCCTTCGAACAGGCACCGTACTTGCTGTCAGTTTGCCAAAATTTGTGTGTGAGTGGGGGGGCGTGTCCGGCGGCTAACCAAGATGGCCGCGTGATCCCGGAGCTCCGCACTCATCCCAGCTACCATTAGCGACCCTGCAACTCAGCCCGATCGATCCTGGCTCTGAGTGCTCCCCTCGGGCCCCGGACTGCACCAGGAACCTGGAGATGCCCCCAAAACTAAAAAAATCCCAACCTCCGGGCCGCCTCCACTCTTTGTTTGGCGATCGCACGCCAGGCCCGGAACTCGCTGCCTCACCCAAGATGCCGGCCGCCACCCCGCGCTCTCCGGATAATGGCCCGGCCACGAGAGGGGACATAGAGAGATTACTCTCCACGTTTCACGCTGACATCAAGGGGGACATACAGGAAGGCCTGGCGGCGGTGAGGGCCGAGATCGATGCGGTGGGGGCACGAACGGACGCTCTAGAAAGGGCAAACGATGCCTCAGTTAAAGTTTATAATGACATGGCTCAACATTTGGAGGCCCTTACTGAGGAAGTGCACCAACTCCAGAGAGCACAAGAAGATCAAGATAACAGGTCCCGGCGGAACAACGTGCGCCTCAGAGGGGTTCCAGAAGATGTTACAGACCTACAGGACTTTATGCACAGGTACCTGCTCAGTCTCTTACCAGATACCCCCCCGGAACACTGTTTATTCGACAGGGTACACAGAGCCTTAAGACCCCGACCGCGCCCTGGAGAACGCCCTAGAGATATTATCGCTAGATTTCATTATTACGGGATAAAAGATGCGGTGGTCGTAGCCGCTAGAACGCAAACTCCGTCCATTGACAACGTTATGCCGAAACTGTTTATTGATCTTTCTCCAACTACTTTACAAAATCGTCGCTCCTTTAAACCTATCACGGACCAACTGATTGCGCATAACATCAGATATCGCTGGGGGTTCCCGTTTAAGCTTGTGGTATCCCATCACGGATCTACGCATGTTCTGGAAGACCTGCAGAGGGCTGACCGCTTTCTTCATGCTCTGGGACTGGCAGACACGCGAGCCTCCCCGCCACGAGAGAGGTCCTTTACGCCGCAGAGGATGGAGACTGAATGGTCTCAGGCCTCACTAAACGATCGCCGGCCACGACCCTCGCCGCCTCCTCCACCATGACTGATGTCTCCTCACTCGGCCACATGAGGCCTACACGTGGTTGCAGGGACTTTGATGTTATTGTAGTTCATTTGGATACGGAACTTATCTAAGTTTTTACACTACAACCTCATTGGGATGATGAGCCTCCGGTTGGATCCAAACGAGATCGGGATTTTGACCTAGGTGACGCCACTTGGTGGATGTCGCTGACCACCCCTCCGCCCAGGGCTCTGGGCTCCCTTCTAGGTTTCCCCCCTGAAGTGGCTAATTACCGGGATTGGACGAAACCCGAGACTGTTTCCCTAATGGATGGGATCTTCGTTGGATTGCTTTTTTTTTTTGCAATTCGAGTTAATATGTGTGTGAATTCCTTTTTTCTGCGTTTTATGTTTTCCTTTTTGCTTTTTTTTTTCTTTTTCTCTCTTTTTGCAAACATTTTTACCTTTTGGTTTTCTTTTTCACATTTTTTCTTTTTCTTCCTTTTCTTTTCCGATCAAGGTCTCGAAAGGTCAGGTGTTGATGTATGTGAATTGGTATACCGCTCGGGTGTTCTAGGTTTACTACTGCCATTTTCTCCTGCCTTCACTCTTCTGCCCTGTTTGGGCGCGACAGAGACTGTTAGCTCCCAGCTGCTTCCCCTATATTTTTCCCTGCAATGCCACTACATGTAATTTCGCATAATGTAAAAGGGTTTAATAATCCAATGAAGCGACGTAAGGCGATGCGATCCTACGTTTCTCTGGGAGCGGACAGTCTCCTCCTACAGGAAACGCATTTCGCTCAGGGTAAATCCCCTAGATTTTTTGATAAACGATTCCTGCTGCATTACCATGCCTGTGCAAATACGAAACACCGGGGAACCTCCATTTTTTTCTGCTCCCACATTAATTTTGTACTTCGTAGAAAAGTGTCGGATAAGGAGGGAAGGTTTCTGTTTCTTCAGGGCACTATTGACAATAGATCGATAACACTACTCAATGTTTACGCCCCTAACACCAGGGATCCTGCTTTTTATGACCGGCTCCTGACCATGTTAGAACCCTTCCCTGGGGGGGAGGTGATCATCGGGGGCGACTTTAACTCCATCCTTGACCGGGTCTTAGATAGATCTACCACCCCTACTCAGTCTGAGTCTCATCCTAACCGCCCACTCCTTAAAGATTTCTTGGTACAAACCCAAATAGTAGATGCATGGCGCCTCCTACACCCCACGACAAGAGACTACACATTTTACTCCCACCCGAACACAACATACACGAGAATTGATTTTGTCTTTGTCCCACAACGGGCGGTGAGAGATGTGCTATCTGCTAAGATCCATGAGATAACATGGTCAGATCATGCCCCTCTCAGTGTGATCTTGGCAGATGGCTCCAGGGGCGCCCCCCGCCCTCCCTGGCGCCTTCCAGACGCCCTGTTATTGAGACCGGACGTCGCTACTGAATTGGACCTAGCGTTAGCGAACTTCGTTCTAGACTAATAGGTCTACAAGCGGCCCACTATAAGAAGCTGCGCTCCCAAATGACGGACCTGACTGCTACTCTCGCTACTTTAGAGAGATCACATAAAGCTCAACCTGACCCATTGATCTGGAACAGAATAGTGACTACCAGGGGGGAACTGAATGCCCTACAGACAGAGAGGGCACTAGGCGACCTCCGTAGGGTTGGACAGCTATTTTTTGAGAAGGGTAACAAGCCAGACGCCATGCTAGCCCGCAAACTGCGCGCCCTGCGTAAGCGTAACTCTATAGCGAAAATACAGAGATCAGGGGCTTCCCCAGCAGTAACTCCGTCAGAAATAGCGGAGAGAATTTGCGCGCTATTATTCTAAGTTGTATGACGGTACGACAGCCCCATCTGATGATCAGAAACAACAAAAGATTCACTCATTTTTAGAAGAATTGCCACTACGATCTTTGACCCGACCGCAGGCGAATGCGTTGGCGACCCCAATTACTACTGAGGAGATCCTCCCATTACTGAAAGTACTCCGAACATCTAAAGCCCCAGGCCCGGACGGGTTTAGCCCCCTATACTATAAGAAATTCCGAACTCAATTAGCCCCACTCCTAGCTAATATGTATAACGGCTTCCTGGAAGGCAAAACCCCTCCCAAAGAGCTGCTGGCTGCCTCCATAGTGGTGATTCCCAAGGAAGGGAAGGATCCTTCTACTTGCGCTAGCTACCGCCCAATATCACTCCTGAATGTAGACATGAAAATTTATGCAAAGGTCTTAGCTACGCGTTTGAGCCACCATCTGCCGTCCCTAGTGCATCCTGACCAGGTCGGTTTTATCCCGTCTCGCGGAGCCCCTGATAATATGCGCCGCACGGTGAACCTACTCTCTATAGCGCATGCCTCCAAACAACCATCACTACTGCTTTCCCTCGACGCTGAAAAGGCTTTTGATCGAGTGGACTGGACATATTTATGGGAGGTCTTGAGGAGGTTTGGGGTGGGAGACGGGATGATAAGGGGTATTCGTGCACTTTACACTTCACCAACGGCCTCAGTAACGACTATGGGAGGGAGGTCCAGACCATTCGACATTTTAAATGGTACGCGTCAGGGTTGCCCCCTGTCCCCACTTCTGTTCGCCCTATGCCTTGAACCCCTGGCGGAACAGATAAGGGGTCACCCAGATATTTCAGGAATAGCTGCGGGCGACAAAAACTATAAGCTGAGTCTCTTCGCAGACGATATCTTACTCACGATAACCCGACCCCTTGTTTCATTACCGAACCTATACAGTTGCCTCTCCTCCTTCGGTGCCCTCTCTGGCTACAAAATTTATATTGCTAAATCTGAAGCTTTAAATATTTCATTACCTCAGGAGGTTGTTTCACACTTACGGGAAACATTCACCTTCCGCTGGTGCCCCCAACGACTCAAATACCTGGGGATCTACCTCACAGCTCACGTGTCGCAGCTCTACACCTCTAACTATCCTGACATGATTAAGCACATCAAATCCCTACTGCGGCAATGGTCCTCCTACTCCATCTCCTGGATGGGCCGTATTTATGCCCTTAAAATGACAGCACTCCCGAAACTTCTGTATCTTTTCCGCACCTTACCGGTCCCCCTACCATTGACGATCCTACCCGACCTCCAGTCAGCCTTTTACCGCTATGTATGGCAGGGGAAGAAACCGAGAGTTTCCAGACTGATACTACGCTGCCCTAAAATACATGGGGGCCTTGCAGTCCCTGACCTAGCCCTGTAGCCCTGTACTATAAATCGGCACAGTTGACGCAACTCCTCCAATGGTCCTCTAGAAGGGGTAGGACCTGTTGGGTTGACATAGAGAATGACTATGTTGCCCCTTCATGCTTATCACAGGTTCCCTGGAGACAGATCTCCTCGACAGAAAGAGGTCGCTTACTGCCCACCACTACTCATTCATTGGATATATGGTCTAAGGTCAAATACCGTATGTCCCTCACCACCACTACATCTGGTTTGCTACCCCTGCGAGATAACCCGCTCTTCCCTCCATGGTGTGGGGAGGAGGGCCAAGCTTTTGATTGGTGGCTAGGGAAGGGTTTTACGACACTAGGAGCGGTGCTATTGCAGGGGAAATTCCCCCGGTGGGAATACTTTAGAGAGTCACATGATATCCCTTTACGAGAGTTTTATAGATATTCTCAAATTCGACATTTTGTATGTAGTCGTCTGACTATGGGCATCCCTGTAGAGACCTCATTTGAAAGCCTAGTAATGAGAAGCTCAAGCACAGCAGGAGCGATATCCCAAATATATAATCTTCTCCTCCGCCCGTCTCTCGAATGCTCGTGCTCGTACCAGCTCCTATGGGAAATAGATCTGTGTCGCCACCTAACCAGGGAGGAATGGGAGGCAATAAAAGAGTCCTCGATGGGGATAACAACATGTACTCTGATAAAAGAAAATTGCTATAAGCTCCTCTCCAGGTGGTACCTGGACCCGGTCCACTTACAGAAAATCTATCCTGCGCTAACTGGTTTGTGCACTAGGGGTTGTGGCAAACGTGGAACGTTTTATCACATGTGGTGGGAGTGTGGGTTGGTAACCGTACTGTGGTCCTCAGTTTTCGCTCTGATCTCCAGTGCTCTTGGTTTGCCAGTACCCCCTGACCCCGCTTTGGCCTTGCTTAATAGTCCGTCCCGACGTCATGGGCTATCTCGCTCTTCCCTCCGACTAGCCCATCGTATTTGTACTTCCACCCGCATATGTATAGCTCGCTCCTGGAAACGAGACCTCCCCCCGTACCGGAGATAGTTGCGAAGGTGTGGTATATCTATAAAATGGAATGTCTAACAGCTCAACTACACGATACGCTCCAACAATGCACAAAGATCTGGGAACCTTGGCTCACGACGCAGGCCATCACGTAGTTGGGTATAGAACTGTTGGACCTAGAGACCTTGATCTAAAAAACTGATTTTTTTTTTTTTTTTCTTCTCTTTCTTTCTTCTCCCTGTTTATTATTTTTGTAGTTAATAATGTAAGTTTCATATAATTGATTCGCATGTCCTATCGAGGCATCGTTATGTCTCAGGGAAAGAAATCAGGTTCGGATTCTTTATATTATTTGTTTAATCTTGTTACTGCCTCCCTGAGATTATGCATCGCTCTATGGGCTTCCAGGAGCGCCTTGTTGCTGTATTACTGAAAAACCAATAAAAATTGTATTCAAAAAATTTGTGTGTGAGCATATCCGAGCTCCACAGCGATAAACCTCACAGTAATGTGCACCGTCTATTATGAGCATTCAGTGTTATGTTATATGGGAGTACTGATTTATGAGTAAAAGTAGTTAAAAAAAAAACCCGTAAAACTCAGGGGGGGGGTGACACCATAAGTTACCGCACCGGGTGACACCAACCCTAGTGACGCCACTGTCCTGAACCAGTTATATTTTATATATTTGTTTTAAATTTTTGATAATAGAAAATAAATTACAGCCATTTTTACAAAACCACAATTTATTTAATACAATAAGTAGAAATACACTTCTCATTTGACAGTATGAAAGCAAAAAATAAAACAAAAATAAACAAGAAATATGAATAGAAAAATAATGAGAAAAAGAAATGCAAAAGATTCCAACAATTGAATGATAAAGTATTAGTTTCATATAGTTGCCCTCAACTCTGTCAATGTTATTTGTGGTCAGACTAATTATCTATAGGACATGATCATGAATTGATAACACTATAACGCACATGTTTTACATGTGTAAAATATTATTGGTCGTGCATCTTATAAGAAACTGCTGACATGGGCCTTAGAAATAAAACCTGCCTTGCTTCTTTCACTACTAAAACCATGTATGCACAATTTAGCATTGAAATTAAATGACAAATAAAAGTGACCATAATAACACTACTTGCAAAGGTTTTTAATGCAAAATTAGTGATCTCCCTGTGGAAAATTACATTAGTTATGCGATCTTACTCCTCTCACACTAGCTGCACTACTGTAATCAAGCTGCAAACAGCAAACCCAAACCTCACTGTAACAAAAGTTTAAAAATGTTGGTGCTGAATTCCAACAGCAAGGGAGAGGACAGACTACAGGGGTCACTCACTACTGTACAAGGATAAGATTTAAGGAGTTATAATTGCTGAAAATCCCTGTACATTACAGATACAAGGTGTTACAGTAATTTCTATATACATATACAGGCATTATGTCACATACTGATATTATTTTTACATCTATTGATGTTTTTGGAAGCTGTATTGCTAATAATATTATGGTCACTACAAATTCCCATAAGCAGGACATCGGATGACTTTTGTTATTTATTATGCGAGGTCGCGGAGGGAGACTGGGAACTATTTTTTCTCCAGACTCACTCAGCTCCTGGTGACAAGAAGCGGTGGATCAGGCCACCGTTCTCGCAGTGGGATGAGAGGTGAGTATCTGATTTAATGGTGAAGGGTGGGGGTGTTAGAAGGTGTTAATTGATTTTTTATTTGCAGAATCTTTTAGCACCAGCTTATACAAGATGGTAAAGTTTAGCTCTCCACATCCCTGCGGTAATTAGGGCTAGCACTTTGTAATGAAATACTTATCGAAACCCTAATGGACGTTTGCGCTCCCCATGTTAAGTGTAGGAAGCGCAAAGTACAGTATGCTCGCAGACAGATTACTAACGTGGGTAGCGTCAGGACTATTATATGAGGGCAAGCGTTAAACACACTTATCCTGGCGATAACGCTTACATATCGAGCCGCTAACAATAGTGTCAACTAGGGAATAGTGCCCTATGTGCGGGAACTCATCCATGTTCTTATCAACCCACCAGGTAGAATCTCGTACTTAAGCCACCAATATATATAGGGCCCTATTTAATCTTCGCGCATATGTTTGCACCCGCGCAAAAACTCATTAACCCTTTCGCTGCGGTGGACGCGCTCAGCGCGTCCAACCGCATGTCACGTTGCGTGCGGAGGACGCGCTGAGCGCGTCCAGCCTTTGGGGTCAGCGTTCGGCCGGGTTCCGGCCGATCGCTGGCCCCCCTGGTGCGGGCTGACATCCTCTATGTCAGCCCAGCATCCGGAACCGCCGCCGGGCTAATTAGGTGTCATCGCGGCGGCGCGATGACACCTAATTCAGGCGCCCCCCCCGCATGTGCGGAGGAGGCGCCTGAAAGGGAGGGGGGGAGGTCCTTTGGACCTCTCTCCCTCCCGATAGGCGGCGTTGCGGGGGTTAACCCAGGCACCATTTGGAAGGGCACAGCCTGCCCTTCCAAATGGTACCTGCCATTAACCCCTGGGGAGCCGGATCACGAATCGGCGCTGAAAAGCGCCGGTTCGTGATCCTTTCCCGGAGCTGGCCGACATCTTGGATGTCGGCCAAGCCTCCGGGAACTCCCCCTGAGGACTGGCGCCATCGTGCATAGCACGATGACGCCAGTCCTGGAGTTAACCCCTAGCTGCCACCAATGGTGGAGATAGGGGGTTCCAATGAACTCCCTATCTCCCGATCCGTGGCAGCTAGGGGTTAAAGTTTGGTATTGTTGGATCGGCCAGAGCATGGCCGTTCCAACGATACCAAACTCGAATGTGAAAAAGTTAGTAAAAAAATTAAAAATAAAAATAAAAAAATATTTTAAAAAAATTATAAAAAAAAATATTTTTTCTTTTTTTTGGTTTGTTAATGCAGCAATATTGTTCCCATTTCAATTATAATGTGAACAATGATGCTGCACTAAGGATTTTTGTATGCGGTGCGTTTGTTAAAAATCGCGTAATTTTCCCCAAAAAAAAATGTAACGAGACCCCATCTCTAATTTTTTTAACAAGCGCACCCCATACAAAATATAACCGTATTGCTCGCATCTTAAAATGTGAAAAAAAAAACACTTTACACATTGCAAATTATTGAAAAATCATATTTTATTGCATTTTTTGTTATAATATACAGACAGGTCATGACGTATACATATAATAATGACATATTATGAATCTGCCGAGTCTGACGGAAAGAACGATATATAATATGTCTGGGTCATATACTAAAATAAGCCTTCAAAACGCGTTTAAACATGATGAGCAAAACCGGTAAAAATGACCTCAGCACAGGGGCGGGAAAAGCCTCAGCAGCGAAAGGGTTAAAGCGAGGGGCAAAACCCTTTGCGCTAAATGTCGTATTACAATGTCCGTGCAACAAACGCGCGTATACGTCTACCGCGGGTGAACCTGCGCGAGCTTACTGTACGTCGCGCGTCCTAAACTTAACATTGTGAGCGCAAATGCGTTTGTGCGCTGGTACGCGGATGGTATCACAATCTATGCGCAGTTTGTAACGCACAGCCTTTGCGCACATAATTTTAGCAACTCCTGAAAGCTGGTGTTAATGGCAAATCTGACGACCTGGCCGAACCCGAATACACCAGCCGAAAAAAAATACGCAGCATAGTATAGTTACACATTCTACACATAGCAAACCAATAAATTTGAGAAGTTGTGCGTGCATTTTTTATTGATGCAGCATATATGCTCAGATTGACTTTAACAGGCACAAAAACTTAACGTGAGACAATTAAGGTTCTTAATTCTGATTGCACACCGATTTCTGTGTGCAACGTTGCTGAGCGCGCGTTTGTGCGCGTCCGTTTAACGCGCGTTATTACTCGACGAATGAAAAATGCACGAGGATTGTGTACGCACACATTCAACAAACTGTCAAGCTGCATATGACATTTAACATATCATGCATCCAATTTACAATCAATATCGTGACTTATCACAATCTACTGGTGCAATTTGTTTTCATTTAAGTCGGGGATCTCAATCTCTGCCCCCCCGAATGTTTTTTGCCAACAATTCCCAGACTACTTTGAATGCAATAAATGACCACAAAATCATGGGACGTGTAGTTCAGAAGCATCTGGGGGACCGGAGTTTGAGATCCCTGCTTTAAGCCTTACAGAAAGGAATATTAAAAATATTTATGTGTCAAAAAGTGGACCTGAACTAACAGGTGCCGTGCAGAGCATGATTACGTGCAGGTGAATAAACGCTGTGAATGTTATTTGTGTGTCTTTATTGTATATAATACTGATTATTGGTGCGGCTTGATATGGTTCAGGGCTCTCAGATACAGTCGAATGCCTCCCATTTGAATCTCTCAACATTATAATTGCTCATTTCCTTACTTTCAATCCTGTGACTATGAATCATGATACTTTAAGGTATTTAATGCTACCGCGTTTCTGAACTGGCATCAGCGAATTTCAGAGAACTGCAAAAAAACAAACAGAACTCTCCTTTTCTCCTAATAGGTGTTTAAACCAATAAAAATGTATTAAAACGTATCTATTTTAGTAATAAAAAGGTCCTTTAAAAAAATAATTAAAAGGTCTGTTACAGAATTCTAAAAAGAACTGTGTTTTAAAGAATTGAGAAACAAAAATTTTGCCTAAACAATAATACAAAAAGGTGTTCTAAATTAATAAAAACAAAGCTTTTTACTGAAAACGAAAAGAATGGTCTTTAAAAACAAAAACTAATTACCGTATATTAAGTTTTTACATTGAATCCTATGATAGTTGTCTGTTTAAACCTATTGAACTGAAACATCCAAAATCAGGGTATTTCGGCGCAGTTCAGCATTATGTGCATACAGTAGCAGACTCAATAGTCTATGGGGCAATTTCGGTGCCGCTGAATTGCGGCAAAGTGTGGCGAATTGGACCTTAGTTTGGTGTCAATTCGCCAGTATTTGGCAAATTGACAGCTTAGTGAATAGATGAATTGCCCCAAAATTGCACCAAATGGTGCAATTCGGGACGAATTTGGAGGTTACTGAATAACCTCTTTAATCTTTTTCATGATTTTTTCAATAAAAATAATAGTTACTTTAAAAAAATATGTTTTACAAAAAATGTATAAATGAAATATCAGATAATTTTCTACGCTCTACTGATTTAATTTCCATGATTTGAAATACAGTAGAATCTTCGTACTTTAACAAATTACCGCAAACATTATTCATTTAAAATCTTACAGGGTTATTCAAAGAGAATCGAAAAGTCACCGCACGTTCGGTGACTTTTCGTTCTCTTTAATTCGGTGCAAATCGGCTTTCCCATTTCAGCCACCCTGCGGTGTATTCAGCAAGCACCACAGGGCTGTCAAAGTGCAGGGAAAAAGCTGTCGAAAAGCTGCTGAACACCTGGCGAATGCACGCCGAAAACCCGTAAAAACATCTGGATTAACCCATTGAAGAAGCCGGAAAAACCCAAGCAGGAGCCGATCACACTCAGTGAAGCCTCCGGAAAAAGCCGACACCGCAGAAGAAGGCAGTGAATAAATTAGGAAAACAGTTTGCTTGAATGATTGAAAAGTGAAACACTGTTTGCAAAGAAACTACTGAGTGAAAATGTCTGAAATTTACATATGAGATCCAGGGAATGATAATAAAAAGGGCTGTTACAGAGAAAAGAAGAAAAGTTTAAAAAAAAAAATCCAGAAAAATGCTTAAAATATCCTAAAAAATCTATAAATAAAGAGACTCTTTACTGCAGAATTTTATAATGAAGGGTTTATTAGATATTGAATTAAAACGGGAATATTTTTAACATTGACGCCTATGGGATTCTCCTGAATAAACCTGTCGAATGAAACCACCGAATGGCAGGGCATTTCGGGAACCTTTCTCAGCTGGTTTGTGTTCTCTGAATAGCCGAAGCAGTGCTTTTTTTATGGGGATTTCACTGCCCTCGAACAGGCACCGAACAGGCACCGAATGTGCAGGCAATTCGCCAGGATTTGGCGAATTGCCTGCTCTCTGAATAGCCGAATGGCCAAGAAAGGTAACCGAACGCTGATTTTCATCGTTCGGTTACCTTTCTCCAGCCATTCGGATCTCTTTGAATAACCCTGTTAGTTTTCTGGAGTATTTTGAAATCTAATGTGAGGAAGTAAACCTAACAAAATGACAAGTTAGATTTTAGAAAACAAGGTTAAGCAGTAGAAGGAGTATCCTTTATATTTCCTTTTAGCTTTGTTGATACATAAATATAACAATCATAAAGTCTGGAGCATGTCTGGGAGCAGGTGCCTCCACAGTGCTCATTTCTGCAGATACAATCCTACATCTGTGGCACAAACAAATTTTAAAGACTTCATGTGCTTTAATGGGTAAAGTCCTGCACTTAATGAGAATACCACAAATGTATGACTCTAAGACATAACAAGCTAGTAACACAAGTGGAACCAACAAAGCGTGAAGCCATGCAGAAGGTCTGGGGGGAATAATAAAGAAACAATGTTGACTTCATTGCATTCTGATATGTTTCACACTTGGACATAATTATTTTGAGCAAGTATTTTTATGATGAAATGGAGTACATCACCGACTAAATTATATATAATGGTTTATAGGAATTTTAAAAAGGACCCATATGCGCACACAGACCCATATATTAAAGAGCATCTCCCACCTTTCAAATGAGGTATTTCTGCATTGCAAGACTAAAGATCATGTTGCAGGTATAGACGGGAAAAGTACAGAGTATCAAAACAACGGCAATTGTAATTAGCCACCACATTACATAAAAATACAACAAATACACAAGATGAGTCCCGCATGTCCTTAGCACTGAAGGGGTTAAGCGTCTCTTGATGAGGTCTGACATCATCTGGTGAAAAGTGTTGAGTGCTGAAGATTTTATTGTGTATTATTTTATTGCATGGCTGATACATCGTACCTGGACCAGATGGACAGCGTTCCATCTAGCGCCTTTGTACTTTACAGTAGATGGGAGATTGGGGGACTATCTGCTAAATATCTGGAGGTCTGGGCCAGAGCGGCCAATGTTTCCTTTGAGTTTGTGCTGTTTTTATTAAACCATTTTTATTTTAAAGAATACTGCACTACACTTTCATTGGTATTAGAGTTTTATTTACCAATACATCTCATACACTGACTCTCCTTTTGTTTTGGACTAATATTTTTATTTTTGGAACTTTATATTTTTGCAGGTCTTTGGAGCTGCCCAGGCCTTGTGCTACATAGGTGAATTTCCGGAAAATTCATACTTCGTATGTTTGAAAGTTTGCATTTTATCCAGTGGGGTTGTCTCATCCTCTTTCTGCAGACACCAGGACTTCAAGCTACAGGAATTACTTGGCTAAGGACAACTGGCATGTTTGTAACGAGCAGGCACGCAACCAGTCAGATGATCCTCAACTTCCAGTGGCTGCCCTTGGGTCAGTGATAATGGCTCTGATGTGAAGCACGGCCATAGTGGCAATGGACAGTCAGGAGTGGGGAGGATGGAGGGTCACCATAACCATTTAAATAAGATTTACAGGGTAATTCAAAGAGATTCGAATTGCTTGAGAAAGGTAACCGAACGCTGAAAATCAGCGTTCAGTCACCTTTCTTGGCCACTTGGCTATCCAGAGAGCAGGCAATTCGCCAAATCCTGGCGAATTGCCTGCACATACGGTGCCTGTTCGAGGGCAGTGAAATCCCCATGAAAAAGCACTGCTTCGGCTATTCAGAGAACACAAACCAGCAGTGAAAGGTTCCCCTAATGCCCTGCCATTCGGTGGTTTCATTCGACAGGTTTATTCAGGAGAATCCCATAGGCTTCAATGTTAAAAATATTCCCATTTTAATTAAATATCTAATAAACTGTACATTATAAAATTCTGCAGTAAAGAGTCTCTTTATTTATAGATTTTTTCGGATATTTTAAGCATTTTTCTGGATTTTTTTTTTTAAAGTCCGATTTTTTTTTTTTTTTAAGTTTACTTATTTTTTCTGTAACAGCCCTTTTTATTATCATTCCCTGGATCTCATATGTAAATTTCAGACATTTTCGCTCAGTAGTTTCTTTGCAAACAGCGTTTCACTTTTCAAACATTCATGCAAACTGTTTTGCTATTCATTCACTGCCTCTTCTGCGGTCTCGGCTTTTTCCGGCGGCTGCGATCGGCTCCTGCTCGGGTTTTTCCATGGTTTTCGGCAGGTTAATCCAGATGTTTTTGCGGGTTTTCGGCGTGCATTTGCCGGGTTTTGCGGTTAGTTTTCGTCTGGTTTGCGGCAGCTTTTCCCTGCAATTCGGGGACCCTGTGGTGCTTGCTGAATACACCGCAAGGTCACCGAAATGGGATCGGCAAAAGGAACCGAATTGAAGAGAACGAAAAGTCACCGAATGTGCGGTGACTTTTCGAATCTCTATGAATTACCCTGTAAGTGTTCGTGATGGATAGAGTGTTCCTTTAAGAAGCCTTAGATTCACAGAACAAAAATATCTGCACATTGCCTACTTAATCAAGTAATCTAAAAGCATATTCAAAGAACAGAGACAAACCACAGTGAATGACTTTCAATTAAAAAATGACAAAACTGAGACCACACATGATGTATGGTCAACCGAGAGTCAAACCCGCATGGATTGAAAAAATAAGTTTGTCAAACAGACCTGTTATAATGAGAACAAAATGATTTGGATGACAGCGTTGTGATTTTGTATTATGTCTCAAATCTGACATCTAGTAGCGGGGTGACTCACTCTGCTAAACGCATGCTTACTTTATCACTGTATATTCAAGATTACAGTAAAGGTCAGAAGACACAAAGCCACAAAGTTATGTCACAGTTAAATTAAGGAATAAAATAATGCGTAGCTGCTTGTCTGTATACTGTATGCTGCAGGATCTTTAAAATACGGAATCTAAAGTATTGTATTGAAAATGTATACCCTTTCAATTTGCTGAAAAATTCAGACATTTTGAATGTATAAATTGTTGATGATATTAAAAAGCTATATTTTATTCAATACTTCTCTAATAATAACAGTGACTGTTTTCCACTCTTTAGTAATGGCCAACGTACACAGTATACGAATTCCATTGAAGTGAATGACCCTACACACTGGATAGGCTCAAAGACTGGACTTGCCAATAACCATGAAGACAGGTTGTTACTGGATACCTCGGCAGTAAAGCTTCCAACAGCTAGACATGGCTGCCCTTTTGATAGACCAGACTAGACTTGAATTTGCAACCCAGCCCATCCAAGTCAGGTTCTCTTGACTGCATCCCACTGGGGTTCTGTACACTGCCCCCTCTCTTATGCTATAGCCTAATTCTTTGTATAGCTGAACTCTGCTTCTCATCCCCACCTGCTGTCACTTAGGAGCAGGGCCAGATGGGGCCATGACTCAAAGTGGCCCTTTGCTAGGGGTGGCATTTGGCTGCCCTGCCAAAGACGGCCGCATACAGCGGTTGCTGGGGCCTCGATGAAGGCAGGGGTCCGCCTGGGCCTTGGCTAGCCCTGTTCATGGGGTAACTGTGTGCGTATGTGGATATGTGACTGGGTGTGAGTATGTGACCGAGTGTGTGGATTTGTGGGCATATGAATGTGTGACTATGTGCCAGGAGATGTAGCGATCTCATACATACGGTCGCACATTTCTGTATCACAGAGCTCCACAGCAATAAAACTCACAGTAATGTGTGGTGTGTATGAGTGTCAGTTTTATTGCTGTGGAGCTCTGTGATATTCTCATACACACTGCACATTATCGTGAGTTTTATTGCTGTGGAGCTCTGAGACACAGTAATGTGCGGGGTGTCTGAGATTTATTGCTGTGGAGCTCTGTGACATTCTCACACACGGTGCACATTACTGTAAGTTTTATTGCAATGGAGCTCTGTGATATACTCATACACACTGTGTTTTTTTTGTGGGGGCAGCATTCCATCCATGGACCAAGACAGCACAGGGTCTTGGGTCAACCCTGCTTAATTTGCTTTATAGACACAGAAGACCTCACCGTGTCTGGTTATTTTGTAGCTTGCTGTTGATTGAATGCCCAAGAATAGCATTCTTTGAACCATGCATACATATGGGATTGGTCTGCATCAGGTTAATGCTAGATACTTCAAAAGGAAGTAACATGCTAGTGGTAATGTAAACTCAGATTAGGTCACTTTATCCAAAAATAGATACAGACCAGCAATAACATTTGTCTAAATGGGACCAGCTATATTATCATATTCAAGCTGAAATTTGAGCCTATGTCTTCCCATAAACCTGACTCAAATGGAGTAGTAGAATTTGCACTTTTAATTTGGAGAGTGCTATTCCGCCCAGAGGTACAGCTATCCACCAACATAAAAGGGAAACTATAAATTGAGGATTTGCTCTTCCCCGTCTAATGTTTCTAAATCCATTTGTTCAGTATTACAATAGTCACCATGAAAGCACATTGGATTGTAAGAGTGAGAAATAATACCATTTGACAAAGTTTGGTGACAAAATATTTACATGGAAAGCAGCAAAATACTTAGGGGTGTCCATTTTCTACAAACGTACACTTTTTGTTAAATGGTATTGATCGAATATAATACATTTTGCAAACCTTATCTATAAGAATATAAGAAATTTACATATATGGTGCACTTACATAAAGTGATGTTACGAGAGGCGGAGCTAGCTGAGACACAGAGCAGACACTTTTCCTGCAGCTCCTCCAGCAACTTGTATTTAAAGCTGACTAAAGCAGGGTTTTTGTGCCCTACCTGGACTATCTGTGGTGCTGGTGCCTTCCATCCACCTGGGGTGCCTGCGTTGGTGTTCGCTGTGCGGCCGCTGGTGTATTACACAACCCAGTGAGTTTCGGGCCTAGTGCGGCCTAGTCCATGCGATGGAGCCGGGGAGTTTCCTGCGGATTGCCGTGGAAGTAATTTCGGGTCCCACAAGTGGCTTACATGGACCCAGATGATGAGCAAAAAATCGCAACAACGGTGGGAAGGGTCAGGAGGCCACCGCCAAAGGGACATCCGTGAGTCACTAGGCGGCAGATGACTCACTGGCAGCCTAGATCCCTCTTTAGCACTCCCCGGATTTTGGCTCCTCAGAGGAAGATGTTTGCTCCTGGCCCCTTGGTAATGGGGCTGGCATTGACTGGCTTGCCCGAACGTCCCAAGACCCAAGGGGTACAGCTGTGGGCACGGCTACGAAGCGGGCCCATAAAAACGTAAAGAACAGGCAGCGTTATCCTGCAGGTCCCAGGAGCTTACCTCTGATCCCTCACGCCACTGCACGGAAGATGACGACCTGCTGCTCTCTGAGGGGGGTACTCTTGTATGCGAAATATACGTATACGAGGCATCCCCGAATCGGTATCTACATCGGACCTGCTCCCTTATGCCATCCGCCAGGCGCATCATACCTCTGGATCGTCACCTGATGCGACAGTGCTGTATGACACAGTGGTCTGGATCCGCAAGCCAGCAACGACCCCCCGGGATTCCCCAAGGGATGTCATCGCGGTTACCAAGACTGCTGTGGTCAAGAAATGGATCTTGTCGGCCCCCGGGGCGCGGTCTGCGGTGAAATTTGATGGAGCATCGCCGATGTTATACAATGATTTACCATTTGTAACCCTGCTGGCTCGCGTCAGTACCGGGAGGTGACAGCGTTCCTCCGTCTTCGGGGGGGTCGCTTATCGCTGGGGTTTGGCCGGCTCCCTCACAGTGACTCATGAAAATGTGCCTTATATGGTTTCTGACCCTGGCCTATGCTTTCTGGCATTGGTTTGTCCCCGGACTCGGCGACTTCTTCTCCAGGCTGTTCCAGTTTTTGCTGAGCATCCCCCTACATTGAGTGTTTTATTCTTGAGGACGTTATATATTTCCCTGACTTCTGTAAAAGTGTTTTTTCTCCCCCCCCCTCCTCCCCTCCTCCCCTGCTTGACAAGTTTATTGACCTTTCTGGGGACTCGTTTAATTTTTTATTCGTACCTCCCTTACATTTTTCCTTTTGCTTGGTGCTCACCCTGCTGGTGATGGTGTACCCCCTCCCCCCCTTTTCTCTCTTTTTTTTTTGAGAAAGGATTTTACCAGGAAGGATACATTGAGATTTCTCTCGTTTTCAAGTATGTCCTGGGTGGCGAGTATGTACGTTAGATGTCTTGCCCAAGGACACTTGCTGGAGAGGTGCTCGTCGGGATCGAACCCATGTCTCCACAGGGTCTCTCTACGCAGAGCAGTGATGTTACCTCTACTCCACCCAGCCGGCCTTTGGCATCTACCAGGCAGCCCCGAGGTGCGCCACCATGGCTCTGTCATGTTTGGCCCTCGGGCTCCTGGGCCTCGTGACATTATCCCTCCATGGCCTCCTTTGGGAGTGCGCCAGGAGCGTCACGGTGATGGCCTTTGCCACTCCCCTCACACCCCACTTTTTTTTTTCTTCTTCCTCCTCTGGGTCACCATCTTTTAAACAGTGATGTGTAGGGAACCCCCTCTCTTCCCTATTATTTTTTATTTTCTCAATACCCCTTGCTGTTCACGTTCGTACTATTTCATGAAGTCTTTTTGTATGCCCGCTGATTTTCTGAGTTTATATTTTATGTCTTCCATTTTGTTCTAATTCCTGAGTATTCATGATTTACTCCAGAGACTATTTTTCTTATTTCTTATTTCTCTCCAGCTGTGGTTTCTAGATGCCTGGTTAGTATTTTAGATGTCTCTTTCTGTGACCTCATGAGATGAAAGGTTATGGCCCTGTGTGGCCGTTTTCTTCGATGACTCATTTTGGCCCTGCGAGGCCTTTTCCTTATATGTGTCATGCTGACTTTACTTCACAATGAAAAAACTTGAATTAAAAAAAAAAAGTGATGTTACAGTAAAACAAGTACATAGCATATCTAACACAAATGCTAGGGTTAGATTCCAAATCAGGTGTAAACATATCCAGATCCCCATGGACTGTACTGGCCCTGTAGGTTGGTTATGGTTACAACTGATCTAGTCCCCAGTCTTTAAACTACTCAGAGATCCTGCCATTAAATGGATAATGCTATGAAGATGGTAAAAAGCATCCGTTGGAACAGTGGTTCCCAACTCTGGTCTTCGGGTACCCCTAACAGTCCAGATTTTAAGGATTGCCTTGGGGAAATGCAGACTGAATACTGCAATTACTGAACTGCAAATTATGTCACCTGTGTTGCCTTTCAGATATCTGGCAAACCTGGCCTGTTAAGGGTACCTGCAGACCAGGGTTGGGAACCACTGACTTAGAAGATGAAATTATACAAATGAAGAAGAACATTGAAACTAAACATTTGATATACCAGGGTTAGCACTTAATACCTTGTACGTAGCTTATCGCCAAATGAACTGCTCCAGTTTCGAAGAAGGCCAAACACAGGACTCTCCTCATATTGCCTAGTGTACTGTGCCAAAAGCTCGCGGACCACAACCTGGAAGCAAAACACAAATTTGGATATTTGTTTATAACAGTATATAAAACTATACAGTATGTAATATTAGATACAAGGCGCAACAACTTTACATTCTGTAGACGATGGTTCTGATTTCATGGCTTTTTACCGAATAGGTTATCATCCTTAAAGTTTGACAGGGTTATTCAATAGATTTGGCAATGGGGATTGATGGGAAGTGACAGAGAAATTTCAGGCCCTATTCCATTCTTTCTGTTAAGTTAATGGTCGGAGTTGCTATTTCGACCCTTAGCTAAGCTTTCGTCTAGAAATTTGTAGCCCCTTACTGTACATTTCATAATATACTATCAGACCGGATACATCTCAGATGCCTATAGGCACAGAAATATAGAGCACTCCTATCCCCCCCCCAAAAAAAAAGTGCCAAAACTAGGAGAAATACTTTAATTTTTGTTTTGGAGAAAACAAAAAGATAATTAACATTTAAAAAGTTGAAGAACAGTTTTTCGCTGCGCTCACATCAAAAGAAGAGGCAAAATCTGTTGCCTTAAAACGGAGCAGAATGTTTTAGGGCGAAGGATAAACCCTACAACAAGCAAAAATAGTAACCTAACCCTAATTCTAAACCAAACCTTAATTTTTAATCCTAGCTATGGAAAGTGATGCTCCATTTCGGCCTGGAGCAACCAAAATCCAGCTGCGGCTAAGGGTCTTTTACAAGATGTGAGTTTTTTAACACTTCACTTTTTGTTTTATTGTTGTTATATTTTTGGCAATATTTCAATAGGATATCAAAACCTTTTTTAAAAAATTGTGTAAAAAAATATTTTTTAAACAATTACAAAAATGGTAGTTTTATAGAAAACGTTGCTCACCACTGGGAGCATCTTTCTCTTCAAAACTCAGATTACAGGATCCTCTATCTGGATGTTTAGCTCCTGCGTTGGTGCCTTCAGGTGTACTCAATTACTCCTAATGAAGCCTGCTCAAAAGAGAGACCCATCGTTCCATCAGAGCTTCAACATTGATGTCCTGGAAGTGCAACCAACCAGTCCTGTTCATGAAGCTCCCTGCTGCTGAACCTAAACCCTCTTGTGATCCAGTCAAGCTCCTTGTGAATCCTCAAGTGGAACCCTGCTCTCAAGTGGAATCCCAATCTCAAAAGGTACCTTGCACTCAAGCGTACCCTGCTTTCAATTGTACCCCCGCTCTCAAGCATCCTCACTCTCAAGTGGGACCCCACTCTCAAGCAAACCCTGAAACTAGTCTTTATAGTCTGTTGCCTGCCTGATATCCTGTTACATACTATATTCTGTTATTTCTGTGTTCTGTTCCTTCCCTCTCAGTCATTTCCTTTCATGTGCTATTAGCTCTCCCAGTGTCTCATTCTTCTGTCTCGTCTCCAAAAGCATTCTTAGTTCTCCTCCTCGTCTGTTTCTAACTTTCTCTATTGTAACTCCCACAACTCTCAGCCCTTCAGTTATCTCCGTTAAACCCTTTTCCTGGACCTCCTTTCTCCTTCTCGGTTTATGTGCTGTGTCTTACGCCCCCTACCTGCTCAATATATATTCAGTTTGTTTCTTGCTTTGTCTATTTATAAATAAACCTTCTGTGCCCTGCAACCTGTATGACTCCTATAATCACTGCATCAATGGACTCACTACATCACCCGCCACACTCCCAGCATTGTGATTAGGGGTAGGGTGATAGACCACTGTTTTGCCAGCAGGCAGATGGACAGAGCCCTTTTCCCCTATAGGGTTAATTCTCAGCAGACTGCTGATTAAGACTGCCCTGCCTTTATAGGTACTGTGGTTCCCTCTTGGAGAGCAGTCTTTTGTCTGGGAGCAGCAAAGGAGGAGACAAGCCCTGAATTCCTGAAGGGCAGTACAAACTCTTTATTCTGTTGATTTTACTGGTAAGTGGCTTAGCTACCCAGTATTCTAAGTGAGGGGAGAA
The DNA here is from genome assembly GCA_009667805.1 of Leptobrachium leishanense. Taxonomy (NCBI): domain Eukaryota; kingdom Metazoa; phylum Chordata; class Amphibia; order Anura; family Megophryidae; genus Leptobrachium; species Leptobrachium leishanense. The sequence continues at coordinate 291,838,168 of CM019066.1, forward strand.
AATGTTTAGTTAGTCTCCGGATAAGGAGTAGGCTTTTGATTTATGTTTGTTTTAGTTACTGGTTTATTTTGACACTCTGCCTGTAGTGTGGCTGAAAAATAAAGAAAAAGTCTCAAACAGTGAATGGTCTGTGCAGTGGCTATATCACACCTGTCAAATGGGCAAAAGTGATTTTACACATGACTGGTGCACTTTACACCTAATCACTGGCTCATTCCTGTTTTACACCCTTGCCATCTTTGTTAACCCTTTCCCGTCGCAGGGCGTACCATGCCGTCCCTGCAGCGGGTGGGACTTGAAGAGGCGGTGCGTACTAGTACGCCCGGTTTACTTCAATGGGCCGCCTCGGCCCCGCCAAGCAGTCGGCACGCGCCGCGTCGTAGGCTCAAACTCAGGCAATCCCCCTGCAGCCAATGACACACGACGATTGTCAGTGGCTAGGCAGGCCGGAGGAGGCGCCTGCTGAAGCAGCCGGCATTAACTCCGTCCCTCCAGACTCAACCCGACTGGCGTTAAGGGGTTAAAATAGACTTTTATTTCTAATTTTTAATCCCTTACAACTGGGAAAATTACAAGTATAAATGGATAAAGCTTGGGAATCCCTTAAAAGGAATGCTACCTTTTAGCTTGTACCAATCTGACTCATCATCCATTCATCAAGTCAATCGCTCCACTTGCATAGCTATTATCTGTCCATCCATATCACAGCAAAACACTTTGCAAAAATAGATTTTTATAGCTCATCCCTGTCACATGCCTGATATAAATCGTGCCCTACGTTTTGTGCAATCATGATGGTAAAGGTAATGGCCTTAGAACTTGCTGACTCAGTTGCTTCAGCCTAGAATGTCCATAATAAGACATGTTCATTTGGACTGTATGCTGTAAAAAATAAGTAAATTGCTATACAAACAGTACGGTCTATTAAACACTAGCAATTTACATCATATTAATCCACGCATGCATGCTTGCGCGCATACATAAATCTACTTTTGCCATTCATTAAATTACTGATCTTATGGCCTTCTTTTCAGACACTGACCTATGGAGAAGAAATATTTCCTCTCCTTGAGTCTATTTGGTTATGTCATGTTTACATTCCACCGTTAAGCTTATTAAGTTGAATATTACACTATGCACATAAGATAAGGGCCGGAATATTGGACATTTCTGCTTCTCTTTTTTAAGTGTTCCTTTTGTAAAACAAAAAAAACCTCCCCATTGCCAGAGATGTCCTAATAAATCATCATGTGAACACCATTGTGTCATGCTTCAGAATGTTGAAATGTTGATGGTTATTTGTTTTATTGTCATGTAAGATAACTGAAAGCGCAGGAAATTTTGTAGACTGTGAAGGGCACATGCATCCTGTGAAATGACTAATAAACTCTGTTTCTTGTTATAATGACGCTACATTAGATAAACCTTATGTAAACAATCTCAGTCAAGCGCTGAGAAAATTTCTCATCACGCCACATAATCCAACTGGGCTCGTACATCCGCCCTTTGAATGAAAAATTCTTTTCAGGTAAATCCAGGAAGTGGCAGAGGACCAAAAGACCTCTAAACTCAAAGTGATCCATTCCAACCTGTTGCTTCAAAGGTAAAAAATCTTGGGCTCTATTACATTCTTCGCGCACTTGCGCAAAATGCATTAACGCGAGGGGCAAAACCCTTTGCGTTGAACGTCGTATTACGACGTTCAACGCACAAAATACGCGTTAACGTCTAACGCGAGTGACCCTGCGCGAACCCTTTGCGAGTGCAATTTAGTGCGCAAATCCTATACTTAACATCGTGAGCGCAAATGCGTTTGTGCTCTGGTGCGCGCATGGTATTACAAATTTACAATCTTAGCACAAGATTTAACGGATGTTTGCGCGCATAATCTTCATGTCTTTGAAAAGCTGGTGGTAACGGCAATTTGTAACAACCTGACCGTACCAAACTGCGGATTCACAACGGAGAACGTCGATGCGCACGTTTTTTTACTACATCCGTCAAAAATGACAGCCACTACCTTGTCTTCCGTCAGAACGTACGTCTGTTGTGCGCAGTCCGCAGAAAATGACAGACTGGCGTTAAAAATTACATTGCGCTCACTGATTTTTGCGCGCATTTTTGGGCTTCGGTTTTACGAGCGCAATTTCCCGACGAATGAAAAAATGCGCAAGGAATGTAATTCCAGCGGTGATTTTCGTGCGTTAACGTTTAACGCTTTGCGCAAAAAACACACGTTTAGCGTGCGTTTTTGCGTTAAGAATGTAATAGGGCCCCTTGTGTGTGAACCAAAATCCGGTCTTGGCCATGTATGCCAAAACATAAGCTATGCTGCTCACGTCAGAAATAAAAGTATGACTTTGTAAAACACAGTAAATAATTCTGAGTACTGATGAAACCACTCCTGCTGGCAGATTTATTATTTATTATTGTAAAGACAATGGAGAGTAGACCATCCTTTATTAACAAACGTGGCCGTCATAGACCCAGCTCACCATTGTGTACCTGTGACTACTTCTATGGACATAAATAAAATGTAATCTATATATAAACTCAATTTCTATAGGAATGTAAGCTGCAGGAGAAGTAATGCAGAGGTCTCATTCACTTACAACTCCAGTCTGGAAGAAAAGTAATACATGTGGAGAGGGCTGGAAAGCGATCAGACGGGCAACTGCCCCAGGCTCCACTTATATACAAGGGTTGTGGGTCAAAACCTTACAGGGTCATTTTTCAGCTGAATATATGCTGCATGAGGAGCACGGGGCAGTCTATACACACACTGCAAAGTAGGAGAGAAGATTCCACTGGGTTAAAATGCGCATTTCCTGGTAAAAATACTTTATAAACAAATAAATATAAATAATTTCTAGATGAGCTATAAGCATTATATTTGTATAAACTGAAAATCTTTCTATATATTATAAAACAATAATATAATGTCTTGTTTTGTTTTCACAACAATGCTTTTAAATATTATATGCATACTGATATATATACATTCTGAAGAAAGTTCACTGGGATTGAAACATCGAAAATGCTATATATTCAATTAAAACTTTGCTATTTTCAGATTTTTGAGTCCTGTGTTGCGGAACACCGTGCTATTTGTTTACTGAGATATATATATATATTTATTATTATTATTTTTTTAAATTAGAGACATGAGGTTTAATGGTTTGGTACTGAAGCCAAAGGGCTATTCTTTGATTTTGCCCTCAAGGCCAAAACTTTGCAGTTCTGTCTACCTACGAAACTAACCTTATTTCTGATCATTCCGTTTTAAATTGCTTTTTAATTAATGCTATTCAAAAGTCTAATGTATTGTTCTTATGATAAATTAGGAATGTCTGAGAAATTACTCTTAACTGCATTGGAAAGACACCCGAGTATCTACGGAGGTTATTGAAGTGACAATCTCCATCTCCAGGGTCTCCAGTAAAGAGTACATTGAAAACATAGAAACATAGAAACATAGAAAAATGTCGGCAGATAAGAACCTTTCGGCCCATCTAGTCTGCCCAATTACATGGATACTTTACCTGGATTTATCTTTTGTTTAGGATAGCCTTATGCCTATCCCATGCTTGCTTAAATTCAATTACTGTTTTGGCCTCTACCACTTCTACTGGAAGACTGTTCCATGTATCCACCACCCTCTCAGTAAAATAATGCTTCCTGATGTTATTTTTAAACCTTTGCCCCTCTAATCTAAGACTGTGTCCTCTTGTTTTGCTACTTTGTTTCCTTTTAAATATACTCCCTTCCTCTACCTTGTGGATTCCCTTTACATATTTAAATGTTTCTATCATATCTCCTCTGTCTCGTCTTTTTTCCAAGCTGTACATGTTAAGATCATTAAGCCTTTCCTGGTAACTTTTCTCCTTCAAGCCGTACACCATTTTAGTAGCCCTTCTCTGAACTCTCTGTAAGGTGTCTATATCCTTCTGGAGATACGGTCTCCAGTACTGCACACAGTACTCCAAGTGAGGTCTCACCAGTGCTCTGTACAGTGGCATGAGCACTTCCCTTTTCCTACTGCAAAAAAAACACTGGCCAACTTTGTCTGAAACACTGGTGGGAAATCTCGGGGGAAATCTTCGCTAAAATACTATGAGGTTTATCAAAAAACGTCAGAATTTGCAGATGAATTGCTATTTCAGGGCAATTTGTGTAATCACAAAGCTGTCAATTCACCAAATACAGGCGCATTGCCTGTGAAATACGAAGCATTTCACCGCAATTCGGCAGCAATGAAATTCTCCCATAAAGAACAATCGATTAGTCTATTCATAGTCTACCGAATTGCATCAAAAATTTCTGCAAAATGACCTAATTGTCGGCATTTCAATTTGATGGGTTTAAACAGGTGAATCTAATCTTTTTAAATTATTTTTTTAAAGACCATTAATTATTTTGATTTTTTTACTAAAACCCTTTATGTTTTTATTCTTAGAAGACCTGTTTGTTTTTATTTTTTAAACAATTTTTTATTTTTAAACTGATCTTTTTTATTATTTTGTTAAAGGACCTTTTTTATTATTTATTTACACACATTTTTACAATCAGGGTTATTCAGAGAGCGGTGAAAAGCAAGAGAATGAGTGGAGAATGGAAAATTCTAGGTCAAAATAGCCAGTTTGGAAAGTGAGATGAATGAGAGAATTTTTCTGGTTTGGCTATTTTGACCTAGAATTTTCCATTCTCCAGTCATTTTCCTGCTTTTCACCTCTCTCTTTATATAAAGAGACCCTGTTTATTTTTATCAATTTAAGCTCCTTTTAGGAGAATAGGAGATTTCCTTTTTTTTAGTTCGGTGGAATTTGCTGAGGCAATTCAGGGCTTTTCACAATGTCCCATAACTGCTTTGGCGACTCCATTTTTGACAATGAACATTCGATTAATAGGAATTTCATCAAATTTACGGCAAAATGGAAGTTAAGTGAGCAAAAATGTGCAATAATGAAAAAGCATCAAAATTGCAGTCAATTTCAGTGCTTTGTGAATAGACCCCTGTGTGGGAAACTATGCTGGAAATAAAGTGGGTTCCCCATAGGAAACGCTAAAAGCGGAGCTGGACAACTTCATCTGAAACTATGGTAAAATCAAATGTACGTGAGAACTACAGGGGCAGTTTCCTAAAGAATTCACCGTAGTTTCACCATACTTCTTCACCGTAGTTCAAAGTTAACCAGAGCGTTAGTGAATATCCTTTTAATTGTCTGTATATTTGTGTTTGTAAATTTTGTGAATACATTTGTATGCAGAATTCCACAGCAGATGGAATTAAGGAATGGAGGACGACCCCAGCAAATCCAGCTGCAGCTACACTCACGCATATACATTATTATGTTGTATACGAAACGCAGTAGTTGCCCTTAAAAGTGATATCTTATTATTTATGTATTTGATCGTGCCTGAAAGATATGCTGACAAGGCAGAAATGTGTAAAACATGCAGACAACAAACAAGACATACGATTAAAACAACAATGCATAAACAAAACTATGTTGGGAACAAACTATTGTCCCTTGTTGCCCTATTCTGAAAACAGACCGTGTCATAGTTTGTTTTGACAATTCGTACAGTATTTTTAGCACGTAGCAAACATAAAAGTGACTATGTCACTAGAAGTCTAATAAATTCTTCTTCTGAGGCTTAAAAAAAATCTGTTGCACAAGGATAAAGCAAAATTGCAGAACCATAAAAAAAATGATGATGGGAGAATTGGAGCGGTGCATAAAGCCCAACACGTCCCAAAGATTCCCAATGGGGTTATGATCTGGACTGTATGGTGGCCAATTCATGTGTGAAAATGATGTCTTATGTTCCTTGAACAACTCTTGCACAATTTGTGCCCGATGAATCCTGGCATTGCCATCTTGGAATATGCCAGTGCCATAAGGGTAGAAAAAAATCCATTGATAGAAAAAATTTGTCTTTCATTCAGTATATTCAAGGAGTGAGCTGACCACTTTTTGGACGCAAACTGTTGCTCATCCTAGACCTGACCTACTGAAGCAATCTCTGATCACATCACTACCCCCACAGGCCTGTATGGTAGGTGGTGACTTTTTTGGCCAGGCAGTGTGCATTGCCAAATGACTGCAAAAGAATAGATTTTTATTATTGTGATCCACATTATTCTCTACCACAGTCACCTCATTTGGTTAGAGTAGGTCAACAGATACATAACAGGAGAGAAAAACAGAATATGATTCTTCAGCTCTCTGAAGCCTGACTGCCGACATCACCACACATCTTTTGCACAATTGCCCTCTGTAATGGCCCATGCATGGACCTGTGTGATGGTCGCACCTGGTACTGGACCAAGAAAAGACAATCAGGGTTATCCAAAGAGATCCGAATTGCTTGAGAAAGGTAACCGAACGCTGAAAATCAGCGTTCGGTTACCTTTCCTGGCCATTCGGCTATCCAGAGAGCAGGCAATTCGCCAAATCCTGGCGAATTGCCTGAACATACGGTGCCTGTTCGGTGCCTCTTCGAGGGCAGTGAAAACCCCATGAAAAAGCACTGCTTCGGCTATTCAGAGAACACAAACCAGCAGTGAAAGGTTCCCCTAATGTCCTGCCATTCGGTGGTTTAATTCGGCAGGTTTATTCAGGAGAATCCATAGCTTCAATGTTAAAAATATTCCCGTTTTAATTCAATATCTAATAAACCGTTCATTATAAAATTCTGCAGCAAAGAGTCTCTTTATTTATAGATTTTTTCGGATACTTTAAGCATTCTTCAGATTTTTTTTTTTTTTTTTTAAAAGTCCGATTTTTTTTTATTGTTTTTTTTCAGTTTACTTCTTTTTTCTGTAACAGCCCTCTTTATTATCATTCCCTGGACCTCCTGTGAAAATTTCAGACATTTTCGCTCAGTAGTTTCTTTGCAAACAGTGTTTCATTTTCCCAGATTCATACAAATGGTTTTTCTAATTTATTCACTGCCTCCTCTGCGTCTCAGCTGCTTCGGCTGTGTGTGATTCGGCTCCTGTTCGGCTCATGTTCGGCTTTTTTGAAGGTTAATCCAGATGTTTTTGCTTGTTTTCAGCGTGCATTCGGTTAGTTTTCGTCAGGTTTGCGGCAGCTTTTCCCTGCAATTCGGGGACCCTGTGCTGTTTGCTGAATACACCGCAGGGTCGCCGAAATGGGATCGGCAAAAGGAACCGAATTGAAGAGAACAAAAAGTCACCGAACGTGCGGTGACTTTTCGAATCTCTTTGGATAACCCTGATAGTTGGCTTCAATGATCTTTACCTTTTATTAATCATACTTGAAACGCTCACTTTAAGAACAATAGAGCTTCTTCCTACCAGTAATGGGACGCAATGGGCTAGGTTCACTAAAAGTCGATATGGGCACAATGTGGCACATACTGACGCAATGCTTCCTGAGGTAGTCACGATGAATCTGAGTGCATCACTATGGGGTGTTCCTGGCTGGAAGTCGCGATCAGCCTTTCATGCGAGTAATCAGTCCAGACTCATATAACAGCTGCACTTATTATGCAGCTAACAATGTTTTGCTATCCTGTGTTAGAAGACTGGAATGTATTGGGTTAATGGGAAAAGGGGAAACCCTGGTTCCCCCTGTGACAACCGAAAACCAGTAAGTGAGGGAACCACATCTGTGAAATTCACGTCAGGACCAGAATGGGGCCTTCGCTGTAAATGCGTTCAAAATGTAACCCATATTCAGATCTAGCAGCTATTTCTTCTAAGTAGCATTACCTTGAATAACCTGTTTTTATTTTCTAGTCATTGGAGTTCATCGATCACTACAGACAGTGCAGGTGGCTGCATTAGCAAGAAATACAAAACGTACCAGTTTCCTTGTAAGAGAAATCGATGGGCCTGGATAATCACTTCTTCCTATTTAATAGCTTCCGTCATGCTTTAGCACTCATACGATACAATCACAATCACTGACTCTCCATCAGTAAATCATATGATTATGTGTCTCTCCCTAAGCCAAATGCAAATTACTTGACAATAACCGCAAACACCAACTATTTCCTCCACTTTACTTTAATCATTGCCTCAACTGTATCTTATTCAGCCTTCTCGGTTTATCCTCAATCATCCACGACATGTCTTATCTTGCCCCTCTTATCTCAACTCCCTTAACTCCTCTCATCAACACCATATAAAGGGCATTAAAAGGGCAAACTCAGATTTATTTTTTGCTACACCAGTTCAACATGTTAATACATGCATTTTCCTAATTTGCATCCATTATTTCTTTCTTATTTTTAACAAGTTATTCCCATTTAAAAGATGAGTGCGCTTTTCCCTCATGACCTGAACGTGTCCTCTTTACATGACAGGTACTTATTCGTCCCTGTACCGACTCCCACTTCTGCTGCAGAGTTTTATGTGAGTCACATAGCAGTGCATGGCAGAAGCAGGAGTCTGTGTTGAGTCTTAGTTGAAAAGTAAAATGCAAACACTGATGTCAGGAGAGTGAAGTTTGCAGATTTTGTTTTGTTTTAGTCACCAGCAGTCACTATAGGGGTTATTCAGAGAGCACTAAAATGTCACCGACATTTCAGTGCTCTCTCATTCCCTGCACTTCGGGGAATCAATGTTCCCCACCCTGCGGTGAATTCAGCATTCACTGCAGGGTCCCCAGGAGTGTAGGGAAAACCTGTCGAACTTCTGCCGAAAAAACGTCACACCCGCTGAAATCCTAGAGAAAACCCACTGGAACCGCCGCAAAATACACCAAGAACACGTCGGAAAAGGCCGGCAAGCTGTTGAACATAGCGCAGTCCAGCTGCCAGAAAAAGTCGACAAGCTGACGAACAGGGTAAAACAATTTTCAAAAAAGATCTGAAAGTGTGAAAATTTAAACGCTGTTTGCAAAAAAAAACACTCAATGAAAATGCTTGGAATTTACATAGAAGGTGCTGTGAATGATAATAAAAAGCTGTTACAGAAAAAAAAAACCTTTAAAAATAAAAATGGAAAAAAACTTTGACGAAAAAAATCCCGAAAAATGCCTAAAGGATCCTAAATTTTTTTTATAAATAAATAGACTTTTGCTGCAGCTTAAAATAATAAATAGTTTATTAGATATTAGATAAAAACAGGAATATTTTTAACATTGAAGCCTATGGGATTTGCCTGAATAAACCTGTCGAATGAAACCACCGAACAGCAGGGTATTTCGACAACTTTTTACTTCTGTTCAGTGTTCTCTGAACAGATAACCATTACTTCTCTATGGGGGATTTCACTGCCTTCGAACAGCACCGTACTTGCTGGCCGATCACCAAAATTTGGCAAACTGCCTGCTCTCTGAATAGCTGTATGGCCAGGAAATGTCACCGTACAGGGAAATTCCTTGTTCGGTGCCATTTTGGGGCCAGATCATATTTCGGGGCCAGAATAACCCTGTATGTTACAAATCTAGTTACGTATGCTAATACGATCTCCCCTTGTTTCAGGAAGCAGGTGAACAGATATGTGACATATACAGTATTATTTCTTCTCACATAGGAACATATACCACAAAATAATACAAGACGCATGTAATATATTTGCATAAACATATCAATAGGAGTTAGGCAAATAGGGCGAAGGGAATAATGACCCCAGTTCACAGGAACATATTGTATCCAAGTTACATTTTGCCATGAACAAGACAAACACTTCAATATATCTCCATATACAAAACAAACTTCCATAAGCAAAGATATATGAAAAAAAAAAGGATTTATGGTTTTGTCGGCAATTAAATACAAGAACGTCCATTGCAAGTTGGGATCAGATTTCAAGACTGAAACAAACACCTAGCTGTTCTTCAGCTTTCTGTCTAGACAAGTGTCTGATGTGAGTCACCGCGAATCACTCACCAGCAACCTATGGACAGTTTGCTGTCCTACTGTCTGGGGAACCAACTGATCTCTTAATAGCATTGTTATCCTTGGCATAGGCGAAACTCTGATAGAATTTCAACTCTTTCTATATTGTTCTCCACGTGACATCTCTTTTTTTCTCTCTTTTTTTACAGTGAAGACTTTGTTTCGCAGCACAGAAGGCTCAAGTTACATATGTTAATGATTAGCTAGACTGGTTTATTAATGTCGTCTTTGCCATAAAAAGCAAAACATTGAGATGTAAAAAATTTAAAGGGGCGCTCCAACTTCGTTATGGTACAAAGAGGTAGCCGGTTTGTTTTTTGTTGCACAGAAGAATTGACAAAACTGATACAACCGAGTATGATGCTACATTTTTGTTAAAAGTACGTTTCCTCCTGTACCGGGTTGTCAATTGTTGTTCAATGTATTGTAACACTGTCTATATTGTGTACATTGTACAGCGCTGTGGAATATGCTGACGCTATATAAATAAAGAATAATAATAATAATCTAGTCCTTCAATATGATTAGGTGCTGCATGGTCGAGATACAGTGGCAAGAAAAAGTATGTGAACCCTTTGGGATTACGTGGAGTTTTGCATGAATTGGTCATAAAATGTGCTCTGATCTTCATCTAAGTCACAACAATTTGAAAAACACAGTCTGCTTAAAATAATACAACACAAACATTATATGTTTTCATGTGTTTATTGAACAGAACATGTAAACATTCACAGTGCAGGGTGGAAAAAGTATGTCAACCTTTGGACTTAATAACTGGTTGATCCTGCTTTGGCAGCAATAACCTCAACCAAACGTTTCCTGTAGTTGCAGATCAGACCTGCACAACGATCTGGAGTAATTTTGGACCACTCCTCTTCACAAAACTGTTTCAGTGTAGCAATATTCTTGGGATGTCTGGTGTGAATCGCTCTCTAAGGTCATGCCACAGCATTTCAATTGGGTTGAGGTCAGGACTCTGACTGGGCCACTCCAGAAGGCGTATTTTGTTTTGTTGAAGCCATTCTTTTGTTGAATTACTTGTATGCTTTGAGTCATTGTCCTGTTGCATCAACCATCCTCTGCGGAGCTTCAGTTGGCGGACAGATGGTCTTACGTTTTCCTGCAAAATGTCTTGATAAACTCTGGAATTCATTTTTCCATCAATGACAACAATCCGTCCAGGCCCTGAGGCAGCAAAGCAGTCCCAAACCATGATGCTCCCTCCGCCATGTTTTACAGTGGGGATGAGGTTTTGATGTTGGTGTGCTGTGCCTTTTTTTCTCCCCCACATAGTGTTGTGTGTTTTTTCCAAACAACTCAATTTTGGTTTCATCTGTCCACAAAATATTTTGCCAGTAGTGCTGTGGAACATCCAGGTGCTCTTTTGCAAACTTCAAATGTGCTGCAATATTCTTTTTGGACAGCAATGGCTTCCTCTGTGGTGTCCTCCCATGTACTCCATTCTTGTTTAATGTTTTCCTTATTGTAGATGTGTCAACAAAAATGTTAGCATGTGCCAGAGATTTCTGTAAGTCTTTAGCTGACACTCTAGGATTCTTCTTTACCTCATTAAGCATTCTGCGCTGTACTCTTGCAGTCATCTTTACAGGACGACCACGCCTAGGGAGAGTAGCAACAGTGCTGAACTTTCTCCATTTGTAGACAGTCTGTCTTACCGTGGACACATGAACATCAAGGCTTTTGAGATACTTTTGTAACCCTTTCAGCTTCATGCAAGTCAACAATTCTTGATCGTAGGTCTTCTGAGAGCTCTTTTCTGCGAGGCATGTTTCACATCAGGCAGTGCTTCTTGAAACCAGTAAACCCAAAACTGGTGTGTGTTTTTAAAGGGCAGGACAGCTTTCAGCAACACATCTAATAATATCACACTATTTGTTCTCAAGGTTGGCTCACTCCTGGCTCCAATTAGCTCTTGAAGAAGTCATTAGGCTAGGGGTTCACATACTTTTTCCACCCTGCAATGTGAATGTTTACATGTTATGTTCAATATACACATGAAAACATATAATGTTTGTGTTGTATTATTTTAAGCAGACTGTGTTTTTCAAATTGTTGTGACTTAGATGAAGATCAGAGCACATTTTATGACCAATTCATGCAAAACTCCACGTAATCCCAAAGGGTTCACAGACTTTTTCTTGCCACTGTATCTCGACCATGCAGCACCTAATCATATTGAAGGACTAGATTATTATTATTATTCTTTATTTATATAGCGTCAGCATATTCCACAGCGCTGTACAATGTACACAATATAGACAGTGTTACAATACATTGAACAACAATTGACAACCCGGTACAGGAGGAAACGAGGGTCCTATTCCCATGGGAGATTACAATCTAGAAGGGTTGGGGTGGAAACAGGAGGAGAGGACTGCAACGTGATAGTGATGGACTGCAACGTGAGAGTGATGGACTGCAACGTGAGAGTGATGGACTGGTTGCATCAGTGATTCGGGTGGTAGGCTTCCCTAAACAGGAATGTCTTAAGGAGCGTTTGAAGGAAGAGAAACCTAGAGGAAAGTCTGACAGTACGAGGGAGAATGTTCGAGAGGATGGGGTCTGCGCGTGAGAAGTCCTGCAGTCTATCATGGGAAGAGGTGATGCGGAGAGAAGCTAGGTGCAGGTCACTGTTTGACCTTAGGGACCGGGCTGGGGTGTATTTGGTGATTAGTGAGAACAGGTAGTGGGGAGCTGAGTTAGTGAGAGCTTTGTAGGTCAGGGTAAGGATTTTGAATTTAATTCTACAGTGGATGGGGAGCCAGTGAAGGGACTCACAGAGAGGAGGGGAAAGACAGAGCGGCGGGTGAGGTGGATGATCTGCCAAGGACGACTCTCCCTCGTACTGTCAGACTTTCCCCTAACTTCTCTTCCTTCAAACGCTCCCTTAAAACATTCCTATTTAGGGAAGCCTACCACCGGACTCACTGACACAACCATCAATCACTCTCACCTTACAGTCCTCTCCTCCTGTTTCCAACCCCAACCCTCCTAGATTGTGAGTTCCTACGGGAATAGGGCCCTCATCTCCTCCTGTACTGTTTGTCAAATGTTGTTCAATGTATTGTAACCCTGTCTATACTGTGCTTATTGTACAGCGCTGCGGAATATGCTGGCGCTTTATAAATAAAGAATAATAATAAGGACCAAATTTTGCACGTGGAAGAAAGAGCATTGGGTGCATTGGCTAAATGGCCCAACTTGTGTGTCAAAGGTTATAGAGGAAAGATGAATAAGGGAGAAGTTGTGGTGAGCAGATTCTCTCCACCCACTCTCTGGGAACCACAATCAAGTAGACTTTTCACCAGGGACAGAGGAACATCTACAAAATAAATAACAAAAAGTCTGCCTCAAATAAACTCGTACTGAGAAATAACAATATGTGTTAAGTTCTAAGACAGAAATTGGAGCTCTTTCTTAATAAAGAAATCACAGATGGGGCATGATTTGGCTTTTTCTACATTAATGTTTTGCAAAAGAAAAAAAAAGACAAACATACAAGGGACAATACAGAATGCAGAATTTCTGAAGCAATAAAAGTATAAATAGACATGTTCCCTGTGTAGAGCTGAACTTCCTTAAAAGAGTTGGGTTACATAAGCAGAACTTATGTTTACGTATTGCTGTAGAATTTACTCATGTTTTCCTATTAATATGCCATCTTCTGCATAAATCAAAAGAAGATAAGGAATATATATATAGCTATAAATCACAAGTATAGCAGTACGTAGTGATACCCTTTTTATTAAACTAACGTTGCATTTAAAAGACAAGCTTTCGAGAGTGTTCCTCTCTTCTTCAGGTCTGGAAGCTTACTGATCAGTTCCTACAATTTAACATTAAGACATTAAGAGTCACATGGGTGCGGGGTTTAGATGTCGCAAAAAGTGAGAGTCAAATGGTATGTTCAAAATGGGAAAATAAACACATGAGGGATCTTGGGCCCATAATAAAACAACAGAGATAAGATCATACAACTTGAAAAAAAAAGAAAAAGACAAAAACACAAAACAGTGAAGGCTGAAAGAGACATACAAAAAAAAAAGAGAAACCAAGAAGAAACAAAACATCAGCCAGAATTTTCAATGTTGTGTAAAGTTATGATAATGGGTTAAAAAGCCAGAATCCACATTGAGTCCTTCTTTTATAGTGTTAAAATATGTGATCATTTTAATTTCATATGTCTTGCGTTCACGGTGGTCTTTAAAATGTCCTTTGAGGATTTTAATTTAGAGGTTTTGGATGGAGTGGCCTGTTAGATTGAAGTGATGTCCCACTGGGGTACAATATTTATTCTCCTGGCGATTCTTGATGGAGTGTCTGTAAAGGTTCATCCTGAGATTTACAGGGTTATTCAGAGAAAGGTGAAAACCAGGAGAATTGGCAGGAGAAGAAAACAATCTAGACCAAATAGCCAATTTGGAAAGTGAGATAAATGGGAGAATTTTTCTGGTTTGGCTATTTTGACCTATAATTTTCACTTCTCCAGTCATTCTCCTGAGGTTCACCATTCTTTGACTAGACCCTCTAGTTTAAGGCTAGTTTCACCAGTATAGCAGCCCTTTTCACACGCCGTGCATGGGATCATGTACACTACATTGGCAGATGTGCAGAGGTACGAGCCCTTGATGTCGTATGTGGTGTTATTGTGCCGGGCAGTACTGCTGTCACATATATGTTGGCACAGTTTGCAGCAGGATTTGTTGCAGCGTTTGGTCCTATTCTGTATGTCATCCTGTTCCTGAGTAAGCTTGCTGCGGACCAGTCTTTGCCTCAGGTTTGGGGGTTGCTTGAATGCCAGTAAGGGGGGCTGTGGGAATATTTCTTTGAGCGCAGGATCCTCTGTGATATAAATCACTTTCTAATTGGTGATATGTATATATATATATATATATATATATATATCACCAGAGTATAGCAGTAGTTGTGATACTTTTGTTATTGGACTAATGTAACATTATAACTCTCTTCTTCAGGTCTTGAAGCTATACTAACCAAAATCATAGAATAGAATAATAAAGAGCCAAGCGGGGGGGGGGGTGTCAAAAATACTAACAGTGGAATCCTATGGTCAAGAAAGGTAAACAGAGGACAGATCATAGGCCCATAAACCCACATTGATGAGCATCATGGTGATGAGGAAAGAGAAAATGACCCTACTTAAAAAAAACGTGAGAAAAAAAAAACAAGAGAGAAAAAAACTTTTATTTTTTGTTTTTAAGCTGGGTCATTGAGTGTGAGGGATACACATGGGTGGATGATCTGCATTGGTGAGCTAAGTCTGTTACTGATTGATTAATTCTGAGCCATTTTAGTTTTGAGACCCATATTGGGTTTATTGTACATATACAGTATACATATAATTTTTTGATTTTGAGAAAGTATTTTACCGGGAAGGGTTTATTGAGATTTCTCTCGTTTTCAAGTATTTCCTGGGTGGCGAGTATGTGCCATTAGGTGTCTTGCCCAAGGACATTATTGGGGAGATGCTCCTGCTGGGATCGAACCTGTGTCTCCACAGTCTCCACGGTTATAGAGCAGTGATGTATATATATACACACACACCAATAACTAACATATACCCCCAATATTTAGGTTAGCCTTAAAGCAGGGTTAGCTTCATCCATACATCACTCCTAATGTGTGCACTCGGGAATACTACTGTTACAATGCTGACCTCTTTCTTACTCAATCTGAACGCTGTGAAAATGTATATAACTCAATGTGGAATGTATACGGAATGTGGACTGTAAGCACTCCAAAAAAACAGCCAGCTGGAGTATACAGTACATTGAGGTATACAATTAAAGACAAAAGTATTATAAGCCCTAGATGTCAGACCTTACAATGCATTATTTTATATTAGATTTAGCATTTATATACTAATGTGCTTCATGCAGGCACTACGTCAAGTTGCACCCAAGATAACATCAGTAAACACCCAAGCGTAGAACTCTTATTTAGTAATCTGGGCATGCGGGGCAACCAGTCACTTGCAGTTTGACAGTTAAATTAAAAATAACCCCGGGGTTGGGAGTCCGTGGCAATGAAGGTTAAGTGTTCTTCTTCAGCTGTTGCACTGGTGGTTGGCTCTGTCGTATATACCAGAACAGGGGGCCGGAGTCTATTTATTTATTTTACCAGGAAGGTATTCACAATTTACAAAATTAGACACGTACGATGTTTGGAAAATGGTCCAATAGTGTGAGCAATTTATTTGAGTGAAGATGCAAGTCATACTTTCAGGGCTATGTACCCTTTCCTCAATGTATACAGGGGATCTATATACACTTGCAGTTTCAAACAGAGTAGTGTTTACTTCATAATCATTTTTTGAAAGAAGAATGCGGTTTTTGGAAATTCTATTACATTTCATGCGTGACTGAGGCATTTTATTTTTATTTATTTTTTACAGAAATTAAGACCGGTCTCTGAAGATCAAGATGATGTACAGATGTTTTGCTAAGGTACAACACACCCTTTGTGATGTGGTTTTAGCCCATATGCCAGAGGTCAGCAGCCTTGGCCCTCCAGATGTTTTGGAACCACACTTTCCATGAGGCTCAGCCGATCTAATGAGTTACTGAGGATCAAGGGAGATGTAGTTCCAAAATATCTAGAGGGCCAAGGTTGCTACTGACCCCTGGTATATGTAATCAACATATAGCAAATGTATCTTGCATTAATTAACAGATAAAAATATATGCCCTTGTTGGATACATTTTTGAAGAACATCCCTTCTCCCTCTTCCAATACGTAAATGGCGTCAGGATGGGATGATGGAAGTTTATTAATCTTAATATGAGACTAGTTTGTTATTTATGGCCTGGGTAAAACTATAGAAAACACCTCATCCTGTTGGATAAAACCCATGATATAAATAAAAACCTGTGTTATAAATATCTATCAATATGAGAGCAATGGCTCTCATGTATCTGGTAATTGTCCTTTATTAATCAACATTTTGCTGTAAAATGTATTTCAAACCAGTCCTTGTTCATGTATATTATAAGGAAATTGTTATACTATGTATCCAGCCCAGGTGCCATTTTCTCATACGTATAAAAAGCAAAATATTGATATATCTTACAAAAAAATAAAAAGATGTTTCGGCATGTTTTCTGTACTATTTTTGTAAACGATGCATTGCTCTGATTTGCTCACTCTTCAATTTCTTGGTGGCATTAATAGATGACATTTGACATAAATTTCTCTACGTCATGACATATGCTGCTAGGGCCATCAAGCTGAAGATACAGGGAGGTTTTAAGTCGGTGAACCACTCCTCATTTTCAGAAAACGGCTGCATTACTCACTCTCCGGCAGCCAAGAAAAACAAACATTAAAACAGCAAAATACCAACATAACATTTCCAATCTATGGTGAGTCGCCTACTCACAAAATGTGTGGAATGACAAGGTCACTTTCAGGCAGGTGATAATAATATATAAATATCAATAGTGCTGGCAACTAAAGCTCTAAACATTGTTTCTTGTCCTTCCAAGGAGACCAGGACATGGCCAAGCACACAACCTCCTCAGTATCAATACTTGGGGTTCAACATCATAATAAGAAGTGTGGGATCCTACTTTTTCATTTTTGAGGTGAAGGAGCTATACCAAGCTACCTGTGGTTATACAATCTTTTACAGGGTTATTCAGAGAGCGGTGAAAAGCAGGAGAATGACTGGAGAATGGAAAATTCTAAGTCAAAATAGCCAAACCAGAAAAATTCTTCCATTCATCTCACTTTCCAAATTGGCTATTTTGACCTAGAATGTTCCATTCTCCAGTCATTCTCCTGCTTTTCACCGCTCTCTGAATAACCCTGTTAGTGTTATCTTGTATGTTAACCGTATGTGAGACAATAACTGTTTAGAAAGAAATGCAATTATATATTATAGATATTCAATGTAATGTAGATGATTAATAATGTTAAGATCAGGGATCTCAAACTACATCCCCCCCACCTGTTGCAAGCCTACAATTCCCAGAATTCTTTGAATGCAATAGATGGCTAAAGAATCATGGGAGCTGTACTTTAGAAACATCAGGCTCTCTTTTGGCTGGCCTATCAGCGGGTGAGCAACTCGCACGCACAAAGTCAGCAGACATCTCTCAAGACGCATAAAGTATATATTATTAATGCAGGACTGAAGATCCCCCCTGGGGGAGGGGCTCAATCCTGTCACCCTGGAATATGGACAAGAACTGTAATTAGATACCCCACACACTGTATAGAACTTTTATCAAATATTATTGCTATATTACAACATCCAGGGAGTGGACATAGTTGAGGAAGAGTACTGAGAGATACGCACTTCTGTAAAGGGATCAAATGAAGGCTTATACAATGGCAGGAAAGCCCTGTATAATATAAATACTGTATGTTTTACTGCACCTTCTGTACGGACGCATTATGACTACATACAGGTATTAGTTTTACTTTCTGATACCATTTTTTTCCCCACTTCTAGTAATCTGTGATCACTGTGAACACCCATAAGCAGGATATCTGACTTTTCTTATTACCTATTATTTACTGTATTTGACACAAAGGTTATTTCTACCAGTATGATAATAGTATCTATATTAATAATACAGCTGATTATGTTGTGCCAGGTGAGAGACACCATGTAGTGTCTACAAATGTTCAATCCAACAATATTTCTGTAAAGGACGAGGAATGAATAAATAAAGAATTAAATGTGCAAATAAAACATTGTTTTAATGTTTCAGGCCATTAAGGATGCCAATCAATACACATTATTACTTCTATATCATACATATATGTACAGTCAGGTCCAGAAATATTGGGACATCGACACAATTCTAACATCTTTGGCTCTATACACCACCACAATGGAGTTGGAATGAAACAACAATGTGCTTTAACTGCAGACTGTCAGCTTTAATTTGAGGGTATGGGTGTGAACGGTGTAGGACTTACAGCAGTTTGCAGATGTGCCTCCCACTTGTTAAGGGACCAAAGGTAATGGGACAATTGGCTTCTCAGCTGTTCCATGGCCATGTGTGTGATATTCCCTCATTACCTCAATTACAATGTGCAGATAAAAGGCCCAGAGTTCATTTCAAGCGTGCTATTTGCATTTGGAATCTGTTGCTGTCAACTCTCAAGATGAGATCCAAAGAGCTGTCACTATCAGTGAAGCAAGCCATCATTAGGCTAAAGAAACAAAACAAACCCATCAGAGAGATAGCAAGAACATTAGCTGTGGCCAAAACAACTGTTTGGAACATTCTCAAAAAGAAGGAACGCACCAGTGAGCTCAGCAACACCAAAAGACCCGGGAGACCATGGAAAACAACTGTGGTGGATGACCGAAGAATTCTTTCCCTGGTGAAGAAAACACGCGTCACAACAGTTGGCCAGATCAAGAACACTCTCCAGGAGGTAGGTGTATGTGTGTCAAAGTCAACAATCAAGAGAAGACTTCACCAGAGTGAATACAGAGGGTTCACCACAAGATGTAAACCATTGGTGAACCTCAAAAACAGGAAGGCCAGATTAGAGTTTGTCAAATGTAGCGCTGTTAAAAACTCTGTTGATGTATTGCTCGGGTTTGGCCACCGGAGGGAGACAAGCGCAATGTAGAGTATACTGGACACAACGGGACTACGTTTTCCATCATGCTTTGCGGCAGGGACAGGAAGTGGGTGGGAGAGAGCGAAGGACATCCGCAGCCTCTTGCGAAGGAGAGCCAGGGTGAGCCGAGCGACGAAAAGGTGGAAAACACACGTGAGACTGCCAGAGATTAAGACCAGGCCGGAGAGCAGGAGCTGCCTTGCGGGTGCTGAGAATCAGAGACAGTGCTGGCGGAGATCTATCCACACATCGCTGAGAGGTGTTGCGCAGACACAACGTTCCAGTGTGGACCCCGAGTAAGGAGACCGCGATGATCCACTGGGAGTGCAGGCGGCAGGCCGTAGTTCTCGTTACCGAAATCGGACAAGCGGGAGAAGCGGATCCGGTGGCACAGAGTTCCAGTATAACCAAGCGGAGAGAGATCCTTGATCGGACAGCAGAACAGATTGTCCAGCGGATGGGTGAGAGGCCTTCCAGGCCACAGTCAAAGTTGAAACAAAGCACGCTGCAGTATTGTTTAAATCTACAGGGCTCCAACATGACTAGTCGAAGATTTGCTCAATCCATTCACTGGCCAGTTGAATATAGTACCCGGGTACCTGAGATAACACACACACACACCTTTTTGGGACACTACTTTTACGGGACTTAGACTCAAGAAACGAAGGGGTTAAACTTTCCTTTTTGCTGCCGCGTGTTTTCCCGCATTACGAAAATCCTGTCGCTCATATACCGTGTTCACATTATATATGCCACTTTATTGGGATCAGTAAAGTATATAATCTATAAAATCCACAACAGTGCTGGTGTATATTTATTCCTTAGTGCGGTGAGACTAACCCGAGGTTAAATTCAGCGACTCCTCTGGGAGTGAGCGCTACACAAACAACACCTAACAAAGACTTCACAGTTCTGGTACAAGATCCTATGGACAGATGAGACCAAGATCAACTTGTACCAGAGTGATGGGAAGAGAAGAGTATGGAGAAGGAAAGGAACTTCTCATGATCCTAAGCATACCACCTCATCAGTGAAGCATGGTGGTGGTAGTGTCATGGCGTGGGCATGTATGGCTGCCAATGGAACTGGTTCTCTTGTATTTATTGATGATGTGACTGCTGACAAAAGCAGCAGGATGAATTCTGAAGTGTTTCGGGAAATATTATCTGCTCACATTCAGCCAAATGCTGCAGAACTCATTGGATGGCACTTCACAGTGCAGATGGACAATGACCCAAAGCATACCGCAAAAGCAACCAAAGAGTTTTTGAAGGGACAGAAGTGGAATGTTATGCAATGGCCAAGTCAATCACCTGACCTGAATCCCATTGAGCATGCATTTCACTTGCTGAAGACAAAACTGAAGGGAAAATGCCCCAAGAACAAGCAGGAACTGAAGACAGTTGCAGTAGAGGCCTGGCAGAGCATCACCAGGGATGAAACCCAGCGTCTGGTGATGTCTATGCGTTCCAGACTTCAGGCTGTGATTGACTGCAAAGGATTTGCAACCAAGTATTAAGAAGGGAAAGTTTGATTTATGATTATTATTCTGTCCCATTACCTATGGTCCCTTAACAAGTGGGAGGCACATCTGCAAACTGCTGTAAGTCCTACACCGTTCACCTGAGTTGGATGTACATACCCTCAAATTAAAGCTGACAGTCTGCAGTTAAAGCACATTGTGTTTGTTTCATTCCAACTCCATTGTGGTGGTGTATAGAGTCAAAGATGTTAGAATTGTGTCGATGTCCCAATATTTCTGGACCTGACTATATATGCCTGGTAACTGTGCAACCCAACCTTCAAATAAATGTTACTCTAATATTTCTTTCAAGAAAAAAAAAGTGGTTGCAACAAGTGAAGGGGATAAAAGGCACCTGGGATTATTATAAAGGTTAAACTTAGATTGTCAGCTCATTTATATGAGATCTGAGTATTTGACACAGAAAATCACCCTTGATTGTATTACCCTGAAACCATGAAATTGAATTTTGATATTCCTTCTTTTATTCTTTATCAAATCTCGTCTGACACTTCATTAGACTAGAACCCGGTTTCTTTTTCTGCAATGAAGCACACATCCTGCTTGGGGATACAAACAAATAACCTCAAATTCAATGGTGAATCCAAAGAGATTGCAAAAAGGGTGAAAATACTGGAAAACACTCAACTGTAAAGGCATCCCTGTAGGATTAACTACAAAACATCCATAAAATCGCATTAGCAGGGCTGTCATCCTGCCGACAATATATGTACCACATGCCAACAAGACTCAAGTCCACCTCTATTACATGATAATTGTAGAGGAGCAAGTTGATGTATGCAGCATGTAAATATGGGGATATGTAGAACTGTTAAACCTGTCATTCCAAAAGTGAGGGGTAGAATGATAAAGGTGGGCATTAAGGAAGAAGGAGATGGTAGGGTGGTGGCAGATGGCATCAGAACAAAATAATAATGTACCGTATATGGAATGATAGGGATGTGGCCTGGAAGCCAAGGGGGTGAAATCCCCAAAGAAAGTTTGGTAAACATTCTGTTAAAGGATAGATTTTTGCATTTTGTGTTTTTTTTTTTATTTCTTCAAATAAGCTTATTTAATTTTGGTCTAGCTTCCCAACAATGCATCCAGACATACAATCATTTGGCAAACAGATTTGGAATTCAAAGGCAAATTTATAGATCACTAGAGGGGTTATTCAGAGAGCACCAAGATTTCACCGAAATGTCAGTGCTTTCTCATTCGGCACACTTTGGCGAGTTCAATTCACCGACACTGCAGTGAATACAGCATTCACCATAGGGTCCCTGAAGTGCACCAAATGAATCCGTCTAACACAGCCGCCAACCGCCGAACAGACCAACAAAACGCAGCCAACGATCCACCAAAAAAAGTGTGTGTTTTAAAGGGTTTTTAAACCACACCAAAAAATGCATTGAAATATCAATATGAATAATAATAAAAAAAGTCTGTTACAGAAATAAAAAAAAACGCCAATTAACTAAAAATCGTAATCAAACATTTCACCGGAAAAAATCCAGAAAAATGCTTCAAAAACTCTAATAAACAAATATAAGGACTTTTTTTACTGCACATGAAAAGAATAAATGGTTGAATAAAAAAATAAATAACAAGCATCATTTTTATTTACATTGAAACTTATGGGATTTGTCGGTTTAAACCTGTCGAACCGAAGCACCGAAGATCTGGACATGTCGCCAACATTTTGGTACTGTTCAGCGTTCTCTGAATGGACTAACCATTACTTTTCTAAGGGGAATTTCACTCCCACCAAAGGTTGGCGAATTGCAGCAATCTGAAGTGAATTGCGCGGTATTTCGCTGGCAAGTCACCAATATTTTGCGAATTGCCAGCTTTCTGAAAAGCCACGTTGCCACAAAATTGCACTGTACGGAGAAATTAACCGTTCGGTGCAATTCGGTGGTAAATTCGGCACTCTTTTGAATAACCCCTTAGATAAACCACTTATTTCGTAAACCACTCATGTTTAACAAAGTTATGGCACAAGAGAAAACGTTACATAAAATCCAAAAAACACATCTATTTCCTTGTTCAGCCACTGCTGTCTATTGTTCATTTGATGATCAAACTTATAACGTTAATTTCATACAAATACAGAAATTATAATGAACGATAGCAACACGTCAAACTGTACCTGTAACATGACGACATTATCGCCTTCAAATGTGACAAAAACATCTGAGTCACACTTCAGTCCAGGAATACGGTTTTCCATCATAAATCCCTGCATTGGGGGAAAAATAAATCTGTGATCAGTAAATTAATGCATGGCAATCACTCCAGTTGGAACTAAAGTAATTCTGCCATTAAAGCTTTTCACTATCATATGCAAGAATCAAGTCCTAAAAACACAAATGTCGGAACACACAAAAATTTATGACCCCAATTATGTATTCAAAACTTGCATTTAACACATCAGACAAAATCAAATATGACATCAATTATATACATATACTGTGTTATCGGATTATCATGATAATCATAACTAGCATATATTTTTGACTCAACAAAAAACCATACGATTGAACCTAAATCACAGCATCAGACAGCGTGGACAGAAAGGGAACTCTGTTCCTTCTGCAAAATAGTGGAGGAGCTGTGTCCCTACGTTTCCCGAGTCGACTTGACCCATGATCATATGTCAATTCCATACTGACCATCAAAGTATAACTATAATAACAAAAAGAATATAAAAAATTACGGCTAATCTAGACTATGTTGGGACAGTGGTGGCATTCAACACCACCATCTCCTTCACCTGCAGAACTGTGTCTGGAAGGGCAGCCATCAGAAATGATGGGGCCCCTTACTGAACCTCACGATGCCCCCCCCCCGGCACTCCCTCAACCTCTTAACAGCTTTTCTCCCTCTTCCAAAACAAAAAAGGACATAACATAGCTCCACAGCAATAAAACTCACAGTAATGTGCAGTGTGTATGAGCCTATCACAGAGCTTCACAGCAATAAAACTCGCTCAAATGTGCTGTGTATGATGGCCTTTGGTCTTGGCTGGGCCCTGGATCTTGGCTGGGCCCTGGATCCTGGCTGGGCCCTGGATCCTGGCTGGGCCCTGGATCTTGGCTGGGCCCTGGGTCTTGGCTGGTACCTGCCTGGGCCTTGGCTGGGACCTGGGGTCTGGCTGGGCCTTGGCTGGGACCCGAGGTCTGGCTGAGTCTTGGCTGGGACCTGGGGTCTGGCTGAGCCTTGGCTGGGACCTGAGGTCTGGCTGAGTCTTGGCTGGGACGTGGGAACTGGCTGAGCCTTGGCTGGGACGTGGGAACTGACTGAGCCTTGGCTGGGACCTTGGGTCTGGCTGAGCCTTGGCTGGGACCTGGGGTCTGGCTGAGCTTTGGCTGGAACCTGGGGTCTGGCTGAGCCTTGGCTGGGACCTGGGGTCTGGCTGAGCCTTGGCTGGGACCTGGGGTCTGGCTGGGCCTTGGCTGGGACCTGGCTGGGTCCTGGGGTCTGGCTGGGCCCTGGGGTCAGGCTAAGCCTTTTGGTCTGGCTGGGCCCTGGGGTCTGGCTGGGACCTGGGGTCTGGCAGGGATTCTGCTGGGCCCTGGGGTCTGGCTGGGCCTTGCGGTCTGGCTGGGACCTAGGGTCTGGCTGGGCCTTGCTGGGCCCTGGGGTCTGGCTGGGCCACCGGGCCCCCTACTGCAACATTGGGCGTAATGCCCTGATGGTGTCCAGTTATACTGTATGTCATTATAGTAATTAATCGATGGATAAATGTAGAGGGACACTGTGCTGCTGAGAGAAAAATGAAATAAAACGTAACTTTTATTCATGCATAAAACAAAAGACAACAAGGACAACAAAATTAAAAGTCTCAGTAACCTTTGACAACAAATTAGGTACCACAGTGAACACAAGGGGCTGACTCAATGTGTCTGGCATGAAAAGGAATATGGCCTACTAAGGTCCATATGTGCAAGCAGGTAACACTGCAGAAAGCTCCTGGGTACCCACACACCTCTAACCTACTTAAGCTAATAGAGCAGAGAAGCGGGCCTACATGGGTCCGTAATAATAGGAAAGAGACAGAAAGACTCCAAACCGGAGTATAATTGCAACATAAAGGGTATCTTGGTATAATAGGGTAGAGAAAGTACTTTCACAACGCTGCAACGGACTCCGGTAGGCATGTCAGTATGGGCGCACCTAGTGCGCTCGTCTGACCCCGGTCTAAGAAGATTCTCGCACACACTGTTGTTAACAAGCCTGTATTTACTAAGGCTCACTTTAAATGCCACTAGAATTGAAAATATATACCTTTTGATATTCCTTGTTACATGTCTGGAACAGAATCCTGCAGATATCAATTTGTCTTATAGAAATCTATTGTTGATTTACAGATATAACTGTTGGGGACATAACTCTTGTTTATTAAGGTTAGCATCAGACGAACGCAGTCATCTCGTCCGTGTCGCCGCACAGTTTAACGTCTGTCGTAGCATTGATTTGTGATCAATAGAGACCAACACACAAAGTAGGTCCGCACCGAAGTGCGCACGCACCACGCAGGTGGCAACGGACGCCATTTAGGCCTCAACGAAAAAAGAGCTACGATGGACGCCCACAGTGCGCCGCGTCCGCATAGCGTCCTGTGTGCATGATGACGCAACGTCAGACGCAGCGCATTTGCAACGTCCATCACGTTGACGCTCAGAGGTTTTTATGGTCTGGCTGACTGTACCTGTACTTTAAATATAAATAATTTAGATTCCCATATTTCCCTTTTTTTTTTACATCCGTCAAAAAAACGGACCGTGTAGGGTCTACAGTATCTTCCGTCAGTACGTCCATCTGACATTAGCCTAAAATGCAATTCAGAGATCCGAGTGAATTTCATTATTGTCAGGCACGCTCACGTACCTGAGGGTGGACGAACGGTTAGCCCTAAGTGAAAACAGGAGCCTCGAGTACGTAGAAGAGAAACCAGTCCTTGTAGTGGCTGGGTAAACACAAATAGTGAGGGCTGCCCTGTCTTCAGGCCAACACCAACCAAGGGTACGTAACGGCAGTGCCGGTAAAGCAAGATAGAGTCACAATGCGGTACCAGTCCTTATAGTGGCTGGGTTTCGCACAAACAGGAGGTGAACCTATAAGGCAGGGACACAAGGAGGACAGGAACCAGTCCTTAGAGTGGCTGGTGTAAACGCTGGTAAGCCAGGAACGTATGTCAGAAAGCAATAGGGTATAGGCGAAAACAGAGTCGAGTAACAAGCCGGGTCAAGGGGTATAGAGGTACACAAGTCGAGAGAGATAGCCAGGTCATACACAGTAAGTCAAATTGAGTGAAATAAACGAGCACTTAAGGGTCAGACAGGCAAAACCACGAAAGGGCACTGAGGAATGGGAAAAGCAAGTTTAAATCTGGTGCCTTGCCTGCTGATTGGTCCTTCGCGGTCACATGGAGATTGGTGACGTCGCGCCGCCGGGAGGGCTAAATCCGGAACTGCCGGCGGCGCGCGCGCCTACTGCGCGCACACAGGACTCGGAGAGGACGCCGACCCCGGAGCCGGGAAGAAGGATGCCGGGTCGGCGGCCCGGCGGGACGCCGAGCCGGCGGCGCCCGCCGAGCCCTGACAGCACCCCCGCCTTGAGGAACGCCCACCGGGCGGCTGGGAGCCGGCGATCGGGAAAACGACGATGAAAGGCGGAGACCAATCGAGGAGCATGAACGTCACGTGACGAAACCCATGTGCGATCCGCGGGGCCATAGCCAGTCCAATGAACCAAATACTGCAACCGATTGCGGACATAACGGGAATCCAAGATGGACTCAATTTCATACTCGGGAGTCCCATCAACCACCACAGGGGGAGGAGGGGAGTCAGGGCGAGTAAAACGGTTGCAGGAGAGCGGCTTCAATAAAGAGACATGAAAGGAGTTGGGAATACGCAAAGAGACAGGCAATTGCAGTGCGTATACTACGGGATTGATACATCGGAGTATTTTATACGGACCGATAAAACGAGGCGCGAATTTCATAGACGGGACCTTCAGACGAATGTGGCGTGTGCTGAGCCAAACCCTGTCACCCACATGGTACACTGGTGGAGGTCTGCGCCTCCGATCAGCCGCCCGCTTCTGGCTCAAGGAAGCGGATTCTAGATTCAACCTGGTCTTCTCCCAAATAACCCGGAGCTTATCTAGGTGTTCCTCCAGGGCAGGAATGTTCTGGGGGGAGAACGAGGATGGAAAAATAGTGGGATGCATACCCGTGACTATTTCGAAAGGAGAAAATTTTGTCGACTGTGATGTGGCGTTGTTATACGCAAATTCTGCCCATGGTAACAGAGTAACCCAATCATCCTGTGCGTCAGAAATAAAACACCTTAAATAAGTCTCAAGCGTTTGGTTGGTTCTTTCGGCTAAACCGTTCGTTTGCGGGTGATACGCGGACGAAAAGGACAGTTTGACGCCCAACTGGTGACAGAAGCCTCTCCAGAACTTAGAGATAAACTGAGAACCCCGATCCGAGACGAGAACATTAGGAACACCATGTAGTCTGAATATTTCTTTGGTGAAAATCTGTACTAGCTCGCTGGAGGAGGGGAGCTTCTTTAACGGAATAAAATGTGCCATTTTAGAGAAGCGATCGACAACCACAAAAATCACAGTATGACCAAGTGAAGGGGTTAGTTCCACTAGGAAGTCCATAGCTAAATGAGACCAAGGGCGCTCAGGGATCGGTAGGGGTTGGAGGAGGCCAGCAGGACAAAGGCGGGAGGATTTGGAACGGTACAAACAAAACAGGTGGTTACGTAATCTTTTACATCCTTAGTAAGTGTCGGCCACCAAAGGTGTCGTTTAATCAAGTCAAGAGTTTTATTTACCCCAAAATGTCCAGCGAATTTGGATTCGTGAAAGAGCTGTAAAGCAGTGGGTACCTCTACAGAAGGAACGAATAGCTTATTCTGTGGTTTAGACGGGGGAGCCAGAGCCTGTTTAGAGAGTAAGAGGTTCCAGAAAGGAGACTCGACTCGTGTACTCAGAGAGGCTAAAATTTTCCTTTCGGGAACTATGGACACAGGTACAGACACTGGAGTTGCTAGGGGTTCATATTGTCTGGAGAGTGCGTCGGCCTTAACATTTTTAGACCCGGGTCTGTACGTAATGAGGAAGTCAAATCTGGTGAGAAAAAGGGCCCATCGAGCTTGTCTAGGGTTCAACCTTTTAGCCTCGGACAGGTAAATCAAATTTTTGTGGTCAGTGAGAATGGAAAACGGACAGGTGGAGCCCTCCAAGAGATGGCGCCATTCTTTTAAGGCCAAAATAATGGCTAACAATTCCCTGTCCCCAATGTCGTAACGGGCCTCGGTAGGGGACAATTTCCTAGAATAAAAACCACAGGGTTGCATAGGCTTGTCATCAGCTGGACGTTGGGACAAGACGGCTCCTACCCCGGTTTCTGATGCGTCAACCTCTAAAACGAAGGTCTATTGGGATCAGGGTGGTGTAGAATGGGAGCAGTGGAAAAGGCCTCCTTTAACCGTTCGAAAGCCTCCAGGGCACTGGAGGACCAATTCTGAGTGTCACCTCCCTTTCTCGTCAATGCTGTAATGGGTGCAATAATGGACGAAAAGCCCTTGATAAACCGTCTATAGTAATTAGAGAAGCCAATAAACCTTTGAATGGCCTTGAGGCCCTTGGGAAGAGGCCAGTGACTGATGGCCTCCAGTTTTTTGGGATCCATCATGAAACCAGAGGAGGATATAACATAACCCAAAAACTGTACCTGTTGGACATCGAATAGGCATTTTTCTAGCTTGCAGTAGAGGCCGTTGGCCAAGAGCTTAGATAAGACGAGTCGTACATGTACGTGGTGGGTGTTCAGATCAGGGGAATGTATTAACACATCATCAAGGTAAACCACGACAAAACAAGGGGTGTACTCTCGTAACACATCATTAATAAACGCCTGAAACACTGCTGGAGCGTTACATAAACCGAAGGGCATAACCAAGTACTCGTAATGCCCTAACCTGGTGTTAAACGCAGTCTTCCACTCATTCCCCTTATTAAAATTGTACGCTCCTCTGAGATCCAGTTTCGAAAAGATTTTGGAATGTTTCAGGCGGTCAAACAGCTCGGGGATGAGTGGAATGGGGTAGGCATTTTTAACGGTGATCTTGTTCAACCCTCGAAAATCGATACAGGGTCTAAGATCACCCTCCTTTTTCTGCACAAAGAAAAACCCTGCCCCAGCGGGAGAGGAGGAAGGACGAATAAACCCTTTTTTAAGGGAATCTTTAATGTACTCCTCCAAAACCTTATGTTCTTTCACGGACAAAGGATAGACAGCCCCTTTAGGAGGCATGGTACCAGGAAGAAGGTCGATGGCACAATCGTAAGAACGATGGGGGGGTAATCTATCGGCCTCTCTTTTGTCAAACACAGGTGCCAAGTCCGAGTAGGGGACAGGAATGGAAGTCGTCAGAGGAGGGGCCGTGGGCAAATTCAAGACATTAATGGATAGTGGAATCTCAATACAAGAAGCCATACAATCATTATCCCACTTCGCGATCTGACGAGCTCGCCAGTCAATAACAGGGTTATGGCGGGTTAACCAGGGGTAACCCAGTACGATAGGATAGGAAGGGGACGAAATAGCATGGAAGAACATACTTTCTTTATGACACAGTCCTATCCCAACAGTAATATTGCGAGATTCAAACAAAACAAAAGGGGTTTCGAGAGGTCTGCCATCGATGGCCTGTACAAGTAATGGGGTTTCTTTTTCAACCAGGGGTATGGCATGTTTGCGAGCAAAATTTATGTCAATAAAGTTATCGGCAGCACCAGAGTCTACTAAGGCATAGAGTTGTACCGGGTTACGGGAACTCTCCCAGGATAGAGTAACCGGAACCCGGAGTCTATTTTCCAGTTTGGGGACGAAGGAAAAGCGCCTAAGAGCTGTCCCCTAGAGGCACTTAGGCATGAGAGTTTCCCGATGGACCCTGGGGGCGTTTGGAACAGCCCTTAAGGAAATGACCCCCCAAACCACAGTACAGGCATAAACCCTCACGTCGTCTGCGTTGTTTTTCACTATCAGGGATCTTGGTGCTATCTAATTGCATGGGTTCGGGGGGAGAATGAGACTCGGGAAGCAAAGGTACAGAAAACCGGGGAGGCTGCCTAACCGGTGGTCTTTTAGACCTCTCCTTAGTAAGTCGACGATGGCGAAGGCGTTCATCGATAAAGGACAGGTAAGTAATCAAGTCTTCCAGGTCCCCTGGGAGATCTCTGGCCGCTATCTCATCTTGCAACTCATCGTTCAGGCCCTCAGAAAACACGGCTATCAAAGCCTCATTATTCCAGTTCAATTCAGAAGCCAATGATCTAAACTCCAGAGCATATTCAGTGATTTCGCACCCTGGCGCAAGCGTAACAAGGATTTTGCGGCATTGGTTTTACGCCCGGGAGGGTCAAACACCCTACGAAAGGCCGACATAAAGTCACGATAATTATAGACAATCGGTTTATCGGTATCCCAAAGAGGGTTAGCCCAACTCAACGCTTTGTCGGTAAGATGGTTGATGACAAAGGCGATTTTGGCACGATCTGTAGGGTAAGACCACGGGGTTAATTCGAAATGAATGGAAATCTGGTTCAGAAAACCTCGACAGGCGGTAGGATCGCCCCCATAACGTACTGGAGGTAGCAAGTTAGGGTACGAGGTGGGCACAGAGAACGGTTCGGAAGGGAGAGGATTCACGGAGGGGAAACCTCTACCTGGGTAGGGGCGGTACGGGTGAGCAGCGTTTGGAGGGCCTGGGCGAACTGATCAAGACGGTGATCTTGCTCCTCCAAACGGCTTTCTAGACCAGAGAATTGCTGAGCGGTCCCTGCAAGGTCCATGGCCCTTTCGTGATGTCAGGCACGCTCACGTACCTGAGGGTGGACGAACGGTTAGCCCTAAGTGAAAACAGGAGCCTCGAGTACGTAGAAGAGAAACCAGTCCTTGTAGTGGCTGGGTTAACACAAATAATGAGGGCTGCCCTGTCTTCAGGCCAACACCAACCAAGGGTACGTAACGCAGTGCCGGTAAAGCAAGATAGAGTCACAATGCGGTACCAGTCCTTATAGTGGCTGGGTTTCGCACAAACAGGAGGTGAACCTATAAGGCAGGGACACAAGGAGGACAGGAACCAGTCCTTAGAGTGGCTGGTGTAAACGCTGGTAAGCCAGGAACGTATATCAGAAAGCAATAGGGTATAGGCGAAAACAGAGTCGAGTAACAAGCCGGGTCAAGGGGTATAGAGGTACACAAGTCGAGAGAGATAGCCAGGTCATACACAGTAAGTCAAATTGAGTGAAATAAACGAGCACTTAAGGGTCAGACAGGCAAAACCACGAAAGGGCACTGAGGAATGGGAAAAGCAAGTTTAAATCTGGTGCCTTGCCTGCTGATTGGTCCTTCGCGGTCACATGGAGATTGGTGACGTCGCGCCGCCGGGAGGGCTAAATCCGGAACTGGCGGCGCGCGCGCCTACTGCGCGCACACAGGACTCGGAGAGGACGCCGACCCCGGAGCCGGGAAGAAGGATGCCGGGTCGGCGGCCCGGCGGGACGCCGAGCCGGCGGCGCCCGCCGAGCCCTGACAATTATACATTTTATAGATCTATATAGGTTTTTATACTTGTTTATTCAATTTAGAATTTAAATTAAATTTAGACAGCTATAAAGGTTTTTTAAAATACCATTGACTTTAGTGACCTGCATTTTGTTTATATAAGGAAATAATGATGGAGGTAGACACCGGCTACCTAAGTAAATCTTTATTAAATGAACACATTAGACCACAATAAACGTATAAAATACAAAAAGGGGATTAGTCGAATACCAAGCCGTGATTGAAAGAAAGAGATTAAATCGCTTATAGATAATAAAATATAGCCAGGTTAGTTGACGTAACCTGGGACTTCCTGTCGTGAGAGTGTAACGAGGACGCGCTGTGCCAGCGGCGTACAGCTGCTATGAATTTTTGAATTTTACGTCACTACTTTCTCAAGGCAAGCTACCGCTATTTAAGGATGTGTGACCAGGGGGACAACATCTCTTGATAAAGCCGCAGTTGGCAAACGACGAAACTTGTCGAGATGCGAGGTTCTTAACAGTTTGTTTTTCTTGGTGTGTTTTTCTATCAGCCGGTTTAAATGTGTCGTTGCCCCTACTCAATGAGAGCGTTAGTTCATTGAAAGGAATTTGTACGGCTGGCAGCCTACTTTGTAACGCTATTTCCTAGAGTGGTTTTCTGTAGCTCCTTACTTTGGTCCAATACTGGTTTATAACTGTATTCCTAGCATAACTAGGATTTACCACTCCAACGGACTCCTTCGAGTATTTGTCCATCCAATCGCTCTTTCCTAACGGAGGCATTTTCATGGCTATATTTATTTTATCTATAAGCGATTTAATCTCTTTTTCTTTTCAATCACGGCTTGGTATTCGACTAATCCCCTTTTTGTATTTTACACGTTTATTGTGGTCTAATGTGTTCATTTAATAAAGATTTACTTAGGTAGCCTTTGTCTACCTCCATCATTATTTCCTTCAATTAACTAGGGTTAAGCCCATACAGACTCTGGCTTCTCTGATTCCCCAGTGTGTGTAATGTTTCTTCTATTCTTTAATCATTTTCTTCATATAAACTGCACAGGATCTCTTATTTTTATTTAATTTTAGAGATCCACTTGTTCTATACATTAACATGCACTTTATAGGGCTTCTATATATTATGGACGCCACTTTTTTCAAAAATGTAACTTGCTACAACTTCTCTTTTACACATTTTTATTGTTTATTTCCGTTTGGAAAATTCCCTTTCCCCCCTCCACACGCACACACACAGCTGTTCTTCATACAATGTAATTTATCAGTAGAGAAAGAAAAGAAAAATAAGCCGTCTGAACTAACTTGGACTACTGAGTCGCATTCGTTTCGGAGTATTCAGCATTTGGGAAAATACACTCTGAGAAGATTGAAGACATGCCCAGCTGTGTGGCGCTGTGGAATGGAAAATGTGACCATATGCAGCGTCTGTGTCACGTGAACACACAAAATAAGCATAAAAAAAATTCAAATTCATACACATCTGTCTCTATAATAAACTACACAATAATATCACCCTCTATAATATATAGCTAGCTTGCCAAGTTCTTGGGACATGGTTTGTATCCAAAAACAGCTAAACCTGTGGGTCTGAAAATGTGATACTTGTTCTTTTACAAGTTGTTATCACTTGGAAAGAACACAATATTAGACACAAGGGTTGTCAAAGACTGCTCTTCAAGGAACACTACCACTTACATCAGCTGTAACTAGATTACTTGTGCTTTACAAATTAAACCACGTTTAAAAACACATGCTGCTGCTTTTTTCTTTGTTCGAAGTAATTGCATGGAAAAAGGAAAAATAAAGTAAGTTTTTTTTTATCTCTTGGGTCCATTTTGTTTATCTTTCCCATGATGGAACATTTACCAAAAGCTTTGCGTTGTGGCTCTTGTTTATTTAATCTATATTATTTAATAATTAATGAGGCAGAGGGGGGTTTAGATAAGGTTATTGTTCTCCAGGCTAAATGAGACAAGAGCTGGCAGCTGAATTAGATATGACAGGGATCATAAAAGACTTCTAATCTAACCCCTGGTCAAGAGGCGTAACTAGAAACCTCATGGTCCAGGTGTGAGAATCCATGAAGGCCCCCCCCCCTGGCAAAAACATACTCCCCCCCCATTGCCGCCCCGATGCACTGGACCCCTCCAGGTCCACAACGTCGACTCCAGACAATCAGTGTCCCCATTTTTTCCAGGTCTACTACGACCACTTCAGTCCATCCCATTTTTAGGCCTTGTTCACACCAAATGCAGAGCAGATCTGCTCAGGTTTCTGCACATGCACGTTAGTATTTAGACGCGTTTTTGATGCGTTTTAGACGCGTTCCAGAGCGTTTTTTGGGGGTTTTTTTCAGGAAGATAACAATGTTATGAGGTCATTTCCTTTTACCTCTGACTTTTCATTGGCTGTTCTGATTATTTCCTGCTTCCTCTGACCTTGTCTCACATGTAAAATTGTTGCAACATAGATCCATGGGATGCAGGCATGCTCCTGGTGATGGTTATTATACTGCTACGCCAAAGTGCTGTAAGGAGACGTCGTTTTTGAATGCACCCACTGATGAGTGAAAGAGATCCAAAGGGCCAGTTTGGGACTCTATATGCAGTTTTTTTCTTTATGGTTAGGTTTTTTGCATTGAATTGCATTGCGTTGCGTTTTTGATGCTTTTTTGACGCATTCCAGAGCATGTAAAATAGGGCGATGTGAACTGGATGTGATGTGAACTGGAGCAAAAAATACAATTTGAATACATTGGACGCAGTTTTGATCCGGTCTGCAACTCTGCACCTGCTCCGCGCTTGGTGTGAACAAGGCCTTAAGGTAATGTGCGCCATGTATATCTCAGAGCTCCACAGCAATAAAACTCACAGTAATGTGTGCTATGTATGAGCGTATCATAGGTGAGGCCCTGGCCCTTGCCAAGCCGCCCAGGTGAGGACAATGCCGGCTATGTGTGGGCCCCCTGAACTCAGGGGCCCGTTTGCAGTCGCACTCTCTGCACCCCTGGTAGTTACGCCCTTGCCCCTGGTGATATTCGTTGAATACATTCCACACAATACAATGAATTGAGTCAGTGATGGACCAATAGACTCCATTCTATGGCCATTGCCACCTATTGAGGAGCAAGTGATATAAATATACTGTGGGTTGGGCAGTTTACAACACAAAAGATCACACAATGGATACACCCAGTGACACATATAGAATAACATATTTTATTAACTAAACATACAAGGGAAAAACGAAGCACATGTAAGATATCAGCAACAGAAAATAAACACCATAAGGTCATTTCATATTTTGGTGGTAATGTCCCTTTAATGTCTTTTAACACAGCAAATATCAATACAGAGCAAAATGATGTCTGTCATGTCATTACTTAAATTAAGGAATCAGTCAGTCCTGAAAAGTTAATATACAAAACCAGAATGGCTGCACTCAATATGAACGTGCATTCTTCATCTCCATCATTTATCCCAACTTCAGGTGTTTTTAAAATCTTTGGAGCTGTATTGAGGTACAATGCTCTGTATTTTGTTGGTCTCAGAAATCGACTTTATAAAAAAATACATGTTCAGGTTAACTGCAACCATTCTGTTTTTTATAATACATTTTGAGGACGTTCTCGTTGTATTTGCACCCCTCCCAATCACAAGGCTTAAATTCTTCATTACAGATTCAATTTAAACCGTGCTCTGCAGGGAGCCCTT
Source organism: Leptobrachium leishanense (assembly GCA_009667805.1). Taxonomy (NCBI): domain Eukaryota; kingdom Metazoa; phylum Chordata; class Amphibia; order Anura; family Megophryidae; genus Leptobrachium; species Leptobrachium leishanense. The sequence goes on from CM019066.1 coordinate 291,873,550, forward strand.
GTAGGATGCATTTCCCAAGACAGTGAGTTAGTCTCGTAATTGCAGGCACTAGGTTGACATACGTAAGTACTTAGGACTTGCCCAGATGGGCATCACTGATGTTTTGATAGACTTAAGCAATATATGATCATATCTTGTAAACAAATCTCCATAATTTATTCCTAACTCGAGTGTTTTTAAAATCTTTGGAATTGAGCTGAAACAACTAATCAATTAATTAACAACTAATCAACAATGAAAATAATTGTCAACAAGTCACATTATCGAAAAGTTGATTGGTCGATCAGTTGGTCTGCATCCACCATGCACATTTTACTATTTGTCGGTTTAGACTCTACTTTTGTCTTCAAGCACACATTATATAATAATCATAACTTAGTTATATGCTACTTTAACTGTTTGTATTACCTATAAAAGCACTGTCTTTTAGAAAGATTATCATTGATCACATGAATATTTTCATAATATTTTACATTGTAGTATGTTGCGATTTGAGCATCTCTTAATATATAAACATGTTAGACATAATGGGCTCTATCACCTCCTTCAAGCTAACACTAGCGTCAGCGTTAGCGCTGGCTTAAAGGAGGTCATAGCGCTGCGTCCAGATCACCTCTGAATCACTAACGGGTTAAAAAACGTATTAGCGCTCGTTAATTTGCGAATCGTAGTGTGAGTTTACTGTACTTTGCGCTCCCTATACCTAACACGGGGAACGCAAAGTGCAAGCACAGATTAACGAGCGTTAGGATTAACTTGGTTCTGACGCTAGTTACTAAGAGCTAACACTAACGAAAAAGTTATCCCCAAGTCAGAGGTGTAGGTAATGGATTGTGCTGCTTCAGAATCTGTTACCTGCAGCTCAAAACCCCCTCAAAAGTCACATACTCACCTTTTATCCCATGGCGAGAACGACGGCCCGATCCACTGCTTCTGGATGCCGGGAGCAGAGGGAGACTGGGGGAAGAAAGTCCCCTATCTCCCTCCGCAATCCCTCTGCCAACCAGCAGGTGAGATCCTGCCGGTCATGTGACCCGGCAGCACGATCCTCCATTGAGTCCTATGAATGCCATGCAGGGGATGCTGGGGACGGCACTATAGCGCTGCCCCCAGCATCTGCAAGCTTAGCGAACGCTAAGGGGCAGGATACCAGACTCAGTGCCTGCTCCGCGATCTGCTGGGGAGACCGGGATGCTAAGGGGAAATTAGCGAATGCTAATGCATCCCGATTTTAGCTCAGAAGACGAGTTATTGCCCATTATGTGTAGCTATGGAAAAAAAGATCATTGCAGTGGGATACTGTGGCTATCTGTAACAAAAATTACATATACATAGCGCAGATTGTTTGGTATTTAATAGTATTAGGCCCCGCTTAAATTTCACTCACAATGTCAACAGAAATTTCAAGCTTGTAATATTTTACTTGCTTGAAATTTTTGTTGCCCTTTCTGAGTGAAATTTAAGCGGGGCCTAATACTATTAATTACCAAACAATCTGCGCTATGTATATGTAATTTTTGCTACAGATCCTACTCCAGTTGTTAACTTTTCATATTTGGTCAGCACTTGAGGGGAAAGTGCTTGTGGAGGAAGCAGATACGTATACGTTACTGGGTGGTCATTTATGCTACGGGGTGGTCACGTGTTTTTGTGATTGCAGGATACTGTGACTAAACAGAAAAAGTAATAAACTTTCTCACTTTTTATAGAGTGGGAGTTTTAGAGTTTAACAGCTTAGTGATACAAGCAGGCCTCAAAATTTCCACTCGCCTGCTCTCATTTGGCGAGTGGAAATTACATGAGGGCGAGTGGAAATGCAGAGGCAATGCTGGAAAAGGGTTAGGTGGGGCAACTAGTGGCGAGTAACTCTTAAGGCCTGGCTAGTAGCTCAGGACTTGAAATTTTGAGGCCTGGATACAAGTATAAAAAGTAATTAATATTTGAAAAACATTAACCATTTATTTATTACAGCATTTCTATGCTTGCTTTGCCATTTAGCAGGGAGTCATGTAATATTAGTAAGGTGTTTCACTATTCATGGTAAACGAATGAACAAATTAACCATAAGTAATTATGGTGCTAAATATCAGAGGTGTACCTAGATACCTCAGGGCCCAGGTGCAGGAACCATGAGGGGGCCCCCCACCCTAGGCAAAAACATTTTGTCCCCCCTCCCGTCAACATGCACTGGTCCCCTCCAGGTCCACACAATCTTGACTCCAGACTATCAATGTCCCATTTTTTCCAGGTCCACTATGACCTTTTCAGTACGTCTCATTTTTAATGTAATGAGCACTATTTGTATCTCCCAGTAATGTGCAGTGTGTATGAATGTATCACAGAGCTCCACAGCAATGAATCTCCCAGTAATGTGCAGTGTGTATGAATGTATCACAGAGCTCCACAGCAATAAATCTCCCAGTAATGTGTGCGGTGCGTATGAACGTATCACAGAGCTCCACAGCAATAGAACTCACAATAATCTGCATTATGTATGAACGTATCACAGAGCTCCACAGCAATAGAACTCACAGTAATGTGTGTTGTGTATCAGTGTAAATCAGAATTCCACAGCAACAAAACTCACAGTAATATGCGGTGTGTATGAGTGTATCACAGAGCTCCAAAGTAAAACTCACACATAAGTATAAATTTAAAATAAAAAAAAAATTATATATGTAAAATATAGGCAAGCAACCCAGCCCAGGTAGGCGAGTATGGGCCCCCCTGGACTCAAGGGCCTGAGTGCGGTGGCACCCTCTGCACCCCTGGTAGTTACGCCCCTGCTAAATATGTAGAATACATACACTGCCTGGCCAATATAACTCATCTGGAGTTAACTAAGCAAATAGGTGCAAGCCTTCCATTGGATAATTACTATAATGATTAATATATTTCAGTCAGCAAAAAATGATGTCATGTGACTTCCTGAATATACTGAACGAGTAGGTTTTTCTAGCAATGGGTTTCTTTGTCCCTGAAGGCACGGGCATATTCCAAGATGGCCACCACAGAGTCCAGACCTTAACCCCATGGAGAATCTTAGGGATGTGCTGCAGAAGACTTAATGATGTCTGAATGCTCCATCATCAATACAAGATCTTGATGACAGATTAATGCAGCTCTGGATAGAAATAAATGTTGTGGCTTTGCATAAGCTTATCAAAACGATGCCATGGTGAAGCAAAGCAAAAAAGAGCTCCATCCAAATATTACCATGTGTGACTTTTTCTCCCAGGTAGTTTATTTCACTCTTTTTCTAAATTGAGATTAAAATTCTTTTTATAATTTTATTTTTTTATTTTTGTTCCATAATATCTTTTTATTTAGTGCGTCTAGGAGACGAAAAAAAAATTTGTACACTCACTTATGTTGATTTAGAGATGGTAATTTCATAAGAGTTGGTTTTCTTGCAATATGTGATTTGGTCATGTGATTGTATTTTAGCCCATATTGTATCTCGTACAGGTCTAGAGAGGTCTTTAATAGTACCGGCTGGGTGGAGTAGAGGTAACATCACTGCTCTGTGTGGAGAGAGCCTGTGGAGACATGGGTTCAATCCCAGCAAGAGCACCTCTCCAGTAAGTGTCCTTGGGCAAGACACCTAACGGTACATACTCGCCACCCAGGACATACTTGAAAACGAGAGAAATCTCAATGTATCCTTCCTGGTAAAAACCTTTCTCAAAAAAAAAAATTGTGTGTGCCTGAATACTCTATAGAAGGAAGCCATCCTTGAAGTCAACAGGAGTTTCTGGCAGTTCGAGGCGTTTAGATGGCAGCTCAGCTGTTATTCAATGTATCCAATTGTGTTAATGTGATTCGGTGTTACACTTTCTCAGTGATTGAGCTAAGTGAAATGAGAGTAAACACATCACTAGTTCAAATAAGCTTTCATTGCAAACACCTATGGGAAGACACTGCGGTACACATTTTAGGAAAACAGCTTGATTTCATCACTGGACTAATGAGGATTAAAACTGACAGACGCCTGCATTATTCTGTAATCTGAGCAGCTCCTCTCAGCATTTCTTCAACTGTTTGTTTTGGCTTTCGTACGCACATCTGCTTGGAAGATCTGCCACTTTTGCAAAAGCCGAGTCATAATCAACTGCAGATGACTATACACAATCCCTTTTATTGTACGTGCTTGTCATTTCCGTACATGGCATGACAGAAAGAGATATGTCAATGCAGAAATTAAAGAAAAGGTCCAGGAACGAGCAGCAAAGCCTTTACGTGAACCCTCCATAATAGGCTTAACCATTACTTTCTCGATGCCATACGTAGATAATGCATAGAAACATGCTCCTGAATGTGTCTCCTCTCAACCTCAGAAACTTTGTATACAAGTGCTCAAGACACAACATGAGCAAGGATTTGCAGAGCTTCCGAATGGAAAATAATTGGATGCTGATATGGCATGGGTTATGTGACTGCTAGGATTTCCATTTACTATTCATGGCATATTTTGTCTGCTTAGGTGAAGCTCTATTTTTTTCATTATAACATTATAAGCAATTTAGGATGGCATCATATCACCTTGTACTGTATTGTACAGAACAACTTTTGGAAGGATATACATATGGTGTAAAGTGATACAGGACTGTCAGCTCCTTCTCTGTGTGATAAGACATGCTGGGCTCTATCACCTCCTTCAAGCTAACACTAGTGTCAGCGCTAGCTTAAAGGAGGTCATAGCGCTGCGGCCAGATCGCCCTTGAATTGTTAAAAAACCCGTTAGCGCTCGTTAATTTGCATTTCATATCACAAATTTACTGTACTTTGCGCTCCTAACACGGGGATTGCAAAGTGCAAGCACAGATCAACTAGCGTTAGTAATTAGCATTAGGACCATGTGATCCTAAGAGCTGGCGCTAATGAAAAAGTTACCACCCGCTCAGAGGTGTAGATAATGGATTGCGCTGCTGCAGAATCCGTTACCTGCAGTTCAAAACCCCACAAAAAAATCACATACTCACCTCTGTTCCCGCGACGAGAACAGCGGCCCGATCTGTTGCTTCTGGTTGCCGGGAGCAGAGGGAGACTAGGAGCAGAAAGTCCTGTCTCCCTCTGCAATCACTCCGCTGACCAGTGGGATCTCGTGAGGGGCAAGATCTTGCCGGTCATGTGACCCTGCAGCACGATCCTCCATGGAGCCCTATGGATGCCATGGAGGGGATGACGATGTAGCGCCGCCCCCAGCATCCGCGAGCTTAGGGGCAGGCTGCTGGACTCGGCGCCTGCCCCTCGATCTGCTGGGGACACCGGAAGCTAAGGGGAAATTAGCGAACGCTAATTTCTCCCCTTTAATGTCCCGGTTTTAGCGAGTGGTACACGATAGTGCCCGTTGTAATTCTGAGAAGCAATGAAAGATGAAGGAATCCAGCACTCCAAGCTGTAAAAACAAAGGTTTACTGAGCTATCAGCAACATTTCGGCACTAGCAGGGTTTCTCAAGATCAGTACTAAACATCAGAAAGGCTGCTCCTGCCAAAACGTTGCTGCTAGACCAATGAAGGGGTCTTTTTACAGGTTTGAGTTGCTGGGTTTCTTCATTGTTTGTTGAATTTCAGGTGGAGCAGTTTTGGATCCTAGAGCACCCACTAGTTAAACCATTTACATGTTTATAGAATTTTCTGATAATTGTGAGGACACTGAAAAAAGCGATTACAGACATGAACGGACATACTTCAACTGGAACCGACAAACCCTCCAAGTCCAAGAACGTTAAAAGGCTATTTCCAGCATACACACTGATTCTAGGAGGTCTGTTTAAACATTATTTATGCTATTTTTCCATTTATTTTTAAGCATTCTTCATGTATAGAGAAACTTTATTTGACATACAAAAAATGGTACAAAAAGGTAACTAACAGACATAAGTCTAATATCATGTGCACTGGTGGTGTAAGGCAGATGGACCTCAATAGGACCTAGGAAAAACATAACCTACCTGCTGTACCACAAGAATCACAACATTAAGTAAAAAGAGTAGGATGAACGGGACAAAAAAAATCCTGAACATTAACAGGGGAATGGGAGGAGGGAGGAAATGGTAAATCATCGATGGCTGATGAGAGTGGGGCCTATAAACTTGGAAGAGGGCTAAGGAACAGCCAATCAGCAGTCAGATACTGGGAAAATTAATAAATGCAGGAACAAATTAAATAGATGTGGAAAAAAAAATAACAATAAACACACTCAAACAGTGGGTGAGAAGAAGGATGGTATGATATATTGTATATGTTATTTTAACCACATTCACTACCAAGTGATTTTTTTAAAAAAAAGGACTGTCAGGAAGCAGTGTTTTATGGGAAATAATTTTTAATTAATGATACAGTAACACAGATTAGGGAATTCACAATCAGCGTTATTCAGAGAGAGGTGAAACTCAGGAGAATGACTGGAGAAGTGAAAATTCTAGGTCAAAATAGCCAAACTAGAAAAATTCTCCCATTTATTTCACTTTCCAAATCGGCTATTTGGTCTAGATTGTTCTCTTCTCCTGTCAATTCTACTGGTTTTTCACCTCTCTCTGAATAACCCTGAATGTATTCCCTTCTGTAATAACCTATTTGGCAGGCAGATGTCACCATCTTCTGGCCTAACAGAGATACTGCAGTTCTAGTGTTTGAGCATTAGGAGCTGGAGATATGCCCCCTAGACACATCCCCAACTCGTTTTAAAAAGTGTTTGTACCTCAGGCATCATGCCCACAGTGCTAAAACTTTGGAGGCATATTCTGGTGCCCAATTGCAATCAAAATTAATGTTCAACGATACAGTAAAGCTCCAGAGCATGTTAACATGATCTTGGCTGCTGTTTCTACTACTGCTGATTGCACATACACGATCACAATAGCGAAGGGGTTAAAGCCTCTACTACTGTAACTATTGACACTGTGATTAGGGGCAGGGTGGTAGACCATAGGTTTATCAGCCGGCGGATGGAGGACTTCCTTTTTCCCTATTGGGTTAACTAACAGCTGAGGCCTAATTAGGACTGCTCTGCTGTTTAAAGGAAGTGCGTGGTTCCCTCAGTGTGCAGTCTTGTGTGCAGGGTGCAGAGGGAAGCAAGCCTAATCATGAGCCATAGGTTGGTAAACAGCTTAGCCATCCACCTTGCTAGACATATGTGGTACAGTTTGAAGTTAGTCTCTGCTTCCAGAAGTAGGTGTTTGTTTTGTATTTGTTTATTTTGTATTTGTGATATTTTACCCTGCAATGGCTGCACAATAAACCAAAAATCCAAAGCACCGATATTTGTGTCCGATATGGTGAATACTTATACTGCACAGAACAGTATGGATAGCACTATAAAGTAGGGATGCACCGAAATGAAAATTTGGGACCGAAACCGATACCGAAAATGCACGATGAGCTTGGCCGAAAACCAAAACCGATACCGAAAATGACTTTCTATACATGACTATATACACACATACTGTGTATACATGTGTCTGGTGCAGGGCCGCCATCAGGGCATTACAGCCCATGCTGGTGTAAGGGGACTGGGGGGGCCCGCCGCAGGCGGCAACCTTGTTAAATTTAGGCCGCAGGCCTCGGAGGAGGTTCTGCGGCCTACAATATCCCAGCCGCCGGCGAGCAGGGCCTCCAAGATGGCCGCCGGCGGGCCCCCTGTGATGATGTCAGAGTGGGCCCGCCGAACGTCTGTAGCCTTCAGACGTTTGGCGGGCCCTCTCTGACATAACATCATCAGAAGAGGCCCACCGGTGGCCATCTTGGAGGCCCTGCTCGCCGGCGGCAACCTTGTTAAATTTAGGCCGCAGTCCTCGGAGGTTCTTTGGCCTACATTAGCCCAGCCGCCGGCGAGCAGGGCCTCCAAGATGGCCGCCGGCGGGCCCCCTCTGATGATGTCATGTCAGAGAGAGCCCGCCAAACGTCTGAAGGCTACAGACGTTCGGTGGGCCCACTCTGACATCATCAGAGGGGGCCCGCCGGCGGCCATCTTGGAGGCCCTGCTTGCCGGCGGCTGGGCTAATGTAGGCCGCAAAACCTCCTCCGAGGCCTGCGACCTAAAGCAGAGGCAGATGGGGGAAAATAGGTGAGTTGCTGGGGGCAAATATACCCATGTGAACTGGGGGGCAAATATACCCATGTGAACTGGGGGGCAAATATACCCATGTGAACTGCGGAGCAAATATATCCATGTGAACTGCGGGGCAAATATACCCATGTGAACTGCGGGGCAAATATACCCATGTGAACGGGGGGCAAATATACCCATGTGAACTGGGGGGCAAATATACCTATGTGAACGGGGACAAATATACCCATGTGAACTGGGGGGCAAATATATCCATGTGAACTGCGGGGCAAATATACACACGTGAACAGGGGGCAAATATATCCATGTGAACTGGGGGGCAAATATATCCATGTGAACTGGGGGCAAATATACCCATGTGAACTGGGGGGCAAATATACCCATGTGAACTGGGGGGCAAATATACCCATGTGAACTGGGGGCAAATATACCCATGTGAGCTGGGGGCACTATATATATATCCATGTGAGCTGGGGGCAAATATATCTGCCTGTCACTGCGAACCCAACAGCAGTTCTTGGCCAAATCTGGTAGAATGCCACCCCTCCTCCGAAACCTGTGTCTGGATCCGCCCCTAGCCTAATGTTAAGGTTTACTAATAAAAAAGAAACCAACCGAAATCACCCTTTAAGAGGAAGAAGTAACGCCATGGGATGGCGAAGGAGGAGAGAGGTGGCTCAGGACCCAGCGGCGCCCCCTGGTTCGAACGGGGGGGCCGTTAGTGAAAGGAAAAGAGTGGGGATGGGGGGTGTTAAATAAAATGAAAACCGTGTGTGTGGAGGGAGGGGGTTGGGGTGAAAAGAGGTGGGGGTGTTTAATGATATGAAACAAAAAGAGTGTGGGGATTAATGAAATGAAACCAGTGGGGATGGGGGTGGGGAGATGGACATGATAAAGGAGAGACCCCTGCCTATACCGTTAAGTCTATTGCTGTGGATTCCTGTGTACATTCATACTTACTGCCTTTACCGCTAAAGGTCTATTGCTGTGGATTCCTGTGTACATACATACTCATTGCCTTTACCATTAGAGGTCTATTGCTGTGGATTCCTGTGCACGTTCATATTCCCTGCCTTTACCATTAGAGGTCCATTGCTTTGGATTCTGTGTACGTTCATATTCCCTGCCTTTACCATTAGAGGTCCATTGCTTTGGATTCTGTGTACGTTCATACTCTCTGCCTTTACTGTGAGAGTTCTATTGCTGTGGTGCTCTGATATGCTCATCACAGTGCACATTACTGTGAGAGTTCTATTGCTGTGGTGCTCTGATATGCTCATCACAGTGCACATTACTGTGAGTTCTATTGCTGTAGTGCTCTGATATGCTAAACCAGTGGAATAATATAATTTTATGCTACATTGTTTGTACGAATACACATTTTGTGTGATTTTAAGGTATTGGGAGCAACACTCTGTAATACGATCTTGATTCATATTATTTTTTAATCACAATTTGAATTTCATACTGTTTTAAATAATTTGAGCCAGATAGATACTTTTTTATGTTAAATGTGCTGTTGTGCGAGCAATATGAGTGATTTTTAAGATATTGGGACTAACACTCTGTAATGTGACCACGATTTACAGTAAATATTGATTTCCTATGGGAAGAGGGGATCGTGGGGGGGGGCCCATTCTGAGGGTCAGTAAGGGGCCCCAAAATTTCTGATGGCTGGCCTGGGCTGGTGTGTGTATAATTGTATATATATTGCTCCGAAATGAAAATTTTGGAATGAATGACAAATGACTTTTTTCCCCTACAATTTATTTTAAGATAGTTTTTTTGTATAAATGTATTAATACTAGACTTTATTAAATTAATATCATGAATTTAAATTAATCCACATTAAAATGTTTAAGGTATTTTTGTCCTATTTTGGTGGAGTTATTTTGCATATAGTGCATACATTCATGTGTAAATTTTTGGACACACACACATTTTATAGTTGCAGAAGACATTTACATATCCCAGCAATTCAGAGAACTCTGCAACTATAAAGTTTATTATTTGTTGTGTGGAGACTTTTAACTTAATTTTTTTGCCCTCCACCACAACTTAACTAAGTACATATACAGTATATCTATAATCTATAATGGCTCAGATGGAGCCTAAACATCAGTCTGTTTCTCTTAATCAATTTTTTTAAAGTGCCGAAAAACAAAGCATTATAAAGGGACCTTTAAGATGCAAGCTAAAAGACAAACCATTGCAAAATGAATGTGTATATGTTCATTAACATTTTGGAGGCATGAATGTAAGCTCCTACATAAACCCCCCCCCCCTTCTCTTGTCCTCGGAGCAGACACCACCGCTGGCAGGAGGTCAGTGATAAATCACTTGTTCCTTGTCACTGAGAGGCCAGAGGTTACTGCTTGCACTGATAGTGGCAGCAGCTCAGAGTAGGAAGTAAACCCTTTGTGTGTAGAAATAAATATGTGTAGCAGCTCCTGCCTCTTTCCAATTACAATTATCTCCAGCTAAGCAGCATTGAAAGAGTGCTCGCTCAGTGTCAGCAATTTTCGGCTGACTTTTTCGGCTGGTGTTTTGCTTTCAGGCCGAAACCGATAACCCCATTAACGGTAGGATCTATCGGTGGCCAAAATTTTGGTGCATCCCTGCTATTAAGAGAACACACCAGGGGCGTAACTACCAGGGGTGCAGAGGGTGCCACCGCACCGTGCCTTTGAGTCCGGTGGGGCCCACACTCACCTGCCTGGGCCTGGAGGCCTGCCTATATTTTATATATATATAAATTCATACACAGTGCACATTACTGTGAGGTTTATTGCTGTGGAGCTCTGTGAGATACACATAGTGCACATTACATTACATTAAAAATGAGATGGACTGAAGAGGTTATAGTGGACCTGGAAAAAAATGGGACCCTGATTGTCTGTAGTCAACATTGTGGACCTGGAGGGGAGGGGGGACAAAATATGTTTTTGCCTAGGGTGGGGGGGCGTTATGGTTCCTGCACCTGGGCCCTGAGGTTTCGAGTTACTCCTCTGGAACACACATGGGACATACTGTAGATTCCTACTCTTTGTTTTAAAATGCTAGCAGATATAACCATAGAGATCTTGAAAGAGGATTAGCCGTGCACAAAGTAAGCAGCACAATTTTCTATCAATGGCATGTCCTGCTTAGTTTTTAACTTGTTTATGTACATCCCCAGGTTAAGGAAGTTACCTTTGTGCATGTTACTGTGTGGGTTTATTTCTTCATACTACTCAATTTGTCAGAAAACGTAATCAAATAAATGATGACAAGAACTGAGACAAAGCTGAACTGTATTAAAAGGTAAAGTTGCATTTCTATGAAGATAACAAACTAACATGGCCTTACGCAACTTTTCTCTGATTTTGAACTATCTTATTCTTATATTTATCATCTTCTTTCTCTTCCAAAGTTTAGTGCATAATTATGCAATAAATCATCACCAGAATAAAAAAAAAGCCGGAAGGAGATCTTTGTAACATAACCAGTCATAATGCCTATGGCTGTTCACCTTTCTGGACCTGTCTGATCAGAAAAGGCGAGCATGTCCAGATGGTATCTCATGCTTTAAAAAAATTACCCCAGGGCCCTAATCCAACAGTAACTGACTGACAGGTAGAGGCAAAGGTCACTTGATAGCATCTACATCACTGTCAATTTTAGCCACTTATTTTCCAACAGTGATCTAGGGCCATTTCATTCTATTGCTACGTATAAGAAAAGCATATTGAGGTTCAGGGTGTAGATTTGAATAATAAACATATAGACTAACAGTTATTGTTGGAATCTTGCCAGACATTAAGTTATAATCATTGGACAAACCTCACCGTAAATTGCAGTTGGTACTTCACTATATATGTGAGAGACAGCAACCGTGTAATCTATCAGGGTTATTCAAAGAGATTCGAATTGCTGGCGAAAGGTAACCGAATGCTGAAATTCTGCGTTCGGTTACCTTTCCTGGCCGTTCGGCAATTCAGAGAGCAGTCAATTCGCCAATTGTTGGCGAATTGCCTGCACATATGGTGCCTGTTCGGTGTCTGTTCGAGGGCAGTGAAATTCCCATAGCTTCGTCTATTCAGATAACAAAAACCAGCAGTGAAAAGTTGCCGAAATGCCCTGCCATTCGGTGGTTTCATTCGACAGGTTTATTCAGGAGAATCTCATAGGCTTCAATGTTAAAAATATGTTTTTATTCAATATCTAATAAACCGTTCATTATTTTATTCTGCAGTAAAAAGTCTCTTTATTTTTAGATTTTTTTTTAGTATATTTTAGGCATTTTTCAGGATTTTTTTGCGAACATTTCTTTTCCTTTTATTTTTGTAAATCGTTTTTTCTTTTTCCTGTAACAGCCCTTTTTATTATCATTCATTGGATCTTATATGTAACTTTCAGCCATTTTCATTCAGTAGTTTCTTTGCAAACAGCGTTTTGCTTTTCAAACATTTAAGTGTACTGTTTTTTTTTTTTTCACTCCATTCGTCTGCAGTGTCGGCTTTTTCCGGCGGCTGCTCGGGTTTCTCCGGCGTGTTCGGCGGGGTTAATCCAGATGTTTTTGGGGTTTCCGTATGCATTCACCTGGGTTTTGCGGTGAGTGTTTGGCAGGTTTGCGGCGACATTTCCCTGCATTACGGCGGCCCGGTGGTGCTTGCTGAATACACCGCAGGGTTGCTGAAATGGGATCGCCAAATCACACCGGATTGAAGAGAACGAAAAGTCACTGAACGTACAGTGACGTTTCGATTCTCTTTGAATAACCCTGTATGTCTCCTCAATTTAATTAACACAGTGCTTTCACTACTGGTTGATATTACACAAATGTTGGATTTGTTTCAGTGTCGTTTTATTATATCACAGGTATAAAAAAATTAAATCAATGTTTCAGTCTTGTACAGGACTTTAATCAAGGTGGCCCTCTGAAATAAGTCTATGAAGACCACCTTTTGCTCATATATATATATATATATAATGTGTGTGACCATGTTGAGTTTAATTCAAAAGTCTTATTGGAAGAAGCATGGGCAACCCTCTTTGCTTCTAGAAAATTGTGATCTTGGCTACCTACTTATGATCTACATTTTGAAGTGTTTGTATTTAACACAGCAAAGCTTATGTAAACCTGAAATGTGGCGACACAGCTCTGAGAAGATATGTCCCTCAATATCACTGTCCTCTCGTCCTGGCACTCACCATTCCTCCAGTACACTCCCGACAATCTTGTAGGCATGTCAGGTTCTCCCACGTACTGTAGGCCTTTAGCCCAGCCACCAGGGCCTGCAAAGGCCGATTGTTTACAAGGTCTCTGTTGTTGTAGACATCTTCATCAAGTATATCAGCTGCATATCTAAAAATAAAGATATGAACATGATCTAATGTTTTAAAGAACATTTATTTATTTTCATTCTATAATAAAAAACAAAAGTACCCTAAAAGTTTTATAAAAAAGAGAAACCGTTACAAAAAGATTAAATGTGACATGTTTTCTAAATCTCTATGGCTTTCTGAAGAGTGAGGGGCGGGACCAGGCAAGCAGTATTTTGGTCCGACCTCAGGCCATGCGTCATGGTTGCCTTGACAACCGGAGAGACGCCAATATACGGCGCACAGCGCTAATACACACTCTCGAATTCTATCATGATTGCAGACGTTTGGAGATCGGCTCTTTTCTTAAACTTTCATTAACTTTGCCAACATGGGGTGGTGGGGGCTAGTATCGCTTTGGTGATGCCCTCAAGTAATACCCTGCAAGGTTGCCATGGCTACAGGGTTAACCGGGCTGATGTCATCAGATGGTGCCTGATGCTGATCCTCATGTGCAAATGATAGCTGTTCTGTCCCATTGGTCAGTGGGGTACTTCTGTGGGGGGGACTTGTGATTATTGTTTAATTAGGGTGTGTATTTAAACAGACACAAGTTTTGCTTTTAAATATGTTTGTCCTGATGAAGGCTCAGTGTTGAGCCGAAACGTTGACTTTTGGATTCATTAAAGGAAGATTACTTTGGAAAACCCTATGAGTGCTTGCATTCTTGCCATTCTACATTGATTCTAGCCTTTGCTTAAGCACCGGGTGAGAGTGGAACCCTGCAGTGAACCGTGAGTGCAAAACCTTCGTGTACATTTTATATATATATATATATATATCCTTAATAAATACTGCAATACTGCAGAACCTCGTCACAGTGATGGTGATGCCAATTTAGGCTAGGGTCGACGAACGCATTTTTCGCATTGTCCGTAAAAAAGTGCGTACGAACGCATGGACGTACTTTTTCACAGAATATGCGATAGCGGTCATACGATGCGTAATTTCGTCCGTGATTTCATATGGATCCAAACCAGGAAACTTTGGGTGTCTGGACGTTATGTAGGCCGGACATGAGCAGCGTCTGACGTCTCCTAATCACGCATACACGCCGCTATGCAGACGCAGCGCACTCTGTACGTCAGTACTAGCGGTTCGACGTTCTTGCGAAAATGCGTTTGTTTGCCGCTTGCGTTGCGTGGCTGAACTTTCGTGCGGCCGTACTTCGTGTGTGCGCCTGCCTTGGACGTCATTTGCTGCTACCACGGCTGTCATAAAGTGCGGGTAAACACACATTCGCACTGCATTCGTCTGACCTCAGCCTTAGTCTTTGTGTCCAGTTGATGCTTACATTTGTAAATTTGCATTCCAAGTCCATTGAACTTTCAATCACCTAGAGGAAAATGTCCTTGATGCCTAGTCTGCCTTTTCCTGGTGCTTTGTTATCAACAGAACATCATGCAGGTGACCCTGTAAGGCAGGGATCAGTAACCTTGGCCCCCCCCCAAGAGGTTTCTGAACTACGACTCCCATGATACTCAGATACTTCTTGGGTGGGCAAAGCCTCATGGGAAATGTAGCTCCAAAATATCTGGAGGGGCCAGGTTGCTTACTCATGCTAGAGAAAACGCAGGGAATTCGGCAGGAAGGGTGTCCAGAGTAGTGCACGGACCGATCCAAGGCTGGTCACCAATACCGGAAACGCCAATAACCGGATTTGTGGCAAATAAGGCTGGGGTCAGACCAGCGCACTTTTAACGTGCGTTCTGGCGCACATAATTACGGCCGCACTAGCAGCAGATGACGGCCAATGACGGCCAATATACGATGTACGGCCGCACAAAAGTCTGGCCGTGCAACGCAAGTGGAATTTGAATGCATTTTTTTGAGAACGCTGAACCGCTAGTACTGACGTACTGAGTGCGCAGCTGCGGCATAGCGGCGTGTTTGCGTGATTAGGAGATGTTAGACACTGCTAATGTCCAGCCTACATAACGTCCAGACGCAAAAAGAGTTTTATTGACGATCCGTACAAAATCACGCCCGAAAATGTGCGCCGTCTGACCGTTTTTGCGCATTCTGTGAAAAAATACGTCAATGCGTTCGGACGCACTTTTTCACGTTCGCGGGGAAAAATGCTTTCGTCTGACTCTAGCCTAAACCAGGAAGATGGGAATTTAAATTAATAAAATCATTTATTATAAATTAAACAAATAACGCCCGACGCGTTTCGTCTAAAACACTTCCTCAAGGGCAGTAATAATATGCAGTATATCAAAAAACAAAATAATATAAATCACAAGACTTCCCATCATGCCTTATAACATCCTTAAACAGTTTTCATTGGTTCCACAATTAAACATGGCGTTTTCCTTATATGGGCCTTTCTTAACTCAGTTTTTATTCCCATGATCCTCCTGATCATGGGGGCCCAATCAGCTCCTTTGTATTTTACCAGTTATTGGGTAAAGTTCTTTTCTTCCGCTTTCACTCTTTCTCCAGCCTTTGTTGTTATACCAAAACATCCGGTAACCCCGTGACGTCACTTCCGCCCGCGGCATCATATCCGGTCCTTCCCGCAATCAGTCTCCTCCGGCCACAAAAAAACTTTCTCGCCGCCGGAACTTTAAAGGTAGATCTTGTTTCCCACTCAAGCCCATAATTTTTCATTAATGGCGTCGTGTCCGGTCCTTCCCGCAATCAGTCTCCTCCGGTCACAAAGAACCTTTCTCGCCGTCGGACTTTTAAAGGCGAATCTTGTTTTCCACTCGGGCCAATACTTGCTACTTGCTCCCTTCCCCTTTCGATATGCGTCTTCTTATTTGTCGATCTTATAGGCCATATCGTAGTTTTTCCTCAGGAATATTCATGACAGTATAAAAAATAAAAGAGAAGGAAAAAAAGGAGAACAAAAGAAAGGGGAGAGAGAAGGGAAAAAAGAAAGAAAAAATAAGGAAAGATAAAATAAAAAAAAATAAGGAGAGACAGAGAAAAAATAGAAAAAAATGGGTTTTAAAACCATATACAAATGCTACTGACAATAAAAAAATAGAACATAAAAAATAAAACAATGAAAAACAATGAAAAAATAAAACATTGTTTTATTTTTTATGTTCTATTTTTTATTGTCAGTAGCATTTGTATATGGTTTTAAAACCCATTTTTTTCTATTTTTTCTGTTTTTTCTCTGTCTCTCCTTATTTTATTTTATCTTTCCTTCATTTTTCTTTCTTTTTTCCCTTCACTCTCCCCTTTCTTTTGTTCTCCATTTTTTTCCTTCTCTTTTATTTTTTATACTGTCATGAATATTCCTGAGGAAAAAGTACGATATGGCCTATAAGATCGACAAATAAGAAGACGCATATCGAAAGGGGAAGGGAGCAAGTAGCAAGTATTGGCCCGAGTGGAAAACAAGATTCGCCTTTAAGGCTGGGGTCAGACGAGCGTAGTGTTCACGTCCGTGATTGCGCCTAAAAGTACGTCCGTGATAGCATGAAAGAAAGTCCATTGGAGCCTGACACATGAAGTACGTCCGCACTGAACTGCGGACGCACAACGGCCGCGGCAAACGGACGCAGGTTAGGCAAGAACGTAATACTGCTAGAACGGACGTGCGGAGTGCGCCACGTCCACAACGTCCGCATAGCTTTGTGTGTGAGTGATGGAGCATGGTCAGACGGACTGCATTTATACGTCCAGCATTTTTGACGGACAGAATGTTTTTCATTGTAATTTATTTTCCCCTCCTACATCCGTCAAAAAATAACTTCAGTGAAAAACGGACTGTGTGACCACTACTGCGTCATCCGTACTGACGATGTCCGTACTGCACGGACGTACAGTCCGTAGAAATCACGCTCGTCTGACCCCAGCCTAAAAGTCCGACGGCGAGAAAGGTTCTTTGTGACCGGAGGAGACTGATTGCGGGAAGGACCGGATATGACGCCGCGGGCGGAAGTGACGTCACGGGGTTACCGGGTGTTTTGGTATAACAACAAAGGCTGGAGAAAGAGTGAAAGCGGAAGAAAAGAACTTTACCCAATAACTGGTAAAATACAAAGGAGCTGATTGGGCCCCCATGATCAGGAGTTAACTGAGTTAAGAAAGGCCCATATAAGGAAAACGCCATGGTTAATTGTGGAACCAATGAAAACTGTTTAAGGATGTTATAAGGCATGATGGGAGGTCTTGTGATTTATATTATTTTATTTTTTGATATACTGCATATTATTACTGCCCTTGAGGAAGTCTTTTAGACAAAACGCGTCGGGCGTTATTTGTTTTATTTATAATAAATTATTTTATTCATTTAAATTCCCATCTTCCTGGTTTATTTGCCACAAATCCGGTTATTGGCGTTTCCGGTATTGGTGACCAGCCTTGGATCGGTCTGTGCACTACTCTGGACACCCTTCCTGCCGAATTCCCTGCGTTTTCTCTAGTGTTTTATGTGGAGCTGTGGACCATCTCCTGGGAAGTTTATCGGCATTCTTTAAAGATAAGTCTCATTGTGCCTCTCCTATCACCTACTGTTTGTTTCTGCTTACTCATGCTGTAAGGGGATACTGGAGCTATTTATCTACAGGATGAGGTAAGTAGGACCTTAAAGCCTTTATGGAACTAATAAAAAAGCCTTGTGGTGCTAACATTTCTGAGGTGGGCCTGACTTTTCAACTTCAGTGAGTTAGTTAAATCCTTGCGGTGCAACTGTAGTGTCGTGAGATATGCTAGTGTATATGTTACGGTTAAAGCCCTTATTGCGGTTAATCCTAGGATTACCTGGGTAATCCTGACATTACCCAGGCGTCATTAGCGAAAGTCCGAAGTGAAATGAAATTTCAGACTTTACCCGGGTAATCTGCAAAGTATCCAGAGGCCTCTGGGTACTCCGGTTTTCTGCTCTGTTTTAACCGGGTAATTCGCACATTACTCTAGTGTTGCTGGATAAAGCGTGATGTGCAACGAAACATCGGACTTTATCCGGGTAATCTGTAAAGTATCCAATCGCCTCTGGGTACTCCGCTTTTCTTGGGTTTTCAGCAGGTTACAGTTGACTGAATTCCGAGGAATACCCGGGTAAAGCTCCAAACGGTTATCTGACAGATAACAAAATTGTGTTTTTTGTTATTTTTTAATGAAATTGTATCCACATTCACAAACCACACTAAATAACCGCCATGTAACTCTGCGCGTTAATTGTCTGAAAATTTATTTATGAAGATAAAGATATTATATAATGATTAACCTAATGGTTATTATGTTTTATAAATGATATATAAGCACATATGACACATACAGTTGTGTTCAAAATTATTCAACCCCCAATGCTGTAAAGGGTTTTAGGGAATTTAGTGTACATTTGTAATTGTATTCAGGATGAAATCCTACAAGGACTTTTTAAAGAACCATATGTAACTAAAATGACATCAATTGGTTTTGTAATACAGTACTAAATGTTTCTTTTGTGAATTCTTCATTGACACAATTATTCAACCCCTTAAAGACTACCACTCTGAAGAACAGAGGTTCATTCAAGTGTTTTCAATCAGGTATTGAAAACACCTGTGGATGTCACGGAGCAGCAATAAAGCATAATAAGCACCAATTAGGCAGCTTTAAAATGACTGTGATACTCAGCTCCTTCTAGACATTTACTGGTGTGGTTACAAACATGGTGAAGTCAAGAGAATAGTCCAGGAAGACAAGAGAAGAGGTGATTACTCTTCACAGGAAGGGCAATGGCTATAAGAAGATTGCAAAGATGTTAAACATACCAAGAGAGACCATAGGAAGCATCATTCGCAAATTCAAGGCAAACGGCACTGTTGAAACGCTACCTGGTCGTGGCAGAAAGAAGATGCTGACTTCGACTGCTGTGCGCTACCTGAAGCGTAGAGTGGAGAAAAGTCCCCGTGTGACTGCTGAGGAACTGAGAAAAGATTTGTCAGATGTGGGTACTGAAGTTTCAGCTCAGACAATACGGCGCACACTGTGTAATGAAGGCCTCCATGCCAGAACTCCCAGGCGGTGCGCCTTGCTGTCTCCAAAGAATAAGAAGAGTCGACTGCAGTATGCCAAAAGTCATGTGGACAAACCACAGAAGTTTTGGGATAGTGTTCTGTGGACTGATGAAACAAAATTAGAACTGTTTGGGCCCATGGATCAACGCTATGTTTGGAGGAGGAAGAACAAGGCCTATGAAGAAAAGAACACCTTGCCTACTGTGAAGCATGGCGGGCGGTCAATCATGCTTTGGGGCTGTTTTGCTTCTGCAGGTACAGGGAAGCTTCAGCGTGTGCAAGGTACCATGAATTCTCTTCAGTACCAGGAGATATTGGATGACAATGTGATGCAGTCCGTCACAAACCTGAGGCTTGGGAGACGTTGGACCTTTCAACAGGACAATGATCCCAAGCATACCTCCAAGTCCACTAGAGCATGGTTGCAGATTAAGGCTAGGGTCAGACGAGCGTGATTTCTACGGACTGTACGTCTGTGCACACGGACGTACGTCAGTACCGAAGACACAGTAGTGGCCACACAGTCCGTTTTTTTCACTGACGTATATTTTGACGGATGTAGGAGGGAAAATAAATTAAAAAGCAAAACCATTTTGTCCGTGAAAAATGCTGGACGTATAAATGCAGTCCGTCTGACCACGTTCCATCACTCACACACAAAGCTATGCGGACGTTGCGGACGTAGCGCACTTTGTGCGGCCGTTCTAGTGGTTGTACGTTCTTGCCTGCCTTGCGTCCGTTTGCCGCGACCGTTGTGCGTCCGCAGTTCAGTGCGGACGTACTTTGTGTAACAGGCTCCAATGGGCTTTCTGTCATGCTATCACGGACGTACTTTTAGGCGCAATCACGGACGTGAACACTACGCTCGTCTGACCCCAGCCTAAAAGCTGGAACATTTTGGAGTGGCCATCGCAGTCACCTGACTTAAATCCGATTGAGAACCTCTGGTGGGAATTAAAGAAAGCAGTTGCAGTGCGCAAGCCTAAGAATGGGACTGAACTGGAGGCTTTTGCCCATGACGAATGGGCGAAGATACCCGTAGATGGCTGCAAGACACTTGTGTCAAGCTATGCTTCACGTTTAAAAGCTGTTATAACTGTAAAAGGATGTTGTACTAAGTACTAAGATTGAATGTCACTTGGGGGTTGAATAAAACTGATAATGATGTGAGCACAGAAAAGACATTTGTGGTTATTTCATTATAAATGTTATGTTATATTTGTCTGACCTACACGTGCCTCTTTGATTTAATTGTAAGCAAGATGACTGAATGATCAAAATCAATGTCAAACTGGCCAAAACACTCAATTTCAGTGGGGGTTGAATAATTTTGAACACAACTGTAATAAAGATCATGTAACTCTTTAACATTCATAGAAGAAACATATCCTGTTGCTCTGTATATTCATTATATCTGCAATACATTTTAATGTTTGTCTTTTTCCCGTTTTCATTGATAATATCCATAGATAATAGCAAAATTCACTGTTACCCAAGCGGGGTTGGATGCTCTGCAGATTACCCGGGTGAAGCTGTGGATAGTCCTCAGATTAACCGGGTGAAGCTTCAGACTTGCACATTATCCGGGTAAAGTGTGAATTTTTCAGCTCTTCCAGACTGTTACCCATGGGCAGTTGGTTAGACCTAAAATTACCCGGGTAAAGTCCGAAACTTTCATTTTTTTTGCAGCATTACCCAGAGGTTTTGGGTAATGTCAGGATTATCCGGGAAATCCTAGGATTAACCGCACTTTGGGCTTCACCTGTAACATATATATCCCCTACCCTGTCTCATAAACTGAACTTTAAAATATCCGTATCACCAAAACAAATGTTGCTGGCGATTTCAATAGGTATGGGGAAAGGGAAAGTGGCAATCTCCATTGTTATTTGGTAATTTTGCTCATCCGAGTGACCAGGCTCCAATGTTATTAATTTTGATAGCAAATTTTAATTTAGTTTTAGTCAAAGTCTTTCACCTAAAATGCCATTTAGCTTCAGTCATATTTTAGTCATCTGAATTGTTTTAGTTTTAGTTATCTTTATATCACAATATTTTAGTCGACTAAATCTACAGTAGATTTACACAAAGAAGTCTAATGAGTTTAAAGTGTAGCACATTATTTAAGCATTGCTCTAGAGCAGGTGTGGGCAACTATGGCCCTCCAGATGTTTTGAAACTACATTTCCCGAGATGCTCGACTGCATATTAGGTTTGCAGAGCCTTAAGGGAAATATACAGGGTTATTCAGAGAGCGTGAAAAGCAGGAGAATTACTGGAGAATGAAAAATTCTAAGTCAAAATAGCCGATTTGGAAAGTGAGATGAAAGGGAGAATTTTTCTGGGTTGGCTATTTTGACCTAGAATTTTTCATTTTCCAGTCATTCTCCAGTCATTCTCCTGCTTTTTACGCTCTCTGAATAACCCTGATAGTTCCAAAACATTTGGAGGGCCAGGGATGCTGACCCCTGATTTATAGGAATATTTAATATTCCATTTTGCCGCTCTGTCCTGGGATACTTGTAATTAATAGAATCCCTGGGTCATTTGTTTCTGGTAAACATTTTATAACTATCTAATAAACCGTTTATTATTTTATTCTGCAGTAAAAAGTCTCTATATTTATATATATTTTTTAAGATCTTTCAGGAATTTTTCGGCAAAAATGTTTTTGCTTTTACATCGTTTTTTCATTTTTCTGTAACAGACCTTTTTATTATCATTCATACAAGGTTATTCAGAGAGCGTGAAAAGCAGGAGAATGACTGGAGAATGATTGGAGAATGAAAAATTCTAGGTCAAAATAGCCGATTTGGAAAGTGAGATGAAAGGGAGAATTTTTCTGGTTTGGCTATTTTGACCTAGAATTTTTCATTCTCCAGTCATTCTCCTGCTTTTCACGCTCTCTGAATAACCCTGATAGCATCTTTTATGTAAATTCCAGACATTTTCATTCAGTAGTTATTTTGCAAACAGCGTTTCAATTTTGAAACTTTCAAGTGTACTGTTTTTTTTTTCACCTCGTTCGTCAGCGTGTTGGCTTTTTCCAACGGCTACTCTGCGCTTTCATCGGCAACTTGTCGGCTTTTTCGTGTTCGGCATGGTTTTTGCAGTGGTTTCTGTGGGTTTTCGGTAAGTGTTCGGCGAGTGTTCGGCAGGTTTGCGGCGGTGTTTTCCCTGCACTCCGGGGACCGTCCAGTCAGTGGCGTAGCGTGGGGGGGGCTGGGGGGGCCGTGGCCCCAGGCGCAGTTTTGTTAGGGGCGCATTTGCGCCCCTAAAACTGGCCCGGGGGTTGAGGGGACCCAGATGCCGGGCAGCGCGAGAGTGTCTGCCCGGTCCTAAACAGTCCGTCCGGTTAAAGGGGATGCGGCTGCGTGCAGGCGCAGCCGGTCACGTGGTCCGGCTAATCAGGTGGTACTGAGTCACTGTACCACCTGACTGGCTGGACCACGTGACCTGCGCACGCACGCAGCCGACTCCACTTCAACAGGACGGACTGTTCAGGCCCGGGCAGGCACTCTCGCGCTGCCCGGCATCTGGGTCCCCTCAACCCCTGCCGGAGCTGGCCCGAGTATCCAGGTGAGAGCTGGGGCAAATCCATGTGAGAGCTGGGGCATATCCATGTGCTGGGGCCTGGGCAAATCCATGTGAGAGCTGGGGCAAATCCATGTGCTGGGGGCAAATCCATGTGAGAGCTGGGGCAAATCCATGAGCTGGGGGCATATCCATGAGCTGGGGGCATATCCATGAGCTGGGGGCAAATCCATGAGTTGGGGGCAAATCCATGAGCTGGGGCATATCCATGAGCTGGGGCAAATCCATGAGCTGGGGGCAAATCCATGAGCTGGGGCATATCCATGAGCTGGGGGCAAATCCATGAGCTGGGGGCAAATCCATGTGTGAGCTGGGGCAAATCCATGTGTGAGCTGGGGCAAATCCATGTGTGAGCTGGGGCAAATCCATGTGAGAGCTGGGGCAAATCCATGAGCTGGGGGCATATCCATGAGCTGGGGGCAAATCCATGAGTTGGGGGCAAATCCATGAGCTGGGGGCAAATCCATGAGCTGGGGGCAAATCCATGAGCTGGGGCAAATCCATGTGAGAGCTGGAGCAAATCCATGTGAGAGCTGGGGCAAATCCATGTGTAAGCTGGGGCAAATCCATGTGTGAGCTGGGGCAAATCCATGTGAGAGCTGGGGCAAATGCATGTGTGAGCTGGGGCAAATCCATGAGCTGGGGGGCAAATCCATGTGTGAGCTGGGGCAAATCCCATGAGCTGGGGCAAATCCCATGAGCTGAGGCAATATCCATGTGTGAGCTGGGGCAAATCCCATGAGCTGGGGCAAATCCCATGAGCTGAGGCAATATTCATGTGAGAGCTGGGGCAATATTCATGTGTGAGCTGGGGCAAAATCCATGTGTGAGCTGGGGCAAATCCATGAGCTGGGGCAAATCCCATGAGCTGAGGCAATATCCATGTGTGAGCTGGGGCAAATCCCATGAGCTGGGGCAAATCCCATGAGCTGAGGCAATATCCATGTGAGAGCTGGGGCAATATTCATGTGTGAGCTGGGGCAATATCCATGTGTGAGCTGGGGCAGTATCCATGTGAGAGCTGGGGCAATATCGATAACGTGTCCACAGGTTGGGGGGGGCGCACAATTCTTGGCTGGCCCCGGGCGCTGACAACCCACGCTACGCCACTGCGTCCAGTTGAACTTAAATACACCACAGAGTCGGCAAACTAGAATTGCTGAATCGCCCCGAAGTGTGGGGAATGAAAGGGCACCAAAATGTCGATGACATTTCGTTGTTATCTGAATAACCCTGACTGTCTTTGACAAAAATTATTAGTCAACAAAATTAGCACTGCCAGGCTCAGACAGGAAATAATATACATTTTCCAGGTGTACCAAACCATTGAAGCTCTTGCTGATTTTTTTGAAGCTAGTACTAACACAGGTCTATTCAAAGAAAGGTGAAACTCAGGAGAATGACTGGAGAAGTGAAAATAGGTCAAAATAGCCAAATCTGAAAAAGTCTCCCATTTATCTCACTTTCCAAATGGGCTATATGGTCTAGATTGTTCTCTTCTCCTGCCATTCTCATGGTTTTCACCTTTCTCTGAATAACCCTGTATGTAAATCTGTATTTGACCTGATGGGATGGCATGTCCTTAATTACTTGCTCCATTAATTCACTTGCTCATGGATTAATTAATTCACTTGCTCATGGAGCCCAAATCTCTGTGACTAGGGGTGGATGAGCCTGCTTGCTAGAGCCGGAGATCAGTAAATGACACCTCCTGGCGTGCTGGCTATTGGTGAATGATTCACGGTGTTGGTCATCTCGCTCCGCCAGCCATCTTATCGCAAGTAAGAGGACGGTGGCCGGCGGCTTCATACTTAGTAACTACTACAATAATTCTAGAGCAGATCATCCTGGCCTGAGGGGGAGTCTGTGTTACGAAAACCTGGAAGGATTTTAATGGTTTCCCAGTTTGGTATATATTTATAATTTTGCTCCTCGCGTTATATTCGAGTCTTGAGTATTCTTCATTTCCATAATAAATCTCTATCCATCGTGTTATATTCGGGTCGCGCTATACTCGAGTATCTACGGTATCCAGGACCAGGGAATAAAAGTACACCATTAAAGATGTTAAATGCTGGTATTAGAAATCATAGCTTACTAACCGGCTCGTAAATATCAATGCCAATGCTGTCGCTAAATGTGGCATCAGTCGAAAGTGCTGGGTTTGGTGTTCAATTATCTTCACTTCTTCTTTATTCTTGGGGCCGAACTGCCTTCGACTATAAAACAGAGCAGAAAATGTACCTCAATAGATTAATGCATATTAAGTAAAAAAACGTATTACTTTATATTGTTGGATGAATTACTGAATGTCTATGTCTTATACCATACAAATAACTGTTGCTCTTTCACCAACTACAGTATAAAGGGATACTCTGTTGAACAATAAAGTTCCTTTTTTGCCCTTCAATAACTGGACAGATGGTACTGACAGCTTCTGCCAATAATTTTTCCATTTTTTTTTTCTTTTTAGGTGACGTTACTTACCTTTTGGCCCTCTCTACGTGCGTGTAGCTCCTCCTCTTCGGCTCAGGAACTCCCAAACACTGGAGTCCCTGAAGCTTTTCTGCGCAATTTGTGTTACTAGGCAATTTGCATAGTGTAGGAAATGCATATTGTACACTGCTATGGCACTTTACGTACACAAGTTCCATAGGGTTTCTGTCTGGGTGGATGAGATGGAATTTATACGTGGTGTTGACGAGCGTACACTCCGTGCCCGTGATCAATATGCAGATTACTCAGCTTACTGGCTATCAGAAGCACGTACGACCCCACGAACCCTTTAAAACTCACTCCCCCCCCCACTTTCCCTCCATTTCCCCCCATCATCATGGTTCCTGTATACATTGTTAATTCTTTGTGTTGTTTGCCTTTACCGTTTCTTTGTTATTTACCCTATATTTGCAGAACGGCTATCTACTGATTTGTTTTCATGCATTTTGTATTGTGCCTTATTCTAAATAAACTTTGAATATGTAAAAAAAAAAAAAAGGTTCCATAGTGTTTGCGCAGAACCGATCCATCAGCCGCCTCTCTGAGAGCACTCGCTGCAGCGATTGGTCTCAGAGATGGTGACGTTGCACGCTCTCTGTGTGCTGACATCACTAGTGATCGAACTGGCAGCCGGAAAAGTTAAAAATAACAGCTGCTGTCATGCTCAGGGTGGGATGGAGGAAAATCCCCCACTTCACCAGCGATTTCTGCAGATCAGGGAAGCTGGGGGGGGGGGTGAAATGGGGGTCAGGATGAGTACTGAGTCCCTTTAAAATTCAACTACTGCTTTCCCAATAAACGATTGAAATGTTTCCTGAACAGCACGCAGACAGCTGGGCAAAATTTCTCCTCTTCCTCGCCGCAAATAAGAGGAGATGTTCATGACAAATGACAAAAAGGGGACAATGTCCTGAGTGTCTCACGGAAATATATTATAATCTCATTTAAGGATACTAAACAAACCCTGCTGTAATTCGGAACACAAGAAATCACAACACACCAACAACCTTACACTGTACATACTACAAACATTAAAGATTGACAGTGGAAATGTTATATAAATTAAAGCTGAGAAAATTATACAGCAAGCAGGTGTTGCAACAACACATCAGGATGTGCATAAAACCTAAAAGGCCCCTTTTATTTGACGATATCTAATATGACAAAAATATTGAAATAAATTAAGTATCCAATCATGTTATCTCAAGTAAATGAAAGTTGTTGGTGTTCGTCTTTAACTTCTTTTTCCCACCCAATCTAATTTGAGCAGGGCTTTATACCCTCAGTTCTGTTTGTTTGTTTTTTATACAATAATTTTGTTAGTTTAATTCCACCATTGCATATTATACATTTGGAGATTTATACAATTGTAATAATGTAAGAGAGGTTCTGGCTAAGAAAAGTAGTGGTAACATCCAGTGGCGTCACTAGGGTTGGTGTCACCCGGTGCGGTAACTTATGGTGTCACCCCCCCCCCCCCGAGTTTTACGGATTTTTTTTTTAACTACTCTAACTACTAAATCAGTACTCCCATATAACACTGAATGCTCATACACACAGCGCACATTACTGAGACGTTTATTGCTGTGGAGCTCTCTCATATGCTCACACAAATTTTTGCCAACTGCCAGCAAGTACGATGCCTGTTCGAAGGCAGTGAAAGCACACATGGATATATATTGCCCCCAGCAGCTCTGGATATATTGCCCCCAGCAGCTCTGGATATATATTGCCCCCAGCAGCTCACCCATGGATATATATTGCCCCAGCTCACATATGGATATATTGCCCCAGTTCACAGTTATATATTGCCCCCAGCAGCTCACCCATGGATATATATTGCCCCAGCTCACATATGGATATATTGCGCCTCAGCTCACACATGGATATATTGCCCCAGACCAGCTCACACATAGATATATTTCCCCAGACCAGCTCACACATGGATATATTGCCCCAGA
This sequence comes from Leptobrachium leishanense, assembly GCA_009667805.1. Lineage (NCBI taxonomy): Eukaryota > Metazoa > Chordata > Amphibia > Anura > Megophryidae > Leptobrachium > Leptobrachium leishanense. The sequence goes on from CM019066.1 coordinate 291,901,000, forward strand.
CCAGCTCACACATGGATATATTGCCCCAGACCAGCTCACACATGGATATTGCCCCAGCTCTCATGGATACTGCCCCAGCTCTCATGGATACTGCCCCCAGCACACATGGATATTGCCCCAGCTCCTCTCATGGATATTGCCCCAGCTCCTCTCATGGATATACTGCCCCAGCTCCTCTCATGCATATAATGCCCCAGCTGCTCTCATTGATAATGCTCCAGCTGCTCTCATTGATTTTGCCCCAGCTCCTCTTATGGATATGCCCCAGCTCATGGATATTCCCCAGCTCATGGATATTCCCCAGCACATGGATATTGCCCCAGCTCAAGGATATACTGCCCCAGCTGCTCTCATGGATTTTGCCCCAGCTCATGGATATGCCCCAGCTCATGGATATGCCCCAGCTCATGGATATTCCCCAGCTCATGGATATTGTCCCAGCTCAAGGATATACTGCCCCAGCTCAAGGATATACTGCCCCAGCTGCTCTCATGGATTTTGCCCCAGCTCATGGATATGCCCCAGCTCATGGATATTCCCCAGCTCATGGATATGCCCCAGCACATGGATATTGCCCCAGCTCATGGATATTGCCCCAGCTCATGGATATTGCCCCAGCTGCTCTCATGGATTTTGCCCCAGCTCATGGATAATGCCCCAGCTCATGGATATGCCCCAGCAGCTCATGGATATGCCCCAGCAGCTCATGGATATGCCCCAGCAGCTCATGGATATGCCCCAGCTCCTCATGGATATTGCCCCAGCACCTCATGGATTTGCCCCAGCTCCTCATGGATTTGCCCCAGCGGCTCATGGATTTGCCCCAGCTCCTCATGGATATGCCCCAGGCCCCCATGGATATGCCCCAGCTCACCTCATGGATATGACCCAGCTCACCTCATGGATATTGCCCCAGCACCTCATGGATTTGCCCCAGCACCTCATGGATTTGCCCCAGCTCCTCATGGATTTGCCCCAGCTCCTCATGGATTTGCCCCAGCTCCTCATAGATTTGCCCCAGCTCCTCATGGATTTGCCCCAGCGGCTCATGGATTTGCCCCAGCTCACCTCATGGATTTGCCCCAGCTCACCTCATGGATTTGCCCAAGCTCCTCATGGATTTGCCCCAGCGGCTCATGGATTTGCCCCAGCTCACCTCATGGATTTGCCCCAGCGGCTCATGGATTTGCCCCAGCTCACCTCATGGATTTGCCCCAGCTCACCTCATGGATTTGCCCCAGCTCACCTCATGGATTTGCCCCAGCTCCTCATGGATTTGCCCCAGCGGCTCATGGATTTGCCCCAGCGGCTCATGGATTTTCCCCAGCTCCTCATGGATATGCCCCAGGCCCCCATGGATTTGGCCCAGCTCACCTCCTGGATATGGCCCAGCTCACCTCCGCCGCGTGTTCGCTCCTTCTGAGCATCCGGCGGCGCGCAGCTTGGGCGCTCGTCTGGGGGAGCCACGTGACCAGCCGCGATTGGCTGGTGACGTGTTTCCTCCAGGCGAGCGCCGAAGCTGAATGCTTTGGACGCTCGCAGGGAGCGAACAGGCGGCAGAAGGTGAAACACCAGCCCTTAGGGTGACGGTGTCACCCTAAGGGCGGGTGTCACCTGGTGCGGGCCGCACCCCCCGCCCCCACGTTACGACGCCACTGGTAACATCACAACTGTAGAGAAGAAGGTTCGAATCTCATTCAGAACACCCGACCAGGACATCTCAGGCTCTACAACCATGGAGTAACAAGCTCCTCCTTTGTCAAGCCACTGTCCAAATATAACTGCTGTCTGAACCGTGAGTGGAGCGCTTGGATTCCCTTCTTTTGGTTTCATTGTGGATATTGGAGCTGGCCTACCAGGATTTTGTCAGAGCACTTAAAATCGCACAAAATACAAGAATGCATAATTCGGGAGAGGCAGGGAAACCATTACGATATTCCTATACCGGATATAATGTCCTTCTTTTAATGGATAATAGAGATTCCAAAAGTTCGTCTTGGGTCATGCCACATCACATATGGAATAAGAATATCGTAATTGTTTCTGTGTGCTCCCGAATTATACATTATTTTTTTTTGTGCGATTCTATGTGATTTTGGGTAAGAGATACACCTAATGCTAAGCTGCAATTTTTTCACTTTGTGTATACTTGCTCAATATATACATTCATAGCGCCTCTAACACCGATAACCCTTTTTTGGGTGAACTGAATTTTCACTCACATTATCGTTGTCATTCATGAACCTATGACCAAGTGCCTTATCACACTTTATATACTTCCTACAGCCATGGAAAAGCAGACTCTGATTACGGTAAACTCATCAAGAAGTGTCCCTGGGCAAAACACCTCATGAAATATATACTTTCCTACCTCACTACGGGCTCTATTACATTCTTCACGCAAAAACGTACGCAGGACGCGCAAATTTTTGCGCGCAGCGTTAAACGTTAATGTGTGTAAAACAACGCTGGTATTACAATCCTCGCGCATTTTTTCATCCGTCAAAAATAACACGCGTAAAATGGACGTGCAAAAACGCGCGAGCAGCAACGTTGCACGCAGAAATCAGTGTGCGGACTGTTTTTTCACACGATTCAGCCAATCAGAATTAAGAACCACAATTGCCTCCCATTAAGTTTTTGCACCTGTCAAAATTAATGTGCGCATATATGCTGCATCAATAAAAAAAAACACACAACTTCTCAATTTTATTGTTTGGGTATGTGTAGAATGTGTATCTATACTTTGCTGTATTTTTTTTTCGGGCTGGTGTATTTGGGTTTGGCCAGAAGGTTCAGACTTGCCATTAACACCAGTTTTTAAAAGATGTTAAAATTATGCGCGTTAAATGTTGCGCATAGATTGTAATACCATCCGCGTACCAGCGCACAAACGCATTTGCGCTCACAATGTTAAAGGGACACTCTAATAAAAAAATCACCCCCCCCCCGTTTTTTAACCTTAATCTATCCCTACTCCCTTAATAAATCGTTCGTTTTTTTTGTAACTGTAATACTTATCCTAAAATCCTCTTGTTTCCAGCGGCGTCTTTTTTTTTTTCATACTCACCTCCCTCCTCTTCCGCTCCCGTCCTTCTTGAGTCTTCTTGCCTTCTGGTTTACGTGAGAAGCGCGCATGCGCGCCTCTCACGTAAGCCAGCCAATCGGCAGGGTTCCTCCCGGCTCCCTCTGAGGATTAGTGTTGCGCGCAAGAGGATGCGCGCAACACTAACCCTCAGAGGGAGCCGCCAGCTTCTGCGGTGAGTTGGAGACGTCATCGCGCTGAAAGCGCGATGACGTCTCCTACTCGGCAAAAGTCGGCAGAAGCGGGAAATATGATTCCCGCTCTGCTGACTGACAGCTGGGAGGGCGGAGTAAACTCCTCCGCCTCTCTCAGCTGTTTTCAGCATTTACAGCTGAACCGCTGAGCGGAGGGAGGGGGGACAGAGGGCGGCATACTCTGGGCATCATGACCACCTAAAATAGCTTAGGTGGTCATGTTGCCTAGAGTGTCCTTTTAAGTATAGGACACGCCCAGTACAGTACGCTCGTGCAGCGTTTGTGCCGGTTCACCCGCGGTAGACGTTAATGTGCATTTTTTGCGTGGACATTGTAATACGACGTTCTGCGCAAAGGGTTATGCCCCTCGCGTTAATGCGTTTTTGCGCACGCGTTAACATTTGCGCAAAGAATGTAAAAGAGCCCTACGTGTATATGAATCCTTTATGGCTCACAACTTCCCTTGGGAACAGGGTTCACCAATCATACCATGCCATCCTTGTTATATGTTATTTTAACCTATTATTGCCTTGTCCACCTATCTTGTACAGCACTCTGAAATCTTGCTGGTGCCATAAATATAACAAAAGTAATAATAAGAGAAATGAAATGTGACCTGAAGAAAAATTCTTTACTGATAGTCAACTGCAACATGGCCCGGTAAGAATCTGAATCTCTGGTCAATGCAGTGCAAATTTCACATTAAAATTGGGGTGAAGGTACACTAGGCGATTCCATAAACTTTTAAATTCCATTCATTATTGGGAAATTCTCTAACAGCAGCACAAGAGATAAACGGACACAAATCCTGTTTACTTAAAGGTTCTCCTGCCAGCATGATTAAAGAATGTTTATGAGCTACTGAGAAATTAGAACTTTGTAACACAGCATATCAAAACAAACGCCAGTTATTAGCTGGGCTTTCAGATGGCCCGGGGCTACGTACGGCAAGCATTCTTCTAGTAGCGGATACAGTCTAGACTAGTATCGCAGCCATCTTCTCAATTTATCTTTGTTTTCTCACTAATCCCCACTTTTAATACATTGTTATTATTGTGTTTTGCAAGTGCCTATTATTTATCCATTTTCAACAAAAGCCCTCCTCTGTCACTTCAGCGTTATTCTGGCAGACATTACACAAAGACACAAGGAAGCCGCATATTTTCAATTTCTTGGAAGTCATACTAGATTCTATAAAGCTATTTAATCCAATTTACAGGAAAACCATAATAAATAAACATTGCAATAAGCAAAGAGACAACCGTATAACAGATAACATAATGGCTACGATGACTGTCAGTGTCGTTTTCTTTATTTGGATTCTTTTAAAAAAAAATATCAATATACAAAAATATATAAAATTAATTACAAGAAGAATTATACATGCACTTATTTTACAATAAATAAAATTACAAAGTTGGTTTACCCAAGAAGGAAATCTAAGATCTCCAATTTCCAACTATCAACATAAAAAATTGCAACGTGCAGTTTGTTGCCCGATTTACGTTAGAAAAACATATGGAATAAAAAAATATTTTTAAAGAAAATTCTGGAGCATTATCTTAACCGCTTATACCGGCTGGGTCTGCTCTGCTCTGCGTTGAGAGAGCCTGTGGAGACACGGGTTCGATCCCAGCAAGAGCACCTCTCCAGTAAGTGTCCTTGGGCAAGACACCTAACGGTACATACTCGCCACCCAGGACATACTTGAAAAGGAAAGAAATCTCAATGTATCCTTCCTGGTAAAATATTTTCTCCATATCCATAATCCTGTCCCTATGGCAATGTGTCTCTGTGGACAAAATGTAGCAGTTATGTAGAAATTACTTTATTCATTTTTGACTTAGAAAGGAACCGGATGTAATACACGAGCATTAGCAAGGCCTTTAATCAAGGAACAGAATTTTAGGAGATTCAAACCATCACAAACACTGGCTGTATTCCAATCTTGCTGTAACCTGAGCTGTGGTAAACGTCCCAGAGCCTTTAAAGTGCCCTATTCCATAGTGGAAGTTAAAATAGAGATGGTAAGGTAAGCAAGAAAATCTGCGCCTGCAGGTAGTCCTTACCGTTTCCATTTTGCCGAGCGTATTCCAGGGTTAACGCCTACCCCAGAACAAAGTGTAAGGCTGCCTGATACCACGAGTGTCCATAGGACTCCATGTAGCCCTGCGTCTCCCGGCCAAGAGCTCGGTGCAGTTGCCTACCCTGGAATATGCACAGTAAAATGGAGACGGTAAGGAAAATCTGCAGACACAGATTTTCTTGCTTACCATCTCCATTTTAGCAACAACAAAGTAATAGGGGCCCTCGTTTGGTGTGAAAGTGACACCAAATACCAATGATGACCGTTTTACTGTTAAAGCTGCAGGTATATCCAGAACATGTGCACATATTGTAAAGTCTTAGGCTAGGGTCAGATGAATGTATTTTTCGCATCGTTCATAAAAAAGTGCATCCGAACGCATGGACGTACTTTTCACAGAATACGCGATAGCGGTAATACGATGCGCAATTTTGGCCGTGATTTCATACCGATCCAAATCAGGAAACTTTGGGTGTCTGGACGTTATGTAGGCCGGAGATGAGCAGCGTCTGACGTCTCCTAATCACGCACACACGCCGCTATGCAGACGCAGCGCACTCTGTACGTCAGTACTAGCGGTTAAAGGTTCTTGCGAAATTGCGTTCGTTTGCTGCTTGCGTTGCGCGGCCGAACCTTCGTGCGGCCGTATTTCATGTGTGGGTCTGCGTTGGACGTCATTTGTTGCTACCATGTCCGTCATAAAGTGCGGGTAAATGCACGTTCGAACTGCGTTCGTCTGACCCCAGCCTTATGAGGCGCAATAATGAGGACCAAGAATGAAAGATGGTGTTACATGCTGATGTATAAACACAAACCTACAGAGAAATCCTAGGCTTCAGGGTGGCTACGAAATAAAGGGGCCACTTTTCCTGTTTGGCCCCATATGGGGAGTTTCTGGAGTGGGCATGAATATCACTATAAACTTGATTTAATTTCTGATTCAGATATAAATTTAAATGTAGCACTACTTAGTAGCACAAGTAAAAAAAAAACAAAGTGATAATAGCACTTTTTAGTGAAATTTATGTGAGATTGTATCTCATTACAGGTCACTTCATTGTGTTTTTATTATTTCACATGTATTTTTTCTATTTACGAGCTTACTGTTGTTTTCACAATTATTTCCACCTGTGAGATTTGCCTTGATGTGGCAGGTGGGCTTGCACTAGAAATGGTAATGGTAATTAAACCAAAAATCCCTTTTGTGTTGCAGGCTCTATAGCAATGGTCCTCAACCCTGTTACTCAGTGCCCCCTGACAGGTCAGGTTTTCCAGATATGTGAAGCACAGCACAGGTGATTTGATTTGCTGCTCAGTGATTGCAGGATTCAATATCCATTTATCCATGATAATCCTTCAAATCTGGCCTGTTAGTGGGCCCTGAAGACCAGGGTTTGGGACCGCTGCTCTGTAGGATTCTGATGAACATATGACAAAATATGTTTGTTTTTATTCTTTTTTTTGTACAAAAAAAAACAGTTAATGAAGGGTGACAATAAGCCAACCATAGGATTTACATGCAAAGTTCAATTGAACTAAGGTTGGCATAGTTAATTATCTAAAAAAACACCCACTGTAAAGACTTACAGGGTAATTCAAAGAGATCGAAAAGTCACCGCACGTTCGGTGACTTTTCATTCTCTTCAATTCGGTTCCTTTTGCCGATCCCATTTCGGCGACCCTGCGGTGTATTCAGCAAGCACCACATGGTCCCCGAATTGCAGGGAAAAGCTACCGCAAACCCGACGAAAACTAACCGCAAAACCCGGCGAATGCACGCCGAAAAACCGCAAAAACATCTGGATTAACCCGTCGAAGACGCCGGAAAAACCCGAGCCGATCACACGCAGCGAAACCGCCGGAAAAAGCTTTAGACCGCAGACAGAGGGAGGTGAATAAATTAGGAAAACAGTTTGTATGAATGTTTGAAAGTGAAAAGCTGTTTGCAAAGAAACTACTGAGCGAAAATATCTGAAATTTACATATGAGGTCCAGGGAATGATAATAAAAAGGGCTGTTACAGAAAAAATAAGTAAACTTAAAAAAAATTAAAACAATTAAAAAATCGGACTTTTAAAAAAAAAAAATCTGAAAAATGCTTAAAATATCCTATAAAATCTATAAATAAAGAGACTTTTTGCTGCAGAATTTTATAATGAACGGTTTATTAGATATTGAATTAAAACGGGAATTTTTTTAACATTGAAGCCTATGGGATCCTCCTGAATAAACTTGCCGAATTAAACCACCGAATGGCAGGGCATTAGGGGAACCTTTCACTGCTGGCTTGTGTTCTCTGAATAGTCGAAGCAGTGCATTTTCATGGGGATTTCACTGCCCTCGAACAGACACCGAACAGGCACCGTATGTTCAGGCAATTCGCCAGGATTTGGCGAATTGCCTGCTCTCTGGATAGCCGAATGGCCAGGAAAGGTAACCGAACGCTGATTTTCAGTGTTCGGTTACCTTTCTCAAGCAATTCAGATCTCTTTGGATAATCCTGTTAGTAATATATATATATATAGGCATCTGGACTAACACGGCCTAACTTATATATATATATATATATATAGAGAGAGAGAGAGACTCATCGATATTCAGCAACTTGGAGACTTCTTATAGGTTTTAAAATAAAATTTTAAACTTTATTCAGGTCGACGTTTCAATCCTGCCGGACTTTTCTCAAGACCTCGAGACTTCTTGAGAAGTCTTGAGAAAAGTCTGGCAGGACTGAAACGTTGACCTGAATAAAGTTTAAAATTTTATTTTAAAACCTATGAGAAGTCTCCGATTTGCTGAATATCGATGAGTCTAATGGAATATGCCTGATTCAAGCACCAGAGCAAGAATCTGATATTGAAAGTGTGCGGGGATCGAGCTTTTTATATTTATATATATATATATATATAAAAACACGACGGTTCTGCACTCACGGTTCACCACAAAGATTTAGCCTCACCCGGTGCTTCTGCGATGGCTTCAGTTAATATCAATATAGCAAAAATGCCAGCACTCCAGGGATTTTCCAAAGATAATTCCATTTATTCGTCCATAGACATCAACGTTTCAGCTCACCAAGGAGCCTTCATCAGGACAGAATAGATAGAGTTGCTGCGCAGGGGGAATTATCTCCCGTTTATGGCATAAATGTAAATAGATCTTTCCAAGAGTAGACGCTCAGTGGTTGTTGTGGGTTGCTGTAATGGTGTACTCCCGCTTGTTGAATGTGGGAAGATCAGAGAGAAGGGGTGAGGCCCCAGGTCCTTGGTGAATGCCCGCTGTGGTGGAGTGTTTTGTGTTTGTTTTTAAATACACAGGCAGCCGGCATGGCGCTTCCTCTACTGCCCTAAAGACGCACTTGATAGTGGCAACACAGCGTTGACACAAAAAGGAGGAGTCTGTAAGTATCTAGCGTTTAGTGTTGCTATGATACTCGATGTGTATCACCTAATGAGCTCTGGGGCTGGCGCATGCGCGCAGGGAAGACGCCGATGTTGAATGCCAGGGTGTGGTGAGTTAACCCTTTGATGATTGTATGTTTTATGTGTATAAAATGGTCCTGGTAACATTGTTCACTTGTATGTCCTGATGAAAGCCTCGGGGGGAGGCTGAAACGTCGATTTTTCTGGATTGAAATAAAAGAATCTTTACAGTCCTAGAGTGCCACCGTGATCTTGTGAGTTGCTACTTGAGTTGAGTTGAGTTGCTAGACATGTCTGTCCTGATGAAGGACCTGTCCTGATATATATTTATTTTGCAAGGAACAAACTCCAGGAAAAAAAAATATATCACAATTCAAAGGAGGCAAGCAATGCAAGACTATTGCATGTATAATAGCATTTGATCCATTTTAAACCTCTTATTAATTTTCACAAACAATTAGTAACCTAGATCTATATCAACAAACACTACTTTTAAAACAGAAGAACAATATGATATAATTGCACATAATCCACTATAATACAATACACACATATACAAATGGAAAGAGTAAAAGCTAAGCCTCATAATGCATGAATTATACAGTAATGGTGTTCTATATGTAATAAAAGAAATCAACATATATTAAGCCCTGTTTAGAAGTACAAAGATCATTGCTCTTGAATCCAAATAAGAAAACATATCATCCATTACATATTTATAATACAAGCAAAATGTAGCTTAAGTCCATTTGGCAGGTAATGTTATTTAGTTCATAAAAAAATACCGTTTTTGTTATGGACATTTTATGAACATAGAAGTTACTCTTATGATAACTAATATAAGGGTAATGAGGTTTGACAACTAAGGATGTTAAAAGCAGTTATCAGCTCTGGTGGCAGGGCCATTTTTCTATGCATCCAAAAAAGTCTCTCCTTGTTCTCTTTGGATTTTAGTTTTATGAAATTCCTGCATTTGTTGACTCTGCAACAAGTGATTGCAACACCAGCGCTTTGTGAATAATCCCTTATATTTAGAACTTCCCTTCAGTTTGTAATACATGCCCAGTGGTTCTAAAACTGATACAGGAAGCACTAGGTTTGCTCTATAGAGCCTTCTTTATATTGTTGACTCTTGTCTAGATATTGTTGACTCTTGTGTCTAGACGTCGGGATCTATTCTCGCCTGTACGGTTTGTATACTACTTTACACTCCAAATCTCCAGCCATTGGATTGCCTTTTCTACTTGCTGGTGTGCCTGCTCACCTACTTGAACCTGTAGCGGTTCTGAACAATGTACTTGATTTGTATAATCCCCATGTATTGATTTCCTGCCTTTCTTTATATGCTTGGCTCAATTGCATGGTATTTCTTTTGTTCTTTCATATCTTATTTATTATTTGACATTAAACACTGGAATATAAATCTCCAGTCAGACATTCTAATTCCAAGGACTGCATCCTGGGTTTAGATAAATCATGGAGAAATTGTAGGCTAAGATAAGAAAATTCATCCTGGAAGAAAAATGTCCAAGTATCTGATCAGTAATTTAAATAGTGTGAATGTGGAGGCAGCGCTTCTGTGTGCTTTAAGTATATATTAATTAAATAAACGTTAGAAAGGGGTGCCGCCGTGGAAGAATACAAAGTGTCCACACGCCTCCAAGGACACGACAGAACACGAAAAGCAAAAAGTATTCCAGGCGCACCTAAGCAGTAACTTACAGGGTTATCCAAAGAGATCTGAATTGCTTAAGAAAGGTAACCGAATGCTGAAAATCAGCGTTCGGTTACCTTTCCTGGCCATTCGGCTATCCAGAGAGCAGGCAATTCGCCAAATCCTGGCGAATTGCCTGCACATACGGTGCCTGTTCGGTGCCTGTTCGAGGGCAGTGAAATCCCCATGAAAAAGCACTGCTTCGGCTATTCAGAGAACACAAACCAGCAGTGAAAGGTTCCTCTAATGCCCTGCCATTTGGTGGTTTAATTCGGCAAGTTTATTCAGGAGAATCCCATAGGCTTCAATGTTAAAAATATTCCAGTTTTAATTCAATATCTAATAAACCGTTCATTATAAAATTCTGCAGTAAAGAGTCTCTTTATTTATAGATTTTTTTTAGGATACTTTAAGCATTTTTCAGAATTGTTTTTTTTTTTTTTAAGTTTACTTATTTTTTCTGTAACAGCCCTTTTTATTATCATTCCCTGGACCTCATATGTAAATTTCAGACATTTTCGCTCAGTAGTTTCTTTGCAAACAGCTTTTTACTTTCACATTCATACAAACTGTTTTGCTAATTTATTCACCTCCCTCTGTCTGTGGTGTCGGCTTTTTCTCGGCTTTTTCCGGCGGCTTCGCTGCATGTGATCGGCTCCTGCTCGGGTTTTTCCGGTGTCTTCGACGGGTTAATCCAGATGTTTTTGCGTGTTTTCAGCGTGCGTTCGCTGGGTTTTGCAGTTAGTTTTCGTCAGGTTTGCGGCAGCTTTTCCCTGCAATTCGGGGACCCTGTGGTGCTTGATGAATAGACCGCAGGGTCACCGAAATGGGATCAGCAACACGAACCGAATTGAAGAGAACGAAAAGTCACCGAACGTGCGGTGACTTTTCGAATCTCTTTGGATAACCCTGTTAGTATATTATTCCAAATACATTTTATATAGCAGCAATTTTGCGAAAGAAGTATAAATGTGTAGAGAAAGCGCTCTGAAATAGAATAAAAGTAACACTTATGTTTCAAGTTGTTATGAATTCTTATTCCTCCTTTTCGGTGTTGGATTCTTCCGGTTGAATACAGGATAGTTGCATGAATTCCTGGATAAGGAGGATTTGAGCATTGTCAAACGCTCTATATATATATATACAGACTTTTTATGTAAACGTTTTATTGACTTTTTTCTATCAGACACTACCCTACTGTTAAGGACACTTATTGAGGAAGCCGGTAGGCGAAAACGCGTTCTTAGTGATCCTTACCTAAGATTGTTCACTATTTTTTATGCTTTTATGCATTTTTATTGCCTTGCCATATGGCTTGTTTTTTATTGAAATCAATTAGTTTATACTACTAGAAACCTGATCTGCTGCTTATTTATATAAAAAAAAGTTTTCTTTTTCCTGCTCCGAGTACGCACTAGGAATATCTCCTCGCTATCCAGGAATTCATGCAACTATCCTGTATTCAACCCGAAGAATCCAGCACCGAAAAGGAGGAATAAGAATTCATAACAACTTGAAATATAAGTATTACTTTTATTCTATTTCAGAGCGCTTTCTCTACACATTTATACTTCTTTCGCAAAATTGCTGCTATATAAAATGTATTTGAAATAATATACTAAATTACTGCTTAGGTGCGCCTGGAATACTTTTTGCTTTTCAAGTATCTGATCAGCTACAAATCCCTGTTAACCTTTCAGAGTCCAAAATGTAACAGTCCCTCACACAAGGCATGGTTAAATGTGGCAGTTCATGTACGGTTACTGGGTGAGGAATCATTGGGGCCAGATAGCCATACTAGCAGGTTTTTCTTAAGTAGGAGCAATTTGGAAAGGCAACTCCATCCAAATATCTTTGGGGGCCTACAATTTGAAACCCAGGAAACCATCTGTAAGATTCTTGGCTATAGCTCTGTCGATCCTTCGCAAGACACACTATACAGACCTTGATCAGACGCCATTTCTCTCCGAGACTGAGCCGCGTGTTACCATAGCAACCCAGATGCCATTTCTCTCCGAGACCAAGCCGCGTGTTACCATACAAACCCACTGCAAACACAAGTAATCACGCTGGAAGGAGAACAGCTGCAGACATATCGGGTGCACGCTAACGACGTCACATACCCGTAAGTACACCACTATAAGAAGACGCTGAGCGGGTGAGTTCATTGCTCGTTTATTGATTCTATTCGTTTCAGAGCTAACCCTTCGTACTTCTATTTGAAGATCCTTATCTGACTGATACCCTGGCTACAGAACCTCCTTCCGTGTACCACGACCATCCCTGGATTCAGCCTGCCTAACGACCTCCTGCTACCTAGACCATTCTACAGCCTACCCCAACTCTTCTGAAGATATCACCAAGCCTGTACCCATCTTCTGGACTTTACAAATTCCGCAAGTAACTACAGTCGTCTCCTCTTCTAAGAATACGGTACAGCGCTTATCCAACTTACATATATATATATGTCCTTAAAGATCAACAATAAGAAGAGAGCTGATTAATACCTGGCGACACGGTTACCAGAGTGTTGGGCTGTGATACATATATATATTCCTCTCAACCCTGGTGTCTGCTCCGTACAGGCATATCATCTGCACGCCGGTTTCTCATCTATCCTTACCTATCCTGACACCATCTCCACGAGAGGTCCAGACATTGTTTAAAGTAGAACAATTGTAACCAAACAATTTTAAATGTGCAACATTACACTTGCGCATTCTCTCAAAGATACACTATAGGGTTAAGTAGTATGCGAGATCTAGTCTAGAGAATCGTGCTCAAACAATCAAAGAGTTGTGGGTCTAGGACCACAAGATGAATACCAACATATCAGTGGGTAGAAGTGTTCTACATCTTGAGCATCTTTTTTAGATATAGTTATGAGTGAAAGCAGAGAAGAGTGGGGGGATGCAGAGAGGAATGGTTTAGGGCTGAAGTGGGCTGTGGAACCTTTAGTAATATGAGGAGAGGAGGTGTAAAGAACGATTTCAGAGTAAGATGAGTAAAAAAGGAAGCAAGGCAGACCACATAACTGAAATAAAAAAAGAGTTTGAAACAAAATCCTAGTTGTATGTAGTCTTAAAGTCAGGGTAGGCAATGATGAGGATAGTCAAATAAGCAAGACAAGTCAGTCTCCTGGAAAATAGAAAAGAAATTGAGCAGATTATAGAACTGAAATTACAGGAAGACTGAAGGCAAAGTATAAAGCGACATGGGCTTTAAACATGATAGTTCTGAGAACGACCTGTGGGAATTATTAGATTTGTGCACTACAAAAAATTGTTTCGTCCAAATAATTTTGTAAAATATTTTTTGCAGTTCAAATGCAATTTTCATTTTATTCATGCCATGATTTGATTTGGATGAACTGAATCATGAAATTAACAATTTTCCAGCAGGCAACACTAGAGTATGGTGACAAGGAGGACTTCACCCCCTTCACTGTTAATATTAGTCCCTACTTGTAGAGCATGGCTGGTACCTAGGCGCTGGACAATGGCATGTTAACTCTCCAAGTATTTGTTTAATCACCCATGTGATGCCCTCGGATTGGGCGGCAATGGCGTTTCCCCCTCACTTTTTCTAATCGCACCCACACACCAGCCATGGATGGGAGCTGGCGGTGGACAATAACATGTTCAACCACCATGTCTATTGTTACCCACCCAGCTGATGTGGAGGGGTGGACAATAGCAAGTCTACGCCCTCCCATTTCTTTTTTTAAACCCCACTCTAAAACTACTCTGGTCTAGTATTTTTTGGACACACTACAAGTGATGACTGATTTAGATTGAACAGACATTGTGTGTGCGTGGGGTCAACTGGTGAGAGTCTATAGCTGTCAACACACCATAGAAATCAATCAATTGAACTGTAGCAGTCGAAGTTTTCACTGAGTTTGCAGAAATGACTATTTCCTGACCTTAACAACTTGTATAATCTTAATGCTATCATCTTTGTTAAACCATTTGATTGTTACTTTTTAATTGTAGGCTTTCAAGTACGATCTAAAATTTGTCTTACTTCAACAAACTACTCTTACCTAAGCAGCTATAACTATTAGCCTGCATATCAAAAAGGTGTTTTAACGGTAGCTGCAGATGACATTTCACAGAGTGTGCCCCTAGGTGACTCTTGTTCTGTTGTGCGTTACACTGTGTTTTTTTAATGTGATTACGTATTTTCTTAGTGACCAGTAAATAGTAACAGTCTTTAAAAGCATGAGATAATCTCATTCAGCCATCACCTTAAGGTCCATTACCTATTTGTAGCTCCCAGCATTTGTTTATTGATCTTGTAGCATGGTGACAAGTGCAAAGTGAGAAAACAAGGAACAAAAGCATGAGTTAACTCTTCTTGGGGAGGAATGTGACTGGGATGGTCTGAGACAGCATTTCTATATCAGTACTAAAATATTAGTCATGTTCCCATCATCATTGGAATCAAATTAGAATAACTGACAGCTGTACGTTCCATTGTGTTGCCTTCCATTATGTTTTTTACATCTCTGAGCATTCTTGGCAAAGCCTCCGTTGACCCTTTTTTAAGATGTAAACACGGTTAGCGGGTTAATCCTTTAATGTTCCGCAAATAATTTGCCATAACAATAGTCCTATTTTAGTCAGTCTATGTTTGCAAAATAAAAATATATATTCAGGCTGGGGAAGGGGTGTGTTATGCATTAAAAGCAATAATAAACACGACGTAGTAACGACAAATCTTTGAACAGACAATTGACTCAAACAAATTTATAAGAAGATAACACCACATGCCCCCCTGCCGTCTGATAGACTATTTGCCACAACACTGCAGCTAGTTGTCAAGAATCACATCTGACTTTAGCCTTGTGAGTTACATCCTATACTAGTGTATTCAGTTTACTTAAGGGCTTCTAACAATTAAAAAACTACTTCTAAGGTTGCAGTCACACGAGTGCACTGATTGCGCACAGAGCGTCCGTTGAGACGGATGCACTTTATAACGGATGAGATTGTGGTTAACATTCTATCAGTTACTTATGATGTACGTTGGAAAAAAAGAAAAGCTGTATGCGGGGGTGTCTCTACGTTCGTTGTAGCTTTTTCACGTTGATGCTATTTTGGCATCCATTGCAACATGCGATGCTCATGCGTGAACAAGTGTGCTGTTTTTCATTGACTTCTTTGAAAAGCTATGAAGGACAGAAAACAGTGCGGTCAGACTTTCATGCTAAGTGTGACTGCAGCCCAAGGCACCGAGTGCGTCTGTGTGACCGCTCCTCCCTGCATCCGTCACAGCTTTCTGACGGATCGACGGGGAAAGTCACACGGTGTAACGTGCGTAATAGTATCACATGTTACACCGGACGTGCTGAAACCCTCCCGTCAAAAAGCTACGACGGATGCTCGACGCCGGGGCTACAAAGCGCAATCCTCCATAGGAGGATCGAGCTTTGTAGCGCTGAGCACACTTACTGCGCTCAGCGAGGTGGCCACACGGGCGTCAGAGTGGAAGGAACGCCCACACTCACGGACGTTCCTTCTGCTCTCAAATGCACTCCTGCAACCCTGGCCTAAGTAGTTAAAAAACATCTAGAGAAAGACAGATTTGGAAAATCCAACCAGCAATCTGCAAGATTTTAGTTTTATTGTTATTAGTATGCGATTTGATTTGTTTATTCATGAGATAAAGTCATATAACAATTCTCAGTTTACAAAAACTTTGATTGGCAAATGCCATGTCCCAAATGTCGACATGATAAAAATACTGTGGGTTCATATCATGTGTGGGATATGCTAAACAAAGACAGTCAACGATAATCAGAGACAATTCATAGTAAGAGTTTGTTAGCAGGAAAGCTGAGCAACCTATAATAACGTTCCAACGTTAGAAACATTCTCAATAAACATGTGTTACAAAAATGGGGAAGTTCCAAAACAACGAGGATGTAGAAGAAGTATTGTAGTAAAATTAATCATTTGCAGAGCATTATAAGGTGTCATCATGAATATCAGAGTGACAATAGAATATCATATGGGCAAATCAATAAACCAATACAACAGGTTTAGTTTACAGATAGTGAGGGGAAAATTATTTGATCCCCTGCTGATTTTTTTTTATTGTAATAGATTTTATTGAATATTTTGTGCTGTACATATGTCATATACAGTGGGGCAAAAAAGTATTTAGTCAGCTACCAATTGTGCAGGTTCTCCCTTCTTAAAAAGATGAGAGATGCCTGTAATTGTCATCATAGGTACACTTCAACTATGAGAGACAAAATGAGAAAAAAAAAAACAGAAAATCACATTGTCTGATTTTTTTAAAGAATTTATTTGCAAATTATGATGGAAAAGAAGTATTTGGTCAATATTAAAAGTCCATCTCAATACTTTGTTTTATATCCTTTGTTGGCAATGACAGAGGTCAAACATTTTCTGTAAGTCTTTACAAGGTTTTCACACACTGTTGCTGGTATTTTTGCCCATTCCTCCATGCAGATCTCCTCTAGAGCAGTGATGTTTTGGGGCTGTCGCTGGGCAACACGGACCTTCAACTCCCTCCAAAGGTTTTCTATGGGATTGAGATCTGGAGACTGGCTAAGCCGTTGCCCGGGCGATGTGTTTGGGATCATTGTCCTGCTGAAAGACCCAGCCACGTTTCATCTTCAATGCCCTTGCTGATGAAAGGAGGTTTTCACTCAAAATCTCATGATACATGGCCCCATTCATTCTTCCCTTTACACGGATCAGTCGTCCTGGACCCTTTGCAGAAAAACAGCCCCAAAGCATGATGTTTCTGCCACCATGCTTCACAGTAGGTATGGTGTACTTTGAATGCAACTCAGCATTCTCTCTCCTCCAAACACGACGAGTTGAGTTTGTAGCCAAAAGTTCTACTTTGGTTTCATCTGACCATATGACATTCTCCCAATCCTCTTCTGGATCATCCAAATGCTCTCTATCAAACTTCAGACGGGCCCGGACATGTACTGGCTTAAGCAGGGGGACACGTCTGACACTGCAGGATTTGAGTCCCTGGTGGCGTAGTGTGTTACTGATGGTAGCCTTTGTTACTTTGGTCCCAGCTCTCTGCAGGTCATTCACTAGGTCCCCCCGTGTGGTTCTGGGATTTTTGCTCACCGTTCTTGTGATCATTTTGACCCCACGGGGTGAGATCTTGCGTGGAGCCCCAGATCGATGGAGATTATCAGTGGTCTTGTATGTCTTCCATTTTCTAATGATTGCTCCCACAGTTGATTTCTTCACACCAAGCTGCTTGCCTATTGCAGATTCAGTCTTCCCAGCCTGGTGCAGGTCTACAATTTTGTTTCTGGTGTCCTTCGACAGCTCTTTGGTCTTGACCATAGTGGAGTTTGGAGTGTGTCTGTTTGAGGTTGTGGACAGGTGTCTTTTATACTGATAACAAGTTCAAACAGGTGCCATTCATACAGGTTACGAGTGGAGGACAGAGGAGCCTCTTAAAGAAGACATTACAGGTCTGTGAGAGCCAGAAATCGTGCTTGTTTGTATTGTACTGTAGGTGACCAAATACTTATTTTCCACCATAATTTGCAAATAAATTTTTTAAAAATCAGACAATGTGATTTTCTGGATTTTTTTTCTCATTTGGTCTCTCATAGTTGAAGTGTACCTATAATGACAATTACAGGCCTCTCTCATCTTTTTAAGAAGGGAGAACGTGCACAATTGGTGGCTGACTAAATACTTTTTTGCCCCACTGTATAAGGCTAGGGTCAGACGAACGCATTTTTCACGTCTACCGTCGAAAAGTACGTTGCTGCGTCTGAACGTATTTTTTCACGGAAGACGCGATAGCGGTCATACGATGCGCAATTTCAGCTGTGATTTTTTACAGATCCAAACCAGGAAACTTTGGGTGTCTGGACGTGATGTTGGCCGGACATGAGCAGCGTTTGATGTCTCCTAATCACGCACAGACGCTGGTATGCAGACGCAGCGCACTCTGTACGTCAGTACTAGTGGTTCGACGTTCTTGCAAAAATGCGTTCGTTTGCCGCTTGCGTTGTGCGGCCGAACTTTCGTGCGGCCGTACTTCGTGTGTGGGCCTGCGTTGGACGTCATTTGCTGCTACCACAGCCGTAATAAAGTGCGGCTAAACGCAGGTTCGCACTGCGTTCGTCTGATCCCAGCCTTAACAGAAATGGTAAAGAAGTATATACATTTAGGTCGGCCGCAAATAAGGGATGCAATGAAAACATATATGCCGCATAGCACATGTTTATAATAGAGCTCGAAAAGCACAATATTTTCAGAAAATAAAAGGTGAATAAGAAAGTAAAATGTAAGGATATAAAGAAAAGGGGGTGGAAAGGAGAGGGGTGGGGTAAGTGGCGTGCATTAAGAGGGGCAACATGTTGGCTGACGTAACAGAAAATCAGGGATTGGTTGGAGGGTCTCGGGCAGTGAGCACATACAGGCAGAGGGGAAGTTATGTGAGGGGGCGTGTCCCTGCTGATTTTGTACGTTTGCCCACTGACAAAGAAATGATCAGTCTATAAATTTTAACAGTGAGAGACAGAATAACAACAAAAACATCCAGAAAAAAGCATTTCAAAAAAGTTATAAATTGATTTGTATTTAATGAGTGAAATAAATATTGGATCCCCTATCAAAAAGATTTACTGCTCCCACATGTCTTTTATACAGGTAAAAAGCAGAGATTAGGAGCACTCTTTTAAAGGGAGTGCTCCTAATCTCAGTTTGATAGCTGTATAAAAGACATCTGTCCACAGAAGCAATCAGATTCCAAACTCTCCACCATGGCCAAGACCAAAGTGTTGTCCAAAGATGTAAGGAACAAGATTGTAGACCTACACAAGGCTGAAATGGGCTGCAAGACCATCGCCAAGCAGTTTAGTGAGACGGTGACAACAGTTGGTGCGATTATTCGCAAATGGAAGAAACACAAAATAACTGTCAATCTCCCTCGGTCTGGGGCTTCATGCAAGATCTCACCTTCTGGAGTTTCAGTGATCATGAGAACGGTGAGGAATCAGCCCCAAACTACATGGAAGGATCTTGTCAATGATCTCAAGGTGGCTATGACCATAGTCACCAAGAAAACAATTAGTAACACACTACGCCGTAAAGGACTGAAATCCTGCAGCACCCGCAAGGTCCCCCTGCTGAAGAAAGCACATGTACGCAGCCACCCAGTGTAATTGTTCCTGGTAAGGGTATAAATATAAACCTAAATAGTTCTTGGTGTATAATTTGGAATACAAAATATATATTGATGACCCTGGGAGGCCAGGAGACCGTGGGAGGCCACTGCAATATTCTTAGGGGGTAACCCATATCAATAAAACAATAGCAACGTCATTGCCACAACCATCTATAACACATTGTTGCACAAGTAAAATGATACTTCAATCATACCAGACTCATGGAGATGGGGGATTTTGTGCCCCTTGGTAGTAGATAGTTCAGAGTGGATATGATGAGTGAATGTACTCAGTGCTGCCCAATGTGTTATAGATGGTTGTGGCTATGACCTTGCTATTGTTTTTATTTATACAATAAACGCTATGTTTTAATAACTGCTACTACTATTAGTTTTGTTATATAAATATGTGGTGTTATACCATGTTACTCAATGGTAAATTTTGTATATTTTTGATATCTCAAAAATATACAAAATTTACCATCGAATAACATGCACCACGGAGTTCGTGGTCTATAAAATTATTTGTCACTATGGACTCTGCTACATCGGGAAAACAGACATTACCCTAAGGGAACATATCCGGGATCATCGTTCATCTATTTGGACAGCGTACAGGGATGGCAGCAGCGACAAACCAGTCGCTAGACATTTTTTTGAGAAAAACCACCAATTGCCGGCAAGTTTATGGCAATCGATCATGTGCCACCCCCAAGGAGGTGAGGGGACCGGGGCAATCTTTTGCTCCGTAGAGAAGCCTACTGGATAAAATAACTTGATACTTTGCAGCATCGGGG
Source organism: Leptobrachium leishanense (assembly GCA_009667805.1). Classification (NCBI taxonomy): domain Eukaryota; kingdom Metazoa; phylum Chordata; class Amphibia; order Anura; family Megophryidae; genus Leptobrachium; species Leptobrachium leishanense. The sequence goes on from CM019066.1 coordinate 291,921,487, forward strand.
TCTCAAAGAGAGTTTTTCATTACAGATGTTTGTTTAAGTTCCGTTTTCACCTGTTGTTACCACAGATCTTGTAATTCGCTCTTTTTCTAGTTAATTATTGTCTGTACCACAGTTGGTGGAGTGGTTCAACAGATTTTTTTGATACCCTCCGAGACTTAGGAAATTCCAATTCTTGTACATTGTTGGCGTAGGGCTAACATCTATGGGATATACAGGGCTATTCAGAAAGAGGTGAAAACCTTGAGAATGACTGGAGAATTGAAAATTCTAGGTCAAAATATTCAAACCAGAAAAATTCTCCCATTTATCTCACTTCCAAATTGGCTATTTGGTCTAGATTGTTCTCTTCTCCTGCCCGTTCAAGGTTTTCACCTCTCTCTGAATAGCCCTGAGAGATACAATGGGGACCCAGGTTAAAACAGACTATTGATATAACATAATTTTGTAATAAGGTATATGCAGTCCGACATCTAAAAATTCTTCCTTTTCCTTGATTTGCTTTTAACAATGTATTACCTTGGGTCTAAATTGCATCTAAAATGCCCTCAGTAGGGCAGTGGGCGGGACTACTTAGTAATTCCTAAATGGTAACTTTGTTTACAGTGGTTACTTAGTGTTACGAGGCGTGTTCGGTTCTGGTATGAGCCCAGCAGGCGGCGACACAGAGGGGAGGCCAGACAGTGAGAACAACTGTAATCCACAGGTAGACAGATGGGTACTGGATACCTAGGATAAGCTGGTACAGGAAGAGCAAGTTTGCACACAACCAAGTGACCTCAGTCAGGGAGAACAATGCAGACCCACTGCTGGCTGGGTCTCTCTGCCTTTTAAGGAGGCTTAAACACAGATAGGCCTCAGCTGGAAGTCCAGGGCTAGAAAGGAAAGACCCAGGCTGGATCTCCAGGAGCCTGGTCCAGGTGCAGAGCCTGGGTAAAACCTGGAACGGAATCCAAGAAAAGGAGGATACATGGCAAAGTTCTAAGATCCAGGTGTGCAAGACAGGTACACGGGGTGGACCGTGACACTTAGGTGTTGGTCCACCCACAGGTGACGTGCTGACGTCATAGAAACATAGAAAAATGTCGGCAGATAAGAACCTTTCGGCCCATCTAGTCGGCCCATCTAGTCTGCCCAATTATATGGATACTTAATTGGATTGAGTAATCTACGGCACAGGGCGTGCCGCTGGCACCGGTGAAGGGCAGCACGGAGGGTGAGTTCACATGTTGGTATTTAAACTGTGCATTAAGTTGTATTTTTTTTATCCTGAAGAAAGCTTGTGGGAAACAAGCTGAAATGTTGATAGATTAAATTTTATATTGTTTGATAAGTCCATGGAGTGCCGCTATTTAGAGGAGTATTTATGCAGCCTAGCGTGACACAGGGCATAGGACTTGGATCCTTAGTGCTAGATTCCAGCGGGGACTATATATATATATATATATAATATATATATATATATATATATTTAGTTATTTTTCTTGGCAACACCACGCTATTCCTTCTTCTTTCCTTTTCTTCCATGCTACATTGGAATGAAACCCCTTGTATAAAGGATTATAGAAGAGATTCTAAGTGAAACCATTTGTTTAAACCTGACCTAATGTTTGCCTAAATCAATAAAGTAGGAAAGCAACTCAGACTGCTTTCACCCAGAAACAGTGGCCACAAATGGAATGTCATGGACGTTTCCTGTGAGAGATACAACATCCACGATGATCATTTCAGTCTACTTAGACCGCGTTAAGAGGGTGTAACTAATACCCCTCTAGGTACCTCATGCAAGGGGTATACATATTGATTACCCTCTAGACTCACAGTGACCAAAATCACGTTTATGAGAGCACTGAGAATGGGCAGTGGCATAAGTGGCCTACCCTTTGGTGAGTCCCTGCTCAGGTTTCATAAGGTTTAACCTCGATGGAGCCATTACAGAGACCTGAGCTAAAACACCCCATAAGGCAGGCCACTAGCGCTGTTACCCGTTCTCAGACATGTTTTTGTTCTTCATGTAGACATTACAGAACTAGATTGGTGATGCTTCTCAATGAAATAAGTTCAGGCTGCAAAACAACTCATGGGTATATAAATCTGCATGAATCAACATTCTTGTACATAGCACCTGCTATGTTTCCCCTTTGATTGAAGGAAAAAGTAAAAAAAAATACATGATTTAGTCACATCTCTAAACCAAACTATAGTGGTGGAGGTTGTATATTTTACTCTTAGGGTAGTAGTTAGCGTGTTCAACGTGCGAGATAAGACACCACAAAACTGGAATCTACTTCTCAGGAAATTAGAATTGCACATATTATAATTCTCATTGAAAACCAGATTTCCTCTCTTTGTGCAAACAAATGTGATGCTTAGGGTACCGCAAACACAAATTCGCTCCTCAGCTTAGGTCTGATCTTTCCCCATATGCAGCATATTGCTGTGCTGATAACAATAGTGCTAACCTTTGCAGTTTTCAGTATAAATACAATGTATAGAACGTGACACAATCACAAAACAATGGTTCCAGACACAGATTCCAACGGATCTGGTTGACATCCAGCAAATAATATTGAAAATAAATACAATACGGTGAAGGTACATTTTGGGTATATTCAATGGCATTCAAGTATACAAAGATGCAACTTTTCATCTCATTGACTGAGTCTTTCCCAAGTGTAGCTTGAGAAAGGATCAGAACGCGGGCTGATACATTATAACTTTGTATACTGGAACTCCATTAATATTTCCCCCATCCTATTAAAAGATGTGACTAACAGATGAATCATATCAGGATACAGATCTCTAGAAAAAGAGAAAGGCTCCTCTCTGACTAGTTGTAACGGAATCCCTTGATCCTTACATGCAGACACGGCCTAACCTACATTGCCGGTCTTTAGAATAGCTGGAGAGCTATACAGGACAGACACACAGAATATACAAAGTCAAAAGCAAGCCGAAGACAGAACCAGAAAGGGAAATCATAAATCAGTAATATCATAACAAGGGTATCAAGATCGCACTGGTCAGGAATAAACCACGACAGGGCAATGAGATTAACTGTACCAGCTGGAGGGAGTAGAGGTAACATCACTGCTCTATAACCATGGAGAACCGGGTTCAAATCCTGCCCAGTGCACCTCTCCAGTAAGTGTCCTTGGGCAAGACACCTAACGGTACACACTTGCCTACAACACAATATCGGCTGTAGAGTCCAGTGGTAACGTCTCTACCCATTCAACCGTGGAAAAGCAAGTCAAAATCCTGCTCAGCACATCCCTCCAATACAATTGTGGAGAAGTCTCGACTTTATGAAAAGCGGGTTCAACCTAACCACCAGGTTGCTGATCTACAATCATGGAAAGTCGACCCGATCCCACTCAGAAGATGCCACCAGCAAGAGTCCTTGGCCAAGACATCTAACAATATGGATGTGCCTACCTCACAAAAATATTTGTACTTCTCATAATTTGTAAGTTCCCTTGGGAACAGGGTCCCCCTGAATCAGGATGTATCATCCATGTGTGGTATTCCAGTGTATCAACCTCTTGTACACTGATCTTGTAAAGCGCTGTAGAATTTGTGGTGCTATATAAAAAAGGATAATAATAATAAAAATCCAGTGTTATCACCTCGGTCACTTATCATTTTGCAATATCAGTCGGGGGCCGGCCAGAGAGCAGCGAAGATGACATTACACTAGTGTTGAAGCAAGGGAAATTGAATTAGATCCATTACATGACCTACCATCTTCATTACAGAAGATTGGACAGGAACAAATTCAGAGATATTCAGTTGCACAAACCAAATGACACTATAATATATAATATATATATTTTATTGATGAGCAGAATGAAGAAAAGTAAACATTTTAATCTTCCTGGTATGATTCATTGGGCTCTTCCATTTATGCAGAGAATGAGGTTGCTCAATGTCTTACACAAACCAACCTATTCTAAAAGTCCTGCATTGAAATATAGCTAATGTATATGCCTAGCAAAAAATCTACAATTCGGTACAAGTGCGACGCTAGATCCTACAGCCATATCAGTGTGCTTGGGTTACAGTAAGGGCATGGCTAGCTTTATATGCCTGTGTGAAAAAAAGGTGATATACTGCGGTCATTATTAGTGCATGGATAGATCTGAATGCCAGCAAAGGGGGAGGTGGTATATGGGAAATATGGTATATCAATATATTAGGGAACTGTTTGATTTGTACGTCGTGATTTACAATGGATTGCAAATCTGGAAAACTTTGTGCAATGTAAGTGCTCAGCTCCACCTACGTGTCCAAGTGATTATGTAATGGTATTGAAAGAAAAAGGATTTTCTCACTTAGGGGCAATTATTATGTATTTGATACTTTGATTTTGCCACTGTGATGTGCGTCACTACGGACTTGGGGTGCATAGACCTGCAGATGTATTTGAGAGGTGCAGGCCTGATGTTCCATATTGTTTCCTTGCCCTCTCTTGTGTGCAGAGTATTTGTGTAATCTGTGTTATGTACGAATAATGTTATTATCTATCGGTATAGGTCTAGGTGTATCTGCTGTTATCTGCTGATAGGTGGGCAGGCTGGGTTTGTGCATATTTGAGTAGTTTGTTAATTTGTCTTGTCAGGCAAACACTGCCCCATTATATGATGTTTTAGACTGAATCTGTTTACCATCAACGACTGTCATTGTCCTGTCTAGGAATGTTGAGCAAATGTCTATCCCATTATCTGTCCTAGTCTAATTATGTCTCCCAACATTTTCTAGGGGAGGTTTTGAATAGGTGTATATGTAAACAACCCATGTTTGACAGCATAAATATCTATGCCTGTTCCATTTTGACCCTGAAAACCTTCAGATAAACAACCTCGTCTTATTTCTGGGGGGAGCCAGCAGGCTCACTAGGTGTCCCAGTCCTTAAGCTGTGTCTGAGGACTGGTGGAAGGTACGGGTGTCTGCCTGGGGAAAACACAGTGGGGGGGGGGGGCTGGCAAGTAAGTGGTATTGACAGATGTGTCTCGGTTGGGTTACTGAAATCTGTTACAGCCACCTCTAGCATGAAGTCCAAGAAACCAAAAAGTACCAGAACTCGTGGGCTCTGTTATAGTGTCTTTTTCTTGGATGCGTTAGACACTACGATGCCAGCAACGTTTCAACCTACTGGCTTCTATCAGCTTGGTAGAAGCCAGTAGGCTGAAACCCTGCTGACACCTTGGTGTTTATGGCATCCAATAAAAAGACACTTCAACAAGGTTCAATTTGGTTTCTCATATAGCTGGTATGTCAGTCAGTGTGAGAGAGCGGATATTAGGCAGCGGGGTGTATTATTATTTAGCCATTTCATTCTAGTTTAACAATATTTTAGCTTTTTTAGCTGAAAAGATCAGGTTTACGGTAAATCTTATGCTCTCTTGAGATACATTTTTCTGTTGAAAATAGTGTAAAAACTCACTAGCATACATTTATTTTGATTTATTGTTGAGATGTGTTTAGGCTTCACTTTGAATATCCTGTGCACTGTAATTCCCATCACACTCACTCATGTTTTGCTGGGTTTGTGTATGTCTGTAAATGGAAAATATATTTTGTGTGATAGCATTTTTTTTATAGTATAACAAATATTTTCAGAAAGAAGAACTCTTCTGTTATCTCAGTTTTAAATAATGTTAACTATAACATATATATGTGGTTTTAATTCAATTAAATTCCCTATCAATTTACATCACAATATCTGTATAGTTAATTCAGGTTTTCTACACTTTACCGAAATACTTCTTCCCGGTATAAGCTTGACGTAGTTTGTGGCCTCCTGTCTCTTCCTGAGAGGAAGGTGTAAATGAGTCAACGCTTACATAAACCCCGTGATATGGTGATTAAACAAGAAGTCCCCGACTGAAAAGAGAAAACACTAGTCTTATTGTGATACATCAAAAAACAGGAGGTTACAGGGTTCATTTGCATTATCAGTGTAAGGTGGTGTATGGTGCTATAGTGTTATTAGAAACAAAGAATCAATACATTTAAAAGGATACTCTGGTTATCATTAGTACATTATTGTAATTAATTGTTCATGGTCTGATAAGTGTCACTTCCGTCACTCTAGCTGTCTCTGGCGGACATGAAATCCCTTCAATGCAGTGGCTTCTATTTCCTTTGAAGGCTGTCAATCATCTCCCACTGCCTTTGGAAGCCTTAACTGAAACCAAACGCTTGTGTCTGTAAATGCTGTCCCGTTGTGAGGCATTTGATTGGCTACAAACACCCTAGTCACATGTATGTCAATTGTCAGAGCCATCAACCCAGCAGAGCACCAAGAGAAAATGTGACAGGGGAGAACAAACAATAAATAGTTGGGGAGAGGATCAAGGCGAGGGACAGAGGGTGTAAATAAAAAGCCAGTGTGCCCTACTGTCAGGATTCCAGGCCTGAACTTCAAGGGAGTCCAGGGAAGTCCGGTAGATAAACTGATCCACGCAAGCTCTTACCTTAGCCTGACACTTCCATTGTATCCGGTCCAGGACTTCCCTGCGGCCTGCGATATCTCTGACCACCTGATCATCAGAGCAATGACCCTCTCCCTATTTAAGGGCACTCAACAACAGAGCTCTGCTAAGATAGTGGAGTCCCGAGTATGGAGTCAGTACTGCTCCTCTAGATGGTATCCCGCGGTCCAAGCCTGCAGCGTGTCCAGCATGATTCCCATCTTGCCCAGCTGCTTTGCGTCCAGCCTGCTCCCCAGCTGCTGTGCATCCAGACTGCTTCCCGTGCTACCCAGCTGCTGTGCATCCAGCCTGCTTCCTGTGCTGCCCAGCTGCTGTGCGGCCAGCCTGCTTCCTGTGCTGCCCAGCTGCTATGCAACCAGCCTGTTTCCCGTGCTGCCCAGCTACTGTGCGTCCAGCTTGCTTCCCGTGCTGCTGCGTGTCCAGCCTGCTTCCTGTGCATCCAGCCTGCTTTCTGTGCTGCACAGCTGCTGTGTGTCCTCACCTAATGGGTTAGTATGCCACGTCCTGGGGGTCCCACCAAGTCTCAATGCCGGGTGCTACCCTGACACCTACCCTCTATTTATAGCCTAGAGCAGGGCTATTAAAATTTGGCCTCCAAGATATTGGCCTACAAGTCCCAGAATTCTTTGAATGTAACAAACTGCCAGGGTATCATGGGAGTTGTAGTTTCAGAAATATCTGGAAGGTTGGCGTCTGACAGCCGTGGCCTACAGTGTTCCATCAATATGAAAACAGCTTTATAAAGTGAGCAGTAAGAGGGGACAGCATTAATCTGATTAAACCGAAAGTATTATACAGAGCACACGCTATATGCTACTTAAATATAAATGGACACTCTGGGCCCTATTTCCTATTTTGCTCTAACATGGGGACGCTAACGTGGAAAATCAGCGCCTGCAGATTTCTCCGTAGCATCCCCATGTCACCGCGATATTCCAGGGACAGACGCTAGCTCAGCAGCTTGCCCCAGAACGCAGTGCTAACCTCTGGGATAGTCGCGGTAGCGCTTCTGCGCCGCTGCGAGTATCACCTCCCAGAATCCATAGGACTCCATTGAGGGTTGCACTTCCAGGACCGCAACGCCACGGAGTGATCGTGGAGGGAGACGGGAACTATTTGTTCCAATTCTCATTCTGCTCCCAGTGAGAAGTGGCAGATCAGACCAACGTTCTCGTTGTGTGATGAGAGGTGAGTATGGGATTCAAGGGGGGGGGGGTGTTTAGCGGGGTGCTACATGATTCTGCAAATCCAGTTTTTGAAGGTCCTGTAAATACAACATAGTGCTGCCAAGGGCATAACAATCAATTACACATCATTGTCAAAAAAAATCCTTATAGAGGTCATCATTTGCAGTTTAGAATATATACATAAACAATCATATACTGAAACAACAATAAAACAATTCTCTCTCTGGTTCTGTAACAACAAATCAGTTACCCTAAAACAACGTTAATTTATATACACATACATTCATATATACTAATTATATTAAGTCGAGCAAGGCGTTTCAACAGTGCTGAAAATGTTTACAGGAAAATGAAAGGGTAAATAAAAGTATTTGCGCACTAATACCTGTCAGAAAAAAATCCTATATCCATTACACAAACTTTACCTTTCACCTAAATCACACAAACTGCCCGGCGGTATCAAAGTCTACTCATAAAGGCCTATTTACTCCATACAAAAAAGAGAGATTGAAAAAAAAAACGGCTTTATATGTACATTCTAGCATTGCATACTTCCAGCTTATAATATTTTCAGGGTTATTCAGAGAGAGGTGAAAAGCAGGAGAATGACTGGAGAATGAAAAATTCTAGGTCAAAATAGCCGATTTGGAAAGTGAGATGAAAGGGAGAATTTTTCTGGTTTGGCTATTTTGACCTAGAATTTTTCATTCTCCAGTCATTCTCCTGCTTTTCACGCTCTCTGAATAACCCTGTTTGCTTTTTACAGGTCCTCAGGTCTGTTCATAATTGGATAAGGGATTTGGGGACCTTTTCCTCTATGTCCAATTTTTTTCTGCCTCTCGGACAACAGAGAAAAGATTCCATTTGCAAAGTCAACAAAATCCACTTCCACCCATGGGGGGGGGGGATTAAACTAGGGTCTGTGCACACACAACAACCAGGCCCTATGCCTGCCATACCCTTATTCACCCTGATTCCACATAATACAATGTTGGTGGGTGTGCAACAATCCATAGCATGTTCTTATTCATTACACAAATTGCACTGTAATATTCATAAGACTTGTGTAAGATTCTTATTAAAGCATTCCAATGAACCATTGTATGCAGATAAAGATTAAGGTCAAATCTAGTTAGACAATACATGATTCTGATGCTGGAGGCCATGTCCTTTATGCCCATGCATTTCAAGGATAGGTACATTTAAATGCATCCAAAGGACTCTATTCACTAGCCAGCAAATGTAATGAGATGGCAACTGGTTTGCCGGCTGGGTGGAGTAGAGGTAACATCACTGCTCTATAACAGTGGAGAGTGACTGTGGAGGCAAAGGTTCAAATCCTGGCAAGAGCACCTCTCCAGTAAGTGTCCTTGGGCAAGACACCTAACGGTACATACTCGCCACCCAGGACATACTTGAAAACTAGAGAAATCTCAATGTATCCTTCCTGGTAAAATCCCTTCAAAAAAAAAAAAAAGCAAAAAACTGGTTTGCTGTACAAGACATATGTATATGATCCTCCATGCTAGCTCAGACTAATAGTAATTGAGGCCAGATCACTGATATCTATGTAAACCATTTCTCCTTTCTTTTATGACTCATTTCTCTCTCCAATTCACTTCTCTATTTTGGTTTCACTTTGTTAGTGTAAAATTACTGGAGACTGCCTTATATGTTTCATCTCTAGCCACATGTGGAAACTATTTTACAAAGGGGGGGGGGTCTGTCTATTAATGTGTACATTAGCGAACCAGTTTAAAGTCTCAAGGTGCTTCTATTCAATGTCTCATAATAAATCTACAATAGCAAACTACACTTAGGTCTATATATACTTGGACACAGGCACAATTTTAGATTTTTTCCAGGTATTTACCAAAACATATTCAAGCTATAGTTTCATAATGGTCATGAGCTGAAGGTGCACACTTTCAGGTTTAATTTGAGGGTATGTACATCCAAATTGGAGGAAGGGTTTAGGAATTACAGCTCTTAAGAGTAGCCACCCCCCCCCCTTTTTCAAGGGACCAGAAGTGATTGGACAATTGAATCAAAAGCTGTTTCATTGCCAGGTGTGGCTACTCCTACATTATTCATTCATCAATAAGCAGGCACAAGGTCTGAAGTGTGGTATTTGCGTTTGGAATCCATTGCTGTGAACTTACATCATGCGTTCAAAGGAGCTGTCCATGCAAGTGAAACAGACTTTGTAAGGCTTCAAAAACAAAACAAATCCATCGTATTTATTTATTTATAAAGGATTTTACCAGGAAGGATACATTGAGATTTCTCTCGTTTTCAAGTACGTCCTGGGTTCATTGAACATTAAAATGTTACAGTTGTTACAGAAATACAAAGTAATACAATGCAAGATATAAAAAAAAAACACAAATATACAGATTAACAGAAAATAAATATTTAGGAAATAGTCTTTATGTTACATGTTTACAGGTGCATTCCGTATTGAGGTATGTTAATAGGGAGCTCTTGAGTGACTTTAGACTAGGGGAAGATTTGATGGCGTCTGGGAGGTTATTCCATAACTGTGGTGCTCTGTAGGAAAATGAGGACCGAGACACTGTCTTTTTGTATTGTGGTATTGCAAGTAAGGTGCTGGTCCTGGATCGGAGGTTATAGGTTGAGGGTACTGCTGGAGGAAGCAGTCTATTCAGGTAGGGTGGCTGCTTCCCAGAAAAGCTCTTAAACACCAGGTTGGAAAGGTGAAGGGTACGTTTAGACTACAGCGACGGCCAGTTTAGCTCTTTTAACATGTCACAATGGTGGGTCATGTAGTTACATTGTAGCGCAAAGCGGCAGCATGAGTTATACAATGTGGTAAGTTTCTGAAGGTGTGTTTGCGGGGCCGCTGCATACACTACATCTCCGTAATCAATAGCTGGCATAAGCATTTGTTGTACAATTTGCTTTCTTACCGTGGGGTGCAGGCAGGATTTGTTTCTGTACAGGGCACCTAGTTTGGGGTAACGTTTAGATGAGTTTTTTGATGTGGGGGCCAAAGGATAGATTTGGGTCTACCCACATACCTAGATATTTGAGAGAAGTGACTGTGGTCAGCGTGCCATTTGATTTTGTCCCCACACATAGATGGGGATTTTGCAATTTATGTAGTTTAGGTGCTGTTCCAAAGAGCATCGTTACGGTTTTGTTAGTATTTTAAAAAAGTTTGTTGTGTTTGATCCACTTTTCTACCTCTGTGAATTGTTCTTGCAGCACGGCCTCCAGCTGAGGGAGATTTGGTTTGCTGGTATAGATTACGGTGTCGTCTGCGTACATGTGTACAGTTGAGGCTTTGCAGATGTTAGGCAGATCATTTATGAATATTGTAAATAGCAGGGGGCCGAGTATCGAGCCTTGGGGTACACCGCAAGTGACTGGGAGGGGGAGGGAGGAGCTGCCAGAAATAGACACATATTGCGACCGATCAGATACATATGATTGAAACCAGGTTAGCGTGCGATCACAAATACCAGAGTCTTTAAGTTTTTTTAACAAGATGCCATGGTCTACTGTGTCAAAGGCTTTGGCAAAATAAAGGAAGATGGCTCCAGTTAGGTTTCCTTGTTCCATGCCAGCTTGGATATCATTGCAGACTTTTAAAAGGGCGTTTGTAGTTGAGTGATTTGGACGAAAGCCGGATTGATCCGTGGTTAAGTAGTTCCAATATTGATAATAATCACGTAATTGTGTGTAGACGCATTTTTACAAACTTTTTGACATTACAGGGTGCAATGATATCGGACGGTAGTTGGATACCAAAGTACTGTCACCACTTTTATGGATAGGTACCACTCTCGCAGTCTTCCAGAGTTTGGGTATGTATCCAGTCGCCAGTGATTCATTGATTAGGGTTGCGACAGGATTTGCAATTGCCGGCGCACTGATTTTCAGCAGCAATGCTGGTATTTGATCAGGTCCAGACTGGTATTTCATTTTTTGGTTACGTAGAAGTTTAGTAATGACACTAACAGGCACTGGTCTAAAACTGAACTCCTGTCTGATACAGGGTCTTTGCACAGTTGGAGGGGCCTGACCTGCGTGCCTCCTTTCTGATTGCATGTCATTTCCTAGCTTAGCAATCAGGGTGGTGGCATATCCAACAATATAATCATTAAAGGCATTTGCTACATCTAGGGGGTGTTGCAGGGTTTGGTTGTTTACTTTGACAGCAGCCGGCTGGGTGTGGACAGGGGGTGCTTGTATGTCACTTATGGTTTTCCAAAAGTTTCTAGGGTTTGATATGTTATTGTTTCGATTTTCATTGAAGTAATGGGCTTTCGCCATTTTTGTTTGTTTTGTGCATGCATTCCGGCATTTTCGGTATTCATAGTGATCGTTCATGGAACCAGTAGTCTTGAAATTTGACCACAGTGATAGCAGCAACATTCGGATAGGCCAAATCAAATGTTTGTTACATTCCAAAAAAATAAGAACGTACTGGTGAGCTCAGCAACATAAAAAGACATCCACAGAAGACAACAGTGGTGGCTGATTGCAGGATCCTCTCTATGGTAACGAAAAACCCATTCACAACATCCAGAAAAGTGAAGGACACTCTCCAAGAGGTGGGCATATCATTGTCAAAGTCTACATTTAAGAAAAGACTTTGAGAGCAAAAACAGAGGGTTCACCACAAAGTGCAAATCATTCAAAAGCCTGAAGAATAGAAAAGCCAGATTAGACTTTGCCAAAAAACATCTAAAAAAGCCAGACCAGTTGTGGAAAAGCATTCTTTGGACGGATGAAACTAAGGTTAACCCTTTCGCTGCTGAGGCATTTCACACCTCTGTGCTGAGCTCATTTTTACCGGTTTCGCTCATCATGTTTAACCGCGTTTTGAAGCCTTATTTCATTATATGACTCAGACATATTATAGATCGTTCTTTCCGGCAGATTCATAATATATCATTATTATATGTATACGTCATGTCCTGTCTGTATATTATAACAAAAAATGCAATAAAATTAGAATTTTCAATAATTTATAACGTGTAAAGTGTTTTGTTTCACATTTTAATATTCAAGCATTTGCGGTTAGATTTTCTATGGGTTGCGCTTGTTAAAAAAAATTTAAATTGGGTCTCGTTACATTTTTTTGGGGGAAAATTATGCGATTTTTAACAAGCGCACCCCATACAAAAATCGTTAGCGCAGCATCATTGTTCACATTATAATTTAAATGGGAACAATATTGCTGCATTAACAAAAAAAAACTTGATTTTTTTTTTTTTTTTTTAATATTTATTTTTATTTTTACTAATTTTTACATGGTCATCTTTGGTATCGTTGGAAAGGCCATGCTCTGGCTGATCCAACGATACCAAATATTAACCTCTAGCTGCCATGGATCGGGAGATAGAGGGTTCATTGGAACCCACTATCTCCACCATTGGTGGCAGTTAGCGATTAACTCTAAAACGGACGACATCGCGCTATGCACGATGATGCCAGTCGTCAGGGGGAGATCCCGGAAGCGTGGCCCACATCCAAGATGTCGGCCAGCTCCTGGAGAGAATCACGATCCGGCGTCTTTCAGCACCGAATCGTGATCCGGCCCCCAAGGAGTTAAAGCCAGGCACCGTTCGGAAGGGCAGGCTGTGCCCTTCCAAACGCTCCATGCCTTTAATCTCTGGCCCCCGGCGATCGGGAGGGAGAGAGGTCCAAAGGACCTCCCCCCTCCCTTTCAGGCACCCCCTCCGCACTCGCGGGGGGCGTGCCTGAAATAGATGTCATCGCGCCAGTGCGATGACATCTATTAGTCCCGCCGGGGTCCCCGAGTGCCGGGCTGACATCCAAGATGTCAGCCCGCACCGGGGGGGCCAGCAATCAGCCAGAATCCCGGCTGATTGCTGCCTCCTGTGCTATGGACGCGCTGAGCGCGTCCATAGCACAGGGGAAGCACTTGGCAGTACGCGCTCAGCGCGTCCGCCGCAGCCAAGTGGTTAATCTGTACCAGTATGATGAGAAGAAAAAAGTGTGGAGATGGTTTGGAACAGCTCATGATCCAAAGTACACAATGCCATCTGTGTAACATGGTGGAGGCAGTGTGATGGCATGGGCACGCAAAGCTTCCAGTGGCACTGGGTCATTGGTGTTTATTGATGAAGTAAAAGAAGACGGAAGCAGCTGGATGAATTCAGCAGTGTTTAGAATTATACTGTCAGTCCAGATTAAGCAAATGCAGCAAAGTTGATAGGACGCGCTTCACAGTACAGATGGACAATGATCCAAAACACACTGCAAAAGCAACCCAGGAGTTTTTGAAGGAAAAGAAGTGGAATATTCTGCAATGGCCGAGTTAATCACCAGATCTCAAACCAATTGAGCATGCATTTCACTTGCTGAAGGCAAAACTAAAGGCAGAAAGACCAAAGAACAACTGAAGACAGCTGCTGTTAGAGCCTGGCAAAGCATCAGAAAGGAGGAAACCATGTCTTTGGTAATGTCCATGGGTTCCAGACTTCAGACAGTCATTGCCATTAAAGGATTCACAACACAATTTTAAAAAATGAACATTTTATTTATGATTATATTAAAAATTGTCCAATTACATTTGAGCCCCTAAAATGGGGAACTTTGTTTAAAAAATGGTTGCAGTTCCTAAAATGTATACTTGATGTTCAACCCCTTGAATTATAGCTGAAAGCCTGCACTTCAAATTCATTTGGATCGTTTAGTTTTACTTTTATTCTGGTGGCATACAGAGCCAAAAGTATGATAATTGTGCTTGTGTCTAAATATATATAAATTTACCATTGACATTTGAACAGCTTATGCTGTTAAGTCCTACTTTGATAATTGGAGCAAAGGGGCCACATACTTGAATTTGGATTTCAATAATTGAGAATAGGAAAGTGCGCACCCGATGATCAATACTTCGAAGGGAAAGGGATCCCCTCTGTGGATGTGTGCACTGTTCCTTATAGCTAGAAAATTAAATAACATACTCTCTACCAGGATTGCTCAGCCTTGGCCCTCCAGATGTCTTGAAACTACATCTCCCACCAAGCTCTGTTGAGCTAATGAGCGGCTGAGTATCATGAAAGATGTAGTTCCAAAACATATGGAGGGCCAATTTTGAGCAATCCTGGTAGAGAGAGTATGTTTTTTCACTATACCATGTTTCGCTCCTAAAAAATTGCATATAAAGCACTCAACCAGACCATTTTCGAAATAAGCAGCATGGTGGATCACCTTGAACACCATCCATTGGGTAAAGTGTTCATGGAAATCATTAGCTACTTCAAAGCCAACCTCCAAATTCCAAATGCACTTTATATCGTGGTCCAATTCATGGTTAACTTTGACATCCTTGTGGTCTCTATACTGAAAGCTGCAAAAACATAGGACAAATGAAGTCCAGTAATATGAGGGGACCACAATGTTGGGTTTTAATACACAACCCTTGGATTTCTTGTCTAATGAAGAGAGATAAAACTTTCAAAATGTGATGCAGAAGTGATCTCATGAATGTTTGAGTTTAAGTCACTTGCAGATACAATGGCGATTAAGTGCTTGATTTAATTCTAGCGATCATTTTTTCAGAAAAAATAACCAGTGCATTTTGACCGATGTTTTTTCATAATAGAAAAATTCAACAGAAAAAATATATGCAAAAAAAAGCCGAAAATCGAAGAATTATTATGTTTATCCGAAAAAGCTGGCTAAAAATCTTTACAAAAAAAATGTTTTCAGCCAGTATCATATTGATTTTTGCTATTAAGCATGTGTATTTTAAATCTCACAAATTGAAAAATGTCTGAATTGTGGCTGAAAAAAATTATTATTGATGTATCTAAATGGATAGTAATGAAATGTCCTTAAAAATATTCTCTATTAATCCATAACGAATGATATTCACTGTCCAATATTTCAGATTTCATTATTTCTTCCCCTTTTTAGTGACTCTATTCTGTAATCATTCATTGGTCCCTAATAAAACCAATTGGGCAGAATATTAGCAACTGTACCCCAGGAAAACAGCATAATCCATCAGGGTTATTCAGAGAGCGGTGAAAAGCAGGACAATGACTGGAGAAAGGAAAATTCTAGGTCAAAATAGCCAAACTAGAAAAATTCTCCCTTTCATCTCACTTTCCAAATCGGCTGTTTTGACGTAGATTTTTCCATTATCCAGTCATTCTCCTACTTTTCACCGCTCTCTGAATAACTCTGTAAGTGTTTCATTAATGGTAATTTGGAAATCCTGTTGGCAGACAGAATTCAATATTTAATGATAATTAATATTCTTTTCAACTTGTTGCACTCAGCACAAAGCAATTTTCTCACATTATATCATTACTCTGCCACCTCATCAAAATGTTGGTTACAAACATCCTCCTCATGTAAAGTCTACAAGACATAAAACTCAGATGTGGCTAACATCCTACATAATAAATTTCGCAATGGAGACCCCAACTTCACCACATTTTCTAAACACCTGCTTCTAATACCTATCTTTTAGATTAATCTGATAACAAAAAGAAAAAAAAGAGATGCCAACCATTTATGGTAACTTTATTTCAGGTTTTCCAGTAATATAATGATAGAACATCGGGAAACGTGTATCATGTCATTTTGCATGTTAAAGATGCAGAAAACCGAAATAAAAATTAAATATACAGTATTTATTTAAAAAAGATTTGGTTTCATCTCCTACTTGCCTCCCACATGAAAAATATATTACTATTTGTAAAATTACAGATCTGTATGCCTGTAATCCCCTTCTGGAAAAGAATTTATGGAATATAAGGGCCCAATTCCCCAGTGGACACGAACTGTAGGTTCCAGTGAGTAAGTACCGGCTGGGTGGAGTAGAGGTAACATCACTGCTCTGCATGGAGAGAGCCTGTGGAGACATGGGTTCGATCCCGGCAAGAGCCTCTCTCCAGTAAGTATCCTTGGGCAAGACACTTAACGATACATACTCGCCACCCAGGACATACTTGAAAACAAGAGAAATCTCAATGTATCCTTCCTGGTAAAATACTTTCTCCAAAAAAATTTTAAAAAAATTAAAAAGTGTTAACGTCAGGATAAGTGACTTTAATGCATGCCCCCCCCATACTACCTTCCTAACACTACCTCCTAAAAATCAGTTAGCTAGCGCAATCACCGATGCGCTAAGGCAAGCTCACTGTACTTTGCGCACCATATACCTAACATGGCGAGGGCAATCAGTAATTAGCATTAGGATAAGTAAGGTATTACAAAGTCCTGCCGCTAATTATCGCACCGATGGGTTAACTGATTTTTTATCGGCACCCAAAAGCTGGTGCTTACTGTTTCCGCTTTTGCAGAATCATTTAGTACCACCTAACACCCAAAAACACAATCCTCACCTCTCATCCCGCGGTGAGAACGGTGGCCCGATCCACTGCTTCCAGAGCAGAGTGAGACTGGGAAAAGCTTGATTGGGTAGGGCTCACAGCCTGGCAGCGGAACCCTCCATGGAGTCCTATGGTCTCCAGGAGGAGTTACTCGCGGTGGTGCAGAAATGCTACTGTGAGTATCACCGAGGGTAATGCCTGGTTCCAGGGCGAGGTGCTGAATAAGCACAGGTGCAGGTTTCCCCCGTTATCATCCCCATTTTAGCGGTAGGAAGGGAATAGGGCCTTAAAGTTTTACAAGGGACAGTTACAATGTTCTTGAGTGCGTGTATGCTAATAAGTACTACACATTGCACTCATGGAAAAAAAATTAAATGAAAATGACCATCCCAAGAGAAAACTGTTTGACTGCTTAGCAGTTCCCCTCATATAACCCTCCCTAACAGTACGGTCAATTCCGATATTAGAAGGTTTTTTATTTTCTACAACAAACTTTTGAGAATTGTATTTAAAGCCTCTGTTTAGAGAAAAAACGATATTCTTGTGAAATGTTTCTTAAAAAAACGAATAATTAAATATGTAGAATAGATAGTAAGAACAGAACACGTGGTTTCCCTTTAATTATACTGCTATCTCATCAGTATTTGGGTTACAAGCCTCCTTTCTCGCATGATATCTAGTAGAGGAAAAGAACCCATAGATGTGGCTAACTTTGTGCAAAATGAATTTTAAAATTACAGACCCCAACTTCACCGCAATTCTTAAACACCTGTTACTAATGAGTATCTTTCAGAGTAATCTTTTAACCTACTGCAAAAAACCCTTTCGTGTTAGATAGCAGATACACCAACCGCTTCATTGTAAATTTACCAGAACAAAACTAAACACACAAAGGTTAATAGGAAATGTGACCATGAACACTTAGAACACCTAGCATGTTATCTAAATTTCCCTGCAGAATATAAAATGACATTTACAATTAATATTTCTCAATAAATACATTACCCCGTTATAGAAACATATTCACAACATTGTACTATAATCAAAGCTCATATCTGAAGGTTAACCATGAAATCCATTAATCTGTGCAAAAATGACTTCTACTTAAGAGACTATGGAGGATAAAAGTTAAGTCTTGTAAATGCAATGGGCATAAAAAAGTCTTCACATCCTAATGAAATTTCAAGTTTTTACAATGTATTGGTTGATAAAAGCAATGTAAATGTTAGCCATTTCCATCGTAATGTACAAAAATCCAGAGAAGAAACAAATAACCAGGAACACATTTTTAGGAGCATTCTACAGGGAGACATGGTCCACAAAGATATGCCAAAGATATTGTGAGAGATAATTGTTGAAAAGTATCAACCAGTAGAGGGATGTAAAAGAATATCAAAAGGCATTGAATGTACCATGCAGCACAGATAAAATAATCATAAGTGAGACAAATGTGGCACCATAGAGACATTGTCAAAATCAGGACAACCCTTCAAAGTTGATGAGCTCCACTGGATGCCTGTTGGTCGCATCCTCCACGGGATGCCTCGGCTTGAAGGGTTTGCCCACGCAGCCTTTCCGTTGATACGGGCTGAAGTAAGCTTTTTAGCTGCTTATTCTCCTTTTTTGTTGCAGACCCATTTTTGCTGATGACTCCCCCCTCCCTTATGAGGACACTTCCCCCCCCCAGCTCGAGCTACCTGCCAAGCAAGAACCTCCTTTTAGAGACACGGGTTGATAGGCCACCTGAGACTGTTTTTTTTTTTTTTCTCTTGCTGTTTTTTTTTTGGGTCCTCTCATACCCACCTCTGATGACACTCCCCGGCCGGGGATACTGAGACTTTCTTTTGTTACTTTAACCCCCCTCCCCCCCTTTTTTTTTTTGACTTTTTGACTTTTTGATGATTTTTCACGTGACCCCCTTCTTTAGTTACGAGTATTATTATTATTATTTATTTTTTTTTTTTTTTCTCTCTATCCTCTTACATTTGGATGAGACCCCCCTATTGGGGATGATTTTGCTGACTTACAGCTGTAGTCAGTTGACTTTATATATGCATGTTCTAGATGAGACCCCCCTATTGGGGATGATTTTGCTGACCTACAGCTGTAGTCAGTTGACTTTATATATGCATGTTCTAGATGAGACCCCCCTATTGGGGATGATTTTGCTGATATATTATTGTTTGCTGTGCCTATGCTTACTGTTTTGAACGTTATCCTTCCTATGACATTATGGCCCTGCGAGGCCATTTTATTTGCTTGTTTTGCTGACTTTATTTCAAAATAAAAATCTTAAATACAAAGTTGATGAGCTCATAGAGGCTACCAAAAGGCCAATGGCAACACTGATGTCAGTCACTCCAGACAATGTGGGGAAAATGTAGTGTGGTTTGATTGATACAGTCGAACGTTTCGGACTATATTGTGAAATATATGTTTAGCACAAACCCAATAAAGCTCATTATCCAAACATTACCGTACCACTTTTGAAGTTTGTTGCGATAGCATGATGATTTGGAGTTGTTTCTTTTTAGCTGGGTCAAGGGCTATTGTCAAGACGGATAGAATAACAAATAGCTCGATATATCGAGGTATTTTGGCATAAAACCTGCTGGCCTATATCGCAAAATTGACGAGAGGAATTTCATGTTCCTACATGACAAAGTCCCACAGAGCACAGCCAAGCCTACGAATGAATGGCTTCAGAAAATCAAAATCAAAATCTAGGAATGGCCCAAGCAGAGCCCACACCTCAATTCTATCAACAGGCTGTGGAATGACCTAAAGATAAAGATCTTAGTATCGCAATAATATATATATTATTTTTTTTTGAGAAAGGATTTTACCAGGAAGGATACATTGAGATTCCTCTCATTTTCAAGTATGTCCTTGGTGGCGAGTGTGTACCGTTAGGTGTCTTGCCCAAGGACACTTACTGGAGAGGTGCTCTTGCCGGGATCAAACCCATGTCTCCACGGGCTCTCTCCATGCAGAGCAGTGATGTTACCTCTACTCCACCCAGCCGGTATGGCCAAAGGCTTTCATCAACTACCCACAAGCTGTGCGCACACCTGTCTATGACTTGTAGACTAGAGCTCCCTAGCATTAAACATTGCTCCCCAAAACCACCATCGCAAACTATTTCTTAATATTAACAGTGGATAGTAAAGGAGGATGGAGGAGCAACAAAGTTGCTCATTCACATCACTCACTCCAATTTATGTCTCAGGAGTAACTTAGGCTTTCATATGCACCTATCAAGACAGCAAGCTCATTGTCTGTGTTTTGTTTTTTTGGTAGTTGTGCTCTAGTTTTCAGAGAAAACAGACCACTGAACTACATTGAATCCAGAAGAACTGGCTACAACTTCATAAAATTGCCAAAATAATTTACATCAACAAAACGCAACACTTTGGCTTCAGATGCCTTGACCGTGCAACGCCTCCATGGCTGAAACTGCACATTTTGCAGCTGATTACTTCCATTAAATTATTCTTTTGGATTGGGTAACTTGTTTGGGGGAGTGGAGGGTTCCAGCCTTGTGCCTGGTTGAGTGTGGTATGGTCTCTTGTGTATAACAGAGCTGTTCCATCCAGGTACACCTGCTATATTCAGTTTTAGTTTATTGTGTTCACTGAAAGAAATTGTCACAGCTAAAATAAACATCAGAGAGGGAAAAAATATATGTTTTTTTGCCATACACGTTCCTCTTTTTCACACCATTCAGTTTGACTCACATGCAGACCAATTAAATGTTGGCGTGCAAAAAAATAAACGTTACTGTAATTTCACATGACTTTCAGAAATAACATTAACACATTTTGTGGAATACACAGAAATAGCTTACATGGGTACACCACAAATTGAAATGAAACTTTTAACTGTCGGAGGAGGGAATTGTTTGCCCAAACCGATCAAGCATTGCCATGTAAATTATTTTTGGCCTTTCATTTTTTCAATGTATAATGATGATGTTCATGGTTTTGAATTAATATTTTTTTTAATATACAATCAATGCTATCAAATAATTTAATAAGTATTCTACAGGTTATTAGGAAGGATGACTTTGCTATATTGTATTTCAATAATTACTTAAAACTACATTGAAGGTGAAAAGGAGGTGTTTAATGGGGTTATTTAAAGAGAAATCCATCCCAATGTTGTTACCTTTTTTTTGCCCAGTGTTGAAAAACTTTAGTCTTGCTCTGTGACCCTATTCAACACTTGACGATAACATAACTACTGGAGATGTTACACGTACAGGTCTTATCAATAAAGGTTAGTCTAAATTAACGTCTCCTAATGGAAATGAAAACTTCCAGTTTGTGCTTCCATCCGGGAGATAGTATTTCACTTAGTAAAACCATCTCCTCAAAGCTAGTGTAGCGCTCACTCCCGGAGGAGCCGCTGAAAATGAACCACGGGTCAGTCTCCCCGCACTAGGGAATAAATATACTCCAACACCGTTGTGAGTTTTTATAATTTAAATAGTTTACTAAAATAGTAAGCAGACGTTGAGACACGGTATTCACAGGTATTATTACAGTATTATCGTATCGCGGTAAAAACGCGTAGCGGGAAAGAAACGAAACACGAGGCTTCGTATTTCGGAAAAATATTATATTCGCAACCGAACAGAAAAGAAATGCAATTGCCCGAAAATTCGGAAAAAGGGACACGTAGCGAAACCCAAAAACACAATCTCTTCGTATTTCGATAAACGCGCAGCGGAAAAGAGAAAAATATATTCGGAACGTATCTTTAACTCCCGTTCCGATTCGTAACAGAATGAGTCCTGCACAGGTTAAGTCCCGGAAAGTAAAAGGTGTATATGTGTGTGTGGTACCCGGGTACTGTTCAACTGGCCAGTGAATTTACTTAAGGAATGTCTTCGACTAGTCAAGTTGGGGCCCTGTGGACTTTAAAGAGAAAACAGCAGCGTGTTCCTTATTTACATACAGCCTTGGAGGCCTCTCACCCATCCACCGGTTGCTTTAGGCTCCGCTGACCCAGGACGTCTCTCCGCTCGATATTGACTGGGGATACTTGCGGCTGGATCCGTTGTCTGACTTTCCGTAGCTTGTCCACGACTTGTCCAGCTCACCGCCTGCTCTCCGTATCCGATCAACTCGCGGCAACTCCTCACTCGAGGTCTTCGGTTTCTTTGATCTGCAGCAATCTCTGGAACTTGGAGGTCTCCTTCTCCTTAGGCTGAATGACCCGATAAAGGAACTGACAGGTCTCACTCGCGCTCTGGCCTAGGCCCTCTAGCGATGTCTTGCACTGCGTCTGCTCTCTCTCGTTCCCTCGCGCGCTCTGGCGCGTTCTCCACGAGGTTCGGGATGTAAGCGTCCTGTGTCCCACCCACTTCCTGTCTCTTTGCAAAGCACGCCGGGAAATGTAGTCCCAATGTCCAGTGTCTCTAATCGCGATTGTCTCCATCTTGTGGCCAAAAATAGGTACTGCCAGCAGCAAGATTTTAACACAGCGCTACACTAGTGTTAAACGATTTTGCAATTAAAACCCTGTGAAACTCCCGAAAAACCCTTACTTACCTCTTATTCTGCTTTGGGGAGGACGGCGCAATCTGCTGATTCCTCTAATCGTGAGCAGAGTGAGACTGGGAAGAAACAGTTCCTAGTCTCTACACGAGATTGCTCCGTGGCGCTGGGCGATTTAGCGAGAGGGAGATCATGGCCAGGACACACAGGGCTCCAGTAAGCGCTATGAACTCTGGGAGTCAATACTCACAGCAGCGGCAGCGCTGCTGCCGGTATCAGGCTGCCATGCACTTTGTTTCAGGGCTAGACGCTTTGTTAGTGCCTACCCTGGAATACATACGGTAAAATGGAGTCAGTAAGGAAAATCTGCAGGCGTAGAGTTTCATACATACAGGCTCCAATTTTACCGAAAACTATGGAATAGGGTCTAACTGACGCTCCATCAAAAGACATTGGCCTATATTCTAATCCTGGTGTAAACTTAACCAAAGCTTTTGTAAATTTACCAACTTCATAGACTTTGTGCCATAATACAAAGTTACCACTAAAATGGGGATGCTAAAAGTGAAAGCCTGCACCTGCAGGTTTCCCTGCAGCGTCCTCATTTTAACGTTAGATTCAAGGGCAGGTGCTACATCGGCACCATGCCACGGAATGAAGCGCTACCCTCAGTGATACTCGGGGTAGCGCTTCCGTGCCACCACGTGTATCACCTCCTGGAGTCCATAGGACTCAATGTAGGGTTGTGCTGCTGGTCCGTGAGATTGCACAATGCCGCGGAATGATACCGGGGGAGACTAGGGACTATTTGTCCCAGTTTCACTCTGCCCCCAATGGCCACAAGCAGTGGATCAGGCCATTGTTCTCGCTGTGGGATGAGAGGTGAGTATCAGATTTATTGGGGGGGGTTTAGGGGGTGCTAAATGATTTTGCAAAGGTGGAAACGGTTAGCACCAGCTTTTAGGACTCACAAAAATTTGTTTAGCCCATCCGTACGGTAATTAGAGCTAGGACTTTGTAATACCTTACTTATCCTAAAGCTAATTACTGATTGCGCATCCTAAACTTAACAAGGGAAGCGCAAAGTACAGTAAACTCGCACAAGCTCGCACAATCACCAATGTGCTAATGGATCTTTAACGGGTTAAGTGATAGGGATGTAATATGGGGAGCATGTGTTAAAGTCACTTATCATGGAGTTAACGCTTACTCACCCAAACGCTAGAGTTAGCGTTCAGTATGTAATCTAGCCATTTTTCTGTTCTCAAAGTTGACAACAAGTCCAGTTAAGTTTACAACAAGGTTGGAGCCCATTTTGAGATTGGATAGTGAACTCTACTTCAGCCAGCAGACTTTTCCTGAAACCAAGTGTCGGTGTTGCAAATATCATCGAAAATTGTCTATATTGCAACACTGGCAAAAAATAGAACTTCTCAAAACTAAATTTCAAACAGCAACAGCATTACAGTGAAGCTTCTCTTGTCAGTCTTTGCATTTTAGTTTTGTGAAATGTCAGTTTTCCTCAGTATTTGTCACGCCGGCATCTAGCGAGCAACTCATTATGTCAGAGCAAAGTAGACCCTGGATGCAACTGTGACTCCTGAAGATCCTAGCTGCCAGAAAAACCATGCAGTAGCCACTCACTGACTGCTACCAGCAGATTGCTTTATATTCTTCTGTGTAACAAGTTTGTGGTTGAGTCTCTCTCCCCCGTATCAAAATAACTCATGGTTTGGCAGCGAACTGTCTGTTTAACTTTCAGTAACAGTGGCTACTGGTTTAGCCCCCCCCCAACAATACCTTACACTGGAATGTGTCTTCCAACATATCTACTTTTACTGAGGAGAACATGGCAGCTCTCACACTCACATGTGGACATTCCTAGGGAATTTCATATTCTTCGAGCTGTGAGCTCCTCGTGCGACATGATAATGTGAATAAACATTACGCAAGGAAATTAAGGGTACATTTCCAGCCGACACCATCTACCGAAATGAGCTGGCAAAATAATAAATTAGCTGGGTAGCAAGGTATATAAAAAAATATACATATTTTCATCTATATATTTGATGCTTTCCATCTACTGCAATGTACTGAAATTATGGTAAAATTATTATATTAAAATGGTATACTTCTGTATTGTGCTCACTCAGGGATGAATGGACTGGCAATTCAACCAATAGTAGCTTGACTGGTGATAGACACTAAATTTTAAGTCATTTACTGAAATCTGGTGTATTTGGCGTTGAGTGGCTTGATTTCTGAAAAAGTAAAACAACGTGCACTATTTAACAAGAGTTACTTCTTTAAATGATGCACTGTTGGATGCATTCATCTCGACTACCTGGAAAGATGATAAAACGTTTCCTTGGCTACAGTTATCATTGAGGTTTTGTTCTGACTTGCATTTAGTTTAAAAGAAAAGGAAACAGAAAAATTTCAACGAGGCTTCGTACTGCTTTTTGAGAAATAGAAGCAAAACTCACAAAAGGTGTAAATCACAAACCTCAGCTCTAATTACAGGGAAAAGGGGAAGTAGGAAAAATTGTTTTATTGTTCAGCTTCTTGAGAAAGGAGATTGTTTTCTAAAAGAAATCAACTTTCAGGTTCTTGTAAATAAACTTTTGCATTATTATGGCATCTTACTATTTAGTTTGTAATGCATACTGTGACATAAGAAAAGGGAAGGTCATCGAGGGGCGATAAATTTCCCCTCGTTTTCTGTCCTATGTACAGGAACTAGCGGATCCCGGACCAGGTTTTCGTGCTGACTTTGGGTCTGAATAATCCGGGTGTTGTGTCTCTCCCCTGGATAGTTAATTGCTTAATTGTTGCTTATACAGGGGAGATACAAAGGGAAGGCTGAAGCAGGAGGTTGCTCTGGCCTGGGATTCAGACTGCAATCTGAGAGAGCTGCAAGCAGAAAGTATTGTGAGTAAAAGGTTTTGCAAATTACTTTTGTTTGGTGAGGTGGCTGAGATAAGATCACCACTGGGTAGAGAGGAAACCTGCCTGTTTAGTCAGAGCCTGGATCGCAAGGACTTTTTGTCTTATTTCGTCTTATTGCAACCTTTTAAATAATGCTGACTGCTGCACAGATTGAAAAATAACTTTTACTGCCTGGACAACCTTTTTCCCAGGGAAGGTTATCTCCATTTGAGCTATACCCCACAATACATATAAATTAATAACTAGCTGGATAAGCTATATACAGGACATCTTGAACTTGAAATTAAGCCAGGAATACACCTGCAAAGAGGTGTTATACCTCAAAGGGGTTATTCCCATTCGCCACACTCCGGTGAGCTCAATTCACCAACCATGCGGTGAATTCAGCATTCACCGCAGGGTCCCCTAAATGCACCGAATCGATCCGCCGAACGCCGCTGATAAACACCGCAGACAGTCGCAAACCACCGAACGCCGTCGATAAACCGTCAAACGCCGTCTACAATCCGCCAAAAGCAGCAGCAAACCAATGAACGCATCCGACGATCCACAGAACAGGCCGAACGCCACTGAACAGTCCGTCGAAAAATTCTGACCAGATGGCAAAAAAAGCCGACCAAGTTCCGAAAGGGGGTAAAAAAAAAAACAGCAATTTTTAAAAGGTGTTTAAAACAAAACTATTGCATGAAAGTGCATGGAAATAAAAATAATAAAGGTCCATTACACAGTAAAAAAAAAAACAAACTGCCATTTAGAGAAAAAAAAAAAACGGTATCGAAAAAATGCCTAAAAAAGCCTAAAAAATAAATTAAGAAAGAGACTTTTTTTGCTGCAAATGAAAAGAATAAACGGTTGAATAATTTTTTTTATAAAACTAGGATTTCTTTTTCCATTGAAACTTATGGTATTCACCTGTTTAAAACCGACGAATGAAACCACTGAAAATCTTGGCATTTCACCAAGTTTTCCCTGCTGTTCGGTGTTCTCTGAATACATAAACCATTACTCCTCTATGGGGAATTCCACTGCTGCAGAATTGCACCGTATTTCACTGGCAATTCAGTAATAATTTATTTATTATTTATTTGCAAAGTATTTTACCAGGAAGGATACATTGAGATTTCTCTCGTTTTCAAGTATGTCCTGGGTAATTGGCAAATTGCCAGCTTTCTGAATAGCCGAATTGCCACGAAATTGGACCGTACGGGGAAATTCACTGTTCGGTGCAATTCTGTGGACAATTTGGCTCTCTTTGAATAACCTCTTAAATGTGTGGAATCCCCACTTAACGATCGGCGCTTAACCTTTAATGTATTTATAGCTAACAACAAGAAAGAATATCGGTAAGTAAAAATAAAATAGAATCAAACTTTATTCAAATATTTTATAAAACCAGTCAAAACTCTACAATGTTTAATAATGGTTCTATGAAGAATGGGAGTGGACATATGGTACATACTTGCCAAACCCAAAACCCTTAATCCTCATGCAGTAAACAAGGCTAACATATGGATGCCTGATCAAGTCTGATATAAAATAAAAGGGAACTAATGTGCAGAATGTCAAAGAAAGTTGTAGTTATTGGAGTGATGCCCTCAAACTAAAAGAGGCTAAGACTACTAATCTACAGACCCTAGAAACCCTTACCTTAATCACTAAATGTGATTGATTAAATGGCATATTCCCACTACTATTACTATGATTCCCTCATAGTTATAAAAACTCAACATAAGTGGGAAAGGCGATGCAGTATCTCAGGGGTGTAATTTACACAAACAAAAACCATCAGTATTTTAGTTCATCAAGAATGGGGATGTTAATAAATCAAGGCCAAATAACCAGGTGGAATTGCTGACGTTGGTATACACAAAGATAGAGCCAGATTGAATTACCAGTGTGGTCTACATATAACCGAGTATTAATAATCACATTGTTTTGTGTTTAAGTAGTATGAACCATATGTTCTCCTCACCCATTCATCATAGAGCGGTTATTAAATATTGTAGAGTTTTCACTGGTTTTTTTTCATGTTGTCATCTTGAACGTGACTAACAAATATTAGTATCAGCTGCTGAAGTTCTTACTAGGTTTTCAAAATTTATGCTTTGGTTAAATAGGAGATTTTTGGAAAACCAGTTACACCAAGTGGAAAACAGGGCTTTATTCCAATTAAGCCATTATACTTCCCGACTCACTCATGAATACTTATGACCCAACTCGCTAAAACCAAGAATATCTGTTATTTTCATTTGCAGCCGGTATTAATTACACAAAAAAACATATTTTTTTAACTGCTATTATTTTACAAAATTACTTTTTTTTTTAAAAATTCTTATTCAAATCTGGTTCTTCTGGGCAGCTGACAGCAGGATCATCTGCCATCTCTCACCACAAGCACAGAAGGATACAGGGAACAAATAGCTCTCAATTGTAGTACCACCACCCTACAAAATCCAGCGTACACAAGCTAGTGCCAGTCTCCCTGGAGACCTATGTACTGTACTTCAAGAAAGGACACTAGCTGTGGTTGGCGGTGCCACTGCCTGTGTATTTTAGCTGCTCCCTCCATTATAATATTGTTACATACTCTAGCGGCTGGTAGCTGTGCTGCTAATAAAGGTTAGTCGATATTACCGACTAAGCCAGAATAGAGTTCCTGTTGTTAAACAATCAGTACTGAAGTGGGAAAGTAAGTGATCTTATAATAAACCTCTATGGGGTACATAATCGCATTATGCAAGTAACCGTAAATAATTAGTTGACTGTGTATATGCACAGCAAAATGTATAGAGTATAAACTCATGCAGGCATTGAATTACTGATAGCTTTTCCAGTGATTAAATCTTTTGCAATGCTGCAATTGTGTTTCAGATCCAGAGCTGGTAATCTATTCTTAATGTACAAAGATTTTGAGATTTTAATCTCTTGATTGCTCTCGCTTTAAACATTTGTTTTCTCGCTTATATTAAAAAAAATAGGGCTGGTACTGATTAAAATTGTTGTGTTCTATTAACCTAATTTTTTTTAATCGATTTAATTTTGATAAATTATAACGCACATACAGATGGGTCTTGGGTCCGAGCCCTGGCCCTTGGGCCTGGGTCTTGGGCCCTGGGTCTTGAGTTTGGGCCCTGGGTCTGGGCCCTTGGTCTCGGCCCTGGGTCTGGGCCCTGGGTCTGGGGCCTGGGCCCTGGCCCTTGGGTCCTGGGTCTGGGCCCTGGGTCTTGTGTGTGCCTGGGGTCTGGGCGCTGCTGGGATTTGGCTGGGTCCGAGGCTGGCAGCACCATACTCACCGCTCCTCTGCTGCCTTCTCGTCTGCCGTCTTCTTTCTGCGCCAGTCGCTGTGTGTGTGACGCGCTTCGGACGCTGCGCTGCTGTAGGGCCGCCCAGGGCCCCAGGAAGCCAGTACAGCTCCGGATTCGGACTCCTAGAGTCCGATACCGGAGCTGATGGGCCCCCCTGATCAAAATAAATTTAATCAATCAAACATTGTAACGATTAATCGATAAATTAATTGTTCATTTCCCCAGCCCTAAAAAAAAAATGTGACTGTCAAGGAGGTGGCAGCAGGGATTTTACATTAAAAGTACAAGTCTGAAAAGGAAAATATCTAAAAAGAAAACCGTTATTGCTCTTTCTGCCTCATACAAAAAAAAAATCAATGCACTAGACCTCTTTTTTTTGTTTGGGACAGCAATCCTCACTTACTACACATTCTCTTTTTATGGAGACAATAAAGTCTCTTTTGAGAGCAAACCAAGCATGCCTAAACAGGCCTCAGATGGGGCATTTATGAAAACTGACCTAAGATCTTGACGTACTTATTTACTCACAAAAAAGAAATTCTGCAATTATTAATTAAAATGGTGACCACACAATTATCTCAAGCATTTCTGTGTTTTTCATGGAAAATTCCTTCTTAAAAAAAAGTCTTAATAGCCTTCATAAAATGCCTAGTCATTTTACTATTATAATTGTTATCTGCAGATTTTAGTGGTGGGGTGCTGCCCTACCTGACGCTATGGAGGAGCTCCCAGTGATAAGACTGCCATCTTGGCGCTTTGGGTTCAATGTTGAATTCAATCTGAGCAACAATTTTGCAAACAAGCAAAGTATGGATGTGTCTTTTTAGAAGACTTGCGTTATGAAAATTAAAGTTCTAGGAGTATACACGTAAACCCTCAACTTGTGATCGAAAACTATAAAAAGTGTTCAGTGTATCCTGTTTTTAAAGAATTGGTAAAAAGAATGAAGTTTGTTTACTTGCTATATGTTATTCTTGTGGTGGCCTGTCTTCTCCACGTGTGAAAAGTTCTAAAGATGGCATATGTTACTATGAGAGACTGTATTTGTATTTTTGTAGTAGCAAAGACGGCACACCTGCTGCACATCTGTGCTAATGCTACAGACTCCGTAAATTTCAAGTTACTACTCAGTACAAGAAGAGAAAGGATTGTATTTTATGTGTCTGTGAGAGGCTTGTCAAATATCAAGTGATAACTAAAATTGTGTGATTCAGTTGGGACCAAAAAAAAATTGTCTAATTATTAACAATTTGAACCATCCTATTCACCAAGCCGAATGGCTTCTGAAATAAATTGTCTGAAATCAATCTGAAATGACCCAACTTTAATCGGATCAATCCAGATGGCTTCAAATGAACGAAAATAATTGCAGTCATGTGCAATGCTCATTCCCTAAACTTAAGCAAGCAGAAATAGAAACCCTAACCCTAAATGTAACCCTAACAATAGTCATTAAGATTTATATTTAACACTTTCTTTTCACTTGCATTTTAACAATTTGTTGGCGCTTGATAAATACTTGTAACTGTAACTGTAAAATGTGAAAGGAATGCCATTGTCAGGATTACATTTCAAGCCATGTTGTCATTGGCTGGTGGACAGTTTGACGATTAATATCCAATTGTATTTTATTCAATACGGTCATAGATTGGGAAAATTAGATGTAGCATTAGATATGCCATGGATTGAAGTGAAGAAGATATTACTGAAGACTCACTTCCAAATTTTTGCAATGTCACAAAATAGCACACACACACAAACACAAAATTATTTTGTAGTGCAAGTTTGCAAAAGAAATGCATATTTTCTGTCATGGTGTGCATTTTTGCTGCAGATGCATTAATGGAGCTCAAAAAAGTAAGGTTGTTTTGAATCGTTTGCAAGAAACAATATCTGAAATATTTAAACTGAATGTTCCGACTCAAGCGACAAACAAATCAACCCAAGTTATAATTTAACCGCAATTTCAATTTTTTTTACATTTTCTGTAGGCAGTTTTGTTCTAATGTCTTACAATGTGTTATTTTTGTAAACCTGATCTGATCTATCTTCTCGTAGAGCACGCCTACGCATCAGGAAGTCTATCCCCAAGACGTGGGTGGTGGGCTCTCACAAGGAGATGTCTTCTGAACCAAGGTGATTCTGGGGATACCAAGTCAACACGTAAGTGGTTTCTCACATGAAAGGCTGATGAGCAAGTGATGGAACAAAAAAATGCCTTATCTGAGTTTAAAATCAGAAATGCATTGAGTTTACCAGAAATTCATGCAAAATTGTGGGATGCAGAACCTCACCATGAAGGACTTCTATCATTATAAGCTCTGAAACGTTGAAATAACAAAAATGCTAACTAAATAGGAATTTATTTTTGGCGTACATAGCATTGTTCTAAAAATGTTACATGACACACAAAGGGATTAGAAATGAAACAAAGTATGACTCTCAGAAAATGTTGAGTAAAACGATGCATGATTATCTTTATATTTAAATACGCTGGTTTCACACAATGGTTGTGAAGAGTGATTGATCTTAGCAAATATTTTCATTAACGTAAACGTTGAACGTAAACCCACAGGCTATACATGGGAAACATGGTATTTCAAATAGTAATGTGGGAGATATAAACCTTAGCCGGACTACAAGGAAATCCCTGAGGTGACCAAATACTTCTGTTCTGTACAGTATGCGCTTGTATAGTCCATAGACAAGTCTCTGAAACAAGTATCTTTCCAGCTGGTCAACACATGAACACCTCAATATCAGAATATCATTATAATATAAGTAATTATAAGTAGTAATATAAGTAGTGACAACACTAGAGTTGTCACTAAATGTTATTTTAAACAAACCGATGGTAATGGTTATGTCCTTCGGGGTAGCTGCCACCATCCTTCTTGGTTAAAGTCTATTCCGAGGAGTCAATTTCTTAGAGTTCGACGGAACTGCACGAAATTAGCGGATTTTGTCGAACAATCGGAATATATTAAAAATAAATTACTGCAAAAGGAATATGATCCAGGGGAAGTGAATAAGACAATACAGGAAGTGATGAGAATACAACGGAAAGATCTTTTTAGGAATAAAAATAAAAGAATTGAAAATAGGTGTAGATATGCCTTTTTGACAAAATTTAGTACAGGATATAGACAGATGGAGAGGATTGTTAAGAAACATTGGCCTCTCCTATTACAAGATCCGATTCTGGGTACAGATTTGCCATCCCAACCCTCTATTATCTATAGAAAAACTAATAATTTCAAAAACATGTTAGCACCAAGTATTCCCCAAGGTCCAAACAAACTTCTGGTGGGGATAAATGGCTTTAAGCGATGTGGGGCATGCAAAGCATGTCGATTTCTACCATCAACAGTTAAGAGTTACGCAAGTAACTTTACAGGAGAAACATTTTCAATTAAAAGTGAGATTACGTGTAACACGTCCTTTGTAGTTTACTTAATTCAATGTCCGTGTGGCTCCCAGTATGTGGGCCGTACTGTCCGCAAGTTAAAATATAGATTGTTGGAACATCAGAACAACATTAGAAAAAAATCTGCGTACCCACTCCCTGCCAATCCACTGCAATTCATGTCCCAGATATAAAGAAGAATTACTATTGTGTTTTGGGATAGAAATAGTGAAGGGGGATTGGAGGGGGGCAATAGAGTAAACAAATTATCCAGGAGAGAGACGTACTGGATACATAGGTTAAAGACACTGGAACCACAAGGGTTAAATTGCGACATTGACCTTGTATGTCTTCTGCAGGATTAGTGTGTTATAATCATTCTGACCGTTTAATAACAGATTATATGTTTTGTTAAGTTTTTAGATTTTGTAATTCTTTTTCTTGTGTTTTATTATGTTTGTGTATGATCGATGCACCGTGAGAACATCCATTGCGGCCGAGTTCGGGATTGCCCATCATTAACATGGCGGCGGGGACTTCATATTGGCCGAGTAAGTACTTGTAAGGTCTAATCCATGAGGTTATCGGGAACCGGAAGTGCCCTAACGTGACGACATCCGCCTGGAAGGTATCCCCGCGCCGAGATGGATACGAGTGGATTCAAGGAAGCGAGAAGAGTGGTTCCGGTTTGGGGGTTTCCATATGGCGCTCTTGGCACCATTTGATGGATAAACCCTTCCGGGTCATCGAACCGGATGGACTTTGTGGGACGTTTTCGTTTCGGTTTCACGTTCTCACGTTTTTAAGCTTGGCTAATTGGCATAGATTTTAGGTATATAAGGAGGGGCAACAGATGGACTTGTTATGCTCCTGATGAAGTCTATATGACGAAACGCGTTGAGCGGTACCTGCAGACGATCTGGTTCAGCGGGGAGTTGGTGATGTTATTTGCTCCATTTGTCTGAAAGTTTGTAAGCGCAATAAAACGCTGTTTTTAAAAATTTCTTTGGCTGTCTACACTATTGTGTCACTTTCTCTTTAAGGCTATCGCTATTGGTCTGGAGATTTCAAGAACCTGTGATGCGTCTGTTCGGTATTGGCAGCTTGTGAGTGGCTAAGTTTGCACTGCGTGCTTATTTTGGCTTAGTGGGTATCACCCTATGTGTTTTTGTTTTCAGAATATCATTAGAAAGGTAAAAGAAAACATTTAGCAAATGAAGATTTTTCCCCATTGTGTTTGAATCTTCAACAGAAGTCCTGAGAAATTCTATAACTATGCAAGACAAAACCGAATCGGAAGTGACTGGTGGTTGAATCCACCGAAGAAGAGAAAAGTGGTTCAGGTAGCGCTAGAATGGTGCAATATGCAGTTTAGAAGGGTACAGAGAATTCCTCACAATATGTACAGGTAACAAAATATACAATATGTGGGACTTTTGTACTTTGTAAAGCAAGTTGTTGTACCAGGTTGTTTTGCCCAAAAAGCCATCTGTGATACATTATTTCTGTTGAATTGCATTCAGAAGGAAGTTAGTGATTTTCATTTGTAGAACACACAGAAAAATAAAGCAGACAACTGCCAGAGCTGCTTCTCAATCTGAGTATATTGGTTGCACCAGTGGACCATATTCACAGCAGCTTTGGTGGTTGTCTTTATTTTTGTATATGCTCTAGTTATTGCCCCCTTCTTGGGGTTCACAGGAGGGGTCCAGCCATTGTTGTCTGCAGCTGATACTTACTTTTGTTTGTCTTCAGTTGCCACA
Organism: Leptobrachium leishanense; assembly: GCA_009667805.1. Taxonomy (NCBI): domain Eukaryota; kingdom Metazoa; phylum Chordata; class Amphibia; order Anura; family Megophryidae; genus Leptobrachium; species Leptobrachium leishanense. The sequence goes on from CM019066.1 coordinate 291,955,436, forward strand.
GACACCCTACCCTGTAGTTAATTTTCTGTTTTGCTGATTATCATTTTTGTTAGGATAGGAAAGCAAAAAATATCAGACAATATTATACAACAATTAAGAGAATAGTTATGTACACAAAAACAAACAATCCCATGAAGTAGAACTAGACGCCACATGGACTGGGCTTGTATATTCATTTTCAGCAACTTCTCCATATATGCAACAAAGCACCCCATGGATGAAGTTATTACTGAATGTAGTAATGCATGAAGGGAATAGATTGTTGGCTTCATTGATTTGTTACTTCGTCCATGAGGCTGGCCAGCTCTTACTGGCATTCTAGCAGTGAACAAACAATGACCGATATGCCCCCATCTGTGCCATGACGGGTGGGGCATAGGGTGTTATGCGGATCATTCTGCCACCCTTTATGCTTTTGATTTTTATTATTTTTTTCAACATTGCTCATTATTGTCTGCAGCGCTGCAGTCATTCATCACTATATTAATATTCACGTTAGCCTTTAACATAAGCAATTTTCCCAAGGATGACAATATGTTGGCTATATAGCACTCACAAGGAACCCATCCCAAATATCACATGTTGTTTCTTGATAGTTCTCTGTGGGTAGACCTCGATAGTTATTAAACAGTTTAAACCCATCTAATAATCACCCAGACATAGGGAAAAAAACAGAATGTGCTCCATATAGCAAAAGTTGAGTTGCCACCACCAAATGCATATTGCACGAAGTCGCTGGGTTGCACATGTCTGTGTCAACACAGCTAATTGCCCAAAGAAATGATGACTAATAGCCCTGAATTAGCCAATATTTCTTTATTTGCATTCACAAGGTTTTCTGTGCTTATGTTTATTTCCACAAGATGGCGCATAGGTGTTACATAGCTCATTTATTTTATCCCATAATGCATCATTACATGTCACTTCCTTTCTGAGTCAAGCACCCTATGGGCCTCTGCCCACACAGATTTGGATGTTTTGCAATGCATGCAAGGTTTTCAAGGTCAAATGGTTTTTTTTTGTAAATTTATAATCTCTCCTGTTATCACCAGCCATAGAGATGCCGTAGGATGGGCCGTTCCAGTGCTGCTACCACCTGATTCTGGCAGAACATTTCATGCCAGTGCTCCAAGCCTTGTTTTCTCAATCTACTCCTAGTCTTCCTTATCTCCACCCAGTAGTTCAATTGTAGAAAGCCAGAAGGTCATCATGAACTGCTAAAAAAAAAACTCTTTAAAAGAGAGATACGCCTTTTCATCTTTGCTACTGCATTGTATGGTCTTCTAGAGCAGTGTTTCTCAAACCTGTCCTCAGGACCCCCCAACCAGGCCAGATTTTGCAGATCACCTTGGGGAAATGCAGAATGAAGCCTACCACCCAACTCACTGACGCAACCATCAATCACTCTCACCTTACAGTCCTCTCCTCCTGTTTCCAACCCCAACCCTCCCAGATTGTGAGTTCCTACGGGAATAGGGCCCTCATCTCCTCCTGTACTGTTTGTGAAATGCTGTTCAATGTATTGTAACCCTGTCTATACTGTGCCTATTGTACAGCGCTGCGGAATATGCTGGCGCTTTATAAAGAATAATAATAATAATAATCACTGAGCAAATTATATTACCTGTGCTGGGCTTCAGCTCTCTGCAAATCCTGGCCTGGTTGGGGGTCCTGAGGAGAGGTTTGAGAAACACTGCTCTAGAGTGGAAGGTGCTCCTCCCTGAATCGTCTATTCCTTCCCTCCATGCTGAGTACCCCCCCCTACTGTGTTCCTGCTTCTAGCCTCACAGCTCCTGCTACTACAGATCCTGTCTCAAGTGTCCCGGTGTAACGTTGGGGGCTTCCAGCCTTTCCGGTGTGCTTGACGGCACCATGTCTGATGCTGCTCGCTCACCAACGCCCGGTTTAAATTGAAACAGGCATGGAGGTGGCTGCATGAGGCGCGGCTTGAGAGGGGGGGCGCGGTCTGAAGGTCTTTTAAAAACCAACAGTTCCTTCAACGCAGTGCCAGATCGTGGTTATCCATACCTGAGCTCCTTGTACCTGAATTCTCTCGTGATTTAACCTGTTATTGACCTCTGCTTGTTTTCTGACTATTCTGCCTTCCGTTGCCCTAGACTATTTCCTTGAACTACGCTTCTGCACTGATATTGACCCGGCTATTCCATTTGACTATTCTATACTCTGTATTCCTGATTCTGGCTCGTCGGACTACCCCCGTGTTGCTGACCTGGTTTTGTATTACGACATTGTCTTTGATTAACTCTTTCTGTCTAGCTAGTATACATATCCCTGGCCAATTTTTAAAGACCAGACAGTTAGGGATTCCTTTACGGCTACCCTGTTGGTAGTTTTTGGCTCTGTGGAGTGTTGGGCTTTAAGGACTGCGTGGTGGGATCCGGGAACCGTGACACCCGGCAACTCTGGCTTCCTGCCCAACCTTGTACCACGATCCCTCCAGCCAGCCCATTGTCTGTCTCGTGTCTCCCGTGAATCTCTGTCTTGTTCTATCCTTCCTTTGTTCTCCTCCCTGTGTCTTCCCTCAGTCAGCCCTTTCCCTCACCAGTACCTACAGACATACCATTCTGTTTTCTCCAATAAACCCCGTTGCATCACCATTCTGGTCTCCTTCCCTTTTGTATCGGTGCATCCTGAGCTCAAATCCCAAATATGCCGTGACACCTGTTACGTTTTCAAGATTCAAACCCCTCTCTTAGCTCACAATCAGGCCAAAGTGGTATGTAGATTATTTATGGGCTTCAAGTCATGTGCATTTTAAATGTAAATGTCTGATGAGTTGTCCTTTATATTTGTCCTCTTTATTTAGTTCTACAGTGTTGGTGTAGATGTTGATGTTGGAACTTGATGTGTACTTTAAACATCTGTGAGAAAAGAACCTTGGCCTTCTCATTGGGACTAAGAGCGGCATAGATTCTTTACGCAATTTGACAAAACGAGATTGACAAGTGCACTTCACTTACTACAGAACAGTTGTGCTTGTTGGCCCCCATCGGCATTACCACCAGCAATTCATAGAAACATAGAAAAATGTCGGCAGATAAGAACCTTTCGGCCCATCTAGTCTGCCCAATTACATGGATACTTTACCTGGATTTATCTTTTGTTTAGGATAGCCTTATGCCTATCCCATGCTTGCTTAAATTCAATTACTGTTTTGGCCTCTACCACTTCTACTGGAAGACTGTTCCATGTATCCACCACTCTCTCAGTAAAATAATGCTTCCTGATGTTACTTTTAAACCTTTGCCCCTCTAATCTAAGACTATGTCCTCTTGTTTTGCTATTTTGTTTCCTTTTAAATATACTCCCTTCCTCTACCTTGTGGATTCCCTTTACGTATTTAAATGTTTCTATCATATCTCCTCTGTCTCGTCTTTTTTCCAAGCTGTACATGTTAAGATCATTAAGCCTTTCCTGGTAACTTTTCTCCTTCAAGCCATACACCATTTTAGTAGCCCTTCTCTGAACTCTCTCTAAGATGTCTATATCCTTTTGGAGATACGGTCTCCAGTACTGCACACAGTACTCCAAGTGAGGTCTCACCAGTGCTCTGTACAGTGGCATGAGCACTTCCCTTTTCCTACTGCTAATACCTCTCCCTACACAACCAAGCATTCTGCTAGCATTTCCTGCTGCTCTATTACATTGACTACTTACCCTTAGATCCTCTGAAATAATAACCCCTAAATCCCTTTCCTCAGATGTTAAGGTTAGGACTGTATCAAATATTCTATATTCAGCCCTTGGGTTTTTACGTCCCAGGTGCATTATCTTGCACTTATCCACATTAAAACTCAATTGCCACAGCTCCGACCATTTTTTTAGTTTACCTAAATCATTTGTCATTTGGCTGATCCCTCCAGGAACGTCAACCCTGTTGCAAATCTTTGTGTTATCAGCAAAAAGACATACTTTTCCATTAATACCTTCTGCAATATCACTAATAAAAATATTAAAGAGAATGGGTCCAAGTACTGACCCCTGAGGTACCCCACTGGTAACAAGACCTTGCGCCGAATAAACTCCATTTACCACAACCCTCTGTTGTCTGTCACTCAGCCACTGCCTTATCCAGTCAACAATATTGGAATCCAAGCTCAAAGATTGCAATTTATTGATAAGCCTTCTATGCGGAACAGTATCAAAAGCCTTACTGAAATCTAAATAAGCAATGTCTTATACTTAGAGTATGTTCCAAAGCCTGCTGGCAGGAAACAAAATAAATATATACTCTACATTTTAAAGCTGATTTTATGATATAAAAGAATTCTTCTGCGCTACAGCCCAGTAAACTAGATTGTTTTCTCTCCTACTTTTGTTAATATACCTAAGAAATGAAGGAAAAATACAACATCTGTATATTTTTGGGTGCAAAAAATGGGCGGTCTGTCTCTTCGAGCTGTATAGACTTCTACAGGAAACCACACTACTGTTTAATCTTGATTATAGAGTAGTCAAATCTATTATGAAGCAAGACAAAAAAATACACACAAAACATGATAGTACAACCGTAACGCTACTAGTACATCTTGTAGCTTTGCTGAAAGTGGTTTGTAGATAACTGCTACAATATCACACAAAACGTTCATCTATCCAGTGCTCCACCAAATGCACATTTATAGTTATTTCTATTTTTAAAGATTTATCCATGCCATCAAAGTGTGGATGTGGCCCAACTTGGCTATGCGAGACTTAACATTTGCAGAGATGCATGCACAGCCCTTGGAATACATTGAAACGTTTTCTAATACTGTATTTTCTAGTACAATTTTCTCCAGAATCCAGTAACACAGTCTACAGAGTGAATTATTTTCTGCTTTAGAGTCCTCATGAACATGTGAATAATATCACAAGGGTCCAATCAGAGGGACAGATTTACTTAGCAGCACAAAAAATGCTTGATACAGAGCAATATCTTAAAATAAATATATAGCAAGCATAAATGGGATTTTCTTGAAGTGTACAGTTGTACTAGGCTGGGTGATATAGTTACATAGGCTGGAAAAAAAATGTGCATCCATCAAGTTCAGCTTTTCACACATCACCTACTGCTGTTGATCCAAAAAAGGCAAAAAACCCGTCTGAAGCGCTTGCGAATATGCAACACACTGGAAAAAAAAATCCTTCTTAACACCAGAATGGCATCAGATTTCTCCTTGGATCAAGTAACCATTATCACATATTACATATTATAACCCTTAATATTCTGTTTTTGCAGGAAGTCATCTAGTCGTTGTTTAAAAGCCTGTACAGACTCTGACCCAACCACCTCAACAGGCAGAGAATTCCACAGCTTTATTGTTCTCACTGTAAAAAATCCCTTCCTAGTCTTTAGGCTGAATTTCCTTTCATCCAGTCTAAATGGGTGACCTCATCACTTTGACTCTCCCTTTCTGGGTGAGAGCAGGCTGATTTGCATATGGAAAATTCATCCCTGTAATGGCACAAGCAAGCTAAAACCTTGTTTGTGAGACCTGAGCGGGCCCCACCGTAGAGCAGGCCATTGTGCTGTTGCTCGTTCTCAGAACCCTCACAAACACCCCCCTTGTTTTTCACTATAATTGTAAAGGGTCATCCAGACGTGGACCCCTTGCTTGATGTGCCTAGAGGGGTGTCAGCTATACCCTCCTGACGAGGCCCAAGAAGGCCGAAACGATCGACGGGGGTTGCTACACCTCTCGTGCAGGGATGACGTCCTTGGCAGTCAGCACTGGCCACCCTTTCTGGGTGAGAGCAGGCTGATTTGCATATGGAAAATTCATCCCTGTAATGGCACAAGCAAGCTAAAAACCTTGTTTGTGAGACCTGAGCGGGCACCCACCGTAGAGCAGGCCATTGTGCTGTTGCTCGTTCTCAGGACCCTCACAAACACCCCCCTTGTTTTTCACTCTCCCTTTCTAACACTAATTTCTAGCCCTAGCTTCCAACCCTAGTTTCTAACCCTAATTATAAAACTCTAATTTATAACCCTAGAATCTATCCCTAAATAATTTCAAACTCACATTACTGTGAGTGTTATAGCTGTGGAGCTCTGTGATAAGCTCATACACACCACACATTACTGTGAGTGTTATAGCTGTGGAGCTCTGTGATAAGCTCATACACACCACACATTACTGTGAGTGTTATAGCTGTGGAGCTCTGTGATAAGCTCATACACACCACACATTACTGTGAGTGTTATAGCTGTGGAGCTCTGTGATAAGCTCATACACACCACACATTACTGTGAGTTTTATTGTGGTGAAGCTCTGTCATAGACATTACTGTATCAGTAATACAAAGTTTTTTTATAAACCTTGCAAGTGATTGGCAGCTAACCAAGTTTGCTACAGGAAATACTGTGCTGCGGCGCAGCCTTAGCTGTAATGAATGAGTGGTGGCTGCCGCAGCAGAGCAGTGACCATCTGTAGGGGTCTGGAGGGGGCATTGTAGCTTGTTAGCATGTGGGTCTCAGTGGATTTTATCTTAGTAAAACATTTATTTGAAAAAAGTTCTAAGAAATAAATTATGTAATAATATGCACGCTGGTGTTGCGTTATGTGGGTGGGTTTATATGGGTGTGACCGTCAGTGGGCAGGGCACAAGGAGACCCCTTGATTTTCTATTGCCCGAGGGCACCACTTGTTATCAGTCTGCCCCTGGTTGTCGATATTGCACAGCCCTAAGTTGAACCATAAATATATTCAATTATTGACTGCACCAAGAATCTCTTTAAATCTTTGAAAAGGCTTTGCAAATAATACATTTATTTTTAGCCGAAGAAGAGTACAGTGTATTGTATCTTGTGTTGTGCAGCAGAGCTTCCTCTCTCCCTCTAACAGTGGATCTCTTCCTCCTCTAACTTCATCTTCATTCAGCCCCGGGCAGTGCACACTACACAAAATGCCTCAAAAGAATCTTAATCTAACTCTATAAACTTTAAAATCCATCAACTACAAACGTGACATCTTTTTGATTGTATCAGAAAGCGCACAAACTAGCACCATAAGTATCAGTGCTCTTTTTATTGAATAGGTGCACATAGCTTCTTCCATAGCCAGTATCACTAATACAGTAAAACTGTTAATAAAATGACCAACTGCATACAAATTCATTCATGGCCTTTTTTTCTCTATTAACAATGAATCGTGGGTGACGGGTCAATATTCTAAATCTAGAAATGATTCAGGCAAAGAGAACAGAATTTAACATTAAAATAAGTGGAAGAAAAATATTGGTTTTACATAAACGTTGGACCAAATTTGATTCACAAAAGACCTCTTACAAACAAAATGGTATGTGTAAAATAGTATGATATATGTCTGTACTAAGGGTGAGCCGATTCCAGCATCACGCTAGCCAGTGTCCGGACAAATGGGAACAGTAAGATAACATTAACACCTGAATAGCTCTGATACAAACAGTACAATGTGGTATAGCATAGAAACAAATCACAAATCTAGTGTAAGAAGTTTGCAGCACTTATTTCATGTGTTTTAGATGCTTGTTCTAATGAATACTGAAACACCTCTGTAGCAAGGCACAGATTTCATAGCACTTTTCTCAAAACCACAGGAGCTCTTTCATTCTGTCAAAACAGTAATTAAAGCTCTTAATGGATTAGTAATCTTGCACGCTTTTACGTAAACCACGTTTTCATTTTACAAATAGATGTACAAGGTCCCCTTTATGACATCACCTTAAAAACTGTTTGAATGTAGCTCCTGTGATATAAAAAAAGAAGTGTGTATTCCCCCACAAAACATGAATCATATCTCCCACCAGGTAACCCCAGGTACGTGTCATGCACTGGTTTTGGGTGTTTATATTATTTGTTGTAATTTGTGTATCGTGGGTCCTCGTTGTGCAGCACTTTGAGAGAAGAAAGTGGCGGTGCTGCACTCCACAGATTACAAGTAGCTTGGACGCAGTGTTTCTCAAGTGGTGGGTCGCGATCCAAAAGTGGGTCGCGACCAGGGGTGAACTGGGTCGTGGGGCAAGTGCCCCCAGGCCTCTCTAATGCCTGGGATCTGCCAATGCATCTTACCTGCAGCAGCAGGTCCTAGGCGGCGCATCTACCTCACCTCTGCCTCCCTCACCAGCAACCACGGGCCGGAACTTCCCTTCTTGAAGGAAGTTCCGGCACACATTTGCTAGCGAGGGAAGCAGGGATAGCCCTGAACCCACAGCTACAGGTCCAGCCACCACGCACCGCCTGGGACCCACTGCTTCAGGTAAGATACTCTGTACTGGCAAGGTGTGTGGGGGGATCTGTAATGGGAAGGTGTGGGGTGGGACAGTGACTGGCAGCAGCTCTGTACTCCCAACAGGGACTGACATGTGTCCAGAGCATTCTACTACTGGCTGCCAACTCCAGGAGCCACTGTGCACAATGCACATCTCAGTGAAGCAAAACGCTGTTGGGTAAGAGGGTTCCCTATGTATATTTGTGATTTTCCCTTTCTGTTTGTCTGTCCTTTTGTTAATCTGTCCGTTTACCTAATTATGCATCCTTCTTTCTGAATAAATGTTATCGGTCTGTCCATCTATAGCTGTGTGTCCTTCTGTGCATTTTCCCATCTGTCCTTGTATCTATGTCTTCCTCTCCATTTCTCTATTTCTCCTCATCTCTTTCCTTACTCTCCCTGTATCACTCTCTCCCTTTTACTCTATAAATCTCTCATTCCTCTTTCTTTCCTGCCTTCCCCTTGATGTTATAATCCCTTTTGTGGACTAAATTATGTTTCAGAATTGCAATTATCTTTGGGTCGCGACTTAATGACCAAGGACAAGGGTGGGTCCTGAGGGTCCACAGGTTGAGAACCACTGGCTTAAAGGACAGGTGAGGAATCCAGTTAGGGTGCTCCCATGTGCTTCATTTTGCCTCGCCTGATAAGTATTCCTGTCCAAACCTGGTGCAAAAGTGTATTACTGTGAGGGAGAAGCAGGAAGCCTTTGGATTCTATATGGTGGACCGTGGAAGCGTTGCACAGCGGGTGACTACTTTTAGAATCATGAGAGTTTTGACCTGGAGTTTAGTTAGTGAATCACTCCTGTAAGAAAGGACTTTAGGGGTTATTCAAAAAGCAGCGAGATTTCTGTGAAATTTCGGTGCTTTCTTCTTCTGCGCACTACGGCGATTCAATTTCACTGACCCTGCGGTGTATTCACTATTTACCAGAAGGTCCCCGAAGTGCATCGAACACAGAGCCATTGAGACTGCCAAACTGCACAAAAAAACAACGAACTCTGCTATTCGTCTAAAAGGTGTTTAAACCAATAAAAAAAAGCATGAAAATGTGTGTGAATAATTAAAAAAGTCCAATAAAATATAATAAAAAGAAAAAAAACAACTTTAAAAAATTGGGAATCAAAAATTTCAGCTAAAAATGCAAAAAATACAACAAAATGTTCCAAAATATAAATAAAAAGACGGTTTGTTGAAATTGAAAAGAATAAATAAATAATAAAAACGATACTGTTTTTTTTACTTTGAATCCTATGGGATTTGCCTGTTTAAGCCGGTCAAACTGAATGAAAAAAATCAGGGCATTTCACTGACACTTCGGTGCAGTTCGGCGTTCTGTGAATAGATTAACCATTGCTTCTCTATGGGGGATTTCACTCCCTCCGAACAGGCACTGTACTTGCTGGCAATTTGCCAAAATTAGGCGAACTGCCTGCTCTCTGAATAGTCGAATGGCCAAGAAATAGCACTGTATGGGGAAATTCCCTGTACAGTGACATTTCAGGGCCAGATCAGCTCTATGGGACAATTTCACTGCCGCCGAAGATTGCCGAATTGCAGCAATCTGCAGTGAACTGCACTGTATTTCACTGTAAATTTGCCAGTATTTGACGAATTGACAGTTTAGTGAATAGACGAACTACCATAATATTGCACTGTACAGTGAAATTCACTGTTCGGTGCAATTCGGTAGCAAGTACACCGCTTACTGAAGCGGTATCAGTTAGGACTGGCTTCTAGCTGTGGTTGACTTTTCAGTTAACCGCAGCCGTCCGTAAATAGCGTTAGGACTCTGTAATCCTAACGCCAATTAATCTTTGCGCTCCCCATGTTAAGCAAAGTACGGTAACCTCGTGCTGAAAAGTGCAATCCCCTAGCGCTAATGGGTTTTTTAACCCGTTAGCATTTGGAATGTAATATAGGGGCATGCGCTAGTCTCACTTAAGCCAAGGCTAACGTTCACATATCTGTGCGCTAACGCTAGCGTTAACATAGTAATAGTGCCCATAGTCTTTTGTTATTCTTGTATATAACGCCTACTAAAACAATAACCTGACAGGGGCTCTTGAATCTCTAGTATGATCTCATGTAGAGATCTGCCCCAAAAAATCGGTTTCATGCAAATAAATCTGCTTTACTAAAGTTGTTTTTCTGCAACAGCCATCGACACTAGGGATGAGCTGTTCGGTTCGATGTGTTCGGAGTTCGATTCGAACATCGGCAGTTCGTATGTTCGAACTTCAAACATTTCCGCGTGTTCGCAGCATGTTCGCCCATAATGGACCACAATGCACTTTTCCACTGGCCTGAAGCTTGTAATTGGCTACAGCCTGCACCTGACCACAGTTTAGGTGCAAGACAGGTGAAAGACTATGCCAATCACGGTTCAGTCCTGATTGGGCAAATTTTGCCAAATCATGGGCTCACAGAGCTAAGTCCCGCAGCACACTATATAAGGCTTCACACAGCCCCAGCACGTGTTTTTTGAGAGGAGATTGTTGTGTTAGTGTGTGTTCTCACTGCCAGCAGCTATTGGGGGGAGGGTCTCATTTCTACAAAATATCTGGGAATTGTTTTAATCTTTGTGTTCTCACTGCCACCAACTATTTTGGGGGTCTCATTTCTACAAAACATCTGAGAATTGTTCTAATCTTTGTGTTCTCACTGTCACCAACTATTTTGTTCTGCGTGTCCTAAAATGTCTCCTCTTTTCATACAGACTGCTGCCCCAAGCAGTTGTTTATGAATATAGATTAAAGGAAAACCATTTACCGTCATTTGAAACGTCATTTTTTTGTTTTTAAATGTTTCTATACATCCTACATATCCGCCACTTCACGGGCAGGTTATGGGGACCTCCTAGGCACGATATTTGAAGGAGTTTTTCGTTTTTATTTTTAACCCTTATTTCATGGAAAACTCCCTGTTCCTTTAAAAACTTTTTTTAAAACTTTTTGTCCTTTTTTCCTGTCCCCCAGGGCACTACCCGGAACCCCCATACACCTTTTATGGCAAATATCTTGCATATATGCCCTCTTGCAGGGCACTCTAAAAATTGAACTTTTGAGTCCCATTGACTTGCATTGAGTTCGGTTCGTGTTCGCGTTCGAACTCGAACTTTTGAAATTGTTCGAGTTCGAATGCGAACCGAACACGGGGGTGTTCGGCTCATCCCTAATCAACACCCACAAATGCCATTTTTGCTGCCTGTATTCAAACAGCGTTACCAGAGGCTCTACATCAAATTATTTCATTGCGTCAGGAGTTTCCAGGCGAATGTGATACCATTACTTTACACCAACTTAATTAACAGCATTGAAAAGTAAGATATACAAAACACACATTATGTCTAACGTGTTTATAAGAGACGCTTAAATTCCAGTACACTACAATGTGAAATATGATGAAAATATTCATGTGATCAATAATCTTTCTAAAAGACAGTGCTTTTATAGACAATACAAATAGTTACAGTAGCAAATAACTAAGTTATGATCATTCTATAATGTGTGCTTGAAGACAAATGTAGAGACTAAACACACAAATAGTAAAATGTGCATATGCTTATTTTAATTTAGTCAAGAAGCATTCATTACCTGTGACTGTATCGAATTGCTATCGTCAATCCAAGCTGCAAGAAGGGAGCGAGAGAGACAAAGTCTGTAATGTTTTTATAACTACACCATGCACTATTGTTAAATACCCATTTACAGATCCAGATACGTATATAAAATAAAGCTGTAATCCAGAACTAGGACTCAACATGAAAAACATGTATATTTTAGTAAGAACATAAGACAGAAAAAGATCCTCGCATTAGCAGTATCCCAAATCGGTCAGGAAATGAAAACACTATAAAATAACATTTATCATTTTCTTAATCTGCAAAATAAAACTAAGCCACTAAACTAGAGCACTCCAGTAAAGAGCAATAGAAGGGAGTAGGATAATAATAAACAAGCTAATAGGTGCTGACGCCTAAGGAGACATCCAAATTTTTGGGAAGTATTTAAAGCTGTGGATTAGTAGTAAAGTTTGTGAAAAAATAAATAGTGAAAAGATATAATATAAATATGGAGATGAAAATAAAAATCCGTTTAACGTCAATATTCAAAATGATAATCTATTAGAATAAATGGTTTTATCTCAGGTTAAAAGTGATACCCCCCCCCCTTTAAATACCTTCATTGCTCCCAAGGCTTGGAATGTCAACGCCAATCTTGTCGGAGTTAAAGCTGCGAGCATTGCATTAAATCGAGCACTTTTATTTTCAATGGGGGAATGGTATTTTCCATCTGGAGAAACTGACCCAAACCTGAAAAAGAAGAAAGCCAAGTTTTAATTATGATTTTACAAAAATTGTAATAAAGTTCTCTGTTGGGGCTTTCAAACACTGAACATTATGACTAAATGGAAAGCAACCATGTAACTGTTCAAATATAATTTGCTGCCTAAAAAAACCCCCAAGAGCTGAATGTAAAAAGGATGATGTCAATCTACAGATTTGGTGGACATGTGGAAGTAAAGAGGAAAATGGCGACTACATAACATCTAAAAAGGGTTCTTCGCATCCAACAGTTGATGGATTCTGATGAAAACCTGCCATTGTCTAGGCAGACGCTCACCGGTTTATCTGGAAGCCCTGTATCAAAACTACTTGGTCCTAGATGAAATTTATATGGTTTGATTTGCCACTGGAGAGTAACTGAATGCTAAGGTCTTAGGATGGTTTATCAATATAGAGTGACTGCCATTGAAAACTGGAAAGAAATGACCAACTAGACCTTATTTTACTATGAGTAATGCTCAGAAAGGAAGTTTCAGAACAATCTAGCAAAACTGGGTCAAACACTAAACCAAATTGAGAATTTACATCAAATTAATTCAAAAGGAAACCATTATATTTAATGTCCAAGTCTTATCTAATTTATTCATTATACATTTTGCTGAGATAGTAGATTTAGCACTTTGAAACTCTTCATGGTCATGACTTCTTATCTGTAAACGCACCATCAACTCTATATAGAATTCTATAATTTTTGTTTGTTTATTTAAGGAAAGATAATGCAACAACGTAAAAAGAGTTTATTATTTTGACCATTATTTTAAAAAACACCGCCACAAAACCCGCCGAAATTATCGGATCCGACAAGGTGCCAGGTAACTTCTGCGGTTTTGCGGCAGTTTTCTTTTAAATCGGCGGTTTTGCGGCAGCTTTTCCCGGCAGTTCGGAGCCCCTGTGGTAAATGCTGAATTCACCGCATGGTTGGGGAATTTGATTCCCGAAGTGTGGGGAACGAGAGAGCTCTGACATGTCGGTGACATTTCGGTGCTGTCTGCATAACCCCTCTAGCCATCACAATGAAACATAAAACTGTAATTAACTTACCTATCCAGAAGGTTTTCTCTTGGAATTCGAACCTGTTTGAATTTTAGAATTCCATTGTCTACGCCATGTAGTCCTAAAACATAAAATTATAAAAAATTACCAAACAATACAATCCTGCCTGCTCCAATCTCTAGTCATACACTATTCTAATAAAGAATTGTAATTTCCCAGAACAAAAACATATGGTTGTAATTAAGAAATGTTTCATGAATGCATGCCCCAATTACTTAAGCCCATCCTTGTTGGAGTAAGATCGTTCTTCTAGATCAGTGGTTCCCTACCGCGGTCCTCATGTACCCCTAACCGGTCATGTTTTCCAGATATCTGAAGCACAGCACAGGTGATATGATGTGCTGCTCAGTGATTGCAGGACTCAGTCTGCTTTTCTCCAAGGTATTCCTTAAAATATGGCCTGTTAGTGGTACTTGAGGACCAGAGTTGGGAACCAATGCTCTAGATCACTGTGTCCCAACCCAGGTCGTCAAGTACCCCTAATAGGCCAGATTTCAAGGATTACCTTGGGGAGATGCAAAGTGAATCCTGCAATCACTGAACAGCAAATCATATCGCCTGTGCTGTGCTTCAGATATCTGGAAACCATGGCCTGTTAGTGCTCCCTGAGGACAGGTTTGGGAAACACTGCTCTAGATCATACATTCATCTGAGAAGGGGCACCTATATCTTGTATCAATTTCCAAAGTTTGTAGATTTGCTATTTTAACCACTTCTTCTAGATTTTAAACCACTGCAGAAACTGTAGGTGATACAAAAAAAACGATAACACTAAAACACCATCATTATCATTGTCTTCCATGAGTTTGGTTGTTTACATAAAGGTAATAAAAATTATTATTTTTAAAAAAATAACCTTCTGTGATAAAGTGAGGGGAATGATTTATGATGGCATGTATATTCCCCCTATGTTTTTAAGAAAGGATTGGGTTGCTTGAGCCCAGGGGGGCAATATGTGTTTTAAAATGTTTCTTAATGCAAAAGTTACCACACCTGCTAATTATCAAGCCCTTAAAGGTTTCCTGGGTGGAAGGAAGCGTGAGAGAGAAACACAGAGAGAGCAAGGTAAAGCTCTGAGGCTGACAGCTTGAAGGAAAAGGTTGGCAAAGGTTTCATTTTTGTTCGTTTTCCCCAAAAGATAGAGGGTCAGATTTATGTTAGTTAGAGCTCGGATGAGCTAGGTGTTATGTTCTGTTATAAATTTTGTTTAATTTGTGAAAGCTGCATGAATAAATGGTGCAATTGAGAAAGAGACTGTGGTGTGATTTGCCCTAGAGGACCGTGCTATTGTGTCCTGTGACGTGATGGATCACAATCCCCAACACCACCACTATTTTTAGATTTCCCTTTTCTGCTTTTATGGCAACGTGCATGAAATGTGACTGCATTTCTGTATATAGTGGGTTATTGCTAATTTGAATTTTGTACAGAATTTTCTAGACAAAAGCTAATTAGCAAATGTCTCATGTTTGGGCTTGGGCTGTGCACACCAGTAAGTGTTCCCTCCTCGTTTCCAATAAAAGCAATTGAAAGGATTTCATGTATATGGTAGGTACATCAAAATCAGCATACAAATGACAATCAAGTGTTTGCATAGTTTAGTTTGTATAACCATGTATAAGAAAAAAACTGTACCTTCTTTGTGCAACATATCAACCGCTTCTACACCTGGATACATTTTCCCATTTTGATCACGAACTGGCACAACGAAACAATGTGGTCCTAAAAATCACAATGTTAAAAAAAGACAGGCATTAAGTGCAATATAAGGATGGCTTCCAGATTGAAGGTAAAATAAAGTGCTCATTATATTAAGATTGACTTTTTCCTCCACGTAAAAATCTGGATTTATGTGAGACACATGCCAACTAGTAATGAATTGTCCCATTTAACTCACTGGTGGTAATTTACAACAATGGAGGAAGCAGAATTTATTGAAACCCCTCTGAAGTATGATGTCCAATAGCAAGGTTACAAATCAATGATGCCTAATCCTTCTAACTCTTGTTAAAAAGATATTAAAAGAATAATCTCCCCAGAGAAAAAATTGGCAGTGATCGGCTCATAGAATTGTTCTACCAATTTCATTATGGTTTCTCTGCAAAACAGTGCTTTGAAGACCTCACAACCAATCTTGGCGATTGAGCCCCAAATCTCTAGAAGGTCCACAAGTAGTTTGGCAAATTCAAGTCTGGACAGTTTGACATTTACGATGAACCAAGAGAAGGAGATCCCCAAAAATTCGGAATGAGACCATGGTGGCAAAAGTGAAGGGATTTCTGGATCAGGAACCTCTGTCATATTTAAAAAGCTTGAGGAAGAGTTCAACATTCCAAAGATATGCAGGTTGAGGACACATGATGAGTTGGACTTTAACAAGAAATGCGTCCGCTCGGTTTCGCATTTGATAAACACAGAACAAAAACTGCTTGAGTTGAGTTTGCCAAAAATGTTCCTCATCACGTTCGAAGTTGGAAAGTCTGCCAAGGCAATTGTCACTGGAGATGAAACTATGATGAAAAAAGATGGTTTTCTATGTTGTTTTAGGCTTAGCACCAAGAATGTAATGGTGTCCTAAGACGGAGATGAGCAAGAAAGCAATGATTACAAAACAACAAACGACGGCACCCTCCAGAGCCACCCTCCCTCAGGAGTTGAATAGGTATCTCATTGAAGCAAAGTGATACAATATTTATGTAAGCAATTGTATATTTATACCTCAGTGAAACTCAAACAAAATCTATAAATACAGTGTTGTTTTGTGGTTATAGATATCCTAATCTTGTATGCATTTTTTAAAGATACTATAGGTACAACCAAAAGTAGTAAGTATATCCCGCTAGACATATCGGGTGAGAAAAAAAACCATAAAAAACTCTGATTCAGATGAATGTGTGTTGTACAAACCTTGAGATTTTCCATTTATGATTAATTGTGCAAATACAGCAGCATAGTTCCCTTTCATTGTATTTCCAATATACATCTTCTCTGCATTTTCACACGGTGTATTAATTATAAACTCCTGGGAGAAAACAGGAATTAGAGGCAAAAGGTGAACATGGAATTACATGTCATGCCATTTCCGAGTCTCGTATTTGACACCTGTATATTTTTCAAGATTAGGCAATAGGGCACAACTTGATAGAAAAATTTATAAAAAAATTAAATGACTAAGACTATCTGTTCACATTCAGGGTCAGCACACTTTGCATTTAAGAATGCTTACCTGTGACACTGGATCAAAAACCGCCTCGGTGAGAATCCCACGTACGTTACTGCCGTGGCCTCGTTCTGTCATTGCAAACATTCCTGTGAATGTCAGGATCTAATGTAGAAACATAATGAATATCTATTTTCAGGAGAATACATGGAATAGAATGTCAGCTTTACAGTTAGTGAAACATTATAAAGACCATAGTCTGGACAGGGACATAAGGAACCTTGAGGGCTGTAGAGTAGTGAATCCCAAACCTGGTCCTCAAGTACCCCTAACAGGCCACATTTTAAGGGTCACCTTGGGGAAATCCAGACTGAATCCAGCAATCACTGAGCAGCAAATCATATCACCTGTGCTGTGCTTCAGATACCTGGCAAACCTGACCAGTTCGGGGTACCTGAGGACCAGGGTTGGGAACCACTGCCATAGAGTATAGGCAACTTTAAATCATGGAATACAGTATCTCTTGGCCCTTTATTGAGTCCAGGGCAAGGGCTTAGACATATCATAGACAGCTGGCATGGGAACCCTCTCAGGCCTTAGCAGTATTGCATAGGGGAAATAGGCATCACATTATTTTCATACACTGGACATGGGGATCATGAAAGTATACATTATAATCCAAATAATGTGCTATGAGTGAGGAAAGGTTAGAAGCCCCAAGCTGGCCACAGAAGTTCCTCCATCACACACACTGGGTGAAGAAAGACTGACGTCTATCTAGTTATTCTTGCTGTCCCACTGACCACAGGTTGAACTTTATTACTGTTCACAGGATACATGTATATTAGTTTAGTTTTTCATATTTATTGTCCGTTTCAGCACCACAGAAGAAAACAGCATATGGTAAGAAAAGGTTAAATACACTTTGGTGTAAGTTCTCACTAGGATTTTCTCAAAAGAAGCCTGCACAATTTCACCATAAAAAACACTCTACAATAAATGGCATTGTGGCGTCTGCACTTTTCTACGGAGCAGAATTAACTACAGCTACTAGTCTACTGGAAGACAGAAGATTATAGTAATTACACGAAACTAAACGCATAAACCCAGCATGTCTTACTGGCATTTTATGTACTTATTACAATTTCCTAGAAAATGTCCTTTGCAGCTATATTTAGCTGGATTTATACAAGTCGCATTTGACATTCACACTGACATAATTATGTGCTTATGATCTTCAACAGTCATAAATACCACTTACAACAGGTCAGCACACTGGCATTTTACATCTGCAAAGACATTATTTATATTTACTTGTTTTCACTGGAGTACCTATATACACATGAACATAATTGTATCTATTGGGCTAAATTTTCAAATTCTAAATTATTACACATTTTCATGTACAATTGCCAAGTAAAAATACAAAGAAAACCAGACTTTTTAAAATGGTATAACAGTGGTTATTTCAAGCATTGGAAATTCCACCACCATTTTTACAAGGAGAATCACTCAACTGACACATCGCAAAGCTTTTGTCATTTCAATAATTAGTTTGCCATGATATGTCACAATAAATATGACATTATGACAATAGTGATTCCCAGTATGTATGCTTATCAGGGCTCAAAATTTCCACTCGCCTACTTGCATTTGGCGAGTGGAAATTAAGTGAGGGCGAGTGGAAATGCACACGCAGGCAGCACAATAAATTATTTTGCAAATACCAGCGGTGCCACCATGCAGCTCCCCTTCCCCAGGCTGCACGGTGGCAGGGATTAGCTGCCTAACCTGACCCAGGTCGTCTCTGTGACTGGCAGGGGGTGGAGAGGAGCTTCCCTCCCTGCCTCCTCACTCTGCTCACACTGGGCTCTGATGACTGGGTATACATGTATCTGGGGTCTGATGTCTGGGTATTAATGTTATTTTTGTTACTATATCTAAATAAAACCTTTAACAGTGTAATTTCCTAAGAATTTAAGGTTGTGTGTTGCAGAGGTAAGGGCTGGGTAGGGGTTAGGTGGAGCAACTGGTGGCGAGTAACTCTTATGGCCTGGTTAGTAGCTTGGGACTTGAAATTTGAGCCCTGTGCTTATAATATATATTGAAATTAGTTGGTGGTGGAGGAGGCGGATAAAGAAATTGTAGCGAGTTTCCAGTTGTCTTTTTGTAAGACTTGGGTAAGAGTAACTTCACAAACTGTAGAAAGGTATTAGACACAGGTAAACCACAAAACTGAGGTATGATACTAAATTTGCATCCTAAATGATTAATAGGCAAGAGGTGAGCAAGGAAAAAGGTCAAAAATAAGGGGAAACAGAAACAGTGCTAAAAAATGTGAAATTGGTAATCTCATCATCTGAAGAAGCATTGAAGAGAATTGGTCATGTGTTTCATTTTCACATAGGACCACGTTATTTAATTTATTAACCAATTATGTCAGAATTCTCATTGGGTAAGATGCTTTAAAAAAAATTAAATTAAATTAAAAAGGAAAAAAAATCTAATTTTCACCTGTGCCCTTTGAGATAACACATCTGGCAATTTTATTTCTGTAGTTTACAGTAACTAGACTTTTATCATCCTTAATTTTTTGTGTTGAAAAATACCAAGCTCTTAGATGTATGTAACACTCAACTAACAAATGATGCTGGAGACCAACACCTTGTAACTTCATAGTAATTGTAAATAAAGAGCTCTTGTAGAGTGGGTTCTCATCTCAACTACAGGCTAGAAACTAAAAAGTCCCAATGCTGATTATAGAGTCCCTAACATATAGGTTTTATTGCCTGGAAGAGAAGAGGATTGCCTTTTATCATCAAAATAATTAGTTTCCACACAGCGAATAAAGTATACATATACCATGGTCATCTCCAATCACTCTTAACCTCTTCACTGTCGATATTGAGATATTTTGGGCTTCAAAGGCACCATCTGGTGCCCCGATATCTCAATATGCTAATCTGCAGCCCAAACGCAAATGAAATTCATTTGCTGCAAATTAATTTTGTTAGCTTTTGGGCTGCAGAAGGTGCCCCCAAAGTTTTAGCCCTGTTGGCATAATGCCCAAAGACCTAAACCTGTAAAATCGGCTGATAAATGCTCTGAAATATCGGACTTTCAAAAGCTGATAGCAGCCGATGCAAGGAGAAATAGAAGAAAATAGACCTGCTGTTAAAACCTCTGTAACTCAATTTGGCAGCAGATGGTGCCATCTACTGGCCATATAGGTTATTACAGTAATAGGTAATACTGAACAATTTATTAAAACAGATTTTTCAAAAACACTGGTTTCTGACAATGTTTTTTTTTGGAAAATCACTTGGTAGTGAAGGGGTTAATGCCCAAACAAGATTTCTGTTTCATGGGGCAAAAAGAGAAAAGACTTATTCTCTAACCACCATCCATTCATTGAAAGAATAGTGGTTTTACTATGGTGAACTAGGATGGATCACGACTGGTGTTGTGAATTCTCTGTTTAGGGAGCTTCCACTGACATTCAACGGTCTTTCCATTGTAATTTCTGAAATTATTTATCATAGTTTTCACTGTAGGTCTCGCCAGTGTTTCACTCAAACTTTTTCATTGTTGTTTGTATATTTGTTTTCTATCGGAGTTGGATGGAGAACAACCCATTAAAATCTCCAAAATATGTTCCCCGGTGTTGCAAACAGTTGATCAAAGCTGAAAGCAGAATAGCCATAATTTACTCCTTTATGGAAAAATGATGGTGGTACCTTGTTCGGCATTGTTTACAGGAACGTCGCCAGGGCCGGATTAAGAGCATCATGGGCCTGGTGCTGAAGATTTCGGTGGGCCTTTTTATAAATACTGAGGAACGCACACACTCCGCTATAATACAGAGCACACATACACACACACACTCCATTATATACAGAGCACACATACACACACACTCTGCTATATACAGAGCACACATACACTCTGCTATATAGAGAGCACACATACACTCTGCTATATACAGAGCACACATACACACACATTCAGCTATATACACACACAGCTATATACACAAACAGACACACAGCTATATACACACACACACTCAGCTACACACACACACTCACTCAGCTATATACACACACACACTCACTCAGCTATATACACACACACAGCTATATACACACACTCTCACCTATATGCACACACACACCTATACACAAACACACACTCATCTACACACACACACTCAGCTATATACACACACAGCTATATACACACAGACACACAGCTATATACACACACACTCAGCTATATACACACACACAGCTATATACACACACACAGCTATATACACACACACTCTCAGCTACACACACACACTCTCAGCTATATACACACACACTCTCTCAGCTATATACACACACAGATACACACAGCTACACACACACACTCAGCTACACACACACACTCAGCTACATACACACACACTCAGCTATATACACACACACACACTCAGCTATATACACACACACACACACTCAGCTATATACACACACACACTCAGCTATATACACACACACACTCAGCTACATACACACACACACACTCAGCTATATACACACACACTCAGCTATATACACACACACACACTCACTCAGCTATATACACACACACACTCAGCTATATACACACACACACTCAGCTATATACACACACACACTCAGCTATATACACACACACACTCAGCTATATACACACACACACACACACACACTCAGCTATATACAAACACACACACTCAGCTATATACACACACACACTCAGCTATATACACACACACACACTCAGCTATATACACACACACACTCAGCTATATACATGGCACACACTCAGCTATATACATGGCACACACTTGCACATATATACACCAGAGTGACATATGTATAATATTAATACACACCACACATATACACCAGAGTGACACATGTATACACCCCACACACACACAAAATTATTACTATATCAGAGCAGCAGCAGAAGTGGTAAAATTCAAGTAAAGCAGTGTTTACACCTAATCAGGCTGCTTTGCAGCTTAAGTTGAAGCTGCTATCTCTAAGCAACCTGGATGCCTGTTAGGTAGGGCCCCCCCCCCCATGTCATCCTGGAACTAGTGGGCCAGTGATTAAATAAGAGGGAGGAAATATTTACAAATCAGTGTGTCCTAGTGTGTCCTTCTCTTATCTCCCGAGCCGGATCTTCATCACCTTCACGCTGTGCAGGGAAAGGGGCAGCACGTGGCTTCAAAGAACAGCTCCGCCTCTCAGCCTCTGCCCAAAGGAAATGCTGCGTTTCTATTATCTAAGCGCCGGGTTCTGCTGCAGGGCTGATCAAAGGCCTGGGCTGGGTGCACTCGGCACTCACTATCAGCTGGCCGGCTGTGGGCCTATTTTTAGAAGGGGGCCTGGAGCGACCGCTCCATCCGCCCCTATGTTAATCCGGCCATGAACGTCGCCTGCCGTTGCTGACATTTCCTTTTCCAGATAGCTAATGCTCACCATAGTTTGAACACACACATTGTTTGCAATAATGGTAAAAATTAGCAGTTGGAGAATTACTCCATAAATAACCAAATCAAGATAAGTACTTAACCCATACCATTTATTGATCTTTGATAGCAAAATAATATTTACAGCGAATTCTGAACCTCATAAAACTTTCCATATTGTGAGCGAAGCACTAAAGCATCCTTATTTAGGCTGGGGTCAGACCAGCGCACTTTTAACGTGCGTTCTGGCGCACATAATTACAGCCGCACTAGCAGCAAATGACGGGCAATGACGGCCAATATACGAAGAACGGTCGCACGAAAGTCCGGCCGCGCAACGCAAGTGGAAAACGAACGCATTTTTCGAGAACGCCGAACCGCTAGTACTGACGTACTGAGTGCGCAGCTGCGGCATAGCGGCGTGTTTGCGTGATTAGGAGATGTCAGACACTGCTAATGTCCAGCCTACATAACGTCCAGACGCAAAAAGAGTTTTATTGACGATCCGAAAAAATCACGCACGAAAAATGCGCATCGTATGACCGTTTTCGCGCACTCCGTGAAAAAATACGTCAATTCGTTCGGACGCACTTTTTTACATTCGCGTGTAAAAATGCTTTCGTTTGACCCTAGCCTTAAAGGACAGCAGTCTCTTTTTTCATATTCCTCTTGACTCCTTTTCTTTAGTCTCTGAAGTAGTTTTTGGCAACATCCGTTGGTTTACCAAGAGTCGATTTGATAATTGTGTGTTTTCGGGATTCAAATTTCCGAGCCTTTGTCGGAGCTAAAAAAAAAAAAAAGTGATCTAGAAAAGCCCACTTCAGAATAATAAAATTTTGGTGTATCTCTGAAAGGACAATGAGATCAAAACAGAATCCTACGTTTTCAGAGTAATAGCTATTTACTTTTAAACTTGATCTTTCTAATCCTCCAGCGCTTTTGACTCACGCCAGCTGCCTATGTTAACCTGTTTTTGAACCACTCTGAACAGCAAATTGCTTATGGAGTTCATCATCACCCTCACTGGACATGATTGATGGTTGACAGTGATTATTGCTTGTTAAATACTGTATACATGAACCAACAGCTATAATTTTGAAAAAAGTGCCCGTCTGCTTAATTATGGATTACAGAAATTGTAACCTCGCTGTTCTGGAGCTTCATATTGGATTTCTACAGATAAAATTGCTCCACAAGGTTACAACGACACATAGAGATTTCTACTTTTATAAAGGTTATTTTTTAAAAAATTTTTTTGCCTTTATGACTTTTAGAACCGATATTCCTGAGTGATAAAAACAACCTCCATTTACATGATCAATTGCTGGAGACTAAATTGTAGGAAGAATCCCTCATCAAAGTAACGGACCATTAATATCACCCTGTACATCCTCGGCCAACCAAATAGACTCTGTAACGGCTTTTAATTTATAACATGTATCAACAGTGTATGCTAAAGAATATCAAATACCTCAACCAGATATTCATAAATTATACCATCAATCAAGATCTGAATTTTCTCAGGAATTGAAAAAAGTTAGGACGTTCTTAAGGCTAAATTTACCACCATCATAATTTCAAAAGGCCATACTTCCATTATCTTGACCTAGAGCCTTCCTTTATATTATCGGTGGCATTGCAAGCCTTAATAAGCAGTGCCAACATAGAAATATATACATACATCCATGTTGGCCACCATGCATCTGGTACTGGGAAAAGAGTCTGTTATTTTCAACTTTAGCTACATAGCCATAAGGGAGTTGTCTATCTCACATCTGCACAAACTAAAGCTCATCAATGAATGCATGACATTTTCTTTGTCCAGCTACGGGGCAGTTAAAGTTAAGTAAGTACAGCTAAGCTATGACGGATCTGTCAGCACAAAGGGGAATGTCGGCTAGATTCCACATATAGCCCTGTTGCTAGAGAGGTTAGTCAGTTGCGCTTACTTGCCGTCATCTTGGCCAATTGCAAACAAGGAAGAGACATCTAAAATATCATGGCTTCAACGCAACATTTATTGATCAGACCCCTCTGGTTTCAAAATTGTTTCTACAAACATACAGGGCACTCAGGGTATTAGATTAACCTATGCAATGTGGACAAATATATTAAACGCAACCACATTGACCCACAGACATATGACTAACTGGCAAGAACCACAAACAACAGGAAGGCATTCCAACCGACCAACAGAAAGGCAATTGGACCTGCTCTCGGTCTGTAGATATTTTTTAGTTTGCTGAGATCACAAACGAAATAGTTCTAGTGTCAATAACATTACAGTAAGGACCAGCCTTTGGGGTATGCGAGCTGTGCAGCCGTACAAGGCACAGTTGGAACAGGGGCTCCCAGCCAGCAGCCTACACAGCTTGGTGCAATGCGCCTCTGTTGTTGCCCACCATCAAGGGTGTTAGTTGCATTGCTACAGATTCCTATGTTTCTCAGTTGAGGGCCGAGTAGTCGCAACAATGCGAGCTGCAGGTCTCCCAAAATGCACCAGACTACAAGTGGCAGAGTGGAGGCCCAAATGAGTACTGTAATCCACCACATCAGGCCAAAGATGTCTCGTGATTGTGGCCTCCAACCCCCTTAACAGTAAATATAGACTTGCATATGGTTTGGGGGGGTGTCAGGGTACATATGTAGGGAAAGGGTGTTTCAGGGGGTTTGCGTATGTGAATGGAGTGTCAATGAGTAGGCTTGTATCAGCATCTGTGTCTTTTGTTTGTGTCAGGGACTCTGTGACAGCATCTTAGTCCAAGGCAGGGGCGTATCTACCAGGGGTGCAGAGGGTGCGACCGCACCTGGGCCCTTGAGTCCGGGGAGGGCCCACACTCGTCTGCCTGGGGGCTTGCCTATAATATATAATTCTCCTTTTAATTTATTTTCTACTTATTTGTGAGCTAATCTTTGGAGCTCTGTGATTTACACTGATACACAATGCACATTACTGTGAGTTTTATTGCTGTGGAGCTCTGTGAGGTACACATAGTGCAAATTACATAAAAAATGGGATGGACTGACGAGGTCATAGTGAACCTGGAAAAAAATGTGATACTGTCTGGAGTGAACATTGTGGACCAGGAGGGGACAAATGCATGTTAACAGGACAGTGGGTATGTTTTTGCCAAGGGTGGGGGGGCCCAGTCATGGTTCCTGCAGGTTCTTGCTGTGGATTATGTGCCTGCTCAAACACCCCAGCGTTCACTGTAAAATATATTGCTGTGGATTATGTGCCTGCTCATACATCCCAGTGCTTCCTGTGAGTTTTATTGCTGTGGAGCTCTGTGATAGGCTCATACACACCGCACATTACATGGAGTTTTATTGCTGTGGACCTCTATGATATGCTCATACACACCGCACATTACAGGGAGTTTTATTGCTGCGGAGCTCTGTGATATGCTCATACACACCGCACACTACAGGGAGTTTTATTGCCGTGGAGCTCTGTAATGTGCAGTGTGTTAGGATTACCGAGGGGGGGGGGTGCTTTCAATATGGTGGTGACCAATTTAATGACCTAATTAGAGTAAGTTGAACTAATTAATATAAGTGGCGTAGTATCTTTTATATTTCCGGGAAAAAAAGTAAAAATATGGATCTTTTTGGGGGGTGGGGGGTGAGGGGGGCCTTTCATGGATTCTCGCCCTGGGGCCCTCAGGTTTCTAGTTACGCCACTGTTCCAAGGTGTGACACAGACGTGGGTGGTCATGGAGAGAGTGTTGGGATGATTTTTCCACCCATGGTGTCAAAAGACTTAAGGCCACCCCAGATCATAGTTCCACGTGTGCTGTTTGACAGATAGGAGATAAGGTTATTAAACCAAAAATCCCCAACAAAAGCAGCATAGACATGCAGTTGTTGTAGTGAATAATTGTTCCCAGTAGGGTTGCACCGATACCAATACTAGTGTCGGTATCGGTGCCGATACCGGGTACTGCAGGAGTACCTGGTACTCCTGCAGTATCCCCGATATTTCCTCCGATACCGGAAGCCGGCATTGAGCCGGCTTGCTGGCATCCGAGGGGCTGGCGTGGCTGTCCGAATGCTCCATCGGCATTCGGACAGGCCCTGCAGCTGCTCACCGCGATCATACTTACCTTCCTGAGCGACGCCGGGAAAGTCTTCACACGTGCGCTCGTTGGAAGGCCCCCAGCCATGATCACGTGGTCCCACGTGATCGCGGCTGGGGGCCTTCCAACGAGCGCGCGCGCAAAGACTTTCCCGGCATCGCTCAGGAAGGTAAGTATGACCGCGGAGAGCTGCAGGTGCCAGGTGAGCTGGGGGGGGGCATATCCACGAGCTGGGGCAAATCCACGAGTTGGGGGGCATATCCAAGAGCTGGTGTCAAATCCACGAGCTGGGGGGCATATCCACGAACTGGGGGGCAAATCCACGAGCTGTGGCAAATCCACGAGCTGGGGGTCAAATCCATGAGCTGGGGCAAATCCATGAGTTGGGGGTCAAATCCATGAGCTGGGGCAAATCCATGAGCTGGGGCAAATCCATGAGCTGCGGGGCAAATCCATGAGCGGGGGTCAAATCCATGAGCTGGGGGTCAAATCCATGAGCTGGGGGCAATATCTATGAGAGCTGGGGGCATATCCATGAGCTGGGGGCATATCCATGAGAGCTGGGGCATAATCCATGAAAGCTGGGGGGCATATCCATGAGCTGGAGGGCATTACCATGAGCTGGGGGCATATCTATGAGCTGGGGGGCATATCTATGAGAGCTGGGGGTATATACATGTGAGCTGGGGGCATTTTTATATGAGGTCTGTTCTTATTGGAAAGCGTTCACATGACAGAAAATAAAAGTATCGGTACTCGGTATCGGTGAGTACTTGAAAAAAGTATCGGTTCTCATACTCGGTCTTAAAAAAGTGGTATCGGTGCATCCCTAGTTCACAGCAAACACGCATCCTCTTAGCATTGCTCGCACTTATTTGAGTCTTGAAAGAAGGGAAAGGAAATGAAGTAAATCCTCTGAATATGGTCCAGTCTTTTAAATTTAAATAAATAACAGTGATTTTTATTGGGACAGGAGATCTGAGAGCCAAGTCCTCAAGAGCCTTGTACACAAACGTTTTTGCACCCTCCCCACTCCCTCTCTTTGCCCGGGCCAAGGTTAAAGGTGCAGATTAGTGAGACAATGCATAAACATGAGCTCCAGCCCTGAATACTATTATTTGGGGAGTGTGGCTGTCAAGACGCACGCAATGTTATGGAAAAACCTGAGCTCCGTCCAAACAAATGTGGCTTCGAAGCTTCCACAACATGAAACATTAGTGTTGCAGACAATTTTTTCCACTACAGCATAGACGGTTTTAGTAAAAAAAAATATATATATATATATATATAGAAATATCAAACTTTAGCAAAGGGCGAAGCTTTTTTCTTTTAAACACAGATTTATCCAATTCTAGTCCTATATCCAAACAAAAGCACAAGACTGTCCCCTACTGGTCAGATTAGTTTAATATTAACATGAGTCCATGAAGTACTTCATACACAATGAAGGCAACAGCAAAAGTGAACCAAAAGAGCATCTAGTAGACAAAGTCAGTTTACAGCCCAGGATCAAATACTCCCCTGCCAGATAGTCCCATTTTTCAATATGATGAATCAGACACTCAAAATGTCACTCTCCCATAATGTTTGCTGCCACTGTCACTTTGAATTTTCTATTTAACAATATTTTTTTGGATGTTCAACGGAGACTGGGGCAATAAAGCAGTACATAAAGTGGGTCTGATTCTAACCTAACCGGCAAGGGAGAAAATCGGCACGAGCCAATTTTCCTTACCGGCCACAGACGATTTCTTGCGTCTACAGACTAGCAGCCGTTCCTATTTCAATGGGATTTGTCAGACGAAGCAGGGATGAGCTGGTACAATTGACATTAAAAATATGAATTGTATAGTTAAATCACCGTGCCGCAGCAGGGAAATTGTCCCATAGAGAAGTGATTCAGTTTGACAGGCGAAGCCCATAGGATTCTATGTGGGAAAAAAAAAAACTTTTTTTTTTCTTTCAACTGTTCATTCTTTTCATCCGCAGCAAAAAGCCTTTTTATTTATTGATTTTTAAACAAAATTTTTGATTCCCGATTTTGTTTTTTTAAAGAAAACTAGGCTTTTTTTTCTTTGCTGAACGTGGCTTTTTTTTTTTTCTTCAGTCCTGTCTCGTTCGGCGGTGCTGTCCTTCGTGCTAAAAGTTATTTCAGCAACAAGGACAGCCCCCCTTGCCTTGCAGTCTTCGGCGAGTTTTTTTTTCTCTGTTCGGCTGCATTTGTTGTGCTATTCTTGGTGCTGGAACCCCAAGAGGGTTTTTTTTCTCTGCATCAGGGGTTTTTTTTTCTTTGTTCGGTAGCATGTCACTAATTTGGTATAGAGAAAAAAAACGTATTTTCCTCTACTCCCACCAACTAATGTCTCTAAAGGACGTCCTTCTAACTAGGTTTAATTTACTGTTATTTAGTCTACATATGAATTCATTGATACAACGTACAAGTACAGGGTTTTCCAATTAGTTTTTCAAATTTTGCTCTTTTCCCAAGCAACTATTTAAAATTTCAATAAAAAATTGGAATTACCATCATCTTGAACTTACACAAAGCACGCCATTGCTTGGGAGCAGAATGAAAACCCATGTCAGTAGAATGAATATTGTAGCTTGACAATTCTAAACCTGTGTGATCTTCAGTATTGGCGTAGAGAATAGTTTAGGCTGTAATGCAAACTTTCAATACCTTTAATGGAAGAAACCATTTCAACATGTGGTCATGACTTCCAAGGTTCATCACTGCACCACCAAACAACCAGCAAACCACTCCACACTGTATAAAAAAAAGACGAAGAGGACGGATGAATAAAGGTGTATTGTCTAAGCCTTTTTGGTATAAATCAAATAATAAAATACACACATAATCATGTTATTTATAAGTTTATGATAGTTATTGTTTCACAATTAGAACAGTACTAGAAGTTCTGACTAACCAAAAGGCAAACATGGTAAACGCCAAGAAAGTCGCAAATTCCATGGGCTGACAGGACTGATCTTCTTTTGAACTGACTCATGTAAAGCCAGAGCTATGGCTGTACAGACCAACAGGACATCAAAAAAAGATACCCATTGTCAGCTCTTTCCAAAGATCAGGCCAATTATAGTCGACCGTCAACCAGGGACGTGCAGTCAGGGCCTCACCTGTCATAATTCCATTGAGTGGGGACTGTACATTTTTAAAATAAAACCTGCTGCTATTTAAAAAAAAAAAAACTTCACATACTCACCTGCTCCACGCTCTGAACTGAACCTACGTAACCTGCAGGCTCTGATACTAGACAGTGGCTCACCAGCCACTGACCTCACCGCACGTCACTGCCGTCAACTAGGGTTCCGTCCCTGATCTATCCACAGTCCT
Source organism: Leptobrachium leishanense (assembly GCA_009667805.1). Taxonomy (NCBI): domain Eukaryota; kingdom Metazoa; phylum Chordata; class Amphibia; order Anura; family Megophryidae; genus Leptobrachium; species Leptobrachium leishanense. The sequence continues at coordinate 291,985,188 of CM019066.1, forward strand.
CCCTTAACTACTAGCAGGGGAGGAAGACTAAACTCATCTTGCAGAGAGGGAAGGTAGCAGAAATCAATTAGAAACTGTAGGTCATTAAACTACTACAACTGTAAAAATGTTATTAACATGTACTTTATTTGACAGACCATTTTCAAAGAATTAAAGCGATTTCGTATGCAGTGTGGTACCGTATATTTAGGATATATCTATCATGTTCATGTGAGGAATGTGTCAAAAACCAAACTATAGAGTTGTTTAGAATACAAGGACACTGCATGATGGGCGTGCCAACCCAACACTTTCTTTTTCTAACACTATGCAAATTATTTATTAAAGGGGCAACAAAGAGTTAAAGTGGGAGGGAACAGAGGGGGTGAACATTAGCCCCTGCTTATCCCACCCCATTTAACCTTTTAGTTTAGTCATAAACTCACCTTAAATCCAGCACTGCTCTAGATGTGACATGATGCCACTTCCTGTAAGCTGCAGCATGGCATGTGGGAGGAAGCCAATCAAATGGATCCTTAGGACTCCATTGAGTTTCCCCCTGCCGGTCACATGACTAGCCGGATCTCGCCTCATGAGATCCGGCCGGTCGGCATAGTGATAAGCAGGGAGAGACTCGGGGGACATTTTCCCCCAGTCTTTCCCTGCTCCCGCCAGATGGAGGAGGCGGTTGGAGCCGCGGTCCTCGCCGCGGGACGGGAGGTGAGTATAGCATCCTTTTTTTTTAGGCTGGTGTTAACGGATTCTGCAGAAGAAGAATCTGCTAACACCAAGTCCAGGCTGTGGGTAACTTTTTGCTAACCACAGCCAGACGTTAATCAGCGCTAGTAGATTGTAATACTAACGCTGATTAACACTTTGCGCTCCCCATGTCAAGTATAGGGAGCACAAAGTACAGTAACCTCACGCTGAAAAGCGCAAGGTACCAAATGCAAACGGGTTACTTAGCCCGTTTGCGTTTGGATCGTAATATGTGGTAGACACCGCGGCTAACGATAATGCTCACGCAAGTGAGAGTTAATGTTAACGTCAAGATTGTAATGTGGCCCATTATATTTTATATAAGAAATGGAAAATCTGTAAAGAATGATCGACTAAAGGTGGATGGCTAGAAATTTACAAACACACACTTGCAGCAAGAATGTACAATCTTTCCTATGAGGAGGTTTCAAGGGCAGTACAACCACAAACATAACAGATACACACACAAACTTACCTTAACTCCTGTTGTCATATCTGCTGTACAAAGAACTTCTCCAATAATCATACTTTTGTTGACAAAGTTTTTCTTTCTGTCGATCTAAACACACAAAACAAAACTGAAGCAAAAACGCCTGACTTTTTTCAATGCACTGAAAAACACTGAAGCCAGAAGGGTTCATAATTCAATAGAGCTGAATATTTAGTTCTTTAGAAGGTGAACAATTGATTATACTGTAAAATTAAATTTGGACAAAACCTTTTAACCCCCTTGGCAGTATTCCTGAGTGTGGCTCGAGGTTAACTTTCAGTGCTGAAAGCGGTATCCCCGAACCACACTCGGGCTGGATACATACCTGTCCTGCGCTCCCTCGCTGACCCCCATGATCGCATTCTCCTCCGGCGATCGCAGCATTTTGCTTCCTAGTTCCCTTCTTGGGAGAATGGAACCAGGAAGTGTGATGTCGCGATTGTCCGGAGGGGACAGCGGGGGACAGCGAGGGAGCGCAGGGCCAGGTAATGTATACAGCCCCGAGTGTGGCTCAGGGATACCGCTTTCAGCATTGAAAGTTAACCCCGAGCCGGACTAATACCGCTAGGGGTTGAAAAGAATTGTAATGATTCTGACATAGAAATTATGTCAGGATCGTAACGCCAGGGAAGTTAAAATATTGCTTCTTTAATAAGCAAGAGATAGGAAAAAAATAGTCTGATTGACTGATTGTTTGTGAGCTGATCCAGGCAGGCTCTTTGTTCTTGCCCTGCCATTCCTGCATTCCATTCCAGGAGGTTCTTTTCTATCAGCTCTCCTAGGATCACCTGTCTGTGCTAGCTCTTAACTAGCCCCCTATATATATATATTGGTGTTTCTCCCATGGTGCTAGGCTCTTTGATTTGAGTCATTCCCAGTGTGTTTCTCTGTTACCCGGCTGCTAACAAGCTCCTCTGGTTTGATTGTATATTTTGTTCTGGTTCATTTTTGGTTCCCTATTTTCTCTTGCCTTATTGTCCCTTTGTTTCCCTTGTCTTGTTTTTGTTTTATTTGCCTTGCCCTGTGGTTTATATTTTATTCGGTTCCCTGTTTATCCTGCCTTTGTATTCATTTTTGTTTATTTCTGTACCTTGCTTTTACCCTTCCTGCTCCTGTGTACAAACCTCAGCTAGTTATCTTGACTATCTGTGCCTTTACCGTTTGTGCTGCTTCTAAGTAGATTCTCTGTGTACCGACTTGGCTATAGTATTTGGATTCTGGTTTGGTTCTTAACCCTTTGTGTTGCTGTGCTGACTACTCCGTTTACTGACCTTGGCTATTCCTTTGACTGTCTGTGCTTTAACTCTTCAGTTTCTATACTGATCTCTTTTACCGGAGACCCTGAACTGCCTCGTGTTAGCTCCTCCTAGGTTAGATCCGGCTACTTTAAGGACCGACCTGTCAGAGTTAGGGACTTCTTTTATTTGGTTGTGCTGTGCAGGAGTCTCTGCCTAGTCTTGTAGTGTCTTCACCTCCTGCCTGTATACTGGATGTCTGAATTTAGTCAGTGGTGTCTCCTGCATTTTGGGCTTTTAACTCTGAATATGGGTCCCACCTCGGCTCACACCGGGTGGCCGCGATGAGACCAAAGCTTTTATCAAGCTTCCTGCTGCTGGATATTTGCACTATGATGTGCATCAAACAAACCTCACCAAAGCAAGCTGTCTGAGGATTGAATGAAGATTTTATCTGCTTCACGCAGCAGATGCCTGTCTTAACCCCTTAATGACAGAAAATGCACAGAAACATTTGCCTTAGCGTGCTAAATAGCAATAGTGGACAGGATTATTTTCTTTCATACACTGATGTTTTGTATACTCAGAATAAAATGGGTAGGATTAGTGTTCAGGTTTTTTTTAGCAAATAATGAAATCACTTTTTTCACTTTTAGATTTTTTTATACTGAACAATGTTTTATGTATAAATCTTTTGGTTAACCTCTGGATTACACATTGTGACATAACAGGGCATGGTCCTGAGGGATATATATGTTTCTCCAACAGTGCTGTAGTGTGTGCTTTGGACTGATTGCTGCAGTGTGGGCTTTAGACTGATTGCCTGAGGGAGAATGGATAGTGTTAATCCATAAAAATAAATAACTGGTATGGTTTGGGTCTCTGGGATGGAGCACTTGGGGAGTTGGGTGGGCCAGTGCTCCACACTATAATTTATACACAGCTCAGCAGGTGAGAGGGCCAGTCCAGGAGTTCTGGATTGCCCAGGGACTTCCCCCAACTGCTGGCTAAAAAGGATTCTTAGCTGGGAATTCAGTGAGAGAGAGAGAGTACCCTGAGCAGGAGGTAAGTGGCAAGCTCTCTCCAGGAAAAAACTAAAACCTGCAACCTAGATAAAAGGAAAAAGGTCTGTGTGTATGGCTGTGGATAAGTCAACCCCCCTGTAATCATTGGTTTTTATGTTAGTTAGAGCTGAGACAACCTAGTTTTTTTTAACTTTTATTTTGGTTTGCCAAACCTTGAAATAAAAAGGACTGTGTTTTTTTAAAAGACTATCAGGGTTATTCAAAGAGAATCGAAAAGTCACCTCACGTTCGGTGACTTTTCGTTCTTCAATTCGGTACGATTTGACGATCCCATTTCGGCGACCCTGCGGTGTATTCAGCAAGCATCACAGGGCCGTCGTAGTGCAGGGAAAAGACGCTGAAAACTCACCGCAAAACCCAGGCGAATGCAAACTGAAACCTGCAAAAACATCTGGATTAACCCCGCCGAAGACGCCGGAGAAACCCGAGCAGGAGCTGATCAGAGCGCAGTGCAGCCACCGGAAAAAGCCGACACCGCAGACGAATGGAGTGAAAAAAAAAAAAACAGTACGCTTGAATGTTTGAAAAGTGAAACGCTGTTTGCAAACAAACTACTGAGCGAAAATGTCTGAAATTTACATATGAGATCCAATGAATGCTAATAAAAAGGGCTGTTACAGAAAAAAGGAAAAACGTTTAACCACTTGGCTGCTAAGGACGCGCTCAGCGCGTCCAGCCAAGTGGTTCTCCTGTGCTACGGACGCGCTCAGCGCGTCCGAGCACAGGAGGCAGCAATCTGCCGGATTCCGGCAGATTGCTGCGCCCCCCCGGTGCGGGCTGACATCTTGGATGTCAGCCCAGCACTCGGGAGCCCAGCGGGGACATTAGATGTCATCGCAGCGACGCGGTGACATCTAATTCAGGTGCGCCCCCCCCCCCCGCATGTGCGGAGGAGGCGCCTGAAAGGGAGGGGGGAGGTCCTTCGGACCTCTCTCCCTCCCGATCGGCGGCGTTGCGGGGGTTAACCCAGGCACCATTTGGAAGGGCACAGCCTGCCCTTCCAAATGGTACCTGGCATTAACCCCTGGGGCGACGGATCACGAATCGGCGCTGAAAAGCGCCGGTTCGTGATCCTTTCCCGGAGCTGGCCGACATCTTGGATGTCGGCCAAGCCTCCGGGAACTCCCCCTGAGGACTGGCGTCATCGTGCACAGCAACGGTGGAGATAGGGGGTTCCAATGAACTCCCTATCTCCCGATCCGTGGCAGCTAGGGGTTAAAGTTTGGTACTGTTGGATCGGCCAGAGCATGGCCGTTCCAACGATACCAAACACGACTGTGAAAATTTTAGTTAAAAAAAAAAAAATGAAAAATAAAAATAAAAAAAAATTAAAAAAAATTATAAAAAAAAATATACATTTTTTTTCTTTTTTTTGGTTTGTTAGTGTAGCAATATTGTTCCCATTTCAATTATAATGTGAACAATGATGCTGCACTAACGATTTTTGTATGCGGTGCGTTTGTTAAAAATCGTGTAATTTTCCCCAAAAAAAAATGTAACGAGACCCCATCTCTAATTTTTTTAACAAGCGCACCCCATACAAAATATAACCGCAATTGCTCGCATGTTAAAATGTGAAAAAAAACTGTTTACACATTGTAAATTATTGAAAATACATATTTTATTGCATTTTTTGTTATAATATACAGACAGGTCATGACGTATACATATAATAATGACATATTATGAATCTACCGAGTCTGACGGAAAGAACGATATATAATATGTCTGGGTCATATACTAAAATAAGCCTTCAAAACACGTTTAAACATGATGAGCAAAACCGGTAAAAATGACCTCAGCACAGAGGTGTGAAAAGCCTCAGCAGCGAAAGGGTTAAAAAAAAACAAACGGAATACATTTTTTGCAAAAAATCACGAAAAATGCTTAAAAGATCCTAAAAAATCTATAAACAGACTTTTTACTGCAGAATATTATAATAAACGGTTTATTAGATATTGCATTAAAACGGGAATATTTTTAACATTGAAGCCTATGGGATTCGCCTGAATAAATCTGTTGAATGAAGCAACCGAATGGCAGGGCATTTTGGCAACTTTTCACTGCTGGTTTTTGTTCTCTGAATAGACGAAGCTATGGGGGTTTCACTGCCCTCGAACAGGCACCGTATGTTCAGGCAATTCGCCAACATTTGGCGAATTGCCTGCTCTCTGAATAGCCGAATGGCCAAGAAAGGTAACCAAACGCTGATTTGAATAACTCTGCATGTGTTTATTGGGTCCCAGCTCACAACTTGTAAATCGTTGTATTTATGGCCATTTTATTTGCTTCATTAATAGGAATATGTCTAAGGTTTATTCCCTATATATCGGATCATCCACATATTTTTGAGGTGGTAGTGCCATATAGACATATTCCTATTCATGATTGCAACCATTAATGTTTCCAATCTGGGGCTCACCAACCTGAAATGTTGCAGCCGCCACTGCCCATGATGCTCATCATTTGAATTTAACATCTATTTCTTTGAAATTAATCAAATGTAATAATCATCAATAGTGATATAGGTCTTTATAAGCACTACAAAAAGCTGAGAGAACAGCACAACAATTTCACGTAAATCTAGGACTAGGTTAATTTCCAACTTCCTATTGAAAGTTGTAGAATGCATAGCTGAGGGTATTGCCTTATAACTTTCAATGGCATAGGAGAGTCACAGTACTGTCTTAAATACAGAGGAATAAGAAACCTACACCAATAAATGGTGTCTTACCCTTATGATGTTCATGTACAGTTCTACAGATAGGTGTGAAGTTATTGGAGAGTATACAAACCAGAATACTAGGTACGGTTTTCTCAAGAACCGTAGGAAAATATTCACAGGGTTATTCATAGAGATCCGAATTGCTGGAGAAAGGTAACCGAATAGTGAAATTCAGCGTACGGTTAGCTTTCCTGGCCATTCGGCTATTCAGAGAGCAGGCAATTCGCCAAATGTTGATGAATTGCCTGCACATACGGTGCCTGTTCGGTGCCTGGTCGAGGACAGTGAAATCCCCATAGAGAAGCAATGCTTTGGCTATTCAGAGAACACAAACCTGCAGTGAAAGGTTCCAGAAATGCCCTGCCATTCAGTGGTTTAATTCGGCAGATTTATTCAGGAGAATTCCATAGGCTTCAATGTTAAAAATATTCCCATTTTAATTCAATATCTATTAAACTGTTCATCATAATATTCTGCAGTCAAAAGTCTCTTTATTTTTTAGATTTTCGGGGATATTTTAAGCATTTTTGGGATTTGTTTTGCCAAAAAATTTTTGCCGATTTTATTTTAAAATTATTTTTTAAACGTTTGTTCTTTTTTCTGTAACAGCCCTTTTTATTATCATTCCCTGGACCTCATATGTAAATTTCAGACATTTTCGCTGAGTAGTTTGCTTGCAAACAGCGTTTCACTTTTCAAACATTCAAGCAAACTGTTTTTTTTTCTTCACCTCCTTCGTCTGCGGTGGCGGCTTTTTCCGGCGGCTGCGCTGCGTGTGATCGGCTCCTGCTCGGGTTTTTCTGGTGTTTTCAGCGGGTTAATCCAGATGTTTTTGCGGGTTTCGGTGAGCGTTTGCCCTCGTTTTGCGGTGAGGTTTCGGCGGGTTTGCGGCAGCTTTTCCCTGCATTTCGGCGGCCCTGTGGTGCTTGCTGAATACATCGCAGGGTGGCCGAAATGGGATCGCCAAATCGCACTGAATTGAAGAGAATGAAAAGTCACCGAACGTGCGGTGGCTTTTCGATTCTCTTTGAATAACCCTGTCAGTTTTTCAAAACCGTGTATCCGACATCATCTTGATTATTTTATGTTGTGCATGTTAAAACCATAGGTGCTGCTTCGGCCTTGTGGTATATCTTTGATATATATTTTTTAAGAAATATGAGATATCATCTTACCATCTCTTGAAATGCACTTTGACTTTGTGGCAAACCAATGGCAAATTCAACCCTTTGAACAGTCAGGTCTCTTAACTCATCTAGGCTCAAGTCATACCTGTAAATGAAACACATGATACAGATTGAAAAATGCACACTTGAGTTTTAGGCGCGTAATACAATTAACCTTTTGACCAAGTATAATGAAGGTGTGTGTAGTCAGCTTAGTGAGATGTAAATAATCGTGTGTCTGAGTAGTATAGGAGTGATGTCATTATAAGAAAAAAAAATTAAGAAAAATCTGAGCCCCAACACAAAACTACTATAAATAAATGTTTGTGGTCACTGACTCGTGATCTCTCTGTGATGGACACTTGACAGCTATGCAAAGAATATACTTTACATTTGAAAGGTAGGAAAACCATCAGGGTTATTCAGAGAGAGGTGAAAAGCAGGGGAAGGACTGGAGAAGTGAAAATTCTAGCAGGGTTATTCAGAGAGTGTGAAAAGAAGGAGAATGACTGGAGAATGAAAAATTCTAGCAGGGTTATCCAAAGAGATTCGAAAAGTCACCGCACGTTCGGTGACTTTTCGTTCTCTTCAATTCGGTTCCTTTTGCCGATCCCATTTCGGTGACCCTGCGGTGTATTCAGCAAGCACCACAGGGTCCCCGAATTGCAGGGAAAAGCTGCCGCAAACCTGATGAAAATTAACCGCAAAACCCACCGAATGCACGCCAAAAACCCCCAAAAACATCTGGATTAACCTGCCGAAAACCACGGAAAAAGCCCGAGCAGGAGCCGATCACACACAGCCGAAGCAGCCAAAGCAGCTGAGACGCAGACGAGGGAGGTGAATAAATTAGCAAAATAGTTTGTATGAATCTGTGAAAATGAAACGCTGTTTGCAAAGAAACTACTGAGCGAAAATGTCTGAAATTTACACAGGAGGTCCAGGGAATGATACTAAAAAGGGCTGTTACAGAAAAAATAAGTAAACTTAAAAAAAAAAAAAAATCGGACTTTTAAAAAAAAAATTTTGAAAAATGCTTGAGGTATCCTAAAAAAATCTATAAATAAAGAGACTTTTTGCTGCAGAATTTTATAATGAACAGTTTATTAGATATTGAATTAAAACGGGAATATTTTTAACATTGAAGCCTATGGGATTCTCCTGAATAAACCTGTCGAATGAAACCACCGAATGGCAGGGCATTAGGGGAACCTTTCACTGCTGGTTTGTGTTCTCTGAATAGCCGAAGCAGTGCTTTTTCATGGGGATTTCACTGCCCTCGAACAGGAACCGAACAGGCACCGTATGTGCAGGCAATTCGCCAGGATTTGGCGAATTGCCTGCTCTCTGGATAGCCGAATGGCCAGGAAAGGTAACCGAACGCTGATTTTCAGCGTTCGGTTACCTTTCTCAAGCAATTCGGAGCTCTTTGGATAACCCTGTAGGTCAAAATAGTCAAACCAGAAAAATTCTCCCTTTCATCTCACTTTCCAAATCGGCTATTTTGACCTAGAATTTTTCATTCTCCAATCATTCTCCTGCGTTTCACGCTCTCTGAATAACCCTGCTGGTCAAAATAGCCTAACCAGAAAATTGTCCCATTTATCTCACTTTCCAAATCGGCTATTTTGACCTAGAATTTTCCATTCTCCAGACACTCTCCTGCTTTTCAACTCTCTCTGAATAACCCTGCTTCTGTCACATAAGAGGTATTATGATGATGTACAGTATTTCTATAAGGGTGTGATATGGCCCCTTTAAAAAACAGCAAAGGACACACCATTGTTTATATTTTATAAATGTAGAGGGACACTGTGCTGCTGAGAGAGAAATGAAATAAAACATAACTTTTATTCATGCATAAAGTAAGACAACCAGGACGACAATATTAAAAGTCTCAGTAACCTTTGACAACAAATTAGGTACCACAGTGAACACAAGGGGCTGACTCAATGTGTCTGGCATGAAAAGGAATATGGCCTACTAAGGTCCATATGTGCAAGCAGGTAACACTGCAGAAAGCTCCTGGGTACCCACACACCTCTAACCTACTTAAGCTAATAGAGCAGAGAAGCGGGCCTTCATGGGTCCGTAATAATAGGAAAGAGACAGAAAGACTCCAAACCGGAGTATAATTGCAACATAAAGACTACCTTGGTATAATAGGGTAGAGAAAGTGGATCTGCAGTAAGGCTAGGGTCAGACTAGCGCACTTTAAACGTGCGTTCTGGCGCACTTAATTACGGCCGCAGTAGCAGCAAATGGCGGGCAATGACGGCCAATATACGAAGTACGGTCGCACGAAAGTGCGGCCGCGCAACGCAAGTGGCAAACGAACGCATTTTGTCGAGAACGTGAAACCGCTAGTACTGACGTACAGAGTGCGCTGCGTCCGCTAGCAGCGTGTGTGCGTGAATTGGAGATGTCAGACGCTGCTAATGTCCGGCCAACATAATGTCCAGACGCAAAAAGTGTTTTATTGATGATCCGTACAAAATCACGAACGCAAATGCGCATCGTATGACCGCTATCGCGTACTCCGTGAAAAAATGCGTCCATTCGTTCTAACGCACTTTTTCACAGACAACGCAAAAATGCGTTCGTCTGACCCTAGCCTTAGCCAGCGCTGGGAGCGTTCCAAACCAGCAGATGCAGAGCTGCAGCAAATAGGATGACAAAAAGGCTACCAGAGAGCAGCAAAATAAAAATGATTAAAATTGCAAAAAGCTTCACTCCATTACTCGACGCGTTTCGCCATGAAGATTAGCGTCATTAGGAGTATACAGAGAGTGACATACAGACAAGCTGTGTACAGAGAAATGAGCCAGACATGAGTCAGACAATGAGTCTGGCTCAATTCTCTGTACACAGCTTGTCTGTGGAGTTGCGGTTGTGAAATGCAAAGCGCATACTAACCTGAGTGACTTTGTTTCCAAAGGCAATGCCTGTGCTGACAAACATGCTAAGGATTGTATCTCACAACATCATCTCACATCTGTACAATACCAAGCTGACGTGATGATAGATCGTGGGATTCTATATTGTATATGTGTTTTCTGTTACCTTTTCCAGAGTCAAAGCAGCACAACCTGTGGACAGTGAGTCACAGATACATGGACTCCCGGTAACTGGGTGTATATCAAGAACCACGTGCACAAAAGCTCCATATCCCCCAAGTGGAAAGGACCGTTTCAGGTGATACATGTCACGCTAACTGCTGTGAAGCTCCAGAATCATAAGCACTTGGTCCATGGTTCGCATTACAAGAAAGCACAAGACCCAAAGGAGAAGACGCCGACTGGTAACATATCTGACTCTGGCAGGTGCTCTGTTATATCTCCACCCCCTAGGTCTCCTCCGCTTACCCGGGCTTGGGCTAAGAAGAAAAATGAGGCTGTGAGTGAGCCTGATGGGGCCAAAGCTGGACCCTAGTCTGGGATTGTTTTATTGCTTCTTTGTTCATTTTGGGACTAGTTTTTTTCCTGTTACGAGACTGTCAGGCATACTATATATTTTTTACGCTTTATTTTATACCATATAAACATGACATTAGTAGATCATCACTGTTACTATCGTATCTGGCTTCACATTAGAAAGAGAACGCTCTCCCCTTTGCCCCTATCAACTCAAGAAAAATTTTGCTGAACCTGTCAGATCTAATTCACTTTAGGTCATTTAATAGGGTTTTAAAATAAATCAATACATTCACTAGACAAATGGCCAGCAAACATAGATATTGTTGAACTCCCTATTACATATGCTACTCCCCATATGATACCAACTTCCACTGGCACAGATGTCAATGCCAAGATATCAGTAACGGATGAGAACAGAGATTCTGTCATGCAGATACTGCTCCTGCTCTCTAACTTTCTGACTGGTTGCCAACACGCTGACCAAGAAATCGGCACAGTATTTATACATATAAAGGAAAAATCAAGACACTCGGCTGGGTGGAGTAGAGGTAACATCACTGCTCTGCGTGGAGAGAGCCTGTGGAGACATGGGTTCGATCGCAGCAAGAGCACCTCTCCAGTAAGTGTCCTTGGGCAAGACACCTAACTGTACATACTCGCCACCCAGGACATACTTGAAAACAAGAGAAATCTCAATGTATCCTTTCTGGTAAAATCCTTTCTCAAAAAAAATAAATAAATAAATACCCCCCCCCCCCAAACAGTAATGCAAAGAACCAAGAAAAGTTGCACTTTATGATACCTACTCAGGTGATTATATATAACATTATCTTTACATAAATATGTCAGACTATATAGTCATTTTTATACAATTATTGAATTAAACTACTCTTAGAGGAAAGACTAAAAAATGTGCTATTCTCAACCAGCAGATGGTGCTCATGACTGTTCTGTGATTTGTAGAGTCCCTGCTGACGAACTGCTAATAGCAAAGAAAATCAGAAAACACACAATGGTAGTTTTCACCATTTAATGGGAGTGTACAAACTCCAAGATTTGTAATGTTTTGGATATGAAGCCTTAATCATACATGTAAGAAGACGACTGATGCTGGCTGTCCACTTTACTGTTGCCACTAGAGGGGATTCACGTTTCCCCTAGCAAAGCACCTGCCTGGTCCACTGTCGGTGGGATCCCCTTACAAATGAATGTGGCATCCTTCTATTCCTGTATATGTTTATGACTTGGTGACAGGGTAATTGTGCTTTTTTTTTATATTTCCTATATACACCCATCAAGTTTATCTATGAGAAACATTTGATTGGGCATGATCAGGAATACTATGAGGCATCACAGCGGGAGGATCGGTTTGGTGGTTTCACAGAGGAATCATTTAAAAAATATTTCAAAACTATATTTAAAACGTTTTAAACCCTGTTTTGTTATTCCTTTAAAACAAGAAACAAGGGCCTCTATAAACAATGTTTTCTTAATACTGGCTTGAAAAAGAAAGAGGATAGTTTTGCCCACAATTATGACATCTGTCCACCATTTCAGTTTTTACTTGATCGTTAGATGATTAATATTCTATAGCCCATAGCATTAAAACTAATCTGCAATGACATTAGTGTGCCCAAACCCCCTATAGAAAGGAAGCCCACTGCATTTACTATTGACTCCCAAAAAGGTGGTCCCATCTGGGAAAGTTGGACAGACCAATAAATTAGGCTGAAAACCCCCCCAAAACGTTGGACAGACCAATAGAAAAGGTGGACAGACCAATAAATTAGGCCGGACCCCCCCCCCCGCAAAAAAACATTTAGTTACTAAGGAGACATCATTCAAAAATATTGTATACAGTTTCATGTACGCATAGTACTAGCAAAAGCTATCAAATGTGCAGAATCATTTTTGGTTTTCTACATTTTTATATGTAACTTGCACACCTTGGAGCATGCAGTCAATTTATACAAACATTATAAACAATTATTTTTCTTGATTTAAACAATTGTTGGTCGTGATTTAAAATAAAAAGTCCATCAAAATGACATTGTTCCCCAAACTCCTCTACCCCTTACAAGTCCTACCTATATTTTTACGACCCTCTGACGATCGTTCATTTCGCAAATTGTACGCTTCATTTATTTGGCAGGATAGACGGGCCCGTATTTCCCTCTCCAGCCTCCAACAGTCGCTCTCCCGTGGAGGGCTCAATTTTCCAAACATCTCGGATTACAATTTGGCCGTCCATTATCGATACGCCTCAGACTGGATACGGGGCACCTCCCATTATATTGACCATGCGGTGGAGCAGGCGTTACTACCCGCCTCCTCCTTATTGACTTTTCTTCACCAACACTCCCCGGCAGTCCCTTTGATCCAATCCCTTAGTGTACACTACCAAACGTGCCTGGATCCGCGTCCGTAAACATTTGCATTTATCCTGGCAGACGTCTTTATGGTCCCCCATTTTACGCAATCCTAATTTTCAGCACGCATCTCCTGCTCCCATTTTCAGCACGCTAGCCCAGCGAGGCCTGACACAACTACACCACTATGTGGAGAAAAAAAAAAGCCCAAAATCGAAAAGGCTTTGGATGACAAATAAATGTTAAGTACTCAATAGCCAGAAGATCTGCACACAAAAAACTCACTATGAAAACTGAAGAAAGTACTAATGTTCAAAAATAGGGTGATCTACAATGGGCAGCAAACACAGGACATTTTACATATGCATCCAAATTCACCCTTGTTAGCCATGCCTGACTGGCTACAATTTAGGGAGGTAGCACCCGAGCATACTGTACTGCGTCCGTTACGGATGCACTTTTTCACGGGATATATTGTGAGTACTGCGTAAAGTGCGTCCGTAACGTCTGACGTCTCCACGCCCTAGGAAAATACATGGCGGCGTTGTTTCTGCGTCCGTTTAGCTTTTTCACGTCAATGTTATTTTTGCGTCCGTGGCTATATGCTTTGCCCGTCCATGAACAAGTGCGCAGGGGCTTTGTGTGGTGTGTTTAATTGACTCCTTTATAAAGCTACAACGGACGTCAAACAGCACGGTCAAACGGATGCAAAATGTTCGCTAGTGTGCCGCCAGCCTTAAGGGCATTATTCCCTAGTGAACGCTAGCGTTCAGATAGGTAAGTGTTAACGCCAGGATAAGCGACTATAATATATTCCATCCAGACTATCTTCCTAATGCTAAACCCGTAACAAATCCCGTAGCGCATAATTTTTTGCGCTACCTTCCGCGAGCTTACTGTACTTTGCACATCCTATACTTAACATGGCGAGCGCAATCATTAATTAGCATTTCGATAAGTAAGGTATAACAAAGTGCTAGCGTTAATTACTGCAGGGATGTGCAAGCCTATAGTTTAGCTACACCTAAATCTGGTGCCAACTGACTCTACTTTTGCTTCTCAAGATCTCAAAAGAAAAGACGTTGATCAACCAGGCTGAACACTAAAGGGTTAAACAAGACCACCGCGGTGGCAGGGTGACCCGTATCAATATGCACACATTATCATCCATTTATAGGTTCTTGCTTGATGCCATTACTGCTGGTTACAATAATGTACATATTCAGAAGCTACTTGTTTGACAGCATGTACTGCTTTCCCTGAAGAATTACAGAACTTGTTTACCTGGTCGAGACGGATACTATTCTGCAGCGCATGAAAGTAAAGTAACTTTAATAATAGTCACCAACAATTTGTTCTTATAAAGCTCTTTGTCTCCTTTTACAGGGTCTCAGGTGCAGTCATCAGGCCCTTCAGTCCAGTGGGGCACAGTCTGCAGGCTCGAGAGCCAGACAGGAGACTGGAGTGACTGATTTACTTTTCAGAGAGCAGCCTACACCCAATCCCAATCAGCCTGCATACATCCCCAATCTTAAATCACTCCTTCGCAGCCAGCATACCTTCCCAGTCCCAACCCAGCCAGCCAGCAAACCTTCCCAGTCCATCCCAGGCAGCCAACATACCTTCCCAGTCCCATCCCAGCCAGCCAGCAAACCTTCCCAGTCTATCCCAGGCAGCCAACATACCTTCCCAGTCCCTTCCCAGCCGGCCAGCAGGCGTATCTTCCCAGTCCCATCCCAGCCAGCCAGCATACCTTCCCAGTCCCATCCCAGCCAGCCAGCATACCTTCCCAGTCCCATCCCAGCCAGCAAACGTTCCCAGTCCATCCCAGGCAGCCAACATACCTTCCCAGTCCCATCCCAGCCAGCCAGCAAACCTTCCCAGTCAGCCAACATACCTTCCCAGCCAGCCAGCCTGCGTATCTTCACAGTCCCATCCCAGCCAGCCAGTGTATCTTCACAGTCCCATCCCAGCCAGCCAGCGAACCTTCCCAGTCTGCCAACATACCTTCCCAGTCCCTTCCCAGCCAGCCAGCGTATCTTCACAGTCCCATCCCAGCCAGCCAGTGTATCTTCACAGTCCCATCCCAGCCAGTGTATTTTCCCAGTCCCATCCCAGCTCGCCAGCGTATCTTCACAGTCCCATCCCAGCCAGCCAGTGTATCTTCACAGTCCCATCCCAGCCAGCCAGTGTATTTTCCCAGTCCCATCCCAGCTCGCCAGCGTATCTTCACAGTCCCATCCCAGCCAGACAGTGTATCTTCACAGTCCCATCCCAGCCAGCCAGCGTATCTTCACAGTCCCATCCCAGCCAGCCAGTATATCTTCTGAGCCAGTCCCATCCCAGCCAGCCAGCATATCTTCACAGTCCCATCCCAGTCAGCCAGCATACCTTCTCAGTCCCATCCCAGCCAGCCAGCATACCTTCCCAGTCCCATCCCAGCCAGCCAGCATACCTTCCCAGTCCCATCCCAGCCAGCCAACATACCTTCCCAGTCCCTTCCCAGCCAGCCAGCGTATCTTCACAGTCCCATCCCAGCCAGCCAGTGTATCTTCACAGTCCCATCCCAGCCAGCCAGTGTATTTTCCCAGTCCCATCCCAGCCAGCCATCATACCTTCCCAGTCCAAACCCACTGGGTGCACTTAAAAACAAGCATTTACCTTTTTACATCCATGGCTGATTTTTCATTTGAAAAACAGAACTGGATAGCAAAATTGCACTTTTATAAATTGTGTTTGGATTTATGTATTCTTCTTGAAGGAAACATTGAACTATGCCTACTCCTTACTGGATTTTACACCTCAAGTTCAATTGTTGAATAACACAAAATCAATATACTATTGTAGCGCTGGGTTTAATTCCCTGTCGTGGCAGTACCTATTTATGGCCACCGGAGGGAGACAGCGCGATGAGAGACATTGAACATTGGGACTACATTTCCCGGCATGCTTTGGGAGCGGACACAGGAAGTGGGTGGGACACAGAGACTTACATCCTGAGCCTCGTGGAGAGAGCTGGCAGAGCACGCCAGGGAGTGAGAGAAGCAAGAAGCAGAGCAGCAGAGCGAGACAGTGGCTAGGCCGGAGCGCAGCTGGGGCCTGACAGAGTTACAGACTGGGTTATTCAGCCTTACCAGAGGAAGACCCAGAGATTCGCAAGACTACCCACGCTGATACTGCGGAAGCTGGAAGACCCCGAGTTAGGAGCACCGCAGATCGATCGGACAGGGAGAGCAGGCGGTGAGCTGGACATCTTGCAGCAGCTACAGAAAGGCAAGACAGCAGATCCGGTAGCCCAGAGAATCCCAGCCAAGATCGAGCGGAGAGACGTCCCGGGTCGAGCGGAGCACCAAGTATCTGGCGGATGGGTGAGAGGCCTTCCAGGCCATTTGTGAATAAAGAAAGCACGCTGCTGTTTGTTTCCAAAACCCACAGGGCCCCAACTTGACTAGTCGAAGATACCTCATAAGCAATTCACTGGCCAGTTGAATATTGTACCCGGGTACCATAACACACACACACACTTACATTCTGGGACATAACCTGTGCGGGACTCACTCCCCAGACACAAAAGGGGGTTAAAGATTTATTTTCCTTTTTCTTTTCCGCTGCGCGTTTCTCGAATTACGAAGCATCGTATTTCTTTTCCGCTGCGCGTTTCTCGAATTACGAAGCATCGTATTTCTTTTCCGCTGCGCGTTTCCCGCATTACGAAGTACTGTAAATATATATACGAACACCGTGTTATTCATTATATGCCATTTATTCTAGTAAACTAAATAATTTATAAAATCCACAACGGTGCTGGAGTATATTTATTCCCTAGTGCGGGGAGACTGACCCGAGGTTCAATTTCAGCGGCTCCTCCGGGAGTGAGCGCTACATGTGGGGGCTCGTTTCCGGGATCCAGTCTCTGGAAAAACCGCATCTAAAGGGTTAAATATGGATCCAGACACTGCTGCCGAATGGTGTGAGGAGCACAGTAGTCAGTTAGAATGTTGTATAGTCATGGATATTCCCGCAGACACTTGGGCCGAAGATCAGATTCGCCAGGCCGTGGCCGCGCTGACACCAGATCATCGGGGGTTAATCCTGGACATTAAAGAGAACCCAGATACCTCTCACACGTATGTTCTTTTTGAGTGGAGAAAGGGTGTTCCAGAGTGTTTTCAGGGCGCGAGCGTGAAGCTGACCGATGAGGTGGAAGTCCAACTGATTCAGCCAAGTGCGCCACGTGGCGAATCCGCAAGTGTTCCCGCGCCCAGTCCGTTGGCCATGATCGGTCCTGAATTTATAGTGGCTATTGGAGATTTGCTGGCTAAGTGTCAGAGAACAAGCCCTCCGCACACTAACTTCGGTTATTGACGGTTGAGAAATTTTACGGGAAACGTACCAACTCCGGCGGGAGAAGAAACCTTCGAAGAATTGGTGGAACAGGCGATGCAGGCCCTGGATGAGTGGGACGTCCCTGAAGCCCAGAAAAAGCAAAGGATCACCGAGAGCTTAAAGGGACCTGCGTCAGAGGCTGTAAGAAACCTAAAATTGAGTAAGAAAGACTGCACTGCTTTAGATTATTTAAACGTTCTGGAGGAAGTTTTTGGGCGAACGGAAAAGGCGACAGAGCTCGTATATCAGTATGAACACACCTACCAGCGGAAAGGTGAGAGAATGACCGAATATATGAGGCGCCTAGATAAGATTCTGCACCAGATTCTCCTCAAGAAAGGGGCCGAACCGGCTGAAGTTGATAAGATCCGAATAAAACAGATCCTGAGGGGCTCTCAACCTCTAGATCCAGTGATGCTGCAGCTGAGAAGCTGAGAAGGTAATCAAGAACTGAAGTACCTGGAACTGATCCGAGCTCTCAGAGAGGAGGAGGCTTTACTGGAAGAAAAATCCTTCAGGCGAGGAGAAAGAGCTTACGCGTAACCTGTGAGGCATAACGACTGTTTGCAGCCTGAAAGCGACTCGTTGGATACCTACGGATCCGACGTGGACGAACAAGAGCATCTGGTCGCTTTTAAATCCACAGAGAAGGCTGTCAAAGAATTAAACCTCTCTGCACAAGGCGAGTTGCGAAAAACTGTTAAGGAGGTACAAGAAGCTCAAGCTGATTTGCAACAGGCGCACGCGGAACTGTGCCGAGCATTGTTGAAGGTGACCGAGATGCAGACAGAGATGCAGAAGTTTCTTACAGGCATGCAGACAACCGGAGTTGCTGTGGCGTCTAGCCAGGGTCCTTCAACCGAAACACAGCAGGCGACTGCGTCTCCGCTTTCTAAGAAGAGATGTTTCGGTTGTGGAGAAATGGGCCACTTCCGCGCACAATGCAAAGGCCGAAAGCCTGAAGGGAATAGAGTTGAGGAGCTTTTGAAAGCCATAGAAGGACTGTTATCTACCTCACCGGCGGGAAACGCCAGAGGGCACAAGTGAAGGAGCAACCTAGGTGCCCGAAGGTTGAAACCAACTCCAAAAATCAAGCCAGGACTAAGAGGGCGAGAGGGCCCAAAGTCTGGCCAACTGCTGAGCCTGCCAGGACTGAGAGAGCCACTCCCTTAGCATCCGGACCTACGTCATGGGGAAGCAATGCACACCCAAAACCTACACGGGCCAAGAAGAAGGCCAGGGTACAACAAACTGGGCCTAAGTGTCCTGGTGCCACCACCAAGTTTCCTGACCAGCTGATAGGTCCTTCTCCTATTGTGCCAATCCAAGTGGAGGGAGTCTACACTAAAGCCCTGTTGGATTCAGGGGCTCAAGTGACATTGATCTACCGAGACTTCTACGAGAAACACTTGAAGCACCTTCCTCTACAGAAATTGAAGGACCTGGAAATCTGGGGTATAGGAACTGAGAAACTCCCTTATGACGGGTATCTACAGGTGAAGTTGGAGATCGGATCCGAGTTTCATCGGACAGTCCGGAGGTTGTGATGCATTGGCCATTGTGTGTCCTCGGCCTTCAGGGGCAAACAGGAGTTCCATGATAGTGGGGACGAATACTGATTTGGTGCGACGTCTCCTGACACCTATCGTATTGGAAGAATGTTCTACTCAAGGAGTACACCCAATGTTAAGTCCAGTCTATCAGAGGATGGTCGAAGAACAGAAGGCACCTGCCGAAGTGGGGCGCCTATGGAGATTAGAAGGAACAGAGAAGGTTCTGCAAGCAGGAGAAGTAGCGAGCTTCCGGGCTTCAGTCAAGTTGAACGGATCGCAACCAGGTCCCTATGTGGTACTGGAAACCGATTTTAATCATGGGAGTGAAGCCGAAGTAATTCCTGAAATAATCTCCACTAAAGCTTTGAAAAGAACACGAGGAAGAGTCTCAGTCAGCGTGTGCAATGTGTCTGATTCTCCAGTAGTCCTTAAAGCACGAATGCCTATCGGGCAAGTAGCGTCTGCTACGCCTCTCTCTCCTACCGATTTAGGAGGGGGAGTGGATAAAGAGATTCCAGATGAAAGATTCTACCCCAAGGACGCTCCCATTTCACCTGAATGGAAGAAACGTCTTCAGTCTCAAGTTCTAAAGTGGAGAGAATTGTTCTCGAAAGATGAGTTCGACGTAGGCCTAGCTAAAAGTACTGAGCACCGCATTCGATTACAAGAAGACAAGCCGTTTCGTGAAAGGTCAAGACGATTTCCGCTGGGAGACTTGGATGATCTGAGAGAACAGCTGAATGAACTGCAAAGAACCAAGGTGATCCAAGAGTCCAGGAGTCCATACGCATCTCCAATAGTGATGGTCCGGAAGAAGAATGGTTCTGTCCGCCTATGCATAGACTATCGCACACTGAATCGGAGAACCATCCCAGACCAATATGCTACTCCTCGGATAGAAGATGCCTTACAGTGTTTGTCTGGAGCAAAATGGTTTAGTGTACTAGACCTGCGAAGTGGGTATCACCAGATACCAATGCATCCTGAAGACAAAGAGAAGACTGCGTTCATCTGTCCACTGGGGTTCTTTGAATTCAACAGAATTCCTCAAGGCCTTACGGGGGCTCCAGCCACGTTCCAACGGTTAATGGAGAAGACAGTCGGGGACATGAATCTGATCGAAGTATTAGTGTACCTGGATGACATAATTGTGTTCGGGAAGACTCTGGAAGAACATGAGCAACGTTTGGAGAAGGTCTTGAAGAGGCTCCATGAAGAGGGATTGAAACTGTCTCTGGAGAAATGTCAATTCTGCCTACCGTCAGTTACGTATTTGGGACATGTGGTCTCAGCAGAAGGTGTTTGAACAGATCCTCGGAAGTTGGAGGCCGTAGCTTCTTGGCCTAGACCCCGAAACGTCACTGAACTTAGATCTTTCTTGGAGTTCTGTTCCTATTATCGAAGATTTGTGTGAGGATTCGCAAAAATAGCTCAACCACTGAACAAACTCCTACAGAAGGAAAGCACAGAAGAAGGCTGCAAGGTCTCTGCCCGAAACCCGTCAGCTCCAGGACCAAGGAAAGCTCGAGAGTCCATACAGGGAGAATGGACTAGTCAATGTGAAGGTGCTTTCTTGAAGCTGAAAGAGAGTCTAACTCGAGCTCCTGTCTTGGCCTACGCGGACCCTCACAAGCCGTATGAGTTACATGTGGATGCCAGCAGAGAAGGTCTAGGAGGAGTCCTGTATCAAGAGTATGGTGGACTGCTGAGGCCTGTAGCGTACGTGAGTCGGAGCCTTACACCTTCAGAGAAGAACTACCCTACCCACAAGTTGGAGTTCCTAGCCTTAAAGTGGGCAGTGGTAGACAAGTTAAAGGACTATCTGTATGGAGCTGAGTTTGTGATAAAGACGGATAACAATCCTCTTACCTATATTCTTACTACTGCGAAACTGGACGCAACGGGACATCGGTGGTTGGCCGCTCTGTCAGGGTTTCGGTTCAGCCTGAAGTATCGCCCTGGGGTGAATAATCGAGATGCTGATGCTTTGTCGAGAAGACCCTACGCTACAGAATGGACTCAGTTAACTCCAGACGGGGCCAAGCTTTGTGTCAAGGAGCAGAGCGCCGGGTCAAGGGAGGGATTGAAGCGGAGGCCATAGGAGTCATGGCTGCGGCTGTTCCGGAGTTCTACTGCAACCCTACGCAATTGAGGGATGAAAGTCTACCTACCTTTTCAAAACAGGACCTGAAAGCTGATCAGGCCAGAGACCCTTTAATTGCGTTAACCATAAAGGCCCTAACTGCGAACCAGCGTGAAATTCTACTGACCAATTCCCCAGACAGAGCCAGATTGGTCTACAAAGAGTGGGAACGGTTGAAGATGTTGGATGGGGTGGTCTACCGAAGGGGCCCCTCAACCAATGCTGAAGAGACCCAACAGTTATTCCTTCCCACTAAACATAGGGAGAGTGTGCTGCGATCGCTACATGATGAGCATGGACATTTGGGCGCTGAAAGGACTTTTAAGCTGGTGCGAGACAGGTTCTATTGGCCTTGCATGAGAGCTGAAGTGGAAAGTTACTGCCATTCATGTCTGAGGTGCATTCAGAGGAAGACCCTACCGACACGAACTGCTCCAATGAGCCATCTGCAGAGTCAGTGACCCATGGATTTGGTGTGCATTGACTTCCTGTGCTTAGAGCCGGATGCTAGTGGGCAAGGGAATATTCTAATAGTGACTGACCACTTCACACGTTACGCCCAAGCCTTTTCCACGAAAGACCAACGCGCTCCGACAGTAGCAAAGGTTCTGATGGAGAAGTCCTTCGTTCACTACGGCTTACCAAGGAGAATACACTCTGATCAGGGTAGAGACTTTGAAAGCCGACTTGTTGGGCAATTGTTGGAACTGTTGGGAATCCAAAAGACCTGAACTACACCATATCACCCTCAAGGTGATGCTCAGCCTGAAAGGTTTAATCGCACGCTGCTAAATATGCTGGGGACATTGTCAAACACAGAGAAGCAGAGTTGGAGTCGTCACATAGCTACTCTGGTGCATGCATATAACAGTACGGAGAGTGACGCCACTGGATACTCACCGTACCGTCTTATGTTCGGAAGAGAAGCTCGACTGCTGGTTGATTTGGCTTTTGGGTTATCTCTAGACCAGACGTCGGTAGCTTCCCATAGAAATTACGTGGATAGACTTCGAAAGAATGTGGCCTCTGCGTTTGAACAGGCCCGTTTGACCTCAGGAAACAGGGAGCAAAGGAACAAAAGGAACTATGACTTGAAAGTTCGGATACAGGATCTACAACCCGGTGATAGGGTTTTGTTGAAGAACTTGGGTGCTGCTGCGAGGCAAAAGTTGGCGGATAGATAGAGTTCTCAAGTCTACATTGTCTGCAAGCAACTGCCGGGTCTGCCGGTGTATCAAATCCGGCCGGATGGAAAGGCTGGGCCTCTTAAGAACTGGCACGGAATCATTTGTTACCTTTGAGAGAGGCTGTGACGATGCCAGTTGGGGACGAACTTTCTCTGCCAAATCCGCCTGCTCCACGTTTGCCTCCCGTCACTCGGTCTCAGCAGACCCGGACTGTCGAAGAGAGCGAAAGGGACAGTGAGGAAGAGAGTTTTCGTCTGGACTGGATGTGCTCACCGGAGCCTGAAGAGGTTATCGCGGTTCCTGAACGGTGGGAAAGTAATTTGAGGCCTGAAGCTCCTGAATTTCAGTTAGAAGTTCCTGAGACTATTGCAATCCCTGTAGTTCCTGAAGTCGAATCTTATGACTACAGTTCTATGCCTTCACTGGAAGGATCATACTCCGAAGAGATGTCTGCTCCAGTGGTAGAAAGAAGAACGGAACCAGCGCCTATAGTACTTCCACCTGAAGAGGAACTGACTGAGCCAGAACCAAAATGCTCTGTTCGACCGCCCCAGCGACTCACCTATGACTCACCAGGACATAGCACTGAAGAGGCCGTCACCACAGTGCGAAGGTTGCCCGAAGTGTCTGCTATGTTAGCTGAGGTAGCCCAAAGCATGAGTCAACTTGAGGAAGTGTATATAACCCACTCCATGCTTGCTGCTGAGCCTGTATATGTTACCTAAACTGTGTTGAAATGTAATGCAACTGTTGTACCTCCTTGGAGAGACCCAAGAGTTCTAGGAGGGGGAGAGTGTAGCGCTGGGTTTAATTCCCTGTCGTGGCAGTACCTATTTTTGGCCACCGGAGGGAGACAGCGCGATGAGAGACATTGAACATTGGGACTACATTTCCCGGCATGCTTTGGGAGCAGACACAGGAAGTGGGTGGGACACAGAGACTTACATCCTGAGCCTCGTGGAGAGAGCTGGCAGAGCCAGCCAGGGAGTGAGAGAAGCAAGAAGCAGAGCAGCAGAGCGAGACAGTGGCTAGGCCGGAGCGCAGCTGGGGCCTGACAGAGTTACAGACCGGGTTATTCAGCCTTACCAGAGGAAGACCCAGAGATTCGCAAGACTACCCACGCTGATACTGCGGAAGCTGGAAGACCCCGAGTTAGGAGCACCGCAGATCGATCGGACAGGGAGAGCAGGCGGTGAGCTGGACATCTTGCAGCAGCTACAGAAAGGCAAGACAGCGGATCCAGTAGCCCAGAGAATCCCAGCCAAGATCGAGCGGAGAGACGTCCCGGGTCGAGCGGAGCACCAAGTATCTGGCGGATGGGTGAGAGGCCTTCCAGGCCGTTTGTGAATAAAGAAAGCACGCTGCTGTTTGTTTCCAAAACCCACAGGGCCCCAACTTGACTAGTCGAAGATACCTCATAAGCAATTCACTGGCCAGTTGAATATTGTACCCGGGTACCATAACACACACACACTTACATTCTGGGACATAACCTGTGCGGGACTCACTCCCCAGACACAAAAGGGGGTTAAAGATTTATTTTCCTTTTTCTTTTCCGCTGCGCGTTTCTCGAATTACGAAGCAACGTATTTCTTTTCCGCTGTGCGTTTCTCGAATTACGAAGCATCGTATTTCTTTTCCGCTGCGCGTTTCCCGCATTACGAAGTACTGTAAATATATATACGAACACCGTGTTATTCATTATATGCCATTTATTCTAGTAAACTATATAATTTATAAAATCCACAACGGTGCTGGAGTATATTTATTCCCTAGTGCGGGGAGACTGACCCGAGGTTCAATTTCAGCGGCTCCTCCGGGAGTGAGCGCTACACTATATTGAGAGAAATTTGAGAAAAGGTCACTTAGTTTTAACCAAGCATCATAGGCTTGCGGGGCATTAGAAGTTATGACCTGGCCAGAAAATGAATTAGAGATTGGAGCTATAAACGCTTATCTGGTGCTTCTGATCTCAGGAGGCACAGGTAAGCAGATCCAAGGTCAAAAGGCTAGTTTGATACGATAACCATCTGCAAAACTCGTGTAAATAAGATACAGTTCTGCCAGCGTTCAAGCTGTGCCCTTTGTACAGCATTTAGAGATGGTGAAATCACAGAGGGGAGATTCTGAGAATATAGGAAACGGTGCCAGGCATATAGTCTACGTCCGCTCTGAATTATGAAGCACAGTCTGCCACTACAGATGCAAGACAAGTCCAGTTTATAAACAAGCATCAAGCTTTCACAAAAAACAACAGGATTGGCTAGGATGTTCCTGAGATTTCATAGATCTTCCACCGAACGTGACTATATATTTTATTACTGTTTATTGTTTTTTAAATCACTTTGTTATTGTTTGTTATTAAAAGTGGATTTGACATTGTACCACAGCAATCTTTCCACAGTTCAACTTAGCATGCATTGTATCTTTATGGCTGTTGCTAGTCTTGAATAGAAGGAAGGCCTTTTCCATCACTGAAGGCCAGAATTCTATGATAGGGACCACAAAACCCCTGCTGCTGTTGTCACCCCCCCCAACCAGAACATTGATACTAGTCATTATTGTAATAAAGAACAAGAGTACATAACTGCAGCAATAATAGTAAGGTATAAAAGGTAGAGAACACATTCAGGGCCATATTCCAATGGAATCTGTGGGCAGCCACTATTGGAAAACATCAACACAGGCTGCTAAAGCTGAGCCTCTATGTTGGCACAACTCTTCGCATCTGCACAATTATTTAACGGGGGGGGGGCTCTATTTTAATACAGTATCCCTTTAAAATGATTTTAAATCAATGTATCATAGAAAGAATTTGAGAAAATAAATGACTGTACTTGAATCAACTACATTTTAGACTTAGCTGTATTTGTTTGTTCTATTTTTGCTTAACATTTGGAGTTCCCCAATTAATCTGTCTCATATCCCCATGAAGTGGGTGACACTAACAGCTTATTTTACAAATTAGCGCCACAGCTCTATAGAAACGACCTCTAGTTACCTTTGCAATACTAGTTCCAGCTGAAAGAATGAATGAACTTTGTACAGCATTTAACAGACATCATGTCAGTGGGACAAAGATCCTCAAAAATATCATGAAAACATATTTTCGTGTCAAACAACTGCAGATAATGATGTAAATATAAACAAAAAAAAATCGGAACATTCCTATTCTTCTAATATGTGTTTAAACCAATAAAAGTCTATTAAAATGTGTGTAAATAATAAAAAGGTCAGTTAAAAAAATAATTAAGCGGTCTGTTACAGAATTTGAACAAAAACAGCTTTTTAAGAAATTTGGAAACAAAAATTTCATCTAAAAAAAATAAAAAGGCTTTTTCCTGAAAATGAAAAAGAGTCGGTCTTTTTTAAAAAATTTAAAATGATATTATGTTTTTACATTGAATCCTATGGGATTTTCCTGTTTAAACCTGTTACAGTTAAAAGTTTTTATAACGTGCTAACAAGTTCCGTAGCGCTGTACAGTGGGTGAGACAGAAAAAAAAATATATGCAAGTTAAACACACAGAACAGTAGGAGGGAGGACCCTGCTCGAGAGTTTACCATCTAAGAGGAGAGGTTTGACACACTAGGTGAGGGTAAATAGAGAACATAAAGTAGCAGGTGTGCATGTGAGGTAGGTGGGAAGATGGAGCAAGAATGAACAGTGCAGGAATCAGGCTTCTCTAAAGTAATGTGTTTTCAGAGACATCTTGAAGGACAGGAGACACGGGGAGAGTCTAATTTTGCAAGGGAGGGAGTTCAATAGAAAGGGGGCAGCTTGGAAGAAGTTCTGAAGGCGGGAGTTGGTGGTGCGGGTACGTGGAGCTGATAGCATTAGATCATTGGCAGTGTGAAGTGTCTGGGACGGGATGTGCCTGCTAATAAGAGAGGAAATGTCGGCAGGGGTGCGGTTATGGAGAGCTTTGTACGTGAGCACCAATATTTTTAATTGGATTCTAAAGGAGACAGGAAGCCAGTGTAGAGATTGACAAAGGGGCGGGGTGTGAAAAGTGGTGAGGTGGATGAGCTTAGCACAGGCATTCATAACAGACTGCAGAGGGAGAATCTGGGACCTCTTAAGGCCAGAGACAAGGAGGTTACGATGGTCAAGGTGGCAGATAATAAGAGCTTGAATAAACATTTTAGCAGAGTCCAGAACTGTGCCGTCTTTCTCTGTCAATTCGTCTGTATTTGGAAAAGATTTAGACTGCTTAGTGAATATTAATGAATGAAATAAATGAAATTCACCTTTTGGTGCAATTCAGTGGCAAGTTCGGTGCCTCCTGCCCTACAGTCATCACTCAGCAGGCGAGATTTTGAATTTCACGGATGAAGGTCACCAAATCTGTCACTGGTGATGTCAGAAAAATCTGTGTGCTGACATCCCCTGTTCTGCCCTTCGAGCGAACTTGCCACAATGGCGAACCCGCGTCACTTCCTGTGCACATACGTCACCAAAAGTGATGAAAATCAGCTGTGTACAGCATCCGGAGGTAGGACTCTTCAAACGCCCCATCCCAGCACCTCTCCTCCCCCTATCATACACGCTGGCAGAGAGGGAGTCTTTTAAATGACACCTTAACCAGCCCGCTGCGATGCTCAGAGACCGAGATCCAGGGCTCCAAAGGAGCCCTGGGTCTTCCTGCAATGCAAGGTTCCCCCAGGGGAGAATAGAGCAATCCCTCCCGGAGTCTGTGACCCTCGGTGCGGGGAGAAGTGGTGGGACAGGGCAGCTGATTAACTCCCTTCCTGTTTGAGCAGGCTGGCGGATGGTTGTTTCGTTCTCCCACTCTGCCAGCGTGTATGATAGGGGGAGGAGAGGTGTTGGGACGGGGAGTTTGAAGAGTCCCACCTCCGGATGCTGTACGCAGCTGATTTTCGTCACTTTTGGTGACGTATGTGCACCGGAAGTGACGCGAGTTCGCCATTGTGGCAAGTTCGCTCGATGGGCAGAGCACCCCCTCTCTCAGACAATGACAGCGCATGTCCTGAAAGGGGCAACAGGGGGACAACAGGGGCGGTGGCTATGGGCACACTTTAAACGCTGATATCATCCTGTATCCCAGCGACTGCACTAGCTTGTATCCAAGCGCTTGCACTCTGAATATACTGTCAGGAATGAAGACTGATCCTGCACGATTACCTCCTTCAACCAATATGTCTTAACACTGGTGCCCCCAAGCTCCCTGGCAGGTACCTGCTCTTCAGCAATATGTCTGTCAGGTAGCTGCCATAATGACTGTCCTTGAAACTTAAGGGGTTATTAACAGAGCACCGAAATGTTGCCGACATTTCAGTGCTCTGTCATTCGCCGCACTTCGGGGAATCAAACTTCCACACCCTGAATTCTGCATTCATCGCAGGGTCCCCGGAGTGCAGGGAAAAGCCGCTGAGAAAAAAAACCACGCAGAAACACCAAAATTTTCGAACCGATAATTTCAACGGGTCAGGCGTCTTATCGAATCGTATCTGATTTGAAAATACACCGAGAACCAGCTGAAAGTATCGGATTTGATAATTTTGGTGACTTTGCAGCTCTTTTTTTTTTTTAAAAAAACACTCAGAAAATATCAGATCAATCTGATCGGATTCATTATCAGTTCCGATCCGATGATCCACTAAACCTGAAATGAAAAAAAATCAACAAGCTGCCGGACGAGTAAAGAAAAAAAAAATGATTATTGAAAGTATCAAAATTTAAACGCTGTTTGCAAAAAAAGAATTGAATGCAAATGTCTGGAATTTACATATAAGGTCCTATGAATAATAACAAAAAGGTCTGGTATAGGAAAAAGTAAAAAGGCTATTTATAAAAAAACGGAAATACACATGTGCCAAAAAATCACGAAAAATGCCTAACGGATCCTAAAAATAAATCAATAAATAAAGAGACTTTTACTGCAGATTAAAATAATAACGGTTTATTAGATATTGAGTAAAAACAGGAATATCTTTAACATTGAAACCTAAGGGGTTCGCCTGAATAAACCTGCCAAATTAAAGCACCGAACAGCAGGGAATTTCTCTGGCATTTCACTGTTGTTCGGTGTTCTCTGAATAGATTAACCCAGGCCAGCCATCAGAAATTTTGGGGCCCCTTACTGACCCTCAGAATGGGCCCCCCCCCACGTTCCCCTCTTCCCATAGGAAATCAATATTTACTGTGAATTGTGGTGACATTACAGAGTGTTAGTCCCAATATCTTAAAAATCACTCATATTGCTCGCATAACAGCACATTTAACGTAAAAAAGTATCTATCTGGCTCAAATAATTTAAGACAGTATGAAATTCAAATTGTGATTTAAAAAATAATATGAATCAAGATGGTATTACAGAGTGTTGCTCCCAATACCTTAAAATCACACAAAATGTGTATTCGTACAAACAATGTAGCATAAAATTATATTATTCCACTGGTTTAGCATATCAGAGCACTATAGCAGTAGAACTCACAGTAATGTGCACTGTGATGAGCATATCAGAGCATCACAGCAATAGAACTCACAGTAATGTACACTGTGATGAGCATATCAGAGCACCAGAGCAATAGAACTCACAGTAATGTACACTGTGATGAGCATATCAGAGCACCACAGCAATAGAACTCACAGTAATGTGCACTGTGATGAGCATATCAGAGCACCACAGCAATAGAACTCTCACAGTAAAGGCAGAGTATGAACGTACACAGAATCCAAAGCAATGGACCTCTAATGGTAAAGGCAGGGAATATGAACATACACAGGAATCCACAGCAATAGACCTCTAATGGTAAAGGCAATGAGTATGTATGTACACAGGAATCCACAGCAATAGACCTTTAGCGGTAAAGGCAGTAAGTATGAACGTACACAGGAATCCACAGCAATAGACTTAACGGTATAGGCAGGGGTCTCTCCTTTATCATGTCCAGCTCCCCACCCCCATCCCCACTGTTTTCATTTCATTAATCCCCACACTCTTTTTGTTTCATATCATTAAACACCCCCACCTCTTTTCACCCCAACCCCCTCCCCCCACACACACGGTTTTCATTTTATTTAACACCCCCCATCCCCACTCTTTTCCTTTCACTAACCCCCCCCCCCGTTCGAACCAGGGGGCGCCGCTGGGTCCTGAGCCACCTCTCTCCTCCTTCGGCATCCCATGGCGTTACTTCTTCCTCTTAAAGTGTGATTTCGGTTGGTTTCTTTTTTATTAATAAACCTTAACATTGGGCTAGGGGCGGATCCAGACACAGGTTTCGGAGGAGGGGTGGCATTCTACCAGTTTTGGCCAAGAACTGCTGTTGGGTTCGCAGTGACAGGCAGATATATTTGCCCCCAGCTCACATGGATATATATATAGTACCCCCAGCTCACATGGGTATATTTGCCCCTTGTTCACATGGGTATATTTGCCCCCCAGTTCACATGGGTATATTTGCCCCCAGTTCACATGGGTATATTTGCCCCAGTTCACATGGATATATTTGCCCCCCCAGTTCACATGGGTATATTTGCTCCCCAGTTCACATGGGTATATTTGCCCCGCAGTTCACATGGATATATTTGCCCCCCGTTCACATGGGTATATTTGCCCCCCAGTTCACATGGGTATATTTGCCCCGCAGTTCACATGGATATATTTGCCCCGCAGTTCACATGGATATATTTGCCCCGCAGTTCACATGGGTATATTTGCCCCCAACAACTCACCTATTTGCCCCCATCCGCCTCTGCTTTAGGCCGCAGGCCTCGGAGGAGGTTTTGCGGCCTACATTAGCCCAGCCGCTGGCAAGCAGGGCCTCCAAGATGGCCGCAGGCAGGCCCCCTCTGATGATGTCAGAGTGGGCCCGCCGAACGTCTACAGCCTTCAGACGTTTGGCGGGCCCTCTCTGACATGACATCATCAGAGGGGGCCCACCGGCGGCCATCTTGGAGGCCCTGCTCGCCGGCGGCTGGGCTAATGTAGGCCAAAGAACCTCCGAGGCCTGCGGCCTAAATTTAACAAGGTTGCCACCGGCGAGCAGGGCCTCCAAGATGGCCACTGGCGGGCCCCTTCTGATGATGTCATGTCAGACAGGGCCCGCCAAACGTCTGAAGGCTACAGACGTTCGGCGGGCCCACTCTGACATCATCACAGGGGGCCCGCCGGAGGACATCTTGGAGGCCCTGCTCGCCGGCGGCTGGGATATTGTAGGCCACAGAACCTCCTCCGAGGCCTGCGGCCTAAATTTAACAAGGTTGCCACCGGTGGCGGGCCCCCCAGTCCCCTTACACCAGCATGGGCTGTAATGCCCTGATGGCGGCCCTGGATTAACCATTACTTCTCTATGGGGGATTTCAATGCCATCGAACAGGCACCGTACTTGCTGGCAATTCGCCAAAATGTTGCGAACTGCCTGTTTTCTGAATAGCCAAATGGCCAGGAAATGGCACTGTAAGGGGAAATTCACGGTCCGGTGCCATTTCGGGGCCATATCGGCTCTTTGTGAATAACCATTAATACTCTCATTCTGTACTCAGTCTCAAAATATTTTTTGATTTCTAATGAAACAAAAACACAGAACCAAAAAACAGCCAGGTATTGAACAAGGGAACATCTATGCAAGTAATTCAAAATATAATTTTTTATTATTGAATTGTATTTGTCTCCGAATCTTGTTGCAAGTGTGATTTATGCAGGAAACTAATTGCAATCACAAATAATGCATTCCCTGAATACATGAATGCACATGAACTTACGAGGACTATTTTTGAATAGGGCAAACACAATTTTTTTTTCTTTTAGTGAAGATGTGCGAGATTACGTTTTCATTTCATACAAAAATATGTCCTGTTTCATAGCAGCCAGGGTACAAAACAATGAACGGAAAGGGAATGTTTAATTAATCTCTTCAGATATGAAACGAGAAATTCCATGGTTTCCTTTTTTCACTTGAATCAGACATGGTCCTAATGCCATATTCCATCTTTTTAGGCCGGGTGCACACTAGCGTTTTATTCTACGCACTAGCGTGCGTTATGATGCTCTTTATGATGTGCGTTGTAGCATATAAGTACACGGATAGAGAAGAACACACGCAATACGCGGGCAAAACGCATAACGCGCGCTGAATACGTCCGTCATGGAAACACCAAGGCTTTTGCGCTAGGATTGATGCGACGTTGGCCGCGTGCTGAACGTCAAATGTCAAAAGCCCAGCATTTTTTTTTTTCATTCGACTCAAATTCAGTTTTTACGACTTGCGGCAAAATTAACGCATCGTCTGGTGTCTACCATCTCTTCCGTCATAAAGTGTGTCCTTTTTAACGCACGTTAGTGCGCAGAAGGAAATGCTAGTGTGCACCCGGCCTTAGCAGCAGTTTTGTAGAATATTTCCTACGCCGTAGAAGAAAAGATAATTCCGCTATGAGTTGTTGGCATATGACAATCAGAGAAGTATGTATAATTAAAATAACTTCCTAAAACTAGTCTATTATCATTCCATTCTCAGGACACTGTGGGCCATATTACAAAGTTGTTGCTAATTTAACCAGAGCTGGTGTAAACTTACCAGACCCATTATAAGGCCACAATACAATCTTGGTGCTAACGTTAGCGCTCACTAGCGTGAGAGTTAACGCTAGCCGTGGTGGCCCTAATGCGGGCGCACCATATTACAATCCAAACGCTAACGGGTTAAGAAACCCGTTACCGTTTGGAATCTTGCGCTGCACTGAGCGAGGTTTTGAGCACCCTATACTTAACGGGCTCTAGCAAATTCATACGCGCAGCGTAATTTTTTCTTGCGCGCGTCAAGCGTTATCGCGTGAAAATTAACAGTGGTATTACGATCCGAACGCATTTTTGCATCCGTCAAAAAAGAACGTTTGTAAAACCGACGCACAAAACGAAGAGTAATGCGCACGCAGTAACGTAGCGCACGTAAAGCAGTGTGCGGACTGTTTTTTTCACGGGATTCAGCCAATCAGAATTAAGAACCTTAATTGACATCAATTTACCTTAATTGACCTTTATTGACTCACTTAAGTTTTTGCGCCTGTCAAAGTAAATCTGAGTATACATGCTGTAGCAATAATAAAAACACGCACGAATTCACAATTTTATTGTTTGGGTATGTGTAGAATGTGTAACTATACTGTGCTGTATTTTTTTTTCGTGCTGGTGTTTTTCGTTTCGGCCAGAACGTTCCGATTTGCAGTTACCACCAGCTTTTCAAAGAGGTTAAAATTATGCGTGCAAACGTCGTACGGAAAAAGATGCGCATCGATTGTAATACCATCCACGTACCAGCGCACGAACGCATTTGTGCTCACAATGTTAAGTATAGGACGCGCACAGTTCATCATGCTCATGCAGATCCATTCGCGTTAACGTGCATCATTTGCGTGAACGTTGTAATACGACGTTCTGTGCAAAGGGTTTTGTCCCTCGCGTTAATGCGTTTTTGCGCACGCGCACTTTTTTGCGCAAACAATGTAATAGGGCCCAACATGGGGAGCGCAAAGTGTTTATTAGCGTTAGTATTACAATATACTAACACTAATTAACATCCGGCTGCGGTTAACAGAAAGTTAGGGCTTGGGAGAAGGGGGGCGTGTCCGCGGCGCCAACCAAGATGGCCGCGTAAGCAGAGAGCTCCGCTCGGACCCACCGCACCCGCGCTTACTGTGACCCGCCAGCACCTTCAATGGGGAAAACGCACCGTGCCACGAGTGCCCAACGTCCCCAGGCACCTACTGGCCAAAATCCGGCCGTATCGCTACGGGCATTTTTGGTGCCGCTGACGACCGCCGCGACCACGCGGTCTGAGGGCCCACACGCCGCACAGGAGCTACCACCGCACTCCCCTGACTCCCCCATACCGGACACTGAAGGAGCCATGGGACAGATGCAGGCTGCGGACGGACCAGACTGGGCTACATTACTAGCCAGGCTGCCCACAAAGGAGGATCTGAGGGAGGCAAACGCTACTATCATGGCAGAGCTGCAGCAGGTCAGAGGAGATTTACAGGGCCTACACACGAAGATCCATGCTGTGGAAGCTACCTGTGACGCTCTGAATTTACAACAATCTGCAACTTCCACCAAACTCGACTCACAGACCGAACAACTCAGAGGTATGGCACTCCACATGGAAGATCTAGACAATCGTGGCAGGCGTAATAATTTGCGGATTCGTGGCCTACCTGACACGGAAGAATCCCCCGCCCACCTTATTCCTACCCTCACATCTATCTTTAATACTCTGCTCGACAGACCGAATTCTACTCCTATCGCTTTTGTACGCGCCCATCGCGCCTTGCGCCCACGTGGGACCGGACCTCCAAGAGATGTAATCTGTTGTCTTGAAAGCTTTCCCATCAAAGAAGATCTATTACGGGCTGCGCGCGCCCCCACTCAAATTTCCCATGACGGAGTGGAACTACAACTTTTTCCAGATCTATCCCCTGCAACCCTGGCTTTCCGCAGAGCACTACGCCCTCTCACGAAGAACCTTCAGGCACAGAAAATAAGGTACCGCTGGCATTTCCCTACTGGGCTTCTGGTTTCTACTCCCCAGGGACCATTTCTGGCTCGTTCTTCTGCTGACGTAGACACACTGGTCTCTGACCTCCAACTTCCTCCGGTGGGGCTGTCATGGCCGGATCCTGTTCAATTTTATTCCTCCAACCGCCCCGGCGTGGCTTCAGACGCCTTACCGCAAAGGCCCACCAAGATCCGCCTAACCGCCGGACGACACCGGGGCTCAACGAACTGAAACACAAATCTCCCCCTGTGGGGATACCGGTTCGCACATACGATCTTTTGAACCAATCTTATACCCCCAGCCCACCTGTCGACCACATCAACCTCAAAACGGTCCCCGTTGTGTATAACTGGACTACTGACGGGAAATCATGACATATCCTCTTGCCTACCCCCATGAAGCAGGATGACCCTCAAGAAGAAGAAACTGGACGGATGACTACGCCCCCATCTTGTAGACTGGGACACGGAGACACAAACGCTCTATAGGTCCATAGAACTCCTACAGCATTACGAAGAAAGGCACCACGGACCCTCACCCACGGTCTCTCCGACTCCCTTCCGGGACTTTTATTCTGAAGTCTACGCACACCGCCCATACAAGAGGCTCCATCAATTATAGCACCTGCCCCCCGCCCTGTCTCAACGGACTCCTGGAGGGAGACCATGAACCGCTGACAGCTCACACGTTCCGGTGGCGCAGGATCAGCTTCGAGTAGAAGAACCAAGACGGGTAACTATGTCTCCGATTTTTCTTGCCGGGGGCACCGGGACTTTAACTTTCTACATATATATACATGCACGAAAGACTATTGCTCAGTTACGGAGTTATCCGCATGCCGGATTCTCCTTTTTTCACCACAGAAATGTTTTTTCTAACCTTCTTTTCTAGGGTTCACGACATTTGCACTGTTTATTCAAAGTTTTCATTTTTATGCGCTTTTCCTTAAGCATTTTTAAGTTAAATTACATGGGGTCGGAGAGGTTTTCCTTCTCTGCTGGAGCGGTACCATCTGGTTTGCGGAGTAGTGGTTGACACCTCCCGCGTGGTACCTTCTGGACTCGCCTCCCACTCGGAGGACAGGGCGACGCGACGGTTGGGAGGGACTCTGGGAGCTAATTTTGGCCCCCGGAGCCCATACCCAATCTAGCCCATACCTCATACTCTTAGGCCCGAGGTTTCTTTCCCCTCGTTATCCCTTTCTGGGCCTCCCCTTCTTTGATACTCCCTTTATTTTCCCCTACGTCCCTCAATACCTACCACCCCCATTTTGGAGACCTTTACCGCTGCTACACACCTCACTCTACCTCCCTTGCGGGTGAAGAATGGCACCCGTCAAGCCAGCCCACCTGACTCTATTCTCTATTAATGCCAGAGGTCTCAACACCCCAGAGAAACGTTCCTTCGCTTTAAGGGACTTTCATAGAGCCAAGGCCTCCGTTGTGTTTATTCAGGAAACCCACTTTCGAGAGGGGTCTGCCCCTAAATTAACTGACTCAAGGTTCCCCTTAGGTTTCTCCAGTAACAACACCCTAGCTAAATCCAAAGGTACAACAATATTATTTGCCAAATCGGTCCCCTTCCAACACAGGGCCACACTTGCAGACGGAGGAGGCAGATACGTGGTGGTGAAGGGCACGATTGCGGATCGCATATACACATTCGCTAACGTATATGCCCCAAACAAAAGCCAACACAAATTCTTAGCCAAATTCCTCACGACACTAAATGACTTCACAGAGGGTTGTCTGGTCCTGGGCGGGGACTTCAACCTCCCACTGGATCCTCTGCGGGATACGTCATCGGGACGCTCTGCCGTCCCCGGGCGTATCTTGCGCAGGATCAACTCTCTTCTCCACTCGAATCGACTGGTGGATTGCTGGAGGGCACTTCATCCCGATGACCGAGACTATACCTTTTTCTCTCACCCGGCCCAGACTTACTCCAGACTGGATTATTTTTTCCTTTCCCATTATCACCTACAAGACCTCTACTCTGCGACAATTGGCAACCTAACCTGGTCTGATCACGCACCTACCACGATGACCTTGACCTCCCCGCTTTACCGGACCACAGCCCCACCTGGCGCCTTAACGACTTTCTTCTCTCCGACCCGACCGTAATACAGGACTGCACACAGGCTCTAGAGCATTACTTTACTGAAAACGCCAACCCGGACCTGTCACCACTGACGATCTGGGAAGCACACAAATGCGTTGTGAGGGGCTTTTACATTCAGAAAGCCGCAGAGTTTAAGAGACAGAAATCGACCGCCATAACCGAAGCATTAACGCGTATAGGGACGTTAGAGACCTTACATAAAGGTTCCCTGGACGCAGATGGCCTGATTGAGCTGACCGCAGCGAGACGGGACTTGACCACCCTTTTGAACTCCTCTTATCACCGACAATGCCAACGCTCAAAAATGTTTTTTTCCCCCACGGTGACAAGAGCGGACGCCTCCTAGCACGCATGCTAAAGAAACAGAGAGCCGCTTCCTACATTGCCAAGATTAGAGACTCACATAAAAAGTTACACTACCTACCCGGCGAAATTCAGTCTACCATCCGATCGTATTACGAATCTCTTTACAACCTACCGGGCCTCGCGCCCGACCAGGATGGGGCGTCCTGCAGGACTGATATCCGTGACTACCTGACAACCCACCTGAAATGTCGGCTCTCACAGCCGACTGCACAACTCCTGGAGTCGCCCCTTTCGGTGGAGGAGCTGGCCGGAGCTTTGAAATCATCAAAAACCGGTAAATGCCCAGGCCCTGACGGTCTCCCCCTAAACTACTACAAACGCTTCCTAAAGACGCTCACCCCACATTTTTTATTAGCCTTTAACTCGGTCCCGGAGGGGCGACTTATCCCTCCTCAGACTTTAGCCGCCAACATCACCTTGATACCAAAAGACGGGAAGGACACCGAACAGTGCGAACGTTACCGACCAATCTCATTACTAAACTGCGACCTCAAATTATTCGCCAAAATACTCGCGTCACGACTGCTACCCCACATCACTGACCTTATTCACCCTGACCAGACTGGCTTTATCCCTGGCCGGGAAGCCAGGGACAATACCATTAGAGCTTTAACTCTCACGCACAGGGCCCGGCGTCGGGGGGAAGAACTATTGCTGTTGTCCACAGATGCCGAAAAGGCGTTTGACCGGGTCAACTGGGATTTTTTATTTACTACGCTCGAACACATAGGTCTCGGCCCACATCTATGCGCATGGATTCGAGCTCTATACATTAACCCTACGGCCCGCGTTTGCGTTAACGGCATGTACTCTGCCCCTTTTAAGATCCGGAACGGGACCCGACAGGGATGCCCCCTCTCCCCTCTATTGTTCACACTGGCCCTGGAACCCTTCCTTGCAGCGGTGCGGGGTTCCCCAGATATCCGAGGTCTGAGAGTGGGCCCTACCGAACACAAAATCGCTGCTTACGCAGACGATTTATTATTTTTTATCTCCCGTCCGGAGACCACACTGCCTAATGTCTTACAGGCATTCCATCGCTACGGTCTACTCTCAAATCTGAAAATTAATTACGCTAAATCGTTTATACTTAACATATCTTTACCCATACGCCGGGCCACAGCCCTCACTCCACACTTTCCCTTTCAATGGGCCACGTCCCGTATTAAATATTTAGGAATCTGGGTCACTCAAATCCCGTCCCATATGTTTCGTGACAATTTTCTCCCCATTCTGGATACCTTCGCTAATGACCTTGGACAATGGGATTACCCGCACATCTCCTGGTTGGGGAGGGTCCAAGTACTTAAAATGAACCTATTGCCACACCTTCTATACTTATTCCAGACAATCCCTACCCACATCCCCGGTACCTATTTCCGCGCACTACGCTCCCTGGCAACCACATACATATGGCGGGGTACCCGCCCTCGACAAAGCTTTACTTGTTTAACTCTACCTAAATTGGAGGGGGGGCTGGCGGTCCCGGACTTTCTTCTCTACTATAAATCATGCCATATGGTTAGGGTGGTGGAATGGGCGAGACTCGGCCCAGCGAAGGCCTGGGGGGAGATTGAAGGGATCGAGGCGGGAGTTTCGGTCTCGGCTCTACCATGGTTACCTAGACGCCATGGACTCCACATTACGCGCCCTCTACTGTACACCGCGACATCCCTACGGATCTGGCACCGGATGAGACAACCCTTGGGACTCTCCTCGGATCCATCTCCTCTGACCCCACTGATATACCATCCTGACTTCCCTCCCGGCCACAACCCACGGGCCTTTCGAGACCTAATTGACGCACCCACACCACGCATTCACCACATTTTCCCGAATGGTCGCTTTGTCACCCTGGGGGAGTTGGTGGGGGGGGAGGCTGTTCCGCTCGCCGTCTACCTTCCGTTTCAACAGATACTGAGCTTTATCAGATCTATTCCACAACAACCCCACCTGATAAGACCCCTCACCGAGTTTGAAGTACTGTGTTCGCGCCAGGGCTCATTGCCACATGGGGTATCCCGTCTTTACTCCCTGCTCCTACATGCCTCTAAGATTCAACCCCCCAGATATATAGGGAGACGCTGTTGGGGATATGCTTGTCGGAGGAGGACTGGAACCGCATTTGCGATCTCACACATCACTGTTCGGTCTCCACGAGAATACAAGAGTCAGCCTATAAGCTGCTTTCTATGTGGTATAGAACCCCCCAGGTCCTCCGCCGGATGTACTCAGAGGTTGACGATAGGTGCTGGCGCTGCGGTGACTCTCCAGGTTCACTTATACATTTATGGTGGGAGTGTCCCTTAATACGCCCATACTGGATAAAGATACACAGACTGCTAGGTCTATTTCTTGACCCACCCCCCGACCTTTTACCGGCACCTATGCTACTACACCATGTCCCATACTCCAGGTACGCCTACAAGAACTCTGTTGGCCTACGTATTCTTAACATAGCAAAAAGTTTGATTCCGTTGTTCTGGCGACGCCCCGACTGCCCCCCTCTTACACTCTGGCTGTCCAGAATGGAAGAATTACATAATACGGAACATTTGTATTTCACTGCTAACCACATGCTCCCCCGTTATCTGACCATCTGGTCCAGATGGATCTTGCTCTCCTCAGGGCCCGAATTTAAAGCTATACTGGTCGCTGACCCTACCGCCGCTCCCCTGTAAAGGAGAAAGTGCGGACGTTCTGTTGCCCATTTCTGAGACGGCTCAACACTGATCTCTTAGGTGGTATCGGCGCACACACTTCTCCTACAATGGGTATTGCATGTACTGTGTCTCCTACCTTCACTAACCCACGCTGAGTGTCATAGCCTCTTATCCATCCCTCCCATCCCATTTTACCCTCTTTCACCCCCCCCCTTCTTTACATATATTACTGCAAAGTATGTTATTTGACTGGCCTGCGTGCCGAGTCATGTGATGTTTTACAAACGTTTATATTCTTTTTTCCTTTTTGAAACAAAATAAACATATATTCACAAAAAAAAGAAAGTTAGGGCTTGGACAAGCCAGGACTTGGTGCTAACGGATTCCGCTGCTGCAGAATCCGTCAGCACCAGCCAAAAACCTCCCAAAATAAATAGTATACTCACCTCCTATCCCATGGCGAGGACCGCGGCTCCAACCGCCTCCTCTGTCCGGCGGGAGCAGGGAGAGACTGGGGGAAAAAGTCCCCCAGTCTCCCCTGAGGATCACTATGCTGACCTGCGAGGCGAGATCCGGCAGGTCATGTGACCGGCGCCGTCTGCCTCAATCGAGTCCTATGGACTCCATGGAGAGGAAGCGCGTGGCGGCGCTTAGTGCTGCCTCGCGCATCCCGTGGCTTAGCACCCCATAACAATGCAGGCAGCTTTTTAAGCTCCTGCAGTGTAATATCGCTCTAAAATGGGGGCGCAAAGGAGAAACCTGCAGGCGCAGGTTTTTCTCCCTTGCGTCCCCTGTTTAGCGCGATGAATGTAATGTAGCCCATAGTCTATAGAGTTGTTAAGTTTACAACAGCTCTGGTTAAGTTAGTACCAAGAGGTAGCACAGTTAAAGGGCCACTAACACCAAAAAATGAAATGTTCTTATTGTGTTCATCTTTTGTTGCTGATCTCTTACGTTTGCTGTACTTTTTCTCTTGTATGTTTAGTTATGAAAATATTTTACAGTATATGCGTCACTGAGTGCATCTGTTTTGTGATCTTTTGTGTTGTAAACCCCCCCCCCCCGGTATCTTTCCATCATTTGTTCCTCACTGGGTGGTTTTGGCCCTAGAATGGACTCTTCGGGTCAGGCAGACGGCTCACACCATCGTATTGTGTGGGATGAATTCAAAGGACATCACCAGGGGGTCGATTATAAATCTTTTAAGCTCCCTGTCATATCTCATTCAGCTGCCAGCTCTTATCACAGGTTGCCGAGGCAGGACAATACCCTCTGCAGCCTTATCGAAACATTTCCTTCTCCACCTCATTAGCTGTTAAATACTGGATAGGATAAAGCACAGCCACAATGTAAAACTCACCATTAGATTTCGGTAAATGTTGCATCATGGGAAAAGTACATGGAAAATGGAAACGAGAGATAAAAAAAATGAATTCTATTTTTTCGTTTTACAATATACAAGAGAACTGGGGGCCTTTATGACACTGGCATGTACTAAGCGAGTCTTTTTCTCCCACAACGTAACAGTTTGGATAGGATAGAATTTAAAAATAAATTGTGCTGTGGAGCGCGAGAAAGATATAGCGACTCTTTCATAACATGTGATAATAACGTGCAGTAATCCAAACACAAATATTTGCAAAAATTTCTTGAACTTCAAAAATACTTATCATTTAAACATACAACAGTCCATGCCCTTGATCATGTGTCCCTGTAAAGGCTCTTTTCTACAGGGATTAAAGTTCTATAATTTTGTCCGATTGGCCTCTTTAATTTACCTGCCATAAACAAATCGCACTTCAGTCTCGTGGTCCTCAATATTCCAAGGTGTCACCAGACATATATGAAATAGAAAATAGGACATAACATAGAAATCTTCTGACAATTTCAAGCAGCAGTAGATGAATTCAAGTGGGTATAAACGTTTGGTGCATTATTATTATCCTTTATTTATATAGCGCCACATATTCCGCAGCTTTCCTTTGTACAAGGGTTTGATACTTTGGAATACCACACATGGATGATATGACCTGATTGTAAATTCCCTTAGGAACAAGGTCCCCCTCAATCTATGAGATGTCCAAGTAGTTTGTGAGGTAGGTGCCGGCTGGGTGGAGTAGATGTAACATCACTGCTCTATAACCGTGGAGAGAGACTGTGGAGAGAGACTGTGGAGACACAGGATCAATCCTGGCAAGAGCACCTCTCCAGTAAGTGTCCTTGGGCAAGACACCTAACGGTACATACTCGCCACACAGGACATACTTGAAAACGAGAGAAATCTCAATGTATCCTTGGTAAAATCCTTTCTCAATATCGTTAGGTGTCTTGCAAAAGGACACTCGCCGACGGCATCGTCTGAGTGGGATTGAGTTGCCTTTCCATGATTGTAGATCAACGACCTAGTGGTTAGGTTGAACTCGCTTCTCGTGAAGTCAACTTCTAGTCAGCTTCTACACAGTTGTATTGGAGGGATGTGCTAAACAGGATTTGACTTGCTTCTTCAAGGTCGAAAGACGTTACCACTGGACTCCACAGGCGATATTGTGTGGTAGGCAAGCATGTACTGTTAGGTTTCTTGCTAAAGGATGCTTATTGGAGAGGTGCTCTGGACAGGATACGAACGTGGGTCTCCACAGGTTGTAGACCACTGATCAGGGTTATTCAAAGAGAATCGAAAAGTCACCACACGTTCGGTGACTTTTCGTTCTCTTCATTTCGGTGCGACTTGGGCATCCCATGTCGGCAACCCTGCGGTTATTCAGCAAGCACCACAGGGCTGTCGTAGTGCAGGGAAAAGCCGCCGCAAAACCCGGCGAACCCACACCGAAACCCGCAAAAACAGCTGGATTAACCCCGCCGAACACACCGGAGAAACCCGAGCAGCTGACGATCACAGCGCAGAGCAGCCGCCGGAAAAAGCCGACACCGCAGACGAATGGAGTGAAAAAAAAGAAACAGAACACTTGAATGTTTGAAAAGTGAAACGCTTTTTGCAAAGCAACTACAGAACGAAAATGTCTGAAATTTACATATAAGATCCAATGAATGATAATAAAAAGGGCTGTTACAGAAAAAAGAAAAAACGATTTAAAAAAACCCAAAAACACAAATGCCTAAAGACCCTAAAAAATCTATAAATAAAGAGACTTTTTACTGCAGAATATTATAATGAACGGTTTATTAGATATTGGATTAAAACGGGAATATTTTTAACATTGAAGCCTATGGGATTCACCTGAATAAACCTGTCGAATGAAACCACCAAACAGCAGGGCAATTCGGCAACTTTTCACTGCTGGTTTTTGTTCTCTGAATAGACGAAGCATTGCTTCTCTATGGGGATTTCTCAGCCCTCGAACAGGCAACGAACAGGCACCGTATGTGCAGGCAATTTGCCAACATTTGGCGAACTGCCTGCTCTTTGAATAGCTGAATTTCACTATTAGGTTACCTTTTGGCCACAATTCGGATCTCTTTGAATAACCCTGGATGTTGCCTCTACTCCATTCAGCCGTTGCATTCATTGGAATCACCACCCCTCGTTTTCACAGAAGCAGTACGCAACCAGCGGATATTTAAAATCCAAGTTTAATTAAAAATATAAAACAAACAAATCAATAAAATGTATGTATAGCGTCAGGTTTTTAAGAGAAACACTGCTTATCACTGCATATTAAAACATTTCATAACAGTAACCCAATGGGGATGGAATTTATCGGAATTAAGGCAATAAAAATGCATTGGAGGGATGAGGATATCGA
Source organism: Leptobrachium leishanense (assembly GCA_009667805.1). Classification (NCBI taxonomy): domain Eukaryota; kingdom Metazoa; phylum Chordata; class Amphibia; order Anura; family Megophryidae; genus Leptobrachium; species Leptobrachium leishanense. Next base: position 292,028,115 of record CM019066.1, read on the forward strand.
TAAAAAACGTGCACAGGAGGAAATTAAATAGATTTTTAATTTAAAACCCTTAGTACTTATGGACTGAGTGATAGCTTTGAACTGGTTCATTTCCTAGGAGAATGAGTGAGATAAAAGGACAGACGTATGGATTTTATTCTGTTTCCATAGTAAAAGTAAACCAAAAGTCCCGTGAACAGCGATGTTGATTGAGATGGAGGCGTGATGGGAACCTTGGCAATGATGACGCTTACAAATAAATAAAGACCTGAGGTGCGTCAGGTAAAGAATAAAAAGTGAAAAAAAAAAGGGAACGATGACGCTTACAAGGAACGAGCCGCAAGCACAGAAGAACAAGGTAGTGGAGTGTGCCTTAGATGAGAAGTGAACTGCGCATGCACATGAAGGGAAAGCGGAAGTATATCAAGCATCGGGGACACATGGTGAACAAGGAGAGGTCGGACTGAAGAAAAAAATAAAAGAACATAGCGGACTTTGATTAATTAATTATATTTTACAATAAATACACATATGGGAGCTAGCCAACTGAGGAAGTCGAGCAGATGCCAGCGAAATGCATCTTGGCGCTATACATACATCTTATTGATTTGTTTATTTTATAATTTTAAGAAAACTTGGAGTTTAAATATCCGCTGATTGCGTTCTGCTTCTGTGAAAACGAGGGGTGCTTCTGGTACTCAGGCTCCTAACCACATGAGTTCATCTACTGCTGCTTGAAATTGTCAGAAGATTTCTATGCTATGTCCTATTTTCTATTTCTTATATGTCTGGTGATACCTTGGAATACTGACGACCACGAGACTGAAGTGCGATTCGTTTATGGTAGATAAAGTAAAGAGGCCAATCGGTCAAAATTATAGAACTTTAATTCTGGTAGAAAAAACCTATACAGGGACACATGATCAAGAAGGGGGTGGACTGTGGTGTATTTAAATGATAAGTATTTTTGAAGTTCAAGAAATTTTTGCAAATATTTGTGTTTGTGATTACTGCGCGTTATTATCACATGTATTGAAAGAGTTGCTATATCCTTCTAGCGCTCCACAGCACAATTTATTTTTAAGGTCTTCTTTCTTTTTTACATGCAATTACTTCAAAACAAGAAAAAAAAAAGCAGTGTATGTTTTATAAGGTGGTTTTGTTTGTAGTGCACAAGTCGAACCGGCACCTCATCGCCAGCCACCCTTTGCTTTTTAATTTTTGACAGCTCCGGTATCTTACTCTCGGAGTCCTAATCCGGAGCTGTCTGGTCGGCGCAGGGACGGATCCAGCAGCCACCGCATTCTGTTCTTCTACGAGCAGCCACCTGCATGGATATCTGCCGCTCGCCTGGGATCCATCCACCAGCCAGTCGCAACCGAGATCGTGGAGTTCATGTGAACTCCGCAATTTTGCGAGATCACGGCTGGCAAGTGGATGGATCCCAGGCAAGCGGCAGATATCCATGCAGGCAGCCATTCGTAGAAGGAAAGAATGCGTGGCCGGCAATGACTCGGAGCGCCCTGGCAGAGGTGAGCTGGGGGTAATATATCCATGTGAGCTAGCCTGGGCAGGGCCAGCGGTGCCGCTAGGTGAGCTAGGCGGCCGCCTAGAGCGCAGTGCCCGCCTAGGGCCGACCAGTGACCAGTGCAGTCCTCCACCACTTTAGAAAAAAATATTGTGAGTGTCTGCCGCCGCCGCTGCCCGCGGGAGCGCCGCAATCTACTCGCAGGCCGCGGGCCATGCGACTGACACGTGACGCACCCAGGCTCTGCCTCCGCAACACGTCAGCGGTTGACGCGGCGCCGCTGCCGCCTGCACGTGTTGGGGCTGGCGGCAGCACGCGTGCTCCCACGTCAGGCGCCGCTGGATGGAGGAGGCGGAGACTAGTCGAGGCGGAGAGTTGCGTCGGAGTGAGACAGACAAAGGAAGCTGCTCTGTCTCCTCGGCTCCTGGAGTCCTGCTGCCTGTCACTGACTGGGTCGACTGTCTGTCTCTGACATCTTCAAGTTTCAACTAAAAACAAGTTGACGACAACACGATTCGAGCAGCAGGTATGGGGGGCTGCAATTTCAAATTGCCAATATGGGCAATATATATACGCATGATGTGAGCTGGCACTCGGGCCCTGGACAATATATATATATATACGCAAGATGTGGGCTGGCACTCAGGCCCTGGGCAATATATATACGCATGATGTGAGCTGGCACTCAGGCCCTGGGCAATATATATACGCAGCATGATGAGAGCTGGCACTCAGGCCCTGAGCAATATATATACGCATGATGTGAGCTGGCACTCAGGCCCTGGGCAATATATATACGCTTGATGCAAGCTGGCATGGGCAATATATATATATGCATGATGTGAGCTGGCAGGCCTGGGCAATATATATATATACGCATGATGTTAGCTGGCCTGGGCAATATATATATATACGCATGATGTGGGCTGGCCTGGGCAATATATATATATGCATGATGTGATCTGGCAGGCCTGGGCATTATATATACACGCATGATGTGGGCTGGCCTGGGCAATATATATATATACGCATGATGTGAGCTGGCCTTTACTATTGGTGCTTTTCAAACTTTATTCTTGAAAATAAAAAGAAATTTAGCAGTTTCATGTTGTGTCGCTTTTTTTTTTTTTGGGGGGGGTGTAAGTAGCTGGTCTTGCCTAGGGCGCAAAATAGTCTAGCACCAGCCCTGAGCCTGGGGCAATATATCCATGTGAGCTGGCCTGGGGCAATATATCCATGTGAGCTGGGGCAATATATCCATGTGAGCTGGCCTGTGGCAATATTTCCATGTGAGCTGGGGCAATATATCCATGTGAGCTGGGGCAATATATCCATGTGAGCTGGTCTGGGGCAATATATCCATGTGAGCTGGCCTGGGGCAATATATCCATGTGAGCTGGTCTGGGGCAATATTATGTGAGCTGGTCTGGGGCAATATATCCATGTGAGCTGGTCTGGGGCAATATATCAATGTGAGCTGGTCTGGGGCTATATATCCATGTGAGCTGGTCTGGGGCTATATATCCATACGAGCTGGCCTGGGGCAATATATCCATGTGAGCCTGGGGCAATATATCCAGTGTGAATAAAGGAGTATTTATTAGGACATGAAAAATAGTCATAACAATCAGTTTTTCCCTGGGTGTGAGAGTATCCCCACCTATTTTTCCAGAAAAAAGCACTGATTCTATCTAATAAAGCAAACTGCATTATGAGTCTCTTTTCATTTGAATATGTTGTATCTTCTCTGTAGGATTATCTCAATACTCCTCAACGATGAAAACAGAGCAGAAACCCTCACCCTACTGTGACCAAGAAAGATCAGGATATTGCAGAATCCGCTCGCTCATCCCTAATGTGACATTGTCATACACAAAAAAATGTGAGCACTTTTGATCAGAAATCACTCTTTGTATGTGTCGGCAATTTTGCTGACAAAATTGAAAAATGGAGTAATTCCCTGTCAAAGTTTAGCTGTTCTTCGCATCACAGTGGCATGCCACAAATGGAGAAACAGCTGTGGGCAGAAAGCCATCCTACAGGACAGCCCTCTGCTCACTCAATGCATTAAAGTTACTGTCGGCACGCTAATGTCACCGCTAATACAGCTGCACTACAGCCCTCAATTAGCTCTGACTATGGAGGGTGAAACACGGCAGCTCCTTGTCACTACAGTGCACTTTAAGGCCGGGTCAGACAGGCCTCCCTGCGTCTGTCGCAGCGTTGTGACGCTTCGACGAGGCCGGTTACATGCTGTAGTACGTGCACGAATTGTGTGCGCTACAAGCGTCCGTGTAAAAAGCCTCCACGTCAAAACGCTAGACGCGCGTTGACAGGGCTGCAAAGCACGATCCTCAATAGGGGGATCAAGCTTTGCAGCGCTGACCACACTAACTGAGCTCAGCGAGGTGGCCAGACGGGCGTCAGAGTGGAGGGAATGTCCACTCTCATGGACGTTACTTACGCTTTCAAAGACGATCTTCTGACCACAGCCTAGGGCTGCTGAAAAAAGAAAAGAAAGGCAGAATATAACTAAACAGGTTCCCTTACTAAAATGCTTCTTTTACCAGACTGGTTTTATCAATGCTTACTTTAAAAACCAAGAGAGACACCCTGTGATTTACAACATCTGCACTCGGGATGATAAGTGGCAGCAAATTTCAATGTGGCAGATTTGAATAGAGCAAGGCACACCTTCTGGTATAGTGAACTATTGTGCAACTGCTTTGGAAGGTTCTTTTAATAAAGATATGGAGCTGGTACTCATTATCACTGAGCAAAGGTCTGACAGGTGTACAGGCAGACACCATCAGGGTTATTCAATAAGCGCCGAAATTGCCACCGGATTGCACTAAACAATGAATTTCACTGTACAGTGCAATTTCGTGGCCATTCGTCTATTCAATATTGGTGAATTGCCAGCAAAATATGATGCAATTCGGCGACCTTCAGTGGCAGTGAAATTGTCCTATAGAGAAGTAATGGTTAATCTATTCAGACAACGCAGAACTGCGCCGACATGACAGTGAAATGCCCAGATTATCAGTGGTTCAGTTCGACAGGTTTAAATAGGCGACTCCCATATTATTCAATGTAGAAAAAAATATTACTGGTTTTATTATTTATATATTAAGCCGATTATTCTTTTCATTTGCAGCAAAAAGCCTTTTTATTTATTTTTTAGATATTTTTCTGGTTTAGGCAAAATTTTTGATTGCCCTTTTTTTATGGCATTTTTTTGTATTCTGTAACAGACTGTTTTTGTATTATTTTATAGGACTTCTTTTTATTATTTCCATGCATTTTTATTATTTTAAACCCCATTTTAAAAAAATAGCCGATTTTTTTTTTCCCCCCTTTTTTTTGTTCACCCAGTTCAGCGATCAATTCGGTGGCGTTCAGCGACTCATCAGCTGTTGTCGGGGGTTTCGGCAACTCCATGTCCGGTGGGCTTCAGGGACCCTGCGGTGAATAGTGAATTTACCGCAGGGCCGGTAAACTGAAATAGCTGAAGCGCACCGAACAAAAGAGCACCAAAATGTCATTGAAATTTCGATGCTCTTTAAAGAATCCCTTATGTGTTGTATACTTATAGTCCAAGACCATTATGCAATTAAAATAAAATGGGAGTAACTACCGGTATGAGAGTTTTGTAGCAATCCTTTAGGTTAAAGCTGGACAGCTCCTTCTAATAAAACCAATACAATAATAAAAAATCTATAGAAAAATCTGTGAGTGTTTATAAAACAAATGAGACAGCAAGGTTTAAGTGTACTGTCTGTCTATGGAGCCGAGTTTCAGGCCCGTGTCAGACGAACGTAGTGATCACGTCCGTGTTGCCGCACAGTTTAACGTCTGTCATGGCATAGAATCATGATCAATAGAGACACACACACAAAGTGCGTCCGCACCGAAATGCGCACGCACAACACTTGTGGCAAACGGACGCAAGTTAGGCAAGAACGTAAAACCGCTATCACGGACGCGCAGAGTGCGCCACGTCCACCACGTCCGCGTAGTGTTCTGTGTGCGTGATGAGGAGACGTCAGACGCAGCGCATTTGCGACGTCCAACACCTTGACGCACAAAATGCCTTTTCATATGCTTTTTCATTCTAATTTTGTTTCCCAGATTTCCCTTTTTTTCTACGTCGTCATAAAAAATGGACTGTGTTGTGTCTACAGTATCTTCCGTCAGTACGTCAGTCCGTTGTGCACGCACGCAGAGTGCGCTCAGACTGCGTTCATCTGACATTGGCCTCAAATGTATAACTGCCACCATGAAAGTAATGGAAGCTGCTGTTGATTGGCTTTCACAGCAACCGGCTCTATTTCTACAAGCTTTATGTTTTTATTAGTGACACTCTGATATCTCGACAGTTCGTTCAGTGACAAACCAGAGCACCAGAAATTAATAATTTACACATTTATCTTACATCTGTAGAGATTACATTTTTACTATGAAACTTTAGATTTAGAAGGAAAAACACGGCTGAATGACATGAATGTGCAGGAACTATCAGCTCCCTCGCTGTAATAATTACAGTGTTTGGCCGATGAGACGCAGTGAGGTTTAGTCACAAAGCAATAAGTGAGATCCAGAAATAAAATAAACACCAGTTTCTGGGATTGCCCTGGAGCAGTGATGAGTTTCTGTCTCTTTAATTAAATCAAATAAAAATTAGACATGTGCACGTGGTTTTTTTTTGTTTAGTTTTGGCACATTCGGTTTTTCAAAAGTTTTGTTTCGGACCATTTTTGTTTCGGCTCGGTATTCTGCATCGATTTTTGCTTTGTGAAATCGGGGAATTTCGGTCTTTCGGAATGTCTGTTCTCTACGTTTCAAAGGGTCCATACTCGGATTTTCGTTTTGACCTTAGACGTATGGTATTTCAGATGCTCCGATATTTCGATCGATATGGTAATCCTGCTGATTCATTCCTTCGGACGTATCGTTTTTTATGAAGGATCCTTTTTTTTGATAGATGTACGCGCTGAGCACGTTCTAGCACAGGAGGCAGCAATCGGCCGGGATTCCGGCCGATTGCTGCACCCCCCGGTGCGGGCTGACATCTTGGATGTCAGCCTGGCACTCCGGGACCCCGGTGGGGACGATAGATGTCATCGCGCTGGCGCAATGACATCTATTTCAGGCGCCCCCCCGCGAGTGCGGAGGAAGTGCCTGAAAGGGAGGGGGGAGGTCCTCTGGACCTCTCTCCCTCCCGATCGCCGGGGGCCAGCGGTGAAAGTCAGGCACCGTTTGGAAGGGCACAGCCTGCCGGATCACGATTCGGCGCCGAAAAGTGATCCTCTCCCGGAGAAAATGTCGGCCAAGCTTAAGGGAACTCCCCCTGATGACTGGCATCATTGTGCATAGCGCGATGACGTCAGTTCTGGAGTTAACCCCTAGCTGCCACCAATGGTGGAGATAGGAGGTTCCAATGAAACCCTATCTCCCGATCCATGGCAGCTAGGGGGCTAATGTTTGGTATCCTTGGATCGGCCAGAGCATGGCCTTTCCAACGATACAAACATGACCATGTAAAAAGTAATAAAAAATAAAATATTTTAAAAGAAAAATAAACAAGTTTGTTTTTTGTTTTGTTTTGTTAATGCAGCAATATATTTCCCATTTCAATTATAACGTGAACAATGATGCTGCACTCATGATTTTTGTATGGGGTGCGTTTGTTAAAAATCGTGTAATTCTCCCCCAAAGAAAATGTAACGAGACCCCATTTCAAATTTTTTTAACAAGCGCAACCCATAGAAAATATAACCGCAAATGCTTGCATGTTAAAATGTGAAGAAAAAAACACTCTACAGGTTGTAAATTATATACATACAAATTAATATACAGACAGGACATGACGAATACATATAATAATGATATATTGTGAATCTGCCGAGTCTGCCGGAGAGAACGATATATAATATGTCTGGGTCATATAATTATTATTATTATTATTCTTTATTTATAAAGCGCCAGCATATTCCGCAGCGCTGATAAATATATAATAAAATAAGGCTTCAAAACGCAGTTAAACATGATGAGCGAAACTGGTAAAAATGAGCTCAGCACACAGGCATGAAATGCCTCAGCAGCGAAAGGGTTAAAAGGTAAGAAAAAAATAAAAATGAAAATAAAAATTAAAAAGTATTTAAAAAATAAATAAAAATAATAAACCGTTTTTTTTTTGTTTGCTTTTTTTTGTTAATGCAGCAATATTGTTCCCATTTCAATTATAATGTGAACGAACAATGATGCTGCACTAACGACTTTTGTATGCGGTGCGTTTGTTAAAAATCGTGTAATTTTCCCCCAAACAAATGTAACGAGACCCCATTTCTAATTTTTTGTTAACAGTCGCAACTCATAGAAAATATAACCACAGACGCTCGCATGTTAAAATGTGAAAAAAAAACACTTTACACGTTGTAAATTATTGAAAAATACAAATTTTATTGCATTTTTTGTTATAATATTCAGGCAGGACATGACGTATACATATAATATTATGAATCTGCCGAGTCTGCCGGAAAGAACGATATTTTATTATATGACCCAGACATATTATATAAGGCTTCAAAACGCGTTTAAACATGATGAGTGAAACCGGTAAAAATTAGCTCAGCACACAGGCGTGAAATGGCTCAGCATCGAAAGGGTTAAATATTTAAAATAAATATATTATTGATGCAGAAAGAAAGCACTGGAACAAGTGAAAAAAGTGGCTGACGATACGAAATTACGAAATCAGCAACGGAACTGAAATGGACTCGAAACGATACGAAGATACGTTGTCCGAAATGAACCGAAACGGAACCGAAATCGCGAATAGAACGAAAATGACTTGCGACTTTACAAATTTCATGTCCATACGAAATAACAAAAATTTTTAGTTTCGTATCGGGAAATATTTCGGATGGTGTGTATTTCGTTGGGGGTCCGGTTCGGAACGTCGGAAGAATCCGAAGCACCGAATCAGCCCGTTTCGTGAGAAAAACAAATCGGTACGAAATGAAACGCACATCCCTAATAAAAATGAAAACAGTGGCATGTCTGGAGAATGATAAACAGAGGACACATTTCCAACAGTGACTTCTTTTTCACTTGATACAGCCATAGGTGAAAATCTCAAAATTTACTAAATTAACAAGGTTACCCCCTTGCACCCCGTGATACGCAGTTGAAAATCCAACTTCCCTCAATCCAGGGCTCTATTCCAACCCTGTAGTAAATTTACCGAAGCCATTAACGTTTATGGAGCTGCTAAGATTACAATAGCTCTGGTTAGGTTTACTCCAGGCCTGGAAACCAGCCTTTTATGTTTAATGAAAGTTCCAATTTCTCCATCATTTCCAAAGGATATTCATCAGAGGCTAAAGAGTAATGTGACATCTTCATGGCTATATGTAGTCGTGTCATATATTTTCCTATGGGTTAACCAGTAATCACTGTTGTGTCACTGACGTTCACCGTAGTTGCAAACAATGGTAACAATCACCGAGGTTGCAACTTTGGTGAACTTCAGCTATCTAGAGAGACAAAATTCAACAACTGCCGTCGGTACCACCATTATAGAAAAGGGTGGAGTAGAGGAAACATCGCTGCTCTGTAGCCGTGGAGAGAGACTGTGGAGACACAGGTTCGATCCCGGCAAGAGTACCTCTCCAGTAAGTGTCCTTAGGTAAGACACCTAACGGTACATACTCGCCACCCAGGACATACTTGAAAAGGAGAGAAATCTCAATGTATCCTTCCTGGTAAAATCCTTTCTCAAAAAAAAACATAGAAACATAGAATATGTTGGCAGATAAGAACCTTTCGGCCCATCTAGTCTGCCCAATTATATGAATTATATGGATACTTTCCCTGGATTTATATTTTATTTAGGCTGGGGTCAGACGAACGCAGTGCGAATGTGCGTTGAGCTGCACTTTATTACGGACGTAGTGTCAGAAAATGATGTCCAATGACGGCCAATATACGAAGTACGGCTGCACGAAAGTTCGGCCGCGCAACGCAAGCAGCAAACGAATGCATTTTTTCGAGAACATGGAACCGCTAGACTGACGCACAGAGTGCGCTGCGTCGGCATAGCGGCGTGTGTGCATGATTAGGAGACGTCAGACACTGCACATGTCTGGCCTACATCACATCCATTTGTTTTTTATAGCTCCGTGAAAAAATACGGCCGAAATTGCGCATCGTATGACTGCTATTGCATCTTCCGTGAAAAAATGCGTTCGGACGCATCGACACACTTTTTGACAGTAGACGTGAAAAATGCGTTCGTCTGACCATAGCCTAAGGAGAGCCTTATGACCAACCCATGCCTGCTTAAATTGAATCATTGTTTTAGCCTCTACCACTTCTACTGGAAGGCTGTTCCATGTATCCACCACCCTCTCAGTAACATATTACTAATTCTTCTGTAAAATGAGTAAATTGGGGCTATTCTCTATTTTGGCTGGTTTTCCTATTGATTGCAACACCAAGCGATACACTTTGCTAATTTTAAAGTGGTGATCTCAACTGAACTCCGATAGAAACAACAATAAAACCAGCGTTAGTCAACTTTGACATTATGGCGAGATCTACGCTGAACAACTCTGGCAGAAGCTACAGTGGAAAGAATGGTAAAAACTAGGTTGACGACATACGAAGGCAGTTCCTTAAGTAGTGATCAATATACTTATACTGTATTTGATACACTGCAGTCCCCCGAAGCAAATCCCACCATTCTTTAAAAGAACATTGGGTAGTAAATAGCTACTTCAGCGGAGAATTGGATTCATATGATGTGACACCCTCATTAGGTGCCGATCTCATTTTTAAGTGCATGTCAATGTCCTGTCCAATTGCTTCCTAAATACATTCTACCTTAGCACCAACCGCATCAGGATCCTCTTTAAATCTTTGGCAATGCTTAACAAATATGACATTTTTACATGATTTTATTAAGTGGATTAATCTTTTGTGGTTTAGGGCTGAGCTTCTGCCCCTTTCTGTCTTAAATCTTTATTTTGATACCAACGCGTTTCTGTTTGGTCCTTGTAGGACAGCAGGTACTCCCATCCCCCTGTTGCCTAAAGGGAAGAGAAGGACCAGCTGAGGTCTGCAAACTGCTGAATAAATAGGACTAACTGAAACATGGTAATGTTTTATGAGCTTTCCCCTAAATCAATAAGGCACGTTAAACCATTTACTTAATTTTCATCCATCATTTTAACCCCTTCACTGCTGAGTCATTTCACGTCTTAAAAAAACACGTTTTTTTTTTTATTATAATTTTTTTTGTTACTTTAAACATGGTCATGTTTGTTATCATTGGAAAGGCCATGCTCTGGCCTTTCTAATGATATCAAACATGACCCTGCTAGCTGCCAACAGTCAGGAGATATCGGGGTTCAAATAAACCCCCTATCTCCAACCCAATCTCTCCTTAGGAGTCAATGAGGACGTTCCCCACACGTCCTCGGCAGTGAAAAGGTTCATATCCATACTTCAAATGAAAAAATACAACTCTGTAACGCCTCAGATAACGGGATCACAGTCTCTAGGTATGTAGTACATGTCATGCGTGTTCTGAAACCTTTGTTTCGTGGCTAGCATTTGGTTTTTCAGCTCTCCTGTATGATCAAAACAGACAGGTTGGCCTTTGACCCCACGTGGATCAATGTGCCTTGGGCGCTCATATCCATTCACCAGTTGTCCTTCCTCGCACCACTTTTGTTAGGCACCAATCACTACGTACCAGGGACACCCCACAAGACTTGCCGTTTTGGAGATGCTAAGACCCAGTCGTCTAGCCATCACTATTTGTCCCTTGTCAGATTGACTCAGATCGTTTCTTTTGCCAATTTTTACTGTTTCCAACACATGAAATTCAAGAACTGCCCTCTCACTTGCTGCCAATAAATCCCAGCCCCTGACAGGTGCCATTGAAATGATTGACTCAATATTATTCATTTCATCTGTCAGTGGTTTAAATGTAGTGCCTGATCGGTGTATCTGGTTTTCCATTGCTACACCTTGCTTGGCCAAAATCTCTCTCAATCTACAAGCGAACCTGTTTCTGGCACCGAGAAGTGAATTTCTTGAATTCCTACAAGCAATACAGTATATCTGGGACAGCGATGGATGAACAATTTCTAGAACTGCACCTGCAGAATAACCAATCCAGCAGGTCCATTCATTAAACTGGGAAATGACGCAATAGTTTCAATATTTCAGGCCGGAAAAGCTCCGGTAGTAAAATAACTAAGGTGAAGAAACATTCTGATTTGTCTGCTTTGACCTAAAACTTGCAATCTGAATGCCAGCCAATCTGCCCTGTGCCCTCTGCATTATGGGAGTTAAAGCCTTCAGGTATGAGGTTCCGCTGTTACAGCTCTTTTAGATTAAAAATGGACTTTCTGGTGGTTTTGGAGATTAACTAAACAAAACAAGCATTTTCTTAATTCATATCTATTTTTTTATTTCCAACCTATAGCATGTTATTCCACTTTAAGGCCGGCGTCAGACGAACGCAGTGATCACGTCCGTGTCGCAGCACAGTTTAACGTCCGTCGTGGCATAGAATCATGAGCAATAGAGACCCACACACGAAGTACGTGCGCACCGAACTGCGCATGCATAACGCACGTGGCAAACGGATGCAAGTTAGGCAAGAACGTAAAACCGCTACCACGGACGCACAGAGTGTGCCATGTCCGAGTAGCGTTCTGTGTGAGTGATGAGGAGTTGTCAGACGCAGCGCATTTGCGACGCCCAGCACCTTGACGCACGAAATGGCTTTTCATATCCTTTTCAAATTTTTATCATTTTTCATATGAATTTTATTTCCCATAATACCCTTTTTTTCTACGTCCGTCAAAAAAAACAGATAGTGTGGTGTCTACAGTATCTTCCGTCAGTACGTCTGTCCGTTATGCACAGACGCAGAGTACGCTCTGACTGCGTTCGTCTGACATTAGCCTAAAACAAAAGTCAGCAGACTTCTCCCTCATAACCTGAACACCTGCGCATTATTTTCAAGTTAATTCCTTGCTGCCATGTGAACCTAAAATAAATGTAAAAATAATAGAGCGGATGCATTAGGCAGCATCTATCCAATTATTTAACCACTTCACACCCACAATTGAGTTGTCTCGATTTTGCATTATAATGCATTGAAAAGCACTCCTTTGCAAATCAAAAGGCACTTTTCACACCTTTTTGAAGCAGGATTAGTGTATCCCCTGTGGAGAAGCGAAATCCTTTGTTTTATGGCTCTCCAAGCACCCTGGAGAGACATAAAATCATCTGCAAATACTGTAGAGCCCCAGACCTCACAGTAACAAAAAGTTCAAATAGGTTACTGCTGCATTACAGTTGCCAGGGAGAGGGCAGAATACAGGGAGCACTCTAGGGTCACTCGCTGCTGTACAGGGATAAGATTCAGGGGGTTTTAATGACTGAAAATCCCTGTACAGTACAGGTTCAAGGTGTTACTGTAGTATAGATATACAGGCATTATGACTCATACAGATATTATTTTTATATTATATTGGTATTTTATGGAAGCTGCATTGCTAATAATCTCATTATGATCACTACAAATCCCCATAAGCAGGAGATCTGAAATATTTTTTTTATTTATTTTTATTTATCACAGATACTGTTTCTAACACAAAAGGCCATTTCTGCCTGTATGATAATAATGTAGACCCCACTTGAGATTGTGTAAGATAAAGGACACCAGCTAGAGTTCAGAATCTTACATTTCAATAATATTTCTGTGACGGATAAGCGAATACATGAAAAATAAAAATGCGCAAATTAACATTATTTACATTTTTTAACTATCTTAAAATAACAATTTCTGCGCCAATCGTCTATTTCACCCTATATTTAATTGTTACCTTCCCATCCCATGTTTCAAATAAATGTTATGAAATTTTTTTTTTCAATAAAAAACACTTGGTAGTGAAGGGGTTAAGGGTAAAAGAAGGGGGTATTTTATTAATAGTGTTCCTTATATGTTTGCAATCCAGCATATAGGAATACACGTTGGGGTTTAGTTACTAAGCGGTGATCTGGAAACCAGCTCAAAGACCAAAATGCCTGCTTTCACCATAATCTGGTTCCCTTTGCCATTTAGTGAATAAGCCCCATATGAGTGGGACCAGGCACAGCATCCTTTATGGAAATGCCCTGCAGGCTGAGCTTAGATACAGGCACATATGCCCCCTGTGCAGGCTGGCACCAGATCCACCTGTGCAGGAGGCTGTGAGCACGTGCATGCCCACACGGGGGGATACATTGTTATTATTCTCAGGGTGGGATACATATTGTCCGGGCAGCTGGAGGAGCCCCGCAGTGGGGGGGGGGGGGGGCGTGTCAGGCCCACCCCGTGCCCTGCTATTCCCTGCTGCTGGGGGTACCTTTGCTGGAAGAGGGGGCTCCCGGCCAGCTGCCTCCGCAGCTCGTTCTTCATCCCCCAGAACTCTCCATCCAGGAAGCGGGACAGGCTGGTGTGGGTGATGCCCATCTCGGGGCTTGGTGTCTCCATGCTGTGCGGGCCGCCGGGTTATCCCTATAGGATGCCGTCTCTCCGGGATCCCCCTTTGCTGTGTCGCGGAGTGAGCCTGTACCAGAGCCCTGCGCTGCCGTGACACCTACTGCTGGTGCTCGTTCACGGCGAACGCGCGGTCCCGCACGGGAGTCTGCCCCGCGGGTTGGGAAGGGGTTACCGCGCCTCATGAACTCGGGAGCGCGCACTGAGCTGTCTGTGGGTGCGACAAGGAAAGGGCGAGGAGCTCATCCCTCCCTCCCCCCACCGGGGGAACCCCCAGGGACCAGCAAATCCAGGCTATGGCTGTGAAATATAACATATTATATGTTGGAGTGCCAATAAAACCATATACAAGCCAAACCAATCCGCTGGGGACTTTCTCAGATATTGTACCCAGTGCTTAGTGCATTATGCATGGAATAAAAAAGATATTCATACCACCCATCTGTACCTGTTTAGGAGGATCAGTCAGGGCCAGATGTACCCACTCTGCTGCCCCAAGACCAGGCTCCTCAATGCACCCCCAGGGCTAGGGTCAGGTTATTAGTTGTGCTTGTTTTAGGGTTAGGGTTACATTCAGAGTTAACCCTCACACTGCTCTATTGTTTTATTTTTTAGACAACACAAAGGGTTATTCAGAAAGCATTGAAATTTCGGTGCTCTTTCATTCGGCACACTTTGGTGCACTTTTCAGCGATTACAGTTTGCCGACCCTGAGGTTACAGTTACAAGCATTTATAAAGTGCCGACAAGTTCCGTAGCGCTGTACAATGATACAGACGGAATAACAAAAAGACATACACATTACACACACACAGAACAGTAGGAGAGAGGACCCTGCTCGAGAGTTTACAATCTAAGAGGAGAGGGGTGACACAGTAGGTGAGGGTGAATAGAGTAAAAGACGTAGCGAGGCACATGTGGGCTGAATGGGAAGATGGAGCAAGAAATGAACAATGGGGGATTATGGAGTGAGCCCATAGGCTTCTCTAAAGTAATGTGTTTTCAGAGACTTCTTAAAGGTCTGGAGAGATGGGGAGAGTCTGATGGTGCGGTGAAGGGAGTCCCATGGAAAGGGGGCAGCTCAGGAGAAGTCTTGGAAGGCGGGAGTTGGGGGTGCGGGTATAGGAACTGATAGCGCCAGATCATTGACAGAGCAAAGAGGTCGGGACGTACCTGTTAATAAGGGAGGAGATGTAGGCAGGGGCGTGGTTATGGAGAGCTTTGTACGTGAGCACCAATATTTTGAAATGGATTCCAAAGGAAACAGGAAACCAGTGTAAAGATTGACAAAGGGGCGAGGTGTGAGAGGTGAGGTGTATGAGTCTGGCACAGGCATTCCTTAGAGACTGCAGTGGGAGAATCTGGGATCTTTTAAGGCTGGAGAGAAGGAGGTTACAGTAGTCAAGGCGAGAGCAGGAGCGGACTGACAACTAATGGGGCCCCCGGGCAATAGGAGATCTAGGGGCCCCTTGTGCCACACCCACAGTAGGCCATACACCTATAAAACCCCACCCATACAACGCACAACCCACATTCACATTTTTGTGTTAAAGAATTTATTTCTTTACACCATTTTCAAAATAATAATTTTAATGAGAAAAGAAAATCCACTCAGGCTCTTCAGTGAATTAGGGGGATCCTTAGTGCCCCCTCCAGACTTACAGACTGCCACTGCTCTTCTAATAAAACTCACAGTAATGTGCGGTGTGCATGAGCGTATCACAGAGCTGCACAGAAATATAACTCTCATGGAAATGGGCAGTGCGTGTGTATAAGCATACACAGAATCCACACCAGTAATAGGCAGTGCATATGAGTATACACAGAATCCACAGCAATATAACTCCCAGTCATGGTTGGTGTGTATGGGAACAGAATCCACAGCAATATAACTCACAGTCATAGTTGGGGTGTATGGGCACAGAATCCACAGAAATATAACTCACAGTTATGGTTGGGGTGTGTCATTTTTAATTTGTGCAGTGCAGGAAGCAGATAATGTGCCGAATCTAGGAGCAATACCAGCCTTTAGGGTGCAGGGCGAGGGGGCAACGCCGGACTGCGACAAGGACACAGATGCAGAATTTTACGAACAGCAGCCTGTTTAAAGACAAATACATGCATTTACACACACAGCCATACGCTCACATACATAACAATACATCCCATACACCCCAGGGGTATGTAGCCATAAAACTCACAGTAATGTGCAGACTATATGAGCGTATCCTAGAGCTCCAGAGCAATAAAACTCACAGTAATATGCACTGTGTATCACAGAATCCACAGCAATAAAACTCCCAGCAATGTGCGGTGTTTGTCAGCGTATCAGAATCCACAGCAATAAAACTCCCAGCAATGCAATGTGCAGTGTGTGTCAGCGTATCAGAATCCACAGCAATAAAATCCCCAGCAATGTGCAATGTGCGGTGAGTGTAACAGAATCCACAGCAATAAAACCCTCAGCAATGCAATGTGCGGTGAGTGTATCGGAATTCACAGCAATAAAACCCCCAGCAATGCAATGTGCGGTGAGTGTATCAGAATTCACAGCAATAAAACCCCCAGCAAACTGAGTGAATAGGAGCACACAGCAATTATTTATTCTATATTTACCAGCCTCCGTCCTCTGTGTGCAGAGCCAGCAGGGACTGTGTACGAAGTCAGCAGGGGGTCCCTCCAGGCCACGTTCGGATTGCGGCTGTGCCTGTGCGTGGAGCCATCTTGTCAGCAGTGGCAGAGGGTGCACCGTGTGGCTTTGATTCCCTTCCCAGTTTAGAATAGTGCGAGAGTTCACGTTAGGGCCGGAGGCTGCGTGCGTGCGTGTCACGCGGTCCAGCCAGTCAGGTGGTACTGAGACTCAGTACCACCCGACTAGCCGGACCGCGTGACCTGCACACACAAGCACGCAGCCTCTGGCCCTTTCTTCAAAGTGGGCTCTCTATTTCGGACTGGGCACCCCCTGCTGCCACGTGAACTGCTGGACCGCCTGCAACCCGAATGGGATCGGATTGCAGTGCGAGAATCCATCATGGAATCCAGGCCCCCCTCAACCCGCGGGCCCTTGGGCTGCGCCCCAGTGCCCGATGGGTCAGTCCGCCCCTGGGCAGGAGATAAAAAGAGGTTGGATGAGCATTTTAGTAGAGTCCTGATTAAGAAAGGTGCAGATGATTGCAATGTTTTTTAGGTGGAAGTAGCAGGATTTGATTAGTGACTGAATGTGAGGAGTAAAGGATAGATCGAAGACCAAGTGGACACCTAGACAATGAGCCTGAGAGGTAAAAGTAATGGTGGCATCATTCACCTGAAGGGAGTTGGGCGCAAGAATGGAGGATTTAGGCCGAGTTCACACTGAGCGACATGAAAATCGCATGTTTTTCTGCGCGATTTTCATATACGTGACATTGAGCAATATTGCGTGATAATATTGAGCAATATCGTCGTTATGCGCGATATTACACAACACCACCAATGCAAATCGACAAAAAAGGGTCATGTACCAGCGACAAGCTACAGCGACGAGCTACATGCGACATTGACCGACGAGATGTGAACAGCTCCATTGAAATGCATTGGAGAAGCTACACAGAGCGATATCGTCCAGAAATATGCACGATATTCCGGCATAAACCGCAAGATAAATCTTCACACAATTTTCAAAAAGGTTATTTTAAGGAGTTCAGAAATAAATTCTTTAGCACAAAAATGTACATGTGGGTGTTGCATTGTAGGGGGTGGGGTTTCGTATGGGTGTGGCCAGTAGTGTATTTAGGTTTTGTGCTGCCCTAGGCCTGACTAAACTCGTGCACCCCCTAATTTAAATTTGACACACCCCTTCCTGTCAAGGGCACACTTCTTCCTGGTTAATCCCCACCCTTCCTCTTTAAGCTCCGCCTTTTCCTCTCTTTATATTAAAAGTGGATACCAAGTGCCTACTTGTATATTTTGTATACCATTTCAATGTATCTATTGAGATAAAGAAAATTATGAAATGTTTAAATTCAAGCATTTTTACAAAGAACAGCCACGCATGTCAAGTAAACGGGATCACAGCCGCTCTAATTGGTTGAACAATAAAATCCACAGAAACGTGCACTGCATATGAGCGTATCACAGAGCTGCACAGCAATAAAACCCACAAAAATGGGCACTGTGTATGAGCATATCAGAGCTGCACAGCAATGAAACCCACAGAAATGTGCAGTGTGTATGAGCATATCACAGAACTGCACAGCAATAAAACTCACAGTAATGTGCAGTGTGTATGAGCGTATCCCAGAGCTCCAGGGCAATAAAACTCACAGTAATATGCAGTGTGTATCACAGAATCCACAGCAATAAAACTCCCAGCAATGCAATGTTTGGTGTGTGTCAGCGTATCAGAATCCACAGCAATAAAACTCCCAGCAATGCAATGTGCGGTGTGTATGAGTGCATCAGAATTCACAGCAATAAAACTCCCAGCAATGCAATGTGTGGTGTGTGTCAGCGTATCAGAATCCACAGCAATAAAACTCCCAGCAATGCAATGTGCGGTGTGTATGAGTGCATCAGAATCCACTGCAATAAAACTCCCAGCAAACCGAGTGTATATGAGCACACAGCAATTATGCTGTGGAGCCATCTTGTCAGCAGTGGGGTGCCACTGCCAGAGGGTGCACTGTAGCTTTGATTCCCTTCCCGGTTGGTGTTCAGTCCAGAATAGAGTCTGTGTTAACGAAAGGGCGGGCAGTTGCGCGCGTGCGTTTCACGTGGTTCAGGCAGTCATGTGGTACTGAGACTCATAGAAATGGCAGTGAAATGCCCTGATGTTCGGTGGTTTCAATCAGCAGGTTTATTCAGGCGAACCCCATAGGTTTCAATGTTAAAAATATTCCCGTTTTTATGCAATATCTAATAAATCATTTATTATTTTAATCTGCAGTAAAAAGTCTTTACTTATTGATTTTTTTTTAGTACCTTTTAGTCATTTTTCTGATTTTTTGGGCAAAATTCCCCCCCCCTTTTTTAATAGCAGTTTTTCTTTTTTCTGTAACAGAACTTTTTATTATCAATCATAGGATCTTATATGTAAATTCCAGACATTTTCGTTCAGTAGTTCTTTTGAAAACAGTAGGCCACGGGTTTGCGGTGGCAGCATTCAGCGGCCGACTCCATGCACTTTGGGGACCTTGCAGTGAATGGTGAATTCACTGCAGGGTGGGGAAATTTTATTCTCCTAAATGCAGGGAACTACAGAACACCAAAACGTTGGCGTCATTTCGGTGCTCTGTGAGTAACCCATTTAGTGGTGAGGTTTTTTGCTGCCCCCTGGAAAATGAAATTGAAAGTGTAAATTAGTGAAATCTCAATGTATCCTCCCTGGTAAAATACTTTGCAAAAGTAAAAAAAATAAAAAAAATTTAGGGGTGGGGCCACCCAGTGCGGGCCGCCGCCCCCTGGAAAGTGCCACCCTAGGCCTGGGCCTAGTCGGCCTAGGCCAAAATACACCAGTGGGTGTGGCCTCCTGTGGATGTGGAACAAGGGGACCCCATGATCTCCTTTTGCCCGGGGGTCCCATTAGTTGTCAGTCTGCCCCTGAACAGGGCCTTAGAGGGAGGGAAGACGAGAGGTTCAGGTTTAAAGAGTTTAAGCTTTAGGAAACAGGAGGTCATCCAGTTGGAGACAGACGATAGGCAGGCTGTAACATGGCCCAACACAGGAAGAGAGAGATGAGGGCTGAAAGGTAGATTTGGGTGTCATCAGCATAGAGATGCTATTGGAGTCCATGGGAAGAAATGAGGTTGCCCAGAGAGACAGTATAGATTGAGAAAAGTAGGGGGCCCAGAACAGAGCCTTGAGGCACCCCAACCAAGAGAGGAAGGTGAATTCACTATTCACCGCACTGTCCCCGAACTGCGCCAAACGTGGAGCTGTTGAAGACCGGCACTGAACACCGAACAGACCAATGAACGCAGCCCATGACCGCTGATCAGCCCGCCGAATGGCGCTGAGCACCACCAAACTGACTGCAGAACGCTGTCGAACTGCAGAAAACCCCCCCTGAACCCTGCTATTCTTTAAAAGGTGTTTAAAATAATAAAAAATTATGAAAATGTGTGTGAATAATAAAAAAGATCCTATAAAAATAATAGAAAGGTCTGTTACAGAATGAAAAAAATTGGCTTAAAAAATGGGAATAAAGAATTTTGCTTAAAAGTTTTTCCAGGGGGCGGAGCTGACTGTTGACGGGAGAGGACGCGTGTTGCTGAGCTCTCCTGCAGATTTATTCTTTTCTTTCAATTTTCGCGTCCTCCCTGTCTATTTTGAGACCCCTCTTGTGGGTATTGTTGCCCTGGACTTGGGGAGGGGGTGCCGAGCTCACCTGCTGCCACCCTACGTGCCGTTGCAGCCTACCCTGATTTTGGGCCTATGCCTGCGGCCTAACTCAGCAGCCATCTTCGAGACCTGACGAGACGCCTTGGCTTTCCTGACCTCCATTGGCTGCCTGAGCCGACCTGCGGTGTTTACCTCTTGCCATCCACTCCTCTGGCTCCTTAAGATGGATACACTTGATTCCCAGCCCCTCACGAAGGGGATGCTGCTGGAGCTGTGGAGGGAATTCCGGGAGTCGTGGCTCCTCACCCGGCAGGAGGCTGGGTGGGGGGGACGGTGCTCCCTGCGGCGGCGCCCGGTGGTGAGCATGAGACACAGCCGGTGGAGACATGGCCCTGCAGTGCACTCACTGAATGCAGAGGAGATCCTGATGTTCCAACGAGGATTGGCCTGTCACGGAAAGGGCAGACCCCGGCTGCGTTCCTTGGTGTCCTGGAGTTCTTACCTGATGTGGTGGAGGCTGGCCAGATCACGGCATGTGGCAGTCCGGTGGAGCTCACTGGAGATCCGCTGTCCTTCGGGGTGCTGAGATGGTCTGGCGGCTGCGGGCTGATCTTGGATTCCTGGAGATGCATGGGCCGGTCTGCTGCTGACACCGTCGTGGGCTTGATACCTGGCATTTCAGGCAGATGGGAATTATCCGCCGCCATGATGACCTCTTTTGCTGACCCGGCGCGCCCTCGGATGAGCTTCTCCCGCACCACGCTGGGGGCCCAGTCTTTTCCTGAACTTTGGGATACCGGCTGACATTATAGATGTATATGTGGGCCGTTGCCCCCCCCTCCTGTGTTACCCTGCACCCCTGTCACTCATTGAGGACACTCTTTTGTTTTTCATGATCCCCTCCCTCACTGGCTGAAATTCAGAGACATTATTTTTGTCCCTTTTGCTGAGTCCTGTGGTGTATAGAGTAATTCTGATGTGTTAGTGGATGCTGGGGGCCTCTTTCATTTTTTTTTTTGTTTTTTTTTGTTTTTTTTGGCAGAACAGGGCTTCCACGGGGTGTGCCACTATGGCAGCTACCATGGCTCTGCCTGCCATAATTGGCCCCCGAGAGCCCTGGCCGCGTGACATTTGTCCTCCATGGCCTCCTTGTCCTTTGGACATCTGGAGTGAGCCAGGAGAGTCACGTAGTTGGCCTTTGCCGCACCCCCACTACCTTTTCTTTTCCCCCCTTTTTTTTTTTTTTTTTTTTTTAAATTTATTTGAATTTATTTGACTTTATTTTATTTTTGGTCTCCAGCTCCCACCTTTCATTGTTTTGCTTTATTGCTGTTTACACCTGTGCTTCCTTCTTGTTGGTCCTGCGTGGCCATTGTTTGTCACTGATTTATTTTCCTGCAGTCATGTCTTTAAAATAAAAATTTTGAAATATAAAAAAAAAAGTTTTTCCAAAAAGTAAATAAATAAGAAGACTTTTTGACAAAAATTAAGAAAATAAATGGTTGAATTGAAAAATATATTTTTTTTCACATTGAATCCTATGGGATTCGTCTTTTTAAACCTGTCGAACTGAATCACTGTCTATCACTTCTCTATTGGACAATTTCGCTGCCACCGAAGATTGCAAAACTGTGGCGATCTGCGGCAAGCTGCACCGTATACCAGTATTTGGCGAATTGACAGCTTTCTGAATAGATGAACTGCCACGAATTTGCGAAGTACGGTGAAATTCACCATTCAGTGGCAAGTTTGGCGCTCTTTGAATAACTCTTATAGTCTGCCTCTTTTTTTGAAGGGGCAAAATCTGTTGTCTAAAAATTAAGGAAAAAATAGAGCAGAATTTTAGGGTTAACTCTCAACCTCCTAAACCTAAAACAAGCACAAATAGTAAGATGACCCTAGCCTTAACCATAATTTGTATCCTGAAGATTAACCCTAATTTGTAAATTTATATATGGAAAATGATGTTCCATTATGGCCATGGATGAATTGCAGTGTCTTTTTACAGCAACTTTTTTCTGTGTGTCTTTTTTATAAGATATGGCAAATCAGTGTTCAGCCACCCCTGAACAATCCAGGCATGGGGACAGCCTTTTTTTCCCTAATCTCCCTGATTTTAGGGGTTCTTCTGTATTCTCTGAGGACTCAATTAGCCACTAATGGTAACAAGGAGCAACAGAGGGAAAGTATTGGCTCAGGCCAGTAACATTTACCGGCTCTGTGTCAGAATATTTGGGAGCTGCTTCATGATGTGTTCCACTGCAGGTATCGGACTCTGGAGTTCTGTACGAGCTTCCGTATGTGGGTTCACACTGTTGCTGCAGATGGACACTGGAAACTATTTGCTCCCAGTGTTACACAGCATGCGGACAGATGATGCGCAGACCATCAGGGTTATTTAGAGAAAGGTGAAACTCTGGAGAACTTTTGGAGAAGTGAAAATTCTAGGTCAAAATAGCCAAACCAGAAAAATTCTCCCATTTATCTCACTTTCCAAATCGTCTATTTTGACCTAGAATTTTCACTTCTCCAAAAGTTCTCCAGAGTTTCACCTTTCTCTGAATAACCCTGCATGTCTCCCATGCATTGTGGGATCAGTTGTAAATAAAAGGATTTTGCCATCTATCTACATTTCAGTGTATCAAATAACAAATCAAATCAAATCAAAATAAGCTTTATTGGCAGGACCAAATACATTTTAGCATTGCCAAAGCATATGGGGAGGAGGGGGGTAGTGGGACATATATATGGGGGGGAATGGGCAAGTCCATGGACATTATCAGGGGTAAGGGATAATGTGAAGGGGGATGGGGGCGAGTCCGTGTTGGGGATTTATAAGTCCAGGATCAAATAACAGAGAAAGTAATATAGTTGTATGACTGCGTTCACACTGAGCGACATGAAAATCGCACGATTTTCTACCGATTTTCATATGCGTGACATTGAGCTGAGATGTGAACAGCTCCATTGAAAATGCATTGGTGAAGCCACATATAGAGCGATATTGAGTGGAAATAGGAGCGATATTGCTGCTAAAATTGCTGCAAAAATTGCTCAGTGTGAACGAGGCCTTACTGTTTACAAATAAGGCTACAAGATATAAATGTATCCACAGACAATCAGGGTTATTCAGAGAGAAATGAAAACCAGGAGAATGGCTGGAGAATTAAAAATTCTAGCAGGGTTATTCAAAGAGCTCCAAATTGTGGCCGAAAGGTAACCAAACGCTGAAATTCAGCGTATGTTTACCTTTCCTGGCCATTCAGCTATCCAGAGCAGGCAGTTCGCCAAATGTTGGCAAATTGCCTGCACATACGGTGCCTGTTCGTTGCCTGTTCGAGAGCAGTGAAATCCCCATAGAGAAGCAATGCTTTGTCTATTCAGAGAGCACAAAACAGCTGAGAAAAGTTGCCGAAATGCCCTGCTGTTAGGTGGTTTCATTCGACAGGCTTATTCAGGCGAATCCCATAGGCTTCAATGTTAAAAATATTCCAGTTTTAATGCAATATGTAATAAACCGTTTAATATAATATTCTGCAGTTAAAAAGTCTATTTATTTTTAGATTTTTTTGGATCTTTTAGGCATTTTTCTGTATTTTTTTGTGAAATTTGTTTCGTTTTTTTTGTAATCGTTTTTTCTTTTTTCTGTAACAGTCCTTTTTATTATCATTCATTGGATCTTATATGTAAATTTCAGCCATTTTCGTTCTGTAGTTTCTTTGCAAACAGCGTTTCACTTTTCAAACATTCAAGCGTACCTTTTTGTTTTTTTCACTCCATTCGTCTGCGGTGTTGGGTTTTTCCAGCGGCTGCTCTGCGCTCTGATCGGCTCCTGCTCGGGTTTCTCCGGCGTGTTCGGCAGCCTTAATCCAGATGTTTTTGCGAGTTTCGGTGTGCATTCGCCGAGTTTTGCGTTGAGATTTCGTCAGGATTACGGCGGCGTTTCCCTGCACTACGACAGCCCTGTGGTGCTTGCTTGCTGAATACACCGCAGGGTCGCCGAAATGGGATCGCCAAATCGCACCGAATTGAAGAGAACGAAAAGTCACCGAACGTGCCATGACTTTTCGATTCTCTTTGAATAACCCTGTAGGTCAAAATAGCCAAACGAGAAAAATTCTCCCTTTTATCTCACTTTCCAAATCGGCTATTTTATCTAGAATTTTCACTTCTCCAGTCCTTCTCCTGGTTTTCACCTCTCTCTGAATAACCCTGAAGGTGTTGGTTGCAATACATTCCAAACTAATCTCCAACGTAAGCAAATAGCTCTTTAAAACACCATTTAAAAGTGTAAGAAAAACCTGCTCTAGCAGCTGAATGGTTGGAACACAATTTAAAATTTACCACTACAGGGGTTATTCAGAAAGCACTGAAATTTCTGTGAAATTTTGGCGCTTTCTCGTTCTGTGCACATCAGTGCGATTCCAGTTCGCCGACCCTGCGGTGAATTCACTATTTGGTCCGTTACAGAATGAATAAAAAATGGGAATCAAAAATTTCACCTAAAAAATCCCCAAAATTTCCAAAACATATAAATAAAAAGCCGGTTTGCTTAAAAAAGGAAAAGAATAAATGTATCAATATTTTTTTTTTAAAAACGATAATATTTTTTAACATTGGATCGACTGGGATTCGCAAGTTTAAACCTGTCATACTGAATCACCAAAAATCAGGGGATTTTTTTTTTTTTTTATTAAACTGTTTATTCTTTTTTTTTTTATGAAGATTTTTATTATCACAAGAGACAGTCAGCAGAATGTACATTTGGCAAGAGGCCTCGCAGGGCCAATATGTGTCTTCAAGGTCAAATGAGAAATGGTCGCGCAGGACCAACATACGTCAGCTGTTAGAATATAATATATGTTAGTAGGACATATAGTCTCAAAAGTAACGAGCGAACCGTTATATACTCTGCATGAGAAGAGGACATCAACATAAGAGGGAGTCAGCTATAGGCATCTAGCATAGGAAGGTGGGGGAGAAAAAGGAAGAGGGAGAAGAAGAAAAAAAAAGGGGGGGTTGGAAAGATGGCAATGGCCAGAATTGTGCCTGCCCTGGCGAAAACTCCTACGGCCAAGAAGACCGCGTGGGGGCCACGGGGGGAGAATAGCACTTAGTCCCGGGCATTCGGGGGCAAAAATGGAAAAATGTGGTGACAGTCCGCGCTTCCCTCTTTTTTTCCTTTCCTTTTCTCCCCCTGAAATCTTGGTCGAGGATCTTCTTTAAGCAGTTAATTGCTTTCTTTTATGCAGTCCTCAATTCTCAAGATATATGGGGATAGAAATGAGAAACATAGTGTGATCCATAAAAACACATCCAAGTCCCCAAAATACAATAGTTCAACTCACATTTGGAGGTGTCATAAATCAGACACTAGATGTATCTCACAACCGATATTTTTTAGGAGATATCGGGCTCCCCTTTTCCTCCTCTGTCCGATGATGTTGCTCCAAATGAAAAAATAAGGTTGCAGGATATCGATGAACAAAATTAAAATTTATTAAAATTTAAAATTTATTCCATAAAACAATAAATAGACAAACACCAATACGCGTTTCGCGATGCACTCGCTTCATCAGTTGGCATGTAAATCAATTCCTTCACAATCTCCTGCAACCTCCTTATATACCCTTTAAAATGTGTTGTGATTGAGTGGGAAACGCCCGTTCTCCCTTCCCTCAAAATTACAATTACTCATTCTGCACCTGCGTGTTACTCATTACAATTACAATTACTCATTCTGCACCTGCGTGGGGCATTCCAAATATCAGATCAACCCAAAAGATGGTGGTGATACATCTCGTAGTGCCCTCTTGCATGTTCCTTTTAAGATCTCTAGTGTTTAAACTCCTAAAGTTTCTGCTCCACCTTCTTTCTACCCACAAGGCTTATTATTATCTACCTTCATGTTCATCCCTAAATAGGTTATTCTGCAATTCTAGATACACATGTATTGCCACACCATTGGAAATCCAATAATGTGCTCTATATCAATATTTTACCGTGATGGAAAAAATCTCACACAAGGGGGAGTGTGGAACTTTTTCCATCCTCTGAAAACCTCTGCGTGAGATGCTGATTTTTAAAGTGCTAAATTTATAGTGCCTTCTGCAAAATTTAATATGCTAATCTTAATTAAATGTATATGAATACTATTATCAGAACTGAAAATTTGATTCCTTATATGCGTAAAGAATTTATAATGTCATTCAATAAAGTGCTCTCTTTAAAGTGCTACTCTTACAATGTTGTATACCGAATTAAAACTAACCCATATGTTTCTATACCCCTATACAGAGTGCTAATGTGTAAACCGAAATAAAGTGCTTGTGCCTACCTAACAGTATGCCTATAGGGTGATGGTTAATTGATACATTAGTGTCAAACACATTATAACCTCCATATTCAATACATGTTTGGTTACAGTGTATCCTAGTTCATACAAACATCTTCAGTACACCCTTCTAAATGGATATTTTATAAATACACAATTCTAATTAATATAATACAAACCTCATTTTGTAAAACCTTTATGCAATGATTTGTGTACTTCCTAATATGTAGTTTTGACCTATTCTAAAAAGTGGCAGACCTCAAAATCCTGATTCAAACCCCTAGGTACTAGTGTTTTTTTTTTTATATTTAAAAATTTTTATTTTGTAAATAAATCAGCTTACAGATATATATCAAAGTGAGGGTCACTCAAAACTGTCATCATAGGTACAGCATAAGGAAAATAATAAACGTCCCCAGATAGGGGGGTCTCAGCGGAACATAGCGATCAAAGGGGGGAAGGGGGGGAAAATAATAAACGTCCCCAAATAGGGGGTTCTCAGCGGAATATGGCGATCAAAGGGGGGAAGGGGGGAAAATAATAAACGTCCCCAGATGGGGGGGTCCTCAGCGGAACAGAGCGATCAAAGGGGGGAAGGGGGAAAAATAATAAACGTCCCCAGAGAGGGGTTCTCAGCGGAACATAGCGATCAAAGGGGGGAAGGGGGGAAAAATAATAAACATCCCCAGATAGGGGGTTCTCTTATATATCCATCTCATCTCTGTCCTATTAATTTTATTGATGAAATCCCCTCCTCTCCATTCCTTTTCTACTTGCTGGATCGCCAGAAATTTTGTCCCATTAGGATCTTTATTATGTTTATCTTTATAATGTTGAGGTACAGTATGTGAATCTACGCCTTTTCTAATATTATTCAAATGTTCGCGAATGCGAACATTCAAGCTTCTTGTTGTGCGACCAACATACATCTTCCCACACGGACAAATTAAAATATAAATAACATTTTTTGAAAAACAGGTGAGTGTGTCGTATATCTTGTATCCTTCGCCAGACATACTATTGAACTCTTTTATATGTCTTTTTTGGTTCCCTGTTGTTCTACATGCAAGACAATTCCCACATCCATAAAAACCATTCTCTAAACCGAAATGTTTTTTTTGTTTCCTGCTTCTCAAATGGCTGCTTACTACACGATTTTTGATGTTTTCAACCCCTCTAAAGATAATGGTAGGAGAATTCCCCAATATCTGGCGAAGGTCCTCATCCTTGCGAAGGATGGGCCAATACTTTCTAAGGATTCTTTTAACCTCCTTATGTTCACTGCTGTATTGACAAATAAAAGGAACCTTATTACTCAATCCTCCCTTCGATGTTTTTTTCTTGTTGAGAATTTGTTTCTGATTTATTTGTGACACCTTTTTTCTCACTTCTTCCAGAACCTGACCATCATAGCCTTTTTCTTCAAATTGTATTTTCATCGTTTCAGATTGGGTGTGAAATTCCGCGTCCTCAGTACAATTTCTTTTTAACCTAAGGAATTGTCCCTTCGGTACACCTTCCAACCATTGCCAAAAGTGGCAACTTGTCTTCTCTATGTAGCTATTTACGTCTACATTTTTAAAATGGGTTCTAGTTTTAATCCGAAGGTCTTCAATATAGATCTCTAAATCTAGAAAGCTAATATCTGATTGACTAAAATGGCTATCAAGTCTGATTCCCCAATCATTTTGGTTTAAAAACTCCAAAAAACAAACGAGGTCTTCTTCCGATCCTTTCCAGATAAATATGATATCATCAATGTAGCGTTTGTAAATTAAAATGTTCTTATCCCACTCATGCTGATCTTTAATCCAAGTTTTTTCCCATAAGGCCATAAACAAATTGGCGTAACTGGGTGCTATTTTGCTCCCCATAGCGGTTCCCATTAGTTGTAAAAAATATTGGTCATCATACCAGAAAAAATTGTTCTCCAAAATGAGGGTAATTCCTTCCACAATATAATCTATTTGATCTTTCTTAATCTCCCCGTCTTCCAGGAGCATTGTTCTTGTTGCTTCACAACCCCTATTATGCGGAATGTTTGTGTACAGGGATCGTACATCACATGTAACGAGAAAGAATTTTTCTTCCCATACCACAGATTCCAGGCTTCTAATAATATCACCAGTATCTTTAAGATAGGAGGGGATCCTTTTAACAATTGGTTGGAGGAGGTGGTCCAAATATTCAGCTATCTTACTCGAAACGGAATTGATCCCCGATACAATTGGTCTTCCTGGGGGCCTCTCCATATTCTTATGGATCTTAGGTAAGTGATAAAAAACAGGTATCCTTGGATGTTTCACTGTGAGATAGTCCGTCTCCTTATCATTTAGGAATTCCCTTTCCTCCCCTTTTCGAATAAAATCATCAAATTTATTTTTTATTCCTTCTAGGGGATTGTGCGGTATCCTTTGATAGACCCCTATATCGTTAAGGATTCTGGATGATTCTTCATGGTAATCCTCCCTATTCTGAATGACAATACCCCCCCTTTGTCAGCCGGTTTTATTACTATTGTTTTGTCATCCGCCAGTTCTTTCAAAGCCTCTTTTTCTTCTTTGGTTAAATTATGTGACTTCTTTGGTTGGATTTTTTCCATCTCGTCCAGCACCATTGTTTCAAAGGTTGTTATCTCTTTACTGATGAGGTGTCTGGGATAGAAATGTGATCTCTTCTTCAGCTCTGTGTGTTTCCATTCGTCATTCTCGCTTACTATTTGTCGAGTGACAGGATCTTTCATGCAGTACTTTTTTAGGCACAATGATCTTTTAAATTTTTGTAGATCAACAAAAACTCCAAATTTGTCAATTTTTTTCGTAGGTGCAAACTTCAATCCTTTATTAAGTACTCTTATATGTTTTTCTTCCAAGGTCTTTCTACTTAGATTGAAGATACCCTGTGGGGTTATCTTCTTTCTCTCTTGTTTCTTCCTTCGTCTATGCAGTGCTCTCCTTCCTCGCTTTCCCCTCTTTCTGGAGCTCTTCTTTTTAATGGGATACCGTGTTCTTGATTTTCCTGTGTTCTTAGAATTCCATTCGTCCTTTTGGGCTTCTCAATCTCTGACGGGGTTCCTCTCTCACTACTACAGGACTTCTGTATCTGACCCTTGGTCTGCTCCCTTGAAAATCCTCGTTGCTATTGTACCTCTCCCTGTATCTACCCCCCGGAAGACTTCATTATAGTCGTGATCCTCCAGTGTATCATATCTATTTCTGGTTGGGATAGAATATCCTTGATCATATTTTCTTTGGGTACTTCTTCGATCCTGACCTCTTCCAGCATACTAGCAGGGATTTCTTTCCCCTTTTCGTTCCCTTATATTGTTGATTAGGTGGGAAGCACTTTTGAGGGGAGGGGGGAATTCTTCTCCTCCCTACTTCGTTCATTCCCTTGACAAACCGCAGTTTGCACTATTGTATTCTGGATATGGTCATCTTGATGGGAACTGTTTCGTTGTTCTTTTAGCTCTACATTCCTCCCAGGTGTCCATCCTTGTCTCCTTTGTTGATAATAGGGTTCCCTTCTTTCTCTATTATAAGAGAATCTCCTATTCCTATAGGTACTATGTTTATAGGTGTTCTCTTGAGTGTCAGCCCATCCACGTTGGGGTGGTGGAGGGCGTGAATCCAATTTCCAAGAGGCAAGACTGTGCCTCCCAAAATATCCCGAAAATAAACAGAAAGAGGGGGAGGGGGAAGCAACACAACAAAAGAAAGCAACATCAGCTGTGAGGATAAATTAAAATAAGAAAAAGCAATAGCTACAAGGCGTCTCAGCATGTCACCCATTGTAACGTAAAATAAGTCCTCTGTAAAGGAAAAAGATTCATCAGGAAAACTAAAAAACACAAAAATAAAGTCCACAGCAAGTAATAGACTGACAGCGGGGGGGGGGGGGTCATCGTGTTGGGGGGTATCATCAAAAGCTGGGAGAGGGGGAACAGTGTGCAGCCAGGGATCAGCATCTAGAAAGACAGGGTGGAGAAGCGACAGTTATGGAGAGTCAGCCAGTGTCCAGCAAAGGAACGAGGCATGCAGCCCCCACAGGAACAACAGCCAGCGATGAGACTCCACATCCCGGTACAGAGACACGTGCTGCTGTGCAACTCCATCCACCAGCAAGCAACTTGAGACAAGGCCGCAGACGGTGCCACAGCGGGGGACAACAGGAGAGGCTCAAACAAAATCTCTGTCGTAACGGAGACGTGGGGGAACTCCATTGCCACTAGGCTCTGGTCGGCACCAGGAGGCTTCAACAGGACATCCACCGGCTCCACCCGGACAGGCGATTCCCAGCATTTGGGTACTACCGAGACATGCGGCGGGAACAACTCCTCCATCTTGCCATCTGGTGCATCAGCCTCTTCCCACGGAACTCCGGTCACCGCTCTCACCAGTACCTCACAGCTGCGCAGGACAACAGCAGGCCGTCCTCCACTAGGAACACCACCAGTCGAAGCTTCCTCTTCCTCTGCAGTCTCCCGTCCAACTCCCATCACTGCCATAAGCCGCTGCCATGCGCCTCGAGTAAGTGGCGTCTCCTCGTCCCCTGGCAGCTGTGTCAGGCAGGCCTCGAGTGCCGCAAACATAGCCTCCATTACACCAGCAGGTGGGGGGTGCTTCAAATCGCGCCACTCCAAGCGACCCTCCGTTTTACCCACCCAAGGGACATCAAGCACAGCTGGAGGATGGGGGCCCTCCATCCTTGCAGCCTGCGAATAGTAAGCTCCCGGTGAGGGCTCTCTCTGCAGGGGGAAGCAGGAGGGACAATGAGCGAGGCGTCCAAGCTTAGGCCTCAAAATGGCCGACGGCCGATCAGGTCTTCCGGGGTTTTACAGCAAAATACTCGTCTGTGCTCCAGAGGGGGGGGGGGGGACAAGAACGGGCCCGGAGCAATCCCCGTAATGGCCAGCTGTGCAGGGACTCCACTGGTGGGCATTCACATAAAAATTCAGGCTAAAAACTCCCTTGTATCAGGAGAATCATGCAGAGCTCCACAAAAGCATGTCTTCTCCCCTGCAGAGCCAGCCATGCTCCCAAAATCAGGGCATTTCACTGACACTCCGTTGCAGGTCCGCTTTCTCTAAATAGATTAACCATTACTTCTCTATGGGACAATTTTGCCTGCGACGAAGATCGCTGAATTGCAGTGGCTTCACTGTATTTCGCTGTCAATTCGCCAGTATTTGGTGAATTGACAGCTTTCTTAATAGACAAACTGCCATGAAAGTAGACCTTATGGAGAAATTCACAGTTTGGTGCAATTCGGCGTCACGTTCAGCACTCTTTGAATAACCTTTTTTTGTTTTCCATAGATAAAAATACCAGTTTTCATAGTAATAGAATATCAAAACACTCAGTGGTTTTAACAAATTTTGGCATTTCAAAAAGAGAAATTAAAATAATGCATATTATTATACAAAACTGAAGCTTCTCCTGCTGCTCTTTGGATTTCCCTTTTGTGTAATGTGGAGGTTTGCTGTGGTTGCAGCTCTTGCAAATACCGGCATCTACTGACTAAACCGCTAAGAATTATGCTCCTGTGGCACATGTGTGAAGGTTGTGTGTTGGAGACCCAGAAGTAATCTGTGAACTCCTCAGGACACCAGCTGCTGATAACAGAGACAGAAACCACAGCCAATCCAGTACAATATGAACTTTGATAATTGAAATAATCGTTGACAAGATTAACGAGCAAACTAATAACGCTTTGGATAATCATTAGACATGGGCATTCTTTTCTGGATGAATCAGGGTTCAACAATTTGTTCGAAACGCAAATTAACACAGCAATGAATGAACCACAAAACTAATCACACAGGAAGTATTTTTGTTTCTCCGTGTCCATCTCAATTGGATCAAGCGAGTATAAAAGAGGTTGGGCAATATTACATCCTGCCCGCTAAAACGGGGATGCTAAGGATGGAAATCTGTGCCTGCAGGTTCCATGCTCTTAGGCTAGGGTCAGACGAACGCATTTTTCACGTTGTCCGTGAAAAAGTGCGTTCGAACGAATGGACGTATTTTTTCACAGAATACGCGATAGCGGTCATACGATGCGCATTTTCGTCCGTGATTTTGTACGGATCATCAATAAAACCCTTTTGCGTCTGGACGTTATGTTGGCCGGACGTGTGCAGCATCTGACGTCTCCCAATCACGCAAACACGCCGCTATGCGGACGCAGCGCACTCTGTACGTCAGTAGTAGCGGTTTGACGTTCGTTTGCCACTTGCGTTGCACGGACGAACGTTCGTGTGGCCGTTCGTCGTATGTTCCCCGGCATTGGACGTCATTTGCTGCTAGCACGGCCGTGATTTCGTGCGGCTAAACGCACATTAAAAATGCTTTTGTCTGACCTTAGCCTAAATCAGCAGCCTGCCCCGTAACGTGGTGCTAAGCCTGAGGATACTCGAGGCAGCGGTAAATGCCCCCGTGAGCATCCCCTCCATGGAATCCATAGGACTGCATTGAGGTTTCGACTTTTTTCTCTCAGCCTCACTCTGCTCCCAGCGGGCCAGAAGTGGCGGATCGGATCACCGTTCTCATTGCGGGATGAGAGGTGAGTATGTGATTTTTGGGGGGGTTTTACAGCTGGTGATAACTGATTCTGCTTCTGTGGAATCAGTTAGCACCAGCTCCAAGCTGTGGTTAACTTTTCAGTTAACCGCAGCAGGATAATTCATAAGGTGCTGCTATTACAAACCCAAAGTCATTGTGGTCACAGAATCATGGTTAACCCCAAAAGTATCAGGCTCTGCCATATCAATACAGGGGTATTCGTGTTATAGAAAGGACAGAGCAAAGAGAGGAGGAGGAATTGCTATTTATGTTGATGAGACCATAAAGTTCACCCCTTTACAGAATTCTAGCTCCCTGGCCACTTTGACTTCTTCTCTGGTATAATTGAAATCCCATTCAGTAAATCAATCATTGTTGCAAGATTCTATCGCCCACCGAACTCTCCAGTGCACTCCCTCTCTGACATAACTCAAATCCTTAATGACTTACTTGCACAATACCAAAAAAGTGAACTGCTGGTCCTTGGCGATTTTAATACAGATTGGCTGAATCCTAAAGCCAATAAACACTGCTCACTGTTTAAGGTCTTGCAACTAACTCAATTAATCTCCTCCCCCACTCGCATTAATATGAAGAGCCCTAACCATACCCTGCTGGACTGGATTCTCTCTTCATGTCCTGATAGAATACAGGAGGCAGGTGTTCTCCCTAATAGCTTCAGTGACAAGTGCCTAGTGTACTGTGTTCCCAAAATAAAGGCCACAAAATCTCCCCCAAAGATAATAATCACCAAGTCTCTCAAGAAATTTAATCTAGAATCCTTCCTAAGTGATCTCAAACAGCTCCCATGGTACAGACTAAACCTAATCCCAGTGGAAATATGGAGGCTTCAGTGTTTGACGTATATCCGGAATGCGGGGGGAACCAATCGACCAAAAATAGCTAGTATTTTCCATATTAAGGAATGATGTAAACAAAATAAATTTGTTAAAAGAAAATTTATTCAATAAAATATAAAAGCCCGATGCGTTTCGTCCCTTAGGACTTTTTCAAGGGTGGTAATAACATAAAATCAATGCAAAGTGTCATATTACATAACTTTTCCCATCATTCCTTTATATAGTATAACATAGTCTCTAATTGGTTCTCTTGCAGGTCGCAGCATTCTCCTTATAAGGTTATTTCCTGTATTCATCAGTTGTTGTTCTTCCCATATTTCCCTGGTAGTGAGTCCCATAATGTCATTCCGATGTCCAAATCCATTTGTATTCTTAAGATCCAGGCCCTTCCTGCCTTCATTTCGTTGTTCATCACCTCCGGTGCGCGTCCACATTCATATCCCCATTTCCGGATTGTTCTTGCGATACGTCACATCCGGTTTCAGTGATTGGCCCATTCTATCCTCCTCCACTTTCGGTTTCGATCTCCTTCTATATGTATTTTCTCTTCCTCCGATTTCTCAATTTGGAGGTTCCTATCGAAGAGCCAGTTTTCATATCGTTCCACCCGAGATGACAGGAAGTCCATGAGGAATTAAAAATAAGAATAAAATCAATTTTGAAAACAAGTTTAAGTTCTTTTTTATTTATAATCATATAACAATCCGTCTGTTCCCATTCAAAAACTTGTTAGATCCAATTCCTCATTAAGACTCCCTGGTGATAATGTCTTGGATATATTTGTATATCCAATATGATTCCTGCTGTAATAGTCTCTTATTTCTATCGCCTCCCCTCCAGCACGCTTCTACTTGTTCTAGACCTATAAATTCAAAATCTCCTAAATTAAATGCTGCACATTTATTACAGTGTATGGGAACAGAGTATTTGATTGAATTTTTTCTGATATTATTTTGATGTTTAAATACTCTTTTAATTTTCGTATAGTTTTCCCTATATATAGGGAAAACTATACGAAAATTAAAAGAGAGAGTATTTGAACATCAAAATAACATCAGAAAAAATTACTTACTTGCAATACCACACTACAAAAAGACAATGGCTCGGTCCTCATTTTCCTACAGAGCACCACAGTTATGGAATAACCTCCCAGACGCCATCAAATCTTCCACCAGTCTAAAGTCACTCAAGAGCTCCTTACTAACATACCTCAATACAGAATGCACCTGTAAACATGTAACATAATGACTATTTTACTTACATATTTATTTTCTGTTAATCTGTATATTTGTGTTGTTTTTAATATCTTGCATTTATTACTTTGTATTTCTGTAACGACTGTAAAATTTCAATGTTCTTGAACTCAGGACATACTTGAAAACGAGAGAAATCTCAATGTATCCTTCCTGGTAAAATACTTTGCAAATAAATAAATAAATAAGTGCTTAGGGTTGTGGTGGAGGACAAAAAGTGAGATAAAAAGCCTCCACGCTATAATTAGTTATGTTTATTATTGCAGAAGCCACTTGCACATCACAGCAATTCAATGAATTGCATCCCAGAGTTCCTGTACCACATAAATAAACAAGGTTATTAGTTCCTTGCTACTCTCCTGCCCCTTGTTCTGGCACATGTGGGAACCTCGATGTGAGCGGCTGAAACGTCACCGGAAGTGCGCTGGTCCCCACATATGAGAGGTTCCCATGTTCTGCCATTATGGCAGAACACCCACATGTGTCAGAACACCGTCATTGGGATCAAGAATTGCATGTTCATAGCACCTTGTTACTAACAACGAAATTTAAACTGATTAAAAAATAAATAGATTGTCCACATTCGGTTTTCTTATTACTTAAAAAAACAAACAAACAATTTTTTAAGGTGATGTCAAACACTGAAATACAATAATAATATATCAGATAGGCACATTGCCCTCAATAAACATGGCCAGTGGTGTAAACGTAGCTTCTCATACGAAAATAATGACGGTGTTCTGCCCTCAATGAATATGGTGGTTTGCGGTGCTTTGAAATTTACGTCACTTCCGTAAGCGTCCCGTGTATTTTTAAATGTGGTTGGCTGGCGGTCAGTCTTGGCTGCCAATGGAAACACTGGATTTCAAATCCGCGCTTGCGCGGTGGATTTGAATCGTTTACTTGGAGCTGCTAGCGGACCGGACTGTGTGTCATGGTGGATGTTTTTATAAAGTGATAGTGCGGCTTGGATTGTGTGTTTGTAACCGGCGGCCATGGATATACGGAACTGTGTGCAGTAAGTGTCTCCGGGATGGCCAGCAATGCGTGTTATGTTCCTGTGTGTGTATACCGGGGGAGGCAGACATTGAATCCAGACTCTATGGGAACCAAGTGACTGCATTGGGCTGATAATTCGACCCCTGCTCCTCAATGTGCCGGGGACCGCATTAACATGAGAATATACAGTCCGCTTACTCGCAGATGAGGAGCGCGAGAAAACCCTCTTAAAATCCACCCCATCCCTTTAAATCAGGGCTTGGCGATTCCTGGGCTTGGCATTGACGCTTAGCACTTCATATCCGACCCGACTCCCACACATTTGTGTTATACTGTAACATGTTCAATTACAAAACGTTAATGGCTGCTAAAAAGCTATATGGCTCTATCACAAACCAGGTGTAAACTTCCCACTTTAACAGGCTAGTGGAATGCCCATAGAGGGTAATGTGACCGAGTGGAATGCCTAGAACATAATGTGACCGAGTGGAATGCCCGTAGAACATGAGACAGTGGAATGCCCGTAGAACATAATAGCACGGAGTGGAATGCCCATAGAACATAATGGGACGGAGTGGAATGCCCGTAGAATATAATGGGACTGAGTGGAATGGCCGTAGAACATAATGGGACGGAGTGGAATGGCCGTAGAACATAATGGGACGGAGTGGAATGGCCGTAGAACATAATGGGACGGAGTGGAATGGCCGTAGAACATAATGGGACGGAGTGGAATGGCCGTAGAACATAATGGGACAGAGTGGAATGGCCGTAGAACATAATGGGACGGAGTGGAATGGCCGTAGAACATAATGGGACGGAGTGGAATGGCCGTAGAACATAATGGGACGGAGTGGAATGGCCGTAGAACATAATGGGACGGAGTGGAATGGCCGTAGAACATAATGGGACGGAGTGGAATGGCCGTAGAACATAATGGGACGGAGTGGAATGGCCGTAGAACATAATGGGACGGAGTGGAATGGCCGTAGAACATAATGGGACGGAGTGGAATGCCCGTAGAACATAATGGGATGGAGTGGCATGCTCGTAGAACAGGGACGTGCAGTCCGGGGCGGCAGGTGAGGCAGGGCCATTCCATTAAGTGGTTATTAAAATTTGTAATTGAAATAAAGAATGTGGATTTAAAAAAAAAATAACATACTCCCTGAACCCCCCCCCGTCATCCGATTCTGCTCTTTTTTTGTTTGTTTCTGGTTTGCCAGCTGCTGTGTGAATCATCACACAGCAGCGGCAGCCTGCTCTGAAGCCTACGCAACTTGCGTAGCTGAATGCTACGCTAATTCCGTAAACTCAAGCTGGCCAAGAGAGTTTCAGAAGTCTGCGGCGCGTGTCTGGCACTGCCTACTTCCTGAATCCACACTCTTCAGCGCCTCAGAGGCACCGAGAGCAATGGGAAAGCACCAGTGGTCTCAAGCGATTCAAAAAATGCCTCCATGGGAGGCAGGCCTCCC
The DNA here is from genome assembly GCA_009667805.1 of Leptobrachium leishanense. NCBI lineage: Eukaryota > Metazoa > Chordata > Amphibia > Anura > Megophryidae > Leptobrachium > Leptobrachium leishanense. Next base: position 292,065,989 of record CM019066.1, read on the forward strand.
ATGCAATGATTGACACAGGACAGTCATATGACTGTCCTCATCAGTCATGGGGGCGTGCCACAGGACTGTGTGCCTGGAGGCACATCCTGGGGAGCCCCGAGAGCAGCAAGAGATCCTGGGGAGCAGCAATAGATCCTGGGGAGCAGCCAGAGATCCTGGGGAGCCCCGGGAGCAGCCAGTTCCTGGGGAGCCCCGGGAGCAGCCAGATCCTGGGGAGCACTGAACCCAAACCTACGTAACAATGGCTCTGATACTTGCCAGTGCCTCACCAGTCACTGACCTCATTGCACGTCACTGCCGTGGAACATAATTGGATGGAGTGGAATGCCCGTAGAACATAATGGGATGGAGTGGAATGCCCGTAGAACATAATGGGATGAAGTGGAATGCCCGTAGAACATAATGGAAACAAATTATTTGAATTGGAGAAAAAAACCAATTGTCATCAAATAAATCTTTAGCAGACCTATTCTCCAAATTCAGTGTTTAAAATTGAGATTAAGTGGAATTATCACTGTTTTCTAGGGAATGACAGAGTGGAATTTCCATAGAAAATAATGGAAAGCAAAATATCTTCCCATTTTTGGGCAAGATGTCTGTTACTAAAATGTAACCTTTTATTAGTCTCTATATGTTAAAAACAATTGGGACCCACCGGACAAGACCACAATATTGTGTCTCCTACACATAGCACCCATTTAATAAAATCAAATCACTATCTAGAAGTGATAATTCAATTCCTGCCAGTAACATACATTCATTTACTTAGAGCCCTAAATATTACAAAATTCCATTCAGATTGTATTAAACTCATTGGGCCACTATAATAATTAATACAGGAACTGAGGATAAATGAGACAAAAAGAAACCGCTAATCACAGCTCAAAACCGACCCAGATATCTGGTCCAAGTATCAGATGTTCAGACATATCGAGATGCATAGCGGTACTGAATACTAATTGATAGTGATCCTGGAATGCCCACAGCACAAAGCGATTATAATCATTTGTAAGGCTGGGGTCAGACTAACGCATTTTTAACGTGCGTTTAGGCGCACTTAATTATGGCCGCAGTAGCAGCAAATGATGGCCAATATACGAAGTACGGCAGCACGAAAGTCCGGCCGCGCAACGCAAGTGGAAAATGAACGCATTTTTTCAAGAACGCAGAACCGCTAGTACTGACGTACAGAGTGCGCTGCGGCGGCATAGCGGCGTGTGTGCATGATTAGGAGATGTTAGACCCAGCTAATGTCCAGCCTACATAACGTCCAGATGCAAAAAGTGTTTTATTGACGATCTGTAAAAAATCACGCACGAAAATGCGCATCGTATGACCGTTTTCGCGCATTCCGTGAAAAAATACGTCAATACGTTCGGATGCACTTTTTGACGGACGCTGCGAATAATGCGTTCGTTTGACCCTAGCCTAAATCAGCTACTGCATCTGAATAGGTTCCTCGATGTTAAAGATTTCTAAAATACGGTCTCTGTCTCTAGAGTGCACCTTACACGTGTTTCGCCTACAACTGCTCGTCAGGAGTGCTGCAAGCACTAGAGATGGTGAATGCCACCTGGCATGTGATACAGCATACGATACCTGTGGAGTATCAATCCGTCAGTCACCGCATCCACACTGGGGGACCAGAGGCTCCGTGTTACTGAAGGATCAGACCTAGTGGCTGGATCCTGTGCAGGAGCTCGCTTGCAGCACGCTTCGCTCACTGGACGCTGGGACTCAGCACTGTTTTTCATTTGATATTAAACGCCAGGCTTCTGCAGAGACCAGGTGGAAGCGCGGACACAAATGTTTATAAAGGTTGAGCAGGCAGCCATAAGGCTGGGGTCAGACGAGCGTGATTTCTACGGGCTGTACATCCGTGCAGTACGGACATCGTCAGTACGGATGACGCAGTTGTGGTCACACAGTCTGTTTTTTCACTGAAGTTATTTTTTGACGGATGTAGGAGGGAAAAATAAATTACAATGAAAAAACATTCTGTCCGTCAAAAATGCTGGACGTATAAATGCAGTCCGTCTGACCATGCTCCATCACTCACACACAAAGCTATGCAGACGTTGTGGACGCAGCGCACTCCGCACGTCCGTTCTAGCAGTATTACGTTCTTGCCAACCTGCGTCCGTTTGCCGCGGCCGTTGTGCGTCCGCAGTTCAGTGCGGACGTACTTCATGTGTCAGGCTCCAATGGACTTTCTTTCATGCTATCACGGACGTACTTTTAGGCGCAATCACGGACGTGAACACTACGCTCGTCTGACCCCAGCCTAAGGAGAGGGCACACGTGGTCACCCAACTCTCAACACCTACCTACTGCCGCCGACACACTAATCTGATGCGACACACTGGAAAGCTTTGCCATAGATGATCAGCACATGCGACTAGTGAGCATGAAGACGGACACTGATGTCATTTTGGGCCTAGAGACCCCAGAATGATGGGCATTAGCCACTGTTTCAAAATATTCATGGTAGAAGGGAGACCTACACTTTAAAAGTTAGAGCTGAGGTACATTAGCATGTTCTTCAATAGCTTAATTTTCATTTGAAATCCTCGTGGAATTCACCAGTTTAATGCGCTCAAATTGGATAGACAACCTTTAAAGTCACAATTGGAGCGGTTGGATTATGGTATATGCTTGGCAGGTTGATCTTTCGGATATGATAATCTTGTGCAACGGGTATCCAGACAAGGACCTCTTGCTTGAGGTGCCTAGAGGGGTGTCGGCTATACCCTCCTGACGAGGTCTAACAAGGTTGAAACGATCGTCTCGGGTTGCTGCACCTCTCGTGCAGGGATGACGTCCTTGGCATTCAGTACTGGCCACCCTTTCTGGGTGAGAGCAGGCTGATTTGCATATGGAGCTGTCCTCCCTGTAATGCAGTGTTTCCCAAACCTGTTCTCGGGACCCCCAACCAGGCCAGATTTTGCAGATCATCTTGGGGAAAAGCAGACTGAATCCGGCAATCACTGAGCAGCAAATCATATCACCTGTGCTGTGCTTCAGATATCTGGAAAACCTGGCGAGGTGGAGGGTCCTGAGGACAGGTTTGGGAAACACTGCTGTAATGGCACAATCGAGACCTTGTGACACCTGAGCAGGCCCCACCGTAGAGCAGGCTACTAGTTCCGTTGCTCGTTTTCAAGACCCTCACAAACCTCTCCCTTTCTCATTTTGCGCAACTGTTGTGTTGTTGTTTTTTTTTTTTTTGTTTGTTTTTTTTTATTCTTCAATTTGCTGGCTAAATATATTTTTTTATTCTAGGATGTTTGAAGCCCATATTCAGGGATATAAAGGAGATGATCCCCTGGATCTATGGGAAAGGTAAGCAGCTCATCATTGATTTCATTCACAAGATCTGATTTACTTTTTCCCGTGCATTAATTCTGGTTTCTGTTAAGCTATGTGCAGTGGGCAGAGGAGAATTTACCTCCACAAGAAAAGTTAAACCTCTTTTGTCTCTTGGAACGGCTGGTAAAGAACTTCATAGGAGATAAAAGATACCTCAACGATGAGAGATACATCAAGTACTGCTTTAAGTATGTAAGTATCCCCTGATATAGAGTTAAGTCGACCGCTCATTGATGCTGTATTTTAATGTCTTGTCTGCTCCAACGCTTCGGAGTAGTGGTGGTCCTTAAAGGCTGACGAATGTATGTACATGGGTAAACACTACAGAATAGAAGAAGCCATAGTTTTCCAAATGTACGTGGGGGGAAAGAGGTACACCTGCGTAATGGGGATATCTAATATTGGGGTCAACCATCAATTTTTACTGTTATGACAATCGAGGAATCAGGATTTTAATTGACGACGTGTCTATCCAAGCTGAGGAGGCAAGTTTGGCACTGTGTGAGGACAGTGAAAGCAAGAGAATGGTCTACTCCTAAAATTTAGCAGGGTTATTCAGAGAGAGGTGAAAAAGCAGGAGAATGACTGGAGAAGTGAAAATTCTAGGTCAAAATAGCCGATTTGGAAAGTGAGATAAATGGGAGAATTTTTCTGGTTTGGCTATCTTGACCTAGAATTTTTTCCAGTCATTCTCCTGGTTTTCACCTCTCTCTGAATAAGTTCAGTTTGGATAAAATGTTCAGTTATTCCTTTAGATGTCATCTCCACCTAAATTAAAGGCTTTAGGATCCAGAGAGAAATGTCTTAGAACTCTAAGCATTTCGTATGCTCTTCTTGTATCTAGTTGTTGATGGATACAGGGGGTGAAACTAAAACTGCTTCTCCTACAGAGGAATCTTTTAGTCCAAAAAGAGATGTCTTCAAGTTATGATTGCAACAAAATCTGCAGCATGCGCTCTGTGATGGAGACAGACGTCTGGTAAGCCGTTCGGGCTGGACATCTTCCAGAGTCTAGTTTAACGGAACATTTGCTTCCTGTTTCTAAAAGAGCAAGAATAGATAATGCGGTTCTGCGGGTGAAATGTTCCTACAAAGAATTAAGTGTTTTACAGAAGGTAATTGCTGTCTCCATGAGAGAGGTCTAAACTTCAATGGAAGGAAGTATCTGTAGAGCAAAATACTAAAGCCTCCCCTCTGTTTAGTAGAGGTTACGGCAGTGGAATAAAGATGTGTCTGATTCTCCGAGCATCCATCTACTGATAGTCTTAAGTGTCATGATAGTGTGGTTGTCCCATTTTTCAGGGCATATGGCTATACCTGCTCTATATCAACCAGCATGTGACCTAGTTATATATAATGCAGGGAAACTTGCTGGAGTATTCTAAAAATACTGGAAAATCCCATATAAACATCAAGGCATTCTGCTGGTAGTTTGACAATATTACTCGCCGAGATGGGTATTAACTGTGTTCAGCATAAAGGCACGTTGTCAGTATATAGTTGGGATTTCTCTTTTTGGGCAGTTTAACTATTGAGAATGGATAAAGATGGGATCTTAATCCTTGTTATAATTCTATATATAAAAACAATAAATGATCCTTCCCCTTTTGAAATGGGTTTGTTGTTTGACATTGATACTGTGACAGATCCCGCTACTCGGGGTGAGTAGATCCGCCGTCAGCACCGAGTACACCTGGAGGTCGGTAGTTTGGTAGCGAGGTGCCGCTGGTCCTCGTAGTATACCCCGAGGTTGCAGCGCTGTAGATAGGTCCTTGAAGCGTCCCGATTTCCAAAGCCCTGTTATCCCCAATTACTAGCCGAGGCAGGAGTAAAGGTTCAAACAGGAGTGATTTTATTTTGCATGGGGAACACAGGTGTATTTATGAGGGAAAAAGGCATTGTTCTCCCCTGGCCCGCCCTCAGCCCTCCCGGGGTGATTTCTGCCACTGCCCTGAGCCATTGCCCAATTTCTCTTTGTTAATCTGGGGCCCCCCCCTGCTGTGCGCACCCCTTATCTTGGGGCTCGGCGCCAGCTCATCTGGTGAACTTTCCGTGGCTCTGAATGAGCTGGGAACAGGGGAACAACAGGGAAAATCACATTGGAGTACTTATTAAAAGTTCGTTAGCCCTTATTTTTATAACGCACAAATAAATAAACACTTGAACTGTTGTACTGCGCTACAGCATAGTGGCGGCCGTCCCGTCACAGATACTATTCTTTTTTGTTAATACAGGCGGAATCGGTAAGCGACCCAGGTTCATTCTTTGAGTATCTATACACCGAAGGCATAGGCCACCGCTCTGCTCCTCTGTATGTGATATGGGCACAGCGACTCGAAGCAGCAGGCAATGTGCAGGCTGCCAGTGCGCTCTTCCACAGTGGATTCCAGATGCACGCAGAGCCCCGGGAGGTCCTGGATCAGCATTACAGGTAACTAAAACTTGTGAAATGTTTATTAGAGGCTACACTAAGAGCTCTGTGGAAAGGGCTACTAGTTCAATATATGACATATACAGAATATATTAAGTTAAACACGATGTGGAGATATTTTTTTCCCATGTCCAGTATTCCTTCAGCTTGACTAATTTGGGCTGAAATTTTCATCGTTCTTGAAATAATAGTTCAGTGTTTGAATATCTCCAGTATTTTCTTAAAATGAAGTGTAATTATACAGCAAATATTCCATTACGGGAATAAAGAGATCCTGGAAGTTACTTTGGACTACTTGGAGGTCAAGGGAACAAGTGAATTTATTTTGATAATAAAGTTTGATAAACAATCTGAAATTACAATACCGTGTGCGGTTGTTCTGTTTGTCTACGCTCCCTTCCCTTTATATTTTTTGTATAAAATGAAAAAATTAGTTGGGGTGCCAGGTTATACTAAGAATGTGTAGAGTGTACGAAAAGTCACAAATCAAGAAATCTATGAACAAGTTGCCTTCTGAACAGTAACATGTATTGTATCTGTTTACTATTTGACATTTTAAGTCAAAACACAATATTTTCTTTTGTAAATCTGTTTTAATGATCATTTGTGCACATATTCGTGCTAAACAATGAAGTCTGATTTAATGCCTTGTTTGTTACAGAGCGTTTCAGATGAGGATATTGTGTAATAATTCGGCAGATCGCGGTAAGGAGCTATGATGAACCCTTTCCGTGCATTGTATTGGCATGTTGAACCAGTAGACCATGTTTGTTTTCTTGTAGATGCATCAAGCTTGAGGTAGCATCCAAACAATATTTTTAAGGCCACTGATGTCCTTCTTGCGTCCCATGTATTTATAGTGTATCTCTAGTGACCAGGGGGATAGATGTCCTATTACGCTTAAAGATCAGTGTGATATCTCATCCCTTGATAAAGCACCACAGATTTTGCTTGCCCTGATTTAGAGGCTGCTAAGTTCTGCCATGTTCCACCCTTTTGTAGCTGGCCCCCAACTGGGGGCTGTTTCACAGCAATGCTCAACTGACCCTCCACAAAGTGAGCGGAGGGCTGTCTCGCAGAAGTTACTCCCCCCTGCGGCAGGGTGGGAGGAATACGGAAAAGGGTAACAAGGAATTGCAAATTTTTTTAAAATTTTTTTTTTAGTAATATTAGGAGTGATTCCCTGTTAAATGAGCTTAACATGAGTTAAGCGTGAGATTGTCAGTTTTATTTGTGTTTTTAAATGCTTAGGGCTCTATTACATTCTTTGCGCAGAACGTCTTATTACAACGTATGCGCAAAAAATGCACGTTAACGTCTAATGCGGGTGAACCTGCGCAAACTCTTTGCGAGCGTACTGTACTTTGCGCGTCCTATTCTTATCATTGTGAGCGCAAATGCGTTTGTACGCTGGTACGCGGATGGTATTACAATCTATGCGCAAAATTTAACGCACCTCATTTGCGCGCATAATTTAAACGTCTTTGAAAAGCTGGTGTTAATGGCAAATCAGAACGTTCTGGCCGAAACCAAATACACCAGCCCGAAAAAAAATAAATACAGCACAGTATAGTTACACATTCTACACATACCCAAACAATAAAATTGAGAAGTTGTGCGTGTTTTTTTTAATTGATGCAGCATATATACTCAGATTGATTTTGACAGGTGCAAAAATTTAACGGGAGACAATTGTGGTTCTTAATTCTGATTGGCTGAATCGTCTGAAAAAACAGTCCGCACACCGATTTCTGCACGCAATGTTAATGTGCACATGTTTTGGGCGTTATTTTTTGACAGATGAATAAATGCGCTCGGATTGTAATACCAGCGTTAATTTGTGCGCGAAGCGTTAAACGCGTGTAAATTAACACGCTGCGCAAGTGTTTTTGCGCAAAGAATGTAAGAGCCCTTAGGCTTTTAATTACAAGTGCTTTTCTATTGCCTTATGATTGTTGATGTTCTTTAAAAAAGGAGCGTTTCAATGAATTCTGAAACTGGTTCACCAAGTCCTGTTTTGGCCAGATTTTTTTCAATGAATCGGAGTCCTATGAGAATGTAGGATGTCTGAGAAGGAATATTTCATAGGAAGAGGGTCGGATTGAGTACTCAAATTAAACCCCTTGGCATTGTAGCTGACATGGGTGTATTTTTTTTCTCTTTACAAACCGTTCAACTTTCCAAATAACATTTCATTGTGCTGCGAAAATATTCCTTGTTGTTCAGAAAGTGGCAGGGGATACTGTGTGATATATTTGACAGCTAGTGTCCAACTCTTCTCTGTATCTTGGAAAATTTAATTCTAGATCCGTTTAGTTGCTTATGTTCTACCTTTGTACTCTTACTATATCTGTCACTATAAAAGGCTGTATTAATTGTCTTTCATAAAACCAGTTACTCCTTTTCTCCTTTAGGTTCCTCTGTTACTCCTCTAAGGAACTCGCAGATTGTAAATCAGATGGTTCTTCCAAACGCAGGGAGTGTTGATCCTGCATCTCTAGCTAAATGCCAGGTAATCCATGCTTTTATTACATATCTTTTATTTTAAGTTTGTTTTTAAAGAGGAAACTAAAGGTTTGCATTAATGCAGGAAAATGTGTGGAATTCTTTTTTTTCCTTCTACGTCGTTTGCTTTTACTATGGATTGAATCCTTGCATGGAAACCAAAGTCTGAAGTCTTTTGTTGATGTGCAAGTGTATTCCTTTGTCTTTCTATGAGCAGCCCATGCGTGTTACGTCACAGGAATACGCTGGATTTTACATTTGTTTTTATTCTGTAAGCACATTGTTTGGTATGAAAGTACATTTTGGTTAATATAATATTACACATGATCCCGCCTTAATATATATTGCTTATGATGCTTAGAAAGTCCTTCAATTTGGGGTTCAGATTTAACAATCATTTAACCCTATTTTCCTTTTTATTGTCGCTTCTAATCTTGTTAATTAAATAAAGCATTACTATGGATTTAGGAAAGTCTAGTTCAGGGCTCAAAATTTCAAGTCCAGAGCTACTAGCCAGGCCTTAAGGGTTACTCGCCACCAGTTGTCCCACCTAACTCCTACCCTGCCCTTACCTCCGACCCTAAACACACCCCCTTAAATTGTTTTATTCAGAATAAAGTTACAAAAATAAATAACAACATTACCAATGTTAACATAAAGCATTGTAAACATAAAGGAAAATAAGTACTTAACATTTTTTGCATACCCATTGATGTAAAGTGTAAGTGCTCAACTTTTAATAAACGTGCTTTTTTTTTCATCACCACAGTCACTCCAGATACATGTATACCCAGACATCAGACCCAAGATACATGAACACCCACAGACCCCAGATACACAGACCCCAGATACATGTATACACAGACATCAGATCCTGTAAAGTGCTGCGGAAACTGTTGGCGCTATATAAATGATGACAATAATAATAATCAGATCCATAATACATAAATACCAAGACATCAGACCCCAGACATCAAACTCAAGATACATGTATATCCAGACATCAGACCCCAGTGTGAGCAGATCAAGGGATCGTTGACTCGTGGTGCTGCTTGGTAACAGACAGGCAGGTGCGGCCATAAGAGAACCATCAGGTTCGGGCAGACATGGGCGACAGATGTCTGGCGCTCCCTCTCTGATGTTATCAAAGGGGGCTGCCTGCTGGTCATCATCATGGATTCTCCGGCTGGTGAATCAAAGGAACACAGCTGCCGCCGGTATACGCAGCACCGGCAGAACAAAATAATTTATCATGCTGCCTGCAGGTGCATTTTCACTCGCCCTCACTTAATTTCCACTCGCCAAATGCTAGTAGGCGAGTGGAAATTTTGAGCCCTCTAGTTGACACTCTAATCGTGATGAATTTCAACAGTTTTTTTCACCGTGTGCAAGATTTGTCACGTGTCTTTATCCAATGCTTTGTCTATAGGTCTCATTAGCTATACAAGTCCACATATTGTAACTTGATGTCCAGAAATCTGATCCACATGGTCAGAAATCATGAACACATTGTGTTTATTTGTTATAAGACTCCTGCCCTCCTAGGCTGTATAGCATGCAATAAATGGAATACCAAAGTTGGAGTGCCATAATGGTTTGAGGTATTTTATACTCGCACCAAATACGTAAGGGGACCCGCTAAGGGTAACAGGTTAAACATTAATTCTTCTTGACCATCATCCTGTTTTAAACCTTTTTAGTTAAGTTAAAAACTGTCCAATGCTGGGCTAGATTTGCTGTCCTAAGGCCTGATGTGCTGCAGTTTCCTCTGCTGCAAAATTTCATACAACCATATGGCAGCCAATCTAATAGCTATCAATGCCTAGACCATCTACAACCATTGGATGACGCTGTTCCCAAAGGTCTTGATGACGAGGGATCTGAGCTCTGTGCTTGCTGAGCTGAGGTTCTGGGCAGGACTAAGGCTCTGTGCTGAAGGGGCTGAATTGGCCATCAAAGGCACTGGGATTACTCCATTTACACTGAGTAATCACGGTTCATTTTAAGGGTCTATTCACTAAAGGGTGAAGTCAGGAGAATTGGCAGAATTGAACAATCTAGACCAAATAGCCAATTTGGAAAGTTTAAATCAGGGCTTGACAAATTGGCTTTGAATCTAGGAGCCAGCTACAAAGGTTAGGAGCCAACGTTTCGGTGAGAATTCGCCTTTATCAAGGTATATCTTGATAAAGGCGAATCCTCGCCGAAACGTTGGGAACCTTGCCTCTGCATCTGGGAGTTGGTTTGTGCTGACCTAAATTATTATTTTAGCTGCTTCTATTTATTTATTATTTTGTTACCTGGTGCTTTTTGTGCATGTGGTCTTTTTTGCCTACTTTTTTGAGCCTAGAAGTGTAGACCTTTGGTTCTAATATCAGTTTGGCCGCTCTGAGAGATATAGAGATATACAGTCATGGCCGAAATTGTTGGCACCCCAGACATTTTTCCAGAAAATCAAGTATTTCTCACAGAAAAGTATTGCAGTAACACATGTTTTGCTATGCACATGTTTATTCCCTTTGTGTGTATTGGAACAAAACAAAAAAAGGGAGGAAAAAAAGCAAATTGGACATAATGTCACACAAAACTCCAAAAATGGGCTGGACAAAATTCTTGGCACCCTTAACTTAATATTTGGTTGCATACCCTTTGGAAAAAATAACTGAAATCAGTCGCTTCCTATAACCATCAATAAGCTTCTTACAACTCTCACCCGGAATTTTGGACCACTCTTCCTTTGCAAACTGCTCCATGTCTCTCTTATTGGAAGGGTGCCTTTTCCCAACAGCAATTTTAAGATCTCTCCACAGCTGTTCAATGGGATTTAGATCTGGACTCATTGCCGGCCACTTCAGAACTCTCCAGCGCTTTGTTGCCATCCATTTCTGGGTGATTTTTGACGTATGTTTGGGGTCATTGTCCTGCTGGAAGACCCAAGATCTTGGATGCAAACCCAGCTTTCTGACACTGGGCTCTACAGTGTGACCCAAAATCCTTTGGTAATCCTCAGATTTCATGATGCCTTGCACACATTCAAGGCACCCAGTGCCAGAGGAAACAAAACAACCCCAGAACATCATTGAACCTCCACCATATTTCACTGTAGGTACTGTGTTCTTTTCTTTGTAGGCCTCATTCCGTTTTCGGTAAACCGTAGAATGATGTGCTTTACCAAAAAGCTCTATCTTGATCTCATTTGTCCACAAGATGATTTCCCAGAAGGATTTTGGCTTACTCAAGTACATTTTGGAAAACTGTAGTCTAGCTTTTTATGTCTCTGTGTCAGCAGTGGGGTCCTCCTGGGTGTCCTGCCAAAGCGTTTCATTTCATTTAAATGTCGACGGATAGTTCATGCTGACACTGATGCTCCCTGAGCCCGCAGGACAGCGTGAATTTCTTTGGAACTTGTTTGGATTGTGGATAAGCAGCCCCAGACTATCCTGCGTTGCAACCTTTCATCAATTTTTCTCTTCCATTCACCCACAGAGAGATTAGCTACAGTGCCATGGGTTGCAAACTTCTTGATAATGTTGTGCACTGTGGACAAAGGCAAATCTAGATCTCTGGAGATGGACTTGTAACCTTGAGATTGTTGATATTTTTCCACAATTTTGGTTCTCAAGTCCTCAGACAGTTCTCTTCTCCTCTTTCTGTTGTCCATGCTTAGTGTGGCACACACAGACACACAATGCAAAGACTAAGTGAACTTCTCTCCTTTTATATCTGCTTTCAGGTGTGATTTTTATATTGCCCACACCTGTTACTTGCCCCAGGTGAGTTTACAGGAGCATCACATGCTTGAAACAATCTTATTTATCCACAATTTTGAAAGGGTGCCAAGAATTTTGTCCAGCCCATTTTTGGAGTTTTGTGTGACATTATGTCCAATTTGCCTTTTTTCCTTCCTTCCTTCCTTTTTTTTTTTTTTTTTTTTGTTTGTTTTGTTCCAATTCACACAAAGGGAATAAACATGTGTTACTGCAATACTTTTCTGTGAGAAATACTTGATTTTCTGGAAAAATATCTGGGGTGCCAACAATTTCGGCCATGGCTGTGTGTATAGATATCTATCTATCACCCTATTTACCCACTGCAGACGCAGACACACACACACCTCATACATAAATACATACACCAGGGCTGGATATATTTACATTAAATGTAAGGGACAGGAAGAAAACATTGAAGCCAACTAGATGGTTTTAGATGCCAAAGACTGCTTTTAGATTGGTGTAAAATAAACTGGAATTTTAGGAGCCAGGAGTAAAATTCTAGGAGCCAGTGGCTACCAGGCTCCTGGCTTTGTCAAGCCCTGGTTTAGATAAATGGGAGAATTTGTCTGGTTTTGCTATTTTGCTATTTTGACTTATTGGTGGATAGTTACTTCAGATATCACCTACTTTAACCGTCAATGTTAACTTCTGTTGGGCGTTCATATCTGTCGTATTGCAGCAACATCAATCAAAAACATCAATATTTCTTACTGTACTCTGTAAAACATTTAGTAATGTTCTTTCCCTTTTTAGGGCTCTGCCTCGGGAATTCCTAATCAAGCTGTGCCTCCTGCAATTGCTAAAGATAAACCACATGAGTAAGTTTTTATGCTTGCTACATAGTTTTTTTTTTTTTTTCCTTTACCAAAGTGCATGTTTCTTCTGCAACTGGAAAGTGAGCATATTTCAGTACTAAAGTCCCAGAAACTCCATTGATGGCCGCTGCTGAGCCTGTCTCCAAGGTGGTAAAAATCTATACTTTGAACTAGGGCTGAAACAACTAATCGATTAATCGACAACTTAAATAGTTGTCAACTATTTCCATTATCGATTAATCTGTGTCGATTAATCGTCCTGTGTACAGCACACACTGTCTAGAGTCAGACTTAGTTAAACGTAAATAACCTCCAGCTTCGGAGCTGATTGGAGAAGACGCGCCGCTGCTTTACTAGGTATGATTTGGTTCTAGGGTTATGTCAGACACAACCAGTTGGTTTTTTTCCGTTTACAACAGTAGCAGAACTCTAACACAAACAATAGGATACTGCCACTGGGTGAAGGAGCTGTATGCCTGTGTTTTTTCCTTACTTGAAGCTGGAGTCCTGTGCCTCCACCCCACCCTCCCTGCCACACCCTCTTTGGTCAGCAACTGCCATTCCCTCCCTTTGGTCTGGCTCCTTTCCCCAAACTCCCTCTCGCACTCAGGTCCGGTCTTTTGTCCACACCCACTCCCTCTCACACTCAAGTCACTTGAGCAAAGTCACTCCTTCCCTTCCACCTCCAGTCCCTCCTCCCATTCACGAAATTATTTAAAAGGGACACTCTACCCACCCTGACCACTTTAGCTTATTAACTCAGATTTCATGGTGACATCGTTATCTATGACCAAGTGCTTGCAACCGCATTCATTTGACAAAGCAAACATGGGCTTAAGTTGCGCATGCAGCATCAACCCATCCCTCTGACCAAGCACTCGCATACCTTGTGTGAAAAGTACGCAAGATACACAATTTGCATATGTATGTACGAAAGTTACGTACAATACCAAAATTACTTATAAAAAAAGGGGGAGGGGTTGTGGTTATTTACATTAAATTCTTTTTAAGTAAACACATTTTTTTCTATTTTATCCGATGAATCGATTAGTTGGCCGATTTTTATTATTTCGATTTAATCAATTATGAGCATAATCGTTAGTTGCAGCCCTACTTTGAAGCATTATCCCAGTGGCCATGTAGATGAAAGTAGAACAGCTCCTGCCTCCATTACCACTTACATATAGGCTTTGCGTGATCATTTGTCACTTACAGCAGTATTGGTTGACTTCTAAATGATCAGAAAATTAGAATTCTACATTTTATTTTTTTCTTCTGACAATAGGGAGACATACGTGGTAATCTCCAAATCTTCCATAGTTCCTCAACCAGCCGCATCTGCTGGAGCAGAATGTAAGCAGATGTTAATGTATTGCAAAGACAAACTGATTTCTGAAGACTCTGAGCTGTCATTGGAGGAATATAGAGCTAGTGTCTACAGGAAGAAACTTGAGCAGAGGCGACAGATGCAGCAATGGGGTAAGGAGATCTGTACTTTCATTCCTGTTTTTGTAGTAGTGTTTGGGTCTTATCCTGTGTAATAAATGAAGAATGGATTCTCCTGCTCTAAATTCCCTGGTTTTGCTTATGGTCTTTAGATTACATAACAGGTAAGAGTTGTTGCGTAAAAAGTCACTTAATTCAGAATGTGAATGATCCAGTTTTGGAAAGGTGTAAAATGTAGGGATATACCGATACTAGTATCGGTGCCGATACTGCCGTTTGCACGAGTGCTTAGTACTCGTGCGAATGGCCCGATACACCCCCCCCCCCCATACCGGAAGCCAGCGTTGGGCCGGCTTGCCGGTATCCGCGGGGCTGGGGAAGCTGGCCGCGTGCAGCACGAGCCCAGCGTTCCCCTCCGGCGGCTGCAATACTCAGCTGCTTCCGAAGGTCCGGTCGTGCTGCTGTGGCGCGATCATGTGGCCGCCGGCGCTTCTGTGACGCTGCCTCCAGCCGAGAGGCTGCTGGAGACAGTGTCACAGAAGCGCCGGCGGCTACGTAATCGCGCCACAGCAGCACGACCGGACCTTCGGAAGCAGGTGAGTATTGCAGCCGCCGGAGGGGAACGCTGGGTGTGTGCTTTTCATGCACGCAGCCAGCTTCCCCAGCGTTCGATGGGGGCATATCCATGTGAACTGGTGGCAATATCCATGAGAGCTGGTGGCAAATCCATGAGAGCTGGTGGCATATCCATGAGAGCTGGGGGAAATATCCATGAGAGCTGGGGGAAATATCCATGAGAGCTGGGGGAAATATCCATGAGAGCTGGTGGCAATCCATGAGAGCTGGGGGAAATATCCATGAGAGCTGGGGGAAATATCCATGAGAGCTGGGGGAAATATCCATGAGAGCTGGGGGCAATATCCATGAGAGCTGGGGGCAATATCCATGAGAGCTGGGGGCAATATCCATGTGAGCTGGGGGCAATATCCATGTGAGCTGGGGGCATTCTGTGTATATAGATATATATATATATCTCGGGGGGTGGGGTATATACATGTGAGCTGGGGGCATGTTTATATGAGATCTGTTCTTATTGGAAAGCGGTCACATGACATAAAAGTATCGGTACTCGGTCTTAAAAAAGTGGTATCGGTGCATCCCTAGTAAAATGTGAGAAAAAAAACAAGGTTTGTGATGGTTTGATTTGCATATGGTATAGTCGTCTTCATGCCATCAACCCAGCAAGGAGAGCCAGAACTGAAATACCAAGGAAAAAGTGGATTAAAGACTGTTTTGCGGGCAAGTATAACTCCAACACACGAGGAGTGTTTGCTATTATTTTACATTCTTCTTCTTCTTCTCCGTTATGGCAGATTTTCAGAGATGGCATGTATTGCCCTCATCTTTCTTACGTAGAGCTAATCTATGCAAAACGATTTGTTTTCTGAAACTTTTCTATCCTCTGCAAGTGTTACCAATCCGCTTTATGACTAAAAAGATGAACGTACCTTAAACTCAGCTCTTAGGAAATTATTATGGAAATGTGCTTTTGCACACCTTGGCTTAAAGGGATACTCTAGGCAACATGACCACCTAAGTATGCCCTCTTCTTTGCTCCCCACTCAGCTCAGCCGATCGGCTGAAACAGCTGAGAGACGCGGAGGACTTTACTCCGCCCTCCCTGCTGTCAGTCAGCAGAGCGGGATTTGTATTTCCCGCTTCTGCCGAGTAGGAGACGTCATTGCGCTTTCAGCGCGATGATGTCTCCAACTCGCCGCAGTAGCTGGCGGCAGCGGCTGTGATTAGTGTTGCGCGCATCCTCTTGCGCGTAACACTCTTCAAAGAAGAAGGTGGAGCCGGGAGGAAGCCTGCTGATTGGCTGGTTTACGTGAGAGGCGCGCATGCGCGCCTCTCACGTAAACCATTAGCCAAGTTGAAGAGTTACCACGACTGGAGCGGAAGAGGAGGGAGGTGAGCAGGGCAGCCATCAGAAATGATGGGGCCCCTTACTAAACCTCACGATTGGGCCCCCCAGGGCCCCCCCTCAACCTCTAACAGCTTTTCTCCCCCTTCAAAAAAAAAAGGACATGACATAGCACCACAGCAATAAAACTCCCAGTAATGTGCAGTGTGTATTAGCTTATCACAGTATCCACAGCAATAAAACACAGTAACGAGCGGTGTATCTGAACGTATCACAGAATCCACAGCAGTAAATCTCACAGAAACGGGCTGTGTATGATGGCCTTTGGGTCTGGGTCTGGGCCCTGGGTCTGGTCCCTGAGGTCTGGTCCCTGAGGTCTGGTCCCTGAGGTCTGGTCCCTGAGGTCTGGGTCTGGCCTGGGGTCTGGTCCCTGGGGTCTAGCCTGGGCCCTGGTCTCTGGGTCTGGTCCCTGGGCCTTGGGGTCTGGGTCCTAGGGTCTGGTCCCTGGGCCTTGGGGTCTGGGCCCTGGGTTTGGGCCTAGGGGTCTGGGGTCTGGGCCTAGGGTTTGGGCTCTGGGGTCTGGGCCTTAGGGTCTGGGTCCTGGGCCTTGGGGTCTGGGCCCTGGGTTTGGGCCTTGCGGTCTGGGCCCTGGGTTTGGGCCTAGGGGTCTGGGTTTGGGTCTTGGCCCTGGGGTCTGGGCCTTGGGCCCGGGCCTTGGGGTCTGGGCCCTGGGTCTGGGCCCTGCCAGGGCCTTGGGGTCTGGGTCCTGGGTATGGGGTCTGGACCCTGGGTCTGTATTTGGGCTTTGGGGTCTGGGCCTTGGGGTCTGGGTCTTAGGGTCTGGGCCCTGGGTCTTAGGGTCCTGGGTTTGGCCTAGGGGTCTGGGCCCAGGGTCTGGGCCTAGGTGGTCTGAGTCTAGGGGGTCTGGGCCTTAGGGTCTGGGCTCTGGGTCTTAGGGTCTGGGTCCTGGGTTTGGCCTAGGGGTCTGGGCCCAGGGTCTGGGCCTAGGGGTCTGGGCCTGGGCCTTAGGCCTGGGCCCTAGGGTCTGGGTCTTGGGGTCTGGGCCCTAGGGTCTGGGTCTTGGGGTCTGGGCCCTAGGGTCTGGGTCTTGGGGTCTGGGTCTGGGCCCTGGGTTTGGGTCTGGGCCCTGTGTCTGGGCCTTAGGGTCTGGGCCCTGGGTTTTGGCTTTGGGGTCTGGTCCTGGGTTTGGCCTAGGGGTCTGGGCCTGGGGGTCTGGGTTTGGGTCCTGGGTTTGGCCTAGGGGTTTGGGCCTAGGAGTCTGGGGGTTTGGGTCTAGGGGGTCTGGGCCCTGGGTTTGGGCCTAGGGGTCTGGGCCTTAGGGTCTGGGTCCTAGGCCTTGGGGTCTGGGCCATGGGTTTGGGCCTAGGGGTCTGGGCCCTGGGTCTGGGCCATAGGGTCTGGGTAGTGGGTTTGGCCTAGGGGTCTGGGCCCAGGATCTGGGCCCAGGGGTCTGGGCCCTGGGCCTAAAGGGTCTCGGCCCTGGGTCTGGACCTTAGGGTCTGGGTCCTAGGCCTTGGGGTCTGGGCCATGGGTTTGGGTCTGGGCCCTTGCCCTGGGTCTGGGCCTTTGCCCTGGGTCTGGGCCATAGGGTCTGGGCCTTGGGTTTGGCCTAGGGGTCTGGGCCCAGGGTCTGGGCCTTGGGTTTGGGCCTAGGGGTCTGGGCCCTGGGTCTGGGCCCTGGGTCTGGGCCTTGGGGTCTGGGCCCTGGGTTTGGGCCTAGGGGTCTGGGCCCTGGGTTTGGGCCTAGGGGTCTGGGCCTTGGGGTCTGGGCCTTGGGGTTTGGGCCTAGGGGTCTGGGCCCTGGGTCTGGGCCATAGGGTCTGGGTAGTGGGTTTGGCCTAGGGGTCTGGGCCCAGGATCTGGGCCCTGGGTCTGGGCCTAAGGGTCTGGGCCCTGGGTCTGGGCCTTAGGGTCTGGGTCCTAGGCCTTGGGGTCTGGGCCATGGGTTTGGGCCTAGGGGTCTGGGCCATGGGTTTGGGCCTAGGGGTCTGGGCCATGGATCTGGGCCCTAGGTCTGGGCCTTTGCCCTGGGTCTGGGCCATAGGGTCTGGGCCCTGGGTTTGGCCTAGGGGTCTGGGCCCAGGGTCTGGCCTTGGGTTTGGGCCTAGGGGTCTGGGCCCTGGGTCTGGGCCTTGGGGTCTGGGCCCTGGGTTTGGGCCTAGGGGTCTGGGCCCTGGGTTTGGGCCTAGGGGTCTGGGCCTTGGGGTTTGGGCCTAGGGGTCTGGGCCATAGGGTCTGGGTAGTGGGTTTGGCCTAGGGGTCTGGGCCCTGGGTCTGGGCCTAAGGGTCTGGGCCCTGGGTCTGGGCCTTAGGGTCTGGGTCCTAGGCCTTGGGGTCTGGGCCATGGGTTTGGGCCTAGGGGTCTGGGCCCTGGGTCTGGGCCTTTGCCCTGGGTCTGGGCCATAGGGTCTGGGCCCTGGGTTTGGCCTAGGGGTCTGGGCCCAGGATCTGGGCCTTGGGTTTGGGCCTAGGGGTCTGGGCCCTGGGTCTGGGCCTTGGGTTTGGGCCTAGGGGTCTGGGCCTGGGTTTGGGCCTAGGGGTCTGGGCCCTGGGTTGGGCCTAGGGGTCTGGGCCCAGGGTCTGGGGTCTGGGCCCAGGGTCTGGGCTTGGGGTCTGGGCCATGGGTTTGGGTCTGGGCCCTGGGTCTTAGGGTCTGGCCCTGGGTTTGGGCCTAGGGATCTGGGCCCTGGGTTTGGGCCTAGGGATCTGGGCCCTGGGTTTGGGCCCTGGTCTGGGCCTTGGGGTCTGGGCCCTGGGTTTGGGCCTAGGGGTCTGGGCCCTGGGTTTGGCCTAGGGGTCTGGGCCTTGGGGTCTGGGCCTTGGGGTTGGGCCTAGGGGTCTGGGCCCTGGGTCTGGGCCATAGGGTCTGGGTAGTGGGTTTGGCCTAGGGGTCTGGGCCCAGGATCTGGGCCCTGGGTCTGGGCCTAAGGGTCTGGGCCTGGGTCTGGGCCTTAGGGTCTGGGTCCTAGGCCTTGGGGTCTGGGCCATGGGTTTGGGCCTAGGGGTCTGGGCCATGGGTTGGGCTAGGGGTCTGGGCCATGGATCTGGGCCCTAGGTCTGGGCCTTTGCCCTGGGTCTGGGCCATAGGGTCTGGGCCCTGGGTTTGGCCTAGGGGTCTGGGCCCAGGGTCTGGGCCTTGGGTTTGGGCCTAGGGGTCTGGGCCCTGGGTCTGGGCCTTGGGGTCTGGGCCCTGGGTTTGGGCCTAGGGGTCTGGGCCTGGGTTTGGGCCTAGGGGTCTGGGCCTTGGGTTTGGGCCTAGGGGTCTGGGCCATAGGGTCTGGGTAGTGGGTTTGGCCTAGGGGTCTGGGCCCTGGGTCTGGGCCTAAGGGTCTGGGCCCTGGGTCTGGGCCTTAGGGTCTGGGTCCTAGGCCTTGGGGTCTGGGCCATGGGTTTGGCCTAGGGGTCTGGGCCCTGGGTCTGGGCCTTGCCTGGGTCTGGGCCATAGGGTCTGGGCCCTGGGTTTGGCCTAGGGGTCTGGGCCCAGGTCTGGCCTTGGGTTTGGGCCTAGGGGTCTGGGCCCTGGGTCTGGGCCTTGGGTTTGGCCTAGGGGTCTGGGCCCTGGGTTTGGGCCTAGGGGTCTGGGCCCTGGGTTTGGGCCTAGGGGTCTGGGCCCAGGGGTCTGGGGTCTGGGCCCAGGGGTCTGGGCCTTGGGGTCTGGGCCATGGGTTTGGGTCTGGGCCCTGGGTCTTAGGGTCTGGGCCCTGGGTTTGGGCCTAGGGATCTGGGCCCTGGGTTTGGGCCTAGGGATCTGGGCCCTGGGTTTGGGCCCTGGGTCTGGGCCTTGGGGTCTGGGCCCTGGGTCTGGGCCTTAGGGTTTGGGT
This sequence comes from Leptobrachium leishanense, assembly GCA_009667805.1. Classification (NCBI taxonomy): domain Eukaryota; kingdom Metazoa; phylum Chordata; class Amphibia; order Anura; family Megophryidae; genus Leptobrachium; species Leptobrachium leishanense. Next base: position 292,086,094 of record CM019066.1, read on the forward strand.
CCTGGGGTCTGGGCCCTGGGTTTGGGCCCTGGCTCACCACTCGCTGTCTTCTATCTTCTTTTCTTCTGTCTTCTGCTCTTCTTTTCTTCACCTTTTCTTTAATCTTCTTCTCTTCTGATCTTCTCGGCCCCTCCAGCTCCGGCGCGCAGCTTCACTGAGTGGAGGGGCGGAGCCAAAGCAACGTGCTTGGGAGGCCCCCTCACACGCTGCTTGGCCCCGCCCTGCCAGGAGCCGGAGGAGACACAGTGTCTCCTCCGGCTCCTGCAGCAGCAGCAGGGACACAGCTCCGGATTCGGACTCATTGAGTCCGATACCGGAGCTGTTAAAGGGCGACGCCGCTGCCGTCGGGGGCCCGGGATCCCCCCCCCGGGCCCCGGCGGCCCGGGCCCCCACCGGAGCCCCTTACGGCAGCATTGGGCGTAATGCCCTGATGGCAGCCCTGGAGGTGAGTATATAAAAAAAAAAATGCCATTGTAAACAAGTGGCTTTTAGGGTAAGTATTACATTAAAAAAAATGCTGAATAACTAGGTAGGGCAATAGGTATAATATAATGTTAAAAAAAAGGGGGTGATTTTTAGCCTAGAGTTTTTCTTTAACTATACTTTATAAACCTGAAGATCGGGGTGGTGTTAATTTACCCAATATCAAAGATTACAACTTGGTGGCTCAATGCAGACATGCCATTGATTGGATGACGAGCTGTTCTCAAATTTTCAGATGTCGAAGATCTCTCTACCCTTTTTACTACACTGCCCTTATACAGGCATTCCTACATCTCTTGAAGGCATACCGTTAATCCATGTAACTGTTAAGGCGTGGAAATTGTCCCGTCCTATAATGAATGCTGGTCATACATCCTCTTTTCCTCCCACCTAATCCACACTTTGAGGGCCTACTTTTATCACCGTTTACAACCTGGGTGAGAGGAGGATTTAAGATTGCTACATCAGTTTTTGGATCTTCCCTCAAACAGTGTTGCCTTTACTGACACACACAACCAAATTCCCAACCTTATCTTTCCCATGGTTTGCTTATCTCCAACTCTGATCTTATTTTCACACACACACACAGGGTATTTCAAAGAGCTCCAAATTGCTGGCGAAAGGTAACCGAACGCTGAAATTCAGTGTACGCATACCTTTCCTGGCCATTCGGCTATTCAGAGAGCAGGCAGTTCGCCAAATGTTGGTGAATTGCCTGCACATTCGGTGCCTGTTCGAGGGCAGTGAAATCCACATAGAGAAGCAATGCTTCGTCTATTCAGAGAACACAAACCAGCAGTGAAAAGTTGACGAAATGCCCTGCCATTTGGTGGTTTCATTCGACATGTTTATTCAGGGAAATCCCCAAGGCTTCAATGTTAAAAATATACCCTTTTTAACTCCCTATCTAATAAACTGTTGATTATAATATTCTGCAGTAAAAAGTCTCTTTATTTCTAGATTTTTTTCGGATGTTTTAGGAATTATTTTTCTTTTTTGCAAAAAAAAATTCTGTCTTTTATTTTGAATCGTTTTTGGTCAGCAGTTCACTCCTATTTTTTTTCTGTTACCCATCTTTCACGACCCCTATTGCCAGACTTTTTGGTCCCTGGTCCTCTCCCATCTATAAAAACCGACCAAGAAGTTTCCTTCTGTGGTGGCGGCAGCTGGCTGTAAGCCGATTCTTCATATATGGAAACCATGTACTACAGTCTCACTCGTTTTTCCAGACCTAATTAAACCACCTTTTTTTAATGGATTGGTTTCACTCAGTCCTTAATAAGGAACTTTTAGCCCAAAAATTTGTCTGCACTTCGCAATGTTATTTCTCATCTTTATCGCACTCCATGCGCACGACTATCCAATTCTCTCTTCAATATACTGCTTGGTTTTCTGCAGAAATTATTGCAGTGTTCCCTTTGAATCCCGCTCCTAAATGTTGGTCTTTTTACTTAATTGTTACCTGAATATAATGCTCCTGCTTGTTATAACTGATGTACCTTCCTGAGTGAACTTGTCTGGGCAGATTTTCTTTCTTCCTTGAATTTGATCGATATCTCTCTCTCTCTCTCTCTCTCTCTCTCTCCCCCCCCCCCCATGATTTACTCAGTGTCGATAAGTTGCATGTTATTATTTCCTTTTCTGTGGTTTCCTTATAATCTATAAGGCTTATATTTACAACATAAAATAGTGTATGCATTGGCTGATCTTTTTACTGCTCTTTTGTCATTATTTGGCATTCAGATGTCCGGTTTCATGATGTATTTACTTGCCTTTGTGTAGAATTGCCACTTTCAAGGAGTACACCATGAAAATTGTCAAATAACTAAGAAAAGCCATGGAAATCTCTACATGATTGATGCAGCAACCCCTAAGAATCATTCCCAATGTGCCTAGACATGTATCCGCTATACACCCTGACGATGTCTTACAAGGCTGCCCTGATCGTTGGGGTATGCACTAAACCTGTGCGTTTCGTTTCATCCGAATTGAAAGTCGGACGAAAATCCCACCATTTTTTTAGTTTTTTCGGAAGCATTTCCAAAAATGAAAATCAGCAATCCGAATTTCCAAATCGCTAAAAAAAAAAACGAATCACAGTAACAACAAAAAAAGAAACAAAATTGATCACAGACGAAAAAAAATTAATGAAATTCAAAACAAAGCAATGGGTTAAGGGCATGTCACAGGGCACAGTTTATATCCCAGTCAGGGGTTAATGGCATCTCACAGGACACCGCTTATATCCCAGCAAAGGGTTAATGGCATCTCACAGGACACCGTTTATATCCCAGCAACGGGTTAATGGACATCTCACAGGACACAGCTTATATCCCAGCAAAGGGTTAATGGCATCTCACAGGGCACAGTTTATATCCCAGCAAAGGGTTACATTCTGCTCTCCATGGTGCTGAATAGGTTTCAGCAGCAAGGAAAGGGTCCCTAGTATCTTTTCTCTGTAATCATTATAAAATACAAAATTAAATACGACTGGATCCGAAACAACTAATAAAAACGAATCGATCCGAAAACTAAATACGTATCGTCCGAATTAATGCATCAGTCCAAAATACCTTAACGAATCGATCCAAAACTAAAACAACCCAAAACGAAAAATTCCCAAACGAAAATTTGGGCCATGCACATGTCTAGTATGCACAATACATTTCTGCACATATGTGTTACGTTTTCATGTCAAGAAATGACACCTTATGCAAGGTACAGGATTCAAACTATAGTTTTTTCTGTCCCAAATTCACTGACTATTCTTGTGTGCATAAAGTCACGTAAATTTCTGCATTTGGCCGTATTTTAAAGGTAGCTTGGACTGAGTTTATAGATGTACATCTGTGAAGTGTATACATATACTTTTCTCTTTTTGTTTATTATAGTCACGGCCAAATAAAGACACAAGTCAATATCTCTGGGTCTCCTGTACAAAGTAACAGCTCCTAAATTAATTGTCTTGGCATGTGGGGATATGTACTGCTTCACAATGCTCAGATGGTGGTCTTCATTTCACTGCTTTCTTTTTACCAGGGGAAGAAAAAAAGAGCTACATGAAGGTTGGGGAAGAGTCTGCTTTACAAGAACAACTGTTAAAAGAAAGGATGGAACAGCTGAGCAGCTTGCTGCATACTCAGAACAACCAAAGAACAATGACAGCTCAGACTGCTCCGGAGCCGAGGCCTGCAGTGAGTTCTGATAAAGAATCTTCAATAACCTTAATATAAAATAGGAAATCTTGACCATGTATGAGGCTGATTTATTATATTGATCCCAGTGTCACAAATAGTGCCTTACTCTATGGGAAGGGGTGTTTTTTTTCTCCCTCTCTCTCTGATCCTCCATTTCTGTTCATTTTTTGTTCGTTAACATTATTTTATGATATTTCCTTGCTCGGTGGATTGTCTATACTTTTCTATTGCAGTCCTAGGAAATAGGAACTCTTTGTTTCAAGAAGGGTTTTACTTGTATGATATGAAGGTGAAAAAAGACCTATTAGTGCCCCTTTTAATTAGTAACTGTGTGTGTCTCTTTTTCATTAAAATCCTTTCTCCATTCCATTTGTAGACTTGCCTGGCATCTGAACAGCCCAACATACCTGAACCAGCCAGAACGAACTCTCTCAGTTACTCAGTGGATTGTGCGGTGAATGCACCACTGGCAAATTGTCAAACAATCAGACCTGACCACGTAATGCCCTTCACGGTCTCTGGTCCCCAAGAATTACCGCCATCTACCTCTCCTGGAATAGCCATGGCAAGTAGCCAGCTTGCACAAGCTACTTCTAGATTAGATCAGAGTGTAAACGCTGCTGCACCTCATGGCCAGTTTTGTGCTCCTATGGCCGTTGGGCACAACTTCACAAGACCACCATCTGCACTCAATCGATCCACAGCAGCGTTTCCAGACAACCTTAAACCAATGTGAGTTTATGTATCAATAAAAGCTATTGATATGTTGGGATGATGTTACAAACCTGGTCTATATGAGAAACCGCTCAAGTGATTTATTATTATCCTTTATATAGCGCCACAAATTCAGCAGCGCTTTACAAGATCAGTGTACAAGGAGGGTGTTGCTACAGATAGACACGATGGGATAATTTCGGTGCTGGCGAATTGGACCATATTTTTCTGTTAATTCGCCTATATTTGGTGAATTGACAGCTTTGTGAATTCAAGAATTGCCCTGAAATTGCACGTACAGTGAAATTCACCATTTGGGGCCAATTTGGAGGGTAGCAAATGACTCCTAATATACTATTAAATGTACTTTTTATTTTCTTTATATGCTTACAGATGTCAGAACACCAGTCTGAAAGGCCAACAAGTATTTAAAGAAGGTAAATGTCACATCTCTCTTGTAGAACTCTTTTTGGTGTTGGTTTCTTGGGATTGTACTTGTGCCAAATTTGCTCATTAATGGGGGGGGCCGTGATGCTGCAGGTTGTATTTGTTGTAATTTTTTTTTTTTTTAATTCTTTCAAATCTTTTTGCAGTCGCAGACTCATCTGGGTGCTTTGCGAACTCATCCCATATTACCCCAAATACGTCTCTTGGTATGGCACAACCAACCCCATCCAAGGTGCTTCCTTCACCAACCGTCAATACGAAAGAAGCACTTGGTAAGCATTACGTCATTCCTTCATATCCTTGTCAGGATCCTTGGTGGAAATCTTCCCTTTTTGAACCTGTACTTATGGTTAGAAATGTAATAATTTTATACTATTAGAAAACACATGCTTGTAGCGTAACCGATTAGGAAAGATTAGAAAACTCATAGAAACATTAAAAAAAAAAAAATTAGGCACGTTCGTAATGCATTATTTTTCCTTTTTTTTTTTGTGTATGACATTTTAAAGCAGACCAAACTAAACGTATTCAAAATGCGGTGCTGACAAACAGAAAGTGTATCTTGATGCTAATGTGCCATCTGGGACTTTCTCACTTACTGTTTGTTTCCCTGTTATCTGTTCAGGTTTTATTATGGATATATTCCAGACCTCCACACTTCCAGAAAATGTGGAAGATGACTTCAATGATCCATCTGACCAGATCGAAGTGGATTTTGAAGCCTTTTGCCGAAACGATAGTAAGTGGTGTGCTACCTATCCATATTGTCTCATGCTTGCTCATAAAAAGATACATCAATCACTGTCATGGCAAGATCCCCCCCCCCCCGCTCTTCAATTCCTATCTATATATTGTCGTTGCAAAAAATGATAGCTCTCACTACATCGATCCCACCATTCAATGTTTTAGCATACTGGTAGTCACTGACGTGTGCAGCCCGTTACATTAGGGTGTGCACCAATGGAACATTTATTAATTTAAGACATACATTAAGAAGATTTTGCTCAAAATACACATTTTTCAATAGCAATAACATGCCTGTAATCAGAGATACAGTTTTTATGCTATTCATCATGAACCAAATAAGGGACATCTAAAATGTCAATGTAGGAGGTGAAAGAGTACCTACTCAACCAACATTAGGGTGTGCCTGGGCACACCAGGTACACCCCCTGCGCACGCCTATGCTGGTACTAGAGCCTCTATCTTCATAGAGAAGGTTGAGCAGGAGAGTGCTCACATATTGGCATGGGGTCCAGCACATGTGTCCTGTTTAGAGAGGGAATTTGCAAGCAGAGCCAGCCAATTAAGGTGGAATGGGGACGTTGCAGAGACTAATCTTTTATTATCTGAGAGAATTTGTTGTGTGATCATTAAGATCATGCTGAGACAAAACGGCATTGGGTATCGGAACCCCAAGCTTGCGATTTACTGGTGTTGCTGCTGCTAAAGGGACCACTGCTCCCATAAAATGGGAAGAAATCTTTACACGGACACACTGTAGCCTGAAGTTTAAAATGTTTTTTGGGGGTTTTTTTGGAGAAGAATGTAACGATGTTCTGTGACCTATCCACTAGATAAAGATCCTCCTGGCGTCGGTGGGTTTCTTGGATTGCGCAGTATTGCTCCTGTGATGCCTGCAGGCTTTTCCATTTTTGAGGATGAAACCAGCAAAGTGCATGATAAGTAAGTCCTTATAACATGGAGTATCTGATTTTATTCTTTTTGCGGGGTATCTTCTAACTGAAGTCTTTCCCTTCAGGCTATCACAGAGTAAATCCGACTTGAAAACATTAGGAGATCGCCCAGTGCTCAGACTCCCAAACAAATCCACTGTGAGTATGAAACGCCTTTTGAACAGGTGTATGCAGTGGCAAATCTGTACTAAGCACATACATAAACAAGAGCACACACCTACTTCTCCAGAGTAGTCACATTGGACACAGACAAGTGGGGGAAATTGGTCTCAACGTGAATTGTGGGTCTGCATGGTTAATCTCTTCAGCCAAAGGGTTATCCATTGGCCACGTCTAGCCAAAATGTCTATGCTTTACCATCATGCATTTGCATTGCTTACATTTTTATTTAGGAAGAGGTCAGAGCAACTGAATCTCTGGGAGAAGACTGCACTGTTTGGGCTCCTCGGTGCAACAAAACATTAGCACCTAGTCCCAACAGCACGGGGGACTTTGCAATGTCAGCTCGGCTTGCTTCCACACCAGCCAACAAGCTCAGTGAAGAGATGTTTCATACTCAGGCCATGGAGGATAAAGGTAAGGCAGTTCTAGATCAGTGATCTGAGTACTTTTGAATATTGCAGCCACGTCTTGCAACAGATTTTTCAGCTTCCTCCACACATCACGTCAAATCATGGCAAACCTGTTGCTTGGCAGTATTGGAGAAATGCTGATTGCCACCAGTTTCCAGCTCTGGGTATAGTGTTTTGTTAATCTGCATTTTGCCAAGTATTTTAGAACCATTTACCAGTGATCTGTGACCCGCCAAAAGCATGTACTCTGCATCTGATGAAAACAGAGGTGGGGCGATAACTAAAAAGGTTATTAAAATATTTACTTGACTTTCCGGAGCAACGCACCTTTTTAAAGGAGCTGCTGAGATTTTCATGGCTTTATTTTATCTATCTACCGTGTTAGAAACACAAGTGTTTTAAATATTTGGTGACATTGCACCTGTCACATTTATTTTTGATGCTTAACGTTTTATACTTGTCATTTTAGAAAATGCTGTAGCGGAAAATGGCGGGCATATGAATTTTAACTTCTCGGAGGACAAATTCATGCAAGCGTCAAAGATCAGAAAGCTGAGGTAACGTTTCATACGACATCGATTTTGATGTGTCGTTTTACATAGTTTTTGTAATGCCCTGCTGAAGAGCAGGAGTGTATCCGTTACTGTATAACTAAACCTTTTTTCTCCAATATTTTCTGTTTTTCTCTTTAGTCCTATTCAAGAACTAAGCCCAGAACATTCTAAAACCGTGGGTGCACAGACATTGTCTTCAGGCAGCATATTTCCAACTGTACCTCCAATACTTGAGATGACGGAAGAGGTGGATCAAGCTGGAAAGCAACTTGAGGCTTGTAAACTGTCAGACACGTTACACTGTACTCTAGTTGGAAACATAGAAGATCCCTGGGGAGTGACCACACAACCATTAAATGTATGTGATGAGGAAGAGGAGGAACCCTCTCCTACTCCAGGTACGCGTGCAAATGGATCAGATAACTTTATGGTTTTGTGAAATGCTGGTAAGATGGCTTTGTTTGTGCACGAAAAAAACGTTATCGCACGAAAATTAACGTGGTATTCCGATCAGAGCGCATTTTTTCTTCCTTCAAGATTCGACGCGCAAAGCCGTTCGCAAATGAACGTTGCGTGCAGGAATCGGTGGGCAGATTGTTTTGTCACGGGATTCAGCCAACATCATTCACCCATTTCCAATAAAATATTTACAAACTAAAAAGAAATGGAAAAAAAAATTAACAACCACCAGCCAAAAAAAGATTTTTTTTTTTTAATGTTTGGGTATGTGTAGAATGTGTAACTGTACTGTGCTGTATTTCGTTTCGCCCAGAACGATCACATTTACAGTTACCGCCTGGTTTTCAAAGACGTTACGAAAATGCGCGCAAACTTTCGTTGCGCGAAGATTGGAATACCATCCGCGTACCAGCGCACTAACACATTGGCGCTCACAATGTTAAGTATGGGATGCGCGCACGAACTTGCGCTCGCGCTGGGTTCGCGCAGGGTCACTCGCGTTGGATATTAACGAGCATCGTTTGCACAAACGTCGTAATACGATGTTCTGCGCAAATGGTTTTGTCCTTGCGCAAATGCGCATTTGCGTGCGCGCAAAACCGATGCCCGAGGAATGTAATAGAGCCCTTAGAATTTAATTTAAATATGTACCATAAAAAGATATATATATATATATATATATATATATAAGTACTTGCAGCTTTTGATGCACCATTTAGAAAGCCTGCATGGGTAACGGAGGGAATAAAGTGTGGCTGCCAATACTTCTGTCCTATGTGGAACTGGTTTCCAATATCTTTACCCTAGTTTGATACAATTAACTAGACATTACTAACATAAAACACAGATCTGGGAGCCAACAGTTTTTACATTTTATAATTGTGTATTTTATTGTATAATTAGAATTTTTATTTTTTCCCTGCACCAGTGGGGAAGAAGCTTTGGGTTTAGATCTCCGATTTGATAAAAGTGGGCACCTCCTTCAGTCTGAAGGTTTTTTTATTTTGTGTATTGACTGGTCAATCTTACCAGAGCACATGCTAGAAATCTTGGACTCTGCTGGCAAATAATTTTTTGAAAGAACCATCTTTTCTTCTTTCCAGATCAGTTAATCGTTGAAAATGCATGGGACGATGACTTGCTTGACAGTCTTCTCTCAAAGTTGCCAAAACCTCTCAGTTCTTTCCCTAACTATTCCCAATGGGAGACCAATCTTCCGACTGTGAAACCCAAAATGAATGTGGCACTGGGTGAGTCTGAGCAACCAATGATAAAATGACGTTGTCAGCAAATTATATAACAGATGTATTTGTGAATACAGGGTAGCGCTACTGTGTCATATCCAAGCTGCACGCTTCAGCTCATGGAATTGCGAGGCAAATGTCAAAGTCTTTGGAATTGGCCAATGTTTTCTTTAGCTGTTTAAGTAAACTCATGCTGACAAACCAACCGCTAGCATACCTATTCCTCTTGGACTGTAAACTCCTTGAACAGAGTCCTATTTTCTTATTGCTCTGTGTCCAAACCTTTTCTTAGTCCAGTGCTGTACAACAGGTAGGACTAAATTGGTGCCTTTAATAAATAAATGTAATTGTAGTGTTGGAGTTAGTACACCTTTATTAACTATAGTATTATACACTATCCTCATGGCCTAGATATGGATTTATTATTATTCGTGTCTCTGTACTATACAAAAAATAACCTTCAATGTCCTTTTTTTCCAAAAAGGATCCGAGACTTACTGTGTAGACCGCCTACTTGGAAAAGGAGCCTTTGCTTCTGTTTATCAAGTATCCGTGTGGCAAACTTGCAAACCCAAAGTTGTATTAAAGGTATGTGGAAAACTAGAGACAACCTGATGCAGTTACTGACAACAAGCTTTTCTTAATCCTATCTGTTGCATAGCTGTTTTTAGCATTAAAATGGGATGTCTTGATCTGATCCTATGGCTCGGGGACATTTATTTATTTATTTTTCAGAGATTGTTTTTTTCAAGCTGATCTGATCCCAGAGTAGCAGCATGCCGGGCTGTGAGACCACAATGTCAGCATTAACTGCGGTGTCTTCCTTGCCTGCTCACAGGGTATCCTGGAGCCAGATTCCTTATTTGTTTTCCCCTTATGATTTTACTTAAAATGGGTTAGTTCACTCTAACTCATATAATTAGTTTGGCCCAGCCCTGTTTCGTGCTTAGCAAGCTTCTCTTCCTGTCAGTCTAATCATGGAGGCATTTGCGTAAACATCCTGTTCTATACTGGGCTATTGCATCCTGTTTTACCGCCCCCCCCCCTAACAAGGTACACCTGAGAAGCCCTCTCTTCCCACAAGACAGCTTTTCATTTGCTGTTACGTTCCCAATAAAGTGAACAAAATACAAAGGACTTTGTGTGCTTTCAAAAGGGGATGAGTTAAGCTATCCGACTTCAATCGTATCCTGCATGTGACATTCACTTCTCGCATATGACCCTGGGGTTTCCAGAATACAGGGAGATGCTGCGGGTACACACAAAGCTGGTGGCTGTTACTGTAAGCTGTGCAGTGTGAAATCTGCATGCAGCTTTTGCCAGACTCTCTAACGCTGCCCTTACTCATAACACAGGGGTTGTTCTTCCTCCTGAGTGAGCATGAGTGGCATTACAAAGATTGCTGAAAGCTGTGAACAGGTTACATTAACAAGGAGCTGCTCTGCGTGCGCCCGCAGAGTCTTGCCTGTGAGCAGGCAGGATAGATGCTACGGTGGCACTAGGATTCCTTGGTGTCCACGCTGCCAGTCCCACTGCAGGTTGTGCAGTATTGGATTTGGACTCCGTATCAGCTCATCCTGATTGCAGCATGACTCGGCGGCTAGTAAAGACCAAACTGGACGTGTTCTATGCCACAATGTTTCTGCCATAAATGTAAATTTAGAATGTTAATGGACTGTCTCATTCCAGGGTATGAGCTCATTGTGCAGGCCCTGTAAACCTAGTTTCTAGTGTAAATGTTGTAACCTTGTAAAATTTTTAGCTACTCCTTTTTATATTGTGAAGGTCAATGGAAATTTTTACAGATGATCAGTTACCCTGTTACGTAACTTGACGAAGATCTAAAAACTGTCTTCTGATATGCCTTACTTTTTGCCATATGTGTATGATTATTTTTTTTCTTTCTAGGTCTTTTTTTTGTTTTTCTTTATGTAGTTTTAGGCTAATCTCAATTTAAGGCAACAATTTCCCAGGGAGTATTTGTTTTCTTGTTTTGACGCCTAGCTTGTGCTTTTCCTAGGTTCAGAAACCAGCGAAGCCCTGGGAATTTTATATTGGAGCTCAGATAAGTGAGAGGATTGATCCAGCCCTAAGACATCTCTTCATCAATTTTCACCATGCCCACCTCTTCCAGAATGGCAGTGTCCTGGTTGGTGATCTCTACACGTGTGGATCATTGCTGGTAAGGCACAACATTTAAAGTTCTATCCATCCAAGGTGACCTGGCATTATGAATTTAAATGTGGTCTGTTTTCTCAACTATATATAACAAAAATCTCATCTGATACCTCTGAACTGGTTCTTTAATAAATCTGTTGGTTTTTTCAACACACAATTTATAATGCATTATAGGAGACCACAAATGTTGGGTCAAGTCACTTCCCCATAGAGACTTTGACTAGTCCTATACTAAAGGTAATGAATGGCAACACGGTTTATCTAGTTTGACCTCTAGCTTCAAGTGCTAATGATTTTATAGACATTGTTAAAATATTATAATTGCCACCATTATCTTGCAAATTGCTGCAACTATGACAGAACTGGTCTGGAGGCCTCATTTCTATTCCGTGGAGTTTGCAATATGTATGCAAGGTTTCGGCAAATCCACGTAGCAACGAACTCTTACAATTTTACCTCTGTCTCAAAAATTCTAGATTTTAAATAAGTTTATATTGAAAATGTGACTTCAAAGATTCTTTTATCGGCTCGTAGATTTGCTGTAAATGTTGTCATGCCTCTGACGTATGTCCTGAAGAGGTATATGTAGCTCTAAATCCAATATTGGTTCCATTCATTGCATCTGTCAAAGTCTTATGGCCTTGAGTCTTCTGTTTCTCTTTTTCTTGTGGATGTTTTCCTTTTAAGCTTTTACATTTCATACTAGTTGCATGTAATATAGAAGTTTAAATTGCCAAATATTTCTTCCTGTGTTTTAGAATGCCATCAACCTATACAGGAAACTGAGTGAGAAAGTGATGTCAGTCCCACTGGTTATGTATTTTGCCATCAATATCCTATACATGGTGGAACAGCTCCACGATATTGGGATAATCCATGGAGATATCAAGCCTGATAACTTCGTACTAGGTGAAAGGTGAGTTTTTGCTGTCAGCTTGTATCTTTATACAATACACCCTGTACCTATTTATTTATCCTGTGTTACTTTGAGATAGAACACCTGTTTTATAATACAGTACTAGCTGCTCGGATCCTATGCAAGTATTTACATTTCCAGGAACTGTTTTAGGCTGTTGTTGCTTTGGTTGATTGCTGATCATAACACACATTCATCAGGAAAAGCAGAGCTTGAATCAAACTGCATAAAATAAAAAAATGACATCTAAAGAAATATGGCTGTCTTTGAATGTTTTCAGAGATCGCAAATTACTCTTTCCCAAAATCCTTTTCAAACAGCCTCAGCAACTTCTCAATTTCCCTCCACCACCCCCTTGGGGGGTGAGAGCACAGATAAGACGTCCAAGCTATACTGAAGAAATGGGATTCACTGTGTATACACCGAAAATGAGTATAGCTTAAATTGCTAAAATGCTTCTAACCCAACTGGATTTATTACGACTTGGTTTAGAAAGCCTTAAAGTGTTTTTAAAACGCCAAATTTAAACTACTATGGATTGGCTTCTCATTTTTCCAGCTCATATTTTCCCCATATTTGTGTGGTTTATGGCTTATTTGATGAATTTTGCCATCAGTCAGCTTTCACTTCATTGAATGTATAGTGTAGTGACTAGACCCTTCCGAATCTAAATGTTATCCATGTAATAATCATGAAACACTTTGCCAAGATACGGAAAAGTCATTTTAAGTTTGTATTCTGTACGGTCTATTTTATGTAGGTTTCTTGATACAGAGGCCTATAACCTTGATTTTGTATCACACGGACTGGCCCTAATTGATCTTGGCCAGAGCATTGATATGAAGCTCTTCCCCCATGGTACAGCCTTCATGGGAAAATGTGAGACGTCGGGATTCCAGTGCATCGAAATGTTGACCAACAAACCCTGGAATTATCAGGTAGGTTAAATGAAACCTATGATTCTCATAATCTTCAGAAAAATTCTCACATTTATCTCACTTTCTAAATCTATTTGGTCTAGGTTGTTCTCTTCTTTTACCAATTCCCCTAAGTTTCACCTTTAGTGACAAGACCTGTAAAACTTTGAGTTTCACAGCCATTTGTGCGCTCTGTTACATTACATCCATTTGAACCTGCAGACCTCTCACTCCTGAGATACGGGCCTGTGCTTTATTTAACAGCCGTCTCTGCACCAACTTTGTCAGTCAGAGCACAGCAGAAGCAGACTTTGATGTTGAGCCGAGTGCATGTTTTTAGCTCAGGAGAGGAAGTACACGGTTGTCTTTGAAATTGTAATCACTAACTAATGGTATGAAAGCCTGGATGTAAATTTCTTTACCTAAAGAACCAGACTGTCACTTTACGTTAACCTGTATTTTTGGCGTTTTCAGACTGACTACTTTGGTGTGGCGGGCACAGTATACTGCATGCTGTTTGGAAACTATATGAGGGTGAAGCGTGAGGATGGAGTTTGGAAAACAGATGGCAGTTTCAAGAGGTCAGAGCATTTATTTTTTCCCCTGACTGCAGCAAAAGGCTTTTAGTTTTCTTATGGAGATTTCATTTACAAACACCGAAGCATAGATTTTGTTTCTCCAAAGTAATATCTGATCATGCATTTAAACTCCCCTTGTGACTATCAAATGGCTAATTGGTTTGCAAGATGGCCATAAGTCTGCCTTATGGCATGTGCTGGCCCAAATACAAGCTTGAACATGCCCTTTAATACCTTTTGCAAGGTGTAAAGGTTTTCCTTGTGCTGTTTGAACCAAGGAAAATTGGAGAAGTCATATATGGCAATATGATATACTTAAATGTCCTGTAGTGGTTATATTTAGCATAGCAGTTGGGTTTACTTATGAGACCTTTTCCCCATGCTATCGATACTTTTAAATTTCCCAAAAGATTTCCTAATGGGTGTTAAATGATGCGGTTTCAGGGTGACACTCAACAGAGCATAACCAGTATAGGTTACTGTAGTCGTGCTATGAGGTTCTCCGCCTCCCCAGTACGATCACTTTAATAGCCATCCTAATAATTTTGGACAAATTTTACACTCTGCACTGTGCGCACAATTATTAGGCAAGTTGTAATTTTGAGTATTAAATTTTATTATTGAAAACCTTCAGTGCTCTCAGTCAATTCAACATGATTATAAACCTCAAACCCGTATATTTAAGCAAGTAAAAGTGAGTTTTTGGCTTTCTTATCGGGTAACTATTAGTGTGCAGACTTATTATGTAACAAAATGAAAAAACAAAAATGTTCTCATCTCACTTGCTTAAGTGCGAATAATAAACCGCTCAAAATTTACAAATAAACATTTCTGACATTTTCAAACAAAATTAGTGACCAATATAGCAACCTTCTTTTCAATAAGTCCTAAGCCTTCCATCCTCGGAGCCGGTCAGTTTCTTGATCTGCTGTCAACCTTTTGTGCAGCAGCAGCAACCACAGCCTCCCAGACACTGCGTACGGTTTTCCTTCACCGTAAATCTCCCATTTAAGGCTAATGTCAGACGAACGCAGTCTTGAGCGCACTCTGCGTGCGTGCACAATGGACGGACGTACTGGCAGAAGATAATGTAGACACCACACAGTCTGTTTTTGTTGACAGACGTAGAAAAAAAACGGGAATTATGGGAAACAAAATTAATTTGAAAAAAATTGAAAAGGATATGAAAAGCCGTTTTGTGTGTCAAGGTGCTGGACGTCGCAAATGCGCTGCGTCTGACATCTCATCACTCACACAGAACGCTACGCGGACATGGCGCACTCTGCGTGTCCGTCTAGCGGTTTTACGTTCTCACCTAACTTGCGTCCGATTGCCACATGCGTTGTGCATGCGCAGTTCGGTGCGCATGTACTTCATGTGTGGGTCTCTATTGCTCATGATTCTGTGCTACGTCGGACGTTAAACTGTGCGGCAACATGGACGTGATCACTGCGTTCGTCTGACGCCGGCCTTAGAAGGGTCCACAAGTTCTCAATAGGGTTTAGGTCAGGTGAGGAAGGGAGCCATGCCATTATTCTTTTCTTTATGGCCTTTAATGTCTCGCCACGCAGTGGAGTACTTCGATGCATTAGATGGAGCATTGTCCTGCATAAATATGGTCTTCTTGAAAGATGCAGACTTTTTCCTGTACCACTGCTTGAAGAAAGTGTCTTCTAAAAACTGCCAATAGGTTTGGGAGTTTTTGAGTCCATCTTCAACCCAGTAAAGGTCCAACTAGCTCATCTTTAATAATACCAGCCCATATCACTACCCCCACCTCCACCTTGCTGGCCTCTGAGTCGAAGTGGAGCTCTGTGCCGGTTACTGAGCCAACCATTTTAAGAGCACTGCATCCCTCTGAAAGAATTTTTTACAATTTGCGACTTTTCAGTTGTTAAATCTCTCGGTCCATTTTTCCTGAGGAAAAGACGCTGCCTAATAATTATATACACCTTTTATTGTAGGGTGTTGATCTCCTAAGGCTACACCCTCCCTCATTACACAAATACACATCACCTGATATGCTTGCATCTAATAAGCATTCAAGTTTATACAGCTTGGAGTTGGACAATATGCATAAAATGATGATTTGGTCAAAATACTCACTTGCCTAATAATAGTGCACATAGTGTATACTTCTTGTCAATAGGTTGATATTTTGATACATAGCCACCGGATATGAAAGCCTGAATGGGTACATAAGCCACATATGACGGGTGGTTAAACAGGCTTTAAGGGATTCCCTGTGTGGAACAAAGACCTTTTTAATTTTTTTTTATTAATTTCTCTATATTCCATAAGCTTTGTCTGCTTTTATCTTTTATTCTTTATCAGAGATGAGTGCGCAGAACACAATATTTATTTACTTCTGCATGTCTGATTTCTATTCTTCTGTATTTTCTTTTCCAGATGTCAGCAGGGACACCTCTGGATCGAGTTTTTTGACACTCTGTTGAACATCCCTAACTGTCAAAGCCCATCACCCCTTAAAGCCCTGAGAGAGAAGCTAATGGCTACCTACCAGAGGGAGTACTCAAAAAAGATAAAGGCCCTGCGCCGAAGACTGATCATTCTCCTCCTAGAGGATAACCGTGCCAAGAAGTGACATTTTAATTTAACACCCCCTCCCTTCCTCCAATACCAACTTATGTTTTATTAAAAAGATGAGATGATCATAAACTTGGAATAAAACATTTACCTGCCTCAGGTGATGCAAGCAAAATTCTTGTTCCTTTTCAAAAATGTATATTATTTTAACTAGCAGCAGAATATTGCCGATGGGATGAGAATCAAGACTGCAAACTTACTGTTTTTTCTTGCATTCAAATGCACATAATAAAAACTCATTTTAGTAAGTCTTAATTATTTATTTTTTGAACAACTAACAAGGTGAAACTGCTTCTAAATTCTCTTATTTTCTGTATTCTTTTTGTAATGTGTTGTTTCTGATCCCGATTTGTGTGGATAGACTAGCTACTGTTAGAGGTTTTTGTTTTCTTCCCACAGCCTGTCTGACTAAAGCTATCAGAGTTATTCAGAGAGAGGTGAAAACCAGGAGAATGAACAATCTAGACCAAATAGCTGATTTGGAAAGTGAGATAAATGGGAGAATTTTTCTGGTTTGACTATTTTGACCTAGAATTTTTGCTTCTTCAGTCATTCTCCTGGTGTTCACCTCTCTCTGAATAACCCTGTATCTCCCATCTCTATGTCATTGCCATTGTACATCTGTTCAAATGATTCCTGTGAAATATTTTATGAGAATTGGCAGCAGTACAACATTATAGTGCCAAACATTTTGAAGACACAAGTAGACTTTGGGTATGAGCATAAAAAATAAAATGTATATATTGTAAAACTGTGTGTGTGTTGGTCTGTAGATGTTTCAAAAATGGGTTTGACTTGAGCAATTTTGCCATTTTTGCAATGAACATGGTCAAAAGTGAATGTCCTTTTCATACTTTCTGGTTTAATGTGCCCCCACATATTGTATTTGTCCTTTACAGAATGTTATATATCTCTTAATGTTAAAATTTATATTTACTAATTTTGTATGGCAAAAAAGAAAAAAAAATTCAGTTTGGGATTTTTTTGTACAATCACAGTTTTTTCTCTTTTCAATTTACACTTAGAACAAACTTCTGAATTTGTCCTTAATGCTGGAATGCTTCCGATATAGTTTACTATTTCAATGCTGCAAAGTCTTAATATTTAACTCCGACACCTTGTCAAAAAATTCTTTGTTCTCTCTGTGAGGACAGAGGAGGACATTGCAGGAGCGATAGGAAAGTAAGTAGCAATGATGACCGAAAGGCTTCAGATTTTGAAGTCTTTGGATTCTAGTATTTCAAATTAGTGGTGCTCAACCTATACATAGTGTAGGGCTGAAACAACCAATCAATAATGAGCATAGTTGACAACTATTTTCATTATCAATTAATCGGTTGGCCAATTAGACAGTGTGCTGTATGTAGGTCGATTAGAGTCAAACTGAATTAAACCATAATAACCACAGATGCTACTTAGGAGCTGATTGCAGAAGACGTGCTGGCTGCTTTACTCTGTATGATTTAGTACTTGGGTCATGTCAGGCTTAACCACTTTGAATAACCCTGTAAATAAATACAGAGAAAGGTGAAAAATCAGGAGAATGGCAGGAGAAGAGAACAATCTAGACCAAAAAGCAGATTTGGAAAGTGAGATAAATGGGAGACTTTTTCTGGTTTTTCAATTTTGACCTAGAATTTTCGCTTCTCTAGTCATTCTCCTGGCTTTCACCTCTCTCTGAATAACCCTGTCAGGGTTATTCAGAGAGCGTGAAAAGCAGGAGAATGAAAAATTCGAGGTCAAAATAGCCAATTTGGAAAGTGAGATGAAAGGGAGAATTTTTCTGGTTTGGCTATTTTGACCTAGAATTTTTCATTCTCCAGTCATTCTCCTGCTTTTCAGGCTTCTGAATAACCCTGTGTGTGTTTGCAACAGTTGCAGAACTACAGAACGGATCCTGGGGTACTGCCACTGGGTGGAGGACCTGTACCGCCAGTATTTTCTCCTTACTTGACACATACGGTCTGGGCCTTTGCCCAAACTCACTCCATCCCACCTCTGGCGGTGAGTCTGTGTGGAGTGCCTGTGACGTGCTTCACTTTCAACTTGGGCCTAGAGATATATTTGGGAGGTGCAGGCCTGATGTTTGTTTTATGTGGTTTCCCTGACGTCTCCTATGTTGAAGTCACATTGTACTAGTAGGGTGCAGGGTGTTGTTGTCGCTTGTGATATGTTTGAATACTGTTGTTGTTGATATTGCTTGTGTATACATTAATATCTGCTGATAGGAATACTGTTGGGCTCATCTTTTTAGTCTTTTCCAACTCCCCCCTATCTGGAATGTGTTTGTATTTGTTTAAAGGTTTGAATGGATATTGTTCCAATTTGTTTGCCAAATGCTGAGCAATACCAGCTGAAGAAGCCCCTTTGAGGGCGAAACGCGTTCTGGTAGGTATGTTTTAATTATTTGTTACTATTAAATGGTTTTAAGTACTGCTGCTTCCTGCCGTTCTGATTCAAGAAGGTTTTGGGAATTACCTTATAATTCCTGTGTGCTATCCTTGGAGCCAATTGGGGCTCAGTAATGTGTGAGTTATTAATCATCATTTATCTATCCTAATCATTCCATACGGTATTATACTAGGGGAGTGCCTGGTATCTTCTTATAACCCACTACAGGGGAAACTGTCCGAGGATAACGGTTCATCTAGGGGTGAATGGGCGCCTGAAAAAGTTTAAGACCCATAACGAATTTCATCCCAGAGCCGGATTAAAGGCTCAGAAGACTGTGAGTTTTTACACCTGATATTCTATGTCATATCACCGAACTAATATACTGCGCAATCTCTGGTCTTTGTCTTCTCTTGTAGCATCACTGAACTAATATCATTTACAAGGGGCAAATTCTAGAAGAGAAGAAAAGAAATGTTGATGGACATGTATGGTGTATAATCACGTTTACCAGTTATATACTGGCGCTACGTTGTTTTTCACTTCTATGCATATGTTGTTTGGGTTTTTAGAGGAACCTCCATACACAACGTTTAGTGGACGTGATTAGTCACTATTCCAGTAGGCGCTTCACCTCTGCTTCTTGTAATACTAATCCCATTATCTGTGCCTGGTCTAATTATGTCCCAGACTCAAAATCTTCACAGCCTTAACAGTAATATTCTAGGGAAGGGATAATGATGATGTGCAGTAGAGTAGTGCCAGTGTGTCATTGCCCACATATTATTCCTTTTTAAGGCTGAGTCCTCGTTGCTGTCTGTTCATAACCAAGATCTGTGTGCTGACTCATTTCTGGGGGATGCCATCACTGCGCTTCCAGTGTAACCATCCTTAATCTTCGGCTAAGAGCTGGAGAAAGGCATGATATACTGCCGGTTGGAGAATGGGGTCTGGCAAGAAAGCGACATTAACAGATGTGACCCAGTCGGGGTACGGAAATCTGTTACAGTGCCCCCCTACTCGCCCCGCTTTGCGTGTTGACCTCATCGTGTCTATCTGAACGCTCGCAGCAGACTTGGTTTAGGTCAAGGATGGGAAACATCCGGCACGCAGGCCTTATAAGGCCCGTGAAATCAATTGGACCTGCCCTTAGAGCGCCACAGCAGGGGGGGTGTAAATTCCCTCTCCCGCGGTCCTTTTACCGGACCTCGCACGGCAAGTAGCAGAATGAGGGGGTGGGGATTATCCCTGCTTCCCTCACTTCTGCGTGCCGGATCTATCTTCCCGCTGCGCCTCTCAGCTTCAGGAAGGAGGATAATCCCCGCCCCCTCAACTGCTACTCGCTGCAGTCTGGTGACAAGGTTGCGAGGGTGTGTGTGAAGTTAATTAGATGGAGGGGAAGGGTAACATTAATTAAATTTGTAGGGTGTGAGCTTTAAAGGGGGAGGGGGAAATTAATTAGATGGGGAGGGGGGAGAGATTAATTAAATGGGGAGGGGCACAAACATGGAAAATTGCGAGTAGCAATTTCATCTGTACCAGCTAACATCACACATCTCGCCAAAGAGAATTCACTCACCCCTAATGTGATAGCTGGAGCTAATTAATTTTTTTCCCAAATATAGCTGGCTAAATTTTAAGTTGATAATTTTGTATGGCCCTCGAATGATCTTCTAAATCTACAAATGGCCCTTGGCAGAAAAAAGGTTCCCCACCCCTGGTTTAGGTAAAAATCAGACATGGGCTTGAGCTGTGCAGGCAGCATCAATCCATCATTCTGACCAGGCCTTGTGTTCAAAAAGTACACAGTTTATGTGTGTACGAACGAAAGTTATGTACACTGCACAAATTGCATCAAAAAAAGTGGTGGGGTTCATTTTTTTTTTTCATAGAGCTTTCTGGTGACGTCCAGGAGAAATCTTTCGGTGGTTTAAGTGTCAGACACTGATGTGCATATTTATATGTCCTTTGAGTGTATTTTACCAGTAAAGTGTTTTTTTTTTTTTTTAAATTTTATGTATTTGTTTGCTTTGTTTTTTTTTTTTTCCCTCAATCAATTTTTTTTTTTTTTACACTTTAATTGGATAAAAAAATAAATTTTGTTTAATCTATTTATGAAAATAGATGTTACTTGCAGCCTTAATATAGTGTAGAGCTCTATATTATGTGTGCAGTATACAATGTGCACACACCATGGGGATCTGGCTGATAACTGCTACCTGTGTCTCCAGGGAACTCCTTGCTCCTTATTGTTTCTGCCAATCCCCCTGTGATCCATGCTGCTGGAGTCTCTGCACGAGCTGCAGCAAGTTTCGTCCCTGACCTCGGATCTGCCATTCTGTGCAGTGCCTGCACCAAGCTGAACAGGTGATTCACCTTCTGGTGCGCCATCCTGAAAATGACTTCAGTGTCCTCCCTGACCATGGCCTTGCCTTAAGTCATTGAAACACAGGTCTCAGGAACACCAAAAAGCAGGCTTCAGAAAGGCTGATTTCAGCCATATTGTTGCAAGTCCCTAAATATAGATTATTTTTATTTTACTGCTCTTTGGAGTGATGGGCTCCTCCATATGAATTCTCCATAAGGTATTAGGTCACCCTGGGTCTACGTGCACCCAGCAGGATAACCCACTGCAATTTGGTATGCACCACATCCTTTGCTGTTACCGGTGTGCCAGTGGTTGTACCCTGCAAACAGATCTGCCTTGTCAGAAACAGGCCTTTTATTTTTTTTCTCTTCAGTTGCACTGTATGAAATCTTTATCGGTTACAATATCTGGTTTGTAATTTTGTGTCTTAAGCTAAATATATCTGCCATGAGGCTAAAACAGTCACCTTTGAATTAAAAAAAAAAAAGAGCTGGTTGGATAAGTTAGATTTTTTTTTATTTCTGTTATTATAAACAAACGATTCCACATACACGTGTTTTATTAGACAAAGATTCATGTGATACGTTTTGTATTAATACATGTTGAGAATCCTTTATCCAGAATACTTGGGACCAGAAGTGTTTTGGATTGAGGTTGTGGTTCTGATATGTGTATTAGGGGAAATTCCAGTTATGTCCAAAGTTTATATAACCATGAAATCATACACATGCCTGCATAGCATACAGCCTCCGGGTGGACACCACAGGAATGCAGTGGCTTTAGACTGGGGTCAGACGAAAGCAGTGCGAACGTGTGTTGAGCCGCACTTTATTACGGCCGTAGTAGCAGCAAATGATGTCCAATAACGGCCAATATACGAAGTATGGCCGCGCAACTCAACACATTTTTTCGAGAAGGTGGAACCGCTAGTACTGACGCACAGAGTGCGCTGCGTCGGCATAGCGGCGTGTGCGCGTGATTAGGAGACGTCAGACGCTGCACATGTCCAGCCAACATCACGTCCATTTGTTTTTCATAGCGCAATTTCGGGCGTATTTTTTGACGGAGCTATCGCCTCTTCCGTGAAAAAATGCATTCAGACGCATCGACGCACTTTTTGACAGTAGACGTGAAAAATGCGTTCGTCTGACCCTAGCCTTAATGTTACGTCAGAGAAGGAACTTTTAATATTTAGTAGGTTAAAAATGCATAGCGTATCTGTAAAATAATAATAATCTCAGGATTAAGTGGCATTCATTGCCTTGTGTTCACCAGAGAGTGAGGTGGGAAATGTCTAGATCCGCCATCTCCAACTCTGCCCCAGCCCCCAAGATGTTGCTGAGCTAAATCTCCCTTGATTCTCTGGACATCAAGTGCGTTCAAAGAATTCTGGGACTTGTAGGCTATCGCCATCTGTTGTGCCAGAGTTTGATATCACTGGTATAAATGTCAGCTTCCTCTATCCAAATTCTTCTAAATCCTTTCATTTAAGAATATTTTATCCATTGTGAGTACCCTGATCCATGGGAGTGCCGATATTATATTATGTCACCAGGTCACGTATTTGGTCTACAACTTCTGTAAAGGAGATATTAATTATCCAAATAAATATTTCTATTAGACAAATATAAAGTATTAATAATAATAAACAAAGCTTATATTTTTTTTAAAGTCTATGGTTTGGTGCCTTAAACCTCACAAAACATTGCAGGTTTGTATTCACTTCGATGATCATTGGTTCTGTTCATTCTGGATCTAAGCAGCACCATTAAAGTTTGGGTTGTGTATATATACATCATTAGGAGAGAGGTGTAATATTTCATCCATTTGTGGAACCTCCTCTTCCAGTGGCATCTCTGCTTCAAACATGCGCTGTAATAGTGCGTCCACCGTTCTGTACCCTGAAAGGGAAGGAAATGGCATTTGTTTATTGGTAAGGCCCGTGTCAGACAAGCGCAGTGTTCACGTCCGTGTTGCCACACATTTATACGTCTGTGGCAGCATAGCATTCTGACCAATGGAGCCCCACACACACGAAGTACGTCTGCACGGAAGTGCGGACGCATGACGTAGGCGGCAAACTGACGCAAGTTGGGCAAGAACGTAATACCGCTAGAACAGACGTGCGGAGTGCGCAACGTCCGCATAGCTTTGTGTGTGAGTGATGGAAAGAAGTCAGACGGACTGCATTTATACGTCCAGCGTTTTTGACGGACAAAATGTTTTTTTATTTTAATTTATTTTCCCTCCTACATCCGTCAAAAATGTCAGTCACAAAAACGGACTGTGTGGCCACTACTGCGTCTTCCGTCAAAAAGTGCGTCCGTACTGCACGGAGGCACAGTCCGTACAAAATGCGCTTGTCTGACATTAGCCTTACATGGATTATAATGGTATTTATCTCAATTTCCAAATTATTCATTGAAAAAGTGCACAGGTCTATGTAGCGGTGAACTTGTAATAGAACCCCCAGTACTTAAGCTCCCTCGCCTTTCAAGCACCCTCTGAGTTTGTAGTGTGTACACTATAGCGTTTGCATTTACAACCTTAACATGGAGCAGACCTCACTATTTCAATAAGACACAAAACGTATATTGATATCCCCTGAGGAGTGGCTACAGCACAAAGGAGCTAAGGCTAGGGTCAGACGAACGCATTTTCGCGTTGTCTGTGAAAAAGTGTGTTCGAACGAATGGACGCATTTTTTCACGGAGTACGCGATAACGGTCATACGATGCGCATTTGCGTTCGTGAATTTGTACGGATCATCAATAAAACAGTTTTGCATCTGGACGTTATGTTGGCCGGACATTAGCAGTGTCTGACATATCCAAATCACGCACACACGCCGCTAGCGGACGCAGCGCACTCTGTACGTCAGTACTAGCGGTTTCATGTTCTCAACAAAATGCGTTCGTTTGCCACTTGCGTTGCACGGACGAACGTTCGTGCGGCCGTTCGTCGTATGCTGCCCGGCATTGGACGTCATTTGCTGCTAGCACGGCCGTGATTTCGTGCGTCTTAGGCTAGGGTCAGACTGAGGCAGTGCGAACGCGCGTTCTGGCGCACATAATCACGGTCGCACTAGCAGCAGATGACGGGCAATGACGGCCAATATACGAAGTACGGTCGCACAAAAGTCCGGCTGCGCAACGCAAGTGGAAAATGAACGCATTTTTTCGAGAACGTTAAACCACTAGTACTGACGTACAGAGTGCGCTGCGTCCGCTAGCGGCGTGTGTGCGTGATTAGGAGATGTCAGACGCTGCTAATGTCCGGCCAACATAACGTCCAGACACAACAAGTGTTATGATGATCCGTACAAAATCACGGATGAAACTGCGCATCGTATGACCGCTATTGCGTATTCCGTGAAAAAATACGTCCATTCTTCGAACGCACATTTTCACGGACAACGTGAAAAATGCGTTAGTCTGACCCTAGCCTAAACGCACGTTAAAACTGCTTTCGTCTGACCCTAGCCTAAAACTCCAGGATGACGACTTGTAACTGGTACAGATACATTAAGAAGATAGCCTGGGAAAGGTTTCCACGCAGAGGACAGCTCCTAAGATAGAGAACAACCGCTCCCTGAGGAAATGGCTACAACTCATGGATACAGACACACTGTTACATACTAGCAACAAACCGTAATGTATTCACCTGACACACACATAACTTGTGATCTGTCACAGAACTAATAAGGTCTTTGAAGATATTTTGCCGATTGGCCTTAGAATGATTAGCCAAATCAATTCTCAAAATTCTTTTTAATCATAATTCTGTCTACACATGGCCCCGCCATTGAATGTGAAATTGCTAGTTCCACACTGATCAAAATGTGTATGATACCAGCAGGAGGAAGTGGTAACCCCTTCACTACCAAGCATTTTTGTTGAATTTCTTTTATCATAAATATTTGAAACGCAGAATGCAAAGTTATCAAATATAGGGTAATGCAGAAATTTTACGCATAGCTTGTTGTTCCGAGATCGTTAAAGTCATGTAAATTGACTCATATTTATTTTTTCATGTATTTGTTTATCCATTACAGAAATATTATTTGGAATAAAAGATTCTGAACTCAAAATTGTGTCCCTTATCTCGCACAATGTCACACTGGGTCTGCGTTACCAGCCTACAGGCATAAACAACCTTTGTGTCACATACTGTACAACAGGACAACAATGTATACAGGGAAAATAAGCAATTATAACTATATCGTTACATGAATCTGAAACAAAAACATAACAAATGGAATGTTCCAGGATAGAACCTACAAGTAGAATTCAGAGGAATATCAACATGTATTGTGTTGGTGCTTATTAAAACATCTTTGCTATGTGTGTAAACCAAATAGTGATATTGTGCACATAGAAAAAACCAAACAACTTACGGTTTGATGCTATTCGGAACATTAGTCCTTTCGGGCTTGTATCTCCAAAATAGCCAACACCATTTTCACAGTTTTCCATATTATTAACCAAGTTTCCAGAATTAAGATCTTCCCTATAAAATATACATACAGTAATGGAGTAGCTTCATTTATTTAGGTTTTTATTAGCGATGACTAATTGTATATTTCATTCAAATTATAACTATAGGATGTTATTATTATAGGATTTAAGCACATCTGAGCAGCGCCCTCTACACCTCTTTGGGCTTTGTAATGTTGTCTCAATCCCCATTGGTTTGTTGTAAAGAACTGAGGAAACTGTTGGCACTATATAAATGATGATAATATGAATTCACAAAGTGCAATGTGTCAATGATGTGCACTGCGGAATTCGTTTACTAGACACATGCGATCCATATGTGATGATTTGCAAGGTGTCTGAATTTTTGAAATACATATCCCTATAATAAAGAAATGGTATTGAAAAGGTATTGAAAATGAATGGATTTGTAATGAATAGATCTGTTTCGGATCAATTTGTTTCGTTCCACCACGGTATCCTATACATAGCGTTAGTAGTAGGGTTAAGGTTGGTGTTACAAATACAGGTGATATTAATAATATATTGAAAGCTGTATATTATGATACATGTATTTAGGAGAGGACTATACTTACTCTTGCACAGCCATGTCCAGCTCCTGGATCTTCTTCTCAATAGCGGTTTCAACCTCACTTTTTTCCAATGAATACTCCACAAAAAAGGCCTCCAAAATAAATGCTACAAAAATACTGAAAACAGCAAATCAGATATTATAATAAAAATATAAGGTTTCAACCTAATGGCCGTATTCACTGTAATCGGTAAAGGGGTAAGTGGAAAAATAAAATAAAATGGTGAGAGCCGATAAACCTTGCTCACTCTCTGTTACCTATTTCGACCCAGGCACTGTATAAATTACTCATCTGAATGATAGGGAGCTGGAGACAGGTACCGGCAGCTGTGCTGCATGCTGCAACTGGTAACGGCTCCTGGAGTCCATAGTAATCCATGGAGCCAAACACGACTTTACCTGCAAGCTCTGCGTGAGCTCATACAAGCTGTTTTGTACAGGAGCTGCGTAAGGACACTGGGAACTATTTCATCCCCGTCTCCCCCTGCGCACGGCCCTCTCCACCATAGGATCAGAGGTAAATGAGGTATTTTTTGGGCTACTCATTTGCAAACTCCCTTAACACCAAGTTCTAGGAATCTGGCTCCAGAAAAGAAGAATGAGCTAGGTTGGAATAATTTGTTCTACGCACTCAGGTTGCTGATTTAAATTCCTATACAAAGTAAGGAGCCAAAATGTCTGAGCCACAAGCAAAGCTTGCGACAAGTTTCCAATAAGAGCTCCAGCCGTTATACATAATGGATCCGGTGGTTAACAGTTCCAGCCATTAACTTAAATGCAAGAGTGGAACAGGGCCCTATATCTTCAATCATACAACACAATCTGTAACGATTTCACATAAAGCATTGAAGCAAATATACTGAATAAATAAATAAAGAATAAACAACGTTGCCATATTTTATGATTACATTACAAATAGTGGTAGTCTGTCAAATGCCTGGTTTAGAAGAGCCAGAATAATTTTGGTTTTGATATATTATACTGTGCATATTCATTTATTAGCTAGAGAGATAGAGGAAAATTGGGGGTCAACTAGAGTGGGAAAGGCTGCGAATGTAGTTCCACCACTATTGACATGTTAAAATATAGCTACCATTTAGCCCACAAAAGTGTAAAACGTTTGTAACTTAGCTATTCATATGACAAATAGGGAATTATTCACAATAATGACAATATATGGGGCTAAATTCCTTAGTGATCGCTAACTGTAGCATTCGGATGAGTTGTTAACACTAGGATAAGTGACTTTAACACAAGCCCCCCATATTACATTCCTGATGCTAAACTCGTGAAAAATATTCTTCCGCAAGCTGACTGTACTTTGCGCATCCTATACTTAACATTCAGCAATTATCATTAGGATAAGTAAGGTATTACAAAGTCTTAGCGTTCGTTACAGCACAGATGGGCTAAACAAAATGTTGGCGACACCTAAAGGCTGGTGCTAACTGATTCCGCTTTTGTGAAATTATTTAGCACCCCTTAAAAACCCCCCAATAAATCCAATACTCAGCTTTCATCTGAGAACGGTGGTCCAATCCGCTGCTTCTTCTACCCAGGAGCAGAGTGAGACTGAGAACAAATAGTTCCCAGTCTCACTCTGAGATCACTCCGCAGCAATGGGTGATCTTGCAAGAGCAAGACTGCGCAGGGCTTGCGGCCCGGCAGAGCAACTCTTCATGGAGTCCTATGGACTCCAGGAGGAGATACGGCAGAGCGGAAGCGCTACCACGAGTATCACCAAGGTTAGCGTCTGCCCCGGAATATAACACTAAAATGTGGAAGCTACAGGGAACGAAGGCACAGATTTTTCCTGTTAGCATCCCTATTTTAGCTCAACTATGTAATTTAGCCCATGATCTTATTATGTATATCCTGAAGGATTTTGCTAAAATACATATGAATATCAGAAACAAATTTGATAGTCGGGTAATTGGATACATGTGAGATGACAAAGTTTACTGGGGGGGCAGAAATGTTCCCCCACGCATATTATTTAGGACTTCATCCCTGAAGCACATACACATTTATGAATTATATAAACACATACACACATATTTATGCATTTTTAAAACGGATATACTTTTTATGCCCATTTCTTAGATTAGTAAAATAGTACAACTGCAAAGTTATAACCATAAGATTGGACAGTTTTATATTTTAAAGTAAAACTCACTTTATAATCATGATGACTATAACCACATGGAAGGCGATGAAATACAACTTTGCTACTGGATGAGTAACCAGAGAAAATCCAGTGGCCAGAAGTATTAAATTAAGGAAGTTACACAACAATGATTAATGATCATGTTCAGTCAGGTTGACATAAAACATTGAACAGTTTACCAGAAGATCTTCCCTGTAGTCTTGTTGTTTTTATCAGTAATAACTGATGGTTTAAAGTTTGTGAAATAATTTCAAGATGGCCGTCTCAACACAGAATCCCTGGCAAATATTTAAGGGCAGATTACTGCTAAACCTCCTATAAATTGTAATCTGCTATAAAACATCTTGTGTTACTGATCAAATCTGATTTGTGGGGTAAAAGGTATTATGATGTTAGGCCCCATGACATAAATTATATCATGCCACTGATTGACAACAGTCAGCTCCACAAGAACAACAAAAGTGGATCTGAATATCAAATTCAGGAAGTTATTGTCACGTTTTGTGTCTCCAGCCCTGTCCCCCTGTCCTCTGTATACGTATATGCAGGCCTTGATTCTTGGCTGCCAGCTCAGGGGTTAATATGGTTTCTGTTCTCCCAGCTCAGGTGTTTGCCCTTGTCCTGATTCACTCCCCATAAGAGAGCAATGTGCCCATAGTGCATTGCTCTATCATTTTCACTCTTCCTGAACATTCAGTGTGTGGTGTTCTGAGAGCTGCCTGTTATTTGTTCCAGTCCCTGTTTGTATACTTTTGGTTATACTCATTTGGCCCTGTTTTTCCCTGTCTGTCTGTTATTTCTGTCATATGTTCCTGGTTCATTTCTAGTTTTTTGCTGTGTTTTGGTTTTCTGTTTATGTGTTATACTGATTCCCCGGTTACCAATATTTGGCTTGACTGACTCCCCTCCTGGTTCTGAACAACGGCATCTGTATGATGTTCTCGCTCTGGTTATCTAATCCTGGCTATCCTTATTACCACGGTTTCATATGTTCCTTGTCTGTACCGTTAATAGCGATCCTTGTCATCTGTATTTGTCTAAGACTCTGCACGGCTTCAAGGTAACTTCTTCTATAGCAGAGATCTGGCTATCTCAAAGACCGGCCTATCAGATCAGGGCTTCTGTGGTATTGCCGTGCAGAGGTCTCTATGTAACCCTGTTTAGCTGTGTTAATCTGTTGTCTGTTGTCTGCAGTAGTGTGTCTGCATATTGGGGTTTTTTACCTGAACCAGGGCCTCACCTTGGCGCAAGCCTGGTGCCGCCAGCGTGACAGTTATACGATAATGATTAATGATTATGTTCAGTCAGGATGAAAGACAGCGCTGCACAGTTTACCAGAATACCTGAATACGAGAGAGTATGGCCTTGTTGTATTTAACAGTAATCACTGATAGTTTAAAATTTGTGATGTCATTCCAAGATGGCCACCTCCACACAGAAACCCAAACAGGATTTCAAGGGGAGATTATTAATAACCATACTACAGTTTGTACGATTCTATAAATCTTTTTGCATTATTATTTAAATATGGTTTGTGGATCAAAAGGCTTGAAAATGTTAGTCCCCAAGACATAAAGGATATCGTGCCACTGATTGACAACAGTCAGCTCCACAAGAACAATAAAAGCGGATCCAATATCATTGAAGTTATTCCTGCAATATTTACTCTTGGCAAAGCTGGAGTCTCTCAATGCAATGGCCCCACAGGACTTTGCCAGAGGATCTGTGGAATTCTCTGGAAAGAATTTTATTTTTCCATTAAAAATTTCCATACCCACTATGGCAAACACGTAATATATCACCTACAAAAGAAAAAAATGATGCTAGATTAAAAGCAATTATCACATCAAATTGTTTTTTAACAAATGCTATCAGGGTTATTCAGAGGGCGTGAAAAACAGGAGAATGACTGGAGAATGAAAAATTCTAGGTCAAAATAGCCAAACCAGAAAAATTCTCTCTTTCATCTCACTTTCCAAATTGGCTATTTTGACCTAGAATTTTTCATTCTCCAGTCATTCTCCAGTCATTCTCCTGCTTTTCACCCTCTCTGAATAACCCTGTATATTTTTAAAAAACTGTCTGCATATAACACATAAGAAATGCATCATTTAGTAAAAGGCTGTCATGTCAGAAACATATGAAGCTGCTAATAGCTTTAATTCTTTGGTAAGGGAAACTGTGATCTCACCAATCTTCTGCTAACATATATCCCTTCTCTCGATATTTCACACAATTAAGACCATGTGTTTATCCTGTTTGTACAGCACCTATATCATTGTTTCACAAACAGTCCTCAGGACCAGGGGCGGATCCAGACACAGGTTTCGGGGGGGGGGCATGCTACCAGTTTTGGCCAAGAGCTGGTGTTGGGTTCGCAGTGACAGGCAGAGATACGCCTAATCGCAAGCTGTGCTCGTTACACTCACTCTCCCCAGAACATTGCATAGGATCTGTCCTCATGTGGTTCATGAGCCCTGTGAACCCTTTCCATAGGAGGGGCCCAGGGTACCCCCCTCCCAGCACATACCCCTTGAATCTATGCAGTGTAGGGTAACCCAGGTGGGGCTGCCCAGTACACCCTTTCCATGCTGGCAGAACACACGTGGCACCCCATCTACGCAGCCCTGCGAACCCTCACACATGGATATATTGTCCCCAGCTCACATGGATATATTGCTCCCAGCTCACACATGGATATATTGCCCCCAGCTCACATGGATATATTGCCCCTATTATTGCCCCAGCTCACATGGATATATTGTCCCCAGTATTGCCCCAGCTCACATAGATATTTTGCCCACAGTATTGCCCCCAGTTCACATGGATATATTGCCCCAGTATTGCCCCCAGTATTGCCCCCAGTTCACATGGATATATTGCCCCCACAATTGCCCCAGCTCACATGGATATATTGCCCCCAGTTCCCATGGATATATTGCCCCCAGTATTGCCCCAGCTCACATGGGTATATTGCCCCCAGTTCACATGGATATATTGCCCCCAGTATTGCCCCAGTTCACATGGATATATTGCCCCCAGACAGTTCACATAGATATATTGCCCCCAGCTTTCACCTCCTCTGCCAGACCCCTCCGCTCCAAGTACCCACTGTCCGCTGACTGCTTTTCTCCCTATGAGCGGCCGCCGGCATGCAGCTTGGCCGCCGCTCGCCTGGGAACCACCTGACCAGCGCAGCCGCTTTCTCGCAAGATCCCGGGGTTCACGTGAACTCTGCGATCTCGCGGCTTGTGGATCCCAGGCGAGCGGCCAAGCTGCATGCCGTCAGCCGCTCATAGGGAACAAAGCAGTCAGTGGCCCGTAATATTTTCACAGGGGGGGGGGTACTTGCCCCATTGCCCCCCCTGGATCCGCCCCTGGTCAGGTCCCGTGTGCAGGCCAGGTTTTCCAAATATCTGAAGCACAGCACAGGAGATATAATTTGCTTCTCAGTGATTGCAGGATTCAGTCTGCATTTCCCCAAGGTGATCTGCAAAATCTGGCCTGGCTGAGGGTCCCGAGGACAGTTTTGGGAAAATGGTGAAAATTCATTCCGGAAGGTTAAGAGCCATCTTTTCCCTCTATCTCAGAAGTACAGCACTAACAGAAATACTAACAACACATTGTCTACAGCACATCATCACCTAAACTAAAGAACATTATTGTATTAAATTAATCCAAGATGTAAACCAAAAGCTTACTAGTATAAGCCCACAAAATGTCAGCATGGTAGGCAGGATGTTAATAAGTGTATTCACAATGACTCGGAACCTAGAAGAAAAAACAAGAAGAGATCCCCACTGAACAAAAATTACATTATAATGCTATTTAACATAGATAAAAAAAACTAAGCATATAAAATTCTTCATTCTCCTATAACCTTGACTTTTTTTTGTACTCATTGTTCATTTTTGAAACAAGAAATGTAACAGACCAATTGCTTTGAAATCGTCCTAAGCAAAAGAGCAGTAAAGAAACAAAAAAGACGAGCTCAAACAGAAGTGAGAAAGAGGAAAAAACTCTAGCTTTACAATAAACAGCCATTTGAAATGATCTACTAATTCTCTTCAAGACTAACAGGTCTATTCACTAAAGGTGAAACTCAGGAGAATTGTCAGAAGTGAAAATTATAGGTCAAAATAGTCAAACCAGAAAAAAATTCTCCCATTTATCTCACTTTCCAAATCTGCTATTTGGTCTATATTGTTCTTTCTCCTGCCAATTCTCCTGATATTCACCTTTTAGTGAATAGACCTGTTAGGATGCAGAAAAAAAGAAATCTCGTAATTTGAGTGGTCTGCTACAAAGTGATTCATAGAGACCCGAACTCAAGGTTTTTGTTACAGATCTTACAGGAATGAATGGAAATTAATGAGCATTTCAGGAAACATACCTCCCCACTTATGTTGAGCACATCCTACTGCTGCAAGTGCTGTAAGTGGACGTCATTTTCTATTAGGCAGACAATGACATGGTGCTGCATGTTGTTGCTAATACGTCTAAATATTTCACCAACAATGTTTTGCATCTCATTCCTGATGTTATCCTTAAACTAGGCATCAATAATATGGGGCTTGATACAGTACACTTGTTTCTTCAGAAGTCTGGGCTGGTGAGATCAGAGCCCACTCTGGCCACAGATTTTTGGAAATGACATGGCCCTCAAAGAATTTCTGGATTGTTGCCATTGACTCATGTTATGCATGGCATGTTGAGCCATCTTGATGGAAATAACCCTGTGTCAGTTCCAAGAGTAAGCCCTTTTGTTCTGTGGGAGAGCTATTCCCATGGCTGTGCTGTTGTCGTGGCTATGCTGCCACCTAGTAGCTGCTTCCAGCACCTGCTTTGATGGGTTGTGCTCAGCATAACAGGAGGACAGTTCCTGAAACTCTCATTAATTTTCTTTCGTTCATTTACGGCCTATAACAAAAACTTTGGGTTCAGGTCTTTATGAATAACCCTGTAGAAGAGCATAACTTAATTATTTCCAATATAAAAACAATTGAGAACTAAATAAACACTGGAAGGTGTCATTTTCAATACTAAGGCTAGGGTCAGACTGAGGCAGTGCGAACGCGCGTTTAGGCGCACTTAATCACGGCCGCACTAGCAGCAAATGACGGGCAATGACGGCCAATATACCAAGTGCGGTCGCACGAAAGTCCGGCTGCGCAACGCAAGTGGAAAATGAACGCATTTTTTCGAGAACGTCAAACCGCTAGTACGGTTGTACAGAGTGCGCTGCGTTCGCTAGCGGCGTGTGTGTGTGATTTGGAGATGTCAGACGCTACTAATGTCCGGCCAACATAACGTCCAGATGCACAAAGTGTTTTATTGATGATCCGTACAAAATCACGTACGCAAATGCGCATCGTATGACCGCTCTCGCGTACTCCGTGAAAAAATGCGTCCATTCGTTCGAACGCACTTTTTCACAGACAACGTGAAAATGCGTTCGTCTGACCCTAGCCTTACATACCTTATAAAAATATAAATATTACACCTAAAAATTAGAAAATGCTACAAGAGAGGAGATAACAGATAATATAATAGTGTATATGTTCAAAAAAGGTGTGATTCTAATAAGATAAGTGAAATGTCAAAGAATTTCAAAAATGTTGCTAAATCCACTCTCAGACTTTACCGTTGCACGCTGTCTATGATCCTGATGAGTCGAAGAACCCTTAGAATGAATACTATGTCTAGCACCTGCTGGCTGTTGTACTGGCTGGCTGTAATAGACATAAGCATAACATAAGACATAAGCATCAGCCTGACATTAGACGACTTTACCCTAATATCCATATAGGATTGAAGACATAAAATAATGCTCTAATGCAGTGTCTCTCAACTCCGGTCCTCAGGAGTCAGGACCCACTAACAGGCCAGATTTTGAGGATTACCTTGGGAAATGAAGAATGAATCCTGCAACCACTGAGCAGCAAATCATATCAGCTGTGCTGTGCTTCACATATCTGTCAAACCTGGCCCGTCAGTGGGTCCTGAGGATCGGAGTTGAGAAACACTGCTATAATGGATAGAATTTGATAGATCGTGTGCAATATTTGTGGGTCATGTTGTGATGCTCAGCAAGGGCCGTAATCCTCACATACTATATTAATCGAGCAACAGTGAATCACAGTAAAGGAACACACTTTGAGCAAAAAAAAAATGGTGGGGCGAGTCTGGCCATCATCACCCTTTAAATTATTACCTTAAGAGGTCATGGTGAATAGAATGTCACTTTAAATGTATAACATGAAAAAAGGTTACTGGACCACACTCAGTGACATGCCCCATCTGATGGTCTCAAGAAAAGATTTTGGTCAGAATTAAAATAAGATGTTTAATGAAAAAGAAACATTTTGTTCTCTGAGAAAAATGATTTGTATAATAATGAGTGTGCTGTGAAACAAAGAAAGAACATTCTAAATGTAGTGATACAGAATATCGAGTGAGACTTGCCTGTCTTCAGTCCTGCATTGACACTTGTTGCAATTAGGGCTGCGACGATAATAAAGGTATCAAACCTGCCAAATTAGAGCAAAATATACAATTTGGGCACAATAGCATGTAAAGCAATGAGTATTCTGATTGAATATAACGTTGGAACACTTAAACACAAATGATTTCATTCATCAATTAGAATTTTGCAGTCTTGACAATGACTTTACACTAACAGGTAGCTAAACTTCTCCTTCTGTAACTAAGTTAGACCTTTTATGTCTCTCATTTTCCTGTTTTCTCTGCTTTGAATGGTGAGAGAAAAGCATAGCTAGCACAGAAGAATATTGGGTCAATACAGACCTGCTGGATCCACATTTAGAAAAGGGATCTGTAGTTTCTTTAAACATTTTAATAATTTATTTTACCACTTTTAGCCTAAATGCATGAGCACCATTGAGGTACTAATACAGATCTTTTACAAGTGTTGTGCTTGAGGAAAATAATATGTCAATTTATTTTCAGTTACCTAACATTACATTCTTATAATTTGCTAGAATATCTTTTAATAGGTCAATATATGAGTGATGAAAATGAAACGTACCAATTCCAGAACTGGTTCTTGGCGAAGAATGTTCTTGGATCATAAGTGTACAGTTTGAGAAGGATTTCCACTATGTACAATGCAAGGAACACCCACTCTGCATTAGCGATTAGTGGGCTTTTATCATCCAGAGCAATAAAAATAGCATTCACTAGGATAATGATATCAAAGGCATAAACAAATCCCCTGCGAAAAAAACAGAAACTGTATTAGTAGCATACATGTTTCACTTGGCACCAATATATTTTTCTCCACTCCAAGCTGATGACTTTCCCTATATCGGTTAATGATTTGTTTCCTCTAATGTGCTGCTATCTAGAGTTATTATTCCACAGTTTTGAGACTGATTAATAGTAGGCTTCTTTTTCTGAAGTCCCTGTAAGTCACAAACAAAATGTATGATATAGAATATACTGATGGTGTTCCATGATTCCATCATGACCAGGATTACTAGAAGCCTGTCCTCGGTTCTTTAGAAGCAGCAGCACTTCTTACAGTCTTGGAATTGCACAGTGGAGTAGATAAATGCCATTTCCAGGTTATCTTGTCTTGAGAAAGGTCCACTTCTGGGATGAAAATGTTGGTAAAGTCCACTTGGTGGAATAAATTTACTCTTCTTCAGCTATCATCCTGTTGCGTGCCTATCATTTCTCTACCCTAGTCCCATGTCAGGTAACATTTCCTGGATGTTTTTAGTCCGGCCCTCGGATCAAGATTCCATTAATCTCTATCATGTAGTCACTGTGAAACTTTACCAAAATATTCTTTTATAGCAAACATTGATATAAAAGACTTACTTGTGTCTGACAACTTTATGGATGAAACGACTTAAAGCAGATTTGTAGAGATAAGGTATCCAGGACTCCAGTGGGTGCAGGCGTGCTTTTATCGTGATGACTTTAATGTTTAACAGGTCCGCCAGGCGCAGGAAAGCCTCCTTTCCTAATGGAGACCAAGAAGGCATTCATAATAAAACAGTATATAGAGATTACCCCTGTAATGCTGTCAAACATCACAAAGGTTGGCAAAATAATGATTTCTGAATGTCCTAATTGTACATATAAGAACGTGTACGGGTAGTGTGTGCTTCAATGTAAAACTGCTTTAATTACTTGAATGAAACATCCATAGGTCTATTACACCCACACTGCTTCCTTTCACACGTGGTCTCTGAGGCTGGCTTTCTGACACAGCTGAGTGTTGATCCAGCTTATAGAATGAACTTGAGGTGGTAAAATTTGATACAGATATTTGGACTGGGTTACTAAAAGCAAGATTACCACGGCACATGTCTACCTACCCCTCTTCAGTCCTCTATCTTCTCTATTTTTTTCTCTTTTTTCTCCCCCTCTTCCTATGTCTCTTTTCTCCTCTGATTGTGGTTGAAAAATATGAATGTACTGGAATTGGATGTTTTGATTGGCCTATATTGAGGTGCTATCGGCCAACTTTAGTTCCTAGAAGGATGAACCCCCTAATGAATAGTGCTGTCACTTCTACACCTGATAAAAGGCGTAAGAGATCTTAGTAGAAAAAGCTGGAAAGTGGCCTGGAAATATCTGACATGTTTCATTATGACTCTTGGTTTCTTTGAAAGCACATTTGATGTGTACTGGTGAACACTTAATGCATTAAGAACACCACCGATAACACAATCATGGGGGTATTATAGGCTTTCAAGAACTGCTCTATGATTGTGAGCTTGCTTGAGCAGGGTCCTTCTTATCTTTTGTTTCTGTGTAATAAACTTGTTTTGTTAATCCATGTTTATTTTGTGTTACCCAGACCAGCCCAGAATGTATTGGTGGTATAGAAATAATTGTAACTATAATGTAAAGCTAGAACACTCTATTCTATGTTAATGTTCTCTCTACTTTGCATAACCTAAAGGAGAGAATGTGCCATTGATCATCTAAATTCCGTTTTAGCTTCTCAACACTTAAGGATTGAGAGGATGGGAGAGAATGGAGTGAATCTGTGGTCAAGGCTAATTAAGAATCTCTATTTCAACCTGATTGAATACTTGTGTTACTCTAGTTTGTGTCTCCATAGGTTCTTCTCTTGGTATGCAGCATAAAGCGTGTAACTGCTGTGCATTGGTTCAGATCTATTATACTAACTTCAGATATTGCTCATGCTCACCCACATAGCCCGTATTGTCTTCATTAGAGACCCTCAGAAGCAGTTCCCTGTGAGATTTGCTGATATCGGGGGCCACCAATTTCACAAGACGTTTCCACCTGGCCTCTGGAATGACAAGCTCTGAACCTTCTTTGACCTTTAAGGCATTGAATGCTTCCATCATCTTGCGACGCTTCATATAAGCTAGTTTACGGATTTCATTCTAATCAGAGAGTATAAAATTTTGGTACACATGCTAAAGTAAGCTTGCTCTTGCCATATCTGATCACACCTTATACGTTCTAATAATATTACCTTTAGGTGTTTTCTGTAATTGTTGTACACAACTGCCAGGAAGACAGACATAAAGATGTAGGTGTTGAGTACAATGTAGGCTATGAAGAAAATAGAATACCACCCATTGTAGTCATAAGCAGGCATCCTAAAATAAGATCAAATGTTAATTAGTCATTATCTAGTGCAGTGGTTCCCATCCCAGGTCCTCAAGTAACATTGCAGATTTTAAGGATTACCTTGAGGAAATACAGAATGAATACTGCAATCACGTCACCTGTACTATGCTTCAGATATCTGGCAAACCTGGCCTGATAGGTGAACTTGAGGACAGGGTTGGGAACCAATCTAGAGCAGCAATGGCTAAAAATATCGCAGATGCTCCTGAACAGTTCTCACGATACTCATTTAGCCTAACATAATTTAATAAACTACCTTACGTGGTGCTCTAAATTTTCTGAGCCATAGGGGAACGGTAGCTGACATCTAATGTCAGTAGCAATGCTAAACAGCACAGTTCTTGATGCATTTATGACAAAATGTTATTTCTTTGAAGGTAGCTTGTTCTCCCAAAGAAGAATTTTAAATTGTTTTCAACTTTTGTTTTCTTTTATAAAATAGTGCTATAAAAATGTATAATTAATAGTAAAAGTAAGTAGTGAACACGAAAGCCAACAGAAAATATTGTTATGGGCACTCCCAATGAAAGATTAAAGCTGAAGATAGGATGTGAGGATTGCTGGTTTCTGCTCAGCTTTATCTCTGGTGGATTGCATGATTTCAAACCTTTTTATGGCAAAGTTAGACTTTTGTGTCCTTCTGTTTTCGAATACAATCAAACAGACATACTTACATAACATCTGGACTATTTGCAGTTGTCACCAGTACATAAAGATTAAAGATGCCTTCAAGATAGTTTTCAAAGTAAGGCTCCCCCTCAGCTGTTTTAAGATTTCTGTAATAATACAAAGAAAACATTGTCTTAAAAAACAAATACACAATGCACTAGAGGCAGCAGGACGTTTATAGGAGTAACTGAAATAACCTCTGTATGCCAAATTAAATAAAATCACGTCCATAGGACTTTGCAGAAAGGTGTGCCCATCCTGTAAATTGCTCCTGTTTTTGAAATTTTAGGTTCCGATCTACACTTATTTTTTTTCTTATTTGATGCATTAAATAGAACATGAGAACAGTTTGTGATTATTTACAATAAGTCATAAATATAACATGTGTGTACACCCTAAACCATGGACTGTGACGCCTTTGATCATTTCATTGGGTGATGACAAATATTCATTTAATTTTATGGCAAAATTTGTGAACTATGTGCAATAAAATATTCTGGGCCCTATTCCCTTCATAACACTAAAATGGGGACACTAATGGGTAAAACCCATGCCTGCAGGTTTCCCCTTAGCATCCCCATTTTAGCACCATAATATAGCGTAGGCGATACCGCAGCACCTTGCCCTGGAATGCAGTGATGCACGCGATAGCGCTGCCGTGAGTATCACCTCCTGGAGTGAAATGCGGTGAGGTTAGTGAGGCACTGGCTAGTCTCAGAGCCAGATATACACAGGTTATGTAGGTTCAGGTTCAGTGCTCCCCAGGATCTGGCTGCTCTCAGTGCACCCCAGTAACTGGCTGTTCAGTGCTCACCAGGATCTGGGTGCTCTCAGTGCTCCCCGGGATCTGGCTGCTCTCAGTGCTCCCCAGGATCTGACTGTTCAGTGCTCCCCAGGAACTGGTTGCTCTCAGTGCTCCCAAGGAACTGGCTGTTCAATGCTCCCCAGGATCTGGCTGCTCTCAGTGCTCCTGGGGATCTGGCTGTTTAGTGCTCCCCAGGATCTGGCTGTTCAGTGCTCCCCAGGAACTGGCTGCTCTTTGCTCCCCAGGATCTGGCTGCTCTCAGTGCTCACCAGGAACTATAAGAAGAAGGTAGAGGGTGATCCTACAACGAATTAAAATCACTTAGAGGTGCATGTTAAATGAACAAATAGTATTTGAATCAATTCACGCACATCAAAAAACAAGATCGTTATCACCGTTCCATGGATGCCTGAGACCAGGTCCCAGGCATCCATGGAACGGTGATAACGATCTTGTTCTTTGATGTGCGTGAATTGATTCAAATACTATTTGTTCATTTAACATGCACCTCTAAGTGATTTTAATTCGTTGTAGGTTCACCCTCTATCTTCTTCTTATTGTATACTACTTACGGGTTACCTTCTATCTTCATTAATAAGTTAAGTGATTCAGCGTGTTTTTTTTCTTTGCTCACCAGGAACTGACTGCTCTCAGTGTTCCCCAGGATCTGGCTGCTCTCAGTGCTCCCTAGGATCTGGCTGCTTTCAGTGCTCCCCAGGATCTGGCTGCTTTCAGTGCTCCATGGGATCTGTCTGCTCTCAGTGCTTCCCAGGATCTAGCCGCTCTCAGTGCTCTCCAGGATCTAGCTGCTCTCAGTGCTCACAAGGATCTAGCTGCTCTCAGTGCTCACTAGGATCTGGCTGCTCTCAGTGCTCCCCAGGATCTGGCTGCTCTCAGTGCTCCCCAGGAACTGGCTGCTCCCAGTGCTACCCAGGATCTGGCTGGTCTCAGTGCTCCCCAGGATCTAGCTGCTCTCAGTGCTCACCAGCAACTGGCTGCTCCCAGTGCTCCCCAGGATCTGGCTGCTCTCAGTGCTCACCAGCAACTGGCTGCTCTCAGTGCTTACCAGGAACAGACTGCTCTCAGTGCTCCCCAGGCTCTGGCTGCTCTCAGTGCTCCCCAGGGTCTGGCTGCTCTCAGGGCTCCCCAGGATTTGGCTGCTCTCAGTGTTCCCCAGGTTCTGGCTGCTCTCAGCACTCCCCAGGATCTGTCTGCTCTCAGTGCTCCCCAGGATCTAGCTGCTTTCAGTGCTCACCAGGATCTAGCTGCTCTCGGTGCTTACCAGGAACTGGCTGCTCTCAGTGTTCAGCAGGATCTAGCTGCTCTCAGTGCTCCCCAGGATCTGGCTGATCTCAGTGCTCCCCAGGATCTAGCTGCTCTCAGTGCTCACCAGGAACTGGCTGCTCTCAGTGCTTACCATCAACTGGCTGCTCTCAGTGCTCCCCAGGATCTGGCTGCTCTCAGTGATCCCCAGGAACTGGCTGCTCTCAGTGCTCCCCAGGATCTGTCTGCTCTCAGGCCTACCCAGGATCTGTCTGCTCTCAGTGCTCACCAGGATCTAGCTGCTCTTAGTGCTCACCAGGATCTAGCTGCTCTCAGTGCTTACCAGGAACTGGTTGCTCTCAGAGCTTGGTAGGATCTAGCTGCTCTCAGTGCTCCCCAGGATCCAGCTGTTCTCAGTGCTCCCCAGGATCTGGCTGTTCTCAGTGCTCCCCAGGATCTGGCTGCTCTCAGTGCTCCCCAGGATATGGCTGCTCTCAGTGCTCACCAGGAACTGGCTGCTCTCAGTGCTCATCAGCAACTGGCTGCTCTCAATGCTTACCAGCAACTGGCTGCTCTCAGTGCTTACCAGGAACTGGCTGCCCTTAGTGCTTCCCAGGATCTGGCGCTCTCAGTTCTCTCCAGGATCTGGCTGCTCTCAGTGCTCCCCAGCAGGGGCGTAACTACCAGGGGTACAGAGGGTGCAACCGCACCTGGGCTCTTGAGTCCGGGGGGGCACACACTCGCCTGCCTGGGGGCTTGCCTATAATATATAATTCTTCTTTTAATTTATTTTATACTTCTTTGTGAGCTAACCTTTGGAGCTCTGTGATTTACACTGATACACAATGCACATTACTGTGAGTTTTATTGCTGTGGAGCTCTGTGAGATGCACATAGTGCAAATTACATTAAAAATGTGATGAAATGAAGAGGTCATAGTGAACCTGGAAAAAAATGTGATACTGTCTGTAGTCAACATTGAGGACCAGGAGAGGACCAATGCATGTTAACAGGAGGGGGGGTGTTTTTGCCTAGGGTGGGGGGGCCCAGTCATGGTTCCTGCAGGTTCTTGCTGTGGATTATGTGCCTGCTCAAACACCCCAGCTTGTCCTATGAGTTACATTGCTGTGGATTATGTGCCTGCTCAAACACCTCAGCGTTCACTGTAAATGATATTGCTGTGGATTATGTGCCTGCTCATACACCCCAGTGCTTCCTGTGAGTTATATTGCTGTGGATTCTGTACCTGCTCATACACCCCAGTGCTTCCGTTGAGTTTTATTGCTGTGGAGCTCTGTGATATGCTCATACACACCGCACATTACAGGGAATTTTATTGCTGTGGAGCTCTGTGATATTCTCATACATGCCGCACATTACAGGGAGTTTTATTGCTGTGGAACTCTGTGATATGCTCATACACACCGCACATTACAGGGAGTTTTATTGCTGTGGAGCTCTGTAATGTGCAGTGTGTCAGGATTACCGGGGGGGAGGTGCTTTCAATATGGTGGTGACCTATTTAATGAACTAATTAAAGTAAGTTGAACTAATTAATATAAATGGTGTAGTATCTTTTATATTTCCGGAAAAAAAAAGTAAATATATGGATCTTTTTGGGGGTGGGGGGGGCCCTTCATGGATTCTCGCACCGGGGCCCTCAGGTTTCTAGTTACTCCACTGCTCCCCAGGATGTGTGTCATCCACTCCAGGCACACAGGCCCGCGGCACACCCCCATGACTGATGAGGACAGTCACATGACTGTCTTGCATCAATCAAAGCATGAGAGGCCAGCCTCCCATGGAGGCATTTTTTGAATGGCTTGAGACCAATGGTGCTTTCCCATTGGTCCAAGCCTCTCCGTTGCTCTCAGTACCTCTCTGAGGCACTAAAGAGCGTAGAATCAGGAAGTAGGAAGCCAGACGCATGCTGCAGACTTCTGAATCTCTCTTGGCAGCTGGAGCTTACGCGATTAGGGTAGCGTTCAGCTGCGCAAATTGCGTAGGCTCAGGGCAGAAAAAAAAAGCGGAGCAGAGACAGACGGCGGGGGACCAAGGAGCAGGTGAATTTGTTAACTTTATCATCAGCAGATTTTATTTTAATGGCAGGGGAGCTGAGCCCACTTAATGGCAGGTGAGGCCCTGCCCCTGACGGCATGTCCCTGACCACCTGGAGCCGTCAGCCCTGCGCAATCTTGCTCTCGCGAGATCACTCAGTGCTGCGGAGTAATCACGGAGGGGGGCTCGGATGTAA
This sequence comes from Leptobrachium leishanense, assembly GCA_009667805.1. NCBI lineage: Eukaryota > Metazoa > Chordata > Amphibia > Anura > Megophryidae > Leptobrachium > Leptobrachium leishanense. The sequence goes on from CM019066.1 coordinate 292,129,283, forward strand.
TTGTCCCCAGTCTCACGCTGCTCCCAGAAACAAGTGAGGATCAAGCCAAAGTTCTCCCCACAGGATGAGAGATCAGATTTATTGGGGGGGGGGCTAGGGGGTGCTAAATGATTTAGCAAAAGTGTAATCAGTTAGCACTAGCTTTAGGTTTAGCTAAAAATTTGATTAGCGTGTCCCTGCAGTAATTAGCGCTAGCGCTTTGTAAAACCTTACTTATCCTAATGCTAATTACTGATTGTGTTCCCCATGTTAAGTATAGGATGTGCAAAGTACAGTAAGCTTGCGGAAGCTAGCGCATTGGTGATTGCGCTAAGCAGAATTTTAACAGGTTTAGCGTCAGAAAAATAATATGGATGGCTTGTTTTAAAGTCACTTATCCTAGCATTAACACTTACTTATCCAAACGCTACCGTCAGCGTTCACTAGGGAATAGTGCCACTGTGTATTACCCTCAGTTGAAAGTTAATGAATATCCATAAAAGTAATTTTCAATAAATGTTTTACCTGCTTCCAAAAAGTTTCAGTGCCATCAGTGAAAACATGAGAACGCTGAATATGAAGAGGAGGAAGACATAGAGGATTTCTGGCAATGTGTTTCGGATACTTCTGAATGCCCTGCGGATCTGTAAAGTTTTGACAATACAAAGATAAAAATAAAATTACTTATTGTGGATATCTTCTGTAGGTTCAGAACAGAAAACGTTAGGCCCTATTCCATCTGAGCAGTTAATGAGGAGCGGCAAAAGGAAGAATCCTTTGTAAACTTTTTCCATTTGTGGCTTGCACTGATCGATACCAGCAGCGGCACTGTGGGCCGTCACTCATATTGGTTCCTCGAGTCCATAATGCACCATGTAGTCAAGTGCATCCCTGCCCAAGCTCGCTTGAGTTGGGGTGGCGAAAGAGCCGTTGTAGGGCACTAGTAACTATTGTGTATGATATATGCATACACAAATAATGAGTATAGTATATTTGCACACATTTTTTTGCACATAAACATTCCATATGGGATCACTCAACGCTGGGTGATATAAGACAGGGTCAGCAAACATAGTCTTCCAGATGTTTTCAAATTATATCTCCCATGATGCTCAGGAACTCATTAGATTGGCTGAGCCCAATGGGAAAAGTCATCCAAAATATCTGGAGGGTCAAGATTGCTGACCTTTGGTATAAGAATAGGTGGCCCGGGGCGTGGCTTGGGCTCCATCCGGAATGGCCGCGTGAGTGAGGAGCTCCGCTCAGACCTCTGCACTATACGGCTCTCCTGCACTCTCTGACCGGCGATTGGGAAATCTAACAAGACCCCTGGTGCCCAGAAGCCTCAGGGACCTGATCGGGTGTCAGACACCCCATCTCTGCGCCGTTTTTTGGTGGGGCCTTTGGATCTCCCGGTGGGTCCGCCGGACAAAATAGCGGATGAGGTGAGGACACAGGCAGATCCTGAACCTTCCATGCTCCCCTCATCACACACAGAGGCAGCTACCTCGGTAGACCCAGCGGTTTGGCTCCCTTTGCTCCGCAATTTGCCCACGAAATCAGACTTAAAGGAGGCCAATGCAGAATTACACTCTATCATGGCGGAACTGCAACACGTGCGCCAAGACATTCAGGGCCTTACGCACAGGGTGGACACGCTGGAACAGGGATCTGACTCACTGCGGCTGGCTCAAGAAGTGTCCACATCGGTCCTGCAATTACGCTCTACTCAACTCCGTAATATGGCCCTCCACATGGCGGACTTAGATAACAGGGGCCGCCGCAATAACCTTCGACTGAGGGGCTTACCTGAAACGGAAACATCTGTGGATCAACTGACGGGTATGCTTTCATCAATTTTTAATACTTTGCTGGACAGACCTGAATCCTCAGCCATCGATTTTGTTTGGGCGCATAGAGCCCTCAGGCCAAAAGGGCCCCCGGGGAGCCCGCCACGGGACGTAATATGCTGCCTCTATGATTTTGGCCTCAAAGAAGACATACTACGTAAAGCACATGAGGCTACGCAATTCTCCTATGAAGGGACTGAGCTCCAACTGTACCCAGACCTATCACCGGCGACCCTGGCCTATAGACGTGCCCTGAAACCGCTTACATCGCTTTTACGTGACCAACAGCTTCGCTACCGCTGGAACACTCCAACTGGCCTAGCGGTTCTCTCGGATCAAGGCACTCATATTTTACAATCCCCTAGGATGTGGAGACTCTATCGACGGACCTTCAACTGCCACCTTTACAATTCCCCTGGCCAGAGCCCCTTGCTCTCTACAATCAAGCGGCACGTGGCTCACGTCAGACTCCTCTCCCGCCACGTCCCGGGCGAAATCGTGGTCAGGCTGGGAGACGCACCGGCTCGCAGATGTGACCTGGACACACCTCGCTCCCACTCCATGAATCCACCTGACTTGATTGCTATATCCAGGCTCTGCAGTCGAACCATGCGAGCCCACGTTGGGCTGCCCCTACATACCTGGACAGTCTACTAATAGCAAACTGAAGTTTTCAACCCTCTCTACGATTTGCCACTCAGATATGCTGCTTGTCCCTTTTTAAAATATATCGCTAGATGGCACAGAGCGTCCTGCTGGTTTCTTTACCACCCCACCCTGGGGCTATCCGATACAGATGAGGCTTCCGGAGATTACTCACCGAGGACGGAGGCATCTGTCGATGCTCATTAATGAGTAGAAAATCTCTCGTTGCCCAGCCTTCCCACCATTCTAACTTTGGCAAGATATCGATATTGGATTGGGTGGACTTTTGGTTGTCTCACACAGTTGGACTGACCGCGTTATGGATCCCCCTTTTTTCTTTTTCAGAATTCGGGAGAGGGACTTGTCCCGACCCCAAACCCGGTCAGGTTCGTCTCCAATAATTCAGTAACTGTTGGCCATAGACCTCATGTATATATATGTTTGCCGAAAATGTTTTACTTTACTGTCTTTTTGAGTCGTTGAGCGGCTCCACACAGTTGTGTTTATCACTTTTTCCTTTTAATTATGTGTTGGTCCCGCCTGGGGCTCAGCCGCATACCCCGCCGAGGTTAGTGGCTTTGCAGAGTGCAGTCGTCATCTGGTGTTTTCACTAGTGTCGTTGCTGCACCCGCCACTCATCTCCTCTTTGTGATTGTATATAGTTTTCCCTTGTCTTCCATTGTTTTGTTTCCCTACCCCCCCCCTCAGGATATTGATATGTCGACCGTACACGGCAGGCCACTTACGCCTGCGGATCTGGTCATTGTTTCCATCAATACTAATGGTTTAAATGTCCCTGAAAAACATTCCCACGCCATGAGAGACTTCCGATCCCAGAAGGCCTCAGTTGTGCTTATACAGGAGACACACTTCCAGGAAGGGAAGGCGCCCACTCTGACAAACTTTTATTACCCCTTAGGCTTCTATAGCAATAATACTGAGGCTAGAACTAAGGGGACTGCGATTTTGTTTCACAGACGGGTCCCGTTTCAGCTACTTGATTCTGTGACTGATGCGGGTGGCCGCTTTATTTTTGTTAAGGGCCGGATTTTAGACCAGGTATACACCTTTGCCAACTGCTATGCCCCCAACAGGGCACAACATAAGTTCCTCTCCACTACACTGTGCGCACTGCGGGACTTTGCTGAGGGGCTGGTCGTGCTGGGAGGGGACCTGAATGTACCCTTAGAAGAACCATCTTGGGACACTTCCGCGGGTAACTCATCCATCCCACTACACATCTTGCGCTCATGCCGTCACTCCCTACATGCATCGAGACTTGCAGATTGCTGGCGAACACTACACCCTACGGGCAAAGACTTTTCATTCTATGCACATCCCTCCCAATCCTACTCCAGGATAGAATACTTGTTCATCCCACAATACCACTGTGAAGGAACCGTTCCCTTCCGTCTGTCCTGGCTCACCAGACACCCCTTCGTTGCGGTCAGCCCGGCTACTGGGAGCGCTGTCCTCAGCGCCTCGAGCAGCTTGACCTGCCTGCTTCTGTTCCTCTGCCCTGGAGCCGTTAGGAATCTCCAGAAGGCCGCTCTCTGCCTTCTGAGGGTGATAGTGTATAGTGTAGCGTCGCTGAAATAAAGACACCAGGCGCGGCTGTATGCTTTTAAACAGGATCCTCTCTCTCTGAGCTCTGAGAGTTTTCTGACTTTTAATGAACAACCACCATTTATGCTGAAGTCACAGTCATAATTTGCATACCCATACTAATTACATTATGTCAGTTATTTACAATAAACATTCTTTGCATTCTCTAGCCTTCAACTCACACAACATTTGTATATCCATTGTTCTAACACATCAGATCAAACACACACTATCAGAGATCCCTTGAATCAAACATGCAGCTAGACAATGGAGCCCTGGTGCATAAATTACACAGCAGTAAAGCTTGTTTACTGTATACACAAAAACACATTTACCTACAGGAATATAAGTATTTTTAAAACCAAAGCTATGCCATTTTACACTAAACTAAATTAAACTAAAACCAAACGATCCCGATCTATCCCTTTGCACTCCCCTATGTTCAAGCCGACTGCCCCTAACTGGCGCCTTAATGACTCCCTCTTATCTGATCCGCTTGTGGCTGAGGAAGGACGGCAGGTCCTCACAGACTTTTTTGAGGAGAACGCCACTGGCGAAGTAGCCTCGCCACTAGTGTGGGAGGCGCACAAATGCTTGATCAGAGGCTACTTTATCAGAAAGGGCGCTGAACTGGCTAAACGCCGATCAGCAGCTATGCGTGACCTCCAGCTCCAGATAACCCAGATCTCCTCCGACCACAAGCGAGAGGGTAACCCTGAAACTATGGCACACCTGACTGAACTACACAGATCCTTAACTACACTTATGAACACAACCTATCACTGATCGTACTTACACTCTAAGGCCCTTTTTCATCTACATGGGGACAAAAGTGGGAGGTTACTAGCACGAAAGATAGCCAAAAAATGCTCAGCTACATATATAACTAAATTGCGCGACTCACAGGGCGTAACGCAACGGTTACTAGCAAAACTTCTTCAAATTGCACGAGACTATTATGCTGTGCTCTATGACCTGCAGGGCACTACCTGCCCTCAGGACGTAGCCCGCAAACGCGTAGACATTATGGCCTATCTCACTAAATATTCCCCTAAACGAATCTCATGCCAAATGTCAGAACTTTTAGACCGGCCCTTAACGGCAGAAGAACTGGCTTTGGCACTTGAAACCTCTAAAACCGGAAAAAGCCCTGGCCCCGATGGTCTCCCGGTTCGATACTACAAAATCTACGCTGCAATCCTCTCCCCACGTCTCCTGACAGCTTATAATGACCTGGCAGAGGGGCAACCTCTCCCTACACAGACCCTGTGTGCCAACATAACGATCCTACCGAAAGAGGGTAAAGATACTGACCTTTGCTCCAGCTACAGACCCATTTCTTTATTGAACTGTGACCTGAAGCTGTTCACAAAAATTTTGGCTGAAAGACTTAAACCCTTCCTTCCCGCCCTTGTCAATGCAGACCAGGTAGGGTTTGTGCCTGGCCGGGAGACTCGGGACAACACCATGCGAACACTGCAACTCATGCACCATGCTCGCCGCTCATCTCAGGCGTTGGCGCTCCTGTCCACAGACGTGGAGAAAGCCTTTGACAGGGTGGATTGGGATTTTATATCACTCTCCCTGATACGTATTGGCCTGGGCCCTCATCTTCGTGCTTGGATAGGTGCTCTATACGGAGACGCAACAGCACGCGTCTGTGTGAATGGGGTATTTACGGCCCCATCCCCATCCACAACGGCACACGACAGGGATGTCCACTCTCACCATTACTGTTCGTATTGACCCTAGAACCATTCTTGGAGGCTATACGGTCAAATCCGAATATAACGGGGGTTATGGTGGGTCCTCAATACCACAAGGTGGCTGCGTACGCAGATGACCTCCTGTTTTTTGCCACAAGGCCGGAGGTGACCCTGCCGGAATCATGGCGGCTTTTGAAGAATACGGCAGACTGTCCAACCTTAAAATTAATTTTCTTAAATCTCATATCCTCAACGTCTCGGTCCCTGACCCCAGATCCCAAGCTCTCAAACCGCACTTTGCTTTTACATGGGCTGCCGACAAAATTAAATACCTGGGCATCTGGCTCTCGTCTCACGGTTCCCACCTCTTCCAAGATAACTTCCCTCCACTATTTAAACTCCTGCAACGTGACTTAGCCAACTGGAATTACCCACACATCTCTTGGCTGGGACGTATCGCAGTTACTAAGATGAATGTACAACCCCGACTTTTATACTTGCTACAAACGATACCTATTGATCTTCCTGGGGCGTTCCTTGCTTCCCTTAGGTCTCTAGTGGCCAATTACATTTGGAGGGGTAAACGCCCCAGGCTGAGCTACCAGGTACTCACTAGATCAAGAGCTGCAGGGGGCCTGGCCCTACCCAATTTTAGCCTTTATCATCAGGCCTGTCACTTACAACGGGTGGTTGAGTGGTCACGAGAGGGATCGGTTAAGTTGTGGAGAGCAGTGGAACAAGAATTGGTTGGGAGACCGATGACAGTTCTCCCGTGGCTGACACTGAAAGAAGGCAGGAGACTGGCCAATTCCTCGCCATATGTGGGGGCAACGTATGGGATATGGCGCCGGATAGCGATTAAATCTAACCTCACTACCTTTCCCTCTCCCATGACTCCGGTGATACATAATGAAGATTACCTTCCTGGCCTAGACCCCCATTCGGTTAGACGGCTGATACCCTCCCCCACGCCTCGCAAAATGCACTTTTTCAACGCTTCGGTCCGCCGATCACTGACTGACATAATGCAAGACAGACATGTTTCATTCCTTCACTCATTTCACTACGCTCAGATACGGCACTACCTAGATGGAATACCCCAAAAACATCTACTAGGGCATCCACTATGGACATTTGAGAGACTATGTCACAGCACGGGACCTCTCTCACATGGCCTGTCACTGTTATACTCGCTGCTCAGGGACGCAACCTCTGCTACTTTACCGCCATACATGGGAAAATGGGAATCCATTTTGAACATCACACTCTCGGACGACCAATGGTCCAAGATATGTGAACTAACACATCACTGCTCCACCTCCTCCAAATCGCAGGAAATAGCATACAAAGTCCTTAGCTTTTGGTACCGGACTCCGGACATAATTAATTGCTATGACCCACAGGTTCCTGCGCTTTGCTGGCGATGTAATGATGCACTTGGAGATATGTTACACATCTGGTGGGACTGCCAAATAATCAGACCTTTCTGGGCTAGAATATATGACAAACTTAAAGAATTTACAGACCCCCCTCCAGAGTTTTCACCTGCTGCTCTGCTCCTACATCATAATAATTACTCGATAGCTTCTTACAAACGCACGCTGGCCATCCGGGTCTTGAACACTGCTAAGGCCTTAATACCCCTGTACTGGAAACAGCTCACTCCTCCACCCCTCACACTCTGGTTTTCCCGTATGGAAGAACTCCATTCCATCGAACAACTGGTTTACCAGGCCTCTGACCAACTAACCCTATACTCCGCTATATGGTCGAATTGGGTTCTTAGATCTTCAGCCACCTCATTCAGAGCATTGCTGATCCTTCCCGAATAGAAGAGAGATCCTAGATAGCTTCGTACATAGACAAATGATATGATGTTAACCTGATGCATGTTTTTACCCACATTTGACTTCCCTCCCCCCTGTCTTCCCTTTATTGCAATACGTTCGCATTGTTGCTTCACTTGGGACCTGCGTGTCCCTAACTACTTGATTATCATTTCTGAGAACCTGCGTGTTCATTGACTTCTATGTTTATCTTGAAAATTTAATAAACAGATATTTACAAAAAAAATAAATAGGTGGCCCATGTTGACATTTAAATATTCAGCAAGCCAAAGATAAAATACTAATCCTATTATATAATAATACAGCAAAAAAATAACATAGGCAACACATGGCAAATAGTTGTAATCATATTACCCAATTACATCACAATATGATTTTGTCAGAAATTGATAAAATTATACAAATATTTAAATATACCAAAACCCCTGACATAATATTCTTGATCATCATATACTTTTAGTGAATCCTTAACTGGTTTCTCACCTGGCGACTTTCAGCAAAGTTGACTAAATAAATAGGTCTTAGAACCCTTGACCATCGAATGCTGTGTATGTTAGCAATACTCAAGGCTCCATATATAGTCATATCAATTAAATTCAGCTGTTTGTAACAAAAATAAGAACATTAGTAATTTTTCAGGCCACTATGGCCCGAAACTAACACCTTTGTACCAGTCACATATACTGCTGCTAGTTACTAGCACATACAATAAAAGCTATTTTCAAATACTTGACAATTGCAAAAGGTTGATGCTACAAACAAATAAATAAACAAACAAACCAAATACTGGAAGCGTTTGTCTATTAAGATCTCAAATGAGATTATTCAATAACAGGATTTAGAATCAAAATGGCATGCCCTATTTCATTAAGATAGGCTATTCGACCCTAATGGTACAAGGAAGTGTTTGTTTTAACCACACAGTGAGTCAAAAAACATTTATATTTGTGTTTCTGTCAATACAAATTCAATATAAGGACAGGTTAATTGCATCCCAATGCAACCCATTGATTTGGGAACAGCCTGGCTGTTTGTGAGTTTTTATAGGGTTGCGAAGGTATGATATTTAAGGATTAAATCTTATCATGTGAATTTAAGTTAATTTAACCCTTTCGCTGCTGAGCCATTTCACCTCTGTGTGCTGAGCTCATTTTTACCGTTTTTGCTCATCATGTTTAAACGCGATTTGAAGTCATGTTTTATTATACCACCCAGACAAATTATATATCATTTTTTTTCGGCAGAATCAGAAGATTCATAATATATCATTATTATATGTATACGTCATGTCCTGCCAGAATGCTATAACAAAAAATGTAAAACAAGTGTGAATTTACAATCATCTACAGTGTATAAAATAATTTTTTGCACATTTTATCATTCAAGCCTTTGCGGTTATTTATTCTATGGGGTATGCTTGCTAAAAATATTAGAACTGGGAACCCGTTACTTTTATTTTTCTGAGAAATTACGTGATTTTAGCTAAGACCCCCCCCAAAAAAATCGTAAGTGCAGCATCATTGTTCCCATTGTAGTAGAAATGCGAATAATTGATTAAAAAATAATAATAACAAAAACAAGGTGTTTATCTTTTAAATTATCTTATTTTTTAATTATTATTATTTTTTTCTTTAATTATAACATTGTCATGTTTGGCCTCATTGGAAAGGCCATGCTCTGGCCTTTCCAATGATACCAAACATTAACCCCTAGCTGCCAGAAATCGGGAGATACGGTGGTCATTGGACCCCCCTATCTCCACCATAGTTGTCAGCTAGGGGTTAACTCTTGAACCGACGTCATCGCATCCATGCGTGATGACATCAGTGGGTGGGGAGGGATCCTGGAGGCTTGGCCAACATCCAAGATGTCGGCCACCTCTGGGAGAGGACTGAGATCTGTCGCCGATTAGCGCCAAATTGCGATCCAGCCCCTAAGGGGTTAAAGGCAGGCTGCCTTTTTTCTCTGCCCCTTACCGATGAGGAGATAGAGAGGCACTAAGGACCCCCCTCTCCTCCTAAGGGCTTTCCAGGTGGCCGCTGAATGTGACATCATCATTCGCTGGCGTAATGATGTCACCGCGACTCCCATGATCCCACAGTGAGGGCCGACATCCCAGATGTCAGCCATCACTGTTTGCCACCGGGTTCAGAGCCACAATGCCACTTCGCTGTGGAGATGCCAGGACGCGCTGAGTGCGTCCTCCGCACAGTAGCGGGAATAACATGGACACTCTCAGCATGTCCAGAGCAGTGAAGTGGTTAAACCCTTCACTATCCTGTATATATGCTTGATCTTCAAAAGGTCCTGCATGAGCCCAAGATTGAGTAAACTCAATCCGGTCTTATTTTGGAGCAATGCAAAGGGATTTTGTTTACTGCAAACAAAATTTGTATGCAAATCGGCTCCAGAACAAGCCCCTAAAATTTCACCACATCAAGCAAGACATTGGAAGTTTTGAAATTATTTGAAAAGGTTTGAGATTCATTTTTTCTTCATGGAAGCATGGAGCCCAAGCTGTAATGTTCATGTAATAGTGCTTTTTTTTTGCTATCATGGGAGCATCGTGTCTGTCAAATAGGGTGTACATACAACAGAAATATAGAGCAGAGGCGTTTCTGTATGTTTTTACTGTGGTGCTATTGGAAAGTGATTTTAAATAAAACCACTAAGTCCTGCCAGCAGTTTTATGAAAAATCATTAGGTAGTGAAGGGGTTAATTTAGTTCTCATAAAAGTGAGTAGAAAATGGGATAGGTTGCACACGATCTACATTGTGTATGTTCTTGAAATGAAAATTGGCTAAGAGACAGAGACAAAATAATGACTTTAGAATGATGAGTAAACAAGGCACTTGAGAATAATAAATGACACCACATTAAGCAACGATGCTAAATGAAACGCACTTTATGAACCTCTGAATGATGAGGGCTTTCAGTTGACCCAAACAGAATTTTAATCTGACTATCCGTTTAGTCATGTTGAAATTATGCAAATGTACAATTATTACATTTCAAAAGCAATATACAAAATATAAAGTAACTTACCATGATTGTAACCATTACACATATGTTCTTTGTGTCTTTCCAGAACAAATGGCGAGGGGTAACTCTACAAAAATGTACTAACCGACTAAAAAAAGCCACAAGGCATACCACCTCAACTATTGCAGTCACCTGAAAATGAAAGCAAATTTTGATGGAAAGATTAATGCAATGCAATCAGTAAAAATAATAGCACACTACGATCCGATTCATTATATTTGAAATTGATTTCCATTAATGTAGCTTCTTGTAGATAAAAAGGCAAGTGCGAAACAGAAAACTTTGCATTGCAGCAGCTGGACCTGAAGAACTTGTTATCAACTTAAATTATTCACATTGTTGTTTAAACTTTGTGTGAAAAATATATTAACTTTTGACTAAATCTAAACTCGATACAGTTCTATGCAGAAAGCAAAATTCAATGAAAGTCACTGCATGTAATCGTATCACATGCAGCCCTATTTTATATCTGTTAAGTCATCCAAAAAAAAAATCAGCTATAAACTCTGCCATGTGATATATATATATATATGGCTCGAGGGAGGGTAGTGTTTTTGCTGAACATATTTTGAATTCACTAAATTGTATGTTTCTTGTCTAGTAAAATATCTGTCTGCTCATTTAAAACATACACAGGGTTATCCAAAGAGATTTGAAAAGTCACCGCACGTTCGGTGACTTTTCGTTCTCTTCAATTCGGTTCCTTTTGCCGATCCCATTTCGGTGACCCTGCGGTGTATTCAGCAAGCACCACAGGGTCCCCGAATTGCAGGGAAAAGCTACCGCAAAGCTGACGAAAACTCACCGCAAAACCCACCGAATGCACGCTGAAAACAAGCAAAAACATCTGGATTAACCTGCCGAAAACCACGGAAAAAGCCCGAGCAGGAGCCGATCACACACAGCCGAAGCAGCTGAGACCGCAGACGAGGGAGGTGAATAAATTAGCAAAACCGTTTGTGTGAATCTGTGAAAATGAAACGCTGTTTGCAAAGAAACTACTGAGCGAAAATGTCTGAAATTTACACAGGAGGTCCAGGGAATGATAATAAAAAGAGCTGTTACAGAAAATATAAGTAAACTTAAAAAAAAAATAGGACTTTAAAAAAAATTATTCTGAAAAATGCTTAAAGTATCCTATAAAATCTATAAATAAAGAGACTCTTTACTGCAGAATTTTATAATGAACGGTTTATTAGATATTGAATTAAAACAGGAATATTTTTAACATTGAAGCCTATGGGATTATCCTGAATTAACTTGCCGAATTAAACCACCGAATGGCAGGGCATTTCGGGAACCTTTCTCAGCTGGTTTGTGTTCTCTGAATAGCCGAAGCAGTGCTTTTTAATGGGGATTTCACTGCCCTCGAACAGGCACCGAACAGGCACCGTATGTTCAGGCAATTCGCCAGGATTTGGTGAATTGCCTGCTCTCTGGATAGCCGAATGGCCAGGAAAGGTAACCGAACGCTGATTTTCAGTGTTCAGTTACCTTTCTCAAGCAATTCGGATCTCTTTGGATAACCCTGACAGAAAAAAGGAATGAGCCAGGACTCGTTTGGTAAGCCTGATAAAAGCCCAGTGGGGCTGAAAGGTTGTTGCTGTCGATGGCATTGACTCACTAAATAAAAAGACTTGTTCTTAGACCAAACAAGTGCCAACTCATTCCTCTTTTTCTGCATGTCATTTGACAGCAGTGTGCAACATTCAGTGGATCCTCGTCTAATTTTGTGAATGCTGTTGTCTGTTCTTTTTTCACTTGTAAAACCCTCAGCCTATACTCTATTGTTATTAATTTTATTATTTTAGGACTTCCCTCATTGTTTTTATTCCTATGCTGTTGGCGTGAGTGAACCAGGACTGTCCGATGGAAGATCCTATATAGGAAGATCCTATACAGGGCCGGCCCTTCCATGGAGCAGGGTGGAGCAGCCGCTCCAGGCAGCACTTTGTCAGGGGCAGCATTTTGCTGCTCTTTCAAAGGCTGCCAGCCCAGACACGGCTGCAGCACAGTGTTCCATTGAAAACCAAGCCGCGCCTGCCCCTCCAGCACGTGACTGCCCCTTTCAGCAGGCATGGAGGCCATCAGCTTAAGTTTTACCAGTGATGCAGCCTGGCTGTGGTCTCTCCTGCAGCGCAGTGCGCCTGAGAGACGGAACGCGGTGTTTAGAGCCTGTCACGTGACATGCGTGGCACTGCTCTGATGACGTAGGCAAGTGCGCGCCTTTAAATGAATCCCGGGGAACCATGAGGCTGCTGAGGAGGTAGGCCTGGCTTGATTTCATACAGGAGACTCTGTACCCCGTGTGTATTATGGAGGTTCCCCTCCCGCCCATCCCTCCTCACAGGGACATGTTGCTGCCCCCATAAAGCACTGCCAGCTCCTCTGTCCTGGCTGAGGGAAGGCCTGGACAGACACCCTATCCCAGAGTCCTGAGGGAGCTGCCGATTGAGGGCTGCATGGGGCCCTGATTGAAGACAATCTGCAGCTCCCTTACAGCCCGCACAGCATGATGGGAGCTGTATTTAGTTAATAGCTGGGGATCTGCTTTTCACTGACCTGGCAAGGCCTGGGTGACTTTGCTAAAATAAATCAATCAAATTTTTACCTTTTACCTTTCTAAACTGGGGGGGTGGTTAGTATGGAGCTGCCAGGGTTTGATGGGGGAATTACAGAAATGACTGGGACACCGCATGTTTTAATGACGCTTTATGGCTTTTACCCCCCCCCCCAGTGTTCCCTGAATTATTAAATCATGCTGAAAAAACTAGCATTTCTTTCATATCTTCAGTGAGACGCTTCCTATTTAAAGGAACACCCTGTGAAATATAATCGACAGTAACTCTGTGCCCTCTGGAGTCATTAATCCTCTGCGTCTCCCCGTTACCGGCTGTGTTATGTGTGTGTGTGACTGCATGTGTGTGACTGTGGAAGTTATGTAAGTGTGTATGAGGAAGTGTTTGTGACGGTATGTGGATGTGTGGGACAGTAGGCCGTGATATGTGGCGCTCTGTGATATGATCATACACACCATGTTATTTTGTGGTGGGGGGCAGCAATTTATCCTTCGCTCCAGGCAGCACAGTGGCTTGGGCCGGCCCTGATCCTATATACAGCTTACCAGTTAAGTAATGCAGTGTATGAAATGCTGCATAGCGCACGCTGAGAGCTGCAGCAGGAAGGGGATTGTGGGTCTCCCACCTCAATCTCCTCCCCCTGTGACATCAGATTCTCCCAGATTCTCAAATCCAGAAGAATCCGTAATGCTCGGGGCGCTGTGCATACCAGATTAGGGATGCTCAACCTGTAACTAGATTTAAATTAAAAAACTAGGGCCCTATTCCCTACCTAAAGCTAAAATGGGGATGCTAATGGGGAAAACCTGTGCTTGCAGCTTTCCCCGTAGTGTCCCCATTTTAACGTTAGATTCTGGGGTAGGCGCTACCTTGGCACTTTGCCCCGGAAGGCAGCGCTACCCTCAGTTATACTCACAGTAGCGCTTCTGCACTGCCATGGGTATCACCTACTGGTGTCCACAGAACTCATTGGAGTTCTGTGGACACCAGTAGGTGATACCGATGTCAGGTTTGGAGTCAGGTTCGGGCCCCATGCTCAGCGCAGGATGAGAGGTGAGTATCAGATTTATTGGGGGGGGGTGGTTTAGGGGGTGCTAACTGTTTTCGCAAAAGCGGAATCAGTTAGCACCAACTTTTAGGTGATGCTATATTGTTGGTTTGCGCATCGTTGCGGTAATTAATGCTAGGACTTTGTAATATCTTACTTATCGAAATGCTAATTACTGATTGCACTCCTCGTGTTAATTATAGGATGCGAAAAGTACAGTAAGCTCACACAAGCTAGCGCAATCACCGATGCGCTAACGGTCTTTTCACGGTTTTAGTGCCAGGAACATAATATGTGTTAAAGTCACTTATCCTAGCATTAACGCTTACTCATCTGAAAGCTACAGTTAGCGTTCACTAAGGAATAGAGCTCATAGACTACTATTTATTTTTAATGCACTAGTAGAAGCACCTGCTATTGTTTCCTTTTTTAAAAAAAATTTAAATGGAACTTGAGGTAACTATAAAATGTAAAAGTTACAACATTATAAAATATCTCATTATTTATAATTCATATCAATCCTGTTCTACATGTATACATACATCAAGAGAAATATTCTTATTGTTCCACATATATCTAAATTTTGCATAGTTGAAAAAAGATTATGTGTGTGATGAACATATTTTGTTTCATTGTATAGTTGCTTTGGCTATCTAACTGTATCTTCTTACACAGGTATAACAGGAGATCACACAATAATACAAACACACCATGAGCACAATGAGAGTGAATCCATTTTTTTAATAATAAAATACTATGCCAGTCTCAATGATACCATGGACGTACACAGTCTTGTAATAATTTCATACTAACCAGAATTGGTATCGGGTAGGCAGCAGGTTCTTCGAACAAAGCCAGTGAAAGATCAACCATAATGAAGAAGTAGGTGACTGCTTGCATTGCCCAATGATTGTAAAAATAATAAAGTCTAGAAAACATGGTCAAATCAATATCATAACACAGCTCAAATAAAGCAAAAACAAAAGGATACCAATAAATGCATGCAGTCCGTAGATGGACCATAAGGCTCACCCAAGATGTTATGGGTTTTTTTCAGTTATGTTGCTTTGACCCAAAAAGGGAAGATTATTATGGAAGACTGTTATTATTTAGATTCTGTTTGCATGTATCTTTTGTAATATTCTGTTTGTGAGTGAGAATTCTACTTGTCTTTTAACACATGCATTAATTGGTTTTACGCTACGATTTTTCTTTTCTCATTACATGTATCAATTATTTAAATCAAAACACCATTTGCTGTCTTCTCTTTGCCCTTTTATTGGTAATAACTTTATTGGTTCTTGTGGAATCACTTTTGCATGTTTAAATACATCTTACTGCCAAGCGGCTTATGCTTATCCATACATGTACTCGCAGGTGCACTGACACAAACAGAAGGCATGCAATGAGAACCATTCCCATGCATTTTTGAGTTGTTCGTCGAGGTATTCTTTCATTGGTTCGTGTTTCAGATGAATCAGACGTGTTTCAGACGAATTGGCTAAAAGTCAAATCTCAATTCCTCTGAAAACGAATGACAAATGTCTAATATAGAATGCTAAAAAGGAAAACTGATCAGTTGTAAATAATATAAATATTTTAGAAATAGTTTTAGTAAATCTAGCACACTTTTAAGAAAAAAATGCTTAACAAGAAAACTCCACATTGATTGCTGGAGTTATTGTGCCTATTTACAGTAATACCCCAGTTTGTTGCATATGACAAAGTGGTCTCAATCCTCCTGGTCCAATATCTCTTTCTGCTGATATCTCCGCTCTATTTAATATTATAGCCAATCCGAACACCAGTGAACTATATAACAAGCTATAAAGGCAAGAGAATACTAAGCTGCTTTACCTTAACAGAGCCACGTCAAACTGACAAAATAATTATATTTACATATGTATCATGGTATAGATCAGTGTTTCCCAAACCTGTCCTCAGGACCCTCCGCCTCGCCAGGTTTGCAGGATATCTGAAGCACAGCACAGGTGATATGATTTGCTGCTCAGTGATTGCAGGATTCAGTCTGCATTTCCCCAAGGTGATCTGCAAAATCTGGCCTGGCTGAGGGTCTCGAGGACAGGTTTGGGAAACACTGGTATAGATGATACATATACAGTCTGTTGTATGTCATATAGTCAAGACAGAATAAAGGAAATAGTTTATAGCACACTGCAGTCTGCCTATCAATGCTAGTGTGAGTGTTTTCTTATACATTCTATGGGCCTGATTACAAGGGAGTCATTAAGGTAACGACTCCAGCCATTAGCATAACGGCTCAAGCTGCTATTCCTACGGATCCGCAAGCTTTGCTTGTGGCTCAGATGTTGCATACATTACAAATACAAAGTATCGGAGAAATTAATAGTGTCTCTGCATGAAAACAGCTATCTGCTGGTAGCTAGTGGTTCTTGGCTTGGGTCGTATTCAGAGTCTGGTGTTATGACAACGGTGTTAAATACACTTAAAAATCCGAAAAGTCCCCCTCCACGGAATGGTATGATACACCACCTCATTTAGCTGGAAGTGGCACAACAACGGAAGCAAATAGTTTCCAGTGTCCCTCTGCAACCATGTTCATGTGTACTTGCGTATGGTCAAACTTGACTCCATGGAGCCTTAATGACTGCAGCAGCTGATACCAGCTGCAGGGCCAAATTACAATCTTCACGCAAACGTTTGCGCCGGCGCAAAAAAAACTATTAATGCGAGGGGGAGAACCCTTTGCGCTGACCGTCGTATTACATAGTCAGCGCAACAAACGCACGTAATCGTCTACCGCGGGTGAACCTGCGCGAACCCTGCGCGAACGTACTTTACTGCGCGTGTCCTATACTTAACATTGTGAGCGCAAACGCTAATGTGCGCTGGTATGCAGATGGTATTACAATCTATGCGCAGGATGTAACGCATAGACTTTGCGCGCATAATTTTAGCAACTCCTAAAAGCTGGTGTTAATGGCAAATTCTATCAACCTGGCCGAACCCAAATACACCAGCCCAAAAAAAAACAAAACGCAGCAAAGTATATTTACACATTCTACTCATACCAAACCAATAAAATGGAGAAGTTGTGTGTGCATTTATTATTGCTGCAGCATATATGCTCAGATTGACTTTGACAAGTGCAAAAATTTATCGTGAGATAATTGTGGTTCTTAATTCTGATTGGCAGAATAGCGTGGAAAAAACAGTCCGCTGACTGAAATCTGCGCGCAACGTTACTACGCGCGCATTTGTGCGTGTCCGTTTAACACGCGTTATTGCTCGACGGATGAAAAAATGCACGAGGATTGTAATTCCAGCGGTGATTTACGCGCGTTAACGTTTAATGCTTGGCGCACAAATTCACGCGTTGCGCGTGCGTTTTTGTGTGAAGAATGTAATTTGGCCCGCAGTGTGCTGCATCATTGCCAGAATCCACGAGCAGCTCAAAAACATTCTGACTCCAGCTGCTGATGCACCCGCATAGTTAGAACAGAGCCACAAATGTGTATCCACTGTTTATCCATTTGTGAGCCCCTATTAACTGCTCGGATGGAAACGAGCCCTGAGGCTAGGGACAGATGAGCGCATTTTCTGCGGCCACCGTCAAAATGTACGTCGATGCGTGCGCACGTTTTTTTTTTTTCACGGAATACGCTTAAGTGGTCAGACTACCACAGTCGCACAGTCGCAGGTACTCACCAACGCAATTCTAGGGAAATCCGGCTGTTTGAACGTTATGTAGGCCGCACACTAGCAGCGTCTGACGTCTCCTAATCACGCACACACGCTGCCATGCGGCCGCAGCGCACTCTGTACGTCTGTAGCAGCGGTTTCACGTTCTGAGAAAAATGCGTTCATTTGCCGGTTGCGTGGTGTCGGCGCACTTTTGTACGCACGTACTGCGTATATTGGCCGTCATTGGCCGTTATGTGCTGCTACTGCCGCCGTGATTTAGTGCGCCTGCACGCGCGTTCCGACTGCCCCACTCTGACCCTAGCCTAAATGCTTTACAATGATATTTGAGGCTTTATTGGGTAGCCTGGCGTCCCATTGTATATCACTGGAATTTACAAACACATTAAAATGAAACCTTACCATTTACATTCAGAAATTTGAACTTTGCTTTTACAAAAATCTCCCGAAGAGTGTTATAAATAAAAAATGGTGAATTTGAGCAACAAAGAGTTGTATATTGTATGCTCTTTTACATAGTATCGTGTATGTTCTCGGCAAACGTTTGTGGACTGGAGGCTGACTTATAAATAAAAATATGCACAAACACCTGTCGTGTCTATGATCGCAATGAATACATTATTCTGTGCTTTTTATTAAATTTTGAACACCGTGCCTGCAGACAGGTGATTATTTGTAATAATCCATGCACATACATATCTACTTAAACCACAACCATTTTGCTTGCTTGATTGCCGGGGTGGTGGTTACATAAATAGATTTAATACTTTCATAAATTACCACTGATTCCAAAATTGCAGCTGTAATAATATTGTACATAAGAAGAAAATCTCAGGATATCAGATTTTTTATTTTTTTATGTTTAACCCCTTAAGGGCCGCTGACGTACCCTGTACGTCCTGTCCTCGGGTCTCCCTTAGACCCGCGGACGTACAGGGTACGTCAGCGGCGCCTAATCCCCCTCCCGCCCGATACTCATCTCCCTCGCCGGATCCCACGGCGATCTGGCAGGGAGGAAGCCTGCCCATGTGATTTACATGGGCAGGCGTGGCTGATGACGTCACCACGCTGCGTGGTGACGTCATCAGCAGGCGTCCCCATGCATTTCAATGGAGGGGAGGTGGGGCTCCTTCGGAGCCCTCTATCTCCCCAACCATTGAAGCTAGGGAGATGCTGTTTACACTGCTGGAGAGGGGAGAGCCTCCCCTTTTCAGCGGTGTATGGCATTAACAGTTTCGCCGCCGGATCACGTTGCGGCGCCAATTGGCGCCAAAACGTGATTCAAACCTGGAGGGGGGCTGACATCTTGGATGTCAGCCAAGCCTCCAGGTCCCCCCCCCACCCACTGACAACCTCACCATATGTGTGAGGATGTCAGTGGGCCAGTTAACCCTCTAGCTGCCATGTAGAGATAAGGGGATCCTAAGGATCCCTTTATCTCCCGATCCATGGCAGCTAGATGGTCATATTTGACATCGTTTGAAAGGCCTGATTATGGCCTTTCCAATGATACCAAACATGACCAGGTTTGGTTTTAAAACAAAATTAAAAAAAATAAATTAAATTTAAAAAATAATAGAAAAATTAAATAAAATAAAATAATGTTTTTTTTTAAAAAGTTTTTTTTGTCTGGGGGGAGTTTAATTAAATAGTACCTAGGCTGTCATCTAAAAATGTGATTAAAAAGTGTGTATACGGGTATACACTATACAGTGTGGGCGCTTGTTAATTTAAGTTAATTAAAGTGCTATGTGAATGAATAATCAATTGCAGCCTAAGTATGGTAAAAAGCACATAAAAAACAACCAAAATACGTGCCAAGATTAAGACAAAAGGATAAACAAGACCATACGGCGCATAAAACAGTGAACAGTTGGTTAAATGAACAACTGGTTAATAGAAGTAAAATGTGAAAGGTGTCCTTTAAGGTATAAAAAGTGTCCTTTAAAATGCAAGAAGTGTCCTTTAAAATACCAAACAGAGGAGGTAAAAGAGTACAAAAAAGTTCCAAAAAAATTATTAAGTCAATTTGTGCAAAATAAGTGTTCAAAAAGTGCAATGATTTAATACTCAAAGAGTGTTGTTGATTGAAGACAAATGCAACAATCTTCTCTGTGATGTAGATATCGAATCTTCTCTTTAAAGGTGTCCCTCAGAGAGAAATAAAGGCAATAATAGTGCAGATGGTCATACTGGGATGAAGTAATTTAATAAAATGAATGTATCACTCACATTTATTAGAGCCTAAGAGAAATCCAGGCTCAAGGAAAATAGCTTGCGGCCAAGTATAGGGTGGCACGTCCCTCCTTTCATCTATGGTGGTTACTAGATAAAGCAGAGAAGATCGGGAGACGGCACTCCCATAGCGTAACTCTGTGCAATACAGGTGGAGGATTAAATTAAAATTAGTCACACTCACCAGTTATAGAGCCTCTCAATTCCAGGCTCAAGGAGTATCGCCTTGGGTCCTCTTAAGGTGGGGGCCCAAACCTCTTTGGTGTAGCAGCAGTTGGTCCAGATGTCCAAAAAAAGTGGGGAGATAAGGAAAAGTGGCGAATGCAAAAAATATATAGGTAATGAATTTATTGGAATTAATAAAATCCTGGACAAATTGTACCGAGACGCGTTTCGGCTAAAAGCCTTCCTCAGTCGGTATATTTAGTGTCCATAAAGTGCAAATAAAGTAAAAGTGAAAATGAAAGTGTCCTCTTATATAGTATCATTTCCTGCCACATTCGAGTTGTTAACTCCCTATTTCCTGTTGGCCGATTTCCGTTCGTTCGGATTTACCCAGAGATGCTTTGCGGTCGTTTCGAAATAAAAACGAAAATGAATACAATACATTAGACGATCGCGGAAAATCCGAATCTTTTGGACGATCGCAGCAATTACGAATCTTTAGAACAATAATCTTATAGGAAGAATTTAAAACAAGACTTAAAACCAAATCGTAGCCTATGTAAAATACAGAGATTCGGAAAAACGGACAACATTTCGCATCGGAAGTAAACAAAAAAGTCGACCAATAGAATTCTGCGCATATTCGTAAAAGTTGTTATCATGATCGAAATGCACACATAGCCCTAGCATATTAAAATCAGATGGAATGCAGGTCAAGTATATATATACGATACGAAAAAGAAAAAAAGGAAGAAAGAAAATTTCTTTCTTTGGTTTCACCATGCATGAACTGGACGAGCCCTTTTTACCCAGAAGTGCTTTGCGAAAATTTCTTAGTTTCGTTTTCGTTCGTATCCATAGTCTGGGGTTTTACCCAGAGAGACCTTGCGAATACTTTCTAGTCTCGTTTTCGTTCGTATAGTGAACTTGACTTTTTACCCAAAGTTTGCTCGATTTTTTAGGGCATAATAGTTAATGACAATTCATCTTTCGTATATAAGAAACGAAAAAGACGGGAAAAAGAACGAAAGAAATATATAATTTTCTTTTCGTATATAAGAATAAAAAATGGAAAATGTGTATATGCTAGAAAGCAAGGGTGTATTGTTAGATAGGTATATTCAGATAAAAATAGGGTAGGGAATTTTATCTAATTTTGTCTTATCATGATCATTCTGTATCCACATTTACTATTCTAATATAAAGTAGATTGGATCTACTTTATATTAGAATAGTAAATGTGGATACAGAATGATCATGATAAGACAAAATTAGATAAAATTCCCCTACCCTATTTTTATCTGAATATACCTATCTAACAATACACCCTTGCTTTCTAGCATATACACATTTTCCATTTTTTATTCTTATATACGAAAAGAAAATTTATATATTTCTTTTCGTTCTTTTTCCCGTCTTTTTCGTTTCTTATATACGAAAGATGAATTGTCATTAACTATTATGCCCTAAAAAATCGAGCAAACTTTGGGTAAAAAGTCAAGTTCACTATACGAACGAAAACGAGACTAGAAAGTATTCGCAAGGTCTCTCTGGGTAAAACCCCAGACTATGGATACGAACGAAAACGAAACTAAGAAATTTTTCGCAAAGCACTTCTGGGTAAAAAGGGCTCGTCCAGTTCATGCATGGTGAAACCAAAGAAAGAAATTTTCTTTCTTCCTTTTTTTCTTTTTCGTATCGTATATATATACTTGACCTGCATTCCATCTGATTTTAATATGCTAGGGCTATGTGTGCATTTCGATCATGATAACAACTTTTACGAATATGCGCAGAATTCTATTGGTCGACTTTTTTGTTTACTTCCGATGCGAAATGTTGTCCGTTTTTCCGAATCTCTGTATTTTACATAGGCTACGATTTGGTTTTAAGTCTTGTTTTAAATTCTTCCTATAAGATTATTGTTCTAAAGATTCGTAATTGCTGCGATCGTCCAAAAGATTCGGATTTTCCGCGATCGTCTAATGTATTGTATTCATTTTCGTTTTTATTTCGAAACGACCGCAAAGCATCTCTGGGTAAATCCGAACGAACGGAAATCGGCCAACAGGAAATAGGGAGTTAACAACTCGAATGTGGCAGGAAAATACTATATAAGAGAACACTTTCATTTTCACTTTTACTTTATTTGCACTTTATGGACACTAAATATACCGACTGAGGAAGGCTTTTAGCCGAAACGCGTCTCGGTACAATTTGTCCAGGATTTTATTAATTCCAATAAATTCATTACCTATATATTTTTTGCATTCGCCACTTTTCCTTATCTCCCCACTTTTTTTGGACATCTGGACCAACTGCTGCTACACCAAAGAGGTTTGGGCCCCCACCTTAAGAGGACCCAAGGCGATACTCCTTGAGCCTGGAATTGAGAGGCTCTATAACTGGTGAGTGTGACTAATTTTAATTTAATCCTCCACCTGTATTGCACAGAGTTACGCTATGGGAGTGCCGTCTCCCGATCTTCTCTGCTTTATCTAGTAACCACCATAGATGAAAGGAGGGACGTGCCACCCTATACTTGGCCGCAAGCTATTTTCCTTGAGCCTGGATTTCTCTTAGGCTCTAATAAATGTGAGTGATACATTCATTTTATTAAATTACTTCATCCCAGTATGACCATCTGCACTATTATTGCCTTTATTTCTCTCTGAGGGACACCTTTAAAGAGAAGATTCGATATCTACATCACAGAGAAGATTGTTGCATTTGTCTTCAATCAACAACACTCTTTGAGTATTAAATCATTGCACTTTTTGAACACTTATTTTGCACAAATTGACTTAATAATTTTTTTGGAACTTTTTTGTACTCTTTTACCTCCTCTGTTTGGTATTTTAAAGGACACTTCTTGCATTTTAAAGGACACTTTTTATACCTTAAAGGACACCTTTCACATTTTACTTCTATTAACCAGTTGTTCATTTAACCAACTGTTCACTGTTTTATGCGCCGTATGGTCTTGTTTATCCTTTTGTCATCTAAAAATAATTAGCACAAAATGGTCAGAATGAGCGCAGCGCACATAGGTGAACTGTCTCAGCAGTGAAGGGGTTAAAAAGCAAACGCATGTAAAAATTGGGTATTTCTAGTCTCGGGACAAAATTTTGAACCTATTTAGCTGGGGTCTTTTTAGGTGGTTGTAGATTTTGGGGATTAAATTACGAAAAAGTGTGTTTTTACCATTTTTTCCCTCATATTTCATATTTTTTTTTACAGTAAATTATTCGATATGATGGAAATAATGGTATTTCTAGAAAGTCCATTTAATGGCGGGAAAAAGGGTGTATAATATGTGTGGGTCGAATAAACGAGTAAGAGGAAAATTTGACCTAAACACTAACAGCGCAGAAACGTAAAAACAGCAGCGGTCACTAAAAGACGGATTTGTGTAAAATCGCCCGGTCACTAAGGGGTTAATGGTTTGATTCTAACTACTTTGCATTCTGGGGTTCTCCATGAATAAATTATCTTCACATTCTACTGTAATGTTTCTTCACAGCGTTCCAAAATACTCCAATATAAAGGAAACAAATTAATTTTGACATAAGAAAATTGAAATATTTGGTAATTGTATTTTTTCAACGTGCTTTTAATCAGCCTCTGCAGGAATCCAGAAAGTATTGTCTCACTTTACAAGAGTAATAATATGCTGTTCTGAACTGAGCCCACAAAAAAACCTTAATCCATGAGGAAATAAAACAAAAACAGATTAAAGCATAACAACTTTGCCAAATGAACTGATTAGATCTTTGACAGAGGCGGCTCTAGAGTTAGCGAGGCCTTAGGCAAAGCCCAACTGTGAGGCCCCAATTATAGTGCCAAAATTAACCCCAAAAAAACAGAATGTTGTCTTGATAAACCATTGTATACAGATGTAGGAGTGTATTTACATGAAATATTAGCAGTCAAATGAACGCAAACACGCAGACATTCCATGCAAAGAATATCAGTTGAGGCCCCTGTCTGAGTGAGACCTTAGGCGGCTGTCTATTTTGCCTAATTATAAAGCTGCCTCTGATCATTGATTTCTCCATCCGTGTCAATGTATAATATATGTCCATGAAAGCATGGTGGACCTTTCAATCAGATATATAAGCAAAACAGGACAACGTGCCTCTTTGATGGATTTATGCGTGGGTGAAATGTGACAGTTTTGTAAATATGTGTGTGTGACTGTGATTTAATGTTTTGTGTATGTTCTCAGGGTTCAGCAACCTTGACCCTCCAGATGTTTGGGAGCTACGTCTTCCATGATGCTGTATTAGTCATTAATGTTGCCGAGCCTCATGGGAAATGTAGCTCCAAAACATCTGGAAGGCCAAGGTTGCTGACCCCTGCTCTAAGAGAAGCATTGGATTGCATAATATTCATTAGACCTCGGTATTGTTGTGTAGTGTCAAAGTGTTATTCATGAAGATTTTAAACCCTATTTTGAAAATTCTTTAAATAGAAAAATGAGTGGGATGGCTTATTTTTATTATTAATTTATTTTTTGCCTAGGGTGTCACTCAAAATAATTCCTTCCATTGGTCTCTTGATGTACCCACGCTCCTAGTTACACCCTCTAAAGTCCCATCCTTGAGAGAAGTGGACAATTTTATACCATTCCACCATTAGGGCATTGAACCCCTTAACTGTGATACAACAACCACTCGGGATACTTGGTTCCAGCCAAACAACATGGTGCTCTAGGGTATAACCAGCCGCAGACTTGTGAAAATGAAAGGTCTTTTTATTCCAGCATAAACAAACACCACACTTGCCTTTGAATCACTATTGCAGGTGATTAAACATGTATATTGCCCCAGCTCACACATGGATATTGCCCCAGCCAGCTCTCACATGGATATTGCCCCAGCTCTCACCCGGATATTGCCCCAGCTCTCACCTGGATATTGCCCCAGCTCGCTCATGGATATTGCCCAGTGCAACAGCAACAATTCATGCTTGGCATAATGAACCAGGGGCAGGTTATGATAAAGCAAGAAAACTCACTCTGCCTGCCCTGCTTCTCCCGGGTTCCTGGCTTCAGTGTGTCCCCAGGCCCCAGCCTCCTCTTCAGCAGCCCCTGTACACGTGTGCGGGGACAGGATGATGACGGAGAGCGGAAGGAGGAGTCAAATCCGGAAGCCCTGTGTCCTCACTCATCCTGCACAGCGGCGTCAGCAGCGCTTGGCAAGTTCTGTGCATGTTGTGCCTCCACTGTGCAGGGGGGGGAGCGCACAGTGTGAGGCAGAGCAGTGAGAATGTTCTGTGCTGCTCCTCCCTTCCGGACTCCGCAGCTCATGCAAAGGCTGCTCACGGACACCAGTGTCCAGGAGCGGACACCTTGCCGAGCTGATCCCTGCTGCTGGGAACTATTAGGGGGCGCAAATTTCTTTTGAAATTATGCGCCCCGGGCCACGGCCCCCCCAGCCCCCCCCCACACTACGCCACTGATCCCCGGTCCCTCCTGAAATTGCCTCCGTACTCAGAGAGTGTTACTATTACAATGAAAAATGATTGTTAGACATTGCTGTACTTGTCAGTGGTTTATAAGGACTTCAGCTACAAGCCATGTTTAACATTTCAAAGGAAATGCATGTCTAGAATTTTTTTTTTTTTTTGAGAAAGGATTTTACCAGGAAGGATACATTAAGATTTCTCTCGTTGTCAGGTATGTCCTGGGTGGCAGGTATGTACCGTTGGGTGTCTTGCCCAAAGACACTTACTGGAGAGGTTGCTCGCCGGGATCGAGCCCATGACTCCACAGGCTCTCTCCACGCAGGGCGGTGATGTTACCTCTACTCCACCCAGCCGGGTGACATTTAAACACTTTTATACCTATAGACAAACTAGAATAAATCAATAAAAGTTTTAAAAATGTGTAAATTTTTTTATTTTATTGCTTCAAACTCTGTTATTTCGTCTTTTCCGGTGACGCCCCTCAGCTAGGGGTGTTTCTTCAGCTCATACTTCCTGAATATTCCCTGCGTCCTCCTCGTCCACCACTACTCCACCCACTATTGCACCCATCAAAGTGTAGCGATGGTTTTAATTCCCTGTCGTGGTAGTACTTATTTTTGGCCACCGGAGGGAGACAAGTGCGATGTGAGACACTGAACATTGGGACTACATTTCCTGGCATGCTTTGCGGGCGGACACAGGAAGTGGGTGGGACACAGACGCTTACATCCTGAGCCTCGTGGAGAGAGCTGGCAGAGCGCGCCAGGGAGTGAGAGAAGCAAGACACAGTGCTGCAGAACGTGACAGTGACCAGGCCGGAGTGCAGCTGGGGCCTGACAGAGATAAAGGCCGGGTTATTCAGCCTTACAAGAGGAAGACCCAGTGATTCACCAGAATACCCACGCTGATATCGAGTGAGCTGGAGGACCCCGAGTTAGGAGCACCACAGATCGATCTGACAGGGAGTGCAGGCGGTGAGCTGGACATCTTGCGGCAGCTACAGAAAAGCAAGACAGCGGATCCGGTAGCCCAGAAAATCCCAGTCAAGATCGAGCGGAGAGACGTCCTGGGTCGAGCGGAGCACCAAGTATCTGGCGGATGGGTGAGAGGCCTTCCAGGCCGTTGTGAAAATAGAAAGCACGCTGCTGTTTGTTTCAAAAACCCACAGAGCTCCAACTTGACTAGTCGAAGATACCTCATAAATAATTCACTGGCCAGTTGAATATTGTACCCGGGTACCATCACACACACACACCTACATTCTTGGGACATAACCTGTACGGGACTCACTCCCCAAACACAAAGGGGGTTAAAGAATTATTTTTCTCTTTTCCGCTGCGCGTTTCTCGAATTACGAAGCCTTGTATTTCTTTTCCGCTGCGCATTTCTCGAATTACAAAGCATCGTATTTCTTTTCCGCTGCGCGTTTCCCGCATTACGAAGTACTGTAAATATATATACGTATACCGTGTTATTCATTATATGCCATTTATTCTAGTAAACTATATAATTTATAAAATCCACGACGGTGCTGGAGTATATTTATTCCCTAGTGCGGGGAGACTGACCCGAGGTTCAATTTCAGCGGCTCCTCCGGGAGTGAGCGCTACATGTGGGGGCTCGTCCGGGATCCAGTCTCTGGAAAAACCGCATTTAAAGGGATAAATATGGATCCAGACACTGCTGCCAAATGGTGTGAAGAGCACAGTAGTCAGATAGAATTATGTATAGTTATGGATATTCCTGCAGACACTTGGGCCGAAGATCAGATTCGCCAGGCCGTGGCCGCGCTGACACCAGATAATCAGGGGTTAATCCTGGACATTAAAGCGAACCCAGATACCCCTCACACGTATGTTCTTTTTGAGTGGAGAAAGGGTGTTCCAGTGTGTTTTCAGGGCGCGAGTGTGAAGCTGACCGACGATGTGGAAGTTCGACTGGTCCAGCCAAGTACGCCACGTGGTGATCACGCGAATGTTCCCGATGTTACCCCGACTACAGGGTTCCCTCCTGCTACATTTTTCACCACTATGGGGAAACTGGTGGAAACACTAGCCAAAAACTCTGCTGCGTCTCCAAATTACGGATATCGCAAGTTACGGTTTTATTCTGGTAAGGTCCCTGTGCCAACTGGAGAAGAGGACTTTGTGACTTGGATAGATCAGGCAGTGCAAGCAGTGGAAGAATGGGAAGTTGCTGACACCGTGAAGAGACAAAGGTTGATCGAGAGCTTAAGAGGTCCTGCTTCAGATGTCATTCGAAATCTAAAAAGGGACAAGCCCGGCTGCACAGCTGCGGAGTATCTAGAAGCTTTACAGAAAAATTTCGGGGGAGTGGAGGATTGTGCCGAGCTTATCCACAAGTTCTCTCACACCTATCAAAAGGAAGGAGAAGAATTGTCCACATATGTCTGGCGGCTGGATAAAATCATCCATCAGGTCATTCTTAAAGGAGGCATGGAACCGAGTCATGCAAGCAAAGCTTTGATGGATCAAATTTTCAAAGGAGCACTCCCACTGGATCCCATAATGTTGAAATTTCAGACTAGATACCAGAGCACGAGACTGACCTATTCCAAACTGATCAAAGCTATCCGAGAAGAAGAGGCCTTGATTAAGGCTAAAAAGTTGCAAATGCTTCGCACACAGCTTTCACCGCAGAAGTAGGAACTCTCTGTGTGGCAGACATACAGACTGAAGTGCTGGCTTTAAAAACTCAGATGTTGCAAATGATGGAGTTAATGACGTTGCTGTTGGCTAAGGAATACCAGAACTAAAGGGGTTGCTGTAGCCTCAAACAGGGGGTCTCCAAGTGAACCGCAAGAAGGAAATATGCTCACACTCCCGAGAAAGAAATGTTTTGGCTGCGGGGAAATCGGCCATTTCAGGGCTCAATGCCCACAAGGGAGGGCTGAAAAGAAACCGGTCAAAGAACTCCTAAAAGCTGTGGAGAAACTGTTGTCCGCCCTGCAGGCAGGAAACTCCAGAGTGTCCTGGTAAGGGAGCAAACCAGGTGCCCGAAGGTTGAAACCCGCTCCAAAAATCAAGCCAGGACTAAGAGGGCGAGAAGGCCCAAAGTCTGGCCAATTGCCGAGCCTGCCAGGACTGAAAGAGTCACTCCCTTAGCATCCGGACCTACGTCATGGGGAAGCAATGCACACCCAAAACCTACAAAGGCCAAGAAGAAGGCCAGGGTACAACAAACTGGGTCTAAACTTCCTGTTACTACAACCAAGTTTCCTGACCAGCTGATAGGTCCTTCCCCTATTGTGCCAATCCAAGTGGAGGGAGTCTACACTAAAGCTCTGTTGGACTCAGGGGCTCAAGTGACATTGATTTACAGAGATTTCTATGAGAAACACTTGAAGCACATACCTCTACAGAAATTGAAGGATCTGGAAATCTGGGGTATCGGAACTGAGAAACTCCCCTATGACGGGTATCTACAGGTGAAGTTGGAGATCGGATCCGAAGTCATCGGACAGTCCGGGGGTTGTGATGCATTGGCCATTGTGTGTCCTCGGCCTCCAGGGGCAAACAGGAGTTCCATGATAGTGGGGACGAATACTGATTTGGTGCGACGTCTCCTGACACCTATCATGCTGGAAGAAGGTTCTACTAAAGGAGTACACCCAATGTTACGTTCAATCTATCAGAGAATGGTCGAAGAACAGAAGGCACCTGCTGAAGTGGGGCGCCTGTGGAGATTGGAAGGAACAGATAAGGTTCTGCAAGCAGGAGAAGTAACGAGTTTCCGGGCTTCAGTCAAGTTGAACGGATCGCAACCAGGTCCCTATGTGGTACTGGAAACCGATTTTAATCACGGGAGTGAAGCCGGAGTAGAAGTAATCCCTGAAATAATCTCCACCAAAGCTTTGAAAAGAACACGAGGAAGAGTCTCAGTCAGCGTGTGCAATGTGTCTGATTCTCCAGTAGTCCTTAAAGCACGAATGCCTATCGGGCAAGTAGCGTCCGCTACGCCCCTCTCTACCGATTTAGGAGGGGGAGTGGATAAAGAGATTCCAGATGAAAGATTCTACCCCAAGGACGCTCCCATTTCACCTGAATGGAAAAAACGTCTTCAGTCCCAAGTTCTAAAGTGGAGAGACTTGTTCTCGAAAGATGAGTTTGACGTGGGCCTAGCTAAAAGTACTGAGCACCGCATTCGTTTACAAAAGGACAAGCCGTTTCGTGAAAGGTCAAGACGAATTCCGCTGGGAGACTTGGATGATCTACGAGAACAGCTTAATGAACTGCAAAGAACCAAGGTGATCCAAGAGTCCAGGAGTCCATACGCATCTCCAATAGTAATGGTCCGGAAGAAGAATGGTTCTGTCCGCCTATGCATAGACTATCGCACGCTGAATCGGAGAACCATCCCAGACCAATATGCTACTCCTCGGATAGAAGATGCCTTACAATGTTTGTCTGGAGCAAAATGGTTTAGTGTGCTAGACCTGCGAAGTGGATATCACCAGATACCAATGCATCCTGAAGACAAAGAGAAGACTGCGTTCATCTGCCCACTGGGGTTCTTCGAATTCAACAGAATGCCTCAAGGTCTTACGGGGGCTCCAGCCACGTTCCAGCGGTTAATGGAGAAGACAGTCGGGGACATGAATCTGATCGAAGTATTAGTGTACCTGGATGACATAATTGTGTTTGGGAAGACTCTGGAAGAACATGAGCAACGTTTGGAGAAGGTCTTGAAGAGGCTCCATGAAGAGGGATTGAAACTGTCTCTGGAGAAATGTCAATTCTGTTTACCGTCTGTTACGTATCTGGGACATGTGGTCTCAGCAGAAGGCGTTTCGACAGATCCTCGGAAGTTGGAGGCCGTAGCTTCTTGGCCTAGACCCTGCAACGTCACTGAACTTAGATCTTTCTTGGGGTTCTGTTCCTATTATCGAAGATTTGTAGGAGGATTCGCAAAAATAGCTCAACCACTGAACAAGCTCCTACAGAAGGAAAGCACAGAAGAAGGCCAAAACAGTAATTGAATTTAAGCAAGCATGGGATAGGCATAAGGCTATCCTAAACAAAAGATAAATCCAGGTAAAGTATCCATGTAATTGGGCAGACTAGATGGGCCGAAAGGTTCTTATCTGCCGACATTTTTCTATGTTTCTATGTTTCTAAGGCCACAAGGTCTCCGACCGAATTCCGTCAGCTCCAGGGCCGAGGAAAGCTCGAGAATCCATCCAGGGAGAGTGGACCAGTCAGTGTGAAGGTGCTTTTACGAAGCTG
The DNA here is from genome assembly GCA_009667805.1 of Leptobrachium leishanense. Lineage (NCBI taxonomy): Eukaryota > Metazoa > Chordata > Amphibia > Anura > Megophryidae > Leptobrachium > Leptobrachium leishanense. The sequence goes on from CM019066.1 coordinate 292,160,384, forward strand.
AAAGAGAGTTTAACTCGGGCTCCTGTCTTGGCCTATGCGGATCCTCACAAGCCATACGAGTTACATGTGGATGCCAGCAGAGAAGGTCTAGGAGGAGTCCTGTATCAAGAGTATGGTGGATTGCTGAGGCCTGTAGCGTACATGAGCCGGAGCCTTACGCCTTCCGAAAAGAACTATCCTACCCACAAGTTGGAGTTCCTAGCCTTAAAGTGGGCAGTGGTAGACAAGCTAAAGGACTATCTGTATGGAGCCGAGTTTGTGATAAAGACGGATAACAATCCTCTTACTTACATCCTTACTACTGCGAAACTGGACGCAACGGGACATCGGTGGTTGGCAGCTCTGACAGGGTTTCGGTTCAGCCTGAAGTATCGCCCTGGGGTGAATAATCGAGATGCTGATGCTTTGTCGAGAAGACCCTACACTACAGAATGGACTCAGTTAACTCCAGACGGGGTACAAGCTTTGTGTCAAGGAGCAGAGCGTCGTGTCAAGGGAGGGGTTGAAGCGGAGGCCATAGGAGTCATGGCTGCGGCTGTTCCGGAGTTCTACTGCAACCCTACGCAGTTGAGGGATGAAAGTCTGCCTACCTTTTCAAAACAGGACCTGAAAGCTGATCAGGCTAGAGACCCCTTGATTGCGTTAACCATAAAGGCCCTAACTGCGAACCAGCGGGAAATTCTGCTGACCAATTCCCCAGATGGAGCCAGATTGGTCTACAAAGAGTGGGAACGGTTGAAGATGTTGGATGGGGTGGTCTACCGAAGGGGCCCCTCAACCAATGATGAAGAGACCCAACAGTTGTTCCTTCCCACTAAACATAGGGGTACTGCGATCGCTACATGATGAGCATGGACATTTGGGCGCAGAAAGGACTTTTAAGCTGGTGCGAGACAGGTTCTATTGGCCTTGCATGAGAGCTGAAGTGGAAAGTTACTGCCATTCATGTCTGAAGTGTATTCAAAGGAAGACCCTACCGACCCGAACTGCTCCAATGAGCCATCTGCAAAGTCAGGGACCCATGGATTTGGTGTGCATTGACTTCCTGTGCTTAGAGCCAGATGGAGTCGTCACATAGCTACGCTAGTACATGCATATAACAGTACGGAGAGTGACGCCACTGGATACTCACTGTACCATCTTATGTTCGGAAGAGAAGCTCGACTGCCGGTTTATTTGGCGTTTGGGCTATCTCTGGACCAGACGTCGGTAGCTTCCCATAGAAATTATGTGGATAGACTTCGAAAGAATCTGGCCTCTGCGTTTGAACAGGCCCGTTTGACCTCAGGAAACAGAGAGCAAAGGAACAAATGGAACTATGACTTGAAAGTTCGGATACAGGATCTACAACCCGGTGATAGGGTTTTGTTGAAGAACTTGGGTGCTGCTGCGAGGCACAAGTTGGCGGATAGATGGAGCTCTCAAGTCTACATTGTCTGCAAGCAACTGCTGGGTCTGCCGGTGTATCAAATCCGGCCGGATGGAAAGGCTGGGCCTCTTAAGAACTGGCACCGGAATCATTTGTTACCTTTGAGAGAGGATGTGAGGATACCAGTTGGGGACGAACTTTCTCTGCCGAATCCGCCTGCTCCACGTTTGCCTCCCGTTACTCGGTCTCAGCAGACCCGGGTTGTCGAAGAGAGCGAAAGGGACAGTGAGGAAGAAAGTTTTTGTCTGGACTGGATGCGCCCACCGGAGCCTGAAGAGGTTATCTCGGTTCCTGATCGGTGGGAAAGTAATTTGAGGCCTGAGGCTCCTGAATTTCAGTTAGAAGTCCCCGAGACTATTGAAATCCCTGTAGCTCCTGAAGTCGAATCTTATGACTACAGTTCTATGCCTTCACTGGAAGGATCATACTCCGAAGAGATGTCTGCTCCAGTGCTAGAAAGAAGGACTGAACCAGCGCCTATAGTACTTCCACCTGAAGAGGAACTGATTGAGCCAGAACCAAAACGCTCTGTTCGACCGCCCCAGTGACTCACCTACGACTCACCAGGACATAGCACTGAAGAGGCCGTCACCACAGTGCGAAGGTTGCCCGAAGTGTCTGCTATGTTAGCTGAGGTAGCCCAAAGCATGAGTCAACTTGAGGAAGTGTATCTAACCCATTGCATGCTTGCTGCTGAGCCTGTATATGTTACCTAAAATGTGTTGGAATGTAATGCAACTGTTGTACCTCCTTGGAGAGACCCAAGAGTTCTAGGAGGGGGAGAGTGTAGCGATGGTTTTAATTCCCTGTCGTGGTAGTACTTATTTTTGGCCACCGGAGGGAGACAAGTGCGATGTGAGACACTGAACATTGGGACTACATTTCCCGGCATGCTTTGCGGGCGGACACAGGAAGTGGGTGGGACACAGACGCTTACATCCTGAGCCTCGTGGAGAGAGCTGGCAGAGCGCGCCAGGGAGTGAGAGAAGCAAGACACAGTGCTGCAGAACATGACAGTGACCAGGCCGGAGCGCAGCTGGGGCCTGACAGAGATAAAGACCGGGTTATTCAGCCTTACAAGAGGAAGACCCAGTGATTCACCAGAATACCCACACTGATATCGAGTGAGCTGGAGGACCCCGAGTTAGGAGCACCGCAGATCGATCTGACAGGGAGTGCAGGCGGTGAGCTGGACATCTTGCGGCAGCTACAGAAAAGCAAGACAGCGGATCCGGTAGCCCAGAAAATCCCAGTCAAGATCGAGTGGAGAGACGTCCTGGGTCGAGCGGAGCACCAAGTATCTGGCGGATGGGTGAGAGGCCTTCCAGGCCGTTGTGAAAATAGAAAGCACACTGCTTTTTGTTTCAAAAACCCACATGGCCCCAACTTGACTAGTCGAAGATACCTCATAAATAATTCACTGGCCAGTTGAATATTGTACCCGGGTACCATCACACACACACACCTACACTCCCCAAACACAAAGGGGGTTAAAGATTTATTTTTCTCTTTTCCGCTGCGCGTTTCTCGAATTACGAAGCCTTGTATTTCTTTTCCGCTGCGCGTTTCTCGAATTACGAAGCATCGTATTTCTTTTCCACTGAGCGTTTCCCGCCTTACGAAGTACTGTAAATATATATACGTATACCGTGTTATTCATTATATGCCATTTATTCTAGTAAACTATATAATTTATAAAATCCACGACGGTGCTGGAGTATATTTATTCCCTAGTGCGGGGAGACTGACCCGAGGTTCAATTTCAGCGGCTCCTCCGGGAGTGAGCGCTACAAAAGCTTCACATGAACTACATTTTTTGCTCCCCTTGCTACAAGATGCCCACAGCCCCATACACCCCATTTCTTCACATACTCAACTATTACCCTCACCAAGCGTGTCACCCCTCTCCTCTTCGGTTGCAAGCTCTTGGGCAGGCAGCTCTACTGTTCTGTGTGTTTAACTTGTATGAACATTTGTTATTCTCTCCCATTGTACAGCGCTACAGAACTTGCTAGCACTTTATAAATACCTGTGACTGTATGAAGTAACACAAGCTGTGCAGCTCAGGACCTCACACTGGGGAAACTGAGGAACTGAATATTAGCATCTCTGCAACTGTGAAAGCAAAACGCACTCACACACTCACTCTCTCTCACACACAGACTCACTCACCCACTGACAGGCTCACTTGTGCTCTTTCAAGATTTACATACTCACTGTCTCACTCAAACTCCCTCACACAGTCACTCACTCTCACTCCCTCACACAGTCACTAACTCTCACTCTTTCTTGTGCGCTCTCTTTCTCACTGTACCCTTTCTTGTGCTTTCTCTGCTTTATCTTGCTGTCTTTCTCTCTTTACCGTTTCTTGCTGTGTCTAGGGGCGGATCCAGGGGGAGCAACGGGGCAATTGCCCCCCTTGAAAAATATTGCCCAGTTCTTTTCCCTGCATGAGCACCCGCCGGCATGAAGCTCGGTCGCTCACGTGGGAGCCGCGATCTCGCGAGATCGCGGAGTTCACGAGATGTTGTGAACTTCAGGGATCTTGCGAGACTGCGGCTTGCGCGTGTTTACAGGCGAGCGGCTGAACTTCATGTCGGTAGCTGCTCGTGCAGAGAATAGAACTCTTACTCTCAGAGGGGCCTGGCCTGGGTGCAGAGTCAGGCGGCAGGAGACCGATGGGACCACATGAGCTGGGGGCAATATATATAAAATATGAGCTGGGGCACTATATATCCATGTGAACTGGGTCAATAGATATCCATGTGAGCTGGGGCACTATATATCCATGTGAGCTGGGGAAATATATTTCCATATGTGAGCTGGGGCACTACATATCCATGTGAGCTGGGGCAATATATATATCCATATGTGAGCTGGGGCAATATATAAAATGTGAGCCAGGGCACTATATATCCATGTGAGCTGGGGCAATATATATCCATATGTGAGCTGGGGCACTATATATCCATGTGAGCTGGGGCAATATATATCCATATGTGAGCTGGGGCACTGTATATCCATGTGAGCTGGGGCAATATATATAACATGTGAGCTGGGGCACAATATATCCATGTGAGCTGGGGCAATATATATCCATGTGAGCTGGTGCAATATATATCCACATGAGCTGGGGCAATATATATCTATGTGAGCTGGGGCAATATATATCCATATGAGCTGGGGCAATATATATCCACATTACCTGGGGCAATATATATCCATATGAGCTGGGGCCATATATATCCATGTGTGAGCTGGGGCACTATATATCCATGTGTGTGTTTGCTGGGGCACTATATATCCATGTGTGAGCTGGGGCAATATATATATATATCCACGTGTGAGCTGGACTGGGGCAATATATTACATGTGAGCTGGGGCACTATATAGCCATGTGAGCTGGGGCAATATATAAAATGTGAGCTGGGGCAATATATTACAGGTGAGCTGGGAGGGGGGGTACCCTTGGCCCCTCGTATGGAAAGGGTTCGCAGGGCTCATGAGGACAGACCCTGTGCAAAGTTCTGGGGAGAGTGAGTGTAACGAGCACAGCTTGTGATTAGGCGCGTCTCTGCCTGTCACTGCAAACCCAACACCAGCTCGTAGCCAAAACTGGTAGAATGCCCCCCCCGGAAACCTGCGTCTGGATCCACCCCTGGCTGTGTCTCTGTGCTTTTCTTTGCTGTCCCTCTCCCACTGCTGTCTCTTTTTATCCATGTGTGTGTGGATTTTTTCCTTCCCTGTCTCTGCAGCAGTAGCTGGGGTTGAAAGTAGCCCCGCCCTCCCCTCACCTCACATTGCAGGAGGGTGGAGAAGTAACTCAGAAGCACATGCTCAGTGTGTTTTTTTTTAGCTATCCCCAGGCATAGCCACCGATTGGTTATTAGCTCAAACTGCCTCCTGAAGTGGGCGTGGAATACTCCAAGAAAGAAAAGCAGGGCCTTGGGCAAGACACCTAACGGTACATACTCGCCACACAGGACATACCGTATATACTCGGGTATAAGCCGAGCTTTTTGACTCAGATTTTGAGTCAAAAAAACGCGATTCGGCTTATACCCGAGTCAAGGAGCGCAGCAATGGCAACATGTTGAAGGGGATGCGGCTGCGTGCAGGCGCAGCCGGTCACGTGGTCCGGCTAATCAGGTGGTACTGAGTCTCTGTACCACCTGACTGGCCGGACCGCGTGACCTGCGCACGCACGCAGCCGCATCCCCTTCAACACGGACGGACTCACGCTGTTCAGGACCGGGCAGGCACTCCCGCTGCCCGGCATCTGGGCCCCCTCAACCCCTGCTGGATCCGGAGCTGGGGTAAGTATCCATGTGAGAGCTGGCTGCCGCTGGGGCAATATCCAGGTGAGAGCTGGGGCAAATCTATGAGCTGGGGCAAATCCATGAGCTGGGGCATATCCATGTGTGAGCTGGGGCAAATCCATGTGTGAGCTGGGGCAAATCCATGTGTGAGCTGGGGCAAATCCATGTGTGAGCTGGGGCATATCCATGTGTGAGCTGGGGCAAATCCATGAGCTGGGGCAAATCCATGAGCTGGGGCATATCCATGTGTGAGCTGGGGCAATCCATGTGTGAGCTGGGGCAAATCCATGTGTGAGCTGGGGCAATCCATGTGTGAGCTGGGGCATATCCATGTGTGAGCTGGGGCAAATCCATGAGCTGGGGCAAATCCATGAGCTGGGGCATATCCATGTGTGAGCTGGGGCAAATCCATGTGTGAGCTGGGGCAAATCCATGTGTGAGCTGGGGCATATCCATGTGTGAGCTGGGGCATATCCATGTGTGAGCTGGGGCATATCCATGTGCTGCATTTCCCACTTAGGCTTATACGCGAGTCAATAAGTTTTCACAGGTTGTTTGGGAAAAAGTAGGGGGGTCGGCTTATACACGGGTCGGCTTATACCCGAGTATATACGGTACTTGAAAACGAGAGAAATCTCAATGTATCCTTCCTGGTAAAATACTTTCTCGAAAAAAAAATATGAATAAATATCATATTTACTTGCTTTTTATGCCTGCTGAATGAAACTACTGACTCATTCAAAAGGCATTGCACATTTTTAAAAGCACACTACCAAAACATGCATGTCCCTTTAAGTAAAGATTTTTTTTTTTTTTTTTTTAAATCTTTCTGGTATGGATTTTCAGGAACAACTTTTGAATGTATATTTATTCTTACACTTCGTGTCACTCGTTATATACGATCTTTCAAAATGGCATATAGGTCTATGGAGAAATAATTCAGAGCTTAATACTAGGATTCCTAAAATGTGCATATGTACAATGATTTATTTGTAAAATTCCAAAAGACCTTGGAAATTAACTTTACAGCATTAAAATCAATGCAAAAAATTGAATTCATGTTATTACTGCTTCAAACTATTTTTTTAGATGATTGTTGAAATAGGCTGCTTGTTTAAACCATGTTTTCTCAACATTGTTAAAATGCATTAGCACAATATAACAAGAGAGCCCCTTTTACCAGTTATGATCATTTTGTGGCCCTCACAGGTACTGCAACATTTAGAGCAGGGATCTCAAACTCTGGGCCCCCAGATGGTGTTTTCCCTACAATGGCCAGAATTCTATGAATGCAAACGTTATCCAGAAAACCACAGGCGATAAATAGTTCACAAACATCTGGGGGGGGGGGGCAGAGCTAGAGATGCTTGATATAGAGTAATTCTAACACTTCTTACGCCATCAGAAATTTTAATAACATGTCTCTGCTGAGCTCCCATCATTCGTCATACAAGATTATGGGCCTTATTCCATAGCTGTTGATAAGATAACTACAGGAGATGTTAAAAAATCACTATTCCATTCTTGCCACAAACTCCGCTTGCGTCTCGAATGTAACGATTCCCTGCCCGAGATTACTGTAAATTAATTCTCCTATACTTATTGTAGGAGATGTTAATTTTCACCTCCACATAGAAGCGCAAGCTATTCCAATGTAGAAGCGCTTCCACCCAGGAGACGTTACTTCACTGTGAAATCCCATCTCCTCAAAGCTGGTGTTAAATGATTCTGCATTTGCAACATAACGTAACACACTATGAAAACCCCTCCATAAAGTCTCATGCTCACCTCTCATCCTGCGGAAGAGAGGGCAACGTGATCTGTCGCTTCCTCCCATTGCGAGCAGAGTGAGACGGGGAAGAAATAGTTCCTAGTCTTCCTCTGCGGAGCTGCGCGACCTCACAAGAACTCGCAGCCAGGACAAGCAAGACTCCATGGAGTTCTAGGTACTCCACGAGCTGATACTCACGGTGGCCCGCTGTGCAGGGCAGGGTTACGTTTTTTGTTCCGGGCTAGACACTAATAAATAATGAAGCGCATGCTACGAAAAACGGACGGTAAAATAGAGAAGGTAAGGAAGAATCTGCAGGTGCAGATTTTTCTGTTTCCCATCTCCATTTTACCGACAGCTATGGAATAGGGCCCTATATTCTAAGATAAAGAGAAGGGATACCTGTATATAGCATAGTTGTACATTACCTCACCTGACTGCTTGAGGTGATGTTTCAAAGGGAATGTTTCTATTGTACTGGGCATCATAAACATAGGCAGCCGCCAAGAGGAGATCCTGGTTAAAACAAGAGACATACTGGTAGTTAAAAGAAGATTCAGTCACATCTTTCAGAAGTCCAGGTCGATAAAAATATGTATATTGTGTAATTGTTGAGGAAACTCTCTGTTTATAATATAGCTTTTCCACCACATTGACTGTATAGAGATCAGATGTATCCATTGCAAGGCCAGTTCTATTGCTTGGACAAACCTCAGACAGCATGGGGAAAGTTTGAGGATGTGGAGAGGCAAACAGTAAACATGTGTTCGAGCCTCCCAACCTATCTTTCACTCTGTGGTCTTACATCATGATGCTTCGAAAAGCTGAAAACTGTGATTTCCAGTGCAAACACCTATAGCAAGAACCTGGACACATGTGCCTGGAGACTATCAGGGTAATTCAAAGAGATTCGAAAAATCACCGCAGGTTCGGTGACTTTTCGTTCTCTTCAATTCGGTTCCTTTTGCCGATCCCATTTCGGCGACCCTGCGGTGTATTCAGCAAGCACCACAGGGTCCCCGAATTGCAGGGAAAGGCTGCCGTAAACCTGACGAAAACTAACTGCAAAACCCAGCGAATGCACGCCGAAAACCCGTAAAAACATCTGGATTAACCCGTCAAAGACGCCGGAAAAACCAGAGCAGGAGCCGATCACACGCAGCGAAGCCGCCGGAAAAAGCCGACACGCAGAAGAGACAGTGAATAAATTAGGAAAACAGTTTGCATGAATGATTGAAAAGTGAAAAGCTGTTTGCAAAGAAACTACTGAGCGAAAATGTCTGAAATTTACATATGAGGTCCAATGAATGATAATAAATAGGGCTGTTACAGAAAAAATGAGTAAAATTAAAAAAAAACTTTAAAAAAAAAAACCCAGAAAAATGCTTCAAATATCATAAAAAATCTATAAATAAAGAGACTCTTTCCTGCAGAATTTTATAATGAATGGTTTATTAGTTATTGAATTAAAACGGGAATATTTTTAACATTGAAGCCTATGGGATTCACCTGAATAAACTTGCCGAATTAAACCACCGAATGGCAGGGCATTTCGGGAACCTTTCACTGCTGGTTTGTGTTCTCTGAATAGCCGAAGCAGTGCTTCTCTATGGGGATTTCACTGCCCTCGAACAGGTACCGTATGTGCCGGCAATTCGCCAGGATTTGGCGAATTGCCTGCTCTCTGGATAGCCGAATGGCCAAGAAAGGTAACTGAATGCTGATTTTCAGTGTTCGGTTACCTTTCTCAAGCAATTCGGATCTCTTTGAATTACCCTGAATGTCTGTGAACCAGGAACGTGTTGGTTGTGCCTACACAGAGTTAGCATAGCGACTGAGCATATGCTTGGGCTAAGCCCTGTTATATGATCCAGGACAGTGATTCCCAAACTTGCCCTCCAAACCCACTAACAGGCCAATTTATGGGCTTTAAACCATGTATTATTGTTTTGCAGCAACAAAAGGTACTTAAATATGGAAACTCCTGTTCAAAGGACAGAAGGAGAAAAAGAACGAAAAAATCTCTACAGACAGATCTTACTAAGTGACTTATTTAACCTGCAATAAGTCAGTTAATGTGTCCAGTAAAGTATAAATATTGGGAATCGTCAATCCATGCGCAGAGAAGTAAAAAAACATTGCACATGACTAGGGGCTAAATTACAATCTTCACGCAAAAACCCTTGCGCAAAGCGTGAATTTTTGCGCCAAGCGTTACACTTTTGCGCGCGCAAATCACCGCTGGAATTACAATCCTCGCGCTTCTTTTCATCTGTCGATCAATAACGCGCGTAAACCGGATGCGCCCAAATGCTCGCGCAGTACCGTCACGCACAGAAATCAGTGTGCGCCCTGTTTTTTTCCTCACGATTCAGCCAATCAGAATTAAGAGCCACAATTATCTCACGTTAAGTTTTTGCGCCTGTCAAAGTCAATCTGAGCATATATGCTGCAGCCATAATAAATGCACACACAACTTCTCCATTTTATTGGTTTGGTATGAGTAGAATGTGTAACTATACTTTTGCTGCGGTTTCTTTTTGGGCTGGTGTATTTGGGTTCGGCCAGTTTGATAGAATTTGCCATTAACACCAGCTTTTAGGAGCTAAAATTATGCGCGCAAAGGCTATGTGGTAATTCCTGCGAATAGATTGTAATACCTTCCGTGTACCAGCGCACAAACGCATTTGCGCTCGCAATGTTAAGTATAGGAGGCGCGCAGTACAGTACGCTCGCGCAGGGTTCGCGAAGGTTCACCCGCCGTAGACGATTGCACGCGTTTGTTGTGCTGACTTTGTAATACGGAATTCGGTGCAAAGGGTTTTATCCCTCGTGTTAATGGTTTTTTGCGCCGGCGCAAACGTTTGCGCGAAGATTGTAATTTAGCCCTAGGAGAACAATATGACTTATCATCTTATTATTACATTACTTGGTATTTATTTAGCACCAACATATTCCAGCTTTAATAATTAGGAATATATGACCAAAAGACAGAGAGTAGCGGTCTCTAACCTTAGAACAGTCTAGCAATTACTTACTTTATACAAGTGCTCTGTCAGACAGCCTAAGGCTGTGGGCACACGAGCGTTTTTCAGAGTGGAAGGAACGTTTGAGAGCGTGGACGTTCCTTCCACGCTGACGCCTGTGTGGCCACCTCGCTGAGTGCAGTTAGTGCGCTCAGCGCTACAAAGCTCGATCCTCCTATGGAGGATTGTGCTTTGTAGCCCCTGCAGCGTCCGTCGTAGCTTTTTGACGGGGAGAGCTTTTTGACGTCCAGTGGTACAAATTGCGCGCGCTACCCCATGTGGCCCTCTCCGTCGATCAGTCACAAAGCTGCAACAGACGCAGGGAAGTGCAGTCACACGGACACACTCAGTACGCTTGTGTGACCTCAACCTAAAAGTTTACAATCTAAACAGCATAAAAGTAGAAGATGGACTTAGTGGGCAGTGCAAGAATTACAGTGCAGAGTGGGTGAGTTTGATCATATCTGAACATATCCATCCTCATTAGATGACAGGGGTTGCAGTTTCTATGTGTATCAGATGAGTGGAACGGAAATAATAAAACTTCATTACATTGGTTACAATTTTAACATGTGTCTATTAAAAAACAAACACTTCCTACAATTTCAGCGGAAAGAAACCCGCCCTGAGTTCCACTCGGCATATCGTAGAACGAAGACAACTATTTGCAGCTATTAAAGATAACTCTCTGAGACCGCAGAGTGCTCTTTCCCACCCTGCAGGTCATGGGACTAGGAAGTAGGGTGGAGGTAGGGGGCAGATACCCTTGCCTAGTTACCATCTCAGACATGCACAATAGTGTGTCCCTGGGATTGATATTTAGTAGTAAAAAGCGGGTAAGAACGATAAACTACAGTAATAAAGTGAGCTTGCTATGTGAAGTAGTTTCATTATATTGAGCTATCTCCCTTTCTGTGATATTTTTGTTTGTTTCCTACAAGTGATGCTGCAGAACATTGTACAGCAATGCTAGTAATATAATCTGCAGGCTTCCCGAGCAGGGTCCTCCCTCCTACTGTTCGGCGTGTGTAACGTGTATGTATATTCGTCATTCTGTCTCTCCCATTGTACAGCACTAAGGAATTTGTTGGCGCTTTATTAATGCTTGTAACTGCAACTGTAACTCTATGCCGTGGATATCAAACCCCAGATGTTTCGGAACTACGACTCCCATGATTCTATTACCGCCTATTGCATTCAAAGAATTCCTGGAATTGTAGGCTATAAACATCTGATCTGGACAGGGGAAGGGTGGGGTGGGGGGGTCAGAGTTTGAGATCCCTGTTCTATGCAATCAGTCCAGTGAAGTGACTTACTAAAACTGTACCATCAGTTAATGAGTCAATGTGCCTTTTAGAGAAGGAAATAACAGAAGGATTCCTCACTTTCAGCAACGAGAAACTGACCACAAATTCCAATCTGTACCAGATGTATCCTAAGGACATGAAAACCGCTATGCTATTAAGGATAACAGTGAATTTCACAGTACTATAAACCTCCAGTCCAAACCATATGAGTCCCTTCCCCTCCCTGCAGGATATCTCACAGCACTAGCAAAACCAGTTTCCCTGAACATCTCTTACTAGCCCACACAATTTATTCCTAGCCCATTCTAAATTAGTTTTTCCAACCTCGTCAGGGTGTTCCTGGTCACTGGAGGAGATCTCTGGAACTCTGGCATTTTCAGTAGTGTTCTGATCACTATTACTCTTTGCTTCTGACATTCTCCTTTTAGATCGGGATGTTCGGAAAGTCGGGGGTCTTAACTTTCTTAAAAGCCCATCAACTTATTTCAGCAGAATAGCAATGCAGGATAGTTCCTCTTTAGTGTCCTAAAGAATCTTCCCTCCTGCAGTTGGAGGCAAACTTTGGAAGGGGTCATGTGATGGAAAGGAAACAGCTCAGCAAGAATTGGGGGAAAAGCTCAGGTTTCAGCTTCCATACAAATGTACTGAGTTTTAATGCTGCAAGATGCTATTTTGTTCAAATCGCAGAGTGTAATTCATTACTTTGACACAAATTTCAGCTAAACTGGGAATTGAGGGAAAAATAGCTAAGTTTGCACCAAAATCACAGAAATGTAAAACAGATTAATTGTAGCAAGGGATTTTAAAGTTTCAATGTATTTTTTTTCAACTCCTGACGATGTAATACTATACCTTTTATTCAGATTTGATGTCACTCTCTTTAGTTTGTTTTATGCCGTCACACTGTACTATTATGTTTATTTATTTTTTACTACAGTAAACCAACATAAACTACGTACAAGCAATCTCAAAAATTCGGATTTAAATTAAAAAAGAAAGAACGAAATAAATATTTAAAAATAATTATCAAATATGACCAGTAGATTAATTTCAGATTTTTAAATTCTGATTTGATTGTAACCTGAATATGGATATGTGTATCCATATTGCGAGGATTGTAAAGAATATCTGAATTTAGACTAAAATTGATATTCGAGTAAGTTTAGAGTTTGGTGTTATGCCTTGAATTGAGGAGAGGCTTATAGGGACACTAAAGGGTTCCAATAAGCGACGAACTTGCCACTGAAGGCTAAGTAATGGTGATTTTCATCGTAAGGTGCAATTTCATGGCATTTCGTCTATTCACTAAACTGTCAATTCGCCAAATCTTGGGTAAATGACAGCGACATACGGTGCAGATCGCCTCCATTCGGAGGCAGAGAATTTGTCCCATAGAGAAGTAATGGTTAATCGATTCAGAGAACGCTGAACTGCACCAAAATGTCAGTGAAATGCCCTGATTTTTGGTGGCTCAGTTAAACAGGCAAATCTCATGGCATTCATTGTAAAAAAAAAATAGTGTTTTTATTTCATTTTTAGCAAACCGTCTTTTTATTCATATATTTTTTGGATCACCTTTATGTATTTTTTTATATTTTTTACACAAAATGTTTGATTCCCAATTTTTTTTTACAGTGTTTTTTTTATTTCTTTTCCATTTCTTTTCCTTATATTCACTATTTCTTTTCCTTGTTTTTCTGCTTTTTCGATGCCGATTTGTGAGGGCAATGGGACTTTCAAAGATGGCGCGGATGGTTGAAAGGAACGCATTACCGGTTCCCTTCATGGAACGCAGCAAGGATTACGGAAGCAAACACACAGAGATTGAAGAAGGATGCGGACAGAAGGAGGTGCCGATTGAAAACAGATGAGTCTGCTGCCTTGGATGCGGTTGATTGGTTAATTGGATAGTTACAAGTGTGTTAAGGATGCTATATTTGTTTATTTGTATGTATATCACCCTGATGTAGTGAGCTAAGGCTTACGAAACACGTTGGTTGTGCTTCCATTATTTTAATCATAAATACCTTGAAAAAACTTTTAAGTTTGGGTATTTCTCTTCCGAGCCTTTATGCTTTCACTTGCTACCTGCGGCTGCTGTATACAACAGGAGTTCCCACTGATGACTAAGGCTGATACCATCTGTTCCATTGATGAGCCAGGCTCAACCTCGCTGCTGCCTGGTGGGGATCTCCTTTATTGATGTGCCTGAAAAATCCAGCGGTCTGTGAGTGCGGACCTAGAATTTTTCATTCTCCAGTCATTCTCCTGCTTTTCACGCTCTCTGAATAACCCTGACAGTGTAACTCTACAGTTAATTTGTTTTCTTTATAGACTTCATCAGGGAAGGGAGTATATTTAAAAGGAAACAAAGTAGCAAAACAAGAGGACATAGTCTTAGATTAGAGGGGCAAAGGTTTAAAAGTAACATCAGGAAGCATTATTTTACTGAGAGGGTGGTGGATACATGGAACAGCCTTCCAGTTGAAGTGGTAGAGGCCAAAACAGTAATTGAATTTAAGCAAGCATGGGATAGGCAATGGGCATAAGGCTATCCTAAAAAAAGGATAAATCCAGGTAAAGTATCCATGTAATTGGGCAGACTAGATGGGCCGAAAAGGTTCTTATCTGCCGACATTTTTCTATGTGTCTATATTATATTGTTTTTTTAATTCTGTAGCAGATTTTTTAAATTATTTTTATAGGACTTTTTTTATTATTTAGGTACATTTTTGATGCCTTTTTATTAGTTTAAACACCTACTACAAGAATAGCAGAGTTCTGTTTTTTTTCTGCAGTTTTGCATTCTTCAGTTGGTGTTCGACAATTCCGTATTCGCCGCACTACAGGGACCCTGCGGTGAATAGTGAATTCACCATAGGGACAGTGAAATGGATTCGCCAAAGGGCACCAAAGTGCGTCGAACAAAAACGCACCGAAACGACACTGAAATTTCGGTGCTTTCTGAATAACCCCTTCTGTGTGTAAATATAACTATTAGTCCATGCTAGGCCCTGTCCTGCTTTTGATGGGAAAGATTTATACCTTAAAAAACTCGCCCTGGCCTTCAGTAGAGATCTGCTCCTCATTTGGTTATGTCTGATGACTTGGAGCATGACTACTTTAGATAAGACCTTGGTGCTTTGGTGTCAGGATACAGGTTCCGGGGCAGCAACGTCAAGCCAATATGCAATGAATGGGATCTTACAAGGCAGATAGATTTATATAAACAGATTTATTGAGAGCATGAAAGGAATGACTAAAGGCTATAACAATATAGGAAGGGTATGCAACATAAGGAGAATGCTGAGTAAAGGATATCAATGGGTAACTGAAGTTATAGATAAATAATAGGCAGGAATGGTAGACTAGAACTAAAGATAAAATAGCTCTATAAGAATGAAGCAAACGCAGATAATGAACAGGGAGAAATATATATTATTTATGCAGATTGCAGGTATAGGCAGAATATAGGGAGAGACCTAGTTAGGATAATGGATATTGGAGGAAGTTCTTAAGAAAAATAGGAAACAAGAGCAGAGAATTAGTTGTAGGCTGAGAGTCCTGGGGAATGCAGAGGGTTCTGTATCTGTAGAGGGGTCCTGGGTACGTAGAACAGCGGGTTTGAGGATTCTGCAGGATAGTGGGTTAAGGATTCTGAGGAGTCGACAACAGGAGATCTTTAAACGGGTCTGCAGCAGAAGGTCTTTAACAGGAACTGCGGTAGAAGGTCTTTAACAGGAACTGCGGTAGAAGGTCTTTAACAGGAACTGCGGTAGAAGGTCTTTAACAGGAACTGCGGTAGAAGGTCTTTAACAGGAACTGCGGTAGAAGGTCTTTAACAGGAACTGCGGTAGAAGGTCTTTAACAGGAACTGCGGTAGAAGGTCTTTAACAGGAACTGCGGTAGAAGTCTTTAACAGGAACTGCGGTAGAAGGTCTTTAACAGGAACTGCGGTAGAAGGTCTTTAACAGGAACTGCGGTAGAAGGTCTTTAACAGGAACTGCGGTAGAAGGTCTTTAACAGGAACTGCGTTAGAAGGTCTTTAACAGGAACTGCGGTAGAAGGTCTTTAACAGGAACTGCGGTAGAAGGTCTTTAACAGGAACTGTGGTAGAAGGTCTTTAACAGGATCAGGAACTGTGGCAGAAGGTCCTTACCAGGAACTGTGGCAGAAGGTCTTTACCAGGAACTGTGGCAGAAGGTCTTTACCAGGAACTGTGGCAGAAGGTCCTTACCAGGAACTGTGGCAGAAGGTCCTTACCAGGAACTGTGGCAGAAGGTCTTTACCAGGAACTGTGGCAGAAGGTCTTTACCGGGAACTGTGGCAGAAGGTCTTTACCGGGAACTGTGGCAGAAGGTCTTTACCGGGAACTGTGGCAGAAGGTCCTTACCGGGAACTGTGGCAGAAGGTCTTTACCAGGAACTGTGGCAGAAGGTCTTTACCAGGAACTGTGGCAGAAGGTCCTTACCGGGAACTGTGGTAGAAACTGGTGTTCAGGTGATCTGGACAAGACTGATTTAGCTCCTTCCAGCTTGGAGATTCCAAGGCAATGAAAAAGCATTGAGCTTCAGGTGTGGCTGGGTTTTAAGCATGGAACATTCAGCTAGATTAGACAACACCTGTGCGCTGTATGGTGGAGGTGAGTCTTGGTAATTACTCCTGAAGCTTACTATGAGCCAGCACTAGGTTTTTTTATTACGCCGGCGGCGACGCTCCTTACATTTGGAGGTTCTAGCTGTGATGATAGTTTACATTGCTACTCGTATCCCCTTAAGCTTTGTGTGCTGCTTTGAAAAGATTGGGTAGGGGGAGGAGGAGAGAGGATAGGAGAAATGTGTCTAGTGCTTTAGTACTAATCTGTTTTATATGACTATATATATATCTGTCTATATATGCCTGTCTGTCTACATGTGTATTTCTAATCAACCTCCCCTTAAATTGAGCAAGCCCTTTTTTCATAGAATCTTTACATTAACCTTTTAATGCACAGAGGGAAGGGCAGTCCTTCATGCATGATTCCCCAGAGGTTTCCTCACAGGGGTTTTTCTCTCCTGCCATCTGAAGGGTGACTCTCCGTGAGTCCAGAGGTCACGAATTGAACTCGCTGAATGAGAGAATAACACCTTTTAATTAGGAGATTGGTGGGGACAGGGATATTGGATTGGAATTATTTGAGGGACACTGGGGGATGAAAAAAGACTTACAAGATTGGAGAGGAATGGAGAGAATCAGAAAGCCAGAAGAATAAAATGAATTTGGTTGTTTTCGTTGTGCTAAATGAACATTAGCTTAAATTGCATTCATTTAAATATATATTTGTAAAAATACCTTTTAACCACACAGAGTTCCTGCGGGCTAAATCACTACAAGTTTACATTTAGCCAGAGCTAAGTATCCCATGCTTATATTCTGTTCTGTGTCCCCAGGAGCACCTTGTATGATACTTCCAAAATGGAAATGAGAATCTCAAATGCAAACATTTGATGAATTCAAAAGAAAATGGAACTGTCCATTAATGTGTTACGCATACAACCTGTGTTCTTTAATCTATTCAAATAAGAAAACACCGCCGAAAAGGGAGGACATACTCCTCTCATCCTGACCACCTAAATAAGCAAAGGTGGTCAGGGTGCACTAAATCTCCATTTAATGGTTTATTTTAAAATAATGAAATACTGAATCAAAAAAATTATCTGTGCACACACTCTGACCTATGGGTCTGTGAAACTAAATCCAGACAGGGTTTTTGTCCTATAACTTCTCTAACGAAGTGTGCACACATCTCCATTCCTCTGCCTTCATGAGAGGATGGAAATGAGTGCAGGTGCAGTGGCTGGACTGTGTTCATCTCAGCCTGATTTCTCACATACAGATAAGCTGTGGATAAACAGACTGAGTTTCTGCCTCCTCTGGGCACCTGCCAGAAAGGATGTTGCTGAACCACTGAAACCAAGACTATACTGCTTTTTCTGCATAATCCCTGTATGGCACATATTTTGGTTGTTTTATTTGTGCTTTTACCTTTGTTGTTATTTCCATTTTAGGCAGCATCACATCTACTCGTTTATTTATTTTCTGCATGTTTGCATTGCTTTTTGATTATACCACTTAATTTAATAGGAATTTACAATTATCGCACATGCACTATTGCACCCCCTTTTTATATATACTGCAGGTCAGTCTGTATTAAGCACTGCACCCCATGCGATAACTTGCCCTGCTTCTATCATTCACTTTTATCTATTTATTTTACACTGCTCTACCCGGCAACGTCAGGCACAGAAGCCCTGGGCTATCACTGCTACAGTATGAATCCAGCAAGCATGGCCCCTAGAATGAGTGTGTGAGCCCCAGGAGAGCAAGTACTGCATGCCATTCACCTGTCTAAAAGGATGTCTTCTAGTATTTATATCACAGGGCCTCTTTTAGCCTGTTATGGACTTATTTCAAGCCAATGGCATGGAGCTCCAGTTCCCCCTATGTTAATCCGGCCCTGGGCTCAAGCATTCAGAAGTATACAATTGCATAGATGCTCTCTGGTATACACTCACAGGTATAAATTCACACAGACGGTTAGAGGTGTATTCAGACACACAAATTCCTTTTCCACCCCCCCCCCATATCCCCCAAACACAAAAATTGCTCATTCCACAATGATACACTAACTAAAACGTCTTTCAGCCCCCCTACTGATCTGTGCCCCTTGCACCATTCCCATATTCACACCAGCTCCTTCCTAAACTCAAATTGACACCTTCCAGCAAACACCATATCCCAAACGAGCACCACCCCATCAACTCCCCATACCCTAGATCAGCCCCTTCCACAACCACCATATACCCGGTATATGTACTAACAGGTAAGGCCATGTGATGTAAAGTTAAGGGAGGGGGTTTGAAACCTGAACACATGAAAACCGAACAGTTGGCAACCCTAACACAGTGATACATAAATATTTTCTAACTAAACATTCATGAGAAAAACAGAGTACAGGAAAGATAGCAGCAACATAAAATGTATTTATTTATTTATAAAGGATACATTGAGATTTCTCTCGTTTTCAAGGTATGTCCTGGGTTCAAGAACATTAAATTGTTACAGAAATACAAAGTAATAAAATACTAAATATAAAAAAAAGCACAAATATACAGATTAACAGAAAATAAATATAGTCACTATGTTACATGTTTACAGGTGCATTCTGTATTGAGGTATGTTAATAGAGATCTCTTAAGGGACTTAAGACTGGTGGAAGATTTGATGGTGTCTGGGAGGTTATTCCATAACTGCGGTGCTCTGTAGGAAAATGAGGACCAAGCAGGGATCAAGTCCTAAAAAAAGAAGTGTGGGAACTCGCCAGGATTTCTAACTCCCAATAAGCAATTATCACCTCGCACGTAACACAAACACACTCAGATCTGCTATATTTATGTATATATTTCAATAAGAAAGCAGACAGTACAAGAAAAGCATATGCCGGCTATTGAATACGGAGATGTAGTGTATGCAGCCGCCCCGCAAACACATCTCCAGAAACTTACTACATTGTATAACTCATTCTGTCGCTTTGTGCTACAATGTAACTACACGACCCACCATTGTGACATGTTAAAAGAGCTAAACTGACCATCGCTTTAATCCAGATGCACCCTTCACCTTTCCAACCTGATGTTTAAGAGGTTTTCTGGGAAGCTGCCACCCTACCTGAATAGACTGGTTCCCTCAGCAGTTCCCTCATCCTATAACCTCCGATCCAGGACCTGCACCTTACTTGCAATACCACAATACAAAAAGAAAGTGTCTCGGTCCTCATTTTCCTACAGAGCACCACAATTATGGAATAACCTCCCAGACACCATCAAATCTTTCCCCAGTCTAAAGTAACTTGAGATCTCTATTAACATACCTCAATACGGAATGCACCTGTAAACATGTAACATAATGACTATATTTCCTACATATTTATTTTCTGTTAATCTGTATATTTGTGTTGTTTTTTTAATATCTTGCATTTTATTACTTTGTATTTCTGTACCTACTGTACCTGCCTGTGTGTGTATATATCCATAATATGCCTGCCTAACCGTTTGTTACTTGTATTTCTGTACCTACTTTAACAATTCAATTTCTTAAACCTAGGAAATACTTGAAAACGAGAGAAATCTCAATGTTTCCTTCCTGGTAAAATACTTTATACATAAATAAATATGTGGAATATAGCAAAAATATATGATAAATCTTATATTTATTGTGACTTAATAGAGAAATATATGATTGAACACCTGACTACAAGCTTTATAGAGTATGGGACCAAAGGGAACTCCGTTCCCTCTGCAAAATTAGTGCAGGAACTCCGATCCCACGCGTTCCCCCTCGACTTGACCCCTGGGACCAAGACACTGTCTTTTTGTATTGTGGTATTGCAAGTAAGGTGCTGGTCCTGGATCGGAGGTTATAGGATGAGGGAGCTGCTGGGGGAAGCGGCCTATTCAGGTAGGGTGGAAATAAACACAACGCATCATTTCATTTTTTTGGCTGTAGAGTCCCTTTAAATCTGTATTTTTTTTTAAAAAAGCAGACTCTCGCCATAAGTAGCATTAGCATGCAGCAGAAAAACTGCTGTATAGCAAAGACATAAAACGCTACTACGTGGCAGTTCTGGTTCTATAGTCGCGGGTTCTCTATTTCGTGTGTTCAAGATTTGATCCTAACGTGATACCGTAGACAAGTCAACGCGTAACAGTGCGACAAGCCTATTGTTCTAAGCAACGGAGACATAAGCTGTCAGGCTGGTGGGGTCCACCGACGCTCCTCTTGCGATGAATGATGGTATAGCTCAGAGGACATTGTTGGCTTTCGTGCTTATAACTCTTAAGCAAGAGACGCGACCTGTGCTTTCTTTGCGTTAGCGACCTTGATCGCTCGGCCACGCGTGCTGTCACTGGTGACAGGAGACCTGCTGCGTTGAGGCCATGGGCGAGGTGACTGAGCGCACTTTGCACGTAGCCGTGCTGCTGGCTTTTGCCTCCGGAGTGCTGGTGGGCTGGCAAGCGAACCGCATCCGCAGGAGATATCTGGACTGGAGGAAGAAAAGTCTCCAGAGCAAGCTGGTGGAGACCCAGAAGAAGCTGGACCTGTCCTGAGCTCACACCCCGGGATGGAACCGTCACCACCTAATGCTACGCGGTCTGCTACCCTTTACAGGTGCCTAGACATTATGCCAGTGCAGCCCAAACTTTATGCAGCTTGAATAAAAGATATACAACTCCCATCATGCTTTGCCAGCCTGAAAAGGGACAGATGTTTTCCCCCCCCCATGTCATCGCATTAAAGCAAGCAGTTTTCTAGCTTAGACACTTCTTCTTCCCTGGCCAGGAGTTTTTGTTCAAAAGAATAGTCTGTGGACTTCTTCTTGTCCTGAAAGCACAAACTTTATGCACAAGCAGTGCAGACACTTGCTTCTGCTGTGCACTACTACACCAGTTGTATGGAAATAGCCTGCACAATCAGGACGTTTGCTGCAATGGAAAGCGCATATGTCGTAGTCAGAAGTGTGAAGCCAGACCTCTAAATAGGAATCCCTCACTTAAGGATGAAGCTGAAGTTAGCTCCTTATTCGACCAGCTTCTTATTCTCACACTGAAGATGCTTCTGATTCAGGCATGATTCAGGCAGCTTCTTATTTAGTGACTGAAATTGGCTGCTTATTCGCCAAGATCTTATTCCTCAAAGAATAATGTCAATAAAAAATATATCGAACAATTGGACATTCTAACACATTCATATGATGAAATAAATTTATCCAGATACTGCCCCCCCCCCCACCCCCCCCTTTCGTTTCAATGGTAAAAATGAATAAGTAACTGATGATTTTCTCTATGAAAATCATCTTGGCTCACCTCAAACTGACTAGTTTCTATCAATTAGACTGTTCTCTATCAGAAAAAACATAATCTGGCCCGAGCCAAACATTATTGATTAAGCAAACAGGCATCAAACCTAGCCCCCCCCCGCTCCATTAAATGCAATGATAAAAAATAAGTAACGGATGATTTGCTCTATGAAAATCATCTTGGCTCACCCCAAACTGACTAGTTTTCTATCAATTAGACTGTTCTCTATCAGAAAAAACATAATCTGGCCCGAGCCAAACATTATTGATTAAGCAAACAGGCAACAAACCTAGCCCCCCCCCCCCCCATTAAATACAATGATAAAAAAATAAGTAACTGATGATTTTCTCTCTGAAAATCATCTTGGCTCACCCCAAACAGACTAGTTTTCTATTAATTAGACTGTTCTCCATCAGAAAAAACATAATCTGGCCAGAGCCAAACATTATTGATTAAGCAAACAGGCAACAAACCTAGCCCCCCCCCCCGCTCCATTAAATACAATGATAAAAAAATAAGTAACTGATGATTTTCTCTATGAAAATCATCTTGGCTCACCCCAACAGACTAGTTTTCTATTAATTAGACTGTTCTCTATCAGAAAAAACATAATCTGGCCCGAGCCAAACATTATTGATTAAGCAAACAGGCAACAACCTAGCCCCCCCCCCCTCCCATTAAATACAATGATAAAAAAATAAGTAACTGATGATTTTCTATGAAAATCATCTTCTTGGCTCACCCCAAACAGACTAGTTTTCTATTAATTAGACTGTTCTCTATCAGAAAAAACATAATCTGGCCCGAGCCAAACATTATTGATTAAGCAAACTGGCATCAAACCTAGCCCCCCCCGCTCCATTAAATGCAATGAGAAAAAATAAGTAACTGATGATTTTCTCTATGAAAATCATCTTGGCTCACCCCAAACGGACTTGTTTTCTATCAATTAGACTGTTCTCTATCAGAAAAAACATAATCTGGCCCGAGCCAAACATTATTGATTAAGCAAACTGGCATCAAACCTAGCCCCCCCCGCTCCATTAAATGCAATGAGAAAAAATAAGTAACTGATGATTTTCTCTATGAAAATCATCTTGGCTCACCCCAAACGGACTACTTTTCTATCAATTAGACTGTTCTCTATCAGAAAAAACATAATCTGGCCCGAGCCAAACATTATTGATTAAGCAAACAGGCATCAAACCTAGCCCCCCCCGCTCCATTAAATACAATGATAAAAAATAAGTAACTGATGATTTTCTCTATGAAAATCATCTTGGCTCACCCCAAACGGACTAGTTTTCTATTAATTAGACTGTTCTCTATCAGAAAAAACATAATCTGGCCCGAGCCAAACATTATTGATTAAGCAAACAGGCAACAAACCTAGCCCCCCCCCCGCTCCATTAAATACAATGATAAAAAAATAAGTAACTGATGATTTTCTCTATGAAAATCATCTTGGCTCACCCCAAACAGACTAGTTTTCTATTAATTAGACTGTTCTCTATCAGAAAAAACATAATCTGGCCCGAGCCAAACATTATTGATTAAGCAAACTGGCATCAAACCTAGCCCCCCTCGCTCCATTAAATACAATGATAAAAAATAAGTAACTGATGATTTTCTCTATGAAAATCATCTTGGCTCACCCCAAACGGACTAGTTTCTATTAATTAGACTGTTCTCTATCAGAAAAACATAATCTGGCGCGAGCCAAACATTATTGATTAAGCAAACAGGCATTCAAACCTAGCCCCCCCCCCGCTCCATTAAATACAATGATAAAAAATAAGTAACTGATGATTTTCTCTATGAAAATCATCTGGCTCACCCCAAACGGACTAGTTTTCTATTAATTAGACTGTTCTCTATCAGAAAAAAACATAATCTGGCCCGAGCCAAACATTATTGATTAAGCAAACAGGCATCAAACCTAGCCCCCCCCCCGCTCCATTAAATACAATGATAAAAAATAAGTAACTGATGATTTTCTCTATGAAAAAATCATCGGCTCACCCCAAACGGACTAGTTTTCTATTAATTAGACTGTTCTCTATCAGAAAAAAACATAATCTGGCCCGAGCCAAACATTATTGATTAAGCAAACAGGCATCAAACCTAGCCCCCCCCCGCTCCATTAAATACAATGATAAAAAATAAGTAACTGATGATTTTCTCTATGAAAATCATCTTGGCTCACCCCAAACGGACTAGTTTTCTATTAATTAGACTGTTCTCTATCAGAAAAAACATAATCTGGCCCGAGCCAAACATTATTGATTAAGCAAACAGGCATCAAACCTAGCCCCCCCCGCTCCATTAAATACAATGATAAAAAATAAGTAACTGATGATTTTCTCTATGAAAATCATCTTGGCTCACCCCAAACGGACTAGTTTTCTATTAATTAGACTGTTCTCTATCAGAAAAAACATAATCTGGCCCGAGCCAAACATTATTGATTAAGCAAACAGCATCAAACCTAGCCCCCCCCCGCTCCATTAAATACAATGATAAAAAAAATAGTAACTGATGATTTTCTCTATGAAAATCATCTTGGCTCACCCCAAACTGACTAGTTTTTCATTATTAGACTGTTCTCTATCAGAAAAAACATAATCTGCCCGAGCCAAACATTATTGATTAAGCAAACAGCATCAAACCTAGCCCCCCGCTCCATTAAATGCAATGATAAAAAATAAGTAACTGATGATTTTCTCTATGAAAATCATCTTGGCTCACCCCAAACGGACTAGTTTTCTATTAATTAGACTGTTCTCTATCAGAAAAAACATAATCTGGCCCGAGCCAAACATTATTGATTAAGCAAACAGGCATCAAACCTAGCCCCCTCCGCTCCATTAAATGCAATGATAAAAAATAAGTAACTGATGATTTTCTCTATGAAAATCATCTTGGCTCACCCCAAACGGACTAGTTTTCTATCAATTAGACTGTTCTCTATCAGAAAAAACATAATCTGGCCCGAGCCAAACATTATTGATTAAGCAAACAGGCATCAAACCTAGCCCCCCTCGCTCCATTAAATACAATGATAAAAAATAAGTAACTGATGATTTTCTCTATGAAAATCATCTTGGCTCACCCCAAACGGACTAGTTTTCTATTAATTAGACTGTTCTCTATCAGAAAAAACATAATCTGGCCCGAGCCAAACATTATTGATTAAGCAAACAGGCATCAAACCTAGCCCCCCTCGCTCCATTAAATACAATGATAAAAAATAAGTAACTGATGATTTTCTCTATGAAAATCATCTTGGCTCACCCCAAACGGACTAGTTTTCTATTAATTAGACTGTTCTCTATCAGAAAAAACATAATCTGGCCCGAGCCAAACATTATTGATTAAGCAAACAGGCATCAAACCTAGCCCCCCCCGCTCCATTAAATACAATGATAAAAAATAAGTAACTGATGATTTTCTCTATGAAAATCATCTTGGCTCACCCCAAACGGACTAGTTTTCTATTAATTAGACTGTTCTCTATCAGAAAAAACATAATCTGGCCCGAGCCAAACATTATTGATTAAGCAAACAGGCATCAAACCTAGCCCCCCCCCGCTCCATTAAATGCAATGAGAAAAAATAAGTAACTGATGATTTTCTCTATGAAAATCATCTTGGCTCACCCCAAACGGACTAGTTTTCTATTAATTAGACTGTTCTCTATCAGAAAAAACATAATCTGGCCCGAGCCAAACATTATTGATTAAGCAAACAGGCATCAAACCTAGCCCCCCCCCGCTCCATTAAATACAATGATAAAAAATAAGTAACTGATGATTTTCTCTATGAAAATCATCTTGGCTCACCCCAAACGGACTAGTTTTCTATTAATTAGACTGTTCTCTATCAGAAAAAACATAATCTGGCCCGAGCCAAACATTATTGATTAAGCAAACAGGCATCAAACCTAGCCCCCCCCGCTCCATTAAATGCAATGATAAAAAATAAGTAACTGATGATTTTCTCTATGAAAATCATCTTGGCTCACCCCAAACGGACTAGTTTTCTAATTAGACTGTTCTCTATCAGAAAAAACATAATCTGGCCCGAGCCAAACATTATTGATTAAGCAAACAGGCATCAAACCTAGCCCCCCCCGCTCCATTAAATGCAATGATAAAAAATAAGTAACTGATGATTTTCTCTATGAAAATCATCTTGGCTCACCCCAAACGGACTAGTTTTCTATTAATTAGACTGTTCTCTATCAGAAAAAACATAATCTGGCCCGAGCCAAACATTATTGATTAAGCAAACAGGCATCAAACCTAGCCCCCCCCGCTCCATTAATACAATGATAAAAAATAAGTAACTGATTATTTCTCTATGAAAATCATCTTGGCTCACCCCAAACGGACTAGTTTTCTATTAATTATGTGGTATTATTTAATTAATTTATTATAAAATAAATTATTTAATTAATTATGTAGTATGCATTTGGTTTTGATGCATCCCTACTCTATACATAGCGCTCCCTGCGTCCCTATAATATATTTATACATGACATGGGGTTGCTATATGATCAGGACTACCTTTTTTATACTATTCCTATTAAATTGGCAGTAATTTTTATGTATTTTATTCAATAGAAACTTTTTTGCCTATATGACATGCACTTTTGTGAAAATAGAAGATTTTTGTGTGTACAATTTTATTTAGTTAGTGGATTCCTGTCCAGTACGGAGAGAAGCAAACATCATGCAGTGTAGCCTGGCTGCGAGCGAGCGGAGCGTCGTGAAGTCAAGCCTGCAAAATCTTTGCTTCACTACGCTGTGCGTCGCTACGCGCTCAGTGTATCTCATGCTTTAAGCTCAGCCACACGCATCCTCTCCATAGGACTCAATTGAAACAGACGCCGGCGGTCACATCCGAGCTCGTCTTGCGAGATCCGGTCAGCGGTGATACGGGGGGAGACTGGGGGGACTTTTTCCCCCAGTTTTTCCCTATTACCACCGTACTGAGGAGGAGGCGGACAGAGCCGCAGGCTTCGCCGCGAACCAGGAGGTGAGTATATGAGTTTTAAGAAAAAATTTTAGGCTGGTGTTAACGTATTCTTTAGAAGCGGAATCCGTTACCACCAAGTCCTTGCTCTGGTTAACTTTTTGTTAATCGCAGCCAGACGTTAATCAGCGCTGGGACTTTGTAATCCTAACGCTGATTAACACTTTGCGCTCCCTATACTTAACATGGGGAGCGCAAAGTACAGTAACCTCGCGCAGAGAAGCACAAGATACCAAACGCAAACGGGTTACTTAACCTGTTAGCGTTTGGATTCTAATTTGCGTTAACTACTTGGGCTAAGGTTAACGCTCGCGCAGGTGAGCGCTACGTTAGTTGTGACAGAACAGCCGTCACTTTCAAGTTATTGGCACATAAAACGTTAAGGCTAGGGTCAGACTAATGCAGTATTAACGTGCGTTTAGTCGCACTAATTCACGGCCGTGCTAGCAGCAAATTACATCCAATGCCGGGCAGCATACGAATTGGCAAACGAATTGGCAAACAAACGCATTTTTTTCGAGAACGTCAAACCGCTAGTACTGACGTACAGAGTGCGCTGCGTCCGCTAGCAGCATGTGTGCGTGAATAGGAGACGTCAGATGCTGCTAATGTTCGGCCAACATAACGTCCAGACGCAAAAAGTGTTTTATTGATGATCCGTACAAAATCACGGATGAAAATGCGCATCGTATGACCGCTATCGCGTATTCCGTTAAAAAATAAATAAAAGGTGGATCACCACCCCACCACCCCCAGCCAGACTCCCACGTCAATCCTGGATAAAAAGGGTCACACAGGGAACCCCGCATAAATAGTTGGGCGGTGAGGAGGGTGAAAAATGTGGAAATCAAAAACATCCTCAGAATGTCACAGCAAATGAGGAGAAATAAAAAATGCCTTCAGCATAAGTCAAGCTACTTAAACAAAAAAAGAAAAAAAAGGGGAAATGGTGGAGGGTGTGAAATCACAGACAAAAATGAGAGCAGCACGGCCTCAGAAAAATTGGGGTGAACAGTCCCAGCTATCCCAAGAAAAACAGATGTAGAAAGGAGTCATTCATCCGGGCTCTGAAGGTAGACCCTGGGGGACCATGTGGAGCAGCCAAGAGCCCACGATGGTCAAAACGGCCTGCACTGCCTCTGTTCACGGATCCCCCTGATAACCAGAAAGTGTGGCCTTTACGCAGCCGCTCTCTACCCTTCCGATCCTTGAATGGTCGTGATACTAAACAGACAAATAACCAGACAATATAGAAACAAGCGGTAGCACCAGACAGGGGTATGGAATAGAGTATCGTCACGAATCTTCTGACTACTAAGATAATCTTTTATGCACTCCCTTTCTACTCTCCGATCCTGAATGTCGGCAAAGCTATATAGACACATGAAGCAGTAACAGATAAAGAAAGGGAAATACCAGACAGGGGTACAGACCAGATCACAAGTCCTCCTAGGACTTTAGTAATAGCAGATAGTCTGATGTGTGCTAGGGTGCCACATAACTACCTCACAGGTACCGACGACTAAAGAGTCATACACAGAGGGTTCGTTTGCCAATGCCAGGATCATACACAGAGGGTTCGTGCCAATGCAAGGGTCATACACAGGAGGTTCGTTTGCCAGCCAAGGGCATACACAGGAGGTTCGTTTGCCAATGCCAAGGGTTATACACAAGAGGGCGTTTGCCAAGCCAAGGTCATACACAGGAATAACACAGGAGATAGCCAAAATCACACAAGACCTGCGGAGGTGAATACCACGTCAGGGCACCGGTATGGAGAGACTGGGTAAACCCGGCGGTCCGCGTCACAGCGCCAGGCCCCGCCCCTTGGCGTCCCACTGAGGGCCCGGAAGCTTACATTCGGCGCCTGAGCGAGCAGCGGGAAGCTGCTGCCAGGCGCCGCATCCCTCCCCTGACCTCTGTGGTGCGGCAGAGTAGGCCTTTCCCTCCCAGGTAACATCATGAGAACCTGAGGCGCCCAGTGATGTCGAATCCCACAGCCCCATAGCAGAGCTGTGACATCGCCAAAACGCGCCATGCAGCCAACGCCAAAAATGGTAAGCCTCAATAAAAGGTGATACAAGTAGAGGTAAAGGTGACCTTAAAAGTGGGGCCAGCCGCTGCAAGGATCCGAGACTGGGTAAGCACATCTCTGGTGGTCAATATAACATCATGCGGGAGGAGCCTGGCAGTGGCAGCCTTCTGAACACGCATAGCTGAAACAATAGGGGAGTCCAGAAGGTCGCAGTGTTGAAAGAAGGTGAGTCAACAAGTTGCCCAGATAAGCGAGGAGCCCTTATCAGAGACATAATACAGGATACCCGCAAGTGGATATTCCAGCGCTGGTGCCAATTCTCCAAGGCCAGGACCGCAGAGCTGAAGCGGACAACTTGCATCTGGAGATCTGCGACTGTAGCATCCGTTGTGCCAGCGCCACCACCACCGTCTCCTGAGAATGGGAATGGACCTCAGCAACCCGAGTCTGCATGGACTCCACAGCAGAGCATATCTCGTTCAGGTCGCTGTGTGTCACAAACCCCGAAAGTCATCCATGACCTTTTGAAGGTCAACTGCAGTGAGTGGCGGAGCCCGGCCCTGCGCCTATGCAGCTTCGACACTCAACCCTGTCAATGGGGTCGTCAGAGGATTCGGAGTTCGCCGAGGTCCCACAACAGTGGTCCCGCATCCCTCCTTCGCGCCCAACGCCCAGCGAGACCCTGATATCTAGGAGATATGATCCCTCTGTCTCACCAGATTTCCTTGATTTCTTTCTCATGCCAGTAAGGATGGTGCACACAGGAAGGAACCATGCTGTAGGAACCCCAAGCACAGGCTGCAAGATGGCCATTGCCTCAGCCAGTCGGAAAGAAAAGGAGTGTGAATCGGTGCTCCACTCTGTTCCCACAGCCACAGGGTGAGTCAATCGGGTGCCAGAGTTCCAGACAAATGCCCTGAGGAGATTGTGCCAATCTCAGGCAATAAAAACGACCTCAGGACCTGATATCTGGCTCTGCGGCATGGAGCTCAGCAGAGCCCCGTTCAATACCTCAGCAGCTGCAGAATTGCTGCAGCGCAGCAATTCAGTTTGCTGCAGCAGTTTCATTGAACGCTTTGGATGTGAATTTTGAATCCAAAATGGCCGACGATTTCTTAACGAAAGATTCAGATTTTTTTTCGATCACTCGGACAAAATATGATAAAGGAAAGCAGTCAGAATAATTCCGTTTTGTATGCACAAATGATAGTTTTTATTGAATAAACGTTATGTTAACTTCTGAAACAAAATCTAAATTGAACTGTAATCTATGTCTATGTGCAGGGGGAAATAATAAATAAATATTTTGTGCTTTGGTGAACAAAAAACAGAAAATTAACATTGCTGTATGGAATTGTTATGTAATTGTTTGTGGCGGCGGCCATCTTGCTGTACGGAATTGTTACTTGCTTCATGGTGGCGGCCATCTTTAATACGTCACACTCAGCTACTCGCAGCATCTCCTCGGGTCGCTGCAAGTGCTAGGTTAGCACTGCTGAGCGCTGAGCGGTTGAACGGCGTTCAATGGCAGGTTGCTAACTTAGCACTTGCAGCGGCTGAGGTATTGAACGCGGCTCAGGATTGTGGCTGCTCTCCTTGAGATCTGGACACGCCCACAAACAACCTTTTTAACCTTGTGATTCACAGCTGGCATGGACAAGAAGATTTTGCTTGTCTCTTGTTTCTGATAAAAATAAATGCATATCATCTTTGTTTGTAAAACTGAAAACAAATGGCTCAAGATGATTTGCTGCAGTTTCATATTGTGTGGAGTTTTGATATTCTTCATACTGATTAATAATTTCTTCAATTTCTTTTGTATCCATGCTGAATATTATTGGCTTTTGTACTTGACCTAAAAAATTTTGATTGTTGTCCTCAAGCCACCTATTGGCAGCTTTGGTATCACTGAGCGATGTATTTTCCTGAAAATTATACAAAGAGATGTCACTTTTATATCAGCATGAAATATCAATAATGCCATCAGTTTATGTTTTCATTTTAGATAAAAAGAAATCCACCCTAAATGAACATATAACTCACAACTAATGGTTCAGGGCGGACTTAGTGGTGTTCGACCTGTGCAGTCAAACATGACACCGTGGCATTAGGGCCTCTCCAATGGACTTGTACAGTTGTCAAAGCTGCCCAATCAGAGTGAGGCATGGAAACAAATTAACTGCTCCTATTTTGTGGGTGTGGCAATCACAGCATGGTACGCTATGTGGAACCACTCTGTTCAATACCCTTTCATATGACCCAGTGATTCCAGATGAGGAGCAGTGGTGGTTGTGAATTTGCAATGAGACTGGACACTTCCAAGGGCAGCATTCTCTGCCTGCTGAACTCTCCCCTAAAAAGATGAAGAAAAGACTTGATTGCAGTCAGGTTCTGTGTAAAGGCTGGGTGGAGTAGAGGTAATGTCACCGCTCTGCATGGAGAGAGCCTGTGGAGTCATGGGTTCGATCCCAGCAAAAGCACCTCTCCAGTAAGTGTCCTTGGCAAGACACCTAACGGTACATACTCGCCACCCAGGACATACTTGAAAACAAGAGAAATCTCAATGTATCCTTCCTGGTAAAATCCTTTCTCAAAAAAAAATAAATATCTGCCACTGTGTGTGGGAATCAGGGTCTGTCTGTGTCTTACTTCGTGTGTGGAGGTGTCTTGGTCTTTGTAAGTGTGTTTGCCCTTGTTTATGAACGGTGATTTTGTTTAGTGCCAAAATATCATCAATGCAGATCAATCAGAATTCACTAATATTCAAACCCACTTGGAGGTTTATTCAAAAAGCATGGAAATTTAAGTGTAATTTCAGTGCTTTCTTGTTCCAATTCCAGTTTGACAACCCTCCGTTGAATTCAGTATTCACCACAGGGTCCCCTAAGTGCACCGAACGGGAGCTGTCCCAGACCCCCGAAAGCAGATGATCCATCGAATGCCACCGAACTGGGGGGGAAGGATCAAAACAAAAAAATTATATTCTTTTACCCCCTTCCCCACCGCAGACATACATAGTATTATACATAGATTATGTTTTTTCTGATAGAGAACAGTCTAATTAATAGAAAACTAGCCCGTTTGGGGTGAGCCAAGATGATTTTCATAGAGAAAATCATCAGTTACTTATTTTTTATCATTGTATTTAATGGAGCGGGGGGGGGCTAGGTTTGATGCCTGTTTGCTTAATCAATAATGTTTGGCTCGGGCCAGATTATGTTTTTTCTGATAGAGAACAGTCTAATTAATAGAAAACTAGTCCGTTTGGGGTGAGCCAAGATGATTTTCATAGAGAAAATCATCAGTTACTTATTTTTTATCATTGTATTTAATGGAGCGGGGGGGGCTAGGTTTGATGCCTGTTTGCTTAATCAATAATGTTTGGCTCGGGCCAGATTATGTTTTTTCTGATAGAGAACAGTCTAATTAATAGAAAACTAGTCCGTTTGGGGTGAGCCAAGATGATTTTCATAGAGAAAATCATCAGTTACTTATTTTTTATCATTGTATTTAATGGAGCGGGGGGGCTAGGTTTGATGCCTGTTTGCTTAATCAATAATGTTTGGCTCGGGCCAGATTATGTTTTTTCTGATAGAGAACAGTCTAATTAATAGAAAACTAGTCCGTTTGGGGTGAGCCAAGATGATTTTCATAGAGAAAATCATCAGTTACTTATTTTTATCATTGTATTTAATGGAGCGGGGGGGGCTAGGTTTGATGCCTGTTTGCTTAATCAATAATGTTTGGCTCGGGCCAGATTATGTTTTTTCTGATAGAGAGAACAGTCTAATTAATAGAAAACTAGTCCGTTTGGGGTGAGCCAAGATGATTTTCATAGAGAAAATCATCAGTTACTTATTTTTATCATTGTATTTAATGGAGCGGGGGGGCTAGGTTTGATGCCTGTTTGCTTAATCAATAATGTTTGGCTCGGGCCAGATTATGTTTTTTCTGATAGAGAACAGTCTAATTAATAGAAAACTAGTCCGTTTGGGGTGAGCCAAGATGATTTTCATAGAGAAAATCATCAGTTACTTATTTTTTATCATTGTATTTAATGGAGCGAGGGGGGCTAGGTTTGATGCCTGTTTGCTTAATCAATAATGTTTGGCTCGGGCCAGATTTGTTTTTTCTGATAGAGAACAGTCTAATTGATAGAAAACTAGTCCGTTTGGGGTGAGCCAAGATGATTTTCATAGAGAAAATCATCAGTTACTTATTTTTTATCATTGTATTTAATGGAGCGGGGGGGGCTAGGTTTGATGCCTGTTTGCTTAATCAATAATGTTTGGCTCGGGCCAGATTATGTTTTTTCTGATAGAGAACAGTCTAATTAATAGAAAACTAGTCCGTTTGGGGTGAGCCAAGATGATTTTCATAGAGAAAATCATCAGTTACTTATTTTTTATCATTGTATTTAATGGAGCGGGGGGGCTAGGTTTGATGCCTGTTTGCTTAATCAATAATGTTTGGCTCGGGCCAGATTATGTTTTTTCTGATAGAGAACAGTCTAATTAATAGAAAACTACGTTTGGGGTGAGCCAAGATGATTTTCATAGAGAAAATCATCAGTTACTTATTTTTTATCATTGTATTTAATGGAGCGGGGGGGCTAGGTTTGATGCCTTTTTGCTTAATCAATAATGTTTGGCTCGGGCCAGATTATGTTTTTTCTGATAGAGAACAGTCTAATTAATAGAAAACTAGTCCGTTTGGGGTGAGCCAAGATGATTTTCATAGAGAAAATCATCAGTTACTTATTTTTTATCATTGTATTTAATGGAGCGGGGGGGGCTAGGTTTGATGCCTGTTTGCTTAATCAATAATGTTTGGCTCGGGCCAGATTATGTTTTTTCTGATAGAGAACAGTCTAATTAATAGAAAACTAGTCCGTTTGGGGTGAGCCAAGATGATTTTCATAGAGAAAATCATCAGTTACTTATTTTTTATCATTGTATTTAATGGAGCGGGGGGGGCTAGGTTTGATGCCTGTGCTTAATCAATAATGTTTGGCTCGGGCCAGATTATGTTTTTTCTGAGAGAACAGTCTAATTAATAGAAAACTAGCCCCGGGTGAGCCAAGATGATTTTCATAGAGAAAATCATCAGTTACTTATTTTTTATCATTGTATTTAATGGAGCGGGGGGGCTAGGTTTGATGCCTGTTTGCTTAATCAATAATGTTTGGCTCGGGCCAGATTATGTTTTTTCTGATAGAGAACAGTCTAATTAATAGAAAACTAGTCCGTTTGTGAGCCAAGATGATTTTCATAGAGAAAATCATCAGTTACTTATTTTTTATCATTGTATTTAATGGAGCGAGGGGGCTAGTTTTGATGCCTGTTTGCTTAATCAATAATGTTTGGCTCGGGCCAGATTATGTTTTTTCTAATAGAGAACAGTCTAATTAATAGAAAACTAGTCCGTTTGGGTGAGCCAAGATGATTTTCATAGAGAAAATCATCAGTTACTTATTTTTTATCATTGTATTTAATGGAGCGGGGGGGGCTAGGTTTGTTGCCAGTTTGCTTAATCAATAATGTTTGGCTCGCCAGATTATGTTTTTTCTGATAGAGAACAGTCTAATTAATAGAAAACTAGTCCGTTTGGGTGAGCCAAGATGATTTTCATAGAGAAAATCATCAGTTACTTATTTTTTATCATTGTATTTAATGGAGGCGGGGGCTAGGTTTGATGCCTGTTTGCTTAATCAATAATGTTTGGCTCGGGCCAGATTATGTTTTTTCTGATAGAGAACAGTCTAATTGATAGAAAAGTAGTCCGTTTGGGTGAGCCAAGATGATTTTCATAGAGAAAATCATCAGTTACTTATTT
This sequence comes from Leptobrachium leishanense, assembly GCA_009667805.1. Classification (NCBI taxonomy): domain Eukaryota; kingdom Metazoa; phylum Chordata; class Amphibia; order Anura; family Megophryidae; genus Leptobrachium; species Leptobrachium leishanense. The sequence goes on from CM019066.1 coordinate 292,195,039, forward strand.
TTTATCATTGTATTTAATGGAGCTAGGTTTGATGCCAGTTTGCTTAATCAATAATGTTTGGCTCGGGCCAGATTATGTTTTTTCTGATAGAGAACAGTCTAATTGATAGAAAACTAGTCAGTTTGGGGTGAGCCAAGATGATTTTCATAGAGAAAATCATCAGTTACTTATTTTTTATCATTGTATTTAATGGAGCGAGGGGGGCTAGGTTGATGCCTGTTTGCTTAATCAATAATGTTTGGCTCGGGCCAGATTATGTTTTTTCTGATAGAGAACAGTCTAATTGATAGAAAACTAGTGTCCGTTTGGGGTGAGCCAAGATGATTTTCATAGAGAAAATCATCAGTTACTTATTTTTTATCATTGTATTTAATGGAGCGGGGGGGGCTAGGTTTGATGCCTGTTTGCTTAATCAATAATGTTTGGCTCGGGCCAGATTATGTTTTTTCTGATAGAGAACAGTCTAATTATAGAAAACTAGTCCGTTTGGGGTGAGCCAAGATGATTTTCATAGAGAAAATCATCAGTTACTTATTTTTTCTCATTGCATTTAATGGAGCGGGGGGGGGGGGCTAGGTTTGATGCCTGTTTGCTTAATCAATAATGTTTGGCTCGGGCCAGATTATGTTTTTTCTGATAGAGAACAGTCTAATTGATAGAAAACTAGTCCGTTTGGGGTGAGCCAAGATGATTTTCATAGAGAAAATCATCAGTTACTTATTCATTTTTTACCATTGAAACGAGTGGGGGGGCAGTTATCTGGATAAATTTATTTCATCATATGAATGTTAGAATTGTCCAATTGTTCGATATACTTTTTATTGACATTATTCTTTGAGGAATAAGATCTTGGCGAATAAGCAGCCAATTTCAGTCACTAAATAAGAAGCTGCCTGAATCAGAAGCTATCTTCAGCGTGAGAATAAGAAGCTGGTCGAATAAGGAGCTAACTTCAGCTTCATCACTTAAGGTAGGAAGTAAATAATCTAACTAGCAGGGTTATTCAGAGAGAGGTGAAAAGCAGGAGAATGGCTGGAGAATGAAAAATTCGAGGTCAAAATAGCCGATTTGGAAAGTGAGATGAAAGGGAGAATTTTTCTGGTTTGGTTATTTTGACCTAGAATTTTTCATTCTCCAGTCATTCGCCTTCTTTTCACGCTAAGTAAAATCTTAACATACACAGGGTTATTCAAAGAGCTCCGAATGGCTGCCGAAAGGTAACCGGAAAATCAGCGTTATAGAACAAAAACCAGCAGTAAAAAGTTGCCGAAATGCCCTGCCATTCGGTTGCTTCATTCGACAGGTATATTCAAGCGAATCCCATAGGTGTCAATGTTAAAAATATTCCCGTTTTAATTCAATATCTAATAAACCATTTTATTATAATATTTTTTTAAAACGTTTTTTATTTTTTCTGTATCAGCCCTTTTTATTATCATTCCCTGGACCTCCTATGTAAATTTCAGACATTCTCGCTCAGTAGTTTGTTTGCAAGCAGCGTTTCACTTTTCAAACATTCAAGCGTACTGTTTGTTTTTTTTTCTTCACTCCCATTGGTCTGCGGTGATGGGTTTTTCCAGCAGCTGCTCTGTGCTCTGATCGGCTCCTGCTCGGGTTTCTCCAGCGTCTTCGGCGGGGTTAATCCAGATGTTTTTGTGGGTTTCAGTGTGCATTCGCCTGGGTTTTGCTATGAGTTTTCGGCGGCTTTTCCCTGCACTACGACGGCCCTGTGGTGCTTGCTGAATACACAGCAGGGTTGCCGAAATGGGATCGCCAAATTGAAGAGCACGAAAAGTCACAAAACATGCGGTATTCATACACAGGGTATTCTCTTTGAATAACCCTGACAGTATTATTCAGAGAAAGGTGAAACTTTGGAGAAGTGAAAACTCTAGGTCAAAATAGCAGATTTGGAAAGTGAGATAAATGGGAGAATTTTTCTGGTTTGGCAATTTTAAACTTAGAATTTTCACTTCTCCACACATTCTCCTGAGTTTCACCATTCTCTGAATAACCCGGTTTATAAAGCGATGTGGGGTTTATATATATATATATATATATATTTTTTTTCATCAATGCACACCCCCTAGCTGTTCTTTTGTCCTCCAGTAAATCTTTACATGCATAGTAGCATTCAGAAAAATAACACTCAACATGTGCTGTACAATAAAGTGTGGCCCTTCCACAAATTCTTGCAGCTTGTTGATCTTTTGTCATTTATTACAGGATTTCATGATTGTGGTCAAATTCATCAAGGCTGTAATTGTGGGGGTGCAGGCCCATGAAATGTTAAGGAGCCCAGTGCCTTTAGGAGGCCACTGGGGGGTGGTGGCAGGGGTTCAGTAAGGTGCCCCAAGATTTTGAAAGTAATTTCTGCATTAATAGTCATCATTGGATGTTTCCAGTGATTACCACTATACCTAAAGAAATGAGTCAATGCAAAGGAAATAATTTCCATACAATTGTTCTCACCAAACAGTCTTTAAAAATGTTAATATATGCTCTAACTTGTCCTTCCGTGTGACACACCCTGTAAGTCTCTGCTGCAAATGTCACTGATTTAATAGAATAAAATGCAACTGCATGTGTTAGTTTTAATTTGCATATTCTTCTACATGAAATTGTAGCTTTGATGTTTGAATCCTGTTATTGCAGAATGAAATGGAAGGTTGGCAAATAAAAAATATATTAAACATGGGTTAATTTTACATTACAGGGAAAATATCAAGATTATTTCTGTATTCACTGTTTTTTTTCCTGTAGAGGAAGACTGTGAAACCCCAGTCTGTTGATGAGTTAAAACTTTCCCTTTCCCTTTCAGAGTGACCTGGAAAATGAAGCACTGAAACAAACAGGCTGGAAACAACATATTTGTGTTGAAGCTTTTTTAAATTTTTATGAACTATAATAAAAGCAGTTTAATGCACAGTTGTATGGAGTTGGGATGTTCAGATTTACCTGTGCTGCAATAGATTTTTATTTTTATTACAAGTGTCTAAATAAAAGTTTTTAAGTGTACGCAGGAGTCCAAAGGCCTTTTCTCTATACATGGTATGTTACTTGTAATGTTTCATGGTTACATAGGCTGGAAAAAAGCCATGCGTCCAATATATTCAGGTCCAATATGTTCAGCCTTTCACACATCACCTATTGCTGTTGATCCAAAAACCCAGTCTGAAGCGCTCGCCAATATGCAACACACAGGGGAAAAATTCCTTCTTGACCCCAAAACGGTGTCAGATTTCTCCTTGGATCAAGAAGCTTTTACCCACATATTACATAACCCTTAATATTACGTTTTTACATGAAGTCATCCAGTGTTTTTTTTTTTTAAAAAAAAGTTTGTACTAGGGATGTACTGATACCGATACCAGTATCGGTATCAGTGCCAATACTGCCGTTTTGACGAGTACTTGTACTCGTGAAAAATTAGCTGATACTTTTACCGATACTTCTGCTCCAGAAGGACGTCAGATGCGGCCTCCGGCGATTCAAACACTGCCTCCGGTGCACGAGTCAGCGCATCACCGCAGCAAGCCCGCGAGAGAATGACAGCGCTGACATCAACAGGTCATGTGAGACTGGCCCGCTAGTCACAAAGGAGCGCCACGTCTCACGAGAAGCAGGTGCGTATGCTGTCTCTTCCCCAAACGAAAAAATAAATTATTCTTCCCCATCTTGCCCCAAGCAGGAGGTGCAGACTCGCCCAGCCCAACAGGCTTTAAGATGGCCACCAAAAGGCCCGGACCCAGTGCGGAGAGACTGCAGTGGAATGCAGCATCTGCTCTGCACGTGCAGGGTGTGAGAGTTGGCTCGGAAGACTGATCTCACGGGACGTGGGGAAACCGCCAAGGCTGTCCTGACTAGGCCGCAAGCGGATCGGGTCAGCTATCCACCCCACAGAAGGAAGAAGCAGGTTGGAGAGGGGTTCAATCGGGTCATCCAGACACCCAGAGCGCTCAGGGAAAAAACGGGGCAGCAAATCCGAGAGGAGTCATAAAAAAACTCCGGAGGGAAAAAAATCCAGAGAGAGCTCCTCGTAATGCGTTGATACACCATGCAACCCCCCCCCCCCAAAAAAAAAAATATCGGAGTGCCGGGACAGGCCTCCGAACGGCTCATCAGGCTTTCAAAATTTATGGTATAGCTGCCCCTTCCCCCAACGAAAGGAAATAAATTGATGGGGGAAATACGGAGTGCTGGGACAGTTAATCTTTTCTGAGTAATAGTTGGGCAGATGAAATGAGCATATATATTAAACGGAAAATAAAGTTACATAAATAATTTATTTGCCATTTGTAAATAAAAATCAACATGTATGTGTACACTAATAAAATAATAAAAAATACTTCTATGTAAATAATTTGTTCAGGCGAGGTAGTAAGTTAGTACAGAATTAAATTATGCTGCTGCTGGTGCTTAAGGTATATGTATTTCTGGTCTGAGGTCTGTAATATATATCTATGTATATACATATATATATATATATATGTGTATATACATACATATATTACACAGACCTCAGACCAGTGTGTATATATATATATATATATGTCAGGTCCAGAAATATTGGGACATCGACACAATTCTAACATCTTTGGCTCTATACACCACCACAATGGAGTTGGAATGAAACAAACACAATGTGCTTTAACTGCAGACTGTCAGCTTTAATTTGATGGTATGTACATCCAACTCAGGTGAACGGTGTGGAGTTAGAGCAGTTTGCAGATGTGCCTCCCACTTGTTAAGGGACCAAAAGTAATGGGACAATTGGCTTCTCAGCTGTTCCATGGCCAGGTGTGTGATATTCCCTCATTACCCCAATTACAATGTGCAGATAAAAGGCCCAGAGTTCATTTCAAGTGTGCTATTTGCATTTGGAATCTGTTGCTGTCAACTCTCAAGATGAGATCCAAAGAGCTGTCACTATCAGTGAAGCAAGCCATCAGTAGGCTGAAGAAACAAAACAAACCCATCAGAGATATAGCAAGAACATTAGGCGTGGCCAAAACAACTGTTTGGAACATTCTCACAAAGAAGGAATGTACCAGTGAGCTCAGCAACACCAAAAGACCCGGGAGGCCACGGAAAACAACTGGTGGATGACCGACGAATTCTTTCCCTGGTGAAGAAAACACCCTTCACAACAGTTGGCCAGATCAAGAACACTCTCCAGGAGGTAGGTGTATGTGTGTAAAAGTCAACAATCAAGAGAAGACTTCACCAGAGTGAATACAGAGGGTTCACCACAAGATGTAAACCATTGGTGAGCCTCAAAACCAGGAAGGCCAGATTAGAGTATGCCAAACAACACCTAACAAAGCCTTCACAGTTCTGGAACAAGATCCTATGGACAGATGAGACCAAGATCAACTTGTACCAGAGTGATGGGAAGAGAAGAGTATGGAGAAGGAAAGGAACTGCTCATGATCCTAAGCATACCACCTCATCAGTGAAGCATGGTGGTGGTAGTGTCATGGCGTGGGCATGTATGGCTGCCAATGGAACTGGTTCTCTTGTATTTATTGATGATGTGACTACTGACAAAAGCAGCAGGATGAATTCTGAAGTGTTTCGGGCAATATTATCTGCTCACATTCAGCCAAATGCTGCAGAACTCATTGGACGGTGCTTCACCGTGCAGATGGACAATGACCCAAAGCATACTGCAAAAGCAACCAAAGACTTTTGAAGGGACAGAAGTGGAATGTTATGCAATGGCCAAGTCAATCACCTGACCTGAATCCCATTGAGCATGCATTTCACTTGCTGAAGACAAAACTGAAGGAAAAATGCCCCAAGAACAAGCAGGAACTGAAGACCGTTGCAGTAGAGGCCTGGCAGAGCATCACCAGGGATGAAACCCAGCGTCTGGTGATGTCTATGCGTTCCAGACTTCAGGCTGTGATTGACTGCAAAGGATTTGCAACCAAGTATTAACCTCCCTGCCGGTATTCCCGAGTGTGACTCAGGGTTCCTACCGTGAACGGTAACCCCGAGCCACACTCGGGCTGGATGCATACTCACCTCCTCCTGGCTCCCTCGCTGTCCCCGCAGTGTGATCGCAGCGAGCTGCTTCCTGGAAGGCTCCCTGCGAGTCACATGGTGCAGGGTGGGCGGGAACCATCAGCAAATTTATAAACCATTCATAAAATACTGTAATCCAAAGTGCAATGTTTATGAACGGCCACTGGGTGGCACTACAGGATAAGAAATAGACCATACATCCTCTTACCCTTGTTTTCAGACCGATTTCAGTGTTTTTTGTTTTTTATTTTATTGAATATCATTTATTTGCATTATTTTGGATAATTATTTTTGGGATAATAAATTAGTATTTCGTGTTTCAAACTTTATCGGACTCAGTGTATTTACTATTTTTTTATTTATTTATTTATTTATAAAGGATTTTACCAGTAAGGACTCTTGATTGCACGGATTTCAGTGCGTGATTCCTAATTATTACAGGCTAACTATGTACAAAAACACGTTTCCTTTAAAAAAAAATTGAGACGCTTTTAGACACGAATTTTTTTTTAAATTAGACCGCCAGGGAGGTTAAGGCTAGGGACAGATGAGCGCATTTTCTGCGGCCACCGTCAAAATGTACGTCGATGCGTGCGCACGCATTTTTTCACGGAATACGCTTAAGTGGTCAGACGACCACAGTCGCACAGTCGCAGGTACTCACCAACGCAATTCTAGGGAAATCCGGCTGTTTGAACGTTATGTAGGCCGCACACTAGCAGCGTCTGACGTCTCCTAATCACGCACACACGCTGCCATGCGGCCGCAGCGCACTCTGTACGTCTGTAGCAGCGGTTTCACGTTCTGAGAAAAATGCGTTCATTTGCCGGTTGCGTGGTGTCGGCGCACTTTTGTACGCACGTACTGCGTATATTGGCCGTCATTGGCCGTTATGTGCTGCTACTGCCGCCGTGATTTAGTGCGCCTGCACGCGCGTTCCGACTGCCCCACTCTGACCCTAGCCTTAGCAGGGAAATTTTGATTTATGATTATTATTCTGTCCTTTGGTCCCTTAACAAGTGGGAGGCACATCTGCAAACTGCTGTAAGTCCTACACCGTTCACCTGGGTTGGAGGTACATACCCTCAAATTAAAGCTGACAGTCTGCAGTTAAAGCACATTGTGTTTGTCTCATTCCAACTCCATTGTGATGGTGTATAGAGCCAAAGATGTTAGAATTGTGTCGATGTCCCAATATTTCTGGACCTGACTGTATGTATGTATGTATGTATATATATATATATATATATATACGTATGTCTGGTCTGTGTAATGTATGCGTGTATGTACATGTATCTGAGGTGTGTGCAGGGGGTAAATGGGGCGTCTGGCCATAAATTTCAATATAAACATAAACAGGACAGGCTATCGGCAAAATCCTAAATTATTTATTGGAAAGCGTCACATGACCTTAAATAAAAGTAATCGGTACTCGGTATCGGTGAGTACTTTTAAAAAGTATCGGTACTTGTAGTCGGTCCTAAAAATGTGGTATCGGTGCATCCCTAGTTTGTACAGACTCTGACCCAACCCCCTCAACAGGCAGAGAATTCCACAGCTTTATTGTTCTCACCGTAAACTAACCCTTCCTATGCTTTAGGCTGAATTTCCTTTCGTCCAGTCTAAATGGGTGACTTCGTGTCCTGTGTGTGTAGTCCTATTAATGAATAGGTTTCCAGTAGGGATGCACCGATACCACTTTTTTAGGTCCGAGTACAAGTATCAATAATTTTATTTACAGTCATGTGATGGCTTTCCCATAAATAATTTAGGATGTTGCTGAAAGTCGGTCCAGTTTATGTTTAATATTGAAATGTATGCCCAGACACCAGATTTACAGCCTGCACACACCCTGACCAAACACAAAGACCACCCCATTTACCCCCTGTACAGACAGACACACACAGCAAATATATTTGTAACCACTTAGACCTCATATATGTATACCCACGCAGATACATGTATACTTGCAGACCTCAGATCCATGTATACAGACCTCAGAAAAAGACGTACCCACAGGCAGACGCTGGATGCATTAAAATCATTTGACCAACAATTCCCCTCTGGCTGGCCATGTCACCGAGCAGCTACAGGGCAGTAATGTATTCTCGCAAGATTTTGCGGCTGTGGAGGCTGGACGCAGCGTCACAGCCACCACAGCCTGGCGGCCGCTCGGCAATGAGGCCGGCCGGGGGGAAACGCTGGCCAAATGCTTTTAATGCATTTGGTCAGATTCCCCAGCCCCACGGATACCGGCAAGCCGGCCCAGCGCTGACTTCTGGTATCGGGCATTTACATGTGTACCAAGTACTCGTGCAAATGGCAGTATCGGCACCGATACTAGTATCGGTCATCTCTAGTTTCCAGACAATGGTTTATTGTGGCCCCGTATATACAGTATTTGTATAACGATCCCCTCTAAGGCGCCATTTCTCTAAACTAAAACGGTTTAAGCATGTTAGTCTTTCCTCATAACTTAAATCTTCCATTCCCCTTATTAATTTAGTCGTCTGTCTCTGCACTTTTTCTAGCACTATAATATCCTTTCATAAGACAGGTGCCCAAAATTGTTAAAGATGCGTTCTCTTCAAATTCTTGAACCATCTCTCGTGCTTTCAGTTTGTATGTGGTTGGGTACATACTGGGTATAAGGTGTATTTCAGCCAGGCCAGCCATCAGAAATCTTGGGACCCCTTACTGACCCTCAGAATGCCCCCCCCCCCACGATCCCCTCTTCCCATAGGAAATCAATATTTACTGTGAATCGTGGTCACATTACAGAGTGGTCCCAATATCTTAAAAATCACCGATATTGCTCGCACAACAGCACATTTAACATAAAAAAGTATCTATCTGGCTCATAATTTAAGACCGTATGAAATTCAAATTGTGATTAAAAAATATGAATCAAGATCGTATTACAGAGTTTTGCTCCCAATACCTTAAAATCACATAAAATGTGTATTGGTACAAACAATGTAGCATAAAAGTATAATTATATTATTCCACTGGTTTAGCATATCAGAGCACTACAGCAATATAACTCACAGTAATGTGCACTTTGATGAGCATATCGGAGCACCACAGCAATAGAACTCTCACGGTAAAGGCAGAGAGTATGAACGTACACAGAATCCACAGCAATAGACCTCTAATGGGGAATGAGTATGTATGTACACAGGAATCCACAGCAATAGACTTTTAACCAGAGCCGTAGCTAGCTCCTTTTGCACCCGAGGCAAAACCAGAAAATTGTGCCCCCCCCCCCACATAATTTTAAAAATCAGAGTCCCCGACCAGTGGCGCAGTGCTAAGCTCCTGGATGCTCCCCGCGACCAGAAGCAGTGGATCGGACCACCCTTTGCGCTGTGGGATGAGAGGCAAGTATGTGATTTTTGGGGGGTTCCAGCTGGTGCTGACTGATTCTGCAGAAGCGGCATCACTTAGCACCAGCGTCTAGCTGTGGGTAACTTTTGTAGCTATGGCGGGATGGTAATTAGCATTAGGACTTTGTAATCCTAACGCTACTTTTTGCGCTCCCCATGTTAAGTATAGGGAGCGCAAAGTACAGTAACCTCGCGCTGAAAAGCACAATCTCCTGGATTTTTAACCTGTTACCGTTGGGATTGTAATATGAGGGTCCTGCGCTAGGATGTGATATGGGCAGCATGCAGTAACCTCATTTAACCTAGCACCAACGCTCACATGTGTGAGTGCTAGCGTTAAGGAGGTGATGGGGCCATACATATATAGTGCACACACAGTACATGTACAAATACAGTACACACAGAATACATGCATGTATAGCAAAAAAACATTTAGCATAATATACACCCCCCCCAGAATAATATACATAGCACTGAGCCCCCAGACTATTTTCCCCAGTTCACATGGATATTATTGACCCCAGCTCATGTGGATATTATTGACCCCAGCTCATATGGGTATATATTGCCCCAGTTCACATGGATATGCCCCCCAGCTCTCATGGATATGGCCCCCAGCTCTCATGGATATTGCCCCAGCTCTCATGGATAATGCCCCAGGTCTCATGGATATTGCCCCCAGCTCTCATGGATATTGCTCCCAGCTCTCATGGATAATGCCCCCAGGTCTCATGGATATTGCCCCCAGCTCTCATGGATAATGCCCCCAGGTCTCATGGATAGTGCCCCCAGGTCTCATGGATATTGCCCCCCAGGTCTCATGGATAATGCCCCCCAGGTCTCATGGATAATGCCCCAGGTCTCATGGATATCCCCCCAGGTCTCATGGATATTGCCCCCAGCTCTCATGGATAATGCCCCCAGGTCTCATGGATATTGCCCCCAGCTCTCATGGATAATGCCCCCAGGTCTCATGGATATTGCCCCCAGGTCTCATGGATATTGCCCCCAGCTCTCATGGATAATGCCCCCAGGTCTCATGGATAATGCCCCCAGGTCTCATGGATTGTGCCCCCAGGTCTCCTGGATAGTGCCCCCAGGTCTCATGGATTGTGCCCCCAGGTCTCCTGGATAATGCCCCCAGGTCTCATGGATTGTGCCCCCAGGTCTCCTGGATATTGCCCCAGCTCACCTCTCTTTGCTGGCGGCCGCTTGCTTCCTGCGTGAACGGCCACTGACAGGAAGTGCAGCCGCTCGCCTGGGCTCGAAATCGTTTCGGGCTGGGCGCTTCACAGCTGTGAAGGGGCACAGCCATGGCTCGAGTCCTGCTGGAAAGCTGTGGGAACGCAGGTTCCTGCAACCTGCGTTCCCGCAGCGTTCCCACAGGACTCGAGACATGGCTGCGCCCCTTCACAGCTGTGCCTGAGGCACGTGCCTCACTCGCCTCGCCCTTCCTACGGCCCTGCTTTTAACGGTATAGGCAGGGGGTCTCTCCTTTATCATGTCCATCTCCCCACCACCCTTTTCAGTTCATTTAATATCCCCCTCCTGTTTTCATTTCACCCCCCCCCTTTGGTTTCATTTCTACCCCCATTTCTTTTCATTTGCCCCCTCCTCCTCTGTTTTCACCCCCCCTGTTTTCATCCCCCCCGTGTTTCATTACCTTCCTTGGTCCTGTCACTGTCAGCCACTGCAGGTGCACTTCTCCACGTGCATCATGAGTGCTGGGAGGAAGTGACGTTATATGATCACTTCCTCCCAGGCCCAGATTATACAGGGGGAAGCCAGTCAGCCAGAAGTCAGAGCATGGGCTACAGACGTCTGGCGGGCCCTTTCTGACATCATCAGAGGGGACCCGCCGGCGGCCATCTTGGAGTCCCTGCTCGCAGGCAGCCGGGCCCATGTAGGCCGCAGTACCTCCTCCGAGGCCTGCAGCCTAAAGTTAACATAGTTGCTGCCGACTGTGGGCCCCCCCAGTCCCCGGGCCCCTTACAGCAACATGGGCCGTAATGCCCTGATGGCAGCCCTGATTTCAGCAGTACTATACTTCCTAATATGGGTGATCTGCCAATCATGGGGCGATCATAATGAAGTTACAGAGTGATGGGCAGTTGCTGGACAGTACTGGATCACAGTGCCTTTTCATATTTTTATTGTAATCTATGCAAACTGGAACCTTGCATCCTCCAGCAATATTGCCATTGCGTAGCCACCAATCAAATTGCCACTACTGTAGTGCAAATTTGACAAGAGTTAAAGGATTTGTGTATTGTGTTAAAAAAAAAAAAAATTGGCATCAATCTTTTTTGTGTGCAAGTTAACATTTCTCTTAACATTGCTCTCTCCTGGTTCTCTTCCTACCTCTCTTTTCACTCCTTCAGTGTCTCCTTCGCTGGTGTTTCTTCACCGCTTCCTCCTCGGTTGGGATGCCTCAATGCTCTGTTCTGGGTCTCCTACACTTCTCAATCTATACTGTCTCTCTGGGCAACCTCATTTCTTCCCATGGACTCCAATATCATCTCTATGCTGACGACACCCAAATCTACCTTTTCTCCCCCGATCTCTCTCCTCCTGTGTCGGACCATGTTACAGCCTGCCTCTCTGCTGTCTCCGATTGGATGACTTCCCGTTTCCTAAAGCTCAACCTCTCTAACTTCCCTCCCTCTAACTCCTCAATTTCAGTACCCATTTCCCTTCAGGTGAATGGCGCCACCATTACTTATACCTCTCAGGCTTGCTGCCTCAAGGTCCTCTTGGACTTCAATCTATCTTTTACTCCTCACATTCAGTCACTAACCAAATCCTGCTACTTCCACCTAAAAAACATTGCACGCATCCGTCCCTTTCTTAATCGTGACTCTGCTAAAATGCTCATGCTCATCCAAGCTCCTATTATCTCCTGTCTGGACTACTGTAACCTCCTTCTCTCTGGATTCAAGAGATCCCAGATTCTCCCTCTGCAGTCTGTAATGAATGCCTGTGCCAGGCTCATCCACCTCACATCCCGCACCTTATCAGCTCCTCGTACCTGTACCCCCAACTCCTGCCTTCAGGACTTCTCCCGAGCTGCCCCCTTTCTATGGAACTCCCTCCCCCGCAATATTAGACTCTCCCTGTCTCTCCAGTCCTTCAAGACATCGCTGAAAACCAATTACTTTAGAGAAGCCTATCGGCTCACTCCCTAATCCCCCATTGTTCATCTCTTTCTCCTTCCCACACTGCCCACATGCACCCCGTTACTTGTACTCTATTCACCCTCACTTAGCGTGTCACCCCTCTCCTCATAGATTATAAACTCTCGAGCAGGGTCTTCTCTCCTACTGTTTGGTTTGTGTAATGTGGATGTATATTTGTTATTCTGTTTCTCCCATTGTACAGCGCTACTGAAATTGTTGGCGCTTTATAAATGCTTTTAACTGTAACATCATACTTTGTCTTTTTTTCTGATACTAGTTGTAACCGAAGCTCCCTCTACCTTTGTGCCCTCACCCTCCTTGCCCACACTTTACTTGGCCTCTGTCAAATTTTTCCGACCTTCAGACTTTCTTAGATATGAGATTTTATGGTACTTTTCATGCGCTGATTTTAGAATTGGACTGTTACATTGATTTTAGTTTTGGACTTTTTATATACTTAAAAGGTTGGGGGAGACATCTGTATACCCCACTATCCTATGTGATTTTGTTTCTTGTGTTATGTGCTGTGGGGTTTTTATTCTCCAATGTTTGGTCAACCGTTAATGTACAATAAGCTCGCGCAGGGAATTGCAACATTTGAGCCACAAGCCCAGTATCCTGCAAGAATGGAATAGCGATTCCCCTTAATAATTACAGGAGACAATATGTGTAACGTCTCCTGTAGTTATCGACAGCTATGGAATAGTGCCCTTAGACCAGGGGTCGGCAACCCCGGCACGCGTGCCAGGCGTGGCAGGCGAATCTGTCTCTGCTGGCACGTGTGAGCGTATTACCCCCCCTCCGAGTCCAATAAAATATTGCCAGCCGTCGCGTCCTTTTCCTCCTACGAGTGGCCGCCGGCATGAAGCTCGCCTGAGATCCAACAGCCAGCCGAGATCTTGCGAGATCACGGAGTTCACGTGAACTCCATAATCTTGCGAGATCGCGGCTGACTGGTGGATGGATCCCAGGCGAGGGGCCGAGCTTCATGCCGGCGGCCGCTTGTAGGAGGAAAAGCACGCGGCGGCTGGCAATATTTTCTTGAACTCGGAGGGGCCTGGCAGACGGCAGAGGAGAGGTGACTGAGGGCAATATATCCACGTGAGCTGGCCTGGGGCCAATATATCCACGTGAGCTGGCCTGGGGGCAATATATCCACATGAGCTGGTCTGGGGGCAATATATCCATGTGTGAACTGGCCTGGGGGCAATATATCCATGTGTGAGCTGGCCTGGGGGCAATATATCCAGGAGCTGGCCTGGGGGCAATATATCCATGTGTGAGCTGGGGCAATATATCCATGCGTAAGCTGGGGCAATATATCCATATGAGCTGGGGCAATATATCCATGTGTGAGCTGGAGGCAATATATCCATGTGTGAGCTGGGGCAATATATCCATATGAGCTGGGGGCAATATATCCATGTGTGAGCTGGGGGAAATATATCCATGTGTGAGCTGGGAGGGGGTGTACTCTGGGCCCATGGTATGGAAAGGGTTCACAGGGCTGCGCAGATGGGGTGCCACGTGTGTCCTGGCAGCATGGAAAGGGTGCACTGGGCAGCCCAGGGATCACACTAAAACCGTAAGTTCTGTTACTTTTCAGCACATGTAAAATGAACATGTTTTGTGTGTGCACCAGTTATTCAATTTTTTCACTTATAGCTGTGCTGCTAATGACAAGGTAAACATCTTAAATTAATTTGTGAGTTTAACTTATTATTAGCAGACTATTAGCAGTACAACTATGAGTATAAAAATTGAAATCTAACTAACACTATGGAGCACTGTTGTTCACTGGCACCCGGTTGTCTGACGGTTTAAAAATGGCACTTTGTGTGTAAAAGGTTGCTGACCCCTGGTATAGATCATTATTTTATCAGCATTAAATCATGCTAGTTCATGAAGTATGATACCCACATTTAAAAAAACTTTCAGTGTTAAGCACTTTCTAAGGCAGAGTAACTTGTATCCCCCTTTCTTTGCATAATTTGCCACTCTATCAGGGTTATTCAGAGAGCGTGAAAAGCAGGAGAATGACTAGAGAATGAAAAATTCTAGGTCAAAATAGCCAAACCAGAAAATTCTCCCTTTCATCTCACTTTCCAAATCGGCTATTTTGACCTAGAATTTTTCATTCTCCAGTCATTCTCCTGCTTTTCACGCTCTCTGAATAACCCTGTATATGTTTGCGTTTAAAATGCAGCTCCTTCTAGAGCAGTGGTCAGCAACCTTAGCCCTCCACCTCCAGATGTTTTGGAACTAGATTTCCCATGATCCTCAGTCACTCATTAGGTTTGCAGAAACGCATGGGAAATATAGTATCAAAATATCTCGAGGGCCAAGGTAGCTGACCCCTGGTCTAGGCACATTTAGGGTCTTTATTTCTTTTAAACTGTACATGTTTTATAAACATTTTGGTTTTCAACATCTAGTTGAAAGTAATTTAGTAATATGGAATTCCATTCCTCATGCGCCACTTGACCGCTAGAGGGCAGACGTTTCCTTTGTGAGGTGGTGGGAACTAGCAGACTCAAGTTAAATAAGCTAGATCCCATCCTGACAATTGGTTGGAACAAGCCGCGACATTTTTTTCGAACTAGCTTGTCGCTTACTATCTGATCGCGGCGTTTCCAGGCAACCAGCACATTTGCACTGCAGGCTGAAGACGGGCGCATAGTGATGACGTAAATTACGTCGCAGCTTTTGGATCCTAGCGACCGTCGGCATTTATGCTCCTTGTACCTGAAAACGGAGTAAGTTTAACCAGGTTGTTAACCTTCAGCCCTCCTGTCCTGTCTGTGTTCGGTCTGTTATGCGACAGGTCTCCAGTTCAACCATTCTCTACTTATTGAGTGACTACTGCCATTTATTTATTGTTCCCATCACTTAATAAAATCAAATATGTGTTTCATTTGGATAGTAAGCTCTTGTTATGTTATTAAAACGTCTAACTACAGTATCATTCATTTAAATTGGGAGTTATAATAAATATATTTAATTTCTTTCCTAATATTATTTGTCTGTGCCATTTTTGTTCTCGAGTGACATTAATCCTCCTTGATATCACACCTGTCCTTCTCTTCTGGCTTGTAATGATAAGTCATCATCAATATGTTGTTGTTTTTGTCTCTTTTTTTTTTTAAATCTCAGGCGCTGACACTCCTTTACCCAGTTTACTGACAAAGCAAGTATACAATGTCTGTCAAAGTCAGAAAGGCAAGAGGTCCATTACAAAACACACTGAGGGTGACAGATGATCTGAAGAGACAGGTATGAGGAGACTGATGCTAAAGAACCTTCTATGCATCCAACTACCATACAAAAAGGCGTTATCCTCTTAGAATTATTGTTTTCCGGTGTTGCATTTACCATTGAAAATTGACAGCATTGCAGTTTCTTAAAACTAGAATCTATACAAAACCGTAGAAGATTTACAGTAAAGTAGTTTAAAATGATGTCTTGGCGCCTAACAATATAGAGAGACCGGGAAAAGAGTATTGAAGCTCACACAAAATAAACGGTACACCTCATTCAATACCTGACAAAATCACATAACCCAGTGGAGCGCAAAAAACCTATGTTCATAATTTCCCAAACTGTGACAAACGTAGTAACCTTACATTCAGTGCAACCTTTACCACTTGTGCAATTCCCCTGTTATATGTAAATGGGATTTGCACAAGTGGCAAAGATTGCACTGCATGTAAGGTTACGACGTCTGTCACAGTTTGGGAAAATATGAACCAAATTGTTTTGCACTCCACAAGATTTACAGCAAAGCCTTTCTTTTGCTGTTTGGATTTTAGTTTTGCTGGTGGTTGTTGGGGCTCCGATACTTGCAGTTTTCCCCAGTATTTGCAATGCCAGCAAACTGGTGCTTAGTGGGTGACCCTTTATGTATTGCTAAATCATTTTTATATCCATAAATATATTAAATAAAAGAAGAGAATGTAGGAGACCCAAGGCTTAATTCCAGTTCCATACAATGTTCATATTCTAATGAAAATTAAAGGTCTTTGTGTTTACCCGTTCATTTACTCCAGAATAATATTTCTGAAATGTATGAGTTGAGATGATTCTCTTTAAATTTCTTTTATCTCATTGTAAAGGCTTACAAATTAAATCAAGTTCACCACTTGTGCACAAAACACTTTAGCTCATTTTGAAAGATCTCCCAGATCTACCTATACATTACGTTAGCCACACTGCAGATGGATAGTTTTTTCAAAAACACATTGAAAAAAATTCTCCCCGAGCTTCCTGTTTGCCCTCACTGCTGCGGCATGCCACGTGGCGTGTTTCCTTGGATAGATTTATGGCTCTCTCATAGCAGGAGTAGACTCCCCCTCGAGCTGCCACTGATCTAAAAGATCTCTACAGACTCTGAGCATTAGCAAATTTCTCACAGATCTTCTGAACAGGGATGCTGTATGCTTGTTATGATTCAACTGATAACCCTTCCATACAGCACTGTGATTCCTTGCAAGTGCCAGCTGAAGAAATATACAGGGTAGGGCTGTGCAATTAATTGCAATCGAATCGCGATTTCCGACCATGCAATTAATAAATCGCATAAGGCTGCAATTTTCGGCTCCTGTTAACTTCCTGCGGCTTGGTGCTTTGGGCGCTCGCAGGGGGAACCACGTGACGAACCACGTTCTCGCGGCTCGTCACATGGTTCCCCCAGGCGAGCGCCCAAGCTCCATGCCGCCAGAAGTTAACAGGGAGCCGAACACGTGGCGCACAGAGGTGAGCTGGGGCAGTATCCACGTGCTGGGGCAGTATATCCATGAGCTGGGGCAGTATTTCCATGTGCTGGGGCAGTATATCCATGAGCTGGGGCAGTATATCCATGAGCTGGGGCAGTATATCATGTGCTGGGGCAGTATATCCATGAGCTGGGGCAGTATATCCATGAGCTGGGGCAGTATTTCCATGTGCTGGGGCAGTATATCCATGAGCTGGGGCAGTATATCCATGTGCTGGGGCAGTATATCCATGAGCTGGGGCAGTATATCCATGAGCTGGGGCAGTATTTCCATGTGCTGGGGCAGTATTTCCATGTGCTGGGGCAGTATATCCATGTGCTGGGGCAGTATATCCATGTGCTGGGGCAGTATATCCATGTGCTGGGGCAGTATATCCATGTGCTGGGGCAGCGTTTCCATGTGCTGGGGCAGCGTTTCCATGTGCTGGGGCAGCGTTTCCATGTGCTGGGGCAGCGTTTCCATGTGCTGGGGCAGCGTATCCATGTGCTGGGGCAGTATTTCCATGTGCTGGGGCAGTATATCCATGTGCTGGGGCAGTATATCCATGTGCTGGGGCAGTATATCCATGTGCTGGGGCAGTATATCCATGTGCTGGGGCAGTATTTCCATGTGCTGGGGCAGTATTTCCATGTGCTGGGGCAGTATATCCATGTGCTGGGGCAGTATATATCCATGTGCTGGGGCAGTATATCCATGTGCTGGGGCAGTATATCCATGTGCTGGGGCAGTATATCCATGTGCTGGGGCAGTATTTCCATGTGCTGGGGCAGTATTTCCATGTGCTGGGGCAGTATTTCCATGTGCTGGGGCAGTATATCCATGTGCTGGGGCAGTATATCCATGTGCTGGGGCAGTATATCCATGTGCTGGGGCAGTATATCCATGTGCTGGGGCAGTATATCCATGTGCTGGGGCAGTATATCCATGTGCTGGGGCAGTATATCCATGTGCTGGGGCAGTATTTCCATGTGCTGGGGCAGTATTTCCATGTGCTGGGGCAGTATTTCCATGTGCTGGGGCAGTGTTTCCATGTGCTGGGGCAGTATCCATGTGCTGAATACTGAATACATTTAGAATGTATGTAGCATGTTTGAAAAAGCAAAAACATTGGCTAAATCGCAAATAAAATCGCAATCGCAATATTCATTCAAGAAATCGCAATATGATTATTTTGTCAATATTGCACAGCCCTAATACAGGGTAATTCAAAGAGATTCGAAAAGTCACCGCACGTTCGGTGACTTTTCGTTCTCTTCAATTCGGTTCCTTTTGCCTATCCCATTTCGGTGACCCTGCCGTGTATTCAGCAAGCACCACAGGGCCCCCGAATTGCAGGGAGAAGCTGCCGCAAACCTGACGAAAACTAACCGCAAAACCCAGCGAATGCACGCGGAAAAAGCGCAAAAACATCTGGATTAACCTGCCGAAAACCACGGAAAAACCCGAGCAGGAGCCGATCGCAGCCGCCGGAAAAAGCCGACACTGCAGAAGAGGCAGTGAATAAATTAGAAAAACTGTTTGCATGAATGTGTGAAAAGTGAAACGCTGTTTGCAAAGAAACTACTGAGCGAAAATGTCTGAAATTTACATAGTAGGTCCAGGGAATGATAATAAAAAAGGCTGTTGCAGAAAAAATAAGTTAACTTAAAAAAAAATCAAAAAACAAATCGGACTTTTAAAAAAAAAAAAAATCCTGAAAAATGCTTAAAATATCCTACAAAATCTATAAATAAAGAGACTCTTTACTGCAGAATTTTATAATGAACGGTTTATTAGATATTGAATTAAAACGGGAATATTTTTAACATTGAAGCCTATGGGATTCTCCTGAATAAACTTGCCGAATTAAACCACCGAATGGCAGAGTATTTCTGGAACCTTTCACTGCTGGTTTGTGTTCTCTGAATAGCTGAAGCAGTGTTTTTTCATGGGGATTTCACTGCCCTCGAACAGGTACCGTATGTGCAGGCAATTTGCCAGGATTTGGCGTATTGCCTGCTCTCTGGATAGCCGAATGGCCAAGAAAGGTAACCGAACGCTGATTTTCAGCGTTCGGTTACCTTTCTCAAGCAATTCAGACCTCTTTGAATAACCTTGATAGTTGTTTTGAGTGTGGGGCGGGGTATATAAATTTACATGATTATATGAAAAAGATGCTATTGTTTATACATATGTCTGTGTGGGTATGTTTGGCTGCAGCTCAGCAGTGTGATGGGGAAAAAAAACTTTTCAGCCTCTCCAAGTTAATATTAGAAGCCTTCTTGCTATATGATCACCTCATCCCCTCTGTTCCATTCTGGGCTGAGCTGTCAATCACACAACTTAGATGTTTGATCTGTCCCACGAAAGAGAGGAAGCAAAATACATGGTGGCCTCCATGAGAATAGCATGAAGATTAGGAGCTACAAAAAACTCACAAGACTACATTAGAGGTTGTAAAGTTAAAAGTGTTACTGGACTAATTAAGCTGCAACAAATCACATATCAATAGTCTCTGTCACAGATGGAAGGTGCACTTTAACACCTTGTCACCAGGAGCTCCTGTCGGTAAGGTGGTACGTCAATGCCTCGGGGCAATACAGTACGCCCCGTTGGCGCTGAGGCCGGCTTTTGGCCTGCCTACATTGCATGTCCACTGATGGCGTCATTGGCTGCCGTGGGACAGCAGTCCTGCGGCAGCCAATGACGCAATCCGCACGTACGAATGGTATGCAAGCAGATTGCATTTATGGGTAGGCTCTGCTAACCCACAGCGTATAGACCTACCCGCAGCGGGGACGGCATAGTACACCCCGTGGCATATAAAGGTTAACTGTATTACCATTTTGGAGTAATATCCTGCACTTTCATTTTGTTTCTTGACACTTCATGTCTCTGTAAGAAGATGTACATTACCCTCCCCAACACTGAACAAAGCAGAAATTCCTACCCACTGCTCTGTGCCAGGTAGATGAGATATACTTTGTACAGGAGCCTTTTATTTGTTACCCGATAAAGAGTAAGATATTCCAAACTTGCTAGTTTTTCATGGCTCAAGCTGTTCTTCAGCAATGAACTGCAGCCCTTTAAGCCTGGTGTTAAGTGATTTTTACTTAAAATCACTTAAAGGGATTCTCTATTAAAAATAGAACTCCCTTTCATTTGTCTTTAAATAATTGGGCAGATGCTGCTGGCAGCATCTGCAGTTACTTTTTAACAGTTTTTAAATTTAAGTGATTTTCTCCCTTCATGTGCGCAGCTCCTCGTCTTCAGCTCAGGGGCTTCCAAAATACAGATGCTCCTGAAGCTTTGCTACACAACTTGCATATTTATGCAAATGATGTAGTGTAGGATCTGGAAATGATGCATTGCTCAGGATTTGCACATTTTTCATACGCAAGTTCCATAGCCCCTTCGTAGAATAATGGACTGGAGCTACATTCGCATGCATCACCGATAATCAGGACCAACAGTGAGGATTTTTCAGGTTATCGGTATCAGCATGCTACATGCCGATATACCGATAACCAGGACTTTTTCTCCATCAGTACGTGACGGTACGTACTGGCAGGGCATATCCTCTTCCGTTGAGTTGCAGAGGATATCTGCAGCCCATCAGTGAAGTTCTGCTCCCACTCCCACAGACTTCTCCCACAGGGGGTCGAAATCTTGTATGTCAGCTGCCAGCGGGACCAGTCCCCACAAACTGACATCATCGAGCATGGGTGTGATGATGTCAGAAATGGAACCACCCCCGGCCAGGAATTCCCTTTACAGGGGTCAATTTGACCCCATTGTCTCCTGAACAATAGATGATCGAGGAATCACTGTAAAGGCCAGAGCATGGCCTTTCCAATGATACCAAGCATGACCAGTCTTTATGTAAGAGAAAATAAATAAAAAAATTCTACTAATACAGCACTATTGTTCAATTTTCAATTATAAAGTGAACAGTGATGCTGCATTGTGGAGTTCTGTGACACACTGATACACACCACACATTACTGTGAGTTTTATTGCTGTGCTTCTCTGTGGTACGCTCATACACACCGCACATTACTGTGAGTTTTTATCGTCCTGAAAGGTGTTCGTTATCGGCACTTTGTGAAATCCCGGCTGGGTGGAGTAGAGGTAATGTCACTGCTCTGCATGGAGAGAGCCTGTGGAGTCATGGGTTCGATCCCAGCGAGCAACCTCTCCAGTAAGTGTCCTTGGCAAGACACCTAACGGTACATACTCACCACCCAGGACATTCTTGAAAACAAAACAAGAGAAATCTCAATGTATCCTTCCTGGTAAAATCCTTTCTTAAAAAAAAATCCTTAGATTTGTCCCTGCTGGCTATAACAGCAATGTTTGCCTGAGATTGCAACTTCAGCAAACACTGCATTTGCTGAATAACCCCTCCCCTATGTGTAACAATCACTGCACTCATGTTGGATATGATCTCCGTGAGAGAGAGGGAGAGGAATTAATGAGAATATTCTCTAAATGCCTGAAAATATGTCTCTGAATTTCTACATGTTTTTGGCCTAAAAGTGTATTCTCTTCATGATATGTTAATGACGAGGCATGTGTTCATAATGTATGTTTAATGACATAATTTTCTGATTGCATTAGTTTGACAGTGAACTAAAAAACTAACAAATATTAGTATATTTACATAAACTGAAAGCAAAGCTTGGGTAACTATGGATGCAAAATAAAGATGACATTTGCCAAAATCGTCTGTAGCTGCGGGTGTAGCACGTCGCTGAGAGTTGCAATCTAGTGACTCATCAGCAGTTTTACGTTGAGTTGGGAGTGTAGGGTGGATGAAATCCAAATTCTATAAACAACGTATGACAACATCCTTGAAGTTACATATCAGGTTCTTGATAAAATGTCCTTTTTACAATGATCTACTCCGTTTAAACCAGTGATTGTTTCCATTGAATTATTCATGCATATGTTTTCTTCAATGTGTTTTCTGGGTGTGGATTAATTGATAATTAAATAAGTACTAAAATATCCACGATGAGAATCAATACTGATTAAATAACATGGGCAAGAAGGACAACTCGTTAACAAAGTTAACTACTGCATGCCTTTCAAACACATATAGCTAAATGTTAAAATTATATTTGTTCCCTTTACTCTCCATGATGGGAAAAAAGAGTGTAGAGAGGTATACTTACTATACGGATTTCAAACGATTTGCAAATTGATTAGTACGAGTAGAGATGTTCTGATCCATGGGTTCAGGACTCGATCTTGTCATTTATCGAGGATTGACGTTGTAGGACCCCAAGTCCTACAGATGTTTGACAGCCAGTCTCCCAGGTGAAATCCCACAGCCTCTGCATTGACTCACAGCCTGCTTGCAGTTCATGGATGACACAAGGAAGACGCCCGGAGTCAATGCAAAGGCTCTGGGATTCCCTTTCGTTAGGGTGCCACGAATCTGCGGTGTCAGTACAGTATCAGATTGGGACTCTGTATCATCCATTCCTGAATACTGCACGACCCAGATCATATTGGGGGCATTGACAGACCTGGTCAGCACATCCCTAATAATGGCAATCTTATTATTGAATGGAAGTAGAAAGCATTACGCTGGTGGGAGTACATAAGTATCCTTCACAATTGTGCACACTAGGATATGCATTCACGACCAGGGGCTTGATTCCAACCAAGCCATTAAACTAATGGCTCCAGCAATTATACATAACAGCGTCAGCTGCTATTTCGACCAAGTCTCAAGCTTTGCTTGCACCTCGGAGTCAAAGGCTTGCATACTTTGTATATAGGAGCCGATAAAATTGCTGAGTGAAAACAGCGAGCTATGCCATGAGACACTTATTTCCACAATAAGACTTCAGATACTGCCAACGTACTACAACTTCCATCCTCGTCTCTATCCACCTTCAATTAGAATGTAAGTTTCTTCCTCCTGTCTATTACGTAACTTATTTCAATCCCTGTACTGCACTGCAATATTTCTTGGCACAATACAAATAATAATACAATATATCATTTATGTACCTATACCATGTTAACCCTGCCTCTGTGTCTGTGACGTATCTGTCTCTGCCGCTCCCCTCTGTGAGTCCCTTCACTGGCTCCCCATCCACTGCAGAATTAAGTTCAAAATCCTTATCCTTACCTACAAAACCCTCACTAACTCACCTCCCCACTACCTGTCCTCACTAATCACCAAATACACCCCAGCCCGCTCCCTAAGGTCAAACCGTGACCTGCGCCTAGCTTCTCCCCGCATCACCTCTTCCCATGATAGACTGCAGGATTTCTCACGCACAGCCCCCACTCTCTGGAACGCTCTCCCTCGTACTGTCAGACTTTCCCCTAACTTCTCTTCCTTCAAACGCTCCCTTAAAACGTTCCTATTTAGGGAAGCCTACCACTCAACTCACTGACGCAACCATCAATCACTCTCACCTTACAGTCCTCTCCTTCTGTTTCCAACCCCAACCCTCCTAGATTGTGAGTTCCTACGGGAATAGGGCCCTCATCTCCTCCTGTACTGTTTGGCAAATGTTGTTCAATGTATTGTAACCCTGTCTATACTGTGCCTATTGTACAGCGCTGCGGAATATGCTGGCGCTTTATAAATAAAGAATAATAATAATAATATTAGGTCATGGTACTTACAAAGAAAAGGCAAGGGATGCCCAGCCTAAGAACAATACACTTTAATGAGACCAAATTAAAAACAAACAAAAATCATCCAGGTATAAAAACACTCAACAAGGCTGCCAAGGCACATTTGTCAAATAATAAATGATCACTATCCTGAATTTTAGCACAATATCAAAACAACACGATAAAGTGCCTATGTATGGATTACTTATGGGGTATTGTGCTATATTTGCTATATGGTCTGATTTTTGAATCATTGATGCTCATGTACCCCTTTTGCTTTGTTTTTATATTGTGCTTACATTCATTAGTGATCATCTGTTATTTGATAAATGTTTTTAGGCAGCCTTTTGATTATTTATAGGCCTGTATAAATTCTGTTTACTGAGATCAAATTACTAAGCAAAGTGTATTGTTCTTAGGTTGTGCATCCCTTGCTTTCTCTTTGTGGGTTATTTAGTTTCTGGAGAGCCCTCTTTCTAAGGGGAACTTGTGCTCCCAACACCTAGTAGGGATTGTTTATGTTCTATTTTAGTGTGTCGTATTGTGTTTTGGTTTTGGAAGGTCTTTGTACTTAGTCTTTTATTTAGATTGTTTGCTAGTACGTCCTCATTGTAATATCTGGATTCCAAATTTCTGTCTTCAATACATAAATAAACTGCTCTAATTAAAATAAACGCTAAACAAAGACCCTTCTAAATCCACATTGCTCTCTGTATACCTTTTTATTTCCCCCATAGCATCTTTTTTTGTCCCTCATCTACTCCCAGCTGTTACTTTCAGTTTAAGTACCTGTCGGAACTTGTAGCTGAGTCCCTGTAGTAATTTTCTGTTAAAGTATTTGTTTTTATTCCTGCTATCACTTCTATTATTCAAGCTGTTTTGAGAGAGACCTTTCCTAATATAAACAAGAATTTCTGGGGATGGGAGTTGTTGTTTTGCTTATTTTGTAGATTATTTATCAGATAGGAGTCTTGCAGAGAACCTCCTTGGATTTTTGTCATTTTAATGAACACTACCACTTACATAAACTGTTACTAGATTACTTGTACATTACAAATAAAACCATCTTATAAAACGCATGCTGAAGTTTTATTTTCCCTTTATCATTTCTATCCTGTTTTTGTTAAGCATAATGCATTACTAACATGTTAAAATAGATTGTAAATACCATTAAAATGTTATGTTCAGTATACTGTACAATTATGCATTTCTTGTTCACTGTACAGTTTGATGATTTGCTTCGTGAGACGCTAGAGAAGGATGTTTTGGAGCCTGCCGTCAAGAAAGAATTTTACCAGAGGTAATGTTGCATTTTGCTCTTTTGACCATTATCTTGGTGGTTGTAGACCAGGCAAAAAAAAATCACTGCTAACAAAAGATTAGTGGGTGATGCCCTAACACACACAGGTTGTTCTGGTTACTGGTTGCATGTTGCCAGAGCTTCACTGGTGACTTCAGTCATAAGAACAACAAATTGAAGGTTATGATTATGGAATTGTTGCTCAGGACAGTAGGGGGATTATTCAGGCATTGCTGGTGTTTGCCAAAGCTTAAACCACCAGAGAAAATCACTGCTTCTTGCAACTCTAAAAAAAAGGCAGGGTTTCAAAAAAGAAAAATCCAGATAGTGGCAGGAGAAGCTTCACTGTGAATCATCCTTTTGTGAAACGCTGGCTTTTGTCAGAGTTGCAACAATGGTGATTTCCATCAATGTCTGCAGCTTCTGTAACTGCTAGCATTTGCTGAATAACCTCTTAGAATATGTGCAATAAAACAAAGCTTTGAAGAAAGCATGAAATGAGATCAAATGGAAATACCAAATACACCCCAGCCCGTCCCCTACGATCCAACAATGACCTGCGCCTGGCATCCTCCATCATTACCTCTTCACATGCCAGATTGCAGGACTTTTCTCGTGCGGCGCCGACCCTATGGAACGCACTTCCTCGCAATATCAGACTGTCCCCAAATCTGGCTTCATTTAAACGCTCCCTAAAGACCCTTCTATTTAGGGAAGCCTACCACCCGACTCCGTAACAAGACATCGGACCGACCCAAAAACAGTCCTCACCTCTCCTTGCATTAGCTCATCACTGCAGCCCGCCCCTTCCTGTTTCTAATCCCCTCACCATCTATATTGTAAATTCCCACGGGAATAGGGTCCTCTCCTCATATCCTCATGTATCTGCTGGCAGGAATACTGTTTCCCGTTTCCTGTATGTATTGTAGAATTGTCCTGTCTTTACCCATTACACCTTGTACAGCGCTGCGGAATGTGTTGGCGCTTAATAAATAATAATAATAATAATAATAAATACCAAGATACAACCTAACCATGGCTCATAGTATGATTAGTGCACTGCAGCAGCTTCTTTGCCTTGTGTGTTAATTACTCAAGACCGTCAGGGTTATTCAAAGAGAGCCGATCTGGCCCCGAAAGGTAACCGAACACTGAAATTCAGCGTACGGTTATCTTTCCTGGCCATTCGGCTATTCAGAGAGCAGGCAGTTTGCCAAATGTTGGCAAATTGCCTGCACATACGGTGCTTGTTCGGTGCCTGTTCGAGGGCAGTGAAATCCCCATAGAGAAGCAATGCTTCGTCTATTCAGAGAACACCAAACAGCAGGAAAAAGTTGCCGAAATGCCCTGCTGGTCGGTGGTTTCATTCAACAGATTTATCCAGGTGAATCCCATAGGCTTCAATGTTAAAAATATTCCCGTTTTAATCCAATATCTAATAAACTGTTTAATATTATATTCTGTAGTAAAGTCTCTTTATTTATAGATTTTTTTTAGTATCGGTTAAGCAATTTTTGGGATTATTTTCTGAAATTTTTTTTCCCGTTTTTGTTTTTAAATAGTTTTTTTCTTTTTACTGTAACTGCCCTTTTTATTATCATTCATTGGATCTTTATATGTAAATTCCAGGCATTTTCGTTCAGTAGTTTTTTTGCAAACAGCGTTTCAAATTTCAAACTTCAAGCGTGCTATTTTCTTTTTTTTTCACCACATTCGTCTGCGTGTCGGGTTTTTCCGGCGCTGCACTGTGATCGGCGGCTAGTCGGGTTTCTCCGGCGTGTTCGGCGTGATTAATCCAGCTGTTTCTGCGCATTTCGGTGAGTGTTCGGCAGGTTTTGCAGTGAGTGTTCGTCGGGTTTGCGGCGAGTTTTCCCTGCAGTACGGCGGCCCTGTGGTGCTTGCTGAATACACCGCAGGGTCGGCGAACTAGGATTGCCGAATCGCGCCGAATTGCAGGGAACAAAAAGTCACCGAACGTGCGGTGACTTTTCGATTCTCTTTGAATAACCCTGCATGTTTTATTCTGTTTTTTTTTAATACTTTTCACAGTCAGTACGCTTTATCAATAGATGAATAAATGAATAGCGTTGACTTGTTTGCAGTGAAAGAAAAAGTGCATGCCCAGGAGTAGGTACATCAAGGCTAGAGTGAAAACAAAGGGCCAGATCACAAGTAGGACATGAAGGACAGCGTTGAGCTGTGCAGCATAATGGCTCTAGCGCTGTGGTTAAATTTAACTTGTCCTATTCCATCTGCTTGCGTCTCGGATGTTGCATCTGGATACTGTAGTTTAGATGCTCCTTCACTTTGTATGGGAGATGTTAATGTACCCCTAAGAAATGGAGAACAAGCTATCCCAACCAGCTCGTTCTTCTTCTTTGCCTAATGTTATTCTATAAAGAATAATGTTTTTTTACAGGCTGATGTTAAGTGATTTTGTTTCAGCACAATCACTTAACCCTTAAATCTAAGCCCATCTAAAAATCCCATACTCGCCTCAGATTCCTTGGTGGAGAGAGAAATGCGATCCGCCACTTCCTAGCAGTGCGAGCAGCTGAACATTGGGAACAAATAGTGCCCAGTGTTCCTCTGCATATCCATCTGCCGCGCCACCCAGATCTCATGTGAGCTCGTGTCTGTCTCCATGGAATCCTATAGACTCCCAGAGCTGATAACACCAGGGACGTCAAACGCCACGCTGTTACCAAGTTTTGGCTAGCAAGTATTACGACTCGAGCTGCACACAAAGTGGCTCAGTCGTAATGCAGTCCTTAAAGGCGAGCCGCAAATGGGAAATGGCAGCCGCAAACGTTTTCCATTTATTCTTGCCTTTAACGTTTAGGCCCGAAGTGTTTTGTTTAGGAATATGGAATAATGACCAAAAAAAACAACAAGATGTAGAAATGAGAACTCACAAAGTCATTGCTAGCTGGGACATTGGTATTCAATGTCTGGCTTTCTATTAACATTATTCTTGGAGATCCAAGTAGACTGATTCTGTCTGCAGAATACTGACAAGCTGCTGCCGAGAAAAAATCAAAATAAATATAGTAAAATGTACATAAAGACCCAGAAGAATGGAAACCTGCTGAACATGATAGATTGTTTAAATTGCTGCCCAATCCATCTTTCTACTATTACATAAGTGTACTGTTATTCTGTATATTTGTGTTGTTTTTTAATATCTTGCATTTTATTACATTGTATTTCTGTGACGACTGTAACATTTCAATGTTCTTGAACTCAGGACATACTTGAAAACTAGAGAAATCTCAATGTATCCTTCCTGGTAAAATACTTTATAAATAAATAAATATGATCAAAATGCAGGATAAATATACATAACATTGTCTGCTGTGAAGCAGTACATTAAAGTAAATGGAAATACAAATATTTGAAATCTACTTGTGACGAAACACTTTTTTATGTATTAAGTTAATTTAAAGAATGACCTGTTATTTGTATGCAATGAGGACGTTGTGGGGATAAATTCTGGGAGTGTTCAAAGTAATTGTTTATTTTCATGAGAGTTTACGGCTCAATTTAGGGATTGACAGTAGTGTCACAGACCATATGGTCCTTACAAATAGAAAGCAGAGAGCTCTTCTCTAGGTTCTAATGTGGACATAAGCCCAACCTGACTGATGGAAAATTCCAATGGGACGATAAAAGTCTTCATAGCTACTGTGTTTCCTGTAATGGACATATAGACAAATATCTTGACCTTTCAGCTGTTGACTCCAGGCCGAATTTCATCAGGGAGTCAAGAAAATGGCAATCTGAACAATGATAAACTTCTGAAAATCACCGGCATAATGATCTTTCGTTTCCTAGCTTGCATCACCCTTTCCTATCTGGTGCCTCCTCTTAATTAATGTCTTATCTTCTGCAAAGACCAAGGTACCGGACATCGTGACATAAGGTTAGGTAGTACAGGGAGATCCTATGGATAATCCTTGGGCAGTAGTACAATCAAAATTGTTTAGTACCAAAAAGCAAGTACTGGTAGGGTCTCTATTCTTAATTCCCTATCCCTTTAGCAATTTGTCTAGCAGAACTGGATACCAGCCAAGCTTTATATGTTTCTTTGAGGTGCTTGGATACCATAAAGCTATATGGGCTCATTAATTTACAGTGGAGGGGTGTCCATGCAGAGTTCATTGTAAAGATATCAATCAGTCCTTGTCTGTATTCGGTGTTTGTGTTTTTTTACTTATTTATTTGCATTTTTTATGTAGATGCATCCAACTGAAGGTTTTAGTTGACAAAAACAGGGAAGCTCTTCAGAACCTGAAACAGGCAAGTTAAAGACGCAACATATACCATTAAATATTTGAATGTTGAAACAATTGTAAAGACTTTTTCTTATTTCGTACTCGTTCTCTTCTCAATTTTCTCCGTTTACTTTACACTTTCTTTTTCTTCCTCCAACTCACAGCATCTAACATTATTTACAGGAAGTCCGTTTCATATACCTCATGGTCAGGAAGTAGTATTGGCATGCAAAACGTCCTAAAAACACCCACAAACCTTTACCAGCTATAATGGTAAACAACCAGTAAGTTCTTCTACTTCATATTCTTGCCAGACCCACCATCATGACTACAAACAGCAGAAAACTGTTATTCATTTTATCATTGCTGCAGTAGATTTCCTCCACTGATCTTTCCTCATATGTGCGCTTGTGATTCTATAGGATTAGTTTTCAGATTTTACATATACATATATAGCACCTTTTTATATGTAGTTGTATATTTGCTTTGTTTTGTCATGGTTGTGCAACAGTTAAGCAAGTTAGGGCCACTAAACGGTGGATATAGGTACAGCAGGCAGGGAGGTAGTTGCCGTTGGGTTTTATTTAAACCGGTCACAGGCTAGCGAAATCACGACAGGACTGGTTACAGGATAATACTTCAATGTGTTAAGTGATAAACTTGGACACACAAATACATATATACATATCTTAGGATATTGACCCCTTCTGGGTGGCTCCTGTATCCATCTATAAACAATAAACAGTAAATGAAAGCTGAGGGGTCTCACTGCAAAACAAAATAGATATACATAGGGCAATATAACCAATACAAGGTATCTTTTTTTAACCTCTGTTGTATAAAAATGCTCAGATAAAAATATAGTAAAGACACATCAATATTACTCAGCCTCCTCGTTACCTCAATTGAGTGAGAACCATAAAAGGTCTGGACGGCATTAAATGGTGTAAAAATGGCACTGGAGATGATGTAAATCAATAAAACCGACGCGTTTCGTCACTGCGACATGACTATTTCAAGGTCAATGTCCTTATGTTCAATTCCCCTTTCGCTCCTTAAATACCCCCGTAATTGATGATCCACAGCTGCTTTCCATGCTGTACGCTGTTGCCACGTAGAATTCGTCGCCATCTTTGATTTTTCCCCAGACTGACGTGTATCCGTCACGTCCCCTTCATCGTATTGTTTAGACGGCTCCTGCTCGCCAAACGTCATTTCCGGTTCCAATCGCCATTTTGGTAGTTTTTTGCTTTAAAAAATCTGCAAACTACCAAAATGGTGACCGGAACCGGACATGACGAGCAGGAGCCGTCGAAACAATATTGGCTCTGGTTATAAGGCGTTTGGTCAACTTTAGGGTGACACAATCCTTCTTTTCCCGTGATCACCTCAAAGACAGAGAAAAGGAGATGACGCACGCATAGTGTAATATAAACCATTGCACGGTATAACCAAGAAATTAAAGAAAGACACTCACCTATTTAGGAGCCTTTTCCATAGGCTTGTGGTTATCAGCAAGTGATACTTTTTATGCGGTAAGTATCCAACCATCTTCTATGGGACTGCACATCCCCATACGCTGTCGATGCTCTCAGAGGGCAACAATATCAGCTCAATAATTATATGGGTTGATTATTGGCAAAAATATAGACCAGACCGATTTCGTATAGAAACAGTACTAATATTTATTATTAAAAAATTCTATATAAAATATTTAATATGTAGCAAGAACAAATAAACTGTAAAATAAGATACAAAATGGGAATGTAGGAAGCAAATAATTACACCAAGCCACCAAAAATCAGGCAAGACTTAAAAGTCCTCTAATTCCTATATAAGAGTTCCTTACCAGTTCACTGAGATGCGTTTCGGCGAAAGCCTTCCTCAGTCAGTGATTACCTGACTGGAAGCTAAGCATGCTAGTGGCAGATGGACAGTGCAGGAATGGAATGGGAACTTATACTTAGGCTGGCGGCACACGAGCAGAGGAAGGAACGTCCGTAAAAGTGGACGTTCCTTCCACTCTCTGCGCTCAGCGTACAAAGCGCGATCCTCCTATGCAGAATCGCGCTTTGTATCCTTTTAGCGTCCGTTTAGCTTTTTGACGGGGAGGGCTTTTTCACGTCCGGTGGATGGCCTTCCCATCAAAAACCCACGGACGCAGGGAAGTGCGGGCGCATTTGAGCCATAAATACGCTCGTGTGCCGGGGGCCTAAGCAGGGAACAAGGCACAATCGAACCAAATGGGGATTACATGACCAGATAATGACTTGGGAGCAGGTACAGGCTTCAACTAGTCGGCTGTCCATACAGAGTGCTTCAGGACACCGCACAACAAGTATGAAGTATGCAGAAGCCATGATTCATGGAGGGCCACACCATTATATAGGAAGTTTATGATGGCCATTTAGGCTACAGCTGGGACTTCCCATGGGTGGGGTAGCATGATTGGATGCCAGGCCTGGATGCCAGCAGGGTTCCCAAACTCATGCTGATAGAAAGGACTTTAAGGGAGCCACCCTGCATAAAGTCTATGCAGCTCCAGCACAGAACTTTCTGCGACCATTCTGTCTGTCTCGGAATCGGTGACATAGTGACATGTACTAACCCAACTAGGCCAGCAAAGTACTGGCATGCATTAAAAGGGGAGTTCACTCACGGGATGAAAACATAATTTTGCCTCTGTATAAATCAATGGTCAGGCCGCACCTTGAATATGCTGTGCAATTTTGGGCACCTGTCTTAAAAAAAGATATTAATGTCGCTAGAAAAAGTGCGAGACGGGCAACTAAATTAATAAGGGGGATGGAAGGGTTAAGTTATGAGGAAAGACTAACAAGCTTAAACCTGTTTAGTTTAGAGAAAAGGCGCCTTAGAGGGGATCTGATAACCTTATATAAATATATACGGGGCCATTATCAACCATTGTCTGATAACCTATTCATTAACAGGACTATACACAGGACACGGGGTCATCCATTTAGACTGGAAGAAAGAAAATTTAGCTTAAAGCATAGGAAGGGTTATTTTACGGTGAGAACAATAAAGCTGTGGAATTCTCTGCCTGTTGAGGTGGTTGGGTCAGAGTCTGTACAGACTTTTAAAAAGCGACTGGATGACTTCCTGCAGACACAGAATATTAAGGTTATAATATTTAATATGTGGGTAAAAGCTTCTTGATCCAAGGAGAAATCTGACTGCCATTCTGGGGTCAAGAAGGAATTTTTTCCCAGTATGTTGCATATTGGCGAGCATTTCAGACTGGGTTTTTTGCCTTCTTTTGGATCAACAGCAGTAGGTTATGTGGGAGAGGCTGAACCCGATGGACGCATGTCTTTTTTCAGCCTATATAACTATGTAACTATGTAACCTGCTTATAAATGGATAAAAGGAGACTTAAAATGTAACCCCTTATTTAGCTGTTTAACACCTCTGGAACCCCACCTCCTGGTTTTTTTTGTGTAGAATATTTTTTAAAACTCATCTTTTTCTCCAGCGCTGGGATCTACCTTGGCGCTCTTTTCTTTTCGCAGTGTTGCTTCTTTCTTGAAGCAGCCCTGTGAATGGGCTGAATGCTTCCTCAAGTGATCATCTTGCCATAAGTCCGTCAATGCTAGGAAGCAAAACACAGATCTATACATTGCCTCTCTCGGTCCTGGATTGTCGTTCTGCAAGAGCTGATTGACCTGCCAAGAATATGATGTAGAAACCTTACTGAATGTTTATCAGTATAGTCTGTAAAGTGATTATTTTTTGCTGCAGTGGGCAGATTGGCATACATCTCATTAATCCATCCACGATAAGTGTGCCCCCCTAGGGGTATTGTCAGCAGTGCACAAACATTTAAATATCATTTAATTTTTGGTGCTCTTAATAACAGTGCCCTATCATTCAGTGATGTTAGTCTGGCAAACCAACATGACTTGCATACTGTGCACTATATACAAGAATTTTTGATACAAAGCTGTTACAAGAAAACCACAAACCAGTTGTCCTCAGCATGGCATCCCGCTACTTCCTCTAGCAAGATGGCGGAGGCCAGTTCAGTGAAGCAGCATCTGCTGAATTGCAGTTTTGCAGCACTGCTGGTTGGTGCAGCAGTGTAAGTGAAGACTTCAGTTGTTATTCTAGCAGCCCAATGGACCATGATCATGTATAAACAAGTGCTATTTAATAATAGTTTAATAATCTGCATAATATTACAACATTAATAAACCTTATTGTCAGTACTTGTCGTCTTTCATTAAATATTTACTGTTTTCATCTTTCAATGTAAGTTTCGTTTCTCCAAGACAGCTGCCTTTAAGGAGGGCTGTGATGAAATTTTACCACCGCCCTCCTGCCTTTAAATTATTGGGCAGTTACTGCTGACAGCACCAATTTTTACTTTTTTAATATACTCACCTTTTCTCCCTCAGCACCACTGCTCTTCCCCCTTCATCTCAAGACTTCCAAAACGCAGACATCGCTTTAGCTTTTTATGCAGTTTGCATGCCTCAACAACTTGTATTCCACATCACTGAGAACTTGTGTGCTATTGTATGCAAGTTTAGTAGCGCATGCGCAGAATGACAGATTGGAGCTGCACGCACATGCAGAACCAATCCATCGGCTGCTTCTCTCAGGATTCTCGCTATGGCGAATGTTTTGAGAGAGAGTAATATCAGCACAAAAGCATGTTGACATCATTGGTGACCAATTTGATGACCACAAGCTGGAAAATTCAAAATCCCACCTGCCTGGTGACACGTGTGTTGACAGAGTGAACTCCTCTGTCTCACACAGCGATTTCTGCCATTTGGCACTGGAGGGGTGGGTGAGGAGTGCACTTTGCACTGCCTGACCACTTTACAAAACCCCAACCACTTTAGCTTTATAGAGCATCCCTTTAACTCTCAGCTGCTCTGCATCAACTCTCACCTCCACTGTGAGTGCTAAGTTAGCAGTGCTGCAAAAGCTGCATTCAGGTGAGAATGGTTACCTTAGCCATTACAGCCACTGCTTCACTGAATATCAGGGTTATTCAGAGAAAGGTGAAAACCAGGAGAACTGGCAAGAGAAGAGAAGAGAACAATATAGACCAAATAGCTGATTTGGAAAGTGAGATAAATTTAAAAAAATTTCTGGTTTGACTATTTTGACCTAGAATTTTCCATTCTCCTGCGTTTCACCTTTCAATGAATAACCCTGTATGTCTTAGGGGCCAGAAGAGAACACAGCCATGCAAGACAAAATGAAAATAATGTCGGAGACAGCAGTCCTTAATAGTTATTCCTGTGTTTTTGTGTGGAGTTTCTTTTTTAAAACCTAACATAACTTCTTAACACTATACTAAGAAATCTTTTAAAATGTAACTCCTCTCCTACTTTCATCAATGGTGGCAGTGTCCTTCTCTTCACGCGTACTGGTCAACGATAGCCGGCTGGCTCGGACAAGCGCTGCAGCAACCTATCGAGGTTAATCCCTGGACATTTCTCCTCTTTCGACCACTTGAAGGACTTCGAAGATGTGAAAATAAGCTCATTGCTCATATCACCATGGCGGCCCGCAGGGCACTAGCGAGACACTGGAACCAACCGACTCTTCCCTCCCTTCCAGAACTTCGTAACATCCTCACTGAAGTCCGCACTATGGAGCAACTCACTTCACAAATACACAAAACTCCTCATCTCTACATGCAAACCTGGGGCCCCTGGATCATTGACCCGTCCTTGCCATAATGAACTCCACTCCCCTTGTCCTATCCCACCTTCCCCACCAAGAATTTTTTTTTTCCCTCCTAGTCCCTCTCTCCTCTCGTTTCTACCTCTCCCTTCCCTCCCCCCTCTCATCTCACCTCTTCTCTCTATCACTCAGTTCTCTTCTGGCCTCCCGTACCTTGGGCACTATTCAGCGACTGTTTATTGGCTTCATTGGCTCTCGTGCCTACCGTCATTTGACTGCCCACCCTTATGTTACTTATGCCTTCTTACATATGTACCTCAGTTATTTCTGTTTTGCCTTGTATTTTATTGCAGTCTTGTCTTACTGCCTTGTATTATGCCACAAAATTGAATAAAACTCAGAATTTAAATAAAAAAACGTAACTCCTCAATATGTATTTGCTTTCTCTTTTAGTCTGATGAACCTGCACCCGTTGGAAGCTATGACTTGCAAAAAGCAGAGGAGGAACAGCGTTTATTAAAATTATCTGAGCAGCTTCGGAAGCTGACTTTGACCTTGGCCCAGGGAGATGGAGAATTCAGGTCGGTTATACCTTATCAGTGATCTTGGTGTCATTCAAAACAGACTGTGTTATGTGAAGAGAACTGGTATTGCAGAAGACATTCTGGATAAAAATTCAAGAATACATCAGTAAAGATTTCAATAAGACAAAAAGGGTTATTCAATAAGCAATGAACTTGTCACCGAATTGCACCGACCTGTGAATTTCTCCGTACGGTGCAATTTTGTGGCAATTCGTTTATTCAGAAAGCTGTCAATTCGCCAAATACTGGCGAATTGACAGAGAAATATGGTGCAGTTCACCACAGATCGTTGCAATTCGGCGATCCTTGGCTGCAATGAAATTGGCCCATAGAGAAATACGGTTAATCTATTCACGGAATGCCGAACTACACCGAAGTGTCAATGAAATGTCCTGATTTTCACTGAAATTTCAGGTCTTACTGAGTAACCCCTTATGTTTTTTCAAAATTTTGTCTGTTGTGAGTTTTATTATTTTGTTAACCTTTAGAGAGGTATTCTGCATCAAATAAAGTTACACATACACCTTCACTTTAAAAATGTGTCAGTCAGA
Organism: Leptobrachium leishanense; assembly: GCA_009667805.1. Classification (NCBI taxonomy): domain Eukaryota; kingdom Metazoa; phylum Chordata; class Amphibia; order Anura; family Megophryidae; genus Leptobrachium; species Leptobrachium leishanense. Next base: position 292,231,397 of record CM019066.1, read on the forward strand.
AAGAATGAAACAAGGGAAAGAAAGGAGGAAGGACTGAGAAAAATAAATAAGTTTTGCCTCAGCTCTGAGATCTGTAACAGAATTAGGTAGCCATAGATGCCATAATCAGTCCAAGAGTGTCATATTTTAAGACGTAATCATATGAGTTGTGTTTGGACGATAGCACATGCGCTGTTTTGATTTCTCAGACTTTGAGGAGGACTTTGTTCAACAAAGAATTCTCCGTTGAGTGCCGGTCGTTCTCCAGTATGTGTCTGGTTGCCAGGAGGATTTTTGAGTTGAAGTGATTTTCCCTTATAGTTAAGGAGTTTACTGGTCTCAACATTGACAAGTCCGAGGGACTGACTATACACGTTTCATGATGATATCAGTATCAGCAGTTTTATGACTTTGGGGCATGATCACCACATATGCAATGAGTGTGTTTATGCCCTCACAGCCTCTTATTATTATTATTTATTAAGCTCCAACACATTCCGCAGCGCCGTACAAAGGTGTATTGGGTAAAGACAAGACAATTCTACAATACATGAAGTAGACAGGTCAGTATTCCTGCCAACAGATACAGGAGGACATGAGGGCCCTATTTCTGAGGGATCTTACAGTCTAGATGGGTGAAAAACAGGAGGGGGGACTGCAGTGATGACTTAAAGCAGGGAGAGGTGAGGACCGTTTTTGAGTCTGGCGGATGTCTTGTTATGGAGTCCGGTGGTAGGGTTCCCTGAACAGAAGGGTCTTTAGGGAGCGTTTAAATGAAGCCAGATTTGGGGACAGTCTGATATTGCGAGGGAGCCCATTCCATAGTGTCGATGCCGCACGAGAAAAGTCCTGCAGTCTGGCATGTGATGAGGTAATGGTGGAAGCATGCCAGGCACAGGTCATTGCTGGATGTTAGGGGACGGGCTGGGGTGTATCGGGTGACTCGTGAGGACAGGTAGTGAGGAGCGGCGTTAGTGAGGGTTTTGTAGGTCAGGGTGAGTAGTTTGAATTTTAACCTGCTGTGGATGGGGAGCCAGTGTAGGGATTCACAGAGAGTAGCGGCAGACACAGAGCAACGGGTGAGATGGATAAGCCGGACTGATGTGTTTCGGGAGGACTGCAGGGGGGAGAGGCAGGAGATAGGAAGGCCAGTCAGGAGGTTGTTGCAGTAGTCCAGGCGGGAGATAACAAAAGAGTGGATAAGTTGCTTGGTGGCGTTAGCAGTCAGAAATGGCGGAGGTGATTGCGGCAAGATGAGAGTGATTGGATGTAGGGGCTGAAGCAAAGACTGGAGTCAAGAGTCACTCCGAGGCAGCGGACTTGGGCTGAGGGAAGGAAAGTGATACCGTCAACAATTATATAAAAGTCAGAAATCTGAGTAGTGTTAGAGGGGGGAATTAGAAGGAGCTCGCTCTTGGACATATTGATCTTCAGGTAGTGAGAGGCCATCCAGGCAGAGATCCTCTATCAGGTATCTATGGAGGAACAGTTGAAATGAGCTAATTGTAAAAGGCTCACATAATGTCATGATGGTCTTGAGGGATTGCTCCTGTGAAGTTCTCCAAACTGTAGTTTTCACTGCAGCCTGACATATTTCCAGCCATTCATCAGCTTTTAGGACTTCAGCAATCTCAGATTCCCATGCAGCACATACAGTGGTTGTCTCGGTTTAAAACGGGAGGGATAAACATTAAGTCCTCTTGATACCGTCCACACCCTCCCTCCTATTTTAACCCTTTAGTTATGGTTAAAACTCGCCTCCTTTCTAGCGCTGAGCTCGATCTGCATTCCCCGGACGTGACATAATGTAATTTATTCTATGCTGCAGCATGTCACATGATCGTGGGTTTACTGAGAGCATTGACAGCCATTGGGTGGAACTGATTCCCAAAGGTCCCAATGAAATCTGAGCTCAGCGCTTGTTAAAATGCGGTTCTGTGTGGGGCTAAGCCCTGTGGGCTCATAGGGCTGAATCAGCCCTCTGAGAGCCCCCTGAGGTAAGAGAGGGAGCAGGGAGCATAGGCCACTGTCACTACTCACATAACATTCAGTAGGGACAGCGCATAGAGTGTTTATTATTAATGCATTTGTACTATATTCTGCCTATATTCTCTTCACTATAAAAAAAAATTGTGTTTTTCCACATTAATAGCGATCCATCAATTAGAACTCAGTCAAAAGCTAGTGTTGGTGAAGATGATGTTGAAGAAGATAGTGAAGAGGAGGAAGACGATGAGGAGGAGGATGAAGAAGATCCTGATCCTGAAGAGGAGGAGGAGGAAGATGAAGATGACCCTGAATTTGATCCAACAGTCAAAGAATTCATCAGTCTGGGAGATTTCCAAGCCCAGCAGAAAGAGGATTTAACTATTCAAGTAATCCTAATCATAACCATAATTGTATACATATCTGAAATCTTGCTTAAATGTTCCATTACCGCTTTTGTAATTTAGTTCTGTGTATGTAAAGTAAGAGGCCAGATTTTACTGCAGATATAAAAGCACACTGCATTTAAATAATAATATAACTCGTTTTTATATGTATGAAATTGTTTGTTTGGGCTCTTCTGCATGTTGTACTTATGATCTATAGTATTTCAAGAGACGAGGCCAGCGCAATTAGCGTTTGTTTTTGCTTGTAACAGAACCTAGTGACATGTTGCATGTTTCTAGACAGAGTCTCATTCTTTCTAACGGGAAAAATATGCAAAGGAGTAACCCATAAAAATATACAAGAGACCCTCTTGGCATCCTATTAGACTGCTCTGAATAAGTTACAGCTGGATCGTTAAACATTGTAAAACTTTATTTCTTGTAAAACTTTAGTTCATTGTGAGATATTTCGGGTCTTGCTGTTTTTCGTTGTAGTTATAGTTCGATAAGAAGGATTTCATTATAATACGCTTTATTCTTTTTGTGATATGTCTGCTACTTCATATAGTACCTGTGAATTATTATTGCGATACTGGGGTGCTTACTGTAATTTGTGTGGTCACAGTGGCCCAAGTGCTCTCACCCCTCTCCCTGCTATGGGGGCGTGGGGTGTCTCAGAGGGCTAATTCAGCCATGTTGCCAGTGTCTTTATATTTTTTTTCAATAAGGATTTTATTAAAGTTTCACAGTTTACATAAACAGTACATCAAGGCAATGATGTGAAGATTCAGACAGTACGAAATGTTCAGGGGGTTAGGCAAAAATCAAGTGGAGTCAAGTAATCCACAGCTACACATACTTTCAAGACGAATTATATAGAGAGATTCAAATAGCGCTAAAATATAGTTAACAGTTGGCTGCTCAAAAAACACCTATGTACACCCTTAATACAATACAGTATAAGAAAAAATGGAGCGCGAACCCCGGTGTGAGCGCACTTTGATGGTTTGATTGGGTAACTTCAATGGCAATCTCAATGTTCTGATTGAAAGATCATATGTCAAGTATAGAGCCAAATACGGCTCAATTGAAGTCGCCTTCTGACCACTCTGGGGGGTCACTCCCCTTGTGTAGAGTCTCCTCACTTTAGTTCAGTCGTGGGGTTGGCCTCTGGTGGATTTCTTTCACTAATTTTTGAGCCTCTTAAAGAAGTGGCTCAGTAGAAAAGCTTCTCAGAATTGGTGGTCAGTAGATTGGTTTCCCGATAGACCAAATAAAATGAAAATTAAAAGTGCACCATATTAACAATGCAACATTTATTAAAGTTGTAAAATACAAAATACAACTTTAATAAATGTTGCATTGTTAATATGGTGCACTTTTAATTTTCATTTTATTTGGTCTATCGGGAAACCAATCTACTGACCACCAATTCTGAGAAGCTTTTCTACTGAGCCACTTCTTTAAGAGGCTCAAAAAATTAGTGAAAGAAATCCACCAGAGGCCAACCCCACGACTGAACTAAAGTGAGGAGACTCTACACAAGGGGAGTGACCCCCCAGAGTGGTCAGAAGGCGACTTCAATTGAGCCGTATTTGGCTCTATACTTGACATATGATCTTTCAATCAGAACATTGAGATTGCCATTGAAGTTACCCAATCAAACCATCAAAGTGCGCTCACACCGGGGTTCGCGCTCCATTTTTTCTTACACATACTTTCAGCTCGTACTGTAAATAATTCACTAGTGCATATAAAACATTAGCGATGCAATACGTAGGAAAGCGGGTATTAGTGTCTTTATATTTGAGCCATCCTCCTCTTTGTGGGATGTGGGGGGTAAGTGTACCACTTTTTTAGAATTTTTTTTTTGTCTTAAGTGATTTTTTTTCTTTCTCTAAATTAAAGCACATATTATTTTACAGTACCAATCAACATCCGCTTCTTGCAGCCAATATATTTTTATTATTTTCCTCATTACTGGCTGCAAGTGAGACTAACACGCAAACTCGAATTTCTGCTTATTCTCCGGCCATAGCTGCATTACAAAGTATAGGAAGCTTTAATATACAGTAGGCAGCCACAGCTCCGCTGTAAGACAAGTTTACAGCTTGAATATAGCCATAGCCTTGGGTGTTAACCAGAGGGGCTGATAAACTTAACCTACAAGTGTCAGTCCAGGTTTAGCCACCTCTGCTCACAGCAAACTGTGGCATTCATCAAGTGGTATTGCTAGTCTGGAATAGTGACATATTATTTACTACATCTTGAATTTAAAAAAATGTCAGCATTCTGATGGTTAGCATTACTACAAAATTCACTTATAACGGTGGCTGCCCAGTAAAGCCACTGGAGCTTAGGCTCCTCCTGGAGCCATAGCATTGCAAATTTAGAGAATATACTGTTCCAAATGCCTATGCGAGAAAACTTAGAATGCCCATGGGAAGCCTGTTATCCCGCCCATTGGTGGATCAATGGGGATGGCAAGCCCACAATCCAAAATGTGAAGACTAGAATAAGAAAAATGGATGGGGGAAAACTGATAGAAGTTTTCCGAATGAATTAAAAAGATTGAACACAGAACCCTTAAATCAATGCCACGCCATACTAGATGGCTTTTTATAGCTGAAATCTATGCATCCACTGCAACTGGTCATGCCTAGCTCCTAGCTGATGAGGGTCCAATAAACCCGAAACAGCGCTATCCTGGGAGTGGCTTTGACCAGTTGCATAAACCTGATCTCTGCTATAAAAAGCCATCTAGGTTTGGCGTGACATTGATTTAAGTGTTCTGTGTAAAAACAGACCCAGGATGCAATAAAAGTGAGACAGATGTCATTTGCATATCCTACCCAGAATTCCTTGCTGCATATGGGGAATGTAGCACAGGAGCTCCGGGTTGCAGTTCTTATAATTGCTGTGATGTGCAGATGGCTTCTGCAATAATACTAATATATATAAATTTAGTTTTCTTTCTTTAAACCTTTGTGTAATTCTACAGAAAGGTGAAGTATTGCTGATCCTCGACAAAAGACCTGATGGCTGGTGGGTGGCACAGAACTCCAGGGGTGATAAAGGCATTGTACCGAAAACATACTTGGAGGTGGGTTCCTGATTTCATTTTGTATGTTTCTGTGTTTCTATATATGTATGCTACTCTATCTATTAGGTTTGTTGTCTCTGGATTACATATGATATCAATGTCCTGTATATCCCAGGGAACACAAATATACAGTATAGAAAGGTGAATCTCTAAACTTGCGCAAGAGTTACATCTCTGAGCTGTAACGTAAATACAAATATTTTTTCTGATTGTAATTAATTTGTTCTGAGTAGAAGAAACCAATATTATTAATTTGAGCACAATATTTGCTTAAAAGCCTCCAATGCATTTCCAGAATTGGCAGCAAGACTTTATTTTCTCTTCTGTCTGGGGTAGCGAAATCAGGGATGCTGTTCCATGTAAATTAGCAGGCGGTGTTTATTATGATTATTTCATTTTGTCTCTAGTAGTTTGACTGTAACATAGGATTAAATTCTTACAGGTAGAAAATCACTAGTTGCCATTGCTTAAATGTTTCTTGTATCAGACTGCATTAAGGCTTATGTGAAAACCAGTGGAATGCCCCCTTAATATAAATTTATTATAGTCACACTGAGTTTTCTTCTTAACTAATCAAATTGAGGTTGACAATACATGTAGTCACTTCAAAGCCAGTTTGTGATCCTGTAGAAGAATGTGAAATGCGTGTGTAGGTGCACAGCTTTGGTAATTGATTATAGGAATTGTAGAATGCTTGTGGTTATGTGCACATTTTTAATGGATCAGGAAGCAAACCAGAAATATATTTTTATCTATATGTTGCTGGTAGTTATATTTATACTACTAACCTAAAGGCAAACTTGTTTTAGAAACGTTTATGGTTAATTCTGTGTTTGTTATGCATTATTCCTGACAGGTATACAAACAAGGTGAGCAAAACCAGGACCCTAGTGAGGTGGAAAGTGAAGAAGAAGAAGAGGGGGAGGAGGAAGAGGAAAAGAAGGCAGCAGCACATGAAAAATCTGCCAGTAAAGAGGGGTAAGCAGCATGGGGTGGCTGTGAAATTGAATGCCCGTAGGTTGGTTTATATCTGGCACCCTTCTAAAATGCATAATAATCATTTAATGGAGCATTTCGAAGTAGGAAATTAAGATTACATAGGTTACATAGTCTGAAAAAGACATGCGTCCATCAGGTTCAGCCTTTCACGCATCACCTACTGCTGTCGATCCAAAAGAAGGCAGAAAAACCTGTCTGAAGCGCTCACCAATATGCAACACACTGGGAAAAAAATTCCTTCTTGACCCCAGAAAGTGGTCAGATTTCTCCTTGGATCAAGAAGCTTTTACTCACATATTAAATATTATGACCCTTAATATTCTGTGTCTGCAGGAAGTCATCCAGTCATTTTTTTTAAAGTCTGTACAGTCTCTGACCCAACCACCTCAACAGGCAGAGAATTCCACAGCTTTATTGTTCTCACCGTAAAATAACCCTTCCTATTCTTTAGGCTGAATTTCCTTTCGTCCAGTCTAAATGGGTGACCTTGTGTCCTGTGTATAGTCCTGTTAATGAATAGGTTTCCAGACAATGGTTTATAATGGCCCTGCCTTATATATTTATATAAAGTTATCAGATCCCCTTTAAAGCGCCGTTTCTCTAAACTCAAAGTTCTTCTCAAAGTTCTTAAAGATTGTGTGCCATAATATTAAAGCTTTACACAGATCACAGATGTTGCATAACTAACGTATCCAAAATGCTTCTAAACTGACCTGATGTTGGTGTTACATTATAACCATAAACAAACAAAAAAAAATTCCTATTATAATTGCCATATATGAAATCACAAATAGTCTGTCATTTCTTCCTCATATATCAAAATGAACAAGACGCTGCGCTGCGCTACACTGATCAGCGGAGACGGTAAAATCAACCACACCAGAATATGGCTGCTTCACGTCTCAATAATTCGGTGCTAGTTCGACCAGTTTATTATTTCAACATCCAATAGAAACGTTCGTTGTACAAAAGAAGTTCCTATCCACCCCACATAGGAATGTGATATAACCGCCAATAAGAGCATATACATTTCTACATCAGACATCACATAGATTTCGCAGAAGGCTTTTATAAATCATAATTGAATTACAGGAAATAAAAAATATCTATCCATTATCTTTCAGTTGGGCTGTCTAATACAGTTAAAACCCAGACTAAATGAGTAGAAATTGGGATCATTCATTAATTACAAATGTATGCTAAAGCATTTCAGCAAAAAATATAATTATGTATACAAACTGGTTAGACAGACTGAAAACATTGGCAGAAGAGGACCCTGTTCAGGAGCTTTCAATCTAAGAGGGGACTGGATGGGGGCTGTGTGGGAGATAGATCAGGAAAGGTGTGATTGAGCGATTGTGGAGTAAACTGATAGGCCGCTCTGATGTATTGTGTTTTGGGAGATTCTTGAAAGACTGGATATTGCAAGTCATTTTATATATAAAGCCCATTTGTGTGCCTACGCTTATAACTTTCATTTTAAGCAGCGGTGAATATACTTTAGTGTACTCATTACATGCTTGTTTTATTAGACCTGCTGATGATACAGTTTCTCAGACAAGTTCTGCAAAGAAAACACAAGAGGTAAGAGCTGTCTGCTTCAGCGATAATGTGCTTCAACTCACAAAGTTGGAATTTATACTGGAGTACTGAACCTAGGACTCCATTATTGCTTCCCTGGTGATATGTATCTCATGGTCATTTTTAGTTTTCTGTATTATAATTTTTTCTATTCCAAGAAGATACATTCGTGGACCATCTCTGTCAATTTATACATATATTACTAAAGTCAGGAACCGTGAATAAACAAGGAAAGGGTGAAAAAAAGAAAACGAGGGGTAACAAAATACAGAACTCATCTCTATCCCTACTGCACCCATCAAGAACATGTCTTTAATTTATGGCGTCACCACCAACAGCAGCAACATTTCAGTCCCACTGATGTGGCTGAAACATGGCAGCTGTTGGCCTTGACTCCATAAATTATAGGACATTTTCTTGGACCAAACGAGTGGCAGCTCATTTCCTTCTTTTTTTTTCTTTTTAGTTTTTTCTGCATGTCTCTAGCTTGAGGATCAACTACCTCAGAGCAGTGTGCACTAGTTAGTGCATCCTCCACAATTTTTTGTTCTTTTTGCAATTTCGTTTTTTTTCTCACTTAGACATTAGACACTAGTTGGAACAAACTTTAAAATGCTTTGGGCCGTATTACATTCTTCATGCTAAAACAGGGACGCTAAGGGTGTTTCTCCTTAGTGTCCCAGTTCTAGCGCGTTATTACAGTACAGACGCTAAACCAGCAGCCCGCCCCGTAATGCGGTGCTAAACCTCAGGATGCTAAACGCTGCGAGCATCCCGTCTATGGAGTCCATAGGACTTCATTGAGACTTCCACTGCCGGTCACATGACCTGCAGGATCTCTCCTTTTGTGAAATCCGCTAGGTCGTTGGAGTGATCGCAGGCGGCAAGAAGAAGCTGATGGAGCCGCCATTCTCCCCACCGGATGAGAGGTGAGTGTGTGATTTGTGGTGTTTTTTTTTAGTTGGTGCTGACTGATTCTTCAGAAGCTGAATCAGTACAAGCTTCTAGCTGTGGTTAACTTTTCAGTAACCACAGCGGGACATAATTTGCGTTAGGACTTTGTAATCCTACCGCTAATTAACTCTTTACACTCCCCATGTTAAGCATAGGGTGCGCAAAATACAGTAAGCTCACGCTGAAAAGCGCAATCTCCAAATTGCTAACGGGTTTTTTAACCCACTAGCGTTCGGAATGTAATATGGTCAGCCCATACTAGGGCCACCTAAACTAACGTTAACGCTCACACAACTGAGGACTAACAGCGTGAAGTTTGTAATAGAGCCCTTTGTGTTCCAGTTTCTCCTGAGTGTCATATTTACTATATTTATGAACCTGATAACCAAAGAAGTCGTAATCTATATATTGCCCATAGTCATTTCTAAGGTTGCTCTTTGTATATTTAGCATTAAAACCCCATTTTAATTCTTGTATTAGTTTTTAGATTTACTTGTCAGCCAGAATGGTTTTTCATAACTGCTTGTAGTGTGATTATGACCGTCTTCTTTCAGATGAGCACAACAGATGCATTAACTATAATGGGAACAATACCTGCTGGGTTTCGCTCATCGACTCTGGCAAAACTTCTGGACCAAGGTACAAATGCTTCTAATGTGTTAATATCCGTATGTTTTAAGATGGTCGTATTATGGGCAAGGTGCCAAGGTAGCGCCTGCCCTGGAATCTAACGCTAAAATGGGGACTCTACGAGGAAACCTGCAGGAAGCACGATTTTTCCCGTTAGTGAACACTAAAATGCGGATGCTATCAGGTCTATTCACTGAAAGGTGAAACTCTGGAGAATTGGCAGGAGAAGAGAACAATCTAGACCAAATAGCCAATTTGGAAAGTGAGATAAATGGGAGAATATATCTGGTTTGGCTATTTTGACCTAGAATTTTCACCTCTTCAGTCATTCTCCTGCGTTTGATCTTTCTTTGAATAGTCCTGTAAGTATTCTAGTCCTTAGGCTGGGTTCACACCTGCTCGTTTTTTTACGCGCGCGTATCGTGCAAACGTAAAAAAAAGCATTGCAGCGCGTTCACGGTCATAGACTGCAGAGTGAACGCGCTGAAAATACGCCCCAAAGAAGCTCCCGTACTTCTTTGGGCGTAGGATGTTTTACAGTGCGTTCCTGCGGGTGTGAACTCAGCCTAAGTGTATCCGAATCCACTAAAACAAAGTTCAAATGAGAACAATCAGGGTGAACAACATGGTGTAATAATTCTGTAGCTTGCTCTTCAGCGGGTCATCACTTAACTCTCCCTTTGCTGACCTTCTAAATTGAATCTCTTCCTGTTTTTATCTGAAGTGTAAATATTATCTGGTTTCTTATAGGTGAGAACTTTAGAGCAAGCCTGTACCTCCAACCAGGACTTTCTCCTTCTCAGCTGTCATTTAAGGATTTGCTATGGGATCATCAGCAAGGCTGTGTAAGTTGTTTTTTTGTTTTTTTTAATCTGCAAAGTATTGTTTTTTAAATTGCAGCTAATAATTGCAAATTATGTTTATATCATGAGTTTAATGGCTGCAGGTCACAAAATGTTGGGGTTAGTTGCCTCATCCATATTGAGGAATCCAGATAGCCAGACTTTGTTGAATACTATGCTATGTGGATAAATGTCTTTTTTTTTGTTTGTAATAAGAGTTTTATTATAGTTTTTTCAGGAAATAACAATAATACCGATACAAAGGAATGGAATAGCTCAAACAAGAAATTACATTGATGCATATATCAATAAACAAATGACTCGCGTGAGTCAAGCATCAAGGGCATCAGCATGACCTGAGACAAACACGAGAAAACCAATATATACAATACGATGATAAAGATAAAGTACATAGGATAAAAATACAAAAGGGAACTGTAAGTCATTAAAGGAAGGGAGGGCTACGTCATTGTAGTGGGGAGAAGTCACACAGAAAGAGACATTAAAAAATGGGGCGGGGCATTTGATCAGTACCGCAGGGGGGGCTAGGATACCTCATTGAGGGAGGTGGGACAGGTGACCGCCAGGAAAAGGCCAGAGGTCGACCAGTAGTACCAACGTCTCAGGTGTTTAGCAGTAGTGCCAGAGGATTGGTGAATTAAATCTTCCACATTACAAACCTGGTGTAAATGTCTTTAACCCCCTTACTACCATATTCAAGTTAATTCTATTTTTAAACAGAACTTCAAACAATTTGCATATGGGCTCCAGAAAGTTCCAGTATATTGGACATGGCATCCAGTGTACTGGAATTCTTTGAAGCTGCCACCTCTGCATCCTCCTTTAGGAGAATCACGGTGTCCCAGCTGGCTTGCATTTACACTTCTGTGATTTGGCCAGCACAAAAAGCCCTCTGCCTATCACTTAGGACATACTGCCTGTAAATGCACTGTAGGAATTCTAGTAGTGCATTTTCGATGTGGATTATATAATGTGGTCTACCATAAAACCACCAGTGCTTGACAGTGCTTTTATAGAAAACATTTGGGAGTGAAGGGTTAAAGGTCTTCACCTTTATGTTAAAGGAATGCATTAAACGTTAAACAGGTGGGTGGGTTAATTTTCAGGAGCTCTCTTAGTCGAATGCCTCTTGATTCTTCTGCATCAGGAGGCATTGGCCAGTGAGCTCTGCTTAATTTTCAAAACATATCTGTTTCCCTGAAGGCTGCCTATGAGCTACGGGAGTGGCATTCCACTTGGGAAGGTTGTTATTGCCTCTAGATACAGCCAGTGAGGTGTAGGTGCAGACACTCAGCTCATCGTGACCCTTTAACTATCTTTTTTTTTTTAAAACTTTATTTTTGAATTGACAAACTCAGTACAAATACACTACGTACATTCACATTCCCACTCCGTAAAACATCCCTCCCAACCCATGGTCAACAATAGGCATCACGATGAATTTACACCCTAAGCCGACGGTACTACACAAAAAATTTTGAAAGCTCTACGAGAGTCGTAGCATTCGGTCTCTAGGGGTGGTGACGATAGAGATCTAGTCAGATACCAATTGGTATATGCAAAGTCCCTTTTTAGTTTTTCAATGACAGTTTCCAGCTGGCATAACAGAAAATGCTCCCATTTTTCAAAAAACTGTTCAGCTTTATCATCTTTATGCAGAGCAGTCTCCACCCAATCACATTGGAAAATGGCGTGAAAGCGGGAATAAAACATAGAAAACGTGGGGGGGGGGAGGAGACAATCCAATTCCCCAAAATGGACTTTTTAGCTACTGCGGATAGCACTCCTAGTAGGGCCCTCTGATTCCTGTCTAGTCCTCTGCTTTCGCAGTCGGAGAGGAGACCAAACAACGCCCAGTCTGGGGTGGTAGGTACTTTTATATGTAAGATCCGAACACCGAATCGCCGTATGGAGTTCCAAAAGGTAGATACTACCGGGCAGGACCATAAGCAGTGAAAAAGGTCCGCGTTAGCATGCATACATTTGAGGCAGTGGCCAGAGCTGAGGGGTGTTAGATGGACCAATCTATCCGGTGCTATATAGGCCCCGTGTAATAATTTCATAAACATTTCGTCATATTGAGCCGAGGGGATTTGCTTCCGTAAACGATTAGTGGCCGAGATTAAGGTAAAGGGTGATTGTTTGTTTGGGAAGCTGTACACACCATGCTGCTAAGCCCGTGGTCGCTACCGACCAATCGAATTGAGGTCGAAGCAGAGCGCGCAACGCTGCTCAAGACGGGCCCAGAGACGCATGAGTATCCAGGGGATTGGAAAAGTCCTGTGGGTTTAAGGTATTTTTGTATTTAAAATTTTATTATATATATGCAAATCAGTCAGCAGTATAAAGATGTCAACGGCCACGCAGGGCCGAACAAAATCAATACAACAAAATATCTCAAAATGGGAAGAGGGGGGGGGGAAGGGTGAGCGAGACAGGGCATCTAAGGGGGGAGATTCAAAAAAAAAAAAATGGAGTCCGACATTGGGGCACCAGGAAAAGCAAAGGAAGAGAAAAAAGGATAAAAAATAAATAAATAATAATAATAATAAAAAATAAAGAAAAAAAAAAAGAAAAAAAAAAAAAAGAAAACAAACAAAAGTTAAAGGACAACCCATTTAACGAGTGGCTTTCCCGGCTCGCCCTGTCATCTCATAAGAGGCCGGGGGCCATGAAAGAGGCCACAGGGTCGGGAGACCTGGGGCCGAGCGGGCGGCCAGAGCCTAGGTTGCCACCCTAGCGGCTCGCCCAGGATACTACCCAATGTCCCAAAAAAAAAAAAACACAGGTGAGAGAAAACAGTTCTGATGCTCCGTCAGACAAACCGTAGGTCCCAATTCTTAGCAAGTAAGTCTGCATGTTCACTCGGATGAACATAGACAAAAAAAAAGAAAATATATAAGCAGGGTATATCTTCAGGTGGTGGGGGGGTAAACACTCAGCTACCGATGAAAAGGGGGTTTCCAATAAGGGGTGAGACACATCTGGAGAGGGGATTTGAAAAAAGGCTTTGTGAGGAAGGTGTCATCAGCCAGGGATCCAAAGATGGTGCCATCCATCTCAGCCATTGTCCAGGGAAAAAGTAGGACAACCGGGATCCTGCAGTGAGCTGGACGGTTGCTGAGGAGGAGCCGCGAGTCCCAGCGCCTTGACAATGGCCCGCGCCTCATCCTTTGTCATCGCCGTGTAGGTCTTACTCTCATGAGACACGATCAAGGAACCCGTGGCCCCCCAGCGGTATCGGACCCCGCGATCCCGGAGTATGGCGGTGACATCCTGGAAACTTCTTCGGGCCGCCAGGGCCAGAAATGGTAAATCCCGATAGAGGGTGATATGGGCAGAGGCGTAGTTGACCTTATATGTAGGGCCAGCTGCAGCAAGGATCCGGTTACGAAGATCAAGATCCCCGATGACCAGGATGACATCTCGAGGTGCCCCCACCGGTGCAGCGGCCGCCTTCCGGATGCGCAGGGCCGAGAACAGTCCCGGGGACGGCGAGGGGTCAGCATGTGGAAGAAGGTGAGTCACGAAACCGCGGAGGTAACCCAAGAGGTGCCCCGTGTCGACAGACTCCGGGATACCACGGAGACGGATGTTCCGGCGTCGATGGCGGGACTCCAGGGCCAGCACCGCAGAGTGAAGATGGGCGACCTGCGTCTGCAGGTCAGCTACTCTGGCATCTGTGCCAACTAATGCTGTCGCCGCCTCCCGAGAACGAACCTCCACATCAAAAACGCGAGTCTGCAGGGATTCCACTGCCGAGCTCAGTTCCCGTAGGTCGCTGCGCCAGAGGCCTCTGAATTCGTCCATCACCCTCTGCAGGTCAGTGAGGGTGAGCGGCTGGGCTTGTGGAACCGTTGCACTCACGTGTGTCTCCCGGGACGGAGGCCGAGTAGAGCACTCAGATGAGCCAGTTCGGGAAAGGGTCCTCTCACGACGGCCGCCCTCCTCTCCACCACCCCTCACTCCCAGTGAGATCCTGATGTCTGGGATTCCACACTCCTCCGAGGTGGTCGATTTCTGGGATTTCTTGCCCATGAGGAGATCACTGCAGCGCAGTGGTCAGTGTTCGGGGAGGAAAGCACAGGCCTCAAAATGGCCGCCAGCTGAGAAGGCAAACACCTCCGTTTCACAGTGTCGTGGCACAGGTAGTCCGATCCGGTACAGTCAGCAGGGTGTCCGAGGAGAGTGTGTCGATTTCGGGTCGTCAGGACAGCCACAATCACCCCAAATTTAGTGTTGTGGCCTGGAGCTCAGCTAAATGGCGTCTGCTCTCCTCGGCGTCCAGACACGCCCCCGGTTTAAGGTATTTCACTGTGTTGATACAAATGCTGATAGCTGCATATAATATACTGAGTGGAGGGGGGTAGGGGCCACTAGAACACACAGATCTCTATAGGAGATAAGGGAGTGAGCTGGTCCCGACACCAGATGACCTATTTGAGTTAGACCTTTGGTCGCCAAAACCTTAAATGCGGAGGCCGCCGAGCCCGATTGGAAAGCCGGGTTACGTAGCAATGGTTGGAAAATCGAGGATGTCCAGGACAAGCCCCTCATTTTACGTGCTCGGTACCACGCTTCCCGTCCTGTAAAGAGCAAGGGATTAAATCTCTGGGTAGGAGGAATCCTAGACAGGGTGGTGTGAAGGAGAGCCAATGGGGACATTGGGAAAGACATGGCTCGGTCCAAGGCACAATCCGTGTACCTTGATGAGTCCGAGATCCAATCTGCCACTATACGGTATAATGCTGCAATATTATAGGAATATATATCCGGTAAGTTCAATCCTCCCATAATATAGGGAAGCTGAAGTTTACGTAGTGCTATGCGTGGTGTTCTCCCGTTCCAAATGAATCTAGTAAACAAAGCATGGATGTGTGCTATATCCTTTCGTTTAAGAAGTAGAGGAAGCATTTGTATCGGGTATAGGAGCCGCGGGAATGCGACCATTTTAATAAGATTGCACCTCCCCAAGTAAGACAGCGGAAGTTTTGCCTCGTACATTAACCTCGTACAATCGTGCTATATTTGTCGGTATTAACACCCCTAAATATTTAAACCTCCCAGTTTGACACCAGGTAAAAGGACTGTGCTGCCTTATCGAGTTCTTGCAGTTCGCACCCAACGGTATCGCTAACGTTTTATTATAGTTAATCTTAAATCCCGATGCTAGGTGAAATTCTTCCAAGTATGTCATAAGGGTTGGGAGTGCCTTGTCGGGATGGGATAGGAAGAGGAGCAAATCATCTGTGAAAGCTACTACACGAACCTCCTGGGAACCTACGTGTATCCCGCTAAGATCCGGGCATGTTTGAAAAATCCGTATTAAAGGTTCTAAAGCTAAATTAAATAATAGGGGGGAGAGTGGGCAACCCTGCCGAGTACCTCGTTCCAGTATAAAAGGGGAGAAATTAAGGCCATTAGTCGTGATCATAGCAGAAGGATTATCATATAGAGCATTAAACAAATTAAGTATTGGGACACCAAAGGAGTGGTATTTCAGGAAACGCCGAAGATAGGACCATGATATGCGATCAAAAGACTTATCGGCATCGCAGCTAAGGAGTAAATCCGACGAGTGAGTGCGTCTATTTGACGACCAGATCGCAGCTAGGGCTTTCCTCACATTTTGCGTGGAATGACGGCCTGTCAAGAACCCTGTTTGAGCGGGAGAGATAAACTGGGTTAGCGGGGTCTGCAGTCGCCTAGCCATTATGGCCGATAATAGTTTCAGATCAGTATTTAATAGGGAAATTGGGCGGTAGGACGTTATTAGTAAAGGATCTTTATCAGGTTTAGGGATCATTATCATCCGGGACACATTGAAGGAAGGTGGCGGGGCTTTTCCCTGAAGTATATTATTAAACAAGGACATGAGGTGGGGGACTAGGTGGCCCTCGAGTAATTTATAATATTCTGCAGAGAGGCCATCTGGGCCGGGGGTTTTATTGGAACGGAGGTGGGAAATTGCTGTAGTAATGTCACTGGCGCTAATCGGGGCATTTAGATTCTCTCTCAGCTCAGGATCTAGTTCCGGCATACCGGCAGTTACAAAAAATTTAGCCTGGACTTTCCACTCATCAAGTTCAGCTTTATAAAACGTTTCAAAATAGTCGCGGAAAAGCTTATTGATGTCTGATGGGTCGGTTACCATTTCACCCGTGGGTGCCCTGATTCTAGTTATCGCCGGGCTGCCGGGCATTGCAATTTCAGTAGATTAGCCAGGAGCGTTCCTGGTTTGTTGCCCCAACGGAAGAAACGATTTTTCTGGTGCAGCCAGGAATATTGGGCCTTTTCGTCGGCTATTCTAGCATAGCTTTGCTTATCCGCCTTATACCGTTCTGAGGTGGTAGAGGTAGGTTGTGCGACATGAGTTCGATAAGAATTAACTAGGGAGGAGTGCGCTTCTAACAGTCTTTTGTTGACATCTTTACGTTTACAGGACATATATTCAATTATGCAACCCCTCATGACCGGTTTAGCCGCTTCCCAAAATAAATTAACATCATTGACAAGTTCCAAATTATCGTCCAGGTAGTTATTCCAACTAAGTTCTAGATGAGCTTTAAAATCACTGGATTGAAGGAGAGACGTGGGAAAGCGCCAATTACGGGAGCATGGGAGTGGCATTTTTAACTGTAAATCTAACGTGACAGGCGCATGGTCAGAAATGTGTATCATTCCTATCGTTGCGTCAACTACGGAGTGGTAGCAAGACGAGGAAAGTAGAAACATGTCTATACGGGAAACGGAATCATGGGGATGTGAGTAAAATGAGTAGTCTCTACCTTCCGGGTTGATGTAACGCCAAGCGTCGAACAAAGCTAGATGTTTTTTTAAGAACAGGGGGCCAACTGAAGCCCGTAAGGACGTCGAGCTCGTGCCTACACGGGAGCGGTCTAGGACAGGGTCCAAAACCGCATTAAAATCTCTGCCTATAATACTATGTGTAAAAGTGTATTGAAGGAGAGTTGCGTAAAGATCGGAAAAAAATTGCAAGTGGGGAGGGTGGGGAGCATAGACATTCACTAGTAAATAGGTCTCTCCTAGAACCGACATCATTACAATGGTAAAACGACCCTGAGGGTCATTAGCTTCGTCAAGGACTGTAAACGGCAGGGATTTATTTAGAAGGATAGCAGTGCCTCTCTTTTTGTTCGTAAAATGGGCGGAAGTTTGATACCCAATCCAAGGAGATCGGAGGTGGTTATCAGGGGAAGACCAGTGGGTCTCTTGTAAAAAGACCACGTCGGGTTTCAACGTGGCTAGGTGTGCAAGTATCTTTTGACTGGAGAGTTTAAACCCTCCACATTCCAGGAGAGGAGTCTGAGGGAGGCCTTAAGGGTAGGTGGTTAAAGAGATGTCATGGTAGGGTTGCGGACTGATAGGGCACCATAGAGTGCCTATCGTAGGGAATATGGCAAAGCCACTCCTAATGGGGGGACCAGGGTCGTCCCAGCTACAGCCCTGGAGCCCAGTGAGGGGAACGCACAATAGACTAAACATCCTAATTCTGAGCGTCAATACGTTTTTACTCTTATATGGAACCAGAACCTGTAACGAGGGTTCAGAACTAAACCTAAACCGTAACATGGACAAAAACAAAAGGATCAACAGGACCCAAAGATCAGATGTGGCTACGAACCAACCATCATCCGACCTCCATAAGCACAATCTAAGGAGAAAGGCGAGCATTAATTGCAGCACAACAAACAAGAATTGCATCATAGTGTGAAGAAGCGAAGGTAGAATATAGTCCAGTTACGACCTCCTCATGACTTCCCTGAGCGCATTCTCGTAGATGGTGTACGTGGAGGAAGGGGCGAAGTCGACCCTCCCTGGAGTTGTCCCGGGAGGAGAGCCGCACTTGCCTCGGCCGGGGAATCAAAATAGTGGGTTGCTCCATTAAAATTCACTCTTAGGCGGGCCGGATAGAGCAACGAGAAACGAATGTCCTTTGCCACTAGTTCCGAGCACAAAGGTGAAAACGCCCTTCGCTTCAGGGACACAGAAGCCGAAAAGTCCTGAAAAAGTCTCAGAGGGGCTCCATTGTAATCCAAAGCGTTGGCCTTGTGAAAGGCTTGTAGTAGCTTAGATTTGTCGACAAAGTTGAGAAGTCTCATGATGACAACGCGAGGGCGACCCGCCTGCGGATTTAGATCAGGGCCTACTCTGTGTACTCGCTCCACAGCCAAGGGAAGGTCAGGGGCGTCCAAGCCCAATTGAGTAGGTAACCAGTTGGAGGCCCAGTCTTGTAAGGCTCGTCCCCTCACCGTCTCTGGTAGGCCAACCACACGTAAATTGTTGCGACGGCTCCGGTTCTCCAGGTCGTCCAATTTTTCGGTCAGCGATTGAATTACAGATTGTTGCGCGTCCACCTGTGCCTTCAGTGGACTGACATCATCCTCAAGGGTCGAGACACGTTCTTCGACTTCAGTAAGTCTTTGTGCCTGCGATGTCAACTGTGATAAGACGGATTCGATTGTCGAGGAGAGTCGTCCGAGTTTTTTATCCAGCAAGGGAGACAACACCGCTGAGATGTCTGCCATGCAGACTCGAAGGTCTTGTCGACTGTCGTCAGAAGGAGGAGAGGCTGATTGCGCTGCCTGTGATAGATCCAGTTGGGTGTCAAAAGGAGTAGTAGACGGTGAGAGTGGCAGAGTCAATCTTTGAGATAGCTTCAAGATCCCTTTCGATGATGATTTATCTGAGGTTTTCTTGTTGGTTTTGCTAGAAGATACAAATTTCTCCATGGTGAAGAAGAGGCGGAGCGTCCAAGGCTGAAGTCTGAGGCTAGAATTAGGAACAGTGGTAGGGTAAATCCGCAGCTAGACCACGACGACCAACAGGGGTATGGACGTCCCCAATCCGAGGAGATGTAGTACAAAAGTAGATGTGGAAAAGTAAATTGGCCGGGGGCCTCGATATCACGAACAGTATAGGTATAAGATAGGGCACCCCCTAACTAAAGGGGACTCAAAAATTATTATTTTTTTTTTTTTTTTTTTTCCTTTTCTCCTTTAATTTCCTTCATGCAGAGCCTGAAGCCCAATGAGGCAGGGCAGTGAAGGTCGAGCAAGTCACCCCAGGAGACCTGGCAAGAAAAATTCAGTCCAAGCAGGATGCCTCTTAGTTAAAGGAGACCGAAAAATTTGAGAGTAGAGCCCTAGGGGGCTCCTTAGGACTTCGAAAAATTATTGTTTATGGTGCCCCAGGGGAACCCCAGGGCGGAAAAATTGGGGGACAAGCACCCGACTTCCCACTGTCACACCCGGCACGTAACCGAGGCCGAAACTCCACCACGCGGCCTCGGCAAGATGGCGGCCGGTTGTTGACAATGACCCCCGTGAGACCTGCGAGAGGGTCGTCGGCTGAGCAGAAGAAGCCCCAGAAACTCAGCGGCAGAGCAGAGTAAATGTCTCTGTGTAGTAGGGAGGGAGCTGGGGATTCGACACACCGCCGCTGCAGATATCTCCCAGTACACTCGTGGGCTGAACGGAGCGCCGCCACACAACCTCCACAAGATGGCCGCCGCCAACGTCCGATCCGTTTTCTGCCTGAGTGGTCAGTACGAGGGACGCTCACCTCCAGAACCGGCAGCCCACGATACCGTCCGCGTGTCCGGATCCATCCAGTAGAGGTATAGGAACAGAGGAGGGTTGAGGTTCCTGTAGGCCGTCAATGGGCCCAAAATGGCGGCCGGGAATCGGCCTGGCGACTCCGGGGAAGGGAGTGCTGCGTCTCCGGAGCCAGCCGAGAGCAATTCAATGGGAGCAGCTATCGATGGGGAGAGCTTGTGCCTCGATGATTTGTCCGTACGGACCCTTAAAACACCCGAAACCCGCCGGGTAAGGGGAGCGTTGGGCAGAGCTCAAATTAAAAGCGGCCATTCAGTCGGCCCGCCTCCCGGAAGTCCCCTTTAACGATCTTATTGTGGTCATAGTGGCTAGAATGGTCCTTTCATCTTCAAGTAACAAAATAAGGAAAAATGTAATATCCACATTACCAATAGTCTTCCTTGGGTAAAAGGAAATCGGAAAATAGTAAGCAATTTGCTAAACAAAGGGAGTATGGGTAAGGGAACACAACTGGCAGAGACCTATGGTGTAAAGTAAGAGTATTTTAAATTTTCTTTTATGTTCATAAAGTAAATTTCTAATCATTTTACTCTGTAAAATCAGCATTACATCCTACAGGATTAATGCACTATTTACCTTAAAACTAGGCCTCCACAAAACATAAGACAGAAGAATCAATTTCACCACTCCGGATCAGTTGTTGTTTTTTTATTTTAACATCATAATAGACATGTTACACAGTTGCATACATTCCACCATGTTGTTTTTCTAATGGCAACTGTGTCCTGTATTTTTGCCAAAGCCTAAATGCTCTGTTGGTGCAGGAGAAACTTGTAAGAAAAAGGGACACCATACTATTGCAAGAAAAATAAAAGAAAATATTTTCTTTAAATGTTTCTGCTTTCCGTCAGTAAAACCTGTTTGGTGGAGATTTTATGAACTTTATTGTATGCCTCATGGGCACATACTGAGGCAAAGGGAGTTTAAATATTAAATACATTCTTGTAAGTCCTGTATTGTCAGCATTGGGAGACCCACTTGTGTTACTATTTTGTGCCTTTTAATTTATGATTTGGCTTCTCAATTCTAAGGCTTCCATTTACACGTCTTTCCCTATTGCTACTTATCTCTTCTTGCCTATCAGAGTGGTGGCATGTCGGTAGGTGCTTTCTAAGCACCATGAGCAATAAAGTTGATTGTAGTAGCAGTGGTTCATGGAGGGCTGTGAGTGCGGACCCTCCATTTCTGGTTTCTAAACAGTGTTGAGAAATTCTAGAGGATTCCCTACCATTCATTTTACATCTTCTGTAATAATAAAGAGCTTTTATTTCATCATTATTCACATCCTAAATATTTTATTGTATCAGATTGTTTTTATTTCTCTCCCGCTGCCAAACTAACACCGGCTCTGGTTTTCATTTTAAGATGTTTATGAACCTGTCTCCCAATAGTTCAATAGCAACCAATTTGTCAAATAAAACTGTCATATAGTAGTCTATGAAAGGAAGCAAATACCATATATACATGCATACGTGTGTGTATATATATATAATATATATATTAATATATTATAGCACATGTAATAAATTGTTTCGTTTGCTAAAAAGTCCCAGGAGTGCTGTTTTTTTTTTTTTTTTTTTTTGATATGCTGGAAAATTGCTGACGAGCACTGGGAAAATGTTAAGGCCTAGGCGAGCCCCCTGCTTGGCTGGGCCTCCACGCTCAGGCGAGCTGGGGCTCCAGGGCCCGCGTTCGATTGACTGATTGGGGGGGGGGTGACACCTACATTCCCATACTTACCTACATGCACATCCCATACTCACCTACATTCACAAATCTTGGCCTCCGAGCTCCTCCAACGCAGTCCTCCTTCACGCTCCCCTTCTGCGCACAGAACGTGTCAGAGGCGCTGGTCGCGGGATGACCTCACAGAGCAAGAAGCCTTTGACCCGCAATTTAGGTGCATCCCATATATATATATTCCAAGGAAGGAGGCACACTCAGAAGACATATGTGTAAAGTATCAAAAAAGTTGAATCCATCTTTAGTTGAAGAGACAAGTTGACGTTTCAGTCCTCTTCTGGTCTTGATAAAAGTCCAGAAGAGGACTGAAACGTCGACTTGTCTTTTCAACTAAAGGTGGATTAAACTTTTTTGATACTTTATATATGTCTTCTAAGTGCACCTCTTTCCTTGGATTTTGTACATGCAATTTAGTGGCTGCACCGAAACAAGCAAAGGCTATTATATCACAGAGCACGGGGCTCCTGGTATACATATATATTTTTTTTAATATGACTTTATTATATTTCTAGATTTAATTTTAAGCTTATTTTTCAGCTGTTTGACCAATATGTTTTCAAGACGTTTTCCTTTTCATTTTTTTTTTCCGGTGTGCTTCTCATTCTAGTTTTATTCAGTTTGTAAAATGCAGTACATATGGTTTGCACCGACTTGGTGGAGAACAAGTTTGAATCTGGAAGATATTTGCCTCAAGGTGTCAGTCACTTAAAAATAGTTTAGTGGAAGCTGCAAATTCAGATTTTATTTCTTTACTGAGGTGAAAAGTACACGTATTCTAATTGAATAGATCTGCTTTGAATTACATTGCCATTTCTATGGTCTCGATTACATATGTTTACATTACGTCTTGGTGCGCAATACTGTTTAAAAACGGTACTGTTACCTGCTTGTAGGATCTACATAAAACCAACGAACGCAGACAAACAAAAAATACACATCACTCAAACACAATATACAAGGTTAAATTTAGTTTTTTGGCCACATTTGAGACAAACGCATTAAAATGCAAACTCCACTGTGAATTCATTCTGTGCTTTTCGCAAGATAAATATTAGTTTTATGGAGAGATAAATGTATATTAGCAATGCATATGTTGCAGACTTAATTATGCTTTGTTTCCCCTAGATTCAAGTGCTGCCTACTCGTGTCTCTTGTATTTTGACTCTATGGAGCTGTAAAATGATCCCTCTCCCTGCAGCTAGCATTCAGATACTGAGCAGACATGTGAGACTTTGCCTGTTTGATGGTACAAAGGTGTGTATTTACTTTTCTTTTGTTTTGGGTTCCGCATCCTCATTCAAATTACAATAATGATCCCAGGAAATCACAAAAATAAATGTGCAAACACTGCTATGCAATTGTAATAGACACTGGTATGAATGGTGTCTATTACGCTGTATAAATGACTTTATGAGTAATAAGGAATTACAATTGTGATATTTATGATTAAAGCTAAATGTTGGACTCCATTGCTCAGGAATTCATTCCTCAATAATAAGGTGGCAAACACATAATATAAAACCAGTCCTGCAGGATGAATATGGTATTCATCATCCCCAGGTAATAGGGTAGATTTCAAAAGTAATTTTTTCCCTTTTTGTCAATATTAATTTGTTGAGGATTTGACATGTAGCTGTCATCCTCATTCCTGGGCTCTGCCATTGCCTGTGTCTTCCTGAGATCATCTGTTTTCCAATTTACTGACAGGTGGTATTGATGCTGATTATTGGTCAGGTAAACATGATTGTAAAGTTATACATTTTTAGTATATATTATTATTATATTATTCATACTAGCTGGATACCCGTGTTTCGCGACGAAACGTCGGGATATGCAGGAGATCTTAGGTTCACAATCCGTTGGCTTAGTGATGGTTGGTGATTGTAACACATAAGGGATGATAATAAACAATAAAATAGATGGCTTTACAAACACAACATGGCAGCGCTGATAAGATATTAAGGAAGGATCGCTACAGGCACTCGCACGTGGTTCCTGTCCAGAGCCACCAAAATATATACCAATAGTCCAAGGGGATGGAGTGCAGCGAAAACAATGTTCCTTTCTTTAAGTCCCAGGAGTAGATTTCCCAGATCCTGAAGAGAGCTTTCTTCCTAGGGTAACCTCAAAAAAGGAAAAACATCATCGTGCGATCTGATGTATACCACATGGATAAACCAAAGAATCGTCAGCACACTCACGTGAAATGGAGCCTTCCTGGCTCTGGATGAAGCGCCTCTGGGTTATTAACGGCTACCCACTTGCCCTTTTCGGTACAGGTAGTCTTGATACTTCAAGTCTTTACACCCTTAAATATGGATACAGACAAGGCATAGTATAGACTGTAATACTATGGAAAACAGAAAGTGGATTAGAAATATACTCACACTTTCTTGGACCTAACCTAGGTCCTTAGGAATCAGGCTCAGAAGTTGTTGTAGGGTACAACTTCAAATAAAACCCCATGCGGTGGAGTAAAATTTAATAAAACACAGCATAAAATACAACAAAAATATAAAATAAGGGAATAATTAGTGACCTGAATGCATTTCGCCTGTTGAGAGGCAGCGTCACAGAAGCGCCTGGCGGCCACGTGATCGCGCCACAGCCGTGCGATCGGACCTTCGGAAGGGGTGAGTATTGCAGCCCTCCGTAGGGGAACGCTGGCCGCGTGCTTTTCATGCACGCGGCCAACCTCCCCAGCCCCGCGGATACAGGCAAGCCGACCCAGCGCTGGCTTCCGGTATCGGGGGGGGGGGGGTGTATCGGGCCATTTGCACGAGTACTAAGTACTCGTGCAAGCGGCAGTATCGGCTCCGATACCGATACTAGTATCGGTGCATCTCTAAATTTAGCAATGGAATTAAATAGATTGTATTCTATAACAAAATTCATGTTTAAATCATTATATTTTGGTTAATAAAAATCATGCATTGTGATGAGTAAGATTATTCCTTTTTATTTAACTAATTATATCCCACATGCTTCATAAATGACCTGATAATGTCAAGTAAAGATTATCACATAACTTCATATGTAATGATACTTGATGTTAGAAAATGGAGAGATGAAGGGCCATATTACATACTTGGTGCTATCTTAACCAGAGCTGTTGTAAACTTCCCAGAGCCATTATAGACTATGGAGGTTTTAGGTTTGCAACAGCTCTGGTTAAGTTAGCACCAACCCTGTAATACTGCCTGAAAAGTACTATTCCTGGATGCACCGTTACAATGCTGCTACATTTTTTTTTTATATACAACGGTGTTTTGATATTCCAATGTTTGTTTGTTTTTTCTTTTCTCAAAATATATCACCTGTGGATTGTTTCCCTTTAGGTTTTGAGCAACATTCATACTCTCAGAGCAACCTGGCTACCCAAAAATTCTAAGACATGGACATTTTCTCCTAGGGTGAGTAGAATCATTTAAACACCTCTTGCAGGTCTGTTCACTAAAGGTAGTAATTTGCGTAGTGTAGGAACCGCAAATTGCGCACCGCAATGGGACTTGCGAACTTTACGTACACAAGTCCCATAGCGCTTGCGGAGAATGATGGATCCATTGCAGCCTCTCTGAGACCGAACACGATTGGTCTCATAGATCGTGACGTCGGCATGGTAATAACCAAGTAGTAACTGGCAGCTGGCAAATTTAAATGTCCTGGCTGCTGGTGACACTGGGTGGGGTGGAGGAAACTTTTTACCAAAAATGGGGGGGCACTCTTCACATTCTGATCATTTAAAAAAATTTAAAGTGGTCAGGATTGGTACAGTGTACCATTTTGAACATCGTTCTCTTGTATTTATCTCAGAATCCATACAATTGTGAGGGGGGGGGGATCAATTAGAAGCTTTATTAAAAAATTTTTAAAAAAAGGGTTAACTTTTTTTTTTTTATTATTCTTGTAATTTCATCTGGAGGCGATCCTGCTCGGGGTTCTCTTGTTTGCAGTGTTGGTTGGGATCTGCATGTGTCAATGCTTTTCTGTACAGAGCGTAAATAAATAAATGATTAACTATCATGTTCCCATGCTTCCACAGGCAAACATATACTTTTACATAATTAATACCTAACAAGTAGTATACATATAGTATTTTGGATTGTTTAGTTGTTAATTAATTTATATATTCCCACTGATTTGTATACCTCTATTCTTGTGGTTTCCTCAGGTCACTGGTATTCTCCCCAGTTTACTGGATGGTGATTGCTTTGTTAGGACTGGAAATCAGTCTGCTGAGATTGGAATCCTGTTTGAATTAGGAGTTACCTATATCCGGAATGTAAGTAAGGCAATGTGGGTAATTCTGGGTTAGAAAGGATTTTTTTAATGTAATATGATGCCTAAGTGCACAAAAGCTATGATTAATTACACACTAAGGTCTATATTACATTCTTCACGCAAAAAGCCTTGCACAAAGCGGAAATCTTTGCGCCAAGCGCTAAACTTTTGCGCGCGCAAGTCACCGCTGGAATTACAATCCTCGCGGCTTTTTTCTTCCGCCGATCAATTGCGCGCGCAAACACATCGCTCACAAATGCAGGCTAAGTGCTGTCTCGCGCAAAAATCTTTGCGCACACAGTTTTTTGCACCCATTCAGCCATTCAAAATCAAGAAACACACCTATCAAACGCAACTGAATTGCGCCTGCCAGAGGCATCAGAGACGAGTTCTGCGTCTATGATGCAAAATGAGCACATATGCAACAGTAATAATACACACACACCTGCCATCATCCATTATATTGTTGCTGCATTCCTTTTTATGTGCTATTTTTTTTTTTTTTTTTTTGGGAGGTTTTTCAGATATGCAGTTACCACCAGCTTTTTGCAGTTGCTAAAATTGTGCGTGCAAAGGCTATGTGGTAATTACCGCAAATAGATTGTAATACCATCTGCGTACCAGCGCACATTCGCATTTGCGCTCATAATGTTAAGTATAGAACCACGCTCGTGCAGGGTTCGCGCAGGTTCACCTGCGGTAGACGATTGCGCGCGGCTTTTGCGCTGAGTATGTAATACGGGATTAGGCGCAAATGGTTTTACCCCTCGCGTTAATGTTTTTTTGCGCCGACGCAAACGTTTGCGTGAAGATTGTAATTTCGCTCCAAAAGGGTTCTTCAGAAAGCACCAATGCTCACTGTTATTCCAACTAAGTGAACATAGCCTATCCACAGAAGGAAAACCAATCCATTCCTGGAAAATAAATTCTGCTGAACAATGGTAAGTTTTTCTTCCATTAAAAGCATAAACTGGGGGTTATTCACCTATTACCCTTGTTTCTCTGTGTTTATGGTGAACATGCTTCACTGATCTTAAAGGGACACTACCAACAAATATGAAACGTCTTTATTTTGTATATTTTATGTTGCGGATATCTTACTCTATATGTGTCACTGTGTGCATCCCTTTTGTGTAGTAAAGATACAGAGGGGGGTCAGTTTACATCACTTGGTCCTAACTGGGTGGCTTTGGGCATAGAATGGAGTCGATCACTGCCTCAAATCATTGTATTGTGTGGGATGTGTTCAAAGGATTTTTCCAGGGGTAGATTTGAAGCGCCCTATCACGTCCTTACAGCTAAAACGGGGACGCTATGGGGAAAAATTAGCGACCGCTAATCTCCCTTTAGCATCCCCGTTTTATCTGTAGATTAGGGGCAGGTGCTGAGTCCAGCAGCCTGCCCCATAGCGGCCGCTGGGGTCCAGGATGCCCGAGGCAGTGCTAAAGCGCCGTCGCGAGCATCCCCTCCATGGAGTCCATAGGACTCCATGGAGGCTTCTGCTGCCAGGTCACATGACTGGTAAGATCTCGCCTCTCGTGAAATCGTGCAGGTTGACAGCGTGATCGCGGTGGGAGACTGGTGACTTTTTTCCCCAGTCTCACTCTGCTCCCAGTGACTAGAAGCAGCGGATCAAGCCGCCGTTCTTGCCGTGGAATGAGAGGGGAGTATGTATTCTTTTTTTGGGGGGGGGGGTTTACAGCTGCTGCTAACTGATTCTGCAGCAGTGCAATCAGTTAGCTACAGCTCTAAGCTGGTGCTAACTTTTTCACTTAGTGGCAGCGGTTTGTAATTATAGAATTTAGCTAAGTTATGAAGATAAGTTAGAATTTTAATAAAGGACTCGGAGGCGAGTATTGCAGTCTCTTTTTCTTGCTTTAATAATAGCAGCTAAAAATGTCAAAACGTAACAGACATTAAAGAAAAAACATATTCTAACAATGGTATCTTCTAACCCCCCTGTCCCATCAGTATAGTCCATTGCTCCAGTAAGCCTATATATAGGATCGCGTTCCCGCCATTTCTCCCTCTTTCTTGCCAACAACAGGTCAGCGGGCGTAGAACACTCCCATCAGATCAATCCATCCAGATCCAGCGCGAAACCGAGAGCGCCACAGAGCCATACTGGAACAGACCTCACTGGGCTGAAATAGAAGCAAAGGATGAGACAGAACTTCGGAATCAGAACGCTCAGCAACCCCCCGGAGTCTGCCCCGGGAGGGCAGGGTGGGCAATACTCTCTGAGTCCTTTATTAAAATTCTAACTTATCTTCATAACTTAGCTAAATTCTATAATTTTAATACAAGAACTCAGAGGCTCCTATTGCAAGTTCAAAGCTGGTCCAGAAGAGCGGACGACCAATGAACAATTGGTTTGAAGTAGAAAGTCCGAAAAGTGGTCTCGCGAGACCAGTCTGCGGACTTCAGCAGATCCTCCAAACGACTACTGGCCCCCAAAGCCGCTGAAGCAGATGCGCTGCGTACAGAATGAGCCCCAAAAACTGAAACATCAACCCCTGACAAATCCAAGAGCCATTTGAGCCAACACGCCAATGTAGTGGAACGACCGGTTTATGGGGGGGCTTGAAGGAAACAAAAAGCGGGGACACACCCCCCCCGATCGCCTGTACGCGTCTCATAGACCTTAAAGCATTGTACCGGACAGAGGTTCGGGTGAGAGGGAAAAGCAGGATAAAAGATAGATGAAATGTTCATCTTAGTTCGACGTGAAACATCAAAACGTACCCCGTCAGGTACGAACGGCCGAACTCCAAAATCTAAAGCTCTCACATCCCCCACTCTTTTGCATGAGATAAGGCAAAGGAGAGCCACCAATTTAGCTGACAATTGCTTCAAAGAAAGGGTCTCGTTAGGGGGCCAAGACTCGAGGAAACGCAACAGAACGGCCACATCCCAGAGTACCGAGGGAGCGGAGGCCTTGAAAGCCGGATGCCCCTCAGCAATCGACACACCAAGGGATGTTGACCCACCGGCGCCCCTTGGAAACCCATATGGTAAGCCGACAGGGCTGAGCGAAAAACCTTAATTGTTCTATACGCTTTGCCCTCATCAAAGCATTTCCGAAAGGAAGTTAAGAACAACTACTAAAGGGGCTTGAAAGGGATCCTCGTTCCGTGCACTACACCAACTTGACCACCGAGCCCAGGCAGAGCCATAGCCCGACAAAGTACCTGGAGCCCAAGCGGACTGTAAGAGCATTCTAGCGCGTTCCGAAATGCCGCCGGATGCCCCGGAAGCCCCGACACCAGGGATACCAATAGCGGGCACGCATCCTGCGACAATAACTGATGAGGATGACCTCGGTTGTCCACAATCAAGTCCGGAAGAGCCGACTGTAGACCTGGGACATCGACCAGAAGATCCAGGAACAGAATGGAGCCACTAAAACCAACTCTGCCTCCTGAACACGAACCTGGTTCAAAGTCCGCAACACCAGTTGAAATGGGGTGAAAGCGTATAGCCTCTGCCCCGCCCAACTCTGGAGGAAAGCATCCGTGGCCAGAGCCATGCGGTCTGGGCGCCAGCTGTAGAAGTTGGGCAGCTGAGTGTTGAGGCGTGAAGCAAAAAGATCGATCTGAAAAGGACCCCAAATGTCCACTATGGCCGAAAAGATCAATGATTGCAACCGCCAATCCCCTGAGTCTTCCATGTGCCTCGAACTCCAATCGGCTAGGAGATGCGAGACTCCTTCAATGAACTGAGCTTGAACTACAATACGATGACGGAAACACTAGTCCCATAGACGGGTTGCCATATCGTCAACAGGGCGGAGCGGGGACCCCCAAAGAGTTGATGTAACGAACGGCCGGGAAGTTGTCCATGCGCAGAAGCACGGACGTATCTGTCCGCCGTTTGAGAAAACTCTGAAGGGCAAACATGCCCGCCAACAATTCTAGACCGTTGATGTGAAAGCGAGCCTCCTGCTCCGACCACAGGCCACCTGTCAATCTGTCTCCGCACCTGGCCCCCCAGCCTGCCAGGCACGCATCAAAATCTATCGTGATCGGAGGCGTCTTGACAGACCTGCAGTTGCAAGACCGGAGGTTCTCCAACCACCATCGGAGATCCTCCCGTGCTGCAACCGACAAAGTCACCCTGTCGGAGTAGGTATTCCCCCGTCTTAGGAAATGGACTATCAGGCGTTGGAGGGCCCGATAATGGAGAGGAGCCGGGTGAACTCCTAACCTGGAGGCTGCTCACACTTCTATCATGTGTGATACCTCTCGCAACGTCGGGGAGACTGAGGAGAGAAGAGCCTTCACTTCCTTGAGAATGGATTTGCACTTCTGTTCCGGAAGGAACAGAGTCATGGAAACTGGTTGGATCATGAAACCCAGAAATTCTATTAAACGTACCGGACAAAGCACCGACATCTCCAGATTCACCAAAAATCCCAAGGTCTGCAACAGCGTTACAGTCCGGGATAGACTGGACCTCAGAACTAATTTCCGACTCCCCCAATAGCAGGATGTCGTCCAGGTAAACAATCAGACGCACACCCTGTGATCGGGGTCGATGCACCACCGGCTTCAAGAGCTTGGTGAAACACCAGGAAGCTGAAGACAGCCGGAACGGCAAAGAACGGAATCGCCATATTATCGAGTTCCACTGGAAGCAGAGGAATTTCCTGGATTCCTCCCCCATCAGAACTGTCAAATAGGCGTCCTTCAACTCTATTTTTGCCATCCAGTCGTTTGGCTGGAGCATGTCTCTGAGCAGGTGTAAACCTTCCATCTGAAAATGATTGTACCTTATATGCAAATTCAGTTCCTTTAAATTGAGTACAGGACGTCTCCAGCCGCCCTTTTTGGAAACTAAAAATAGGTTGCCCAGAAAATTCACCTGTCCCCTCGGGGATCGCTCTATGGCTCTCTTTCGTACAAGGTCGGCAATCTCCTCCACCAGTGCCGCATCCTCTGCTGAGAACACCAATGGTGGAGGATAGGATCGCTGAACAGGATTTGAGAGGAAATCTATCGTAAACACTTGAACAGTGTTCACTATCCATAGATCTGTCATGAGCACACGCCACTGCTTTAGATGTAAAGACAAACGACCCCCCATCAGAACCAGAGAGTGATGTATCAACATGCTCATTACCTGGGGATTGGAAATGTCGGTATCCTCTACCTCCTCGAAAGCTTCTGAATCTCCTGCTGCGCCAGGGACGGAAACGAGTGGGGTAGAACTGGGCCACTCTCGTGTCTGACTGGGGATTGCCATATGTAACGGAACCTGTGAATGGGCGGGACACACCTGCCCTTGCACGGCCGGCAGCGCGGCCCCTGCCCTTACTGGCCTGTGCAAAAACCCCCGCAGTGAAGACTTTTTTGATAGAGGTTGTGACCTTCTCCATCGTTGTAAATGCCCCAGTGTATTCCGACATGTCTTTTAGGAATCCAGGACCGAATAAATTACCTTGGGCTTTGGCTCCCAACTCATTATCGGCAACTCCAGCGAGTTGGGAATCCATTTTTAATAGGATACACTTTCTTCTTTCTGCGGCCAGAGCCGCGTTGGTATTCCCAATAAAACTAAGCGCCCTTTGTGCCCAGTTGGACACATCGTAGGGGTCGAGAGTTGAATCGGTCAACTTTGCCTGCTCGGCAACATCTAGTAATTTCACCAGTGGACCAGTAACATCTAACAATTTATCCTGGCAGTTTCTAAATGCCAGGTCAATGCCCCGCTTTTGGGACCAGCCCTTAGGCTCAACAAATTTTATAAACTTCTGGTCCACCTCGGGTCATGCATGTTTTTCCCCCGGTAGAGGGTCGAGGGCACTCAGATTTCATGCGATTCCTAGTGACCTTATCTAACGGTCTACGCACCCAGGCGTCCACCCAAGCCTCTACATGAGGAATGGGAGTCCACTCTGCTGATCTAGGGTGTGACAATTCTTCAGGGGCAAACATGGGATTACCAAGCGGGTCATAAATGGGACCAAGAGGGTCCGAGCTTGGATTAGGAGGTACTATCGGATCATTAAAATCTTCATCAGAGGCGTAAACCTCTATCTCATCTTGCTTCTGACTTTCTTCATCCGAGAAAATTTCCTGCTCACGGGATGTGCTCGGGCGAGCTACAGCCCTAGAGGAATCAGAAGCTTTAGCCCTTTTAGGGGTGTCAATCTCCGTACGGTGCGAATTATGTGAGCGCTTTTTTGAAACCTGTGCCCCCGACATGACTTTCCCAGGCATTGTTGCGGGGATGCCAGCCCCTCCAGCCCTGCTCTTTTTGTCATGAATGGGCTGTATCCCCATGGCGCTGGCCAAGGGAGGATCAGTGGGCTTCACAGCAGTGAGGGATGTGCCAAAATCAGTAACCGGATTAACCAGGTTAATCTAATTTCTGGCCTCGGCTAAGGCATTTTTTAGGGACTGAGCAAACGAGTCTGATAAAGAAGAAACTGCTTTAAACATAGCCGATTCAATGGACGCCTGAATTTGTGGCCCCAGGGATCTAGGAGAGTCAAACATCACAGGGTCTGCGGTGGTAAGGCTGGGAGGGTTGATACCTGCTTTAGCATACAGTTCCACCATATGGACAGAGCTGTCGTCGGATTCGGAATCCCTGGTAGGGGGAAGACTCTCTAGAAGCTGGTCGCTGATTGTTCTTAGCAAGCGGTATACTAGTAACGGTGTGAGGCAGCACGAGGCGAATAGAAAAGCGCGCGAAGATGATGCGCCTGCGCCCCGCCTCCTAGCAACGGCCTTGAGCGAGGAGCAAAACGCGCACTAAGCCAATGCGCCTGCGCCCCGCCTCCTAGCAACGGCCGCGAGACGCTAATCAACACACCAATAGCTTGAGTAAAAACGGCCTGACGAAAACTTAAAAGAGAGATTGGCGGTCCTCCCGCCGCTGCGACAAAACCGCCAAGCCTCTCAGCCCTACTCTGGAAGCCTTGGTTGAAGCCTGGCAACCGGAAAACCTGTAACAAATCAAGAAAATTTAACTATGAAAATTGGACCAAGAATAAAAATCAATACTAATCTGACCAAGCAGCAAGAAAAAGAGGGAGAAATGGCAGGAACGCGGTCCCATATATAGGCTTACTGGAGCAATGGACTATACTGATGGGACAGGGGGGTTAGAAGATACCATTGTTAGAGTGTGTTTTTTCTTTAATGTCTGTTACGTTTTGACATTTCTACTTGCTGCTATTATTAAAGCAAGAAAAAGACGACAAAACGACGACATTCGAGGTATCTCGGTGGGCCCTACCATGTTTAAACTAAATCTCTACGCGGACGACATATTACTGACACTGACAGACCCAGATACATCACTTCCCGCGTTGCAACGGGAACTAGACTCTTATGGTCAGGTATCCTATCACTTAGTAAACGCACAGAAGACTCAAGCCCTACCACTAAATTTCCCTAACGACCAATTGACAACCCTACGGTCATGATTTAACTACGACTGGCGCTCAGACTATATAATATATCTAGGACTCTGTATAGCGACAAACACAGAGAACCTTGTCAAACATAATTATGACAAATTACTGAAAGACGTGAAATCTTTACTCTATCAATGGCGCTTCAGAGAGGTTTCATGGCTGGGCAGGATGGCGGCGGTGAAAATGACGATCCTACCAAAAATCTTATATCTTTTCAGAACCCTACCGCTAACACTGTCAAAAATGTATCTAGACCAGTTGCAATCTCTACTAATGTCCTATGTCTGGCGAAACAAGACACCTCGGGTACCACGAAGCTTACTGTACCTAAGGCACAGGGAGGGAGGCCTTAAGATGGTCCACGTTCACAGATACTATTGGGCGACCTGTTTAGCATCTCTCTCTGAAACGGTTCATCATCACCCCACGCCTCAGTGGATAGTTATAGCATCGGCTTTTAACGACGGTCACAACC
Organism: Leptobrachium leishanense; assembly: GCA_009667805.1. Lineage (NCBI taxonomy): Eukaryota > Metazoa > Chordata > Amphibia > Anura > Megophryidae > Leptobrachium > Leptobrachium leishanense. The sequence continues at coordinate 292,265,441 of CM019066.1, forward strand.
TGACTGACCTACTTTGGTCCCCACGAAAATTTAGACCACATCTCCCCTTCCTCCTCCCTTTCACATCCTTACTACTGCGGGTCTGGGATCGTCACTCTACCGGATTTATGCACCATTCCCCGATATCCATGGCCACTCCCCTCACCTCATTAATTTACGTCCTACCAAATTTCCGTGCCCCGCCATGGGTGCGCCTAGGGGTCACACATCTCCACTTTTTTGCTCTGTCAGCCATCCTGCCCTTTCAATCAATGCAACTGAAATATAAAGTACCACATAAGTTGTTCCTATCGTATATGCAAATACATTCGTACTTACAGTCGTGCAAAGTACTTGATAATCTGCGAGCCACCTTGCCACTCTTATCGGAATTTGAACTATTTTGGCTAGATCCGATATCAACCATCAAGCCCATCTCACTGTTTTATAAATTGCTCATGACACCAAGTATACCGTTTAGATGGTCTTTCCATGCTACCTGGGAAAAAGACCTTAACACATCTTTCACTCCCTCGCAATGGGCGATGGCTCATAGGTTTGCAACAGGGGCAACCAGATGTGCCACATTGATTGAAACACAAAAAAAACTACTTTATTGTTGGTACTACACACCACATCGTTTGAAACGCTTCGACCCCCAATCCTCAGACTTATGTTGGAGATGTTCCTCGGCAGTGGGCACTATGGGTCACATTTGGTGGCACTGCCCAATGATCGCTCCTTTGTGGTCTGGAATCTCTCAACTAGCCACGGAGGTACTGAGCTGCGACATTCCTGCCTCCCCCGAAATCTTGCTGCTCGGAATGATCCACCTACCGCGTCGGCATTTAAACATGTTATTTATTATGGTATCGGCGACAATGCTCCTCATCGCACGAAATTGGAAATCTACCGAGGTCCCTTCACAACGGCAGTTGGTGACCATACTGGACCAGTACCGTTCCTTTGACTCGAGAGCTAGACTGGTGGGGGGTAGCCCATCTCGAAATGATCCATGGACAATCTGGGACATACACAAAATTTACAAAGCTTGCGGTCTGTGACGTAGAGGCCCCTATTAGGGCCTCTTCTTACGACGTATCATATGCACCGCAAGTGCAGACCGACGATGCGATAAAGCTCATAAGAATGCTGTCATGAAAAGTTAATCCTGACTTCCCCCTTCCCCCTTTTTTTTTTTTTTTTCTTTTTTTTTCTCCCTTTCTTTTATTTAACAATTTTCTGTTTGTTGTTTATTTTTCTCTCTCTCCTTTATTATTTCTTTCTCTTGAAAAATGTAGAAGTTACAGTATAATATGTTTGATTGCAACTGGTAAAGTGAGCTGTGTGATCACTAACAAAGTGGTCAGCGGGCTCGCTGACCACAGGCTGTACTGTATTCTTCTCAATAAAAATCTTTTCAAACAAAAGCCTCTGAGTTCTTGTATTAAAATTAGCATTAGGACTTTGTGATCCTAACGTAATTACTCTGTACTTACGCTTTGCGCTCCCCATGTTAAGCATACTGAGCACAAAGTACAGCAAGCTTACGCTAATACCGATTCGCTAACTTTTTTTAACCCATTACTGATCAGGAGGTGATACAGGCGGAACGCTATCGCCTCGATTAACCTAACGCTCATTTATGGGAGCACTAACGTTAATCAGGTGATAGTGCCTGAAGTCTTTTAAGCTCCCAGTTTTATCTAATTCAGCTGCCATCTCTCTTGTGTAGCCTGGATCACACCCCCCCCCCCCCCCGCTGCTTTATCTAAACATTCCCTACTCCGCCACATTAACTAATAAATACTGTATATGATAAAACTTTTCCACAGATTTTGGTAAATGTTCATCATTGTAAAAATGCACAAAATGGAAACAGGAGATAAGAAACCAAGATTTATTTTTCCTTTTTACATGCAATTACTTTAAACAAAAGAAAAAAAAAAAAAACAGCATACGTTTTATAATGTGGTTTTGTTTGTAATGCACAAGTAAGCTAATCTAGTTACATTTTATGTAAGTGGTAGTGTCCCTTTAAAGTGGCGAGCTCCATAGACCTCCCATATAAACAATGGGGGGAACACCATAGAAGAAAACCTCACTGTACATCTTTGACTTAAACACCTGTGGAAACTACTCTAAACTACTATGACAGAAACTATAGTGGAAACTCCATTGACACCTGCTAGCAGATTTCTAAACTGTAAATTCACAGTGGTTCAATGAAGTAAAACTACTGTTCTTTCAATGAAAGAATGATAGTTAGTGTATATCTCTTAAATATTGAAGGGATATTCCCAAGAGAAAAGGCTTGATAGAGCAGTATACAAAAATGCATAATAATACTGTCAAAAAACAACAAAAATCATTATTTCAGAAGATAGTCCATGTGAAAAGTTCTACTTTTATTGATTATGTTATGTAAAACATTTCTATACACACTCTATATTAAAATATACAGATTTAAAGAACAACTGAAGGATGATTGCTCTTGCATCTCGTTTGCAGTTTCTCAAGCTGTGTTCATTGATTATTTTATCAATGAATTATTTGTGCTCGTGATGGAGTCTTCTGATACTGCAAAATACTGTCATAGAAAGATCTGAGACTGAGAGATTTATTGACTGAGGATAATATTGGAGAAATATTAAAGCTTACGCATGGCAATAGCAAAATTTAGTCGCTCAAAGCAATATTCTGTCATGATTGTTTCACAATTTTTTTTCTGTGGCTGTTTAATGAATTGCTGTAATTGTAGCCAAGAACATCTCCTTAAAATCACAAAGGAAATGCTGAATATTGAAATTAGAGTAGGTCAGGACGAAACTGAGAATTTTGACTTGAGCAACGTGTCTCTTGAGAGGTTTTAACCAAATATTAGATTTTGTGACCGATAAAGTTAAATATAAAAGTGTAAAGAGAGTATAAATATGTTCAGGACATGTTCTATATGTTCAATACACAATATTGAACTTTGGGTGAGCGTGAATTGGGTTTTTGTTTGGTGCTTATTCCATGAATACATTGGCCTGTGCTTTTAACATCTATATTCAATGCTGCACATGTTGTTTTCTCTGCATTTCGTTTATACTGTTTGTGGGACGCAGAATATGTACCGAAGTAGAGTGAGCCTTAAAACTGATATGCAAGGCCAAATTCACTGTGCTTGTTTCCTTCCTTTTCATTTTTCAGTCGACAGGTGAGAGAGGAGAGCTGAGCTGCGGTTGGACCTTTTTAAAACTTTTTGACGTGAATGGAGTCCCAGTACCTCCAAAGTAAGAAGCTCTTTAGGATTGTCATCAAAGTATATTACAGTTTTCAAAGGTTACATTTTGTTTGACTGTAGCACTCCATGAAACAAACTACACCATGTCACAGCTCATATGGTTTAGAGCAGTGGTTCCCAACCGCAGTCCTCAAGTACCCCCAACAGGTTTGCCAGATATCTCAAGCACAGCACAGGTGATATGATTTGCTGCTCAGTGATTGCAGGATTCAGTCTGCATTTCCCCATGGTAATCCTTAAAATCTGGCCTGCTAGGCGTATTTGAGGACCGCGGTTGTGAACCACTGGTTTAGAGGTTTTCAAGATTTTGTTGTTGTTGTTGTTAAGCCTCTGTGATAAAGCCACCGGACACAGGGATCAGTGCTTCACGCTTTACTTTTTATTATGCAGCCCCGGTACTTGCAGGGTACACCATAAGCACGAAAATAAAAATGAATACATATCAAACACCTACTCCTTCACGCGGTGTCTAACTAAACATGCAGGATTTCGTGACTGAAATATTGGGCGACTAAGCCGCTTGCCAACAAGTGAAACAAAATGAAATGTACTTTCCTTTTGGTATTCAGGGTTTTTTCTTCCTTCTCTGCTGTAGCCAGCACCAAAACTGCCTGCTCAACGGGGACCACCTCTCCTATAAGGGCAGGGCAGACTTAATCAGGCATTAGCTGTGAGTTAACCCTATAGGGGTAAAAGGGTGTTCTCCATTCGCCTGCTAATAAACCTGTGGTGCTCGACCCTAACCCCTAATCTGTGTCACAATTCATATGCACTATGAAATGTTGTAGTGTGTGTATTGGAATGCTCTCCTCTTGGTTTGTTGTGTCATTGTCTTGCAGCAGTCGTCCGTTATGCTTAGTGAAGGTATTGCGTGCTGCCACTCTGGTTGCTGTAATTATACTGTATATATACACACTTAATCCTTGTAGGAATTTTTTTAATAATTCTGCCTCGTTTCTTACATCCACGAAAATAACATATAGGAAGCAAAATTGGGTGCAGTCTAGGACTTAAATATAAATCCAAATTCTTTAATAAGTATGGAATACAAATTTAACGAAAAGCTACCTTAAACGCTCAGCTTGAGCCTAAATGTCAGTAGATATTTAACGCATATTTAACCCCTTAAGGACCTCTGACGTACCCTGTACGTCCTGTACTCGGGTCTCCCTTAGACCCGCGGACGTACAGGGTACGTCAGCGGCGCCAAATCCCCCTCCCGCCCGATACTCACCTCCCTCGTCGGATCCCACGGCTATCTGGCAGGGAGGAAGCCTGCCCATGTGATTTACATGGGCAGGCGAGGCTGATGACGTCGCCACGCTGCGTGGTGACGTCATCAGAAGGTGCCCCATGTGTTTCAATGGAGGGGAGGGGGGCTCCTTCGGAGCCCTCTATCTCCCCAACCATTGAAGCTAGGGAGATGCCGTTTGCACCGCTGGAGAGGGGAGAGCCTCCCCTTTCCAGCGGTGTATGGCATTAACAGTTTCGCTGCCGGATCGCTTTTCGGCGCCAATTGGCGCAAAAACGCGATTCAAACCTGGAGGGGGGCTGACATCTTGGATGTCAGCCAAGCCTCCAGGTCCCCCCCCCCACTGACAACCTCACCATATGTGTGAGGATGTCAGTGGGCCAGTTAACCCTCTAGAGCTGCCATGTAGAGATAAGGGGATCCTAAGGATCCTTTATCTCCCGATCCATGGCAGCTGGATGGTCATATTTGCCATCATTTAAAAGGCCTGATTATGGCCTTTCAAATGATACCAAACATGACCAGGTTTGGTTTTAAAAAAAAAAAAAAATTTTTTTTTTTAAAAAAAAAATAATAAAAAAATAAAATAAAAAAAAAAATGTTTTTTTTTTTAAAGTTTTTTTTGTCTGGGGGGAGTTGCCGGATCGCTTTTCGGCGCCAATTGGCGCAAAAACGCGATTCAAACCTGGAGGGGGGCTGACATCTTGGATGTCAGCCAAGCCTCCAGGTCCCCCCCCACCCACTGACAACCTCACCATATGTGTGAGGATGTCAGTGGGCCAGTTAACCCTCTAGCTGCCATGTAGAGATAAGGGGATCCTAAGGATCCCTTTATCTCCCGATCCATGGCAGCTGGATGGTCATATTTGCCATCATTTAAAAGGCCTGATTATGGCCTTTCAAATGATACCAAACATGACCAGGTTTGGTTTTAAAAAAAAAAAATTAAATTTTTTTTTTAAAAAAAAAATAATAAAAAAATAAAATAAAAAAAAAAAAATGTTTTTTTTTTTAAAGTTTTTTTTGTCTGGGGGGAGTTTAATTAAATAGGACCTAGGCTGTCATCTAAAAATAATTAGCACAAAATGGTCAGAATGAGCGCAGCGCACATAGGTGAACTGTCTCAGCAGTGAAGGGGTTAAAAAGCAAACGCATGTTAAAATTGGGTATTTCTAGTCTCGGGACAAAATTTTGAACCTATTTAGCCGGGGTCTTTTTGGGTGGTTGTAGATTTTGGGGATTAAATTACGAAAAAGTGTGTTTTTACCATTTTTTTCCTCATATTTCATATTTTTTTTTATAGTAAATTATTCAATATGATGGAAATAATGGTATTTCTAGAAAGTCCATTTAATGGCGGGAAAAAGGGTGTATAATATGTGTGGGTCGAATAAACGAGTAAGAGGAAAAATTGTCCTAAACACTAACAGCGCAGAAACGTAAAAACAGCAGCGGTCACTAAAAGACGGATTTGTGTAAAACCGCTCGGTCACTAAGGGGTTAATAAAGAATTTGGAGATTTATTCAAATGCATCCAATTTGGCTTCCTGTCTGTATGACTTCATATAATAAATATGAATAAAGGTAAACAAGTTAAATGTACTAATACATTTGCACAGAAAGTGATGTCTAGATAGTTATAAAGTAATATATATTAATGGAATATTTCAACCTGACTTACAACAGCAATGAAACCCCATCATTACTTGACAATACTGACTGAGTAACTTAACCAAATACAATGATTTAGTTTATTGTTTTTAATATAATTTTTTAAAAAGTGGATCACATTGCCATATTTAGCCATACAGATGGGACTTATCACCAGGGACGCCAAACACCACTGTTTATACTGCATTCCTATCCAGTTCATATAGAAAAAAACACAATTTGTGTATACAAAGGTACTTAACTTATTTTAGTATGTAAAATGTAGGATAAACTTCCAGGAGTTGGTTCTCGTCCTCCTTAACAGACAAATGGAATATGCAAGGAAGTACTCAATCCTATGACGGATGAGAGAATATATGGTGATGCCAATAGGACCTCAAATTGGTTGAGCCTCACGGGATCTCTGGACCATATATTCTCTCATCCATCATAGGATCGCATACTTCCTACTATCCAGGTCACAAGATTAACTCTCAATACCTGATTTTTCATACATTACTTTGAGATAGAATTCCCAGCACGCAATATCATTTCAAAACTGTGGTTTTTTTTATTATTTTTTTTATTGCTATATGAATCTCTAATAGTAATAGTGTTGGAATTGCATCCCAAAACTCGAATTCTCAGGTGCAACCAATGTGGATGGAACTAAAAGAACCTCAAAATCGGCAAATCCAATAACATTTCTGACTGACAAGACCAGAAATTAAAATATTAGAGCAGAAACTTACAGTATAGTTTATCTTTGCCATCATTGGAAGCACAGTAACTAATAAATCCGTTAAAAGAGGTGTAGTGGGGCCCTGTTTGGAAAAGCTTATCTTTATTCCATGGAAATCATTAGGTAATTTATTTATTTTTTACAGTAGTATAGAATAATTTGTTAGTATGTATTTCCGCAGATCATCTGTTTTCTCAGTGTAATCACAATTGTTTGGCGCATCGTGGGCTCAGAGATTTTAGATTTAGCCCGTACTGGGTGGGATATTCAGGGTTTAGATTTTGAAGAATTTTAGAAAGAATCAAGCAGATATCTTTTCCAGACACACTATAAGACATTTTTTTCTTAAATGCAGTATAGCATGATGTATAATGTAATGTCACATCGTTAAGCCACGTGGTTATTCACCAGATTTTCAATTACAAGTGTCATTTGGCCGCATTATAAGGGATGTGAGTTTCAGGGAATAGTCATTACACACCCATGTAATTGCATTTATGTTGATGTGGCTTAATGAATCTATGCACAAATATAAATATCAGCAAAACACTCCACCGTCCATATCATTTTGTTTTATGTTCCAATCAAAAACCTTACTCCACAGTGTCATGTAAGTGAAAGACATCCTGAGAAAAGCTCTATGAAACTAGATTTGCCAAAACCGTTACAATACAGGGTGTCCATAAAGTCTCTTTACAATTTCAAAGATTTATTGCAAAGGCAAACGAAAAGACAGATAAAATTATTACAAAATAAGACGTATATATTTAAGGGTTTTTTGCCTCATTTAATACACCTCTATATGGGCACCATTAGTTGCACGAAGCACATCAAGACGGTACTCGATTTCTTGCCATGTTCGCTGTAGCATAACCTCATCAATGGTGGCAATGGCATCAGTGATCCTCTGCTTTAAATTAGTGATCGTGGGAGCCAGCCGGAAGAGAACGCTGGCCAAATGCTTTTAATGCATCTGGCCAGCTTCCCCAGCGTTTGGTCTGAGGTCTGATATGTATGTCTGATATTATATATATTTATATATACAGTCAGGTCCAGAAATATTGGGACATCGACACAATTCTAACATCTTTGACTCTATACACCACCACAATGGAGTTGGAATGAAACAAACACAATGTGCTTTATCTGTAGATTGTCAGCTTTAATTTGAGGGTATGTACAGCCAACTCAGGTGAACGGTGTAGGACTTACAGCAGTTTGCAAATGTGCCTCCCACTTGTTAAGGGACCAAAAGTAATGGGACAATTGGCTTCTCAGCTGTTCCATGGCCAGGTGTGTGATATTCCCTCATTACCCCAATTACAATGTGCAGATAAAAGGCCCAGAGTTAATTTCAAGTGTGCTATTTGCATTTGGAATCTGTTGCTGTCAACTCTCAAGATGAGATCCAAAGAGCCTTCACTATCAGTGAAGCAAGCCATCATTAGGCTGAAGAAACAAAACAAACCCATCAGAGAGATAGCAAGAACATTAGGCGTGGCCAAAACAACTGTTTGGAACATTCTCAAAAAGAAGGAACGCACCGGTGAGCTCAGCAACACCAAAAGACCCGGGAGACCACGGAAAACAACTGTGGTGGATGAATGAAGAATTCTTTCCCTGGTGAAGAAAACACCCTTCACAACAGTTGGCCAGATCAAGAACACTCTCCAGGAGGTAGTTGTATGTGTGTCAAAGTCAACAATCAAGAGAAGACCTCACCAGAGTGAATACAGAGGGTTCACCACAAGATGTAAACCATTGGTGAGCCTCAAAAACAGGAAGGCCAGATTAGAGTTTGCCAAACAACACCTAACAAAGCCTTCACAGTTCTGGAACAAGATCCTATGGACAGATGAGACCAAGATAAACTTGTACCAGAGTGATGGGAAGAGAAGAGTATGGAGAAGGAAAGGAACTGCTCATAATCTGACGCATACCACCTCATCAATGAAGCATGGTGGTGGTAGTGTCATGACGTGGGCATGTATGGCTGCCAATGGAACTGTATATCAAAAAAATACAAACGTATTCTTGGGGAGCGCAGAAAGAAATAGATAAATGGAGGTTCTTGCACAGACCAGGTTGCAGGAAAGTATTTATTTACTTTCTGATTTCTAGATTTTTTTTACTTGATTTGACTTTTGTTTTATTTATCTGTTTATTTTATCCCTCTTGTCATTTTATATTTGCCTTCATTTGCAATTCCTTGTTCTTAATAATAAACACCTCTTTTAATTTTATTTGGGAGTCAACCTTCTATTTTTTGGAAATAACCGACTTCCTCCAGCAGACCGGAACGTTTTGCTACCGACTTAAGGGTAGGACCCCCCATGGTGAAAGAGGTCCTCTGCCTGAATACTGAGCCATCCACTGGGAGGCTCAGCAGCACGTGAGTAGAACTAACTCAGAATATATATACACATATGTGTTAATGGTATTACGCCATATACATCTCTCTTTGAGGGTACTACATCCGTGAAACTTGGAGTATAACATCATCTGTATATATCAAGAATCATCTGATGGGAGAAACCCCCCATAGAGGCTTACCCGCGCTCTACACGAACCTATTGGTTCCCCGTTTGTGAGTGGCTTTTTCCAACCTCCTACCTGTTTATATTCATGTACATGCAGTATTGCACGATTGTCTTTTTTCTTTTCTGTAGTGTAAATATTGGATTCAACCCAATTTCCTGCAACCTGGTCTGTGCAAGAACCTCCATTTATCTATTTCTTTCTGCGCTCCCCAAGAATACGTTTGTATTTTTTTGATATATGGTCTATAAGGATGAGGGACACACCTTATGGTGAGCTGCGTGATTACATAACCCTCTTCTCACACAACCTCTGATATATAACCGCATAGCGCCGAGCACTGTAACATCTTAGGTGTTATATACAATTTTGCCAATGGAACTGGTTCTCTTGTATTTATTGATGATGTGACTGCTGACAAAAGCAGCAGGATGAATTCTGAAGTGTTTCGGGCAATATTATCTGCTCTCATTCAGCCAAATGCTGCAGAACTCATTGGACGGCGCTTCACAGTGCAGATGGACAATGACTCAAAGCATACTGCAAAAGCATCCAAAGAGTTTTGAAGGGACAGAAGTGGAATGTTATGCAATGGCCAAGTCAATCACCTGACCTGAATCCCATGAGCATGCATTTCACTTGCTGAAGACAAAACTGAAGGAAAAATGCCACAAGAACAAGCAGGAACTGAAGATAGTTGCAGTAGAGGCCTGGCAGAGCATCACCAGGGATGAAACCCAGTGTCTGGTGATGTCTATGCGTTCCAGACTTCAGGCTGTGATTGACTGCAAAGGATTTGCAACCAAGTATTAAGAAGGGAAAGTTTGATTTATGATTATTATTCTGTCCCATTACCTTTGGTCCCTTAACAAGTGGGAGGCACATCTGCAAACTGCTGTAAGTCCTACACCGTTCACCTGAGTTGGATGTACATACCCTCAAATTAACCACTTTGCTGCGGAGGACGCGCTGAGCGCGTCCTGCCGCAGGAAGGGTTGGCTGCGGAGGACGCGCTGAGCGCGTCCTCCCGAAGCAGCCTGCGATCGGCCGGATTCCGGCCGATCGCTGTGCCCCCTGGTGCGGGCTGACATCTTGGATGTCAGCCCGTCAATCCGGGACCGCCGCGGGCACAATAGATGTCATCGCGGTGGCGCTGTTTCCCATATAAACTCCATCTCAAATTAAAGATTCTTCTTCCCTGCACTGAAGGGGTTATTCGGAGAGCACCTACCTATCGGTGCTCTCTTGTTCCCCACACTTCGGGAAACAAATTCCCCAACCCTGCGGTGAATTCAGCATTCACCACAGGGTCCCCGAAGTGCAGGGAAAATCCACCAACCGTATCCAAAAATCCGCCGCATCAAACTGAACAAACACAGCAAAACCACCGAACTTCAGTGCATTTCACTGACATTTCTCTGCTGTTCATTGTTCTTCTGAATAGATTAACCATTGCTTCTCTATGGGGACTTTCACTGCCGACCGAACAGCCTTCTATTTCGCTGGCATTTCGCCAATATTTGGCAAACTGCCTGCTATAGAATAGCCAAATGGCCACGTAATTGCACCGTAAGGGGAAATTCCCTGTTCTCTGCAATTTCGGGGCCAGTCCGGCTCTCTCTGAATAACCCTCTATTTCTTGTCTGGTGTTAGAATTATAGCGCATTCCCCAAGTTCTGGCTGAGGGTTGTGAGAGTTGGAAAGCTGCTGCATATTTGCTTGACTGGAGAGACAGGATGGACGCTATATCAGGTTCAGGTCTGGTCCACAAGCCGGAGACCATGTAAATCCCAGTTGCTGTTACAACTTCCTTCAAACTGTAAACCAATTTCTGCCAGGCACACATCATCTCTGTTTTTTGTTTTTATCCAGTTATTAGCCAGTAGTTACCTTTTTTGTGTCAATCTTTTCTGCTGATTTACAGAAAATAATGATACTTTATTGATGGCAATGGTGACTTTATTCTATTTGTACATTTTAGGACGTATGAGTTGACATTGAATGGTGGCACCCCATATGAGCGTGGCATTGAAGTGGATCCATCAATCTCAAGACGCGGTAGCAGTGATTCAAAGAGCTCTCTTTATTTATTCGTGCAAATATAAGATCATTTACTTCCTACAAATTCACAGCAACTGTGGTTAAGTTGGAAAGCAAAATACAAGTGGATATGTCAGCTTTTTTCAGACTTTACTTCTAAAACGAGTGGCTAATACCAAAAGAATTGATATCACGCTCAATCTCAGACTGTGCTTGAGGACATAGAAACATAGAAAAATGTCGGCAGATAAGAACCTTTCGGCCCATCTAGTCTGCTCAATTACATGGATACTTTACCTGGATTTATCTTTTGTTTAGGATAGCCTTATGCCTATCCCATGCTTGCTTAAATTCAATTACTGTTTTGGCCTCTACCACTTCAACTGGAAGGCTGTTCCATGTATCCACCACCCTCTCAGTAAAATAATGCTTCCTGATGTTACTTTTAAACCTTTGCCCCTCTAATCTAAGACTATGTCCTCTTGTTTTGCTACTTTGTATCCGTTTAAATATACTCCCTTCCTCTACCTTGTGGATTCCCTTTACGTATTTAAATGTTTCTATCATATCTCCTCTGTCTCGTCTTTTTTCCAAGCTGTACATGTTAAGATCATTAAGCCTTTCCTGGTAACTTTTCTCCTTCAAGCCGTACACCATTTTAGTAGCCCTTCTCTGAACTCTCTCTAAGATGTCTATATCCTTCTGGAGATACGGTCTCCAGTACTGCACACAGTACTCCAAGTGAGGTCTCACCAGTGCTCTGTACAGTGGCATGAGCACTTCCCTTTTCCTACTGCTAATACCTCTCCCTACACAACCAAGCATTCTGCTAGCATTTCCTGCTGCTCTATTACATTGATTACTTACCCTTAGATCCTCTGAAATAATAACCCCTAAATCCCTTCCCTCAGATGTTGAGGTTAGGACTGTATCAAATATACATGTTTGAAGTATTAATGTTCAGCCCCACAACAATGTGTCACCTACACACACTGTATCCCAACTCCCAATATATTACAAATAACAGAGCTTTTTAGTACAGAGCTTTTAGTGACTGAGCAGATTAAACAAGTTATACATGGTTGGATAAATATCACCATAGAACAAGTCATTATTTTAGTCATAATTGAGGACTATTGCGTGCCCTGAGCTAAAACCAGGATGCTAAGGGGAAAAATTTGCGTTTGCTAATTTCCCCTTAGCATCCCGGTTTCCCCAGCAGATCGCAGGGCAGGTGCTGAGTCTGGCAGACTCCCCTTAGCGATTGCTAAGCTCGCGGATGCTGGGGGCAGCGCTACAGCGCTGTACAACAGCATTCCCTCCATGACGTCCATAGGACTCGTGCTGCCAGGTCACATGGCCGGCAGGATCTCGCCTCTCGCAAGATGCTGCATGTCGACGGAGGGAGATGGCTGCTTGCAATTTGCGCTCCCCATGTTAGGTATAGGTAGTGCAAAGTACAGTAAACTCACGCTACAGATCGCTAATTACCGAGTGCTAACGAGTTTTTTAACCCCTTCGCGATTCGAAGGTGGTCTGGCCGCAGCGCTATGACCTTCTTTAAGCCAGCGCTGACGCTAGTGTTAGCTTGAAGGAGGTGATAGGGCCCGAGATGTTAAATAACTTCATCCCCTTGCCCTGGTTACTTACTGTAATTAATATATTAATTTTCACTAATTAACAAGCAATATAGAAGAAAATTGTATATTATGAAAACATGTTGTTTCTGAATTAGGCAAATAGGTAATAATTTCTTTCTATAGAGCACAGTAGCTTAGCTTTGCCCTTCTAGATGTTAGGAAACTACATTTCCCTTAAGGCCCTGTCGACCTATTGAATGACTGAGCATCTTGGGAGATGAAGCTCCAAAACACCTGGGGCTGTTGTAAAATTACCGGAGTAATTAAAATCATTAAAGTTGCAAAGTTTAGAACAGTTCTGGTTACGTTAACACCAGGGTTGGAATACATCCCCTGGAGAGCCATAGTTGAGCACCCCTGACATAAGTATATGTATAACCTCTACTTAAGTATCTTAAATCCAATTCAGCAAGATATTACTTTATTTTTAAGCCAATAGTGGAGTCTTCCATCAGATGATAACCCAAAGGAGACAACCTCGCCTTCTAGTAAAACTTAGATCTTCTAACAACAGACGAAGGGAAATGCTGAAGTAAGTACTGGCCATTTAGAAGATGGTCTGCTAGATCACTGTTACTTTTACTGATTTACATTTGTCATTTATGTTTATGCCACAGAGCATAACATTTGTTTGTTTTTTTGTACCACCCTTATTGTTATACACATAAAATGCAATGGTGCAAAACAGGTGTATAAAAAATGCTCAATAGCACTGAAGGTCTCCCAGATACAGTTGGGTGACCCCAACATATATAGTTGGGTGACCCCAACATATATAGTTGGTTGACCCCAATATGTACTCTAAATCCATAAAAAAAACAGCACATATAATTGTGCATATAAACAAGCCACAGTGTCTCAGGCCTCCCGATCACTTCTACCCTTCAGTCAGCAGTCCACCGTCAAGTAGAATAAAGTCTGTTAGTGAAGCCCATCCAGAAAGTCTTTTGGCACACTGGATTTGCAGCTCGATGCGTTGTAGGGAAAATATATCCTACTTCAGGCCTCCTTATGAAGTTACAGTTATAAAGCATTTATAAAGCGCCAACAAGTTCCGTAGCGCTGTACAATGGGAGAGACAGAATAACAAATATGCATACACATTACAAACAGAACAGTAGGAGAGAGGACCCTGCTCAAGAGCTTACAATCTAAGAGGAGAGGGGTGAAACGCTAGGCGATATATTTCCCACGAAATGCGTTGATCTGCAAATCCAGTGTGCTGAAAGACTTTCTGGATGGACTTCACTAACAGACTTCATTCTACTTGATGGTGGACTGGTGACTGAATGGTAGAAGTGATCGGGAGGTCTGAGACATTGTGCCGAATGTTTATATGCACATTTGTTATGTGCTGTTTTTTTATGGATGTACAGTAATGTAAATATTGGGGTCAACCTACTGTATTGGGGAGATCTTAGTGGTATTGAGCAATTTTATACAGCTGTTTTGCGCCAATGCAATTTATGTGTATATTTTTGTGATAGGGGATATCAAGGTGCTCCTGAGCATTAGGCTGCAGTGGGAGGGAAAACTATGCACAATTTCTTTTGTTGATACTTCTTGTAATCAGATATTTTTTTTTATTGATGTTGTTGGATTTATTACTAAGAATGTTTGTGTTAAAGTATTGTGTAATTTAACGCATCAATATGAAATATGTGCATTCCGGATGATTTATCTTTGGTTTATGTAACACTGAAAGCTCGACAAACCACTCCTTTGTTTACAACATAGTTTAAAATGTAAAAATGATCCATAAAAGTAAGCCAGCACTTAGCATTATTTAAAAAGCTTTAGACTACAATTTAAATTCTTTAAAATTTACATGACATATATTTATACTTCTAATGTATTTTCTTTCCCGCCGTTTACAAATGCAATTGGCAGTGTCTTCATTTTGGTGTGGGGTTTTTTCTTTTTGTTTTTCAGCTTTCTTCCAGAAACAATAGTTGGCAGCATGTGTTACATTCCTTTGTTAGTGTTATACCGCCAAATCATCGGAGATGTGCTTTTGAAAGAAAGAGTAAGCATGCAGAACGCAGGTAAGGATTATACAGTCTTATGTCTGGGTGAGAGGTGTTGAATGGATTTACGGGGGTTTTTACTGCAATGTTTCTTCGCGCAAACTCTGAAAGTGCCTGCCAAGTTATGTGTGTCAATAACAATACAAGGGTAATGGAAAAAGTATTCCTATAACTGCAAGACAATCTTTTAAAGTCCTCAGGCCATATTACATGAAATGCACTAAAACAGGGACACTAACAGGGAAAACCTGCGCCGTTGCGTCCCTGGTTTAGCACCATAACGGGGCAGGTGCTAATTCAGCAACCTGCCCCATAACGCGGCGCTAACTGTCACTGATTCTCGCGGCAGCTCTTCTGCACCGCCACGAGTATCACCTCCTGGAGTCCATAGGACTCCATGGACGGATGTGCTGCCGGGCATCGAGCCCTACGCGCTCTCATGATATCGTGCAAGGCCACAGAGTGATTCGCAGAGGGAGACTGGGGACTATTTATCCTCAACTTCACTCTGCTCCCGGCAGCCAGAAGCAAAGTATAGTAAGATCGTGCAAGCTAGCACAATCACCGATGCGGTAACGGATTTGTTTAACCCGTTAGCGATAAGGATGTAATATGGGGGGCAAAATTACTTAACCTAGCGTTAACACTTACATATTTTAGCGCTAGCGCGAAGATTGTAATAGCGCTCAGCCTGTCCTGGACAGGATTACCTGGGTCAAGGATGTCTAACTCAAGATGTTGCTGAACTACAATTTCTGTGATGACCTGGCCATTTAGAGCATTCAAATAATTTTGGGAATTGTAGACCATCAACATCTGGGAGGACCAAAATTTGAGATCTCTGCCTTAGGTTAACTCACATGTTATTTAAGTTCATCTTTCTTTGTGCTAATGGACCCATAGATATGTCTGTGCAAGTAAGTTTTCATGTAAACAAAGTGTTTCCATTGTTAAATATTGTGCAACATGGATCATGCCAAATAAATTGTGTTGTATATTGGTCTAGTGGGAATATTCATTTGGCGGGCAGAACAAAACACGATGGGCCTTATTCTAATGTTGGTGTAAACTTAGAAAATAGTTTTTGTAAACTTACCAACTCCATAGAATATAATGACTCTACTACTGTAGAATTCAAGAAACATATCCCAATGATACTATCTCCCTACTGTTAGACGACCCATCCAATTGGTCCGGCAAATCAATATGTTCAACTTTTTCCACCCATTTCAAGGGTTCTCTCAGAACACTGGTGGTGAGCAATGTGTTTGTTGTGTTCAGCAAGTGAATTAAAAGTTACTTTTTATAGTGGATATTGGAAAGCAGAATGAAGTAGAGGAGGATTGCTTTAGAAGCTATTGACAGGGCCACGTGACACGTCTCATGTACATTTGTTTAATTGCTTTCCAAAACATTCTGAAGTGGTCGGATATCTACAAAATGTGTTGCTAAGGCTCACTGTATGATCGGCACCTCCTGTACCCAACGAGATGTAGGATGTGCCAGTCTTGCCAAAAGATAAACATCATGCAATATGATAGTTGCTTGAATCTCTTTGTAGGAAATTCCCTGTCTGATGGGAGGGATGCCAAATTTCTGCTGTCATCACGCTCATGAGCAATAGGGGAAAGGGGAAGTAGTACAACGAGGGCTGACATCTTGAATGTCAGCCTTTTGTGGGAGAAGCCCCAAATCAGTGCTAGACCCGCACCGATCTGTAGGCGTAGCATGTCGCAACTGCAGTGAGCCAATTATTGACAATGTCAACGAGTAAAAGGCCTGAGTCAAACACACCAATGCACACAGCGTCTGTGTAGTAGGGAGAGTGCACTTCTGGCCAGCGGGACACCCTGGTGCCACCCCAAGGAGGCCTGCTAAACCTCCAAGTCAGCTGCTAAGAAAGCACAGTGTTCAGCACAGGTACTAAACCCCCCCCCCCCCGAAGTATTTATAAGAGAAAAACAGCAGACTACAAAGTGCGATGTTTCAGCCCAGAAAATCCTTAATCATGCAAATAAAATACACATAGCCAGACTACGACATATAAATGTAATCGTAAGATTACTAACAGGGTAATTCAAAGAGATTCGAAAAGTCACCGCACGTTCGGTGACTTTTCGTTCTCTTCAATTCGGTTTGTTTTGCCGATCCCATTTCGCGACCCTGCTGTGGATTCAGCAAGCACCACAGGGTCCCCGAATTGCAGGGAAAGGCTACCGCAAACCCGACGAAAACTCGCCGCAAAACCCAGTGAATGCACGCCGAAACCCGCAAAAACATCTGGATTAACCAGCCGAAAACCACGGAAAAACCCGAGCAGGAGCCGATCACACGCAGCGCAGCCACCGGAAAAAGCCGACACCGCAGACAAATGGAGTGAATAAATTAGGAAAACCGTTTGCTTGAATGTTTGAAAAGTGAAACGCTGTTTGCAAAGAAACTGAGCGAAAATGTCTGAAATTTACATATGAGATCCAATGAATGATAATAAGAAGGGCTGTTACAGAAAAAATAAGAAAATTAAAAAAAAAAAAAATCCAGAAAAATGCTTAAAATATCCTAAAGAATCTATAAATAAAGAGACTCTTTACTGCAGAATTTTAGAATGAATGGACAGGTGCTTCCCAACCGCGGTCCTCAAGTACCCCCTAACAGGCCAGGTTTGCCAGATATCTGAAGCACAGCACAGGTGATATGATTTGCTGCTCAGCGATTGCTGGATTCAGTTTGCATTTCCCCAAGTGATCCTTAAACCTTGCCTGTTGGGGGTACTTGAGGACCGCGGTTGGGAACCACTGCATTAGACCGTCACATTGTATCACTGCATTCCATTAAATCTTTAGACCTGTAGAGCCAGGATTGTACGATATAATTTTTCCAGAGCCGATACCTTTGCAGATTATCGATCGCCGTTTGGGCTGATATTTAACCCTTTAATGACCGCTGATGTACCATGTATGTCCAGCCCACGGGTCTCCCTTAGACCCGCGGACGTACATAGTACGTCAGCGGGCTCCTAACCTCCCTCCCGCCGATACTTACTGCCCTCGCTGACTCCAACGGAATTCTGGCAGGGAGGAAGCCTGCTCCTCTGTTTTAGAGGAGTGCCGCCATCTGCACTGAAAAAGGGTTACAGGTGAAGGTTAAGAGTCAGAGACTGTCAATAAACTATCACAATAATAATATGCGATCCCAGCATGTACAGTGTGCTTACTGACAGAATGGTGATTACTGTCAGCAATCTCGCTCCTATCACTCTCAGACAGCCATCGGAGTACATGGCATACTGTGATTAATTGCTTATTTACTATTCTGCTGTGAATTATTCAGGCTCTCCCCTCCCTGCCTTCCATTGAGTTTTGTAATGAGACTGCACTAACATGAGAATTATTTCAGTGTTGCTCATTTACTACTCAGCATTTGAAACATGCAGTTTCGACTGTGCCTTTTTTTTTTGCAAATTAGCGAAACAGATCCTTAAAAAGCACCTGGAGATCACTTTCTTAATTTGAAGGCTTAATTATAAAAGCAATGGTATGGGTGTTTCCAGGGCTTCTAAAAAGCTCTATGTCAAAACATATGCTATTGCTCACAGTAGTTCGAGGGCCAGTTCCTAGATAAATATTAAGTGGAAGTCAAGAGGCAATTATGGAGACTGTGATTAATATGCTTCTTATCCGACACTTCCCAGAGGATAACAAGCCAACATACAGGTAATTAGTGGGAGGAAACGGATGCTTCTTAAAATGAAATACTTGTTCATCAGGTCACTCCAGTTGTTGTCTTTCTTCTGTATTCCTCAATAAATCGGTAATTTAACCTTGTCGAAGGGCAAAGTTATTGACGAATGCATTTATGGCATTACAGACCTAGTAAGTAATTTTTCACAAATGCTTAATTTCATTTGAACTCATCTCTGCGCACTTTTCCATTTGCCTTCAAAATAAACATTCTTTTATGGTTTCATCCTCATGAAACTTTGCCATAAATGCACTGGTATGTTAACAAGAACATACACCTAAAATTAATATTTAATAGACCTTCCATTTCTTTTGTATGTTACTTATCTGTATATCTCGGATGTGTAGTACTACTTGACAGCACATTATATTTCTAATATAAAGCAAGGTGCCTGGTGTTGAAAGTCTCTTTGGTTGACAGCGTGAAATCAAAGCCGTGATTGGTCTAAACCTTATCTTTGCTCAAAATTGAGAAAGAAAAACATAGAATGAGTTTTCAATCTCACATTCGAAATGTATCCAGAAAATACTAGTATGAAAGTGATTTATGTAATTGTATTCTGTCTATTTGTTCTTTGATTCCAGATCTGATTTGTAATCCATTATTGGCCACGTTTCCCAGGGCAGTTGAGCATCCAGATATTATGGACGCTCTGAGGGTATGTCAGATACACAAATTTATTGTCCGTGTATGCTTAATAAACCGTCACGATGGCATTCACATTATTCAGGAGGCATCAGCAAATATTGGCCAGAAAATTCAAGCAGAAGGATAACTGAAGTTAGAAAATGTCTTTTTATTATTTTCAGTTATTTTACTTCAAATCTTCCATCCTTTCAATAACCCCTCTAGTAGGAGTATCCATCATAGCCTCAGTCATGGTCCACATGCGTTGAGTATCTAATAGCCCTTTCCAGACCAAGACCTTTTTTAAAATGAACACCAAAATATGAACTTCCTTGTAATATTTACCATTCGAGTGACACATTGGATTTTCTGCTTTCCGAAAGTAATTCTAAAGCTTACAGGAATCATGTTATTTCTGTATTTTCTATTTGCTTGACTTAAATGGTGTGACACAAAGTACTCAGATCATCCTGACATGTAATCGTTTTATCAAGGCTTTCGTTCCAAATTGTGCACAGGAATTCCTGTCCATACAGTAATTTCAATCCAGTCTTCTCCATACTCTTTGTTCTGTATTGTTTACAAAACAGTCCTTTCCAGATGAGATATTAACTATTTAATTATACCTACTTACATTCCTCCTCTGCCTTTTATTATTCTCATCATAACTTTCTGGGAATTACTGCTTGACAATTGACCTTTACTCAGGAATTGAATATGAGCTTTAAGAATTTATTGATAACTCCCTGTGTTCCTCATTGACTGCAACGTGCTATAAAGTAGCACACCAGTGTTATGATGGCATTTTTCCAGAAATAAGCGCCCTCAAAAGAAAAGAAAAAAAAAAGGATTTCGGATTAAAATTTGTATTACGTAGTATTATCCTAACCAGCCTTTTTAAAATATTAATAAATCATCACTTTTTATGCTGCACGTGAATCCTAAGAGTGTGATGGTTCATGGAGAGACACAGGAGTCTGTTGCTTTTGACGGATTGGATTGATTATACAGTTTTCCGTTTTCTCAAAGCTTGAGACTTGGTGCTTCTGTGACCAGTAAATTTTCACAGGTGTAGACATACCAAGAGAATAAGTTCATAAAGAGTCAAAAAGAGTAACAAACATTAAAAATGTTTTAGTTTTCCAATACATTGTGCACAATTTTAAGCTTTACTTCCTTTTCTAAAATGTAGAGCGGATGGGCCGAAAAACAGAACTCTATGAAGAGATCAGAGAAGGTAACTTCAGGCCTCTTGTTGGTTTTTTTTGTTTGTTTGTTTTATATTTTCAGTGTATTATTAAATGTTAAATTTTCAAGTATGTGTATATATATATATATATTAATCTTTGCTATGATCAGATCTACAGGTCAGAAGTATTTATTGAAATCACTAAAAGTTCTAGGGCTATATTACATTCTTCACGCAAAAACGCACGTGCAACACGTGAATTTGTGCGCCAAGCGTTAAACGTTTATGCGCGCAAATCACCGCTGGAATTACAATCCTCGAGCATTTTTTCATCCGTCGAGCAATAACGTGTGTAAACCGGAGGCGCACAAATGCTCGCGCAGTACCATTGTGCGCGGGAAGTCTTAATCAGAATTAAGAACCACAATTATCTTACGTTAAGAAATTGTGCCTGCCAAAATCAATCTGAGCATATAATAGCAATAATAAATGCAAACACAACTTCTCCATTTTATTGGTTTGGTATGAGTAGAATGGGCAACTATACTTTGCTGCATTATTTTTTTTGGGCTGGTGTAATTGGTTTCGGCCAGGTTTTTCAGATTTGCCATTAACACCAGCTTTTAGGAGTTGCTAAAATTATGCGCGCAATGGCTATGCGTTAAATCCTGAGCATAGATTGTAATACCATCCACATACCAGCGCACATTCGCGTTTGCGCTCACAATGTTAAGTATAGGACGCGCTCTGTACAGTAAGCTCACAAAGGGTTTGGCAGGTTAACCCGCGGTAGACGATTCCGCGCGCTTGTTGCACTGACTATGTAATACGTCATTCGGCGCATAGGGTTTTACCCCTCGCGTTAATGGGTTTTTGCGCCGGTGCAAACGTTTGCGCAAAGATTGTAATTTAGCCCATAAATTTTTGCATTTTCTTTAAGAATCTGGACTAAAGTATTCGGGCACACGGTAGCATTTCCTCTCTTTGCTATAACTGTCTATTAAAATTGACTGACTCACTTCTAGTTGTAAATGGTATCGATGGGATATGGCATTCAAAGTGCACATGCGGGGTGTAGTTGCAGTTTAAGATATCTCTAGATTGTAAACATAATAATCTCATGTGTTTTTAAGAAATGGAAATTAACATTCATCTTTTTTTAAATGCTAACGTTTTATTGCATTTTCCAACTGAGAGTGTTTGATTAAACATGTGGCAAAATGATGAACAACTGTGATCAATAAAAAAACCTGGATCAGAGTATCAAAAATGTTGCTTTTCTCCTTGTTTTAGAGGGACAAAGAGTTCATGAAGAATTCTTTTATTCAAGTTTATCATGACACCGCATTCCCTCTCCTTCAATCAACACTTCTACAGGGACCTAAGTGGGCTGATGATGAGATAGAAGCCTCACGTTGGAAAGTGATTGCTGATTTTCTAAAGCAAAACCGCGAGAGAGATGGCTCTCTTCACTTCCTTCTGTCTCCGGACAATATCAACAAACCTTTTGATATCTCTGACATAACCTATGATTTTCCGGATACAGCAAGAAAGACTTTGATCTTGTGACAAACTGGCAATTGCAATCTGCTTGATCTATTGCAGTTTTACTAGATGTAATACACACAGCAGTGATTATTTGATATACAGATGTGGGTTCCAGTTGTTTGTTTAAAGTTTTAAATAATTATTCCCCTGTAACATTTCTGAATACTGCTTCTGTATATATTTACGTTTTTTTCCCCAACTGTTGATCTGTTGCTCAATTGAAGTATTTATACATTTTTATTAAAGTTTGTGTAATTCTCAAGCTGTAATCGTGACCATTTTTGTTTCTGCAAATCAACTAGTAATTTCATATCATGTATATAAATATATATCAGCTGAGGTGTACAGGTAAATACTTTGAAGGTTTAACAAAATGTATACTTGGTGTGCAAAATGTCATGGCAGAATTATGGTGACCACTGTACAGTGGCGTAACTAGAAACCTGAGGGCCCCGGTGCAAGAATCCATGAAGGACCCCCCCAAAAAAAGATCCATATTTTTACCTTTTTTTTTTTCCTGCAATATAAAAAAGATAGTATTGCCCCCAGCTCACATGGACATATATATTGCCCCCAGCTCACATGGACATATAGTGCCCCCAGCTCACATGGACATATATTGCCCCCAGACCACACATGGATATATTGCCCCCAGGCCACACATGGATATATTGCCCCAGCTCATACATGGATATTTTTGCCCCCAGCTCATGGAAATACTGCCCCAACACATGGATATACTGCCCCAACACATGGATATACTGCCCCAACACATGGATATACTGCCCCAGCACATGGATATACTGCCCCAGCACATGGATATGCCCCAGCTCATGGATATTCTGCCCCAGCACATGGATATGCCCAGCTCATGGATATACTGCCCCAGCACATGGATATGCCCAGCTCAGCCCCCCAGCTCATGGATATACTGCCCCAGCTCTGCCCCCCCAGCTCATGGATATACTGCCCCAGCTCTGCCCCCCAGCTCATGGATATACTGCCCCAGCTCTGCCCCCCAGCTCATGGATATACTGCCCCAGCTCTGGCCCCCCAGCTCATGGATATACTGCCCCAGCTCTGCCCCCCAGCTCATGGATATGCCCCAGCTCATGGATATACTGCCCCAGATCTGCCCCCCAGCTCATGGATATACTGCCCCAGCTCTGCCCCCCAGCTCATGGATATACTGCCCCAGCTCTGCCCCCCAGCTCATGGATATGCCCCAGCTCTGCCCCCCAGCTCATGGATATACTGCCCCAGCCCAGCTCTTACCTGCTCTGGGGGGGCCCAGGGCAGGCTCCGCCGGCGTTCTTGTCCTCCTTGGCGAGCGGCCGCTGGAAACATGCAGCTTGGCCGCTCGCCGGAAACCACCTGATCAGCGCGAGGTCTCGTGCGCTGGTCAGGTGGTTTCTCTCCCACGTGAGCGGCCAAGCTGCATGTCAGCGGCCGCTCGCAGGGAGAGGGACGGCCAGCGCGCGGCTCCCAGATTCCGGCGCTGATTGCCGGAATCTGGCGGCGGCGCTGGGCCCCCCTCCAGTGGCGGAATGCCAGGGCCCGGTCGCAACTGCGACCGCTGCGACCCTGGTACTTCCGCCACTGTGACCACATGTAGAACATTGTGGGTTAAATGATAAATTAGGTATAAAAAAAATCTAACAATTAGTAGAACTGTTAAGACTTGGCATGAGCCCAGGATGCAGGAGATGGTATGCACAACCTATCAGAACCACTCTCATCAGATCTCGTATCAAACAAACCGGGGTGGGATAAAGGTCTCTGCATAGTGGGAATTGGCTAAGCGGAAATTCCTTATACGTAGTACAGAACAGAGAACCAGAGATCTAGTCTGGTGAAATCCAGAGGTCAGGCCGGCAGAACAGGATCATGGTATACAAGGAGGGGTCAAGTCCAGAGAATCCGTTTCAGCAGTAGCACACAACTCCGTATTATCAGATAACTGAGATCTGAGGGAGGCTTATATATAAAGTAACGGAATTGTTATCAGGTTTGGAGGAAAGTTATACACAGTATCTCACAGAAGTGAGTACACCCCCCACATTTTTGTAAATATTTTAACTTTTCATATGACAACAGTGAAGAAATTACACTTTGCTATAGACTTGTGCACCGATTTTTTTTTCGGCTCGGTTCGTTCGTATTTTGTAAATTTTCGTTTCGGCTCGTTTAGGCCGATTTCCGTTTCGGTTCGTTTCCTTTTCGTATCGACTTTTTTTCATACGTTCGGAAATTTTCGTGTTTTTCGGAACGTCTGTTCTCCTCGTTTCAAAGTGTCTATTCGTTTTGATGTAAACTAATGGTTTTTCGGGTCCGATATTTTTGTCGATACGATAATTCTGTCGATACGATAATTCTGCCATTGAGATTTCTCATGTTTTACAAGAAGGATACATTGAGATGGGAATAATACAAAATTACAGAATCAGCGAAATACCCAAAAAATATGTTGTCCGAAATTACTGAAATGGAACCGAAATCAGGAATGGAGCCGAAATTACGAAGGGAACGAAAATGATTTTCGATTTTACACATTTCTAGTCCATTCGAAAATTCCGAACAAATTTTCGTTTCGTTTCGTACAGTTTTCGTTTCAAATTCGGATCTGACAATTTTCGTAAAATCGGCTGAATCCGAATGCACGAATCGGGAAATTTCGTGAAAATTCCGAAATCCCGAAACGCACATCCCTACTTTGCTACAATGTAAAGTAGTGAGTGTACAGCTTGTATAACAGTGTAAATTTGCTGTCCCCTCAAAATAACTCAACACACAGCCATTAATGTCTAAACCACTGGCAACAAAAGTGATTACACCCCTAAGTGAAAAATGTCCAAATTGGGCCCAAAGTGTCAATATTTTGTGTGGCCACCATTAATTTCCAGCACTGCCTTAACCCTCTTGGGCATGGAGTTCACCAGAGCTTCACAGGTTGCCACTGGAGTCCTCTTCCACTCCTCCATGACAACATCACGGAGCAGCTGCATGTTAGGGAACTTGCGCTCCTCCACCTCAAAAGGGTTTTTGTCTGGAGACATGCTTGGCCAGTCCATCACCTTTACCCTCAGCTTCATTAGCAAGGCAGTGGTCATCTTGGAGGTGTGTTTGGGTCGTTATCATATTGGAATACTGACCTGCGGCCCAGTCTCCGAAGGAAGGGGATCATGCTCTTCTTCAGTATGTCACAGTACATGTTGGCATTCATGGTTCCCTCAATAAACTGTAGCTCCCCAGTGCCGGCAGCACTCATGCAGCCCCAGACCATGACACTCCCACCACCATGCTTGACTGTAGGCAAGACACACTAGTCTTTGTACTCCTCACCTGGTTGCCACCACACATGCTTGACACCATCTGAACCAAATAAGTTTATCTTGGTCTCATCAGACCACAGGATGTGGTTCCAGTAATCCATGTCTTCAGTAAACTGTTTGCGGGCTTTATTTTGTATCATCTTTCAGGAGAGGCTTCCTTCTGGGACAACAGCCATGCAGACCAATTTGATGCCGTGTGTGACGTATGGTCTGAGCATTGACAGGCTGACCCCCCCCCACCCCTTCAACCTCTGCAGAAATGGTGGCAGCACTCATACGTCTATTTCCCAAAGACAACCTCTAGATATGATGCTGAGCATGTGCACTCAACTTCTTTTGTCAACCATGGCGAGGCCTGTTCTGAGTGGAACCTGGCCTGTTAAACCTCTGTATGGAATTGGCCACGGTGCTGAAGCTCAGTTTTAGGGTCTTGACAATCTTCTTATAGCCTAGGTCATCTTTATGTAGAGCAACAATTCTTTTTTCAGATCCTCAGAGTTCTTTGCAATGAGGTGTCATGTTGAACTTCTAGTGACCAGTATGAGTGAGAGCAAAAACATCAATTTTAACACACCTGCTCCCCATTCACACCTGAGACCTTGTAACAGTAATGAGTCACATGGGAGGGAAAATGGCTAATTGGGCCCAATTTGAACATTTTCACTTGGGGGTTGCCAGCGGTTTAGACATTAATGGCTGTGTGTTTAGTTATTTTGAGGGGACAGCAAATTTACACTGTTATATAAGCTGTACACTCACTACTTTACATTGCAGCAAAGTATAATTTCTTCAGTGTTGTCACGTGAAAACATATAATAAAATATTTACAAAAATGTTAAGGGTGTACTGAATTCTGTGAGATACTATAGGCTACAGGTGGGGATCCAGGCGCAAACAAATTTCCAGTGGAGCGGATGACAATTCTTCTGTGGTAGGAGCAGGCTTTTCGGATGGGAGCAAGGACATTTGGTTACAGGCTTTAAAAGTAGCAACACCAATGGACTGGACCCTGGGTGTGGACAATTACAGGGGCTCAGCTTTCTGTGGGCAGGTATTACGGTACCACTGCTGCTGATTATAGTAATACTCTGTGACACTTGGACATACAAATACGGTTCCACTTTTCCCCACATTGGATTGAGGAGGACATATTGGAAGACCGGATATGAAGTGAGTTTGCCGCAAGCAAAACACAATCCTTGTAATCGTCTTCTGGCTTTCTCCCCTGAGGGCAACAAACAATGCATTTCCTCACTGCATGGGTTCAGGGGGTACTGTGAAATCAGATTGTGTAGCAGGTGTGGGATGTGGTATATTCTGTGCATAGGGACGTAGGACTGCAATGTGGTAATATGGTTAATATAAGAACAGGGATGGAGCTGCACCACACAAAAACAAAAGTTTTAGACTTTAAAAAAACAGATTTTTCTAAAATGAGATTTTGTGTGAAGGAGTCATTATCAGACTGGAGGACTTTAAAGGGAGTCCAGGAGAAATGGGATTATTTAAAGGAAGCATTATTGAAGGCCACAGGCAATTGCATTCGGCTTGTTAGCAAAAACAAAAAAGGGAAGAAACCACTGTGGTACTCTGCAGAACTGGCCAAAATAGTGAAGAACAAAAAGACAGCATTCAATAATTATAAAAAAACTCAAGAGTGAAGAAGATAGGCAAACCTATAAGATTAGGCAGAAAGAGGCAAAGCAATTTATAAGAGCTTCCAAAGCACACGCAGAAGAGAAAATAGCTCAGTCAGTAAAAAAGGGGGACAAAACATTTTTTAGATACATAAACGAGAAAAGAAAAGTAAAACAAGGATTAGTTAGATTAAAAACAAAGGAAGGAAGGTATGTAGAAGAGGATAAAAGTCTCGCTGACTGCTCAATGAATATTTTTGTTCAGTCTTTGCAGAAGAAAAGGAAGGAAAGGCCTCAGTTAGGAGGAAACACTAACGAGACATTTACATATCAGTTTACAGAGGAGGAGGTTCTACAGCAGCTGTCTAAAGTAAAGACAAATAAGTCAATGGGGCCTGATGGGATCCACCCTAAATTATTAAAAGAGCTCAGTGATGTAATAGCAAAACCATTAACAGATTTATTTAACCAATCCTTGCTAACGGGAGTCGTCCCAGAAGACTGGAAATTAGCAAATGTTGTGCCCATTTACAAGAAGGGTAGTAGGGAGGAATCAGGGAACTATAGGCCAGTTAGTCTTACGTCAGTAGTGGGGAAATTAATGGAAACCATGTTAAAGGAAAGGATTGTTGAACATCTAAAACACATAGATTACAGGATCAGAAACAACATGGGTTTACCTCAGGGAGATCATGCCAAACTAATCTTATTGATTTTTTTGATTGGGTAACAAAAATAATAGACACAGGTGGTGCAGTAGACTTTGCTTATTTATATTTCAGTAAGGCTTTTGATACTGTTCCGCATAGAAGGCTTATCAATAAATTGCAATCTTTGAGCTTGGATTCCAATATTGTTGAATGGATTAGGCAGTGGCTGAGTGACAGGCAACACAGGGTTGTGGTAAATGGAGTTTATTCGGCCCAAGGTCTTGTTACCAGTGGGGTACCTCAGGGGTCAGTACTTGGACCCATTCTCTTAATATTTTTATTAGTGATATTGCAGAAGGTATTAATGGAAAAGTATGTCTTTTTGCTGATGACACAAAGATTTGCAACAGGGTTGACGTTCCTGGAGGGATCAGCCAAATGACAAATGGTTTAGGTAAACTAAAAAAATGGTCGGAGCTGTGGCAATTGAGTTTTAATGTGGATAAGTGCAAGATAATGCACCTGGGACGTAAAACCCAAGGGCTGAATATAGAATATTTGATACAGTCCTAACCTCAACATCTGAGGAAAGGGATTTAGGGGTTATTATTTCAGAGGATTTAAGGGTAAGTAGTCAATGTAATAGAGCAGCAGGAAATGCTAGCAGAATGCTTGGTTGTGTAGGGAGAGATATTAGCAGTAGGAAAAGGGAAGTGCTCATGCCACTGTACAGAGCACTGGTGAGACCTCACTTGGAGTACTGTGTGCAGTACTGGAGACCATATCTCCAGAAGATTATAGACATCTTAGAGAGAGTTCAGAGAAGGGCTACTAAAATGGTGTACAGCTTGAAGGAGAAAAGTTACAAGGAAAGGCTTAATGATCTTAACATGTATAGCTTGGAAAAAAGACGAGACAGAGGAGATATGATAGAAACATTTAAATACGTAAAGGGAATCCACAAGGTAGAGGAAGGGAGTATATTTAAACGGAAACAAAGTAGCAAAACAAGAGGACATAGTCTTAGATTAGAGGGGCAAAAGTTTAAAAATAACAACAGGAAGCATTATTTTACTGAGAGGGTGGTGGATACATGGAACAGCCTTCCAGTTGAAGTGGTTGAGGCCAAAACCGTAATTGAATTTAAGCAAGCATGGGATAGGCATAAGGCTATCCTAAACAAAAGATAAATCCAGGTAAAGTATCCATGTAATTGGGCAGACTAGATGGGCCGAAAGGTTCTTATCTGCCGACATTTTTCTATGTTTCTAATGTTCAGTGAAGAACTCCCCTCCCTCTGGCATTCAAGCAAGTTAATGTGCCTTCCAAAATGGATTAATCCATAACTGCTTCCTAACATCACACGTTATCCCTTACAGGAACCACCTTCTCATAACTTCAGATGGCCTATAATTTATCTTCTTTTTCAAAATATGCCACTTGAAGATGTAACCTATACAACAGTCAGGGTCAGCATCTACATGGAATGTTTGTGTGTTTATCCCATGATCATAGGCCTACCAACTTCGGCAGGCCTGAGACAGGAGCGCAGGAAGTGTGACTGGCAGAAAAGTGGTCATGCCACAATTTGTGTTGCTGCTAGTGTCCCTGCCCCCAAATTGAGGCATTTCACCCTTGGGTTACATGTGAACTGTAACATGTGAACTGTTAAAAGTAACATCAGAAAGCATTATTTTACTGAGAGGGTGGTGGATACATGGAACAGTCTTCCAGTTGAAGTGGTTGAGGCCAAAACAGTAATTGAATTTAAGCAAGCATGGGATAGGCATAAGGCTATCCTAAACAAAAGATAAATCCAGGTAAAGTATCCATGTAATTGGGCAGACTAGATGGGCCGAAAGGTTCTTATCTGCCGACATTTTCTATGTTTCTATGAACTAGGATGACAGGCTGTCTGGCCGAACAACCAATCAGAACTGCTCATACACAAATGCTGTTTTCTTTGTCAGGTAATCGGGATGACAGGGAAAGGTGTGTCATACGGTTAAATTGTTAAATCTGCAAATAATCATCTCAAAATATTCCACATTCTGAATATCAACACGATTCAATACTTCTTGACAAACGAGTTTAATTGCAACTACAAACACCTAAAACTAGTAGTCAGAGGTTTCCTTACATACCTCCTAGTATTTTTCTCTTAACCATAGGTACACCTTCATTTTTTTTTTTTTTTTTTTTTTTTTTTTTTTTTTTTTTTTAGGTACACCTTCAATGACCATCTCATACACGCACCTAGGAATAATTTGTGTTCCAAACATATACGTGTACCTATAGGCCACTCACTGGCTCCTACACCCATCTACCTCAGTCACTCACACATAGCCAAAGGGCTATTAACATACATAAATGCATTAATACAGAGACCAAGGTCACATACACATATTTGGGCGTACACACACCAAGGCATTCTCAGTGATTCACACAAAAACATCTACAGCAACACACTGACCCACACACACAAAGGTACACTTGCAGACACCCACAAAAAACTAATTACTCTTAATGGTAACCACACTTAAAACTAGACTTAATGACTAACATACAAATAGACTCATTTATGCCTGGAAAGATGTAGTTAAGAAGCTCACACATTGGGCAATATGCTGTATTTGTTGTATGCAGCATACAATATATATGAATAGCCCCCTAGCCCCCTAAACTTATGGTGAAGCGAGTATGTGTGTGTGCATGTGGAGATATGTGTATGACATACGTTTTGTAAGTATGTGTTTGTGCAAATGTAAACACAGTTCCCTAGTCCATCGTTGGTGCTAACTTAACCAGAGCTGTTGTAAACTTCCCAGAGCCATTATAGCCTATGGAGGTTTTAAGTTTACAACTGCTCTGGTTAAATTAGCACCAACATTGTAATACTGCCCGTTATGTAGTACAACAGCTCTGGTTAAGTTAGTACCAACTATAGAAAAGAGCCCAGTGAGGTTTATTCACTATCCTCTGAATTGCCTAGAACGGTGAATTTAACCATAAATTAAATTTCCGGGTGTAACAGATCTCCGTACCCCGACAGGGTCACATCTGTCAAAGGGCGTTTTCTTGCTGGACACCTGAGTTCCCCTCATGTCTCCCGTGTCTTTCTCCCGTTCCTTAGCTGCAGTTTACAGACGGGTACACGCAGATGGCCTGAATAGCTTCCCCCAGAAATAAGCTGAAGCTGTAGACCTGGAGCCTTTTACTGGCACAGCAGGCAGAAGATAGCTGCTACCAGTGGCGTCACAAAGGGGGCGGGGGGGCGGCCCGCACCGGGTAACACCACCCCCTAGGGTGACGCCCTAAAAAAAAAACTTTTTTTTTTTATACACAAAAATATTTTACCAGGAAGGATACATTGAGATTTCTCTCATTTTCAAATATGTCCTGGGTAGGCAAGGCCTAGGCTGGCACTTTCCAGGGGGCGGCAAAAAAAACACCATTAAATGACGCAGACATTTCAGTGTTCTGTTGTTCCCTGCACTTTGGGGAATTAAATTTCCCCAGTGAATTCACCGCAGGGTCCCTGAAGTGCAGGGAATCAGCCACCGAATGCCGCCACAAAACCGTCACCCGCTGTTTTAAAAGAAAACTACTGAACGAAAATGTCTGTAATTAACATATAAGCTCCTATGAATGATAATAAAAAGGGCAGTTACAGAAAAAAAACCTGCTATTGATAAAGAAACTTGGATTTTGTTTTTTGAAAAATGCCTGAAAGACACAAAAAAAAATAAAGAGACTTTTTACTACAGATTAAAGGAATAAACGGTTTATTAGATATCGGATGAAAACGGGAATATTTTTAACATCGGAACCTATAGTATTCGCCTGAATAATCCTGCCGAATGAAACCACTGAACATCAGGACATTTCTCTGCTGTTCGGTGTCCCTGAACAGATTAACCATTACTTCTCTATGGGGACTTTCACTGCCTTCAAACAGGCACCATACTTGCTGGCAGTTCGCCAAAATTTGTGTGTGAGCATATGAGAGAGCTCCACAGCAATAAACCTCACAGTAATGTGCGCTGTGTATTATGAGCATTCAGTGTTATATGGGAGCACTAATTTATGAGTAAGAGTAGTTAAAAAAAACCCATAAAACTCGGGGGGGGGGGTGACACCATAGGTTGCTGCACCGGGTGACATCAACCCTAGTGACGCCACTGGCTGCTACCCAAAACATGAGCCGTGACTTCCAAGTTTGGTCAGAATAGGACTGCTTTAATCAGAGAACAAGCACAGATATTTATGAGGTCAAACAATAAGGGTCTTTTACATATAAAAAAGTCACAATCTCTTCTAGGGGACCTAATCACACTGTTAAAGATAAATTGCACAAACATTAACTTCTTGGAATGAGAAATCTAATTACATTAGGTAGACAGTTACAGAAAACACTACTTAACTTTTCTTAAGGAATTAAGACAATTGTTGATCCTGATTAAGAAATAGGTTAAAGGCAGCAGATTACAATTTATTCAAATATAAAACAGATAACAGACACACACAGACAATAGATAGTGAGGCAGTATTCTTGCATAAACCATTTTACAAAAACCTAATTACATTATTGATGGTTCAACACAGAAATAAGCTTTAAACCAAATTACAAACCGTATGGCAATGCCCAAATACCCACAAACACTCCCCACCATAATTACCCATAGTCTGTGGGCATGAGGCTGGCCTCCACTCCTCTCCTTTTTATTATTTTTTAACTCACCTTTTTATTATTTTTTAAAGGATCTCTTTCTTAATATAGACACATTTTTACTAGTTTTTTTTATTATTATTTGTTTGTTTAAGCTCCTATTAGAGGGACAGGAGACTTTTTTTCATTTTTCTTCAGTGGAATTTGCCAAGGCAATTCGGTGTTTATCCGTTCTTTTCGCTGACGTCCGATAACTGCTTCAGCAATTCCATTTTCAGCAATATACGGTGAACGTTGAAGGATGGAGTCACCGAAGTGAGCTGAAATGCAATGCACCTAAAAAGTGTGTTCAATTAAGGTGCTTTGTGAATAGACCCCTATGTGTAGACAGGTATGGCCTATTTATTTTATCCCAGTCTATCTTTTGCTCTAATCCAGCCCTGATTACAATGGTTATTCAAAGAAATCAACTGCAACATAGATATGATCGTTTAGAGAACACAGAACACAGTCTTCTTTTTTAAAGTGTTTAGTGATTTTGCTGTTCTCGGACAGTTTCGTAAAAGCAATATCAAACAAGCTTGAATTGAAAGAACACTCTATTGATCCTGACCACCTTATCATTTTAGTGGTCTGGATGTGTAGAGTTTCCCCCTCTTCTACCTCCCCTCCTTGTAGCCCGGATCTGGAGAAATTGTTGAGTGCAATGGATGAGATTCCTCCACCACACACAACATCATCAGGTGCTGGGATTTCGATTTTCTCGGCTGCTGGTCACCAGAATGGTCACTAGTGACATCAGCACGCAGAGAACGTGCTGATGTCACCCTCCGAGACCGCCTGCGATAGCAAGCAACCTCAGAGAGTGCATACAATCACAGCTCCAATTCATCTTTCTCCGCAAGCGATACTGAAATCACATACTTAAAGTGCGCAAGTCCATAGTGCTCCGAATGTGATGTTCCTACACTGCACAAATTTTGTAGGAGTGAAAATTGCATAGAAAAACTTCAGGGACTTACGGGTTTCGAAGTCCCTTATGTGCAGAGGAGTTGCAAGCGTTGAGAGACAAAAGGTGAGTAAAATCACTGAAAGTAAAAAGTTTTTTAAAAATTCATTGGCAGAAGCTGTCAGCATCATCTGTCCAATTATTTAACCCCTTCAATACCAATAGAGATATCTCGCACTTCAAAGGCAGCACCTGGTGCCCCAATATTGAGTTATCTCGATATGCTGATCTGCAGCCCAAAAGCAAATGAAATTTGTTTGCTGCAAACGAATGTTGTTTGCTTTTGGGCTGCAGAAGGTGCCCCCAAAGTTTTAGCCCGGTGGCCATAATACCCAAAGACCTAAAACTGTAAAATCAGCTGCTCGAAGTTCTGAAATATTGGGCTTTCAGCAGCCGATGCAGGGAGAAATAGAGGAAAATACACCAGCCGCTTAAACCTCTAACTCAATTTGGCAGTAGATATCACCACCTTGTGGCCAAAAATAAGTTAATTACAGTAAGAAATACAATGGGTATAAACTCAAATATTTTTTTACTTTAAAATTAATTATAAATGATTTTACAAAAAAAAACCACTGGTTTCTGACAATGTTTTTTCAAAAAACTACTTGGTAGAGAAGGGAATAAGGGAAAAAAGGAAGTCTATTTTTAATAAAGTATCCCTTTAAGGCTAGGGTCAGACGAAAGCATTTTTCCCCGCGAACGTGAAAAAGTGCGTCCGAACGCATTGACGTATTTTTTCACGGAATGCGCAAAAACGGTCAGACGACGCGCATTTTCGGGCGTGATTTTGTACGGATCGTCAATAAAACTCTTTTTGCGTCTGGACGTTATGTAGGCTGGACATTAGCAGCGTCTGACATCTCCTAATCACGCAAACACGCCGCTATGCCGCAGCTGCGCACTCAGTACGTCAGTACTAGCGGTTCTGCGTTCTCAGAAAAATGCGTTCAAATTCCACTTGCGTTGCACGGCCGGACTTTTGTGCGGCCGTACATCGTATATTGGCCGTCATTGCCCGTCATCTGCTGCTAGTGCGGCCGTAATTATGTGTGCCAGAACGCACGTTAAAAGTGCGCTCGTCTGACCCCAGCCTAAATGTTATTGCCAAGAGTATTTCTGTCATTTCACCACTATACAAGTAAAAATAGTTGTTCCATTGCTTTACAGTGATTTTGTTTCTGTATTTCTTCAATGCAGT
This sequence comes from Leptobrachium leishanense, assembly GCA_009667805.1. Lineage (NCBI taxonomy): Eukaryota > Metazoa > Chordata > Amphibia > Anura > Megophryidae > Leptobrachium > Leptobrachium leishanense. Next base: position 292,300,201 of record CM019066.1, read on the forward strand.
AAACATAATAATTGCAGTTATTTAAAAAAACACTTTATTGTGTATATTATCATTGTCAACTTTTTGTCAGATGACAGTCCACTGTACAATACTCTAAAATAAGTAAAAACATATATTCAGGTTTTCAAGATTCTAATCTAAAGGTTAAAAGGATAATTAGGATTAAATTGAATAAAATTAGATTAAAAACACTTAACTCCTTCATTACCATGCAGTGGCGACTCTAGGAACAATATTTAGGGGGGGCACAGAAGATACCGCAGTCAAAACTGGGGGGGCACTAATAATTTTCACCACTAAATCATATCACTGAATAAAAGTAAGGGCCCTATCACCTGGTGTGAGCTAAAACACCATCACTAAAGGAAAAATTTAGTGCGAGTCGCTAAAACTTACAGGGTTATTCAGAGATAGGTGAAAAGCAGGAGAATGACTGGAGAATGAAAAATTCTTGGTCAAAATAGCCAAACCAGAAAAATTCTCCCATTTGTCTCACTTTCCAAATCGGCTATTTTGACCTAGAATTTTCCATTCTCCAGTCATTCTCCTGCTTTTCACCGTTTTCTGAATAACCCTGTTAGTGCCTGACGACTTACTAACAGATCACCTTGTCTGCAGTAGTCCATGAACAAGGTCGTTTGGCGCACGCTAGGGAAACTCTAAGACCCGGGTTGAGACCCAGCGCTAATGCGGAGGATAGAACTGTTTTCTTTTCCATACCTATCCCCGCCCTGACAAGCTTGAATATGGACACATCCAGTGAATAACCTCTCACTCCTGCATTATTAAAAGCCTCCAAGGTGGTCGTATCATCCATGTTTTGATACACACATATATTAAGGCTGATGGGCATTGCATGATAAATGCCTCCCAGCAGCATGTAGAATCATTACACTGCATTGAATAGATCCAAAAGGAAGGCCAGGTGAGCGACAAAAATTTCCCTGCTGCAGCATAGCAATAATACATGTTTCAGGGCAAGACTTATTCACGTGCCCTTTAAACATGGTCCACACAGTCACCCTAATAATCAACTGCTTACATACTATGAATCACCCCAGCATAAAATGTTTAAAATTAGGTAATATATTAGAATTAGGATATATGTGCATAAAGGATACATTTATAATAGAGCTTACTGCAACAGCAGCGACATTGCTGACCATATCCATTACTATGGTGTATGGGGCCAAGAGAACACCTGTGCTGCATTCCTTTCAATTGCCTATTAATTTTGGACGAGGACCTGGTTTTTCTGTTTTTTTGGAGTTAGCACCAGGGTTGAGCAGTAGGTAAAATGTTGCAATTAGTGCACCTCAAAAAATTTAGCGCTGGCACCAAGTGATCCGTTAGCTGCAAAAGCGCTAGAGATCTCTAGCACTCCCTGTGTTAAGTATAGGACGCGGAAAGTACATTAAGCTCGCTGTACAAATCGCTAATAGCAACGCGCTAAGTGATTTTTCCCATTTGTAGCGGGAGGCAAACAATCTGTTGGTCAGGCGCTAGACTTAATTAACCTGGCGCTAACGCAAAATCACGCTGACGCAAGGGTTAACTCACACCAGGTAATAGTGCCCTAAATAAATATATATAAATAAGATTACAAACCCCAGAGTAATGTGATACAATGATGCCTTTTTGTTGTACTAACCTGATACTTAAATTCAATATTTTATTTGCTGCAATTCGGCAGTTTTCGCTGAATGTCTGATTGCTGCTTCAGCGACTCCACTTTTAGAAATATACAGTGACCATTCGCTAAATAGGGAATTCACCTTATTTTCTGAAAAATTAATTCCCCGAAATGTGACGGAAAGCAGAGGATCTAAAGATAAATAGACCCTTTAGATTCTATCTTCCATAATAACCCCTAAAATGCCATAAACCCAGAGAAATACAATAAAAATAATAAACAATGTGGCATTTAGCTACCCATTAACACGTAAAATGCCATTCATCAAGGGAAAACATGAAATTAATACACTGAGGCATGTAGTTTACCCATCAACCCGTAAAATGCCATTAATCAAGGAAAAAACAATGTATACTGTAAGGGATAAAGCCTGCCCATTAACCCTTAATATACAACTAAAACCAAGGCAAAAACTAACGTAATACACAATGTAATGTATAGTCTGAACATTAACCATTTCACTGCTGAGTCATTTCAACCCTGTGAAAATGTTTAAGTTTAAGTACATGTTTTTATTTAATGTTTTATGACTTATACTTCACACTGAATATGGTCATGTTGGGTAGCATTGGAAAGGCCAGAATCTGCCCTTTCGAATGACACCTAGTTCTTCCATATACGATGCATAGCGACGGAGATACCTTGGTCTGAAGAAGTGTGGGAAGCTGGATGCTGATTTTTGGTGGGGGGGCACATGGGGGGGCAAGGAATATCCTAGGGGGGGCAATTGCCCCCCCTTGCCCCCCTGTAGAGTCGCCTATGTTACCATGACTGATTTACTCACTCTCTTAAAGCACCTGCCAGTGTTGCTAATGGAGAGTAGTTTTCCATAAATTCACTGGGTCCTTCTAGTGTTTTTAAGGAAAACAACTTGACAGTGAATGGGTTAAGAGAGCAACATGATTTTGTTTCTCTTTTTTATTCTACTTTTAAACAAACATTGGACTATAGGTCTATAAATCAAGTTATTTTTCCTACCTTTAAACATAAAATAATTAATGGGGAATTGTATAGCACATTAGTATATAATAAGAACATTCCGAAATCTCACTTCATACTGGGTTATTCAGAGAGATCCGTAAAGTCACCGCACGTTCGGTGACTTTTCGTTCCCCGCACTTCTGGGCAATTCTGCGATTCCTAGTTCGCCGACCCTGCAGTGTATTCAGTGAGCACCGCAGGGCCCCCGTAGTGCAGGGAATACTCGCCGCAAACCCGCAGAACAGTCACCGAATACTCACCAAACACTCACCGAAAATCTGCAGAAACCGCTGGAAAAACCCCGCTCAACACGCCGGAAAAACCCGACTAGCCACCGATCACAGCGCAGAGCAGCCGCCGTAAAAAGCCGACACGCAGACGAACGTGGTGAAAAAAAAACATACACCAGTTCGCTTGAAAGTTTGAAGTTTGAAACGCTCTCTGCAAAAAAAAACTACTGAACGAAAAGGTCTGGAATTTACTTATAAGATCCAATGAATGATAATAAAAAGGTCTGTTACAGAAAAATTTAAAAATGATTTAAAAAAGAATACAGAATTTTTTTTGACATAAAAATCCTAAAAAATCTGTATTGTAAGCAAGGTCTGAATTAATGTACATGACATTTACTATTACAAATACAATGGTATCTGTCATTTAGCTTCAGAAAGGAACAAAAATTACATAAGACAAAGATTTATGAGTATCCACGAGGAGGCTGTCCCCTTAAATTAGCAAATAATTGGACAGTGACCTCTTCATGTACATCTTGGTTACAGTTGTTTCTAGATGTTTTGGTAAAGAACAAAAAAGAAAAACTGCTAGAATCAAAATCTGTCCTTTGCTAAAGTAGGTAAAAGAGAACGGGCGTTCCAGGATGAAAGTCAGTTAATTGGAATGTTTTGTGTAGAATTGGAATAGATCATAAGTGGAGGTGTGTCTCTGCCCGATCATCAGGTTTTCTACACTGTTGAGTTGTGCAGAGGTTTCTGGGTGTCACCTTTTGGGTAGGACATATCTTGGAGGTTTCAGGAGCTGTAATACAAATGTAATAGAAAGGCATCTACATACAATTAAGTTCTTTACGTGGAATGTATGACTAAGTACCAGATTATTTTTGCACGTTTCTGTACGTAAAACATGGATTTTAGTTGTCATACATTCTTAAAAAAAAAATCATTCTGCGTAGCACAGCCACCTGACTAGCCATTATGAGAGTTTTGCTTCTGCTTTTACAGGGGTTATTCACTAACCTCAGTTTTGGCCCCGAATTGTACCGAACGGTGAATTTCCCTGTTCGTTGCAATTTCAGGGCAATTTGTCTATTCACAAAGCTGTAAATTTGCCAAAAACAGGTGAATGGAGAGCAAAACATAGTGCAATTTGGCAGCGTTTCATGGCACCGAAATTGTCCCATAGAAGACTATTCTGTCTGCTGTCACAGAATGCCGAATTGCACCGAAATTGTAGTGAGTTTCCCTGATTTTCGGTGTTTCAATTTAGCAGGTTTAAACAGGCAAATACCATAAGTTTCAAAGTAATAAATGGAATATCTTTTTTTTAAAAAAATTTAAAGACCGTACGTTCTTTTTATTTTTGAAAAAACTTTTACTTAAATTTATTAGACGACATTTTTTTTTTTTTTAAATTCACAGTAGGTTTTTATTATTAGGTCACATATTTACTACATTAATATTGATTTAAACTCAGGAGACTAGGAGACTTCCTTTTTTTTCCAATTCGGTGTAATTCGCTGATGCCAATTCTGCGGTTGTCAGCGCAGCTTGGTGGTTTTTGCCAATGTCCAATAACTGCTTCGGCGACTCCAATTTCAGTTACAGTTACAAGTATTTATAAAGCATTAACAAGTTCTGTAGCGCTGTACAATGGGTGAGACAGAATAACAAATATACATACAAGTTAAACACACAGAATAGTAGGAGAGCGGATTTCGGCAAAATATGGTGAACACTCGCTAAATAGTGAATTCACGGTATGTCTGGCAAAATGGAATCGCCGAAGTACGTGGAAATGGTGCGAAAAGCAAAGCACCGACATTGCGTGCAATTTGTGAATAGACCCTATAGTGTGCAGTATTACCTGTAAAACATGAGTTGTACAAAGTCAAATTAATTGTCGTTTACTGACATGACCAATAAAATTTATTTTAAAAAGAAAGTGCATTCTTTTGTTTAATGATAATTATGATCCCAATGGTTGGTCTGCCACAGCTCGCAGCCCAATCAACTGTTTTTTTAAATCGTTTTATAATTTAGCAATTTTCTTGCGCAGACATTATAGCTAGATATGGGGTTGCTTGTTCACTGACTTTCAGTGGTTGAAGTACGGTGAATTCACTGGTTAGGGAATTGCCACTGTAACATAGAAACATAGAAAATGTCGGCAGATAAGAACCTTTCGGCCCATCTAGTCTGCCCAATTACATGGATACTTTACCTGGATTTATCTTTTGTTTAGGATAGCCTTATGCCTATCCCATGCCTGCTTAAATTCAATTACTGTTTTGGCCTCTACCACTTCTACTGGAAGGCTGTTCCATGTATCCACCACCCTCTCAGTAAAATAATGCTTCCTGATGTTACTTTTAAACCTTTGCCCCTCTAATCTAAGACTATGTCCTCTTGTTTTGCTACTTTGTTTCCTTTTAAATATACTCCCTTCCTCTACCTTGTGGATTCCCTTTACGTATTTAAATGTTTCTATCATATCTCCTCTGTCTCGTCTTTTTTCCAAGCTGTACATGTTAAGATCATTAAGCCTTTCCTGGTAACTTTTCTCCTTCAAGCTGTACACCATTTTAGTAGCCCTTCTCTGAACTCTCTCTAAGATGTCTATATCCTTCTGGAGATACGGTCTCCAGTACTGCACACAGTACTCCAAGTGAGGTCTCACCAGTGCTCTGTACAGTGGCATGAGCACTTCCCTTTTCCTACTGCTAATACCTCTCCCTACACAACCAAGCATTCTGCTAGCATTTCCTGCTGCTCTATTACATTGACTACTTACCCTTAGATCCTCTGAAATAATAACCCCTAAATCCCTTTCCTCAGATGTTGAGGTTAGGACTGTATCAAATATTCTATATTCAGCCCTTGGGTTTTTACGTCCCAGGTGCATTATCTTGCACTTATCCACATTAAAACTCAATTGCTACAGCTCCGACCATTTTTTTAGTTTACCTAAATCATTTGTCATTTGGCTGATCCCTCGAGGAACGTCAACCCTGTTGCAAATCTTTGTGTCATCAGCAAAAAGACATACTTTACCATTAATACCTTCTGCAATATCACTAATAAAAATATTAAAGAGAATGGGTCCAAGTACTGACCCCTGAGGTACCCCACTGGTAACAAGACCTTGCGCCGAATAAACTCCATTTACCACAACCCTCTGTTGCCTGTCACTCAGCCACTGCCTAATCCATTCAACAATATTGGAATCCAAGCTCAAAGATTGCAATTTATTGATAAGCCTTCTATGTGGAACAGTATCAAAAGCCTTACTGAAATCTAAATAAGCAATGTCTACTGCACCACCTGTGTCTATTATTTTTGTTACCCAATCAAAAAATCAATAAGATTAGTTTGGCATGATCTCCCTGAGGTAAACCCATGTTGTTTCTGATCTTGTAATCTATGTCACTGTAGCTCGATTGTTTCCATCGTAATTCCTGCTGAAGTTTCTAGCCTACTTCTCCACATACATTTCTATGGGGTTTAAACTGTAGTTATTTAGCGTACAGTTCACCATTTCTCTGTAATGACGCCAAGGAATTAATACCTTGTGAGAACTGAACGGGGACCCAGTGTAGGGCAGGTCACCAGTGCTGCTGTTCGTTCTCAGGATCATCATAAACCATGTATTTGCTCACTGTAGATTTCACTATGGTTCTCAATGGTGTTTCAGTTGAAGTTGTCGAGTGTTGTTTTTATTGTTGTTTTCAGTTTAAGTTCTATCTGAAAATTGTAGTACCAGAAAAAAAATGGAATAGTCACTATAAAAAATAAAAAATATCTTTCAAATCTCTACAGAGAAATTGCTATCAGAGCGTTCTTATTTTCTTATTGACAATGCAGATACTTAACATGAAAGACAAAAAAATGAAGTCTTTAAAAATATTTGCTTGCCGGTGGATGAAAACACACTCATTGAATACTGAGCAGTGAAAAATCTGCTGGAAGTATAAGGCCCGCGTCAGACGAGCGCAGTGATCACGTCCGTGTTGCCGCACAGTTTAGGCTAGGGTCAGACGAATGTATTTTTCACGTTGACCGTGAAAAAGTGCATTCGAACGAATGGATGTATTTTTTCACGGAATACGCACTAGCAGTCATACGATGCGCATTTTCGTCCGTGATTTTGTACGGATCATCAATAAAACCCTTTTTGCGTCTGGACGTTATGTTGGCCGGACATTAGCAGCGTCTGACGTCTCCTAATCACGCACGCACGCCGCTAGCGGATGCAGCGCACTCTGTACGTCAGTACTAGCGGTATCACGTTCTAGAAAAAATGCGCTTGTTTGCCGCTTGCGTTGCGCTGCCGAACTTTCGTGCGGCCGTACTTCGTATATTGCCCGTCATTGGCCGTCATTTGCTGCTACTACGGCCGTGATAAAGTGCGGCTGCACGTTCGTTCGCACTGCATTCGTCTGACCCTAGCCTTATCGTCCGTTGTAGCATAGAATCATGATCAATAGAGACCCACACACAAAGTACGTACGCACCGAACTGCGCACGCACAACGCACGTGGCAAACGGACGCAATTTAGGCAAGAACGTAAAACCACTAGACAGACGTGCAGAGTGTGCCACGTCCGTGTAGCGTTCTGTGTGCGTGATGAGGAGATGTCAGATGCAGCGTGTTTGCGACGTCCAGCACCTTGACGCACAGAATGGCTTTTCACATCCTTTTCAAATTTTTATAATTTTTCATATTCATTTTCTTTCCCATGATTCCCTTTTTTTTCCTACGTCCGTCAAGAAAACCAGATCATGTGGTGTCTACAGTATCTTCCGTCAGTACGTCTGTCCGCTATGCACGCACGCAGAGTGCGCTCTGACTGCGTTCATCTGACATTAGCCTTAAAGCTACTGTATAATCTGCAGTTGTATACGACAGTTCATAGCCATTTATATTTAGCGTTTTACCTTCACTGTCAGGATATTTTCCCTTGTATTCACAAGTCATACTGTACTTTATCTGATTCTTCAACTCTGTTCTTAAAAGTTGCGGATGAATGAACAAAACTCTTACGATTTTCCATCAAATTCAAATAAAATTTCTAATCATTGTTTACACATAAGAAGAATATATTTAATTTGCTAAATTGTAATGTCTATGTGTAAACCCTTAAATGATCGAGTAAACTTGATCTTGTCTTATTCCAGAGCAATAGAAAGGAATTTAATTTATTGCATATGGAAGTCATTTGTAAATGGGCTCCAGAGTGTCAGGGTTATTCAGAGAAAGGTGAAAACCAGGAGAACTGGAAGGAGAAGAGAACAATCTAGACCAAATAGCTGATTTGGAAAGTGAGATTTTTTCTGGTTTGGCTATTTTGACCTAGAATTTTCACTTCTCCTGCCAATTCTCCTGAGTTTCCCACTTCGTTGAATAGACCAGTGTGATTCTAAAGTTACAAAGCATTGTACATGACGGCTAGCTTTGAGATCCATTTTTTTTCTTTTAAAAAAAAAACCAAAGCACAAACTTTAATGTACATGTAGTAGCGTTTTTTGGCCAGCTGTCAGAGATAGGCCACTGGGGTGGCAGCGCACGTACAGTGGCGCCTGAGACCAATATGCAGGGGCTGATATCAGGATGGGTGGAAGAGGATAAATGAGCTGGTGCTGACCGGTATTGGAGTAGCTGAGAGGGAAACGAGGAATAAGGTGGTTGATAGGGATCTGGTTAAATCAGGTCACAGATAAGGTCAGATCCTGAGCAGCAGAGTAGAGGTCTATTCTGCCTGAGAGCTACAACAATAATGGAGCAATGTCAGGAGGGAGGCGTGCTGCCTTGTTCATTCATGGGGTGTGTCACGTGATCTGTGCTGTGTGCTTTTAACTGTGAATGTGCTGGTTTGGAATGAGGGCAGCCTCTTCAAGTATCTGCCCACATGCAGGCACGTATCCTGACACCAGCAGACGTCTGTCTGTCAAATAGGGCTTACTGTGAAAGTATATAGTAGAGACACATCTATATGTTTTTACTGTGTGAGCAATGGAAAGTGATCTTCCATAAAACCACTGGCTCCTGCCTGTGGTTTTATGGAAAGTCACTTGGTAGTAAAGGGGTTTATAGAAAATAGCTTTATTTCTTTATCATTTATCTTTCTGCAGGGCAACTTGTTTTCTGTTAACATTATTTGGTTGGTAACTGTCATGTCTATGGGTTTGGGTCGAAATCCCTACAACCAGGTTCCCCAAAGCCAAAATCCCAACGGCCAACTTCCCTACACAGACAACTCCCTGGCGGCCAACTTCCCTACATGGCCATCTTCCCTACACAGACAACTCCCTGACGGCCAAGTTCCAGACATCCAAAATCCCAGCGGCTAACATGAACCCTACTCCCTAACCCCCTAAACCTAACCTCCTAAACCTAGCCCTTACCCCCTAACCCCCTAAACCTAGCCCTAACCCTAACCTCCCTAAACCTAACCCCCCAAACCTAGCCCTAACCCCCCTAAATCTAGCCCTAACCCCCTAAACCTAGCCCTAACCCCCCTAAACCTAGTCCTAACCCTAACCCCACTAATACTAGCCCTAACCCCCTTAAACCTAGGGTTAGGGTGTTAGTATTAGGGTTAGCCGCTGGGATTATGGATGTCTGGAAGTTGGCCATGTAGGGAAGTTGGGATGTCCGGCACTTGTTCTGTCTAGAAGTTGGCCGTCGGGATGTTGGCATTAGGGAACCTGGCTGTAGGGATTTGTCCGGCACCCCATGTCTATATAATGTGTTAGTGATATTATGGGCAAATTAGGGGAAATCCGCTTCGCTGCCCAAAAGTTTTACTTTCTTGTTTGCTCTTTTGTGCATTCTGCTGGTTTGAAAGGTTTGATGTAGTATGTCCAATTCCAAAAGAAACAGATATACTGTATTTCCAATAATGTTTGACTCCATATCCTTGTCCTTAGATAAAACAGGTAAAGAAATCGATTCCATGATCGTGGTAGTTCCATAACTGCTTGTGCAGTGGTATACTCAACAAAGAGATGGTGTCGCTTAGGAATGTGTGTTTCACAATCCTCATCATTTAGAAACCTTAAGTATAAGTCATCCTGTCCTCTGTATCTGGAGGGACTGCCAAAGCAGAAACAGGTTTTTCCATTTACGTCTTTGTAGGTGTGTCAATGAGCAGAATAAGATTTTAGACTTTACTGATTAGAGCAGTTTGCAAAGAGATAGCCGAGCCAGGTGTTACACAGCCGCTGACTGCACTGGAAGAAGACATCTGACTCCGGTAAAAAAATGGCATCGCAGGGTATTCAGATACCTAGTAGTGTTGACGTTCCTGATATTCCTTATGGACTGGCTGTTTTTAAAACATTTCCATACGCCTTGATATTACCAGAACTGGTAAGTGTTACATATTACCTGTGATTTCATTTTTTATCTGTAAAGAAATGTGTAACGAATAAAGAAAATATTAAGGCAAACATAATTTATGGTGTAGACATAGTCATTAAAGCAGATGATTTAGGAATTGATGAGGAAAGTGCATTTTTAAGACCAAAAAAATTGAAAGAGCAGATTTTCTGAACTGTCAATTCCAAAATTCAAATTTAGTGAAAGAAAACCTTGGTTATCGAAACCATGACACATTTTTTCTCTTACAAGTGTTCATGTTTGCTAAGGATGGAGGAGTAGGACAAGGACTCAACCAAACAGGTGATGTTGGTTCGGCTATGAGTGGGTTGTTTTCCTATAGCTACTATAGAGAATAATACCCATATACAACAGAGGAGTCCTAAGTGAGGAAACCCCTAGGTCAACTAGGTAGAGTCTCCTAGCAGTAAGCCAGGAGTGGTTGTCACTGACTAGATAAGCCTGTTTTTTTGGCATTTTTAAACTTAAAGGTTCTGTCAGAGGAGGTATGACAAGTTTTGGCTTGGGGCAAGTATGAATAAATAGCTCTTTTGCACCTGAACTAAAACATTAAACCCTGTTCCAGCCCTTTAATCGTTTATATAAAGTATATAAAATAAAGCTGTCAAAAGAAACATGACCTAATGTGATTATAATTTTATTTATCGAATTTATAGTTTATTGCTCTGCGTACAGGTAAACCATCATACCTCATCCTGCATTCTTCCAGTGTGAGAAAGACGCTCGGAGGTTGGGACCCAAAACCCTTGTATGCTGGTGGTCCAGAGAGCAAATTGCTACCCTGTTGTTCATGCCAGCCCCTGCTTTTTTCTGATGAGGGAAACATTTCCTATATGGAAAATATATTAATCCTCCTTATCCTTGGCCAAGTTGATTTATATAAATTACATTTGCTTTGACAGAAAATGCAAAAATATGTTAGTGTAGTGTTATTGTTAACATGATAAGTACGCTTGCCTTTAAATTGTATAAGTTACATTTTGTACAGTATTATTACACTTACCTGGAAACGTATACAAAGTCACTAAACCGTAATAAAATCGCAAACAACTGCACAATGAAAGAAAAGAAAAAATAGAATTATGTTAATGGCTCCAAATAACTTTAATGTTGCTTATGCTCCTGTTTTTTACAGTATGAGTACATATAGAAATATTTGGCATCATTAGAACACAGTTTAGACATTAGATGTCAAGTTTGTTATGATATATTTGTATTGTTTGACAGGTTTTCTCTTTTCTCATGAATTTTAAGTACACATTTATGTTTTTTTGGTTTTACAAAGCACAAAGGCTAAAGAATTCACATTAAGTGCTACTAATCCTGCTGGAGTTTCTTGCCATTTGTGTTTTTAAATTGCAGTATAACAGTGACAGCGAACCTTGGCACTTCATATTTTTGTAAACTACATGTCCCATGATGCTCCACCAGCTTAAGGACTGACTGAGAATCATAGGCAATGCAGTTGGGCAGCTTGCAAAAAATACCAACAGAATATAAAAATAATATCTATATGTGGTTTAATACCTGTATATGGAAATTAGAGTAACACCTTGTATCTGTACTGTATAGGGAATTTCAGCCATTATAACCCACTGAATCTTATCCGTGTACAGGAGCGAGTTATCCCAGAACACTCCCTGTATTCTGCCCTCTCTCTGACTATTCTATTGCAGCAGCAAAGTGTTTGAGCTTTTTGTTACAGTGAGATTTGGGGCTGCTAATTGCAGTTTGTTTTATGTCTCACTCTCTCCACTGTGTTTGGAGAGAAATAAAACAAAGGATTTTGTTTCACCACAGGGGGTACATTAATCTTGTTTAGGAAGGTGTGAAAATGGCTTTTAATCAGCTACGGACTTCTTTTCATTGCATTACATTGCAATATCCACTTAAACACATGATTTCATGCCTGGACAAGATAAATAACCTTGCCTATTTGTAATTAGATGAAGGGTCTATTCATACAATGGGTTAATAAGAAGATAATGTGCAAAATGTGGCAAAAAACATTTGTATCATTATAGAGAGTTTTTAAAGACATGATTTGGCCAATATTTTTTACTTCTGCTTTTAACTAAATTCAAAGCACAAATTTGCATTTTAATATTTTTTCAGAACAATTGTCAATGCTATCGCCAGAAGGTGTGGTGCCTAACATATTTTGTTTTCATTGTGCAAGGCTCTCTCTCTTTTCACCTCACAAATAACAGAAAATACATTCTAAAAGGTTTAAAAGATTTTAAATTGTTAGACTCCACTCAGATGTGTATGGCTGACTGACTGAGGCCTGCAAAAAGTCGCTTTATCGATGGTACCTCACTCCAGACAGGGAGCATCATTATAATCCCAAAGTGTCGAGACAGTGCTGGAGGTGCCATAACGAAGAGGGCACTTTCTACCATATCTGGCGGAGTTGCCCATTGCTGGACTCTCTGGAGAGATTTTGCGTCCCTTAGCTCTGCTGTATTAGGCTCGGTGATTAACCTTGTCCCTGAAGTTCTCCTCTTCCAGATGCTTCCCGCAGACCTCTCCAGATTTCAGAAGTGTCTCCTGATGCACCTGCTATTTGTGACCTCCACCCTCTTAACTTCGAAGTGGGAATCTTCTGATATCCCCACCTTGTTGGCTATTACACAAAGGGTGGGCGAGATCTGTGTTCTTGGTGGTATGGCCAGGGACTTGTTGGGTACTCCTACCACTTGTAAGGACCATTGATTTATTTGGGACACCTATAAAACAACTATATTTCCAGAGATGTCCGAAGAGTTGATCGAGATGAGTTTAAGTATGGGCTCTGGCTGGGTCATTTAAGGACATGCAGAGTTGTCCCTAAGCCATTCTTGTGATGTCTTTGCATGCAATCTTAGGGGCATTGTCCTGTTTGAAGGTATACATTCAGCCCAGTCTGATGTCCCGAGTGCTTAGGGCCAGGCCATGATCAAGGATATCTCTGTATTTAGCTGCATAGAAAAAAATGAAAAAAGTGAACTGAGCCAAACACAATATTAAAGGATAGTAGGTGCAAAAGATGAAATAGCATTGAGACCATATACATCTCTCTACTATGGAAACAATATACTGTATCTAGTCATTAAATATAGTCTACTTGGCTGAACCAGAGAAGAGAACTGAAAAAACGTGTTGTGCTGGACTCAACTTTCCCTCTGCCCTCTCCCATCAGATTCTTCACCTTTCTTACCAAGCCCCTTCTCCTGGTTTGCTCATTTTGACCAGGTGGGCAGCTCCAAGAGGAGTTCTGGTTATTCCAAACTCCTTCCATTTAAATAGTCCAGAGGCCGCTGAGCAATTGGGAACCTTCAATGCAGCAAATAATACTATGTGATGTCCTCAGTCAGAACCCTGTGCATGCATTATGAATATCCTAGGATCCCTTGCTTTGATATCAGGGCACATTGCACTGATATTAATGCATAGTAAATTTAGGCCAGTATCTATGGAGAAAATATGGAGAAGATCTGCACATGATTCATTTTGTCGCTTAGTGAACAACATACAGTACATAGCATAAATACCATCCCTACAATGATCAAAGTTGAATTATAAATTGACATTTATTATTATTTTTTTATTTTAACTTGATCTCAAAGCTTTGTGTATATTCCGTTGCTTTCATACATGCATAAGTCTATCATATGCATAGTGCTTATATGATACATGTACCTTTATGGACAAAAAGTCAGCAACCTATTTTTATCTTATCATTGTGTCAAACATTTTTTATCAGATGTGTCCATATCTGTACCAAAGGGACTGCTTTCAAAGAAAAAAATCCTGTCCACTAATCAAATATCCTTAGGTTTCAATCAAGCCATCTATCATGTTGATTTAGCTAACAATCTCATTGTCACTTTTTAGCAACAAATATAGAGATATGGAGGAGGAGCTTCTCTCTGTGGTTCAATGTTGTTGTTATCACCAGCAGCAAACATCTGAAGAACCTCAGATCACTCATGTTCAATGGAGAATGCAAGCACAAGATGCTCTATTTGGTTCTGGGAGTGCACTGCTGCCACTCACATTTATTCGGAACTTCGAACATGAGACAAATTTTTACGGATGGTTCCCTTTATCATTGTAGAGTGCTCAAAGTTTTATTGGCATTATTGTTAATACTAATAATCTCATTATTATCACTATAAACCCCCATAAGTAGCAGATCTGGCCATTTTTATTATCTGTCTTTATCACATTTACTATATTAAGCACAAAGGCCATTTCTGCCTGTAAGCGAATAATGCAGACTCCTTGTGGAATTGTGCAACATAAGGGACACCATCTAGAGTTGAGAATCTTTCTTTCCAACAATATGTCTGTAAGGAATAAACAAATACACGAAAAAATAAAAAATAGGAAATTTACAGTATTTTTATATTTTCCCTATTTTGGAATAAAAAAGTATGCACAAATTCTATTTTAGGTTATATTTAATTGTTAACTACACGTCTTGTGTTTTAAAACAATGTTATAAAAAAATTTCAACAAACGTTGCTTAGGAGGAAAAGTTCAAACTTGAGAATCATTCAATACATTTCAATCTTACTTAACTGTGTATAAACAAAGAAAAAAATGGGAGAACAAGACACTATAAAATATAGAAAGTAAATATTAGATAATCAGGTGGATTTTAAAAAGAACAAAAAATAAAACCAAAGCAAAGATATTGTAACTTTGATAAGGTGGCCAGAATAATCACATAGGTACACAGGTACACTATCAATGTACTTTTTTCCTTCATAATATCCATTCCTCTGGCTAGCCTAAATAACTATAAAGTAGTAGTGCCACCAGAAATACTAGTCCATACTACTAATAATGCAGATCATAGATTTAAGTAATATATCTGCAACAGTCCAATTTGATGTGGCTGTTTATAGTATCCACAATTGGTCCTGTGTTCCTTCCTCCTTTGATCTCCCAATGCTCTAGTAGTTTTTGAACTGTATGTAAATCAATATGACATGTTACAAACAAGCATTTATCTTGTTTACTTTCAGTATTTATTTCCTACATTTAATGAGTTATTTCTGTTTAAAACGAATAGGGCATTATTGGTGGCCCGTTGCTAAAACCGTGATGCTAATTTCCCCTTTGCGTCCCGGTTTTACCTTTAGATGACGGGGCAGGCGCTGAATGAAGCAGCCTACCCCGTAGTGGCCACAGGGCTCGCGAATGCTGGGGGTAGCGCTAATGAGTTGTTCCAAGCATCCGCTCCATGGAGTCCTATGGACTTCATGGAGGCTTCTCCAGTCGGACCAAATGACCGGCCTCGCGCAAGATCCTGCTGGTTGGCGGAGTGATAGCAGAGGGAGACTGGGGACTTTTCCCCCCCAATCTCCCTCTGCTCCCAGCGGCCAGAAGCAGCGGATCGGGCCTCCGTTCTCGCCGTGGGAAGATAGGTGAGTATTTGATTTTTGGGGGTCTTTTAAGCTGCTGCTAGCTGATTCTGCAGAAGTGGAGTCAGTTAGCAACAGCTCAGAGCTGGTGTTAACTCTATTAGTTAGTGACAGCTCTTAGTAACTAGTGTTAAAACCTTGTAATCCTAACGTTAGGTAATCTCTGTGTTCACTTTGCGCTCCCCATGTTAAGTATAGGGAGCGCAAAGTACAGTAAACTCGTGGTTTAAACCGCTAATACTGATTTGCTAACAGGTTTTTTAATCCGTTAGCAAATTGGAGGTGATCTGTGTGGAGCGCTATCACCTTCTTTAAGGCTCAGGTCAGACGAGCGCACTGATCACGTCTGTGTTGCCGCACATTTGTACGTCCATTGTAGCATATAATTATGACCAATGGAGCCTCACACACAAAGTACGTCCGCACGGAACTGCGGATGCATAACGGATGTGGCAAACGGACGCAGGTTAGGCAAGAACGTAAATCCGCTAGAACGGACGCACAGAGGGCGCTGTATCCGCAACGTCCGCAACGTCCGCATAGCTTTGTGTGTGAGTGATGGAACAAAGTCAGACGGACTGCAATTTTGACTGACAAAATGGTTTTTCATATTAATTTATTTTCCCTTCTACATCAGTCAAAAAAAATGTCAGTCACAAAAACGGACTGTGTGGCCACTGCCTTGTCGTCAGTCAGAAAGTACGTCCGTTGTGCACGAACGCACAGTCCGCACAGAATGCGCTCGTCTGACCCTAGCCTAAGCTAGCGCTAACGTGATGTGATTCTGCTGTGCACTACTAGTCGTATCTCTACTGTATATGTGTCACATAGCAGTGCATGGCAGAAGCAGATATTAATCCCTTCACTACCAACGATTTATGTGGAAATAAATGCTATCATAACATTTATTTGAAATATGGGAAGTGAAGTTAATAATAAAATAAAAGTTTTGCACAGAAATTGTTACTCCAAGATAGTTCAAAAAATAAAACAATCTTAATCTACTCATTTAAATTTTTTATTTTATCAATTTCAGAAATATTGTTGAAATGTAAGATTCAGAGCTCTAGATGGTGTCCCTCATCTTACCCAATTTCAAACGAGTTTGCATTATTATTATACAGGCAGAAATGGCCTTTTTGTTTGATACAGTAACTTTGATAAAGATAAATATTAAAAATGGTCAGATGTCCTGCCTATGAGGATTTTTAGTGATCATAATGAGATTATTAGCATTGCAGCTTCCATAAAAAAATACCAAGAGAATATAGAAATAATATCTTTATGTGGCATAATGTCTGTATATGGCAATTACATTAACACCTTGTATCTGTACTGTATAGGGATTTTCAGTCATTATAACCCCCAGAATCCTATCCATGTACAGCAGTGAATAACCGCAGAGCACTCCCTGTATTCTGCCCTCCCCTGGCAGCTATAATGCTGCAGTAACCTATTTGAACTTTTTGTTACAGTAAGGATTGGGGTTGCTATTTGCAGCTCGTTCTATGTCTCTCAAGGGTGCATGGAGAGACATAAAACAAAGGATTTTGTTTCCCCACAGGGGACACACTAGTCTTGCTTTAAAAAGGTGTGAAAATGCTCTTTTGATATGCTAATGAGTGCTTTTCAATGGAGTACAATGCAAAAATCGGGATAACTCGATTTTGTGTGTGAAGGGGTTAATATAAATGCTTAGCTGATAAATCATATGCTTTTAGGTCAGGAGTGAGAAGTCCACAGGCTATTTTTACTAGAATTTGCTACAGGTAGGGAATAAATAATGGATGTATATCAGGAAAATGCTTGTTTTAACACACTGAATTGATTTAAATAAAGTTCAAAAACTGACTAGCATTGAAAAACATCAAATGTGAATAAAAGGTAATTTTATTAATTTGTAGTATGATATACCTACTGTCTGAATGGATCACCCATGACTTATATCACCCATTAATATATTAATACATTTTTTAAAATCTGTACCAGGCAGCAAGGTATGACGGAGCAGGAATCATGTTGTACACAGAACGCCTGTGCTGGAACTATGACTTTCCTATTTTAATCCCATTCTACACCTAGATCAGGAATTGCTCATTCTTTCTCTCACCTTAGATATTCTCTTCCCCTTTCTAATCCTGACACTATGTTTATCCATGCGTTCAGCTCTGACTTTTGCTCCTTGACAGATTTGTCACTTATCTGAAACCTTTTTCAGTCACACCTTACGTTCCACACCCAAATGACAGCACAAGAATTCGGCAAATAGTTTTGTGTGTTTTTTTAATTTTAATTCAACAGAGCTAAAGTATAACTATGGTTAGGCAAACAGACATTCCTTCTGACATTATCCATTGATTTGCTGTGAGCATAATAAAACATTTCGATCTATTTCTGTCTGTATAGGCCTGCTCGAATGACGATTGCCCCAGGGTTAATCATATTTCCAAAGTAGACCATACACGGAGGTGTTTATTTTTGCACCGCAAAAAGAAAGAAAATATGACGAGCTAACATGACTTGTTCATATCACACATCTACAGTTGTGTTCAAAATTATTCAACCCCTACTGAAATTGAGTGTTTTGGCCAGTTTGACATTGATTTTGATCATTCAGTCATCTTGCTTACAATTAAATCAAAGAGGCACGTGTAGGTCAGACAAATATAACAACATTTATAATGAAATAACCACAAATGTCTTTTCTGTGCTCACATCATTATCAGTTTTATTCAACCCCCAAGTGACATTCAATCTTAGTACTTAGTACAACATCCTTTTACAGTTATAACAGCTTTTAAACGTGAAGCATAGCTTGACACAAGTGTCTTGCAGCGATCTACGGGTATCTTCGCCCATTCGTCATGGGCAAAAGCCTCCAGTTCAGTCACATTCTTAGGCTTGCGCACTGCAACTGCTTTCTTTAAGTCCCACCAGAGGTTCTCAATCGGATTTAAGTCTGGTGACTGCGATGGCCACTCCAAAATGTTCCAGCATTTAATCTGCAACCATGCTCTAGTGGACTTGGAGGTATGCTTGGGATAATTGTCCTGTTGAAAGGTCCAACGTCTCCCAAGCCTCAGGTTTGTGACGGACTGCATCACATTGTCATCCAATATCTCCTGGTACTGAAGAGAATTCATGGTACCTTGCACACGCTGAAGCTTCCCTGTACCTGCAGAAGCAAAACAGCCCCAAAGCATGATTGACCCCCCCCCGCCATGCTTCACAGTAGGCAAGGTGTTCTTTTCTTCATAGGCCTTGTTCTTCCTCCTCCAAACATAACGTTGATCCATGGACCCAAACAGTTCTAATTTTGTTTCATCAGTCCACAGAACACTATCCCAAAACTTCTGTGGTTTGTCCACGTGACTTTTGGCATACTGCAGTCGACTCTTCTTATTCTTTGGAGACAGCAAGGGGGTGCGCCTGGGAGTTCTGGCATGGAGGCCTTCATTACGCAGTGTGCGCCGTATTGTCTGAGCTGAAACTTCAGTACCCACATCTGACAAATCTTTTCTCAGTTCCTCAGCAGTCACACGGGGACTTTTCTCCACTCTACGCTTCAGGTAGCGCACAGCAGTCGAAGTCAGCATCTTCTTTCTGCCACGACCAGGTAGCGTTTCAACAGTGCCCTTTGCCTTGAATTTGCGAATGATGCTTCCTATGGTCTCTCTTGGTATGTTTAACATCTTTGCAATCTTCTTATAGCCATTGCCCTTCCTGTGAAGAGTAATCACCTCTTCTCTTGTCTTCCTGGACCATTCTCTTGACTTCACCATGTTTGTAACCACACCAGTAAATGTCTAGAAGGAGCTGAGTATCACAGTCATTTTAAAGCTGCCTAATTGGTGCTTATTATGCTTTATTGCTGCTCCGTGACATCCACAGGTGTTTTCAATACCTGATTCAGAGTGGTAGTCTTTAAGGGGTTGAATAATTGTGTCAATGAAGAATTCACAAAAGAAACATTTACTACTGTATTACAAAACCAATTGATGTCATTTTAGTTGCATATGGTTCTTTAAAAAGTCCTTGTAGGATTTCATTCTGAATACAATTACAAATGTACACTAAATTCCCTAAAACCCTTTACAGCATTGGGGGTTGAATAATTTTGAACACAACTGATGGTTAGGCAAACAGACATTCCTTCTGACATTATCCATTGATTTGCTGTGAGCATAATAAAACATTTCGATCTATTTCTGTCTGTATAGGCCTGCTCGAATGACGATTGCCCCAGGGTTAATCATATTTCCAAAGTAGACCATACACGGAGGTGTTTATTTTTGCACCGCAAAAAGAAAGAAAATATTACGAGCTAACATGACTTGTTCATATCACACATCTATTTGTTTTTTTCCCCTCAAATCACTAGAATAAGACGTTTTAATGGTCAGCTCAAACAAAACAAATGTTCAATATTTTAGTATTTACTTTTATGTATTGATTAGCTGAGATATTTCCCTCATCTATATTTTTGGTGACATTTATATTGGTTTGTCACACTGGCATTCACAGCCCATTTATTTGGTTAAACTGTACACTAGAAGGGTTTGCTTTGGAATGTAAATGACCTTATATTCAACATTATAAATTCCATATGCAGCTATTTGCTATCACTGTTAGGTTTGACTTATACCTTGAGGGCTTTATTATATTCTTCATGCTAAATCGGGGACACTAAGGAGGAAAACCTGTACCTGCAGGTTTCTCCTTAGCATCCCCTTTTTAGCGTGATATTGCGGTGTAGGTGCTAATCCAGCTGCCTGCACCATAATACGGCGCTAAGCCGCAGGATGCTCGCTGTAGCACTAAACGCTGCCGCGAGCATCCCCTCCATGGAGTCAAGACTCCATTGAGGCTTCCACTGCTGGTCACATGACCTGCAGAATCTCGACTTGCGAGATCCGGCAGGTTGGCGTATTGATTTGCAGAGGGAGACTGGGATACTTTTTTCCCCCAGTCTCTCTCTGCTCCTGGCGGCAAGAAGAAGCGGATGGAGCTGCAGTTCTCACCGTGGGATGAGAGGAAAGTATGTGATTTTTTTGGGGGGGTTCAGCTAGTGCTGACTGATTCTGCAGAAGCGGAATCAGTTAGCACCAGCTCCAAGCTGTGGTTAACTTTTCAGTTAACTGCAGTGGGACGTAATTAGCGTTAGGACTTTGTAATCCTAACTCTAAATAACTCTTTGCGCTCCCCATGTAAGCATAGGGAGGGCAAAGTACAGTAATTTCGCCCTGAAAAGCGCAAGATCCAAATCGCTAGTGGGTTTTTTAACCCGTTAGCATTTGGAATGTAATATGGGTGGCCCATACTAGGGCCACTTAAGCTTACATTAACACTCACACAACTGAGCACTAACGTTAGCTTGAAGAATGTAATATGGCCCTATGTGCGTTACATGTGAAAGAGTTACAATGACCTGAAGAGACAATTAGTCAGGGGTCAAGTCTAGTGACAATACCTAAAAATGCAGCTCTGTCACTATTTTAATAGAAGAAGCTTAGATTCCATTTGGCTGTGTCAGGTTCAATACCGGAGGGGTGCCGGCCTTGCTGGTATGAGCCCAGTATGCGGTGGCGCATGTACACAGTAAGGTATAGGGGAGAGGAATACAGGAGGGTCTACCAGGAGGCTTGGAGTATATCAGGGTCTTCAGGTGGTACCAGGGCCTGAGGCACAGTGGGGGTCTATGAGAAGATTCTATGAACTTGGAGGGACACAAGGGTCTAGGAGAGGCGATAAGTAGGTAGAAGGACAAGGGGGTCCAGAAAAGGATACTAAGGGAGGTAGAGGCTGAGGGACTAGGTAGGTCTTCAGGAGCAGGCAAACACATGTCTTGTCTGATAGAGCAAGATAGCTACAATAATGGAGCCCTGATTAGACGGAGGTGTGGTCCTTTATTCAGCTCTGCTCATGTGGGTATGTGTGTGTGTTTGTGAATTAACTGGTTGTGTTCTGAATACCAGTGCTGAGTGAGCACGAGTAAGGCATGAGGGGTGCTGCCTAGTAATGTTATTGTAGGCACCACACAGACAGTGGCGGGGAGCCTGACAGGCTGACACCACGGAGAGCCACAATAGCTGTCTACTCAGACACAATTTTACAAAAATTTTGTAAACCCTTGCATGAATTTAATTTGAAAGAAAAAAAATAATTTTGCATTGCTCCAGTGTAAGACAAGATCGAATATATTTAATATTGAGGCAGCAAAATCAACAGTTGCTGCGCCAAGATCAAATATACCCGATTTTGTCTTATTCTGGAGCAATGCAAAATTATTTTGTTTCTTGCAAATCAAATTAATTTACATATATTTGTTCTGCAGGACATGTTGCTAAAGTTACAGCATATCAGACACTACAGTCAATGTGCTACTGCTCAAAGAACTGCTCTGTGTCCGTAAATTATACTGATTGTAGCCTGTATGTGTCTGACAGACAGATGCTGCAGTAGATAAATTTAAGTGACAGGGAGAGATCTCTGCCTGTCAAACGAGCTTATTGCAATGCAACAAGGAATAGATGTTACATCTAGTATTACAATTTGGGTGATGAAAACTAGTTTCTCATAAACCTACTGGTTTCCAACAGTGGTTTCATGGAAAATCTCTTGGTAGAGATTGGGGAATGGGTGTTTCTAGGGCTTGAGCACATTAGGAATGCATGGGAGTAACAGAGGAATGGCATCCTCATACTTAAACATGCGCTGCCGGTGCTACACTTCCAGTAATGGTTTTTTAGGACAGGAATCATGGGTGGACAGAAATTGTGGTGAGTTCTCTAATTAATTTGCTTTTGAGAACTTGACCTCAGCAATGAATGTAATTGCATATGCTGCACTGGTTAATGGGAGGAAATTGTCCATATTTTATCAATTCGATTAGGGCAGTGGTTCCCAACCGTGGTCCTCAAGTACCCCAAACAGGAAAGGTTTTCCAGATATCTGAAGCAAAGCACAAGTGATATGATTTGCTGCTCAGTGATTGCAGGATTCAGTCTGCATTTTCCCAAGGTGATCCTTAAAATCTGACCTGTTAGGAGTACTTGAGGACCACGGTTGGGAACCACTGTATTAGGGTATAGATTCCAAGCTTGGTGTAAATGTAACCAGAGCTCTGGTAATCCTTTTCAGAGACATTAAAGTCTATGGAGGTGATAAATTACTACAGTTCTGTTAAGATTACACCTGACTTAGAAAATGTTCCTAGGACTAGATTGCATTTCTGTGTTCAAATCTTTTAGTGAATGGAATGTGTTAGTCAAACCTCAGGCACCTATGACAGGGAAGTTAAATCCCGTATTTTTCAAGAGGTAGAAACTCAGAAAACTAACTTCATGTATGAACAGTTCTGAAATGCCTCTGTGTCACTCTGCAAACTTTATTTTTTCTCAAAGATGAATTAAAACAATAGAAATGAATAAGACAATTTGGCAAAATAACAAGGTCATCACCAGGTTGAGTAAATAAGACACTTTTATCATGCATCGATAATTGAAAAACAGGTTGAATGTGTCAGAATCAACATATTTATCGTCTCACAATGTTCTGCACTATTATGGATGATTTCTTACCCAAGAAATCTTGGAAATACCTTTAGGTGATTGATACAAGTTTCTTGACTGGCATTGCTACACAGGATATGTGAAAAGAGACATCAAACTGGGTATCGAAAAGCCTTCGATAAAAAAAGTTAGGAATAGCAACATTTGATGAAAGTATTTTACATGATGTCGGCCAAGAAATACAATTGGCCCTATTTCAACCGTGCAATACAACTAACAGCTTGAGCTGTCAATGTCATTGCATTCAGATGCAATATTAATAGCTCAAGCCATTATCACAACCAAGATCCGTACTTCGTTTGGCTGCTTACTGCAAATTAACACCTCTTATACTTTGCTTAGGAGGTAACAATTTGCAGTTAGGCAGAGAAGACAAACTAGTCCAACATAGAACGTTGTTCTCGATTTAAGAAACCTCTCCCATATGAGAAGCAGGAAACAGCAGGGTAAAAACAAGTGCTTTAATAAAATATAATATAGTCACCAGCTGACGAAACGCGTCCTGGATACATTGTATATTTTATTAAAGCGCTTGCTTTTACCCTGCTGTTTCCTGCTTCTGGTATGGGAGAGGTTTTGTGGATTTTTCCCATATAAACCCACTTGCTGCTGTTCCTAGAGCCTGGCAGGCTCCACCTAAACTAAGTGGAAACTCGGCCATTCTCTGGGGAATAAGTGTTTAACAGAATTGCACTAGGGAGATTCTCCGTCTTTTCTGCTTATATTTTCCATATACAAGATCCTTATTAAGAATCCTTGAGGGTGGATGTGCACCCGTGACAAAGAAGAAAAACACCCATGAGCACATCACACCAGAGCCAGTATAGGCTCCCTATTTGTAAGTGTGTGATCACTATATATTACTCTTGTGTATACAAACGTATTGCACAATTATTTCTCTATGATTTTGTCTCCTATGCTATGAGCTGACTTTGAGAAGATCATCTGTTCAGAATACATAGTGTATGTCTTTTGCTTATTGAGTGTGCTGTACCATCACAGATTTGTATTCCGAAGGAAGAGCCCCTTCGGAGTGGAACCTGGTATTCAATTTCCACAATAAGGAATGATGAAAGATCCATAGATATTAAACCATTTATTGTAGAAATAAAACAATATATTAAATAGCCTGACGTGTTTTGTCTATTTCTAGACTTCCTCAAGGGCAAGTGCAATATGCAATAAAACAAAATCATATATATATATATATTGTATGATTTTCTTTCATTGCATATTGCACTTGCTCCTGAGGAAGGCTAGAAATAGACGAACCGCGTTGGGCTTTTATACAATATTTTATATATTGTTTATTTCTACAATAAATGGTTTAATATCTATGGATCTATCATCATTACTTATTGTGAAAATTGAATACCAGGTTCCACACCGAAGGGGCTCTTCCTTCTGAATATCATGCATCAATAAGAGTACTGGAGTCTCTGTTTGTTCTGAATTTACTGTTGTTGAGAGGTGGGCCATCTCCTGGGAGTTTACTCTCGTACCAAGATTGAAAGCTAAGTATACACCTTTCTCCATATATTCTCACCTTTGGTTTTTGCTTATAACATAAATGTTACTAAGCTCAACCACCACTTCTAGATTCATAAATACACACATACACTCATTCAGCGATTGTGTAGAGCAAGGTCTGCCTGGACGTCCCATTCCTGTTTGCCCAACTTTGATTTCCACCTAAACTTTTTGGATGTTTCCTATCTGGTTCTTGAGAAATAGCATGGGAATTGACTGTGATAATTTACAGTTTGAACGTAATAAATGTTTAATGTGTGCACACCCTAATGATATAGGCTGTCCACGCCTATGATCCACTTCTATATAAATAAGCTAATGTGCAACAATGACAGCAAGAAAGAGGCAACGAGGTAACAAAAGCAATACAAAGGAAGATACCAAATAAATCTAAAGGGGACAGGTTAGATCTGTATTTATAGCCCAGCACAAAACATGAGATAGACAGATAAACACATAAAAAGGACAGAGGGCCCTATGTCCATGTTGTCGCTAAGCACAGTGCTCCAGCCATACAGCATAATGTCTAAAGCACTGTGCTTATTTTTTATGGCTTAGTTCATCTGAAACGCAACCTCTTCTTGCGTTTCAGATGTAGCACCAGCTTTTACTTTACATAATCATCTCCCATATAATGTATAGGAGACGTTAGTAGATGAAGAATGAGCTATTCCAAAAAGCTCGTTCTCCATCGGCACCTGACGTTATCTAGAAGAGAATAGAGGCTTTCACAGGCTGGTGTTAAGTGACTGCAATTCTGCATAATTACCTAACACATTGACATTGAGCTAACCCCAATTAAAAGTCCCATACTCACCTTAGATTCCTTGGTGGAGAGACCATCGCTATCCACTGCTTCCTCGCTCTGTGGGCAGAGGAACACTGGGAACAAATAATTCCCAGTGTTCCTCTGCGTATCCTTCTGCCATCCAGTCGGATCTCGTTCGCGCAAGATCCTGTCTTTCTCCCTGGAGTCCTGTGGACTCCTGGAGCTGATAACATCAGCAGCGCTTCATGTCTCTGATGTAATCATTTAACACCTTGAAAGGCTTATGACTCGAGCTGCTGCTGATTAAGTGGCTCTGTCCTTATACGGGTTTTAAATGCCAGACACTAATGGAAAAATAGCTGACATTTACACTGTAATTCAAAGAGATCCGAATTGCTTGAGAAAGGTAACCGAACGCTGAAAATCAGCGTTCTGTTACCTTTCTTGGCCATTCGGCTATCCAGAGAGCAGGCAATTCTCCAAATCCTGGCGAATTGCCTGAACATATGGTGCCTGTTCGGTGCCTGTTCGAGGGCAGTGAAATCCCCATAAAAAAGCACTGCTTCGGCTATTCAGAGAACACAAACCAGCAGTGAAAGGGTCCCCTAATGCCCTGCCATTCGGTGTTTTCATGCGGCAGATTTATTCAGGCGAATCCCATAGGCTTCAATGTTAAAAATATTCCCGTTTTAATTCAATAAACTATTGATTATAATATTCTGCAGTAAAGAGTCTCTTTATTTATAGATTTTTTTAGGATATTTTAAGCATTTTTATGGATTTGTTTTTTTTTCCTTTTAAAAGTCCGATTTTTTTTATACTTTTGTTATTTTCTCTGTAACAGCCCTCTTTATTATCATTCCTTGGACCTCATATGTAAATTTCAGACATTTTCGCTCAGTAGTTTCTTTGCAAACAGCGTTTCACTTTTCAAACATTCAAGCAAACTGTTTTCCTAATTTATTCACTTCACTCGTCTGCAGTGTTGGCTTTTTCTGGTGGCTTTGCTGCGTGTGATCGGCTCCTGCTCAGGTTTTTCCGTGGTTTTCAGCGGGTTAAGCCAGGTGTTTTTGCGGGTTTTCAGCATGCATTCGCTGGGTTTTGCGGTGAGTTTTCGTCGGGTTTGCGGCAGCTTTTCCCTGCAATTCGGGGGCCCTATGGTGCTTGCTGAATACACCGCAGGGTCGCCGAAATGGGATCGGCAAAACAAACCGAATTGAAGAGAATGAAAAGTCACCGAACGTGCGGTGACTTTTTCGAATCTCTTTGAATTACCCTGTTAGGTTTCCATTTTCGTCTAACATGTAACATCAACCTTGTACTAGGGCCCAACATTCTATATTCAGATTATCCAAATTTATCGCTCAATTTTATTTTATCAGCAGACTTTTGTAAAAAAAATAGTTTCAGCCGATATTATTTTCAAAATATCGGCTGATTCAATTGAACGGATTCAGCCACAGGCAAATTCCAATAAATTGCCATTTTTGATAAAGTTCAGACTGGTAATAAGCCAGGAAAAAAATATTCTCTGTCTAATTTACCCCTGTTATGAACCTCAACCCTAAAAATAACGCTAAACCTAAAAGTAATCCCTGGTGTCCAGGACCTTTAGGGTTAGGGTTATGTTTTTAATGCTCAATCAACACTAATATTAAAAGTGAGGGTTTTCTGTGCGATTTCAGATTGATTTTCCATATTCCCCTGCCTAATGAACCATTTATCGACACCTTTCAACACTTACAGTTCTATTCACTAAAAACCGATGTCAGGGGAACTGGCAGGAAAAGAGAACAATCTAGACCAAACAGCCGATTTGGAAAGTGAGATAAATGGAAGAATGTTTCTGATTTGGATATTTTGACCTAGAATTTTCACTTCTCCTGCCAATTGTCCTGAGTTTCACTTTTAGTGAATAGACCTGTTAATATTTTTTCAATCAGAAGGATGAAGGTTTTACTCTTACATTATGTGAGTGGTTTACTTCCTCTCCACTTCCTGTGTCATATCACTAAAAGATGGCAGATAATATAGCAAATTCTGGGTTCCAAGGTGGAAAACATTTGGATTACGCATGGTAAAGAGGGCAAACAATCTTTGAAATGGGCTTGAAACTCACAATGGAAGTTCCCACAACCAGAACAAATTAAGGGACAATTTGCGGTTATATAAAACCACAAGGGGACTCGTTTATATTATGAACCAGCTGGAGAAATCCGGCAAACCGGTGAAACGCATTTCGGCATTTCGGAATATTGTTTTTATTTATTAAAGCACTTATTATCCTTATCTGCTGCCATTTTTTCAATTGGTGAAGGTTTAGTTGATTTTTTTCCCTTAAAAATCCACATGTGCAGATCCAAGAGCCAAGGAGGGCTCCATCAAGTGAAAGTGAGCAATGGCTGTCTTATGGTGTTCTCTATATGTCGTAATATACAGAGTTATACTAGGGACTGTGCCATTTTTGTTTGTTTTATATCCTTATTATAATCCATTCACTACCAAGTGATTTAAAAAATATATATATATATTGTCAGAAACCAGTGTTTTTTTGTGAAATCATTTTTAATTAATTATCCAGTAATAAATAGCTATTACTGTAAATAACATATTTGGCCAGTAGATGGCACCATCTACTGCCAAATTGACTTACAGAGGTTTGAGCTGCAGGTCTATATTTTTTCTCCCTGCATCGGCTGCTGAATGCTTCTGAAAGGCCGATATTTCAGAGCATTCATCAGCTGATTTTACAGGTTTAGCTCTTTGGGCATTATGCCCACAGGGCTAAAACTTTGGGGGCACCTTCTGCAGCCCAAAAGCAAACAAAATTATTTTGGAGCAAACAAATTTCATTTGTTTTTTGGCTGCAGATCAGTAGATCAAGATATCTTGATATCGGGGGGTGCCGAAGTATAGGGTCAGGTACACTGAAAGAGCGGTGATAGCAATCCCCGGAAATGAGGCAGCACTCAGATATTGGGATAGAACAGACAGGAACTGAATGCCTTTATTGAATCATCTGAGCCAAATACATACAGTGCCAGGAGGGACCTACAGACCAATGGAAAATGACACCCTGGCACCACGCCTTCTCCTCAAGTGAACCAGACATGTCCAGACATGAAACAATAGGGCGCCATGTAATCAAAATCTGAGCATCAGACTGTATGAATACATTAGATAACAGATAAGAAGTTACACAAGTAGACAATAGCCGGATAAAATAGTCTGTCACAGATTTAAACATATTCTAGACAGAGGGAGTTGGAAAGGTTTACAGAGATCCACACAGTAATTATATTAGCCACAATAAAAGTAACAGATAAGGCAATAATGATATTAACATTAACAATATTTACACATAACATAAACACCCTGTACCCTTAGGGCCCATTCACACTGAGCGATTTATCGCACAATTTTTGATGCGATATCACTCATATTTCTGCGCGATATCGCTCTACAGTATGTAGCGTCTCCAATGCATTTCAATGGAGCTGTTCACATCTCACAGCTTAATGTTGCTCAATGTCGCCTGTAGCTCGTCACCTGTAGCTTGTCGCTGGTACATGACCCTTTTTTCCGCGATTCGCTGCGATATGGTGTCGCACAATATCGCGCATAACGGCGATATTGAGCAATATTATCGCTCAATGTCACATATATGAAAATCGCATGGAAAAACTTGCGATTTTCATGTCGCTCAGTGTGAATGGGCCCTTATAGGCACATGGTGACTTGGACATAGGAGAGGGTTGGGGAATAAAATGATGCATCAGACCCACCAGAAACCATAGTCCCACATATTCTAGCAGTAATGGCAAATTCATGTACCCCCAGTTCAGAGTGACTCTCATCACAACTCTCTTTCTGTAAATTCTGGAGTTTTTATGTTTCTATATACCACTGAACTCACTACTTCATTGTGCTAAAATCTGAACATATCTGGCTTTCTGACAGGCAGCTTTGGATTGATGTATTATAACTAGCCTAGGTCTCTGTGTTTAATGGTAGCATAGACACACGCATTGACTCCTACGCGACACCATATCAAACCAATACTTTGGGGTGGTAGAACTGCATTTGAATTTGTCATCGGCATAACAATAAATATAAAGAATATTAAGAGGACATTTTCTGATGCCATATTCACAAATTCCTGTTTGGCATTACGGCTGCATTCCAAATAATTTGATGTTTTTGTGTATTATAGCTTTGTCACTCTGTAACGTCATGCTGTCAACTCCCTTTGCAGAATCAATCAATAACTGTATACACCTATTTATCTTTCCTGTAACATTTGTCCGTGGAGAGATTTGACGTTGGACACACCCAGAGAAAACTATTTAAAGTTTTTGCCTCTCACACCTATTGAATATAAAATGCAAGAACAACAAAGGTGTTTTTGAAGTGGGTTAAGTGTTTGCACAAGTCCAGTTTTCTGTATATTCATGTACACATTTATACATTTTTTTGAAATTCTAAGGATAGTTACTTTTGAATTGATTTACAATATTTTACAAATCATTTGCTGTTACTGGATTTTTCAATCATGTCACTAGAGTTTTTGGCTAAGAACAATGATGGCGATTAGGAGGAGGGCCTGTTTATAATAAGACATCTTTATTGTAGAGGATTATCGGGATTACTTATATTGATTTCAGCATTCAGTATATTTGTTTATATGCTCAAGACCTCATCTACATCATCGTTCTTAGCCAAAAAGTCTGATGATGTCATTCAAGGGGTTACCAAGACCAAGTGATTTGTAAAAGAAATAACAAAGAAATTGATGAGCCTGGATTTTCTTACATTTCATCCAGATGTCAAGTTTTATGATTAACATCTCTTCGCGTAATACACTAATCTGGCAGTGAAATAAAAATAGCTGGGCAAAGGATGCTGCCAAAATTGCATCCGTATAACTTGATATTTAACCATTTTACTACCAAAAATGAATAGAAAATCAGTGTGAGCTAATTTCTGCCATCCTGTAAAGAAGATACAAAGAGCAGCTCACTCGCTCACTGTAACTAAGCATCAGGCATACTTTACTGCTCCTTTACAATAGCCAAGGAGAGGACAGAATACAAGAAGAGCTCTGTGGTCACTCACTCACTACTGTAAAGGGATAACATTCAGGTGGTAATAATTGCTGTACAATACAGATACATGTTGTTACTGTAATTTCCATATACATGCATTATGACACATACAGATATCATTTTTATATTCTATTGGTATTTTTTGGAAGTTGCATTGCTAATAATAATAACTAAATCCTTTGTTGTAAGGGTCTCCAAGCACCCTGAAAAGACTTACAACCATCTGCAAATAGAGCTGCAGTCCTCACTTTAACAAAAGTTCAAATGGATTACTGCTGCATTACAACTGCCAGAGGGAGGGCAGAATACAGGGCGCACTGTGGGGTCACTCACTGCTGTACATGGATAAGATTCAGGGGTTCTGATGATTGAAAACCACTGTGCAGTTACAGATTCAAGGTGTTACTGTAATTTCCATATTCACGCATTATGTCACATACAGATTACTTTTATATTCTTTTTTCATTTTGAAATTTCGTTTTATTACGAAAAAATCAGCATCGGTACATACAGCAAATAAAATGAAAAGCCATGCAAGACCAGTAGACATAGGCATTGAAACATTCAGCAGAGAAACAACAAGGGTCTACGGAGGCGAGTAATATCATCCAAAGCATCAGGGAGTAAAATAAAAAGGGCGTAGGAAAAATAAACAATAGCCGGGGAGATGGCCAATGTCTCATCAAGATAGTACTTGGGCACCCCTGGGCAAAAAACAAAAAGAAAACACTCTTACAGGAAGGGGAGGGAAAAGAGGGAGAGTGGGGAACCGCCCAAGTGCACGTGGCATTACTGGACCACTCTGACGGCTGTGAAGGTGGCCGGAGGCCAAGCAAGACGCCACATGGCCCGGGAGGCCCAGGGCCAAAGAGAGCGACCAGAGCCACGATAGCCACCCAAAGTGGCTCACCCGGGCCGACCCCTGTTCCCACACAAAATTAAAAAGGGGAGGATGGAAAAAATATCCGGGGCCCAAAAAGTCCTGCATATAACCAAGTCCCGCAGGACTACAAGAAACAATCAAAGAAGAAGAAAAAAAACTACACATAGGGTCTCTCAGACAAAATCAGTCAGCAGATAGAGTGCAGAGCTAGTGCCCCACACTGCAGGGAAATGAACGGCGTAATAAGGGGGGGCGGTGTTGTCAAATGTGATCGGTGATCGTATTGCTGGAATAGTGGGACAGGGAGATATATCTGATTACTTACCATATCTCTATAAAGAATCTAAATCTATACGTTTTCTAATGATTTGAGTAATATAGGTGGAATTGTATGCTCTTTCAAAAAGCATAACATTATTTCAGTACTGACAGGGGCGGCTCTAAAGGTTTAAAAGGTTTCTGTAGGTTGACAATTAATGACAGCACATAGAAACATGTAAACATGTGTTTGTGAATATTATTAAATTATACAATACTTTGAATATAATTCGCTCTTTATGTAATTATAAGCGATTACAAACATATCGCATGCTGGCATGTAACCTTTTGTAGATATATAGGTGCATCTTGTATGTTGTAGTATGGGCCGTTAAAAGAAAGTGAGTCCATAGTGGTCCACGGATGTAGCTGAAGCTTGACCAGCAGAACATTTTTTTTGTTTGTTTTATTTGCCTGTTGTAAACCTGTATTCAAAGTATTTTTTGAGATTTAGTGATTCACTGTTTTTGTCTTCCTTAGATCCTGGGATCATGGGTTTGGATCTTGGTTGCTGCAACTAGAGTTTTTTATTCCTTGAGTCAAGGATGGGTCATGTATGTTGCAATATCATCTTTTCTCCTCTCCATGATACTCCTCATGGTCTACGTTTTTGGATTTCACAGAAACAACACTGGCACATGGAGATTGGTGGTAAGAAAGTAAATGCACATTAAATTGAAGATCATGTATTTTTGGCATTATGTGATAAAGATGACTCTTTGGGTTCAGCAGGTTAAGTTATTAAAGTCACAGGGCACAATTAATGATACATACCAATCCAATAGTAAAGGCTAATTTACTACTACTCAATATACATATACTCATGGTAAAGCCTCTTCATACCAAAATTCATGACCCACCCTGGTGGATTTTATGGCCCCTATTCCAGCAGCCAGTTATAGGGAGCCGCAAAATGGTAAGGTCAGCACGAATTCTTAACCATTAGTGGTTCCCATTACAGCCTCTATTACAACCAAACCTCTATTTTAGTAGCATAACTAGTAACAGTAGGGAGCTTCTAATTGATACCATCAGTCCCACGCTGGGATCATTTCCAGGAGTCCATGGGACTCTATGAAGACTTGTGTGAGCTCTGCGCAAGTTCCCATAAGTTATGTCATGAAGCGTCAGTAGAAGGGCACTGAGAACTTTTTGTTCAGTTTCTTTCTGAATGTGGTGTGGTGAGTGGCATTGGCAGATCATGCCTTTTTCTGCACCATAAGATCAGATGTCAGTATATGAATTTTTTAATTCTTTTTTTCCCCAGTGTCAGGTGACTTTGCAAATGCAAAATACTTAACACCAAAGTTTCAGAGACTGTATTTTTTCATATTTAGCGACACGATACGAAAATAATGTTCAACCATGGAATCACTCTTTTTTCTGTGGCTGCACAGAATCACTCCTCAATTTGCCACCTCCAGTTTTAACCCTAGAGTATCTTTAATTTACAGTAAACTGCCATAACAAGTTTGCAGCTGGGTTGAAAAGCAGGGGTGACTTTATAGTCAATGAGTGAAATGTTAACAGTAACACATATGTTAAAACCCCCCCACTCGTCATCACCAGGGCCAGATTAACATAGGGGCTGTTAGAGCTGCAGCTCCAGGCCCATGCCTCATAATAGGCCCAGAGAAAGGATAACTATGTTTGTATTGATGGTCTTTGGACCCCAATATCTCTGGAACAGTAGGAGCTACAGGGCCATGTAAGGCATCATTGGAAAGGCCCAGAGAATGGCATTTTCATAAGTTCCAACCTTGAAAAGGTGTAATGTAAAAATAGAAAAAAATATATATTTTTAAATTATAACAGCATTATTGTTAACTTTTCAATTCTAAAGTGAACATTGAAGCTGCACTAACTCACCATCTTATTTCCCATGACACCAGCAAGTGTGGAGGCAATGATATAATTCGTTATTGCGCATTGTTCCATCAAAAACCTAAACCACTGCACTGCCCGAGGGGCGCTGGGGGTCCTTTGGAACCCTGCGTCTTTAATCTTTACATCGCACAAGGTCAAGTGAGATGTCAAAGGAAAGGTCAGCGTCTGCCTTTTCCAACAATACCAAATATGACCACGCAACGTGTAAAGATAGAAAAATGAAACTGCAGAGTAATAGAAGAGAAAATCTGTGTTGAGGTTGCGAGTAAGATCAGAGGTGAGTGGCCACTTTAAGGCTCGGGTCAGACGAGCGCAGTGTTCTCGTCCGTGTTACCGCACATTTTAACGTCCGTGGTAGCATACAATTATAATCAATAGAGACCGAACATAAATAGAGTAAAACATATAAGTACCTGGGCTTAGTTAAATATCATGAAATGTAAAATCCAGTTTCAATTTGATTCTGATTAATATTTTAACCCTTCCTGTTTAATTTGATTCTGATTAATATTTTAACCAGTCCCAGTTAATATGGCTCTGATTGTGTTAAAGAATTTATGACTTCCAACAAAATATTGTTTTCAAAAAAAATATTGTAATGAGTTAGGAAAAACCACTCGAGCCCATCAGCGAATTGAGGAATCCATTGTACCCTTCCAGACTTACAGATAGCGACGGCTCTGCTGCCGTCACCCACTCATTGCAGCTAAGGCTGCACCGTGGCAAAGAGGGTCCCTGTGACACACGTGGGAAGTTGAAGATCACTTTTCCGAGTTATTAAGTACTGTACATTACTGTTACACTTGTGCACAATGCACATTACAGAGCTCCACAGCAATAAAACTCACAGTAATGTAAGGTGTGTATGAGAGTATTACAGAGCTCCACAGCAATAAAATTCCCAGTAATGTGCATTGTGTATGAGCGTATCATAGAGCTCCATAACATTATAACACACAGTAATGTGCGGCAGGTAGGAGCATATCACAGAGATCCACAGCAATAAAACTCACAGTGATGTGTCATGTGTATGAGCGTATTACAGAGCTCTACAGCAATAAAACTTCCTGTAATGTGCAGTGTGTATGAGTGTATCACAGAGCTCCATAGCAATAAACCATACAGCAATGTGCGGTGTGTATGAGCATATCACAGGGCTCCACAGCTATAAAACACCTTGTAATGTGCAGTGTGTATGAGCGTATCACAGAGCTCCACAGCAACAAAACTCACAGAACCTTGTAGTGTGTATGAGCGTATCACAGAGCTACATAGCAAATAAAATTCTCAGTAATGTGCATTGTGTATGAGCATATCACAGAGCTCCATTGCAATAACACTCAAAAACTATTATATGTAACGTATTATTTATTAAAGTATATGTAAAATACAGTATATTATTAAAATTCATTTAATTAAAATAAAATATAAAAATATATTTTTAAAATAGTTACATACTAAAATCAACTTAAATATATTAAAATATGTATGAGAAAAGAAATGAACTAGCGCAGCAGCATTGTTAACTTCATAAGGGAAAAACAATGCTGCTACTTATAGAACAATTTTTTTTTATTTAGCTGTTGTACTTTATTTGTTCACAAAACATAATCACATTAGGAATGTTTGGAACGGCCAGACTCTGGACTTTCCATTGATTCCTGAATCATCCTTGTAGGACACAGGGATCCAGAGATATGGGGAATCCCAGTTTGTGACATCATCGTATACATACGCGATGACTCCCGCAGCCAGGGAGCAGCCCCACAGCAAGGACTGACATCCTTCATTTAAGCCTACTGTGGCTGAAGCCTCTGCTCGGAGCCAGATCGGCAAAGAGCAGGGACACAACAGGATGTGCGTGGAGTGTCCTGATGCTGGGGAGGAAATCCCGTTGACACTACATGCATGTCCCTGCACTGCAGTGGCAGCAAGGCAGACTGATGGGACCCCAGTCCGGGGCCCACCCCCATCCCAATCTTGATGGGTCAGTCCACCCCTGGTTCTGATTACTATTAAAACCATTCCTGATTAAGTTGATCTGATTAACAGTTTGACCATTTCCGTGCAATTTATTTTTTAATTGATTTATAAAGTATCTTACCGTGAAGGATACATTGAGATATGATTCTGATTACTATTATAACCATTCCTTGTTAATTTGCTTCTTATTAATAGTTTAACCATTCCAGGTTAATTTGAGTGTGATTAATATTTAATCCTTCCTTTTTAATTTGATTCTGTTTAATATTTTAACCCTTCCTGTTTAATTTAATTTTGATTAATATTTTAAATATTCCAGGTTAATTTGGTTCTAGTTAAATTTTAACCCTTCCCGGTTAATTTGGTTTTGATTACTAGTTTAACCATTCCCAGTTAATTTGGTTTTGGTCCTTCCCTGTGGAGGACGTGTGGGGAACGTTCTCATTGACTACCTGGAGCCCAGGGAGAGATACTCACCTCTCTCTCCAGGATCCCACGGCGTTCTGACTTCCTGGAAGTCAGATGCCGAATTTATGGGCCTCCCCGCGTGAAATGACGTCATCGCGCATGTGCGATGATGTCATTTTCAGGAAACCCCCGGCAATGCTGAGAAATCGCCTGAAAGGGAGTGGTGGATCCTTTCGGATCCCTCTCCCTCCCGATTGGGAGGTCCCACAAGGACAAGCCAGGCACCACTTAAAAGGGGAGAGTCTCCCCTTTTAAGCGGTGCCTGGCTTTAACCCCCTGAGGCACTGGGCCGCAATTCCAGCGCCATCCAGTGCTGGATTGCAGCCTAGCTCCGGTGGGGGCCGCCATTTTGGATGGCAGCTCCACCTCCGGGTCCCCCCTTGTAACCTGACGTCATCGAGCATGGCTCAATAACGACAGTTAGCCGGGAAACTCCTAGCTGCCTGGGGATTTCCTAAGGAAATCCCCTGGTGGAGATAGAGGGTTCCTTTGAACCACCATATCTCCCGAATGATGGCAGCTAGGTGGTTTGAGCATGGCCTTTCGAATGATACCAAACATGACCAAAGTAAAGAAAGAAAATAAAAATAAAAATAATAAAAAGAAATAAAAACGTGATTTTATTTGTGTGTGTTATTTTTATTAATGCAGCAATATTGTTCCTATTTCAATTATAATGTGAACAATGATGCTGCACTAATGATTTTTTTCTATGGGGTGCGTTTGCTAAAATCATGTATTTCCCCCCAAAAAAATGTAACAAGTCCTTATTTCAATTTTTTTTAACAAGCGCACCCCATAGAAAATATAAACGCAAAGGCTCGCATGATAAAATGTGAAAACCAACCACTTTACGCGCTGTAGATTAATAACAATTCAAATTTTATTGCATTTTTTGTTATAATATACAGGCAGGACATGACGTATACATACTAAAAATGATATATTATGAATCTGCCGGAAAGAACGATATAAAATATGTCTGGGTCATATAATAAAACGTGGCTTCAAATCACATTTAAACATGATGAGCAAATGCTGTAAAAAAGAGCTCAGCACACAGACAGCTCAGCAGCGATGGGGTTAATATTATTACCATTCCTGTTTAATTTGATTCTGATTAAAATTGTCATCATTCCTGGTTAACTTGTTTATGAATAATATTTTAACCATTCCTGGTTAATCTGGTTCTCATTACTATTAATGGACAGTTTCTATTTAAATACTCATATGATATATAAATGTATTAGATGTCTGTGAAATATAATTATGTACCATGTACTTGTCTTTCTGTAGGATGTCATGTACCATGGTATTACTGCCATTTTTTACCTAAGTGCCTCAGTCCTGCAAGCTAATGCAACAATAACATGCAATAATGAAATAATAAGTGGAGGATGCACCGTTCTCAACTACCATCTGAATGCTGCTGCTACAGTAAGTCCTCCCTATAAAAGCCTTCACTGATTATTGTTTTCAACTCTGTATTTAAATTATTATCAATAATTTACTTGTGAATTCCAAAAAACAAAACAAAACTACAAATACAAAATTATACATTTTCCAATTTGTGCGCTTGTCATATTATCAGCCGGTTAATAATGTTTCCGGTTGAATCTACTTAATGCAATTGGATCTGGACTCTAAAATTTACTTTAAAGAAATTATATTTGTCACGCTCCAGTAACTATGCAGTCCGGTGGATCTGTATTTTGTATCATTTCTTCGCTTCAATATCCATTGTCTAAACTACACTGTAATTTAATGTTTGGTGTAGAGTCCTGAATTCTGCTTTTTAAATCGCTTTAGTAAATTTGACTTTAGCATTAGATGGGAGATCGACCGTACATGCTGTGTCAGTAGAGGGCTGACTAATGTTGGCCTGGGGGCAAATACAAGCAATCAGCCAATTTGTTACCTTAAAAAACCCATTAAACCCCATTTCCATACAGTTTCTTGTTTTTTTCCTAAAATTGGATATATAAGGGTGAGTCAAAAATTAGCCACACTCCGGTTATATTAAAACTTCTGTTGACCACACTGTCTTCTCAGCTTTTTCCATTCAAGGTTAAGGTTACTGTCTCCCCAGTCACTGCTGTGCAGGTGTCACCGTGTTACGTCAGTTTATTTGTAACCGTGGTGTGCGAAAAAATAGATGCCCCACTTGTGAATTGCACGAAAGAAGAGCAGTGTGCAGTGATTAATCTTTTGTGGTCTGAGGGTGTGCCTGGTGCCGTTATTATCGACGACTTTTTAGCAGTATGGAGAAAGTGTTTTGTCATGAAGACATATGTATGAATTTATAGCGAAGTTCAAGGAAGGTCCCACAATTGTTAGCCATCAAGAAGGATTAAACAAAGAGGACTGTTATCCAAGGTTTTTGCATGTCAATGCACGTTCACACACCTCTGCCCACACTTTCGACACTGAAAAAACTTCATTTGAGGTGTTAAAGCATCCTCCCTATAGTCCTGATCTTACACCATCAGACTTTCTCCTGTTTGGTCCCCTGAAAGCAGCCCTATGAGGACAAAGATTCACCTCTGATGATGAAGTGAAGACAGCGGTGCATTCGTATCTCGGCCTAAAACATTTTTTAATGATGGGATACGAAAGCTTGTTGACAGATGGACAAAGTGTCTTGAAAAGCAAAGAGATTATGGCAAAAAAAATGGTGAATTTGTCCTTTCTAAAAATTGATTTAAAAAATTCTACAGCCAGAATGCGGATAGATTTTGACTCTCGTATATAAGCACATATCAACCAGATATTCTAACGACTGATTACATTATAGTATTATTGTGTCTTTTTTTTTTACGGATATACATACCAGAAGAATCATGGGACTATTATTATTACTCTATATTTATAAAGCGCCAGCACATTCCGCAGCGCTGTACAATAGGCACAGTATAGACAGGGTTACAATACATTGAACAACATTTGACAAACAGTACAGGAGGAGATGAGGGCCCTATTCCCGTAGGAACTCACAATCTAGAAGGACTATGAGCTCGTGGCCCACAGGCCTTGTGTGTGAATGTTCCAGGGTGTAGTTGCCACTCTGCCTACCTTGCCAGCCCTCCCCTGCATTCTGTGTATCTGGAATGCAGATTGTGTTTTTAAAAAATATATTTTAAGCTTTATCTCTGACAGTGTCGAACAATATGCTTTGGAAAAATGAGTTTAAGTTGGAAATGTCAATTCAAATCTAATATTATCTTCAATTCTTTCCTCCTAGATTTTTGCTTTCCTAACAACACTACTGTACGTATTGCACAGCTTCCGAAATATCATTCAATGAATATAGCTGGAACGTATGAGAGAAGAAAAGACCTACAGATTCAATGGGATGTGAAATCTATCATACAGAAAAGTTACAGAAACACTGTTTTAATGTGACAAACTTTGAAATTACTCTCATCATCAATATATCTATCAGAAAAATATAAATTATTTTTATTATCAACATTACTGAAACTAGTAAAATGCCAAAGCCACTCCGAACATCCCATATGACACAAAGTAAATGGATCATTTTTTGATGAGGGAGTCTGGATGCTTTGTGTCTCATATTGTGACAGAACTATGACAGTGTCTCTCTCGTAACAATAAAAAAAAAGGATTTTGTTGACTTTTATGTCATCTCCAAAACTAGAGGAGACCGGTGATGTCAGCAATAAAATCCAGCTCCCAGACACAATGCATTTATTATATCAAGAATACATGAAAAGTATTATAAAACACTACCTTGCTATCTTTGAGCACTTTTCTCTATATTTTATTCTGTATTTTCCATAATTATATTTATATTTTTTCATACTTTAATTGTACTCTCTTCCTCTTGTAAAATAAACATCTTTTGCTCAGGGTTTGAGCCGTGTTCTTTCATGTGGGTTTGGTCTCCTACCACTGGTTTCCAGACACATATTACTTCATGTTTGTGAGCAAAACATGAAAAGTAATACTCATATGTCGGAAAAGAAAAACAGGGCTTTGTGTCATGGTTTCCTCAATCTCAAAAAAGATTTTCTCCTTCAGACATTATATGTAATATTAGATGATCACTATTTCCACCCATCCTCTTGAACCGTTGTGCTAGATCTTCAAAGCAGTGTTCGTACCTCTGCCTTGTCAATCATCAGTGGCCATTATTTGTATTTTCTGCTGTTCATTCCCAATTTTGTGCCAGAAACACAGATCAGTGAGAGTTTATCTCAGCTTTAGGTGTGGGGACAATCTCCTTTGCTCGGAGGGCTAATTCAGCCCTTCAGGTCCTCCCAGAGGGTGGGACTGTCGGAGAGGATATTCAGGTCAGCTGTGCTGATTCCAATTGCATTGAGTGGTCACAGTGCCTGACGTGTCCCGGTAAACAAATTAGAAGGGTGTGAAAATGAACTTGAGCATTCTGTGTAACCTTGTAAGATTGCATTCAAGGCTCTCATGTGAGTCTCCATGGAGTCTTATGGTCTCCTGGAGAGAATACCCATAGCGTTATGAATATGCAAGACAACTGTTGATATTCATTTGCCAGCCAAATCAATTACAAATCACCATTAACCTTTCCACTACCAAAATGTTTGTTGATGATTTAGGATTAAAATAATAAAAAAGGTTTTCCATAAAAAAAATAATATTTTTAATGCAAAATTGGTGTTTTCCCTGGGGAGAAATGAAATGCTCAACCCTGGCACTCTATTACACTAAAGAAGCTACAAGAAACAATCCCCACCCTCACTGTAACAAAATATTCCACAAACTTTACTGCTGCATTACACAGCCAGGGAAAAGGTAGAATACAGGGAGAGCTCTGGGATCACATGTCACTGTTCAAAGAGTCGCAACCTGTGTTTCAGATTGTTATAATTGCTTTAAATCCCTCTATACTATAGATACCAGGTGTTACTGTAATTCTCATATGCAGGCATTACACCAGCATATTATTCTAATATCCTACTGGTATTTGTTTGAAGTTGCATTGCTAATAATCTCATTATGATCACTACAACTAGTACCCGTAAACAGGATATCTGACCATTTTATTATCTATTTACCACATTTACTGTATTTGACACAAAGGTGATTTCTGCCTGTACGCTACAAATGCAGACCCCTGTGAAATTGTGCAGATAAGAGGCACCATCTACAGTTTAGAACCTTTCATTCCAGCAAGATTTCTGCAAAGGAGAAAGAAATACATGAAAAATTAGCAATTATTAGTAATTAGTAGTTAATAATTAGTAATTATTGTAATGTTTTAACACTAGCAGAATAACAATCTTTATGATAAATAGCTATTTAAACCTATGTTTAAGTGGTAATTAGACTTCTCATGTTCTCAAACGTTACAATAATATTTTTTTCAACAAAATGCTGTTGCTAGGGAAAAGGTTAACGAAGCTTACGTATGATTACGCAGGTATTACAGAGCCACAAATACACAATGGCATGTGCAGAATTTATGATTTTGCTGCTCCTTAATACCAGCAAAGGCGGATTAGGGGCTTTATTTTTTAAATTGTACTACTAAATTCTCTTTAATCAAAACAAGAGTGAATGTTATGAAATTAGACTGCACCATATGCGAAATGTAGCAGATTTTATCAACAGAACCTGAAAGTGCAGTACTTAACATTTTTCCGTTTACTTAAACATTTGGGTGAGGCCACCTGCTTAGTACACTCGGTGACAGACCGTGCTCCTCTCCCTCTTTTGTTACGGGTCTAATGGCAGATATTTCACACACCCAACCCAGGTTTGAATCATGCATTCTCCTAATACATTTTCTTCTGCTATTGAAGTACTATCATGAAATCTCGAGATTTTATCTTTTATTGCATAACTCAAAAACATATAAGGTCTTGCCATGGAGGAAAAAAGAGAAATGTATGTTCCTAAAAAAAACCCCCACAAATTCACATGCAAGTTTCTTAACCCCTTCACTACTGATATCTAGATATCGAGATTTCTTGGGCTCCAAAGGCAACATCTGGTGCCCCGATATCTAGATATCTCGATATGCTGATCTGCAGCCCAAAAGCAAATCAAATTTGTTTGCTGCAAACTAATTTTGTTTACTTTTGAGCTGCAGAAGGTGCCCCCAAGGTTTTAGCCCTGTGGGCATAACGCCCAAAGAGTTAAAACTGTAAAATCAGCTTCTGAAAGCTCTGAAATATCGGGCTTTCAAAAGCAGTCAGCAGCCAATGCAGGGAGAAATAGAAGAAAATAGACCAGTCGCTCAAACCTCTGTAACTCAATTTGGCAGTAGATGTCACCCTCTAGTGGCCAACATAGGTTATTTGCTGTAAGAAATACAATTGGTATACAGTAAACTCAAATATTCCTTACTTTATAATTAATTAAAAATGATTTTACAAATAAACCTCTGGTTTCTGACAATGGCTATTTTTGGGAAATTACTTTGTAGTGAAGGGGTTCAATATTTTTAAAAGGTGACATAATATACAAAATGAAAGATTTAACTAACCCTTAACTATC
Organism: Leptobrachium leishanense; assembly: GCA_009667805.1. Classification (NCBI taxonomy): domain Eukaryota; kingdom Metazoa; phylum Chordata; class Amphibia; order Anura; family Megophryidae; genus Leptobrachium; species Leptobrachium leishanense. The sequence continues at coordinate 292,342,936 of CM019066.1, forward strand.
TGTTTGTCGGGGTATTTATTATAATGTGTACTTTCTCTTATATATATATATATATATAAATAAATATATTTCTCTTATATATATATTTATATCAATAATGACAGTGCCTCCGATACCAATGGTATAATTAGGTTATTAATTCTTATTTTAAGGGAAATAACCAATCAATGAATATCTGTCTAGAACAATTATGTAATGCTTTATCCTGAGTTCTTTTGAGTTTATATAGATATTTTCAGACACAATAAAATCATTCAAGATGGTACGAGACTATGGAACAGTAAAACAAATCAAATAAGGATTTAGTCACACCTCAAGTCCTGTACAATCATATGTTGTCAGCCGATCAAGCAATATACAATTTATGAATAAATATAGGCAATGATTAGTAGCGATGCTGCAACAAGCAATAATCTAATGGGGAAACAGCTTGATTTGAAGACTTCACCCAGCATTCATATGTATGACTCAATTTTTCTTAAACCCTGAGTCATTCTTCACCATCATAAGATCTCCCCTTATAAAACAATTCTCGACCTGGATGTGTAAAACACTCGGTTAGCAAGGCAAGGCATCACCTGCAACACGACTTATTATTGTGGTTGGGGCCGATTCACTAAATGCAGCTTTCTCCACAGAGGCACATAAACACTATTGATAGGTAACCTATCCTTTCCACCTGGTAATCACAGCATCAATACTTGGCTTACACCACTATTCACCACAGTTACTGTATTTGACACAAAGGTGATAGGCAGTATGATGGACCAAGCAATATAACTGCTATATTTAATTCCCCTTCAATATAGACTCAGCAATTATTTCAGCATGAGTTAAAAAAACTTCCTATTGCTTTGTATAATAATACATGTATTGTACACGAAAACACATTCAATATTAGCAATTTCAAGACAGAGAATTAGGTTCTTATTATTTATTATTATTGTCATCATTTATATAGCGCCAACAGTTTCCGCAGCGCTTTACAATAACCAAAGGGAACGAGATACATATAAACAGACATATGATGGAAACAAGACGCGTAGAGGGCCTAGGTTATGTTGGATTACCGTAATGGGGGTAAGAGGTAACTTAAAATATAAAAAAAATATTTCCTATTTGTACTTATTTCACAACAGGGACAAGTACTACCCTTAAAATGTCCAAACACAGAAATCTTGGAATATAAGTAAATCCACTAAATTATGGGAGCAACAGGGCTGCCCTTTAATAGTTTCTTCCTTAGAGTTCTGCTGCAGTAGGAACTGAAGGCTGATACTATTTTAATGTAAGGCTTCAACAGCCAAAAGATTTATTTATATTCCTTTAATAGGTGATGGAAAGATAGAACAGTAACAATGTATTTAGAAAATATATATCAAGTTAAAATTGTTAATTTATGCTTTACCAATCTGGCAGTTAAGGTGGAGACTGGTGTAAGAAGATTTGCGGATGGGCTCTGCTGTTGGTTTGATGGAATCTTTCAATGGCCCCCTGGTGGCTTCTTGTGACTCTGGTGGTGTTTGGCCTCCTCTCTGTCTAAAACTTACCCCTTTTATGTCCCGAATTTCCTTATGTAAAGACTAGCCTACAAAGATGTAGTTTGACAATATTTATTAACATATGAGTGGTGGGTAGGATTACTCATTACCCCAATATTAATTTAGGTGTTCCTGGCACCTGTCCAGCAAAGGTCTCCCTAAGATCAAAATCCTACTATCTATACTGGTTTGTGGTCATTTCATAATTTATACAAGTATTCCATGTGGCATCTAGCCATCTACCAATATTCATGTTGTGTGTGGGTAGAAATATCTAGAGATATATGTCTGTATGAGATACACATGCAGATGAGTATACATGTGTTTCATTACACATTCCTTGATATCCACTCATAGTTAACAGATCAATTATTTAGATCATACGTAGTGTTACTCATAATTACAATAGGATATTTAGCAGTATCTTCACTTATGTTTAATCTACTGATTTCTATTAGGGATGAGCGTTCGGTTCGATTCGAACGTGAGTTTGAATCGAACATCGGCTGTTCGAGTGTTCGGCGAACGCCGAACATTATGGGATGTTCGCGGTTTGTTCGACCGCGGACATTCCATAATAAAAAATGCGTCCACAGGTCTCCTAAATGTACCGGCGGCTGCCAATACATTTAGGAGACCTGTGGCTGCGGCCCCCTGCCCCCGTATCTCACCTGTCCTGCAGCTGTCCCGGCCTCCTGTTCCCCGGTCCGTCAGCTCCTCTGGTCCATCTGGCCGCGGCTCCTCTCTGCCCCACGTCTTAATGCTGAATGATCTGATTGGGCAAAGTCCTGCGCCTGACCTGGACTTTGCCCAGTCAGGGCTCTAATTCAATATTGAGCCCTGATTGGGCAAAATCCAGGTCAGCTGCAGGACTTTGCCCAATCAGAGCTCAGCATGAAGATGAGCTTTAACCAAGCTCTGATTGGTTAAAGTCTTGCACTGACTTTAACCAATCAGAGCTTGGTTAAAGCTCTGCCCCATTCCTCATCTTCATGCTGAGCTCTGATTTGGCAAAGTCCTGCACCTGACCTGGACTTTGCTCAATCAGGCTCAATATTGAATTAGAGCCCTGATTGGGCAAAGTCCAGGTCAGGCGCAGGACTTTGCCCAATCAGATCATTCAGCATGAAGACTTGGACCAGAGAGGAGCCACGGCCAGACGGACCTGAGGAGCTGACAGACCAGGGAACAGGAGGCCGGGACAGCTGCAGGACAGGTGAGTTACGGGGGCTGGGGGCCACAGCCACAGGTCTCCTAAATGTACCGGCAGCTGCCGGTACATTTAGGAGAACTGCAAACACATTTTGCGTGTTTGGCCCCCATACTTTACATTGTGTTCGAGTTCATATTCGAACATTTCAGCCGTTCGGCTGTTCGGATACGAACCGAACACAAAGGTGTTCGGCTCATCACTAATTTCCATATGTAGTAGGCAATACACTTGCTATTTAATTATCAATTAATATAGTGTGCTCTCTACCTTTTTAAGAATGATCAGAACCATGATTATCCATATGATAAACTCACCACATCAGTTAAATATTCGAATACCTCCTAGACACCTTGTATAATATAATGTCACAGATCACATTGCCTATCTTTGTAGTGTCATAATATTTATTACAAACTTTGATTTGTAGTTAACCTTCACTACTATTAGAAACAAAATTGGATATTTTTTACATCATGGACATTTCGGAATAATCCAAGAATTTATCTACCTAAATGTGATTAAATTGAAGTGCCCTTGATATAGAATGAGTTTCTATTCCAGGTAATACAATGTATTGTTCCTCAGAAACTGATATTCTAGTGTGTTAATATAAATGTAACATCTGCATGTACAGTAGCATATGTGGCACAACAGAAGTTTTACACATGTCTAATACACTTCTTAGGTCCAGGAACCTGGCGGCACATTTGGAAATGCATATCACCAATAAATAAACTGAAATCTGGAGTGATAAAATCTATTTATAGGTGTTAGTCGTGAGGTGCTATGCTCCGGGATGCTCGTGGAAGCGCTGAGCTCCGCCGCGAGCATCCACTCGATGGAGCCCATAGGACTCCCTTGAGCCAGACGCCGGCGGTCACATGACCTGCCAGATCTCACCTCACGAGATCCGGCCGGTCAGCGTAGTGATACGCAGGGGGAGACTGATGAACTTTTTCCCCCAGTCTCTCCCTGCTCCCGCCGGATGGAGGAGGCAGACGGAACCGCGGTCATCGCTGCGGGACAGGAGGTGATTATCTGATTAATTTTTAAAAAAAATTTGGATGGTGTTAATAGATTCTGCAGAAGTGGAATCCGTTAACACCAAGTCCTGGCTGTGGTTAGCTTTCTGTTAACTGCGGCCGGACTTTAATCAGCGCTAGTAGATTGTAATACTAACGCTGATTAACACTTTGCGCTCCCCATGTTAAGTATAGGGAGCACAAAGTACAGTAACCTCGCGCTGAAAAGCGCAAGGTACCAAATGCAAACGGGTTACTTAACCCGTTAGCGTTTGGATTGTAATATGCAGTGGCCACCGCGGCTAACGTTAATGCTCCTGCAGGTGAGCGTTAACGTTAGCACCAAGATTGTAATGTGGCCCATAGTGTTTATCATGAATCTAATAAGAAAAATCCAAAAACTGTACCAGGAGCTTAAAAGATGGACAATATTGGCGTTACCATCAGCCCCAGGACTTTCCGGACCACCTTTTGCATGGGAGCCTCCCTCTTGAGACGTTACGGATCTGGAGAAAGATAATAACCCGGGTTTTGTTCCTGGTGTGTGGGCTGCTTTGGAATGGAGATTCGATCTGCTGGATAGACTCACCGTCTTAGCTTATCTCCATGACGGGCAGCCACCTCTGGTAGCGGATACGGCTGTGAGCCCACCCATTACCTTACTTGAAAAACTCAATTATGTTCAAATAAATTCCTATTTGAAATCCTTGAAGGTAGGCTTCAGCCTCACACGTCCTCTCATGCCTTTTGAAAATTTCAACAGACTGGGTCTTCCGCTGCTGAAGAGCATCTCCGTTCTTTATGGATTGTTTGAAGCTTCTAACCATGATACTCCTGATTTCCAAGACAAATGGCACACACTTTTGAATTGCGTTTCCTCAGATGAGACTTGGACCATGTCCTACTTTCTGGTACATAAAGGCTCACTGGCTCTAAAGTGTGCTGAAAATGCTTACAAAATACTCACGTTCTGGTAGTGGACGTCCAAATGGATGCATCAGGTACTGGTGAGTTGTGATTGCACTTGTTGGTGTTGCACGAAGGAACTGGGCAGCTATCTCCATATTTAGTGGGAGTGTCCTCTTTTCCGCCCTTTTTGGCAATTTCGTGCACGATGCGATTCACTGCATATCCGGATCAGATTTCCAGTTTGCACCCTCTACTTACCTCCTGTTACAATTTCTGACACCTATTAAGACTATGCAAAAGTCGGTAGCTCCGAGACTCGTGATTGCGGCCAAACTTTTAATTCCTCTTCATTGGGGGAAGCGGTGGTCCCCTCCTGGTGTGCTTGGGTCACTGGAGTGGAGTCATTGAGAGCCATGGATAGACTGGTGGCTGTGGAAATGGGCCAACTAGAGGCCTACGGATGGTCATGGTTCTATTGGAATGATTACCTGGCTGGGGGGGTCGACGGATTGCAGCTGTTACTAATGCGGTCTGAATGTCTGAGGTTTTTTTGCTTCTGTTTTTGAAGGGGTGGCAAGGGATATGCTGGGTTCGGGCCCTACCTCTGGCCTCTTCTGGACCACGTCCCTCTCTCTCTCTGTTCTGGATGTGAGCATGTCGCTAGATGCGCCATACTGCCTACAGCATTTGCCTCCTCCCTCCCCCTCTCTATTATACTCCCCTGCTCACGACCCCTCTTCTCTTCTTGTCACCTCCCTTTTTTTCCTGTGTATTGTTGTTTTGTTTCTACTTTCTCTTTTCATTTTCTGGATCTAGGTAGTGTTAGGACAACTTTGTACAGTGTCTTAGTGCCGCCCAGTGGGGCCTCGTCCTTTTCTGCTATGGACTCGGATGGATGCATATGCCTCCGTGGATTTCTCAACCCCATGACTTTGGTGTCTGTTTCAAGTGCTGATATACACATTCTATTGCCCTGCACGTTGCCTGCTAGATAACTTTGGTATTTTTTCTACATGACACTGTTCTTTATTGATTTGTTATTTAGCACTGTACTGTCCTTATTGTTACCATTCTGCTTATTTGACTGTATGCTTTTCCCTGCAAAAAAAAAAAGATGACCAAGTAGAACAAAATTGATTGAGGTTTCACCTTGCTTGGACACACTTACTATTAGCACATTGGTACTGTAGTTAAAGATATACACTCTGTAATGTGCCCAGTGGAATGTTACCCCTACCCCTGCCCCTGCCCTCCATGTCTCCTGGAATATTGCCCTGTGGATTTGAGATTTATAGGCTGCTAAGGGAGGTGTGCTATTTATTATTCTAACAGGCGATTAAGGGATGGTCATTTAATGGCAAAACCAAATTAATAGTTTTATACACCTGGAAGTGTTCTTGGACCTGTATCCCATCCCTCACAATGCTACTGTACCTCTACACTCTTCTCTATCTCCAATTGGGCCTCTCTCTACCTTTAGCATTCTATTGTTTTTTGCCCCATCTCTCTGAACTCCCACTATGCCTTAAACTCACCCCTCACCCACTGTGCCTTTTTTCTATCCCTTTCTCTGAGAGATACTGAACCTAATTTGGGGAATAGATTTCGGGTTTCATTAGCTGCTATGTTAATTTGACCTGATTTATTGATAAAAATCTTCATTGGAGATGAGTGAAACATAAGGGAGACCCATTTCTGGCATCTATTAGGGTTGGATGGAAAAGGTTGCTATGAATTTACTATATGTTTAGCATTCACAGATAAAAAACACTTTCGTCAATACAGGTTTTATATACATAACAATCAATAAACTGATTTTGAGAAAATATTGAGACAACGTGAGGCCAGGTGGATATTTTTGCTGAGTATGCAGTATCCTTCTGGCCTCAATGAGAAATTTAACTACACTCCCTTCATTTAGTATTCTCCCCTCCCGTTTTCTGCCTAGCCTCTGTCTTGATGTTCTAACCAGGGATTTATTGCGGATACTATATTAATTATTTAGATCTGGTTCTACACAGTGATTTCTTAATTTGTTTGATGCTATAATATTGCTGAAGATTCTTGTATGAGGTCTGAATTTTCTCATCCTGTATAGGGTCCCTTGTGACCTTGGTTGTAACAAGTTTAAATGTTTATTTACTCAGAAGTCTTTAAAGTAATTAAATCTGTAAATACAATCTCACGCCCAATTTATTTCCAAAAAAAATTAACAAAACCACACCCAATACACCTAAGATTCTTAACTACTGTGATCATGTATGCACAATTAGCAGTAGCAGACACAGCAGACCGAGATTGTGCTAACATGATCTGGGACTATACAAAAGATCTACTCACATACTCAATTAGGTCCACAGCTGGAGGGGGTCCTCACGCCCAGGCCTCAAAGTAGCAAAAATTGTATGAAAAAAGTCCAGCAAACCGTGGTATATTAGAAATAAGGTTTATTCCATCACATCAGTAACACAGCGTTTTGACCTCACGAAAGGTCTGAAAGGCATCAGAAGGCTGCCATGCTAACTTAAAGATGTTATGACATCAGAAACAAGATTCCCCTCCCTCGCCTAACTAGAGAAAACATATTTTAGGGGATAGAAAGGTCTTTTGGACCCCTCTATTTCCGGTTCCATACACCCCACAAGGTCAAGTGCGGTGTTATTGGAAAAGCCAGCTTTCCAATGATTCCAAATATGACCATGTAAAATGTAAATAAAACACGCAGGTCTATTCACTAAAGGTGAAACTCAGGAGAATGCCTACATAAGTGAAAATTTTAGGTCAAAATAACCAAACCATAAAAATTCTCCTATTTATCTCACTATCCAAACCTGCTATTTGGTCTAGATTGTTTTTTTCTCCTGCCAGTTCTCCTGACTTTCACCTTTTAGTGAATAGACCTGATCGTATACAATTTGTCTGGGTCCTACATTATAACATAACGTCACGTAAGTTTGAATATAATAAGCAAAAAGCGGTCAAAATGAGCTCAGCAAATGGTGAAGCAATGGCTCAACAGTGAAGAAGAGGAGAAGAGATGGTCTTAAAAAAACCTCAAAAAAAACCTTTGTTTGGATCCACTCAGTTTTGTCTTCTCTACTTTCTTCTTAATTCCTTCGCTCACAAAATTGAGTTAACTCAATTCTGCATCGTAATATGTTGAAAAGCAATCACTAGCAAATTAAAACCGAATATGAATAACTTTTTGAAGAACGATTAATGTGCCCCAAGGGAAAACAATATTCACTGTCTTATCTCTCTCCTTTACACTTTATCTTACTGTAAACAAGATATTATTTTCAGTCTTTATCAGACTTCTTATAGAAGAATTTCCAGACTCTCATCACGTATGTGCGTGTTGCGGACTCAGACAGGAAAGGGAACTATGTCATCCGGAGCAGCCGTGACGTGGGATCTGGGGATTTCAGTACACATGTGCACACTTTCGTTTAGAACGGAAGGGAACAGGATGTTTTAAGGACCTATTAAAGGGCTCTTATGGGCCGGTCTTAATTTACGGGATTTATACCTTGGATACAGACAGTGAAAGGAAGAATAGCATGGGTCCTAATTTTTTTCCACCGTTTTTAAAGTCAGCAATTGGTGAAAAACAGAATCAATAGATTATATAAAGATGGGGGCAAACAGTATATGCCAGGAGCCAACTGAGGAAGACAAGGGGTATCAACCCAAGGTGAAACCCATTGTGCTTCTGTTGAGCATTTCTATGAAACTCAAACAGCAGTGCCGGCAAGATCAGAAGTAGACCCAGTAAGTAAAGCAAGTAAGTAAAAGACTCCTCTTTTAAATAGGAATAACTTGGTAAAGCTAGAAATTAAATAATGATTGTATACTGTAAAAGCAAAATCTAGTTTTAATATGCTAAACTGAATTAGATAAGTAAAAAATGATTAAAATGTCTCTTTGACATTATATGAATAATAAATACGTTATACCAGATCTCATCTTATTTTATTAACACCATTGTGCACTATCAAAATATATGTTCTATGTGGAATAAATATTAAATATTTGAAATGCGAATCTGGATTAAAACTTTTAGCAGCAGCTTCTGTTGAAAAAATGATTTTCATAAAACTTGTTAGAAACATGGGACACACAAATCAGATCAAATATGATTTTACATACAGATTGTTATTCTGACCTAGTAGAAAGTTAAAATATAAGCAAATTTGCACATTTTTAATTCTTCCACTTAATCAGTTATTCATCTTTACAGAACTATTGTAGTATATAAATACTAGATTCCAGATGGTGTCCTGTATCTTACAGAACTTCAAATTCCAATACCATTAGAATATAAAAATAATAATTGTATTTGGCCATAATTCCTGAATATGAAAATTACAGTAACAGCTTGCATTTGTACAGTACATTTTCAGCAATTTTAGGCACCTGATTGTGTCTTTGTACAGTAGCGTGTGATCCCAGAGTTCTGTCCTCTTCCTGACTGTTGTAATGCCCAAGTATAGGGCCTGATTCCAACCAAGCACTTTTCATTCTAGGTGTTTAATCATGGATACTGCTGTAGCAGTCTGATGCTGCCCTCTGCTGGTATTGGCATAAGCTTTATTCAGCACCCCATTCAAACTTTTACATATTATATAACTCATTAATGTTAATATAACTCATTAAAGTTAATTGATGGAAAACAGACATCTTAAGGTGTTAATAATTTGAGGGGTACTCTACCTCCAGATGTTTTGGAACTAGATTTCTCAAAAGACTCTGTTGAATGAGTGGCTGTGCAACATAGGGAGATGTAGTTCTGTAAAGGTATGGAAAGCTGAATTTGAGCCCACCCCTTACTTAGAGAGAAAGACAAACAAGCCATGCCTCAGAGCTGTATAATCAGTTTGAATATATACATTTTGACATATTTATACTTTTAGCTCTGCTGATTATATTATATATCACAGTATAACACATTTTTTTCAGAGTACATATATTTTTTTTGAAAGTTACCTTAGGATAATAATATAATTATGATGCAGAAAGAAAATAAAGAATTTATGAAGAAAAATACAAAACTAAATAAATATTACCTTTGTTATACTTTAAATACATTTGAACGACATATATCAACTTGAAAAAGAGAATATAGTAGGATTGGAGGACACTAGTCGCTAGGTATCTTACAATCTATATTGGAATTGGGGACATGGACCTGTGAAGTAGGGAAGTGATTGACCAGTGGAGCTCTAAGTGTGCAGGTTGGGTAGCGTAAAGGGGAGGGGGGGCGGGTTGTGTTACATCAATACGTTCTCTACATGGAAAGGTTTTGAATGAGTATTGTAAGAAGTGAATGTAGCGCTCACCCCCGGAGGAGCCGCTGAATTAACTTCGGGTTAGTCTCACCGCACTAGGGAATAAATATACACCAGCACTGTTGTGGATTTTATAGATTATATACTTTACTGATCCCAATAAAGCGGCATATATAATGTAGATACGGTATATGAATGACAGGATTTCGTAATGCGGGAAAAACACGCGACGGTAAAAGGAAAGTGTAACCCCTTCAGTTCTGGAGTGTAAATCCCGTGAAAGTAATGTCTCAAAAAGGTGTGTGTGTGTATGATCTTGGGTACCCGGGTACTGTATTCAACTGGCCAGTGAATTAAATGAGCAAATCTTCGACTAGTCACGTTGGGGCCGTGTAGATTTGGACAATAATGCAGCGTGCTTTGTTATACTTGGAATTTTGCAGCCTGGAAGGCTTCTCACCCATCCGTTAGACAATCTGTTCCGCTGCCCGATCAAGGATGTTTCTCCGCTTTACCACTGGGACTCTGTGCCACCGGATAAGATCTCTTGCTTGTCCGATCTCCACAATGCGAAAATACGGCCTACCGCCTGCAATCCCAATGGATCATCGCGGTCTCCTTACTCGGGGTCCAACCGGAACTAAATTTCTGTGCAAACCTCTCGGCGGTGCGTAGGTAGGTCTCTGCAAAGTCACTGTCCCGATCTCCAGCACCCGCAAGGCAGCGCCTGCTCTCCGGCCTGGTCACGATCCTTGGCAGTCTCGCGTGCATCTTCCACCTTTTGCCGCTCGGCTCACTCTGTCTCTCCTCCATTCGAGGCTGCGGATGTCCTTCCTCTCTCTCCCACCCACTTTCTGTCTCCACCGCAAAGCACGATGGAAATTGTAGTTCCATTTGTGTCCAGCATAGTCCATATTGCCCCTGTCTCCCTCTGGTGGCCACAACAAGTAAATGCAGCAAACACAATCCTTAAACAGCGCTACATGAATATTAGGGGACAGTGTGATTGGGCAAGGAATTGACTTCCACAGAACAGAGGCAACTCAAGAGGAATTTTGGAAGACTGGCACCATAAGGGGTGATAAAGGACAGGAGTGGATCATGCATTAATTGTAGAGGGTGGCATGATGAAATATTCGAGATCAGAGAGAAAATATGGGGGCATGATTAGAAAGCTCTTCGGAGGGTAGGGTGGAAATTTTGAACTTTACCCTTGTGGGTACAGGAAGTCAGTGAAGGGATTCAAAGAGAGGAGGCTGATGTAGAGCACTGGCTAAAGTAAATTATATGGGAGGAAGCATTGAGGACAGATTGTAGAGGGGAGAGAGTGAAGAGAGGAGCTCCAGACAGTAGTCTGGTGAAGCAGTCAACATTTTTTACTGTTATAAGTTCTTTTGGTCACTGTCCATTAACCCCTTAAGGGCCACTGACGTACCCTGTACGTCCTGTCCTCGGGTCTCCCTTAGACCCGCGGACGTACAGGGTACGTCAGTGGCGCCTAATCCCCCTCCCGCCCGATACTCACCTCCCTCGCTGGATCCCACGGCGATCTGGCAGGGAGGAAGCCTGCCCATGTGATTTACATGGGCAGGCGAGGCTGATGACGTTGCCACGCTGCGTGGTGACGTCATCAGCCGTCGTCCCCATGCATTTCAATGGAGGGGAGGGGGGGGGGCTCCTTCGGAGCCCTCTATCTCCCCAACCATTGAAGCTAGGGAGATGCCGTTTGCACTGCTGGAGAGGGGAGAGCCTCCCCTTTTCAGCGGTGTATGGCATTAACAGTTTTGCCATATTGGCACCAAAACGCGATTCAAACCTGGAGGGGGGCTGACATCTTGGATGTCAGCCAAGCCTCCAGGTCTCCCCCCACCCACTGACAACCTCACCATATGTGTGAGGATGTCAGTGGGCCAGTTAACCCTCTAGCTGCCATGTAGAGTTAAGGGGATCCTAAGGATCCCTTTATCTCTCGATTCATGGCAGCTAGATGGTCATATTTGACATCATTTGAAAGGCCTGATTATGGCCTTTCCAATGATACCAAACACGACCAGGTCTGGTTTTAAAACAAAATTAAAAAAATAATTAAATTAAAAAAAATAATAAAAAAATTAAATAAAAAAAAAATGATTTTTTTTTTAAAAGTTTTTTTGTCTTGGGGGAGTTTAATTAAATAGGACCTAGGCTGTCATCTAAAAATAATTAGCACTAAATGGTCAGAATGAGCGCAGCGCACATAGGTGAACTGTCTCAGCAGTGAAGGGGTTAAAAAGCAAACGCATGTAAAAATTGGGTATTTCTAGTCTCGGGACAAAATTTTGAACCTATTTAGCCGGGGTCTTTTTGGGTGGTTGTAGATTTTGGGGATTAATTTACGAAAAAGTGTGTTTTTACCATTTTTTTCCTCATATTTCATATTTTTTTTATAGTAAATTATTGGATATGATGGAAATAATGGTATTTCTAGAAAGTCCATTTAATGGCGGGAAAAAGGGTGTATAATATGTGTGGGTCGAATAAACGAGTAAGAGGAAAATTTGACCTAAACACTAACAGCGCAGAAACGTAAAAACAGCAGCGGTCACTAAAAGACAGATTTGTGTAAAACCGCCCGGTCACTAAGGGGTTAATGTTCTAAGAATATCAAATTGATAAATGTATTTCTTTTTCTCAGGTTTCTACTACCGTCAATACTGGAGTGCTCAAAGTAGGTATGGTTTTCTGAAGATGGTGAGCTCAGAGTCCATTTATTTACCCATAGCTATACCCAGGGCCGGATTAAGATCTCTGTGGGCCTGGAGCTGTATATTTTGGTGGGCTTTTCTTGGAATTTAGTGAAATGAAAACATATTTTAGGTTCTTTAATAGTGCAGATACGGGTATGTCTAACCAGAAAGATACTGTGTATGGAAATTTCCATTCAGATTTCAATCATTTACAGTGTGTAAAATAATTTTTTCACGTTTTATCATCCAAAACTTTGTGGGAATATATTCTATATGGAATTCTTGTTAAAAAATTTGAAATGGGAACCTACTACTTCATTATTCTGAGAAGATACACAATTTTAACCAAAAAAATTAAAAGAATGAAATATATCCCTTGTGTTTTGGAGGATTGTGCATCACCTCCACACTTGTTGGTGACATGAGAAATGAGATGGTAAGTTAGTGCAGCATCATTGTTCACTTATTAAATGAAAAGTGAAAAATATTGCTGTGTTAGAAAGAAAAACAAATATAAAGAAATATTTATTTTATTTTTATTGTTACAAACAAACCTGGTCATGTTTGATATCATTGGAAAGGACATGCTCTGGCCTGTCCAGTGATACCTCACATGACCCTATAGCTGCTATGGAGTTGGAGATACAGGGGTCCAAATGTCCATCAATGCAGACATTATTACCGTTTCTCTGGGCCTATTCTGGGGCATGGGCCTGGAGCTGCTGCTCCATCAGCCCCTTTGTTAATCCGGCCCCGGGTATACCCTATGGGCAGCATTGCAACCCTGTTGTAAATCTAACCAGGGCTGTTGTAAATTTACCAACTACATAGACTATAATGGCTCTGGAAAGTTTACAATAGCTCTGTCTTCCATTACAAAAATAATCAGATATGCCCTATTAAAATGTGATTCATGATCATTATTAGTTATGTGTATTGAAAGAGTCTGTGTGTGAACACAATTTAAAATTAATTCAACTGCACAAGGTAAAATTACTTATTTTTAAGGTTGTTTAAGGTTTTAAGGTTGATCAGAGAATTAATTGAAAGCGGACCCTCACACCAATCATTTATTCTTTTACTACAAAATTAATGGACTAGGACCGTATTTAAGTAAGATGCAGCTGGTTGGATTTTCACTTGATAAAATCTCTCTAGTAAATAGTTTTTTCCCTCACATCGGCTGAAATTCACTAATGATGCGAGTTTTCACAGGAAACACGTCAAGACATACAGGGTTATTCAAAAAGAATCGAAAAGTCACCGTACGTTCTGCACAGCGCAGAGCAGCCGCCGGAAAAAGCCAACACGCAGACGAATGAGGTGAAAAAAAACAAAAAATAGTACGCTTGAAAGTTTGAGAATATAAACCCTGTTTCCAAAAAACTACAGAACGAAAATGCCTGGAATTTACATATAAAATCCAATGAATGATAATAAAAAGGGCTGTTACAGAAAAAGGAAAAAAACGATTTAAAAAAAACAAAGCAGAAGAAAAGTTTGCAAAAAAATGCCTAAAAGATCCTAAAAAAATCTATGAATAAAGAGACTTTTTACTGCAGAATATAAAACGGTTTATTAGATATTGAATTAAAACGGGATTATTTTTAACATTGGAGCCTATGGGATTAGACTGACTAAAACTGTCGAATGAGACCACCGAACAGCAGGGCATTTCGGCAGCTTTTCCCTACTGGTTTTTGTTCTCTGAATAGAGGAAGCATTGCTTCTCTATCGGGATTTCACTGCCCTCGAACAGGCAACGAACAGGTACCGTATGTGCAGGCAATTCGCCAAGATTTGGCGAACTGCCCGCTCTCTGAATAGCCGAATGGCCAGGAAAGGTAACCGTATGCTGAATTTCATTGTTCGGTTACCTTTCGGGAACAGACCGGCTCTCTTTGAATAACCTGGTAAATGACTGGCAGGTAGAAGGGTCAGATCACGGGTAGAAATTCTGTTTCATGGACCTGTTTTATTAATGTTTGTAAAAACTTTGCAATAAGAGTTTTTCTTTCTAAAATATGTCTTATAACTTCCAGTGGAAATGGGAATTTATAGTTTTTAGCATAATTAATGACAAGATATTTTTAAAATCCAGGTTCATCAAGTTTAAGATTTTCCTCAGAAACAGTCTTATAATTATAAAATGCTTATATTTATGATAACATAAATATTCTTAGAAAAATGATTAATTGTAGCTTATTACCCTCATCCAGCTGGACTTTCCACAATGGGGCATCTTGGTTAGAGGCTACATTCACTGAAGCACACACCCCATACTCAGTCAGTGTTTCCAGCAGGCCCTTGCAGAGACAAGCTCATTACCCTCATCCAGCTGGACTTTCCACAATGGGGCATCTTGGTTAGAGGCTACATTCACTGAAGCACACACCCCATACTCAGTCAGTGTTTCCAGCAGGCCCTTGCAGAGACAAGCTCATTACCCTCATCCAGCTGGACTTTGCTCCCGCCCACCCCAAGGCTTTCATTTGTTATATACCCAACTAATTGATCATGTGATATCGCAGCAACCTACACCATTTACTCTGGTACCTCTCTATTTCCTGTTTACTCACCTCCAACACCTTTCACTATAATGTTTATCCCACTATTGCTTCTCTTTTCTTTATCATCCCTTCTCTCTAAAGCTACTCTCTCCTTCTATACACCTTTCCAATTGCCAGTAGGATGGAAAACCAGTTCCAATACACCACAGCCTGCTCAGTTCTTTTAATCTATCAGCTGAGTGCTGGTGGAGAGTGTTAAAATCCAGCCCTCCTACCCCCACACAAAGATTTAAAACTCTGCAACCACATTATCAAAAGAAAACTCTGTCCAAATTCCTATTTATTCTGCTACTTTCCCTGGCAAACGATGTGGAAACTAACCCTGGTCCTATAGCTGACACAACCTTTAGTCTCCCCACTAATAAAGGCCTCTCATTTGTGCACTGTAACATCCGAAGTTTACTCCCTAAATTGGATGAGCTTCAGGCTTGATGTTGCTATTACAAACCCAAAATCATTGTGCTCACAGAGTCATGGTTAACCCCAAAAGTACCAGACTCTGCCATATCAATACAGGGGTATTCATGTTATAGAAAAGACAGAGCAAAGAGAGGAGGGGGAATTGTTATTTATGTTGAGGAGTCCATAAAGTTCACCCCCTTACAGACTTCTAGCTCTCCTGTCACCTTTGATTTCCTCTCTGGTATAATTGAGATCCCATTCAGTAAATCAATCATTGTTGCTGGGTTCTATCGTCCACCGAGCTCTCCAGTGCACTCCCTCTCTGACATATCTCAAATCCTTAATAACCTACTTGCCCAAAACCAAAAAAGTGAACTGCTGGTCCTCGGCGATTTTAATACAGATTGGCTAAATCCTAAAAACAATAAACACTGCTCGCTGTTTAAAACTTTGCAGCTAACTCAATTAATCTCCTCCCCCACTCGCATTAATATGAAAAGCCCTAACCATACCTTGTTGGACTGGATTCTCTCCTCATCTCCTGATAGAATACAGGAGGCAGGCGTTCTTGCTAATAGCTTTAGTGACCATTGTCTAGTGTACTGCGTGCGCAAAATTAAGGCCTTGAATTCTCCCCCAAAGGTAATAACCACCAGGTCTTTCAAGAAATTTATTCTTGAATCCTTCCTAAGTGATCTCAAACAGCTCCCCTGGTACAGGCTAAACCTAATCCCAGACCTAGACTGTGCAGTTGAATACTTTCAGTCTGAGCTGCTGCAAGTCTGGAATTCCCATGCCCCGCTGCGTAAAGTGCGAGTAAAAGGGACTCATCTCCCCTGGGTTACAGCTGATCTTACACTAATGTACCACCTTAGAGATTCACGGTGGTCAAAGTTCAAGAGTACTGGTTCCATGAACGATCACTACGAATACTGAAAATGCCGGAATGAATGCACAAAACAAACAAAAATGGCCAAAGCCCATTACTTCAATGAAAATCTAAACAATAACATATCAAACCCTAGAAACTTTTGGAGAACCATAAGTAACATACAAGCACCCCCAGACCACTCCCAGCCAGCTGCTGTCAAAGTAAACAACCAAACCCTGCAACACCCCCTAGATGTAGCAAATGCCTTTAATGATTATTTTGTTGGATGTGCCACCACTTTGATTGCCAAGCTAGGAAATGACATGCAATCAGAGAGGCCTCATGAAGGTCAGGCCCCCCCAACTGTGCAAAGTCCCTGTATCAGACAGGAATTCAGTTTTAGACCAGTGCCTGTCAGTGTCATTACTAAACTTCTCCGTAAGCAAAAAATGAAATACCAGTCTGGACCTGATCAAATACCAGCAATGCTGCTGAAAATCCCTAATAAATGAGTCACTGGCGACTGGATACATACCCAAGCTCTGGAAGACTGCAAGAGTGGTACCTATCCATAAAAGTGGTGACAGTACTTTGGTATCCAACTACCGTCCGATATCGTTGCTTCCTGTAATGTCAAAAGTCTTGGAAAAATGTGTCTACACACAATTACATGATTATTATCAATATTGGAACTACCTAACCCCGGATCAATCAGGCTTTCGTCCAAATCACTCAACTACAACCGCCCTTTTAAAAGTCTGCAATGATATCCAGGCTGGGATGGAACAAGGAAACCTAACTGGAGCCATCTTCCTTGATTTTGCCAAGGCCTTTGACACGGTAGACCATGGCATCTTGTTAGAAAAACTTAAAAACTCTGGCATTGGTGATTGCACGCTAACCTGGTTTCAATCATATGTATCCGACCGATCACAATATGTGTCAATTTCGGGCAGCTCCTCCCTCCCGCTCCCAGTCACTTGCGGTGTACCCCAAGGCTCAATACTAGGCCCCTGCTATTCACAATATTCATAAATGATCTGCCCAACATCTGCAAAGCCTCAACTGTACATATGTACGCAGACGACACTGTGATCTATACCAGCAAACCAAATCTCCCGCAGCTGGAGGCCGTGCTGCAAGAACAATTCACAGAGGTAGAAAAGTGGATCAAAAACAACAAACTTTTTTTAAATACTGACAAAACTGTAACGATGCTCTTTGGAACAGCACCTAAACTACACAAATTGCAAAATCCCCATCTATGTGTTGGGACAAAATCAAATGGCACGCTGACCACAGTCACTTCTCTCAAATATCTAGGTATGTGGTTGGACCCTAATCTATCCTTTGGCCCCCACATCGAAAAACTCTCATCTAAACTTTACCCCAACTAGGTGCCCTGTACAGAAACAAATCCTGCCTGAGTCCTGCGGTAAGAAAGCAGATTGTACAGCAAATGCTTATGCCGGCTATTGATTACGGAGATGTAGTGTATGCAGCCGCCCCGCAAACACACCTTCATAAACTTACTACATTGTATAACTCATTCTGCCGCTTTGCGCTACAATGTAACTACATGACCCACCATTGTGACATGTTAAAAGAGCTAAACTGGCCATTGCTGGAATCCAGACGCACCCTTCACTTTTCCAGCCTGGTGTTTAAGAGCATCTCTGGGAAGCTGCCACCCTACCTGAATAGACTGCTTCCCCCAGCAGCTCCCTCATCCTATAACCTCCGATCCAGGACCAGCACCTTACTTGCTATACCACAATACAAAAAGACAGTGGCTCGGTCCTCATTTTCCTACAGAGCACCACAATTATGGAATAACCTCCCAGACACCATCAAATCTTCCCCCAATCTTAAGTCACTCAAAAGCTCCTTACTAACATACCTCAATACAGAATGCACCTGTAAACATGTAACCTAGTGACTATATTTCCTACATATTTTTCTGTTAATCGGTATATTTGTGTTGGTTTTTTTTAATATCTTGCATTGTATTACTTTGTATTTCTGTAACTGTAACACTTCAATGTTCTTGAACCCAGGACATACTTGAAAACGAGAGAAATCTCAATGTATCCTTCCTGGTAAAATCCTTTATAAATAAATAAATAAATAAAATATCTCTGACGTAAAGATCCATCAAAACCACAGCTAACCATAAGGCTAGGGTCAGACGAAAGCATTTTTCCCCGCGAACATGAAAAAGTGCGTCCGAACGCATTGATGTATTTTTTCACAGAATGCGCAAAAACGGTCAGACGATGCACATTTTCGGGCGTGATTTTGTACAGATCGTCAATAAAACTCTTTTTGCGTCTGGACGTTATGTTGGCTGGACATTAGCAGTGTCTGATATCTCCTAATCACGCACACACGCCGCTATGCGCAGCTGCGCACTCAGTACGTCAGTACTAGCGGTTCAGCGTTCTCAAAAAAATGCGTTCAAATTCCACTTGCGTTGCACGGCCGGAATTTTGTGCGGCCGTACATCGTATATTGGCCGTCATTGCCGTCATCTGCTGCTAGTGCGGCCGTAATTATGTGCGCCAGAACGCACGTTAAAAGTGCGCTGGTCTGACCC
Organism: Leptobrachium leishanense; assembly: GCA_009667805.1. Taxonomy (NCBI): domain Eukaryota; kingdom Metazoa; phylum Chordata; class Amphibia; order Anura; family Megophryidae; genus Leptobrachium; species Leptobrachium leishanense. The sequence goes on from CM019066.1 coordinate 292,362,074, forward strand.
CAGCCTTAATGCTATAGTGTTACTGAGTAGGATTGTGACCTTTTCAGACCACACCCTAAAATGTCTTAACCTGGATAAAGGACACTTCAAAATCCTGTGAAGTATCTCAGGCATTTTGTATCTTTACTTTATTATGTTCTTGTGAAGTGTGATGACTATTTTTTTACAGTAAAAGTATTTGTTCTAGGATTTTAAATTTCAATCCAGAAACTCATTAAACAGACACACATTCCACAAGCATCCTGTCTTTGAATAGCACTTAATCTTTACAGGAATTTGTTAATGTAGTGCATGACTGGCTGCCATTGTTTTTGGCCAATAATTGTCTCTAAACATTAACATACATATTACAAATAAATTGCCCCATATCCTGTGGTGACTTATCCAGCAATAGTTGAACAAAGGCTTGTGGGACACATTATAAAAGATACTAGTGTGTTAAAATTCTGTTCACAACCCTGTTGCTCACCCCTTGACCAAAGAGTAGGCAATAATTTTATTTTTACTTTATTATTTCTGTGAATTAGTGTGTTCAGGAAGGCCCAGAGCACCACGACTGATGGTCATTTTTATGTTATCGCCTCTTTCTTCCCATATGTGACTCTGTAGAAAATGATCAATGGGGGCTCTAGGCAGGCACCATGCAATTAGTATAGTAAATGGCTTATCCAGTCAATGGGAGGGCTCCTTAGGGCAATACACAGGCTAGCAAAATAAACCATTACATCCCAAACCAACGATTTTATAACTTCATAATATTTAACAATTCTAAACATGAAATATTTCTGTAAAATAATTTGTTGTGAGTATATTTAAAATGATGCTACTACTACCATAAACTGTAATTGGATTACTGGTGCATTACAAGTAAATTCACCTTATATAACTCATGCTGCTATGTTTTTTCTTTGTTTGAAGCAATTGCATGTAAAAAGGAAAAATTAATTTAGGTTTTTAACTCCTGTTTTCATTTTGTGGATTTTTCCCATAATGCAGTATTTACCAAAATCTGTGCAAAAGGTTTACTTTACTGCTGTGGCATAGCTTTTACAGTATTTAACAGTAACTGAGGTGAAGGAGGGAATGTTTAGATAATGCTTCCGGAGGTATTGTATTGTCCAGGCTAGAGTGATAAGAGCTTGCAGCTGACTGAGATATGGCAGGGCGCTTAACCCTTTCGCTGCTGAGGCATTTCACACCTCTGTGCTGAGGTCATTTTTACCGGTTTCGCTCATCATGTTTAACCGCGTTTTGAAGCCTTATTTTAATATATGACCCAGACATATTATATATCGTTCTTTCCGTCAGACTCGGCAGATTCATAATATGTCATTATTATATGTATACGTCATGTGCTGTCTGTATATTATAACAAAAAATGCAATAAAATTAGAATTTTCAATAATTTACAATGTGTAAAGTGTTTTTTTTTCACATTTTAACATGCGAGCATTTGCGGTTATATTTTCTATGGGGTGCGTTGTTAAAAAAATTAGAAATGGGGAGTCGTTACTTTTTTTGGGGAAAATTTTGCTATTTTTATCAAACGCACCGCATACAAAAATTGTTAGTGCAGCATCATTATATTACATTATAATTGAAATGGGAACAATATTGCTGCATTAACAAACAAAAAAAAATCAAAAAAACTTGTTAATTTTTTTTATAATTATTTTTTTTAATTTTTTTTAATGTTTACATGGTCATGTTTGGTATCGTTGGAAAGGCCAAGCTCAGCGCATCCGTAGCACAGGAGGAACACTTGGCAGGACGCGCTGAGCGCGTCCTTTGCAGCCAAGTGGTTAAAAGACTTCTATTTCCCCCCTTAGCGATGTGCTTTGCATACATCCCACACAATACAATGGTGTGAGTCGGCTGCCTGGAAGTCAGACCCATAGAGCCCATTCCATGACAAATTGCACACGGTGAAGAGCAAGTGATGCAAAGTTATTGGGGGTCAGTCTAGAACACAAAAGATAACACAATGGATGCACCCAGTGTCACATATAGAGTAAAACATTTTCTTAACTAAACTAACAACAGAAAAACAAAGCACATGTAAGATATCAGCAAAATAAAATAAAATAAAAACATTTCAGGCACTATTCCAAAGTAAGCACTAAAATTGGGAAGCTAACAGGGAAAATCTGCCCCTGCAGGTTTCCTCATAGTGTCCCATTTTGCTGTGATATTCGGGGGGCAGGCGCTGTCTCACCACTCACCCCTGTGTTTCGGGGCGAGTGCTAACCACTGGGATACTCACAGTAGCGCTTCTGTGCTTCCGCGAGTATCACATCTTGCAGTTCATAGGACTCCATGGTGGTTTATGCTTCCAGGCTGCGAGATCGGGTGATTGCAGAGGGAGACTGGGAACTATTTAATTTCAGTCTCACTCTGCTCCCGGCAACAAGAAGTGGCGGATCGGGCCACTGTTCTCGCCGCTGGATAAGAGGTACCAGATTTATTGGGGGGGTTTGTAGGGGGTGCTAAATAATTTAGGAAATGCGGAATCATTTACTGGCAGCTTTATGGTGTTGCTGGAAAAAAATAATTGAGATAAGATTTTTTTATTATCAAGAAAATATAGCAAAAGGAGGGCAATAAAAATGTTGCTAAAATTTTGGCTTGCGCATCCCTGTGGAAATTAGCGCTAGAACTTTAATACCTTACTTATCAAAATGCTAATTAATAATTGTGCTCCCCATGTTAAGTATAGCTATGATTTGTATTGCCATTATCCATCCTTCCCGGAATGCTGGTGCATCACACACCTTGCTAAGACAATAATTTCATTAATGGAGGGTAGTTCGTACTCCCAGGGAGTTTTCATGAAGAAAAATTTGTCCATTTTATCTGCTGCTCTATCTCTGCCGCTCCTCTCTGCAAGTCCTTTCACTGGCTCCCCAATCAATGTATTATTAAATCTAAAATCCTCACTCTGATCTACAAAGCCCTCACTAGCGCCGCTCCCTGCTATCTGTCCTTACGAATCACTTAATATACTGTAGCCTGCTTCCTAAGATCAAACCTGCACCTTACTTCTTCCCGTATCACCACTTCCCATGCTAAACTGTAAGACTTCTCATGCGCGACTCCCACCCTCTGAAATGCACTTCCATGTGTTGTCAGACTTTCCCCCAATCTGTCCTCTTTCAAACTCTCCCTGAAGACATTTCTCTTCAGGGAAGTCTACAAACCAACTCACTAACCCAGACATTCCACTTATACAACTATTGCCCTCAACTCAATCTTTATCAACATCATTCTCCGCCTTATAGTCTTCACCTCCTGGTTCTCAACTCTCTATCCTTCTAGACCAGGGATGGCGAACCTTTTTGAGACCGAATGCCCAAACTGGATCGCTGAACCAACTTATGTGTCTCAAAGTGCCAACCCCACAATTAGACCTGAATACTGATTTATTTTAGAAAAACACTTCATACGACTGTTTGAACTAATTACAGTATGTGCTTAAGTCTTAGAAGAAAAATACAGTATAAGAAGATGAATATATTTGCCCCCAGCTCACACATGGATATATTGCCCCCACTCACACAAGGATATATTGTCCCCAGCTCACATTTATATATTACCCCCAGCTCACACATGGATATAATTGCCCCCAGCTCACATTTATATATCTCCCCCAGCTCACACAAGGATATATTGCCCCAAGCTCACACATGGATATATTGTCCCAAGCTCACATTTATATATTGCCCCTGCTCACACATAGATATATTTGCCCCCAGCTCACATATGGATATATTTCCCCCAGCTCACACATGGATATATTTGCCCCCAGCTCACACATGGATATATCTGCCCCAAGCTCACACATGGATATAATTGCCCCCCAGCTCACATTTATATATTGTCCCCAGCTCACACATGGATATACACTGTATTTGCCCCCAGCTCACACATGGATATATTGCCCCCAGCTCACACACGGATATAATTGCCCCCCAGCTCACACAGGGATATAAATACCCCCAGCTCACACAGGGATATAATTACCCCAGCTCACACAGAGATATACAGTTGTGTTCAAAATTATTCAACCCCCAATGCTGTAGAGGGTTTTAGGGAATTTAGTGTACATTTGTAATTGTATTCAGAATGAAATCCTACAAGGACTTTTTAAAGAACCATATGCAACTAAAATGACATAAATTGGTTTTGTAATACAGTAGTAAATGTTTCTTTTGTGAATTCTTCATTGACACAATTATTCAACCCCTTAAAGACTACCACTCTGAAGAACAGAGGGTCATTCAAGTGTTTTCAATCAGGTATTGAAAACACCTGTGGATGTCACGGAGCAGCAATAAAGCATAATAAGCACCAATTAGGCAGCCTTAAAATGACTGTTATACTCAGTTCCTTCTAGACATTTTCTGGTGTGGTTACAAACATGGTGAAGTCAAGAGAATGGTCCAGGAAGACAAGAGAAGAGGTGATTACTCTTCACAGGAAGGGCAATGGCTATAAGAAGATTGCAAAGATGTTAAACATAGCAAGAGAGACCATAGGAAGCATCATTCGCAAATTCAAGGCAAAGGGCACTGTTGAAACGCTACCTGGTCGTGGCAGAAAGAAGATACTGACTTTGACTGCTGTGCGCTACCTGAAGCGTAGAGTGGAGAAAAGTCCCCGTGTGACTGCTGAGGAACTGAGAAAAGATTTGTCAGATGTGGGCACTGAAGTTTCAGCTCAGACAATACGGCGCACACTGCGTAATGAAGGCCTCCATGCCAGAACTCCCAGGCGCACCCCCTTGCTGTCTCCAAAGAATAAGAAGAGTCGACTGCAGTATGCCAAAAGTCATGTGGACAAACCACAGAAGTTTTGGGATAGTGTTCTGTGGACTGATGAAACAAAATTAGAACTGTTTGGGCCCATGGATCAACGCTATGTTTGGAGGAGGAAGAACAAGGCCTATGTAGAAAAGAACACCTTGCCTACTGTGAAGCATGGCGGGGGGTCAATCATGCTTTGGGGCTGTTTTGCTTCTGCAGGTACAGGGAAGCTTCAGCGTGTGCCATGAATTCTCTTCAGTACCAGGAGATATTGGATGACAATGTGATGCAGTCCGTCACAAACCTGAGGCTTGGGAGACGTTGGACCTTTCAACATGACAATGATCCCAAGCATACCTCCAAGTCCACTAGAGCATGGTTGCAGATTAAAGGCTGGAACATTTTGGAGTGGCCATCGCAGTCACCTGATTTAAATCCGATTGAGAACCTCTGGTGGGACTTAAAGAAAGCAGTTGCAGTGCGCAAGCCTAAGAATGTGACTGAACTGGAGGCTTTTGCCCATGACGAATGGGCGAAGATACCCGTAGATCGCTGCAAGACACTTGTGTCAAGCTATGCTTCACGTTTAAAAGCTGTTATAACTGTAAAAGGATGTTGTACTAAGTACTAAGATTGAATGTCACTTGGGGGTTGAATAAAACTGATAATGATGTGAGCACAGAAAAGACATTTGTGGTTATTTCATTATAAATGTTATGTTATATTTGTCTGACCTACACGTGCCTCTTTGATTTAATTGTAAGCAAGATGACTGAATGATCAAAATCAATGTCAAACTGGCCAAAACACTCAATTTCAGTGGGGGTTGAATAATTTTGAACACAACTGTAATTGCCCCAGCTCACACAGGGATATAATTGCCCCCAGCTCACACAGGGATATAACTGCCCCCAGCTCACACAGGGATATAACTGCCCCAGCTCACACAGGGATATATATGCGCCCCCAGCTCACACAGGGATATATATACGCCCCCAGCTCACTTGCCGCTATGAGCGTCTTCCTCCCAGCTCGCGCAGGCAAATGATGCTGCCCAGCCGCTAGTTGAAGTCCACCAGCCGCGATCTCGCAAGATCGCTGTGGGTGGACTTCAACTAGCGGCCGGGCAGCATAAATTGCCCACGTGCACTGGGAGGAAGACGCTCGGAGCGTCAGTGAGGCGAGCCTATGGCTCGCGTCAGGGGCGGACTGACAACTAATGGGGCCCCCGGGGCAATAGGAGACCACGGGGTCCCCTTGTGCCACACCCATACAAAACCTCACCACATGTACATTATTGTGCTAAGAATTTATTTCTTAACTCATTAAAATAATCTTTTTGAAAATTGTGAGAATAAAATCCACTTGGACCCAGCAGCGAATTGGGGAATTCACTGTGCCCTTTTCAGACTTACAGATGGCAGGTGCTCTGCTGCTGCAGCCATCACTCGCTCACTGCAGCTAAGGCTGCGCCGTGGCACAGAATGTCCCTGTGGTGAATGTGGGAAACTAACGATCACTTTAAATGATTCTGTATCTGTACATTACTGACACACTGCACATTACAGAGCTCCACGGCAATAAACCTCACAGTAATGTGCGGTGTGTATGAGCATATCACAGAGCTCCACAGCCTCCACCCCAGCAGCGCCCCCTCACTTTATTCCCCCTCAGCAGCCCCCTCTCAGTTTATTCCTCCCCCTTCACTTTACTTCCCCTCTCACTTTATTTCTTCCCCTCCTCACCGTATTTACCCCTCGTCCTCACTGTATTTCTCCCTCCTCATTGTATTTCCCCTCCTCACCATATTCCCCCCACTGTATTTCTCTCTCCCTCACTGTATTCCCCTCCACTGTATTCATTCACCATATTCCCCCCCACTGTATTCCCCTCACTGTATTTCTCCCTCCTCATTATATTGTAAGGGACTCAGGTCAGGATCAGGCCGCCATCTTAATCCCAGGCAACCATCTTGTTCAGAACTTTGGTTCACGTGAATGTAAATAGCAAATATTAGCTCAATTAGGTTTAGCTTGCATAGATTCTCTGGAATTCTTAAAACTAACAGGCAGAGCAATTAAGTTAACGATATTCTGGGCAGATGCTGGCACGGAGTGACAGGATGGAAAAGTAGTTACATGAGGTGCCCATTGCTGCTCGTCGCTCGGCGCATTAATTCACACCCACACATTTAAATTCATTCTAAAAGTGGATATTTATTACAGGCCACAGCATAATCCCATGTAAACAATAACAGTGCTGTAACAATTGTATTACACCCATATCTGTAAACATAACCATCCAATTATCTGTAAACATATCTTTAATCAGACAATATTAATCATAACCCCCAATCTTAACTCTTGAAATGTTAACCACGCCCCTTTACCCACAGCACTGCCTCACACCCCCGCTGTGACGAGGGGATGGATCCCACCACGAGCACCAACAGCCTAAACCCCAAGTGTATGTGAAGGGTGGGTGGGTGGGCTTCTTCTCCTGCTCCTGGCCACAAAGTGAAAGCTCTGGCCCCCTCGGTCCAGCTTAAATGCCCTACCTGCCGACCCCTCCCCCTGATCCCCCCCCCGCGGCCAGATCCTTTGTTTGGTCCCCGCCGCGGGGTTAACCCTTTCCGAGCCAGCAGCTTCCCAGGGCCCTCAAGGCTCTTACGCCTAATTGCTCCAGGCCGTCATCAAGATCAGAAAGCTAGGGCCTGAACAAAGAGAGATGTGAAACCAAAAGGGGCCTTATCTAAAGTATACAATAAACAAGTCCCAGGGAGGGAGGCACAAGCAGGATCTAGGAGAGCGTTAAATTATCAACTTGTCAAAGTACTGTGAAAGCTGTCAATTTATTGCCAATGTGTGTCTTTGTATTCAGTGAAGGCAGGTACAGACCCACGTGGGGTGGGATAGTGTCACCATGGGGTGGACTAATTGGGATGTACCTAATTATCTATTCCTTGTATAAAACACTATGTTTCAATGTAAGGGTCACTCAGTCTTTGTGATTCAATCATGGCTGAGTGGTGACATCACAATAAAGTTCGCCTTTCCTGAAGAGATTCGTGTCCATTCAGTCTTTATCTTCGCCGGCCCGGTCTTCTCCCGAAAGAGCCAGGTGGAATCCGGTAACATTTTTGGGGGCTGGTCCGGGATCTTGACCGCCCCCCGGCGTGGCAACGACTGCTGGACATTAGCAATTGACTGCAGGCCTGAGGGGCCCGAGGCTGGGTGTCCTTTGAAGGTGAGCTGACATCTGCAGGCGCCAAGCAGGATTTCCTGTTAAGTGGAGCTCAACTCGTCTCTAACGGACCCCTGGCCCGGGAACACTGGGACCCACTGAATCCGAGGAAACAGCGAGCAGTGCGGCGATAGGTAAGGTACCATTTTTGTTTTGGAAACCGGTAAAGTGTCATACGCCCGGCCATAGTTGGGTAAGGGGACCCGCGTACACTGTCCCATTGGTATACCGAACCCACTGCCGAAAGCACGAGAGTCAGAAAGTGGCTAGCGCATGTCTGGACCCGGGGGATCGGATATTGATTAAGGTATTAGGTTGAAGAGAGTGGCCATGTGGCGCAGTGTTGATATTGTGAGTTGAGAACTGCTGCACGTGGGAAAAAGGAAGGAGGAGGGATTTCTGTGACTGGGCTGAGAGCCCTGTGTCTGTGCTATTGTGTATCTTAGTTGAATAAGGAGCCGGTAAGAGAAGCTTTGAGCTTCGGGCCAGTAAAATAGCTGCAGAGGAGTGGTGCCTGGTGGGCTCTGTGCCCTTGGTAAATTGGAATAGCATACGTGTTGATAAGGAACGGGATACACATAGCTAAACGCAGATAAGAGTTAGAGATCAGTAGCATAAAGGCGACTGCACGGGTATAAAGTGCCTGTCGGGATGGTGTGCCCTTGGCAATAGAAAGAGTAGAAGGTCTGTTTTTGTATTGTTTTGTGCTGAATGTATCTGGTATAGTACGCGCTGTGATTGCTGAGAGTGCTGTGAGTGAGTGTGCGCCTACTTGCTTAGCAAGGAAGCAAATCTGAGAGTGGACTCTGGCGGTACGTTTCCAGCTCAGGTGACTGCAGTTGGCTACCTAAGGTGGAAGTGAATACATCACGATTGAACTGTTGCTTGAAATACCAGACTGTCAATATAAATTGATCTTGCTGAAAGTAATATCTGCATTGTGAAGAAGTTACTATTAAAAAGAGTAACCATGGGGAACGGGTCATCAAAACCCAAGAAAGCAAAGGATGGTGAAACACCCCTAGAATACATGGTGCACAATTTTGAAGCATTGTATGAAACGCACCACTATGGTGTTGAGTTGAGTAAAGAGAAATTGAAACTTTTGTGCACCATAGTCGGGCCAATGCTAGTCCCCGAGTGGCCAGAACAGGGATCTATGGATCCAGTGTTAATACAGAAGATGCACTCTAGGGATGTGCGTTTCGGGTTTCGGAATTTCGGAATTTTCACGAAATTTCCGATTCGTGGATTCGGTTTCTGCCGATTTTCCCGAAAATTTTCAGATCCGAAAATGGCAGATCCGAACAAATTTCCGAGCTGAAACGAAAACTTTTCGGAATTTTCAAATGGACTAGAAATGTGTAAAATCGAAATTCATTTTCGTTCCATTCGTGATTTCGGCTCCATTCCTGATTTCGGTTCCATTTCAGTAATTTCGGACATCGTATTTTTCGGTTATATCGCTGATTCTGTAATTTTGTATCATTCCCATCTCAATGTATCCTTCTTGTAAAACCAGAGAAATCTCAATGTATCCTTCTTGTAAAACCAGAGAAATCTCAATGTATCCGTCCCGGGAAACCAGAGAAATCTCATGTATCCTTCCCGGGAAACCAGAGAAATCTCAATGTATCCTTCTTGTAAAACATGAGAAATCTCAATGTATCCTTCCCGGGAAACCAGAGAAATCTCAATGTATCCTTCTTGTAAAACATGAGAAATCTCAATGTATCCTTCTTGTAAAACATGAGAAATCTCAATGTATCCATCTTGTAAAACATGGGAAATCTCAATGTATCCTTCTTGTAAAACATGAGAAATCTCAATGTATCCTTCTTGTAAAACATGGGAAATCTCAATGTATCCTTCTTGTAAAACATAAGAAATCTCAATGGCAGAATTATCGTATCGGCAGAATTATCGTATCGACAGAATTATCGTATCGACAGAAATATCGGATCCGAAAAACCATTAGTTTACGTCAAAACGAATAGACACTTTGAAACGAGGAGAACAGATATTCCGAAAAACACGAAAATTTCCGAAATCACAAAAAAAAAGTCGATACGAAAAACGAACCGAAATGAACCGAACCGAAACGGAAATCGTCCGAAACGAGCCGAAACGAAAATTTACAAAAAACGAACGAACCGAATCGAACCGAAAAAAAATCTGTGCACAAGTCTAATGCACTCCCCGAATCACCGGAAGATATGGTCATCCAGACCAGTACCCATATATAGATATCTGGAGGTACTGTGTAAGAGATAAAAGTCATTTTGTTATGTTAGCAGGGCAAAGAAAGAAAGATATGCCCTCAAATAAATATAAATATGAGTGTGGGGATAAGTCTATGCATATTTGGTGTTTTAATTTTAATATTCCAGTAAATTAAACAAAGATAAGTTACAAGCCCTGTGTGTGGACCATGTAATGATCTGCAGGAGCCTCTGAGTCGTCCCCCCTTCCCCCCAGACCAGAAGAAGAGGAGATGATCAATGGACCAGATGGTAATCTAGAAGGTTTAACAAGAATGATTACAGTACTGTATAATTTGTGTATGTAAATCGGACTGACCATCCGGATTTTATGTCTGTACTGTCCTGCGTGAGTATTGAGTCAGAGAATGTTATTAACGGATAAGGTGTTGTGTATAATCGAATGGTTTTATGGTAGAATGTTTTTTTTTTTTTTTAATGTAAAAGTTTTTATTGGAGTTCACACATAAAATGGTACAACATTGCAGAAATGATGAAACTTCAGAGATAAAAGACATAAATTCCTATCATTGACAATAGGCAATTCAAATGTTATCTGATATAGGGTCATTAGTGCGGTCTCCATTTTCCACAAACAGATATAATCCTAAACTAACATGAAACACAAAACACGGCAGCACTACGGTCGTACACAGTGAAGTATCAAGGTTCCAGACTCGACAAACACCCTCCACCCCTCCCATGTATCATCAAACTGGCACATTGAGTTATTCGCGGTGTGGAACATTCCTTCATATTTAAAAACACTTTCAAGGGCCATCATAACTTCTTTCATAGATGGGCATAATGAGGAACGCCAATGTCTTGCAATAACCGTTTTTGCCGTCCCCAGTACCATAGAGATAAACCTCCTGTGACGGATCTGAATAGTAATGGGTATAATATGTAGGAAGTACATTTTTGGGCATAGTGGGAGTCTAAGTGAAGTGCAGTGAGAAATCAGTCTACTTATTTTAACCCAATAACCCCCCAGTGCGGGACATAACCAAAAGGTATGCAGTAAGGAACCGAGGCCGGTGAGGCATCTCCAACAGAAGCCGGTAGTCCCCGAGATATGGGCCAAACGGGTTGGTGTTAAATACCATCTGCACAGTAATTTAATATGGGCCTCACGGAGATTGGTGCTTCTAGAATATTTGTATATAGTGTCCATGGCGTATGACCAGTCATCTACGGAGAGCGTGAAGGCTAAATCTTTTTCCCATTTAACCATATAGGGTAATTTTTTAGGTGGGGTTGGGGTTAGGAGGCTGTTGTAACAGAGAGATAGCGGTTTCGGTTGACATTTCTTCCCCATACACAATTTGTGAAAAGCTGAAAGGTTCGTAGGTGTGAAAGAGGTCAGGCCCTTCTGGTGTAGAGCGTGCTTCACACGTAGGTAAGTAAAACAGTCACTCAATGGGATGGCAAACTCCTGTACCAAGTCTGGAAAGGGTTTCAGGGAGTGGGATGTAAAGAGCTGCCACACCTGTGTCAAGCCGCGCAAAAACCAAGAATCTAGATTTAAGTCTGGGATATAGCGACACAGAACTCTGAGCGGGGCGAGATATAATAAGTCATAAGGCCGTACCAACGGGCGACCCCACTGGCGCCAGGACGTGAGGGAAAGCATCGAGGCGGGTAGTAGACCCATGGTGCTATTCCTAGGAAGGAATGGAAGCCACAACAGGTCATGAAGTTTGTATGGGAAAATCATGGCATTCTCCAACTGTAACCATAGAGGTGATTCTTTGAGATGCATCGACGACAACAGTTGGGCTAGCAAGGCTGCTTTATAATACGATTGTAAATCCAAAAAACCCAACCCTCCGGCACGTCGCGGCGCAATGACTGTAGAGGCCGATACTCGAGGGGGCTTCCCTTTCCAAATATGCGCATGCAGCAGTTTTTGCAGCCGGAGCAATAAATGCGCCGGTATGAAAACTGGAATGTTTCTGAAATAATATAAAATTTGGGGTAAGATACTCATCTTTATGGCCGCCATATGTCCCAGCCAGGAGGATTCATTTGTGCTCCATGTAGAGAGCTGCTTCTCGATGGAGTTCAAAAGTGGCATGAAGTTTTCCTTTAGGATGGTGCCTCGCGATTTAGTAAGGGAGATTCCAAGGTATTTTAAAGAGGTAGAGCGCCAATCAAAAGGGTACTTGCTACGCAAAGAGCTAAGGGATGAAGCAGCAACATTTATAGGGAGAGCTTGTGTTTTACTCACATTATTTTTATAGTAAGATAACGCGCCAGAGCTGTCAAGGAGGCAAAACAGGGGAGGGAGCGATATCTCCGGGGTGGTCAAAAAGAGCAATATGTCATCTGCGAAAAGTGCCAGCTTGTGCTCCCCATGCGGGGTCGGCATACCTTTGATCGTCTGGGAAATCTTAATCTGCAGCGCTAAGGGTTCTAGGGCCAGAATAAATATTAGCGGGGATAACGGACAGCCCTGTCGGGTGCCATTGGTTATGTGGAAAGAGGAGGATAGAAACCCCGATGCCAAAACTTTCGCCGACGGAGCGGAGTAGAGGGCCATAATACTGTGTACAAATTGTGCTGGTAGACCAAACTTTAGTAGCACCAACTGCATATACCCCCAGTGTAGGCGATCGAACGCCTTTTCGGCGTCCAATGCCAGCAGGAGTCCGGAGGTATTAGTCCTATGGGCCAAATCAATTATATCATAAAATCGTCGGGTATTGTCACACGTTTGGCAGCCTGAGACAAAGCCGGTCTGTTCAGTCGCGATCAATGATGGGAGTAGGGGGCCCAGCCTAGTAGCTAGTAGTTTAGCATACAATTTGGCGTCTACGTTCAACAGGGATATAGGGCGGAAGTTGGCACAGTGCGTCGGGGCTTTACCAGGCTTAGGCAGGGTCACTACTGTTGCTTGCAACATCTCCGGGGGGATGGTGCCAGTGTTCTTAATGTCATTAAAAACAGGGTAAGAGTCGGAACTAGTGAGGATGCAAATACCTGATAATACAGATTCGTAAAACCGTCGGGACCAGGAGCTTTATTTTTTGGAAGTGCCTTAATAGCCTTAAGTACCTCCTCCTCTGTAAACGCAGCAAGCAAATCTGTAGCCTGAGAGGGAGAGAGGGAGGGAAGGTGCGCCGCATGGAGAAAGAGATCTATGTCGGCCTGGGTAGGGGACGGTACGGTGTGGTCCAATCCTAGGTTGTACAGGGAGGCATAATAACGTGCAAATTCATCAGTAATGAGGGCCGGGTTATAAATTTTTACATTATTAGCATCCAATAGGTACGGTATGTTGGTTTGCATTCTTTTCCCTTTCAATTTAGACGCCAGCAATTTCCCCGGTTTATTCCCCTGGGTATAATGAGCATAGTTAAGTCGTCTAATGGAGCGTGCCGTGACTTGGAGCATCAGGTGCTCCAACTCGCGGCGCTGCGCAGTCAATTGAGCGGTAATATGAGGGGTAGGCTTTATTCTGGGTTTCTAGGTCAGTGATGCGTCGTGTAAGAGCAGTCATCTGAGCATTAAGACGTCTTTTACGCTGCGCTCCTTTCTGTATAAAATGTCCTCGCATCACAGCTTTGTGGGCCAGCCAAACCGACGCTGTTGCAACGTCCCCAGTTACGTTCGTCATGAAATACTCCTGGAGGAGTTGTAGCGTTGTTTGCACGTCCTCTCTGTCTACAATGAGTGAGTCATTAAGTCTCCAATTCCCCATCCCCCTCGGTGGAAAAGCAGCCTCAAAAGTGAGCGTAAGCGGAGCATGGTCAGACCACGTAATGATGCCAATGGTCGCCTCCAGGAGACGAGACAAAGCTGAGCTATGTATCAAACACAAGTCAATTCTACTATATGAGGAGTGGACATGAGAGAAATATGTGTAGTCACGTGTATTGGGGTGGCATATCCTCCAGGTATCATATAGGTCAAATGAGTGCATGAATTCCCGTAGTTGTTTACTAGAGGGCGGGGGGGCGCGAGAATGGGGGCGGGATTGGCTCGTCTGAGTGTCAACTTCGGGGTCAGGAGTGCAATTAAAATCCCCACATAGGAACATCGTACCACTAGACATTTTTTTCACTCTACAAAAAGCTTTCCGTAGATAAGAAACCGGATTATCATTAGGGAGGTATAAATTAGCAATAGTGACTGGTAATTCGTTCAGCGTACCCACAAGAATCACAAGGCGGCCCAACGGATCCACATACTGAGCCGAACACACAAAAGTCCAATCTCTATGAAACATAATCGAGACACCTTTGGACTTTGTCGGAGCAGTGGAATGGTAGGCCTCAGTGTACATACGCGATTTCAAAAATGGAGGACGCCTCTTACAAAAATGAGTCTCTTGCAAACAAACAATAGCCGGTTGAGATTTATGCAGGTCACGAAATAAAGCATGGCGTTTGTACGGAGTGTTCAAACCCCTAACATTTAAGGAATAAATCTGGAATTGAGGTTTACTCATTTGTGGTTACGCCCAGCCCTCTAGATCTCACAGCGGACAGTGAAGACAACCTCCTCGGGAGAATGGAGGGACTCTCCTGCACATAATAGCACCTGGAACCGTATATCATAGTGCTTACCAAACAAACAAACAAAACATACAGTACATACATAGGTCGTACCAAAAGGAAACAAAAGGAAAAAGAAAAAATAAAAAGAAAGGAAAAAAAAAAAATCCGACCAAACTTCAGAAAAAAAAAACTGCACTCCATGAGCGCAGCTGAGTGGAGTCAATCAACACAGCAGATTGGTATAAGTAGGGAAAAAAAAACCTGTCAAGAAAAACTCCAGTAGGGGAAACAACAGTCCCAACTCTACCTGAGAAGGACCGCGCCAATTTACAGGCCATTGGAAGGCCTCGGGGCTTGCCGATTAAGAGACCAGAACAGGCCCCCATGAGCGCCCAGTTGAGGTAGATCAAAAAAGGGGTCAGTCCAGCATCCGTGGAAGAGTTCTGACACCCAAGAAGACGGGAAGCAGCATGGCAAAGTAGTAGAAGCACGCCCCAGTGTTGGATAGCACAGGGCCAGAGCCTCATTTCGGTCGAACCCGATGCCACTCCGGAGAAACTTTCAGCGGCGAAGATGATTCCTCCCGGGGGGGAGTAAACTCAGACACGACTTTCCATTCCGTCAACAGACGCATGCCAGTGAGGGGATCAGGGATAACGTGCAAGACTCCCTCCCGCCATAACAAGATCTTTGTGGGAAATCCCCATCAATACGCCATGCTGTGATTACATAGAATTTTCGTGAAAGATGAAAATTCCCTTCTTTTAGACATGGTAGCAGTTGACAGGTCTGCGTAAAAAGAAATTTCGGCAAACGGAGAAGGCAGAGGCATAGATTTCCGTGATGCTCTCATTAACGCTTCTTTAACATGGAAAAAGTGCACCCGGACTAGAACATCTCTAGAAGCTGAGGTTCTTAGCGCGTGGTAATCTGTGTGCCCGATCCATCAGGAAATCCTGTGACGAGTACGTTGGGACTAGGATCTGGAAAAGTTCCAATATATAGGGCTGAAGATCAGCAGGGTTTACTGCTTCTGGAATACCCCGGATCCGTACATTGTTACGCCGCGAACGATCTTCCAAATTGGCCAATTTCGTTGCCATGGCGTCATGTGCAGTCTGCAAAGCTATATGACGGTCCACTAAATTGTTATGGGCCAAACATAGGTCGTCTGTCTTAGCCTCCAAAGAGTCTGTCCTCTCACCCAGATCTTGTACATCGCGCCTCAGCTCCTGCAGCACCTCTTTAAGATCCGTTTGAATAGTAGCTCTAAGTTCTTGCAGCATGGCATGGAGTCTGCTTTCTGAAGGTGGTAAGATGTCAGACATGCAGGGTGGGCCTGCTACAGCCGCTTCCATGGTGAAAGAGGAAACAGAGGAGGGAGATCCGCCATCTTGGGCCTCACGAACCCGGTCTTTTTTTGCCGATTTTGCCGGTTCCAACGCTCGTTGCGCCTTAGGGGGCACCATCTGGAGGCCAGGAGATGTCACCCAGCTGTGGGTGAAGTTTCAGCCCCGGGGTTGCTGTAAATTAGCCGCAGGAGTTAAAAGTTTAGCGCCGGTCACAGGAGCTCTCCTCACATGCGACCGCGCGCTGCAACGTCCGGCCACGCCCCATGGTAGAATGTTTTTGCCTGTCTGCGTCTATAATTGATCAAGTAGCTATATGCCCCATAGCTGCCAAATAGGAAGAAACTACTCGAGTATATATATATATATATATATATTGTGTTGTGCATTTTTAGTCTATCAAACTGTTCAAGAGTAAAGTGTGATAGTAGTTACAAAAGATCTTTGTAATAATTTTTAGATGTTAATTTAGAATGTGATGGCTGAGATGAGTAATGAGATTTTCCTCCACTAACAGTTTTCTCTGTATTCGCCCCCCTCCTTCTAGCCCACACTATCTGTACAGAGGGAAGGGAGAGAGTCAGCTCTCTGCTCTCTGATGAACAAAGGAATTAACCCTTATGTGTTATTGCGACGAATTTAGGTTTACCACTGAAATAAAAAAAAATATATAAAATTACTAATTAGATAACTAGATATAGCTAATTTTTATGTGTGCTACAATAGAATGAATGAAGTCTGTCGATTGCGAGATGTATGTTTATATTTTGTGTTGATATATTTTGTTAGGTCTGTCTTGACAGACTATATTGAAAAAATAATTTTATATAATCTAGGCTATGTGTAAGAAAGTTATATTGTCTAGTATTATTGTCCGGTTGTTTCTGGCAATGTTGCGCAATGTGTTGGTATTATTCCAGAAGCTCTAGTTTTGTTCACACATCTAGAATTAAATAAAAGAAGGTGTCCTGGTTTTTATATTATTATAGAAAACAACAATAATGTGTATTCATAATGCAATAGGTATTTCATGAAGTAAATTTAAAGTATATAGTATATACAATGTACGTATTTCTTTTAGATCCAGAAGATTATTGTCTACCAATATATAATAAAATTTATTAACCATGTAAATAGAAATATATGAAACAGATTAAAAATATTAAGTTAGTTAATTAACGAGAATCTGTGTGTCTGGTGTAATGTTTATTGTGTTTATCGTAGTATAGACAGTATGCAGGAATATTGAGATATTTTATGAATATGGTACGGTCAGAAGATGAGACCAGTGAGGAGAGCAGTTCAAGAAATAGTTAAAATAACAAGTTCTATACTGTTTAGGAATGGATAAATTAAACTGTATTTCTATGTTTGTTCTGTTGAGATGGTTGTTCTATTGTTATAATAGTATTTTAAATGATTACAATTTTTTTTTATTTGTTATTAAGAGTCCGTTTTGGCTACGGGAGAGGGACCTCTGTAGATATTGTTTGTGTATATAGACGGTCCTTCTCTTTGGCTGAAGTATACAATCTGTTTTTGCCTGAATGTCCCATCCAGTTTTCTTTTGAGACAAGATTCTCTGACAAATTGAAAGCCCAAATTATGTTCTTTTCTGGGGGGTCACGCTAGACTAGACCTCCATGAGAGTGGCGGCTCTATTCAGCAGCATAACACAGCTAGTCAGGAGACCCAACCTTTAAAAATTGCAGTAATCATGCCCAGAGAAGAAGAATGGCAGACGGCACCAACTGCGCCGGTCGCACCAGACCCATACACACTACTACTGGGCATTCCTGGAGTGTGGGCGGAGGATAACCCACCTGGCTTAGCCGTGAATATTCCCCCAGTATACGTTGATCTGAAACTTGGCGCAACGCCTGTGGCTCTAAGACAGTATCATATTCCACAGAAAGCCAAACAAAATATCCAGACACGTTTACAGAGACTGAAAGATCACGGGATATTTAAATTTTGTGTGTCACCATGGAATACACCATTATTGCCAGTACAAAAAGAAGGGACCCAGGAGTACCGTCCAGTGCAAGATTTAAGGGCAGTTAACGAAGCTACGGTGACCCTACACCCCGTTGTTCCCAATCCATACAATTTATTGGCACTAATCCCCGGAGATACAAAATATTACACAGTGCTTGATGTAAAAGACGCTTTCTTTTGCATCCGCCTTGCTCCCGCGAGCCAACCCGTCTTTGCATTTCAGTGGGAAGAGTCCAAGACTGGAGCGCATCATCAGATGACATGGACACGCCTACTGCAAGGTTTCAAGAACTCGCCCACGATTTTTGGTTGCGCGCTCAGCCAGGACCTCCTGTCCTTCAACGCTCAGCCAGACAAAGTTGTCTTATTGCAATATGTAGATGATTTATTGCTTGCTTCCCCCACTGAAAAAGACTGTCTCTCCGCCACCAAAGCACTGTTACATCTGCTGTGTCAAGCAGGATATAAAGTCTCCCGAAAGAAAGCGCAAATATGTAAACAAAGTGTGAAGTATCTAGGTTTCCAATTGACAGGTATAAAGCATAGCTGCAGATAGATTTCACAGTGCTACCACCCTGCAAAGGATACAAGTATCTTCTCGTGATGGTGTGCACCCTGACAGGATGGGATGAGGCCTTCCCAACAAGGACGGAAAAGACAGCAGAAGTAGTGAGAAGCCTGTTGAGAGAAATTATACCACGTTATGCTTCCACTCGAAATAGGGTCGGATAATGGCCCGGCTTTTGTTCAGAACTGTTTGCAATAGCTTGCTCGCCTGCTGGGCATAACCTGGAAGCTACACACAGCCTACAGGCTCCAAAGCTCAGGAAAAGTTGAACGCATGAATAGAACACTGAAGACTTTGATGTCAAAACTGTGCCAAGAAACGTCACTGGGCTGGTTGGAAGTGCTGCCAATAGTCTTATTGCATATTAGATGCAGGCCTACCCCTCTGATTAATGAGCCAAGGGGGGACCTTCAGGCAATAGGTGAAACTAAATTGAATGAATAAGTATTGTTGTTTGGTCAAGCAATGCAGAAATTGAATACCTGGGTCGGTGATAATTTATCTCACCTTTTGTATCCATTATTGTATATGTGTTGTCCAGGTAATTCGTTATGGATGAAGGAGTGGAAGATTGGCCCACTAGGCCCAAAATGGAGGGGTCTCCACCTTGCTCTATTATCCACCCCCACAGCAGTGAAGGTGGCCGAGGGGGGTTTTGTGGATACACTGCTCAAGACTCAAACTAGTGACAGTAGCCACAGAGTCCTAGTGGGGACTAATTGCCAGTGACTCTGATTTGTTCAAGGTATTTTTCATTCTAATCCAAATACTTGCCCAGACCAGCAAGTAGGTGTTTTGATGGCCATAATAATGCCTGACCACCTGCCAACGATGGAAAACCAGGAAACCCAGAGGGTAGCCCGTGAACCCATTATTGTTACTATAATATTGAAGTGTGTATGCATCAAAAGTTGTAAAATTATATGATTTCGAAACAAATCAATGCTGTTTTAAATGGTTTACGTGAAATGACAATGTATTATCCAAACTTCAACTGAAGAAGTTCCCGATTATTACCAGGTAATCCAGGATCACCAAGAAAAAGGTTTTCCAGCTACAGAACAAGGCTAGGCAGATTGTGGCGGAAGGCTGGAACCCTTTTTGAGGGTTCGGGTCATTCGCAGATTGGTTTGGATCAATGCTAGTATTTATCTCACGGATTGGATCCATGATAATGATGATGATAGTGATCCTGGTGATAGGGATAGTGCTGTACCGCATAGGGATATGCCTATGGCCATTGTGCAAGAAGGTTCTGACACCCAAACAGACACAAAAGATACCCATGATGATTCCGCAGGAGGTGTTCCCAGTTAAGGCGATTCCCCCTAAGTACAAAGTGTTTGAGAATAGCGATAGTGGTGTGTAGTGGCTAAGGGTCTCAGGAGGAGAACCTGAAACCCTAGCCAAAGGGAGAATGTAAGGGATTTAGGTCAGGATCAGGCCGCCATCTTAATCCCAGGCAGCCATCTTGTTCAGAACTTTCGTTCACGTGAATGTAAATAGCAAATATTAGCTCAATTAGGTTTAGCTTGCAAAGATTCTCTGGAATTCTTTAAACTAACAGGCAGAGCAATTAAGTTAATTAAGTTAATGAGATCCAGGCAGATGCTGGCACGGAGTGACAGGATGGAAAAGTAGTTACATCAAGGTCAGAAAGCTAGGGCCTGAACAAAGAGAGATGTGAAACCAGACGGGGCCTTATCTAAAGTATACAATAAACAAGTCCCAGGGAGGGAGGCACAAGCAGGATCTAGGAGAGCGTTAAATTATCGTTAAAAATTATCAACTTGTCAAAATACTGTGAAAGCTGCCAATTTATTGCCAATGTGTGGAATGTCTTTGTATTCAGTGAAGAGAGGTACAGACCCACGTGGTGTGGGATAGTGTCACCGTGGGGTGGGCTAATTGGGATGTACCTAATTATCTATTCCTTGTATAAAACACTGTTTCAATGTAAGGGGCACTCAGTCTTTGCGATTCAATCCTGGCTGAGTGGTGACATCACAATAAAGTTCGCCTTTCCTGAAGAGACTCGTGTCCAGTCAGTCTTTGTCCACGCCGGCCCGGTCTTCTCCCGAAAGAGCCAGGTGGATTCCGGTAACATTTTTTCCCCCTCCACACTGTACTCCCCTCACTGTATTTTCCCCCTCCTCACTGTATCCTCCTCCTCACTGTATTTTCCCCCACACTGTATCCCCTTCTCACTGTATTCCCCCCTCCTCAATGTATTTCCCCCTCTCTGTATCCCCCTCCTCACTGTATTTTTCTCCTCACTGTATCCCCCTCCTCACTGTATTTTTCCTCTCACTGTATCCCCCTCCTCAATGTATCCCCCTCCTCACTGTATTTCCCCCCTTCTTCACTGTATCCTCCCACATCACTGTATCCCCCCTCCTCACTGTATTTTCCCCCTCCTCACTGTACCCCCTCACTGTATCCCCCCTCCTCACTGTATTTTCCCCCCTCTTCACTGTATCACCCCTCCTCAATGTATTTCACCCCTCCTCACTGTATTGTCCCCCTTTCTCACTATATCCCCATCCTCACTGTATTTTCCCCCACCTCACTGTATCCACCCCCTCACTGTATTTTCCCCCCTCTTCACTGTATTTTCCCCCCTCTTCACTGTATCCCCCACTCCTCACTGTATTTTCCCCGTTCCACTGTATCCCCCTCCTCAATGTATTTTCCCCCCTCCTCACTGTATTGTCCCCTTCCTCACTATATCCACCCTCCTAACTCTATTTCCCCCTCCTCACTGTATTTCTCTTTCCTCACTTTATCCCCCACTCCACAAAAAAAATAAAAAATCTCACGGCCTCTGTGCTGTGTCCTCCGGCTCCAAGTGCAGGCAGGCTCTCCTCTGTGTCTCTTCTCTCTGCAGCTTGTGAATGGAGGGGCGGAGCCAATGCAGTGTGCCTTGCTAGTTGTTTCAATGTAGGAGGCAGGTGGCTGCATTCTACATGAAGGAGCAGGAGGCAGGCTGAGACACAAAGCGACTGCGCAAAGTGTTCACAGTGCACCACTGGGCTGAGCTGGCTCAGCCCGGCCGTCCATTTACTGGAGCTGAGGAGGAACATAGAAACCTGCGGCTGCGGGTCCCGCTGGGCCAGTCAGCCCAGCACATCCCCAAGACCGGGCCCCTACCAACCCGCGGGCCCTCGGGCAGTGCCCGAGTGCACGATGGGTCAGTCCGCCCTTGGCTCGCATGCCGACACAGTTGACCCCGCGTGCCGGGTGTGGCATGCGTGCCATAGGTTCGTCATCACTGTTCTAGACTGTAAGTTCCCACGGGAATAGGGTTCTTCATTCCTTCCTCTTTCAGGTATACAGGTAATGATCTTTTTAACATGTAAAAATTATACCTATTTACAGCTCTGCAGAATGATGTCACTTTATAAATATAGAATAATAATAATAATTAATTGTTAATAATTATTAATTAATATATTGTCTTCATTAATATATTGACACATGCACAATGAAGACAAACTCTGTATTCTTGAGCCAATTTTGTATTTGATATTGCGTAATTTGATTGAGGTGGTATGTATTCAGTTTACGTTTTCTGGAATATGGTACCTGCTTTTTAAATGATGAGGATCAATTGAGGAAAACACTTATTGCACTATAACAATTTTGCTTGATTATGGTATTTTTAAAATGTATTGCAAAAGCACATCTTTGGAGGAAAGGTAAGATTTTGAGTTTGTTACCTGGGTATGATTGTAGAAATCTGAATAACCTTTCAGCATAATAATACTTAAAATAAATTGTATTAAGTATTAACTATGATAAAGAGCGGGAATGTAAGTAAAGAATTATATGGATATGTAAAAAAACACAAAGTGAAATGCATGGAAGGACTAATTGTCTGAAATCAGGTGTCACGGTTTGTTTAATATGGTTTTTGTTTTTTGCATTTTGTCCACAAGGTGACAGCAGTGCACGAGATATCAACCTGTATTATAATGTTCTAATTCAAGGCTAGTTTTGTAAAACCGGCTAACACCAGACCGAACATTGCAAAATCACTGGGTGTTATATTAATGGACTTCTTAAACTCGCAAGAAGTGCATACACCGGGGGATTTACTCCTCCAGCACTGACCACAGACCATCAGGAAAATAAAATCACAAGGGGATTGATTTTTCTTAATTAAAAGAGGATTTTTCTGAGATTTTTCCCCAAGACCTGTTCCTCCACCTCAACGGCACTGGAGACATTGTATAAATAAAGGTTACTGCTTGAATGACCCCCCCCCCCCCCCCAGACTCTGCAAGGATTATACATGTACTGAGTGGAAGCTGAAACTATATTAGAAAATTTTTAAATTCACCAATTTTAGAAATTTCCAGCAACTCTCCTCTGAGTTACACATTTTGTATTTTTATAATACCACTATCTCTCCATAATGTTAATAACCAATTAATTTCCTCACAGCAAGATTATTACTATTAAATAAAACTTTACAGATGGATGGAGGTAGGGAAAACTTTTATTTTATTTTTAGTCAAAACGTCTTTGAATACAATATTAACACTGTGTTGTGCTCGCCTATAAACAACCTCTTGTCTGAGCCATTTAGGCTGCGAACACAGCTGAGCACAGTTAGTGCACTCAGCGCTAGAAAGTGCGATCGTCCTATGCAGGCATGGACTGGGACAAAAATAGGCCCTGGCATTTTGGACTGAGCAGCCCACTTTTTCCCCTACACAGGGCACATTACTGTGAGTTTTATTGCTGTGGAGCTCTGTGATACGCTCATACACAGCACACATTACCGAAGAGCTCTGTGACATCCTCATAAACACTGCACATTACTGTGGAGCTCTTTGATGAGTGGTGTATATGAGGTTATCACAGAGCTCCACAGGAATGTGCAGTGTTTCTGAGGCTCTCGTAGAGCTCCACAGTAATGTGCAGTGTTTATGAGGGTATCAGAAGCTCCACAGTAATGTTCAGTGTTTATGAAGGTGTCATAGAGCTCCACAGCAATGTGTAGTGTTTGAGGCTGTCGCAGAGCTCCACAGTAATGTGCAGTGTTTGAGGCTGTCGCAGAGCTCCACAGCTCCTCTTCAGTCAGCCTAGGCTGCCTTGCCAAGTGGCTGGCCGTCCGATGGCTAGTCCAGACCTGCTCATATGGAGGATTGCGCTTTGTAGCCCCGTCCTTGTCACGGTTCATGACGCCAGCGCAAGAAGAGGGGCAAATCCGGCACTGCTCTGCCATAATCAAGCAGCATCCCTCTTGGCTAAGTTTCCCTTGCTGGCACTGATCAGGTGCTCCTCGTCAACTCCAGGACTTTTTCCCATTTAAGCAGGGCACACCCCCGTCCTCCAGTGCTGGTTCATTGTATGCATTTGTCCTTTACCTGCCCGAAGCTAACAGCCTGTGTACCAGACCCTCTGCTTTCCATAGACCTGCTTGATCTCCTCCTGCGCATTGACCCACGGCTTGCCATAGACCACACTCCTGGATACTCCTCTGGATACCTCTGCCATATCACAGACTTACCATAGACTCTTGCTGTGCCAAGACCCCAGCGGTGCCAAAACCCCAGCTGTGCCAAGTCTCCTGCGGTGCCAAGACCCCAGCTGTACCTACCTTCCTGTCCGATCTGTCTCGTGTCTTGTGCAAGTGTTTTCCTCTCATATCAGTGTCCATTATTTCCCATGTCCTGTATTAAGTATCCATCCCACAGTATCAGCCAGTCCTGTTTCCTGCATTTCCCCTCGTTATTCCTGCTGTATGTGTGTCTTTGCAATAAACCCCCTGATTATGCACCATATTCTGGCTTCCTCATATATATCACCGCATCCTGGGCTCATACCCTCCCTCCCGTGACAATCCTACATCCATCCCAGCTTTTTGATGAGGAGGATGAAATCACGTCCGGTGTAGTGGGTGCATCTAGTGCACACGCTACACCTTGTGGCCCTCCTTGTCCGAGCCGTCAAAGCTGCGACAGACGCAGGAAGGTGCAGTCACACAGACACACTCAATCCACTATGTGACCGCAACCACAGGGCCCCTACTTGGCTGGACTGACATTCTTTTTACATTTCTCCATCTCCACGATACTCATGTTGTCCAGACATGCTCTGAACCAGTGTTTTTCTTCCCTTGCAGCATATGCAATCTGATTGCTTCTTCTTGTGTTTCAGCTCTCCTCTGTATCTCTTCATTTCTGATATCTTTTGATCCTGCTCTTTGCATCCCTTTTCAACCTCTTCCTTCTGCTTCTTTCTCACTCTCTCTATCACTGCCCAGTCTTCTTGGGCTTCCTCTGACTGAAGGATCTTCACATTCACCATCTTCTTCATTTGTGGCATTTTAGGCATTGGGGTGGCCTCTGCACCCGTTACCTCCTTTTTATCTCTTTTCCCAAAATGTCGTACCTCTTTGAAGATCTGCTTATTCTCCATAAACTTTTCATTATCTGAAGGAACGGGATACTGAACCAGGTTCCTTAATGTCATCCTGGGATCCAGCGTTGGTAAGTGTCACCGGCAGGGACTATGTCCTGGGCTCAGTTTATGAAATATTAAGTAAGTGTGTGCATGAAGTTATTACAAGAATACACATTCCAAACTGAGGTGATAAGAATCTGAAAAAACTTTTGTTATCAGGGAGCTTCAAAGGACATGGTCCCTGACTTTTCTGAGTACCTGCCTCCGAATCCTGCCACTCTGGCCCTCCTGTACTTAATAGTGATCAGTGTATGACAGCCGCTGACACTTTTGTACAATCGGAGCAGGGCTGCAGAGGCGTAGGGCTCCCTGAAGTGCGGGGCCCAGGGATGGATTTTTAACTAGGCAGAGTAGGCATGTGCCTACAGGTGCTTGCCACAAGGGTGTGCCTTGCTCTGTAGATTTTTTTTTTTTTTACATTCAATTAGGGGACTGTATCTCTGGAGTCCTAAGGGCTAGATGGACATATGAAGTATCATTGGAATGGCCAGATCATGGCCTTTCAGAATATATCAAATATAACCAAGTTAGATGTATTTAAAATTAAAATAACCTATACAATATTTTCTCTTTTTTTCGAACACAGCACTATTATTCAGTTTACAATTTATAAAGTGAATTATAAAATGCTGCTGTAACTCACCTTCTCATTTTCCACACTGCCAGTAAGTGTGGAGCTGATGATGCAAGGCATGGTTTCATCAACAACCTAGATCGTGGCACTGCAGTGAGGAGAGACTTTGGAACCCTGTATCTCTGAATTGTACACCGCACAAGGTTAAGTGAGGAGTCGTTGGCAAGGTCATAGTCTGTTCTTTGCAATGATACCAAACATGATCATGTAATGTGTAAAAATATCAGAATTCCAAAAAGTAAATGCATATTTTTTTCTCTCTTCTACAGCAGAAGCGATATATGCTTTTACATAGAACACAAACAATGCCACTGCACTAGCTCAACTAAGGCAACAAATTCTTCCCCTTCTTTTGATTTGAGCGCAGAGAGAAACTTTTCAGGTTTTTAAAATGTTTTTGTTTTAAACGAAAATGTAAAAACTCCTTTTGCCATGCTTCTTATTTTAGTTGGGGGGGGGGAACACCACATTTCTGTGCCAACAGGCTGCTGAGATGCAAATCTGGCCCTGGTGGGACCCAGTGCGTGTGCCTTGCTTGCCCTACCCAAAGGGCATGCATGCCTACTGCTGTCATGTTTAGAAAAATTAAATAAATAAAATCATACCCACGCACACGAGCTATGTTTGCAGAATCTACATGTAATAGATAATTAAATCACGTGTACAATCCAACTATTACATATGCACAATAATGGACAGCATTTGTACATTCTAGTAAAGCACGGGCATGATTTTTTTTTCTAATCATGGCACCAGCATTACTCTGTAACCAGCAGCGTGATGGGCTATCTGGGAATACTTTTCAAATCCCTGCTCAGCCATCACAGATTTAACCCTCAACCTGGCATTTTTTTAAACTAGCACATAGAGACTTAGAGAGGTAATATTTAACCTACTGATGGAAACACTCACAGACCCTACAGGGCACTCCTCAAACAATTGTTAACTTGAAGACTTAGAAAATGGGGAAAAAAATGGCTGTTTAAATTGCAAAAACCATCCCTATGACCCTTAAACCATAATTATAGGTCAGGTTCTATTTAAAAGTTTGTGAGGTTAATCATCTACAAATGGCAAACGAAGAAATTAAACTCTAGTGGAAAACATGAAAAATAAATGTCTCAGTTGCAGGAAAGAGGCAGGATATTGAAGTAATAAATCATATAGATAAAAAAATACTCTGTTCCGGCCTCCATTAAAAAAGTTTGTCATGGGAAGCACAATGGAATTGATGGGACTTTCCCTAATGTTTGTTCCACATGCAGTAGCAAGAAGATGAACCCTTAGGAATTATTGTTGTCTGCATGAAATGTCATGTCATCTTTGTCAAAGTCTGTAATATAAACAAGCACAATGCACATAAGCAAACAACACATAAGGGGTTATTCACTCACCTCACAATTGGTCATTGAATTGCGAATTTATGGCGAAATACGGTACATTTCGGGGGTTTTCAGCGGCAGCGAAATTGTCCCATAGGGAAGTAATGGTTCGTCTATTCACAGAACATGAACTACACCAAAGTGTTTGCGAAATCACCTGCTTTATCGATGATTCAGTTCGACTGGTTTAACCCCTTTACTGCTGAGCCATTTCACCTCAAGGTGCTTAGCTAATTTTTACCTTGTTGTGCTCATCATGTATAAATGAGATTTGAAGTCATGTTTTATTGTAGGTCCCATACAAATTATATATCCTTTTTTTAGACAGACTCGGCAGATTCATAATATACCATTATTATATGTATACGTCATGTCCTGCCAGAATGTTATGACATTTTTTTTTTAAAAAAAAAACAGAATTTCCATTTAATTTTCAATCATCTACAGAAGTGTTTCCCAAACCTGTCCCCTTCAGGAGGACCCTCTGACAGGCCGGGTTTGCCAGATATCTGAAGCACAGCACAGGTGATATGATTTGTTGCTCAGTGATTATTTGCAGGATTCAGTCTGCGTTTCCCCAAGGTGATCTGTGAGATCTGAGACTGACCTTTCAACTGACCTCTTAGTTGCTAGTCTACGATCTGGCACCACTCGGCGCTCACTGACGTTATTGCGCCTGGATGCAATGATGTTAGTTGGCAGTTAAACATCTAGCTGCAAAAGGATTTCCTTATGGAAATCCCTATGCTAGAGATAGGTGAGTACAAAGGACCTCCTATCTCCTAATTGGTGGCAGCAAGAGGTTCATGTTTGGTATCATTGGAAAGGCCAGAGCATGGCCTTACCAATGATATCAAACATGTCAAGGTTACATGTAACAATTTAATGAAATCAATAAAAATTAAATAAATAAATAAAAATGTCTGTTTTTTTCAGTTTTTTAAACTTATTAATGCAGCACTATTGTTCACATTTCAATTACAATGTGAACAATGATGCTGCAGTAACAATTTTATTTGCTAAAATCGCATGTTTTCTAAATTTCTTTTTTTTTTTTACAACCATACCTCATAGAATATATAACCGCAAAGGCTCAGAAGATAAAATGTGAAAGAAATAATTTTACATGCTGTAGATGATTGGAAATTCACATATGTTAACACTTTTTGCTATAGCATTTGGCAGAACATGATGTATACATATAACAATGATATATTCTCAATCTGCTGAGCCTGCCGAAAGAAAGGATATATAAGTTGCCTAGGTCATACAATAAAACATGACTTCAAATCATGTTTAAACATGATGTGCACAAAACAGTCAAAATGAGCTCAGCAGACAGATATGAAATGGCTCAGCAGTGAAGGGGTAAAATACCATTTATTTTTTAAATTTTTTACAAAATCTTTCTTACTTTAATACTAAAGTGCTTTTGCATTATTTTATTTCTTGAAAAGTTTTTTTATTTTTTAAAAAGACTTTTATTATTTGTACAGAACCTTTCCTATTATTTAGACATGTTTTTAATACTTTTTATTGATTTAACCACTTCGCTGCTGAGGATGCGCTCAGCGCGTCCTCAGCATTCCCGCTGGTGTGCTGAGGACGCGCTGAGCGCGTCCTCCCATTGGGGTCAGCGTTCGGCCGGGTTCCGGCCGATCGCTGGCCCCTCCGGTGCGGGCTGACATCCTGGATGTCAGCCCGGCATCCGGAACAGCAGCCGCCGGAATTTGGTGTCATCGCGGCAGCGCGATGACACCAAATTCAGGCGACCCCCCCGCATGTGCGGAGGAGGCGCCTGAAAGGGAGGGGGGGAGGTCCTTCGGACCTCTCTCCCTCCGATCGGCGGCTCTGCGGGGGCTAACCCAGGCATCATTGGAAGGGCACAGCCTGCCCTTCCAAATGATGCCTGGCATTAACCCTGGGGAGCTGGATCGCGAATCGGCGCTGAAAAGCGCCGGTTCGCGATCCTTTCCCGGAGCTGGCCGACATCTTGGATGTCGGCCAAGCCTCCCGGAACACCCCCTGAGGACTGGCGTCATCGTGCGTAGCACGATGACGCCAGTCCTAGAGTTAACCTTAACTGCCACCAACGGTGGAGATAGGGAGTTCCAATGAACTCCCTATCTCCCGATCCGTGGCAGTTAGGGGTTAAATTTTGGTATGGTTGGATCGGCCAGAGCATGGCCGTTCCAACGATACCAAACACTACAGTGAAAAAAGTTGTAAAAAAAAATAAAAAAATTTCTTTTTAAAAAAAATTATAAAAAAAAAATAAACACTTTTTTTTAATTTTTTTTGGTTTGTTAGTGTAGCAATATTGTAGCAATATTGTTCCCATTTCAATTATAATGTGAACAATGATGCTGCACTAACGATTTTTGTATGCGGTGCGTTTGTTAAAAATAGTGTAATTTTCCCCAAAAAAAAATGTAACGAGACCCCATCTCTAATTTTTTTAACAAGCGCACCCCATACAAAATATAACCGCAATTGCTCGCATGTTAAAATGTGAAAAAAAACACTTTACACATTGTAAATTATTGAAAATACATATTTTATTGCATTTTTTGTTATAATATACAGACATGACATAACGTATACATATAATAATGACATATTATGAATCTACCGAGTCTGACGGAAAGAACGATATATAATATGTCTGGGTCATATACTAAAATAAGCCTTCAAAACACGTTTAAACATGATGCGCAAAACAGGTAAAAATGACCTCAGCACAGGGGCGGGAAAAGCCTCAGCAGCGAAAGGGTTAACCTCCTTTTTTAGGAGTTTTTTTGTTTTGGTGAAATTTGCCATGGAAATTTTACGCTATTCGCCCATTACGGCAGTTTTCACCGACGTCCGAAAACTGCTTTGGTAATTCCATTTTCAGCAGAATACAGTGAATATTCAGTATAGTGAATTCACCATATTTTTGGGGAAATGGAATCACAGAAGTGCGCCAAAATGTGTAGTAAAGCAAAGCACTGAATTTTGGTGCTTTGTGAATAGACCCTTATGTGTAACTAAAATACAGAGCATATAATTTGATTTTACATCATTTAAGATGAACATATACAGTTTTTAGTTCAAAATAGAGTCAAAAACGCATATTAAACTACGATAAATAACTACAAACAGAGACATCATCATTTTACAGTACCTGGGGGACATACTAGTCCCATCCAAATCCAATTAACTATTGCAAAAACCTTCTGATTGAATTATTAGGTATAATTAACCCCTTCAATGCCGAGATCGAGATAGCTCAGGACTTCAAAGGCGCCATCAGATACCAACAACGAGTTATCTTGATCAGCTCTGAAGGACAAAAACAAATGAAATTTGTTTGCTGCAGACAAATTTATTTTGCTTTTGGGCTGCAGAATGTGCCCCAAAGTTTTAGCCCTGTGGGCATAAAGCCCGAGGTGCTAAAATTGTTTAAAATCGGCTGATAAATTTCCTGACATATTTGGCTTTAACCCTTTCGCTGCTGAGGCTTTTCCCGCCTCTGTGCTGAGGTCATATTTACCGGTTTTGCTCATCATGTTTAAATGCGTTTTGAAGGCTTATTTTAGTATATGACCCAGACATATTATATATCGTTCTTTCCGTCAGACTCGGCAGATTCATAATATGTCATTATTATATGTATACGTCATGACCTGTTTGTATATTATAACAAAAAATGCAATAAAATATGAATTTTCAATAATTTACAACGTGTAAAGTGTTTTTTTTTCACACTTTAACATGCGAGCAATTGCGGTTATATTTTGTATGTGGTGCGCTTGTTAAAAAGATTAGAAATGGGGTCTCGTTACATTTTTTTTTGGGGAAAATTACGCGATTTTTAACAAACGCACCGCATACAAAAATCGTTAGTGCAGCATCATTGTTCACATTATAATTTAAATGGGAACAATATTGCTGCATTAACGAACCAATAAAAAGAAAAAAAAAAAATTTTTATAATTTTTTTTAACTATTTTTTTTTTTTTTTTATATTTAATTTTTTTTTAAAAAAAATTTTCATACTCTGGCCGATCCAACAATACCAAACATTAACCACTAACTGCCACGGATCGGGAGATAGGGGGTTCATTGGAACCCCCTATCTCCACCATTGGTGGCAGTTAGGGGTTAACTCCTGCTATGCACGATGACGCCAGTCCTCAGGGGGAGTTCCCGGAGGCTTGGCCGACATCCAAGATGTCGGCCAGCTCCGGGAAAGGATCACGAACCGGCGCTTTTCGGCAGGCTGTGCCCTTCCAAACGGTGCCTGGGTTAACCCCCTGCACGCCGCCGATCGGGAGGGAGAGAGGTCTGAAGGACCTCACCCCCCTCCCTTTCAGGCGCCTCCTCCGCACATGCGGGGGCGCCTAAATTAGCGCCCGGTTCCAGGGGTTGCTGGGCTGACATCGAGGATGTCAGCCCGCACCGGGGGGGCCAGCGATCGGCCATAACCCGGCCGAACGCTGGCCCCAAAGAGAGGACGTGCTGAGCGCGTCCACCGCAAGGAACGTTACCTGCGGGTGGACGCGCTGAGCGCATCCTTAGCAGTGAAGTGGTTAAGCAGCCGATGCAAGGAAACACGAGCTGCAGCTGAAACTAGTGTAACTCCATTTGGCCAGTAGATGGCACCATCTGCCTACCAATTAGGGTATAACAGTAAGAAACACACTGGGAATATTCAAAAAAATGTCTTACTGTATAATTAATCAAAAATTATTTTAAAAAAAACACTGGTTCCTGACAATGTTGTTTTGGAGAGTCACTTGGTAGTGAAGGGGTCAAGGAACTAACATTTTGAATGCAATTTTCTCACTTTTTTGGTTTGTTTTCAATAGTTTTCTGTACATTACGAAGCCATCCTAATCACTTGGGGCTCTATTACATTCTCCGTGCAAATTCGTACGTGCAGCGCAATTCTTTTGCGCGCAGCGTTAAACATTAACGCGCGTAAATTAACGCTGGTATTACGATCTGAGCACATTTTTTCATCTGTCAAAAAATATTGCGCATAAAAATGACGTGCAAAAATGCACGTGCATTAACATTGCGCGCAGAAGTCGGTGGGCAGACTGTTTTTTCACGCGATTCAGCCAATCTGAATTAAGAACCACAATTGTCTCCCGTTCAGTTTTTGCGCCTGCCAAAATCAATCTGAGTATATATGCTGCAGCAATAATAAAAACACGCACAACCTCTCTATTTTATTGTTTGGGTATGCGTAGAATGTGTAACTATACTTTGCTGTATTTTTTTTTTGGGTTGGTGTATTTGGTTTCGGCCAGAACGATCAGATTTGCCGTTACCACCAGCATTTAAAAGATATTAAAATTATGCGCGCAAACGACGTTCGTAAAAATTTGCGCATCGATTGTAATACCATCCGCGTACCACTGCACGAATGCATTTGCGCTCACAATGTTAAGTATGGGATGCGCACATGAACTTGCGCTCGTGCAGGGTTTGCGCAGGGTCACTCGCGTTAGACGTTAACGCGCATTGTTTGCGCGAACGTCGTAATACGACGTTCAGCGCGAAGGGTTTTGCCCCTCTCGTTAATGTGTTTTTGCGCACGCGCACATTTTTGCACGAAGAGTGTAATAGAGCCCTTGCTCTTTTTGTTTTTACGTGGATTCCTGCTCTACTTTTCATACATAGTTAATCCAGGCCATAGTGTATCATTTCATTACATCAAACACAAAGAAATGGACAAGAGTTGGTGCATGATATTAGAATTAGAAGTATTATGGTACTGCCGAGTAGTGTCTCATATTCTACTTGGATCTGAAACGTAAAAAAACACTTGAACATTGCCATTTACAATCCCCTCAGTAACATTGTGAATACACTTTGACAGAGGTTCCTTTTTGTATGTTTTTTCTACAACAATTTGAATCTAAAACTGTTGGTTGAAATCCATTATCTATGATAGTCAGCTTATTCTGGATCATTTTTGTCTCTTTTTGTGGAATGGCATGAGGGATTGGCACTTGAAACAAAAGAGCATAGTGTTACATATCTTTGCTAAAATATCTGAAACCAGAATATCGGGTTTATATTTATTCTTCTCCAGTAGAACCGTCTTGTACTTTTTATTTGGGTGTGTATGACGATTTAGCCCAACACGTGTAACATGTATACGAAAGAGCAGAAGGTATGAATACATATCTGAAGAAAACATGTACATCGATTGAACTCGTGGTATGCAATATGTTTACTGCAAGTAATTAAAAAAAAAAAGTATGCCCAAGCGTATCATGGTATGCAGTAGTGGTTGGTGACATTTCAAGTTGGTGGGGTGCCAGACTGGAAACATGAATGTGTTTAATCATGAAGTGGAATATGTCTATATGGTGTTACTACATCCAAAATATGTGGACAATCCCATATATAGGTAATAAACCATATAAATATATTCCTATCAATGAGGCAAATCAAATGACCACAAATACAATGATTAATTAGGCACAATATCTGTACATAAAACATTATTCAGTATAAAAAATCTAAAATCGAAAAAGATTTTATTATTATTTGCTAAAAATAAGACATGAACGCTGATCGCATCCATTTTAATTTATAGTAAAGTATACAAAACTTCAGTGTATGAAAGAAAGAAATTATGTTTACTGTTGCAGGAAAAAATAAAGTTAGTTTTTTATCTCCCATTTCCAATTTGTGGATTTCTCCCAATGATGCAACATTTTCCTAAATCCAATGCCAATTTTTACTTTACAGCTGTGGTATAGCTTTTACAGTAGTGAAAATGCACTTCAATGGAGTGAAAGTTTAGATAAGGAAAAAAAAAAAAGTGTCATCTGCGCTCGTTTCTATGTGTTCCATGTACAACAAAAATGGAGGTTTTTGTTTGTTTCAATGGCCATTGCAACGTAAGCCCACTCGCCACTTCAAGGCACCTCTTTAGAGTGGGTACCTAACAATTGTAACCAAAAGGCCGCTCTACTGAGCAGCTCCGGAGCTGCTCAGTAGAGCGGCCTTTTGGTTACAATTGTTAGGTACCCACTCTAAAGAGGTGCCTTGAAGTGGCGAGTGGGCTTACGTTGCAATGGCCATTGAAACAAACAAAAACCTCCATTTTTGTTGTACATGGAACACATAGAAACGAGCGCAGATGACACTTTTTTTTCCTTGTTATGATTTATACATTGACTGGGCTGTTACTCCTGGCAGTTGCTGCCGCTCCGAAAATAAGTGAGTATGGGCGCGACGCCATTTTTTCTGTATGAATGTTTAGATAAGACTGCAGGGGATCTATTATGATCCCGAGATAAGAGATGATAGCTGATTGAGATATGATACAGGGTTTAAAAGAATTCTAATCTACTTCCTGGTGATGCAAACAACCCACACAGTGTAATCCTTATGAGTTGGATTTCTGGACTTCTGACCCATTCATTCCGTTCTATGCCAAATGCCACACAGTGAGGAACAGGTGCTGTAGAGATACTGGGGGAAGGGGGGTGGCGGCAATTTGCAACATAAAATATTTTTATGTTTTTCTTCTTCTCCTCTTTCTCTTTTTCTTCTTCTCTCTTTTTCTCTTTCTCCCTTGCTTCTCTGGTTCCCCCCTTCCTCTTTTTCTATAACAACTCATTTACTCCGATTCATCGCCCATATGTTTACCTCTGGGAATGGTTTATTTCAAATAGGAATTACGAGATGATGTACTTTAATCGCCCACCCTTTTGGCGCAGGTATTTACCTGTTTACCAGTTTTGGATTATCATTTGGATTTAAACGAATGGACCATACACTGTATAACAGGCTGTCACATCTATTCATGATTGAAATGTATGATCTTTTCCTATATACAATAGACGTTTGCTTCTCTTGTTATATTTATGACTAATGCTCCAATAAAAGCTTTTGAATAGAAAAAAAAATTAGTTAGGAATCCTAAAGATTAACCAAAAAAATTCCTGAAAAATGCCCAAAAAATCCTAACAAATGAATAAAAGAAATGGCCGTTTACAGCAATTGAAAATATTAAAATAAAATATATAAAATTCTTTCAGAACACTATTATAAATACCCTATATCTTTCCAGTTATATGCATTTTTCAAACCCCTTCATTGCAGATCCATTTCACCCCATGTGCTGAGCTCATTTTTGCCAATTTGTGCTCATCCTGTGGAAACTCAATTTGAAGTCATATTTTTTTAAAGGACCCTGACAAATTATATATCTTTTTTATGTTGGACTCGGTACCTGGTCCGGGTATATGCATCTCCCTTTGGAGTCTCCTATACCTTCATTTTCTATTTTCTGGTAGTATGCATTTTGATATGTAAATGTTCTTGGTTATATTGTATAGGATACCAGCGATTTTTTTTGTCTGTGGTGTTTGGGTTCAGGTCACGTTGTGTGCATATCTGGTTATTTATAGGGCTCAGGATTTGTGCTCTATGTGTATATTTTTTTTGTTATTGCTTCAGTTTACCTATGTATTTTTTGTGGTCTATCACCTTATGAAAAAATCAAATTGTGTATTCATCGCATATAGTTTTCCGTTTGTATTTATGAGGATTAATAAAAATATATATATATATTTTATCCTGGTGTTGTGCATCTGGTTGTATTGTTTTTTTGGTAAATTTGTCTTTACACATTATATCATCCAAACCTTTGTGGTTATGTATTTTAGGAGTTAGTGTTTAAAAAAATAGAAAACCTGAGAAAAACAATTTTTTTCACTTTTTGACGCATTGCGCACTTTTACAATGTGCCTGCTAAAATGAGAATGCTAATAAGGAAAACCTGCGCCTAACCCGTTTTAGTGTGATGCTAAAGGCGCTAATCCAGCAGCCTGCCCCGTAATGCAGCGCTAAGCCTCAGGATGCTCGAGGCATCGCTAAGCGCCGTCGTGAGCATCCCCTCCAAGGAGTTCATTGAGGCTTCAACTGTTGGTCACATGACCTGCAGGATCTCGAATCTCGTGAGATCTGGCAGTCGGCGGCGTGATTTGCAGAGGGAGACTGGTGTCAGTGTTCTGGCCGAGCATTGTGTGCAGGTGGGGTTGGTGTGAGCCCACAATGCAGTAACTAGACTTGTGCACCGATTTTTTTTTCGGTTCGATTCGGTTCGGTTCGTTTCGGCCAATTTCCGTTTCGATTCGGTTCGTTTTCGGTTCGTTTTTCGTATCGACTTTTTTTCGTGATTTCGGAAATTTTCGTGTTTTTTGGAACGTCTGTTCTCCTCGTTTCAAAGTGTCTATTCGTTTTGACGTAAACTAATGGTTTTTCGGATCCGATATTTCTGTCGATACGATAATTCTGTCGATATGATAATTCTGCCATTGAGATTTCTCATGTTTTACAAGAAGGATACATTGAGATTTCTCTGGTTTCCCGGGAAGGATACATTGAGATTTCTCTGGTTTCCCGGGAAGGATACATTGAGATTTCTCTGGTTTCCCGGGAAGGATACATTGAGATTTCTCTGGTTTTCCAGGAAGGATACATTGAGATTTCTCTGGTTTTACAAGAAGGATACATTGAGATTTCTCTGGTTTTACAAGAAGGATACATTGAGATTTCTCATGTTTTACAAGAAGGATACATTGAGATTTCTCTGGTTTCCCGGGAAGGATACATTGAGATTTCTCTGGTTTTACAAGAAGGATACATTGAGATTTCTCATGTTTTACAAGAAGGATACATTGAAATTTCTCTGGTTTCCCGGGAAGGATACATTAAGAATTCTCTGGTTTTACAAGAAGGATACATTGAGATTTCTCTGGTTTTCCAGGAATGATACATTGAGATTTCTCTGGTTTTACAAGAAGGATACATTGAGATTTCTCATGTTTTACAAGAAGGATACACTGAGATTTCTCTGGTTTTCCAGGAAGTATACATTGAGATGGGAATGATACAAAATTACAGAATCAGCGATATAACCGAAAAATACGTTGTCCGAAATTACTGAAATGGAACCGAAATCAGGAATGGAGCCGAAATCAGGAATGGAACGAAAATGATTTTCGATTTTACACATTTCTA
Source organism: Leptobrachium leishanense (assembly GCA_009667805.1). Lineage (NCBI taxonomy): Eukaryota > Metazoa > Chordata > Amphibia > Anura > Megophryidae > Leptobrachium > Leptobrachium leishanense. Next base: position 292,399,325 of record CM019066.1, read on the forward strand.
GTCCATTCGAAAATTCCGAAAAGTTTTCGTTTCGCTTCGGAAATTTGTTCGGATCTGACGTTTTCGGACCTGAAAATTTTCGGAAAATCGTCTGAATCCGAATGCACGAATCGGGAAATTTCGTGAAAATTCCGAAATTCCGAAACGCACATCCCTAGCAGTATCTGAGGATCAGACAGGTTACAGGGGCACAAGCATATTTACTACTAAGTATAGTAACAGACAGGAGACATTAACCAAACAATGGCACAAGTATAACAAACATCAGCCAAAACAATGGAGGAGGCTGGGCAAGATAGAAGCAGACCAGAGCAGGGAGGAGATGCAGAAAAAGGGGCTGAGGCTAAAGAAGGAGGGCTGAGAGTAGTGGGAGTGGGAGTACTGAATATAGGACAAGCTAGGATGGCTGGAAGCAGTGGCGAAAGTACCAGGGACGCAGTGTTCGTACTTGTGACCGGGCCCTGGCATTCCACCACTGGAGGGGGGCCCAGGCAGCCACCAGATTCCTGGCAATCAGCGCCGGAATCTGTGAACAGCGCCGCTGGCCTTTCCTCTCCCTACGAGCACCCGACAGCTTGCAGCTTGGTCGCTCGTCTGGGATGGGAACCACCTGACCAGCGCACGAGATTGCGGAGTTCACGTGAACTCCGCAATCTCGCGAGAATGTGACTGCACTGGTCAGGTGGTTCCCATCCCATTTGTATACCCATTTGAGCTGGGCCAATATACCATGTGAGCTGCGGGCAATATATCATGTGATCTGGGGGCAATATATACCCATGTGAGCTGGGGCAATATATCCATGTGAGCTGGGGGCAATATATATCTATGTGAGCTGGGGGCAAATATATCCATGTGAGCTGGGGGCAATATATATCTATGTGATGAGCTGGGGGCAATTTACCATGTGAGCTGGGGGCAATATATATCCATGTGAGCTTGGGCAATATATACCCATGTTAGCTGGGGGCAATATATCGATGTGAGCTGGGGCAATATATACCAATTTGAGCTGGGGGCAATATACCATGTGAAAAGGCGATCAAAATAGTCAAGTCCGAACAAAGGGGTCTGGCACACAGGGAATCCAAGATAATGGGGTACAGGGAGCAAAGGAGGGTACCAGTGGGTAATGGTGGTAAATGTCCAGAAGGTTCAACGGAGGGTTAAGGAGGAAAGTCTATGAAAATCCAGGAAGTTCTCAGGCAAGGTATCAGTAGGTAAGTCTGCACTGGTGAACGGTCAAGACTTCAACGAGGAAGCATAGCAAGGAGGGCGTATCTTTCTCTTAAGGAGGCCTGATTAGATCAAGGTGAGTTCAGCTGAGGCTCCAAGGCTTGCGTGCAAAAACCTTTAGGCAGAAAGTCCCAGCACCTGCATATTCCATGCAGTATAAGACATGTATGCAGGGTTTAGAGGGGCTGACAGTCTCCCTCTGATCCCGATGGCCAGAAGAGGCGGATCGGTCCACCGTTCTCGCCGCGGGATGAGAGGTCAGTATTTGGTTTTTGGGGGGGGACTTTAAGCTGGTGCTGACTGATTCCACAGAAGCGGTTTCAGTTAGCACCAGATCCTAGCTGTGGGTAACTTTTGAGTTAACCGCAGCGGGATGTAATTAGCGTTAATCCTAACGATAATTAACTTTTTGCGCTTCTCATGTGAAGTATAGAGAGCGCAAAGTACAGTAACGCTGAAAACGAAATCTCTGAATTGCTAATGAGTTTTTTTAGAATGAGAATGTAATATGGTCTGCCTGCGCTAGGGCCACTTAAGCTAACGTTAACGCTCACATAGCTGAGCGCTGATGTTAGTGTTAAGTATGTAATAGGGCCCATTGTATTTTATAAATAAGATTTCTATGTATGAAACAAAGTACAAATGCCCTGATAATATGCGTTCATTCTGTATGCTCACTGACCCACCATTCATTTTGGATGCAGCACCTCACTTAAAAATAAAAAAGATCCCACCATCTATAGGTCTTTCAAGTTTTACCAAGCACATTCAGGGCCACCATCAGGGCATTAAGGCCCATGCTATGGTAAGGGCACGGGGACTGGGGGGGCCCGCTGTCAGCGGCTTTGTTTACTTTAGTCCGCAGGCCTCGGAGGAGGTACTGCAGCCTACCTGGGCCCGGCCACAGAGCAGAGACTCCCAAGATGGCAGCCGGCAGCTGACAGGCCCCATCTGACGATGTCAGAGGGGGCGCGCCAGATGTCTGCAGGCAGCATCATGCCCCCTCCTACTCGATTCTGGGCCTGCCTTCCTCCCGAGTCGTGCCACCGCACTTGTACTCTGCGGCGCTGGGAGGAAGTGGAATTATAACGTCACTTCCTCCCAGCGCTGCATGATGCACGTTGAGCCGCGGAGGAAAGAGAGAGAGAGAGAACCACCGGTTCGAGTCCCATCCAGGCCAGGTAGTTGATTACTGGGAAGGGGGGTGAAATTAAAACAGAGGAGGGGGAATGAATTTAAAATGGAGGGGGGTGAATTTAAAACAGAAGGGGGGGATGAATGTACAACAGAAGGGGGGTGAAATTAAAACAGAAGGGGGATGAATGTAAAACAGAAGGAGAGGGGATGAATTTAAAATGGAGGGGGGAGATGCATTTAAAACGGAGGGGGGTTAATTTAAAATGGGGGAGGGGTGAAATTAAAAGAGGAGGGGGATGAAATTAACCCAGGAGTGGGGAATGAATTTAAAACGGAGGGGGGAGATGAATTTAAAACGAAGGGGGGAGATGAATTTAAAATGGAGCGGGGTGAAATTAAAAGAGAGGGGGGTGAAATTAAAACGGAGGATGGGGAGGGGTGAAATGAACATGAGAACTAAGAGTGGGGTGAAATGGACTGAAAAGGGTGGTGGGGAGATGGACATGATAAAGGGGGGCCTGAAAAAGGAGAAACTCCCTGCCTTTACTGTTGGAGGTTTATTGCTGTTGATCCTGTGTACATTCATACTCACTGCCATTACCGCGAGAGTTCTATTGCTGTGGTGCTCTGATATGCTTAACCAGTGGAATTATCTAATTATACTTTTATGCTACATTGTTTGCACTAATAAACATTTTATGTGATTTTTAAGGTATTGGGAGCAACACTCTGTAATACAATCTTGATTCATATTTTTTAATCACAGTTTCATACTGTCTTAAATTATTTTTACCAGATAATCACTTTTTTATGTTAAATGTGCTGTTGTGCGAGCAACATGTGTGATTTTAAGATATTGGGACTACCACTCTGTAATGTGATCACGATTCACACTAAATATTGTATTTCGTATGGGAAGACGGGGATCATGGGGGGGGGCATTCTGAGGGTCAGTGAGGGGCCCCAAAATTTCTGATGGCTGGCCTGAGCACATCACTCAGACAAGAGACAATGGAAACAGTATATAGTGTATCTGAACATATACTCATGGGTAAAAACTGTAAAAAGTGTGTATGGAGCACAGCTACTATTGGCAGGAAATAATGGATTATTTTCAGAGCAGAAGGCGAACAAGAAGAACCAGAATCTTTTGTAGATTTAGCTGTATAATCCCTTTGATTGTTTGCTTGTTAGACATTACCGCATTACACCCAGTTATCCTCCATTAAAACCAGAAAATAATTCCATAATTCATTTAACAGGTGAGTCAGAATCTTGATAATAATGAATAATAAAAAAGGAGCAGCAGAATCTGTAATTTAGGCAAATAGCAACACAAGATCGAGTAACTGACCGGTCAGGGCATGTTGAGGTCAGAGAAAAATTAGATTAAGTACCTCACACGTTAATTTGCCAATGAAATATTATCTCTAAAATAAATCCAATTAAGACAGTGAAATCATATGTCTGGTTATAAACGTTATCAGGGCTTTTCAGAGAGAGATGAAAAGCAGGAGAATGACTGGAGAAGTGAAAATTCTAGGTCAAAATAGCCAAACCAGAAAAATTCTCCCATTTATCTCACTTTCCAAATCAGCTATTTTGACCTAGAGTTTTCACTTCTCCAGCCATTCTCCTGGCTTTCACCTCTCTCTGAATAACACTGTATGAGTTTTTATTTTGTAGATTTAGGATTATATATTAGACTTTAGCTTGGCAAAATAAATAGTTTTGTACAAATTGATTTGTCTGAAAATTTCACATGATTTCTTTTGTCCAAATTACATCATGCCAAGATTTAATTCATCTAAGTTTTGTCCTTTAAGTTAATTTCAATGGTTGGAAGATGGAAATGCCAGTGATCACCCCGAGCCCCAACCCATACATTTTGAGTGGTGGCTATTAATAAAAGGTGAAGACATGCACTTTTCCGCTCCCTGTCCTAAAGCAATGGGCAATCATGCGATGTTGGAAAGTCAATCCGCAGCCCCTCCTATGAATGGACTGTGGAGGCTATAACAAAAATGGGGATAAGGCAACTATTTTGTCCCCCTATGCACCCCGCCCCCCACACACACACAGGCAGCGGGTTTTGAAATCCTTGTGGGAAATATATGCATTTGACTTCCCAGCCCCATCCATACATGGCAGATATGGGCTGGGGATATATAAAAGAGTAGGCAACAGTACTATGAACTCCAGTGGTGCTGGAATAGCAATGCCCATTTAGCTGATATGTCCCCCCCACTTGTGTCGGCAGGGGCATAGGGTATTATGGGGGTGATTCTGAAAACAAATGCATAAATCAAATATACACTAGGCTAATGAATTCAACGAAAGCTAATTAAGATGTAAATTGGCAAACCTAGTGTAGCGTTGTTTTAAGATATGTTGCTGCATTTACTTGGTTTGGCCACCAGAGGGAGACAGGCGCAATATGAACTATACTGGACACAAACGGAACTACAAATTCCATCGTGCTTTGCGAGAGAGACAGGAAGTGGGTCGGAGAGAGAGAAGGACATCCGCAGCCTCGTCGAAGGAGAGCCAGTGTGAGCCGAGCAACGAAAGGTAGAAGACGCACGTGAGACTGCCAGGGATCGAGACCAGGCCGGAGAGCAGGCGCTGCCTCGCGGGTGCTGCTGATCAGAGAGAGTGACTTGGCGGAGACCTATATATATATCACTGAGAGGTTTTGCACAGAGACATAGTTCCGGTTTGGACCCCGAATAAGGAGACCGCGATGATCCATTGGGAGTGCAGGCGGTAGGCCGTAGTTCTCGTTGCGGAGATCAGACAAGCAGGAGAAGCGGATCCGGTGGCACAGAGTTCCAGTGTAATCCAGCGGAGAGACATCCTTAATCGGATAGCGGAATAGATTGTCTAACGGATGGGTGAGAGGCCTTCCAGGCCACAGTACCAAGTTTAACGAAGCACGCTGCATTATTGTTAAATCTACAGGGCCCCAACGTGACTAGTCGAAGATTTGCTCATTCCATTCACTGGCCAGTTGAATATAGTACCCGGGTACCTGAGTTCACACACACACACCTTTTTGAGACATTACTTTCACGGGACTTACATTCCAAAAACGAAGGGGTTAAACTTTCCTTTTTGCCGCCGCGTGTTTTTTTCCGCATTACGAAGTCCTGTCGTTCATATACCGTGTTTACATTATATATGCTGTTTTATTGGAATCAGTAAAGTATATAATCTAGAAAATCCACAACAGTGCTGGTGTATAATTATTCCCTAGTGCGGTGAGACTAACCCGAGGTTAAATTCAGCGGCTCCTTCGGGAGTGAGCGCTACACTAGTGTTTATTTAATGAAATGAGATAGACGTGAAGAAATCCTTGGACAGATTAACATCTCTGTTTATGAGTCTACAAAAAACGTTGATCAGGCATGCTGTCTATGGCAGAAGTTGGCCACGAAGAAAGCTGCTCCGTTCTAAAAAACATTGCTGCACACCTGAAGCTTGCCAAAGACCACCTTGACATTCAACAATGCTACTGGGAAAAAGGTTTTTGGACTGCCAAAACTAGGCTTGTGCACCGATTTTTTTTTCGGTTCGATTCGGTTCGATTTTTCGGATTTTTAAACTTTTCGATTCGGCTCGTTTCGACCAATTTCTGTTTTGATTCGGTTCGGCTCGATTCGTTTTTCATGTACTTTTTTTTTTCCGAATATCGACCATTTTTCGTATTTTCGTGTCACTTAGCTCGTTTTTTGTATCGACTTTTCGTGATTTCGGAAATTTTCGTTTTTCGGTATTGTACATGTTTTCGGAATTTCGACCATTTTTCGTATTTTCGTGTCACTTTGCTCGTTTTTCGTATCGACTTTTCGTAAGTTCTGAAATTTTCGTTTTTTCGGAACGTCTGTTCTCCTCGTTTCAAAGCAATAAATTTCGATTTGACACATTTCAAGTCCATTCGAAAATTCCGAAAATATTTCGTTTCGGCTCGGAAAACTTTTCGGATCTGCCATTTTTGGATCTAAAAATTTTCGGAAATTCAGCCGCATCCGAAAACACGAATCGGGAAATTTCGTGAAAATTCCGAAATTCCGAAACCCGAAACGCACATCCCTAGACAAAACTAAAGTTGCGTTGTTTGGGAAGAACACACAGCAAACTGTATGGCGCAAAAAGGGCACCACATACCAACATGAAAACATCATCCAAATGGTTATGTACAATGGAGGGCGTATCATGCTTTGGGCTTCTTTGGGACCTGGAACCACTTTCCATCATCGAGGGAAAAATGAATCTACAACTTTAACAAGATTTTATACAGCAGTGTTTCCCAAACCTGTCCTCAGGACCCATGAACAGGCCAGGTTTTCAAGAAATCTGTCTGCAGGGTTCAGTCCCCAAAGAATTTGTTAAATCTGGCCTGTTTTAAGGTACTGAAGACCAGGGTTGGGAAGCACTGTTCTACGTGGAGGTATTGTATATGTTTGTATGTATGGGTGTGACGGACAAGTCAGTACCTACACTGAGTACCTCTGTCAAAAGGGGGTCTCCTGCTGCTGCTGTCCCCAAAGAAAATGTTGTAGCAGTTAGCGGCACACGGGACACTCTGTATCCCAGAAGTCGGATACCTCTGATAGTCCGCTCCTTGGCTCTGCAGATCCCAAGAGGGTGATTATTACCTCTTTTTCCCACCAAGCATGGACCACAGTCTCAAGAAGGAGGTTCAAACCAGATATATCTTTATTTGGGATTTTGGTGGACAATACATACACAGGACAGGGGGACAGTCTAGGTTCTGAGACTTAGAAGAGTAGCCAATAGAAGGCATGATCATGGCACACCTCATTAACATATATCCATTACTACAGTGAACAATAAACGTGAGCCCAGGTCATTCCCCCAAACTACAATCCATGATTAATATCTATACGTAAAGATTAAAGGCACAGCCCAGGACAGTGAGGACAGGAGAACAATAGATTACAGAGCAAGGCCATTCTCTATCAGATGAGTTACCTTAGGCGAAGAACAGTTCCAACAAACACATGCACAATCCGCAGGTAAAACATTTTAACATATCAGCTAAATTACTTAGGAGAAAGTGTGCTCAGACAATCTGTCTTTGGGCCGCCTCGCTAACATACCCCCACAGGAACATTTTTAACACTAATCAGGTTAGCCAGACCCTTGAGAGACTATCAGTTCTGCAGCACAATAGACATCTCTAAACAAAAAAAGACCTTAACAAGAAACAGCGTGTACAATAAAACTATAACACAAAATGAGATGATGCTCAATCGCTCCTCAAGTTGCCTTCCCCTGATCATCCCTAGCCTGGGGGCACAAGGCCAATATCCATACTTCTCTGAAATGGCACAGGGTTTATATTAAGCGCGGGCAATGCTGGAAAGGTTTGTGCCAACCAGTGTAGGGCCTGGTAAAGGAAAGTCTCTTAAACGGTGGAGGGGCATCCGTGACAACCATCTTTTAGGGACAACATAGTACAAGGAATGGAGGGGGGGGGGCCCAAAAGGGGTTTGTCGTCACAATGGGTCTATATGGGTATGTGTGTACATGGGTGTGTAAATGTATGACAAGTGTGTGTCTCTACACAAATACATACTGCGTGTAAGCTTAACCTGACCCCTGCTTTTCACGTATTAAATACACATACATCCAATACTAGGCAACAGTAATATGTGCTTAGAAACACAATAAAATGTACATACAGGAACATACATCTCTGTGATTTTATATTAAATCTCTAATTGTAAATTTGTATTGATTTTCTTCTAGGATATCTGACTTTCAGGTGACATTGTAAAGGTTATTTTTAGCCAAGTAGAAATGCATTGACTGGATTGTGTTTGCTTTGCAGAACACACCTTAGTTCAGCCAAGTGGAGGAGAGCTTTATTGTCTCACTAAGGACGTAACTATTGATGTTTCTTTGCACAAGAACAGATGTGAAATGTCAGATGTCAGAACTATTTTAGCTTTTTCATCAGCTATTTAGTTTAAATATTCCTATTAGACAGTTTATTTAAAAAAAATATATAAAAAGGACCTCCTATGTAATTTAGACCTATACAATGTAAAAACACATATACGTTTAGGGCCGGGACTGTGTGTTTGACCTATGGGACTCCATCCATGCTGCATGGTATCACTAATTTCACAGCTATCCCCCATTCATTATTTTTTTCAGCATTTTATGCAGAGGGTCATGGCCTGTAACAGCTCTTTTAGATAGATAGATATAATCATATTCATTCCCAGAGTCCAGAAATACATGTTTTCTAACAAAACATCTGCATACTTGTATGTTATTATAATTTTTTCGGTCTGATGATGGTTTATGAGTTCCATTGTGTTAATGTATGGACACTATCATCTGCCCTGAGCTAAAATGGGGATGCTAAGGGGAAACATTTGTGCTTGACAATTTCCCCTTAACGTCCCATTTTTTACAAGCAGATTACGAGGCAGGTGCTGAATTCAAGAGCCTACCCTGTAAGGTCCGCTAGCCTCCTGGATACTTGCGGCAGCGCTAACGTGATGCCCGGAGTATCCCCTCCTGGAGTCCATAGTAGCCACAGCAAGGGCTTTCCAATGATACAAACATGACCATGATTTAAGTAAAAAAAAATAAAAAAAAATAATTAAATACATTTTTAAAAAACAAAAACTTGTTTTTTCCCCTCTTTTTTAAATATATTAATGTAGCACTATTGTTCACATTTCAATTATATGTGAACAATGATACTGCAAGAGTTGATATGGCTCAGCAGTGAAGGGGTTAAAAAGCAAACCCGCAGGTATTTCTAAACTCAGGACAAAATTTAGAAATTATTTAGCCAGTGCCTTTTTTGGGTATAGATGCGCAAGAGATTTGGGGGGTCAAAGTTCTTGTTTTCTTGTTCTTGTTTTTTCCCCATTTTATTCATCATATTTCATAATATTTTATAGTAAATTCTAGGATATGATCAAAATAATGGAATCTTTAGAAAGTCCATTTAATGATGAGCAAAACAGTATGTAAAATGTGGGGTACAGTAAACGAGTACGAGGAGAATTAGTGCTAAACACAAACAGCGCAGAAATGTACATACAGCAGTGGCTACTTTCGGACAGACAATGGAAAAACAGTCCGGTTACTAAGGGGTTAATTAACTTGAATGGCTTTTACATTTCCTTTTCATCTGATATAATTTTTGATGAGACAGGCTAGATTAAAAGTTTGTTATAATCGTTTAACAGGTAAACCAGTTAGTGCCTCGATGCAGACAAAAAAGCCACAATTTCAGGTGTCAACACAGGCCTGAATGAAAATTCACTTGCCTTATTTCCACAAAATAAAGGAAATCCAGCAGGTATTTACAAAGGAAATACAGATTCACTTGGGTCCCAATGGGCAGCACAGGAACAGGAGGAATACTCACATATAGGTAGGAAGCTAGACAGGCTACACATAGGAATTTGGACAACATACAGAGCTCAGGATACACCATTAATAGAATTGCAGAAGCCCAGAGTAACAGGAGCCCTACCCTTACATAGATTGATTAGGCATCATGAACCTTCTACAACTGTGACCCCTATGGGTGGAATAGCAGGAAAGCCAGGACTCTATGGGCCCTATTACATTCCTCGCGCATTTGTTTTTGCGCGCAGAAATGCGCATTTGCGCGAGGGACAAAACCCTTACACATTCTACACATACACAAACAATAAAATTGTGAATTCGTCCGTGTTTTTATTATTGCTGCAGCATATATACTCAGATTTACTTTGACAGCCGCAAAAACTTAAGTGAGTCAATTAAGGCTCTTAATTCTGATTATAACACAAAGAAAAAGAGAAAGCAGAACCTTCTCAAGTGAAAACGAGGGTGCTGAATATTAAAACATAACCTTTAATGATTACAATAGAAAGAAATGAACAATCGCACAAAAACATACACACAAAAATGAACTATAATTGGGCACATTCAATTCGCTGGTGTATCGGCAGGGTCAGTGCTGGACTTTAATGTTTAGCTTTACATCCACTACATCATTGGGTATTGATGTTCATGGCCATACCTATTCATAAATTAATTTGCAGCCGATAATTTAATAGACGTCGCACTGTACCAGAAGTATATGTAAAGGTGCAGAAAATCAAAGCACACCTTCAAAGTACTGGCTCTTTAAATATAATATAATCTAATTATCCTTAGGCTTGCTCGATAGAGTGAACACTTGGTTCCATACTTAGGACTAATGCCTGCAAACAGCATCCGACACCTGCTAGTGACAATTACCAATACTGTTACCACCTAACTATAGGTCAAAGACATATTAAAACCAACACTCAACACAAACGCGTGTTTCGCCGATCCCAACATCGGCTTCATCGGGAGTCAAAGTAAATCTGCTAACATTGTTCACTTTCCATACATATATTGAAAACGATCCTGGTCACATGGTTAGAATGGCCAATCACTGTCCATCAGGAGGCAAATGGAATACACCGGGCATGATGCTGAAAAGGACTTGAAAGTAACCTATCGGCTAACTGAAAGACCAGCTGACTACCACCAGCAAATCGGTTTAAAGCACTGCATAGCGGCCAATCAGGAGCTACAACTCCTGATGTTGTAATAACTGCCAGACTGACAAGACTCGAAACCTATCAGATTCATAGGATATCAACGGCCCCCCGTAGGAATCAATCCGTATCTTAATTCTGATTGGCTTAATCCTGTGAAAAAAACAGTCTGCACACAGATTTACGTGTGCTACGTTACTGCGCCTGTATTACTCTTCGTTTTGCGTGTCATTTTACGAATGTTATTTTCGGACGGATGAGAAAATGCTTTCGGATCGTAATACCACCGTTAATTTTCGCGCGATAACGCTTAACGCTGTGCGCAAAAAAATTGCGCTGCGCGGACGAATTTGCGCGAAGAATGTAATAGGGACTGATCTGTGCATGGCTCCCAAGGGCATGCAGATGGAGAAAACATGAAAAGAGCTGCCCTGTATCAAATCATTACAATCCTAGTCCTGGATTACTGTAATTCCTGTTTTTACGAGAGCATGGTATGTGACATAGAAACATAGAAAAATGTCGGCAGATAAGAACCTTTCGGCCCATCTAGTCTGCCCAATTACATGGATACTTTACCTGGCTTTATCTTTTGTTTAGGATAGCCTTATGCCTATCCCATGCTTGCTTAAATTCAATTACTGTTTTGAATTACTGTAAATTCAATTACATGTTATACATATATTTTCTTTTGTCAAAATAGAATGACTAGGTCTAGTTGCTTTCCACACTATATCATCAATGTCAAGATGATCGGTAGCCCCGGTACATAGAATTGGTATAAAAGGGTAAGGTATACAGAGACTATAATGATTCATGTATACCTAATTTCTTAAACTGCCTGCAGTGAACATGGAACAAAGGAGAAGACATACAATAGGCAAGACTAACTGAAACCAAGGAATATAGAATTCATGGTAATCAAAAAGCAGCTCCAAATCAAGGACAACCAAAATAAGCGATGGCAGTAATATCAGAGTCAGTCATATGGCAGGATCTGGACACCTTGAAAACTATCATTTCTTATATGGTATCCTAAAGAGATTCCTTAGCTGCTCACAGCGCTGATCTGCTGAATCACAGGGGCATCAAATTTCAATAACTTTCCTTTGTCATCCAAGACTGTGGGGCACAAGGCATTGGTCCCAGTTACTCCTGTCTAATAGTCCCACTCACTATACAAAGGAAAATAGCTTTTAGTGGACCAACAGATCATTAAAAATTGTGATGCAATATTTTAGAACTTGCATAGCTCCTTAAAGTATTTGGATATTATCTTGTACTTGTAAATACAGAGTGGCCAATATCTTTCAAAGATTATATCATACAAAGATTGAATAAATAGTTGCTGCAATCACCATAGGGTGTGCTCTATGCTAGGTGTGTCCTGCAGGATTAGTATTACTGTAGTAGAGATTATGGTTATTGTTCTATTGACCTGTGAGGATTGTTTCCCACATTCCTTTTGTATCACGCGATCTTAGTAATATATCTTGCAGTAATATTGCCACACCTTAATCAATGTGTTCTTCCTCCTACTACGAGTAAAGGAATGTAAGAACATTTTCAAAATAAGCTACTGCCTAGGAGGGACATTTTGGACTAAATTAAGAAGCTCAGGCTAAAATGGGGATGCTAACAGCGAATACATGTGCTTGCGTCCCAATTTTAGTGTGAGATTCCAAGGCAAGCACTATTTCAGCACCTTGTCCCGAAACCATGCGTTGCCCTTGGGGATACTCAAGGTAGCGCCACTGTGACTATCACCTCCTGGAGTCCATTGGACTCCATGGAGGGTTACACTGCTGGGCCGCAAGCCCTGCGCAATTTCGCTCTTGCGAGATCGTGCAGCACCACGGAGTAATTACGGAGGGAGACTGTGGACTATTTGTCCCCAGTTTCACTCCGCTCCTGTCAGCAAGAAGTGGTGGACTGGGCCACCATTCTCGCCACAGAATGACATGTGAGTACCGGATTAATTGGAGGGGTGTTTAGGTGGTGCTAAACGACTCTGCAAAAGTGGAATCATTTAGCAACAGCTTTTAGGACACAGTAAAAATGTTGTTAACCCATGGGGGGGGGGGGGTAATTAGCAGTAGGACTTTGTAAAACTTACTTATCCTACCACTAATAAGGATTAGTTTATATGGGAAACAATGGGTGGTTTTAAAATGACACAAACAATAGAGTATATTGATAATCGCTTCTTGGGATTCAGGTGTTTCTCATAGTGTGCATCATCCACATGGATATTATATAAAGGAAGCAAAATACATATAATAGTCTAGAGTGTATTGATAGAATAATAATATAATGATGTTAGATTATTCCACTCACAAATATAGAGCCCTATCACTGGCTCTGAGTGGTTGGATGCATCTGGGTCTATTTTCTTATTATTATTCTGAAGGTGACCCACACCTTATACAATCGGAAGCTCCTCTTATTCGTCAGATATAGGAGAAAACATAGAGACAAATAAACTTTCTTGTGCAGATCTACCAATCAGATCATGAACCCCAAAAGATTCCAGGACATCGGGACAAATAAGTAAAAGAATTCTTTAATAAAACATAAAATAAATAAAATATATATAATCTGGCGCATCCAGATAGCATTTCGCCAAGTTCTATGGCTTCCTCAGCTGGTTTACAGGTATTGATAAACAGACCATATATATAGTGTCCTCTTAATGATAAGATTGTCCCCACATGTCCTAATTTGCAGTTGGCGTGCGTTTCACGCCTCGAATAATAGATTCTTTACGTTGCGGTGGACGCCGCCATCTTGCGCATGCGTTCCGGCGGTGATTGCATCTCACCCTGCGTTTCACGCTGTATTTCCGGTTTGTACATGCGTTCCAACTACGCATCACGCTGTATACCAAATAGGGCAGTCTTCTGTTTCCTTCTCCACTTTACAATGCTGCCTTGCAACCATAGTCCATAATAGAGCCCGTCCCCTGCAAACCAACTCGTGATTATTGACTAATTTCGGATGTTTGGCTTGGGGGGGGGTCTGCTGTGGTGAACGGGAGTTGGTTTGCAGGGGACGGGTGGCTCCGGGGTCATCGTTCGGGCCACTTGGTGCTGGTTGCGCCATTGTCGGAGCTTATTTTTCATCTCTGGTGGTGGTGCGCTGGCGCCGGGTGGTCTGGGTGGTGGTTTCGTGGTTGTTCGTTTTCTGTGTAGCGGTTCCTGTCTGCCGCAGCGGATCCCCTCCGATTCGACATCTGGACAAATGTTTGTTGTATGATGTGGCCATATTACACATTAAATGGTCCATAGTTTAATTGGGTTTCATCACGACTCTGTATCTTTATAATAACGATTAAAGATCACTAATATAATAGCCATAATCCCTTGGAGTAGCACATTCTGCACTTAAATTACTACGTTTTAATAGTAGCACATTTGATAACCTATGCAGCAGATTTAATACATCTGCTTGATATTATCTCCAATATTTATATATACTGCTTAAGGCATTAGAGTGCATTTACAATTATGTATCCATTTGTTCTGACTATTGGGATATGGTACAGAGTTGGGGATGATCTTAATAAAGTGGATTATTGGCATTGCAAGGTTTTAATCCGTTTTTTTCTAGATAGGGCTCTATCTATAATCTTATATTATGGACTTTGGTTGCAAGGCAGCATTGAAAAGTGGAGAAGGAAACAGAAGACTGCCCTATTTGGTATACAGCGTGATGCGTAGTTGGAACGCATGTACAAACCGGAAATACAGCGTGAAACGCAGGGTGAGACGCAATCACCGCCGGAACGCATGCGCAAGATGGCAGCGTCCACCGCAACATAAAGAATCTATAATTCGAGGCGTGAAACGCACGCCAACTGCAAATTGGGACATGTGGGGGCAATCTTATCATTAAGAGGACACTATATATATGGTCTGTTTAACAATACCTGAAAACCAGCTGAGGAAGCCATAGAACTTGACAAAACGCGTCCTGGCTATCTGGCTGTGCCAGATTATATATATTTTATTTATTTTATGTTTTATTAAAGAATTCTTTTACTTATTTGTCCCGATGTCCTGGAATCCTTTGGGGTTTTTGTGGATCTGACCCATTAACAAATCCACAGGCTATACCACTGTCACGGCGTCACACTCACCGAGGCACAGTGCGGGCAGCTGCGGTAGCGTGGCGCGTTCCGGCGGTCCTGGCGTCGGACCAAGTCCCCTCGGAGACCCTCTTGGGGCCGTAGTCTCCCTCGGCGTTCCCCGATGGAGGCGAGTGGCCGGGGGGCTTGGTCCGCTGCGTGGGCCCGGCGGTCCCGCCATGCTCTGGCGTCTTCCGCAGCCTGTCGGGGGCGGGGCTTAGGGATAGGCGCGCGCGCGCGCCCAGGACTGGTCTTATAGTTTCCACCACTGAACCCTTCCCAGACACAAGTGATACACCTGTTACAGAGAGCAATCCCAGAACCCTGGCAATCCCTATAAAGGTTCAGTCTGCACACATACCCTTTGCTGGATAGTTGAGTGTCTTCTAGCTGAGTGCTTTGGTTCCCTTCTTACAGAATTACTAGTTACTGACCATTGGCTTTCGTACCTGACTCCTCTACCTTCTGGCACCCCGACATTGGCTTTCGTACCTGACTCCTCTACCTTCTGGCTCCCCGACCTTGGCTTCCATACTCGATCATCCTGCTCTCTGGAATCCTGACCATTGGCATATTCAACCAACTAAGCAATCCTCATACCTCCTATCCTACACCTCCAATCTCCGCATCCCGAGGTCCAGTCTCCAACAGTACCCCAACCGTGACAACCACCTAGAGCTTGGCTTAAAGCTCCACCAAATGTGAGTTGACACTCCATCTGTATTAGTTCATGATCTAATTGGTAGATCTGCACAAGAAAGTTTCTTTGTCTCTATGTTTTCTCCTATATCTGATGAATAAGAGGAGCTCCAATTGTATAAGGTGTGGGTCACCTTCCGAATAATAATAAGAAAATAGACCCAGATGCATCCAACCACTCAGGGCTCTATATTTGTGAGTGGAATAATCTAACATCATTATATTATTATTCTATCAATACACTCTGCACTATTACAGTATATGTATTTTGCTTCCTTTATATAATATCCATGTGGATGATGCACACTATGAGAAACACCTGAATCCTGAGAAGCGATTATCATCGCGCTGCCAGATACGTATATTCTTGTTCATTGTCACATTGGTTTGGGGGAAACCTCTATATATCTGGTTTGGCATTGGGATACTGGTGTTGGTACACATTTGGGCGCTAACCATCCTTTTCTGCAATAGAGTACATTGTCTACAATAGGGTGATGAGAATCAAATAAGGAGACACAGAACTCTGATAAGTTACAACAGACAAGATTTGCACATTATCAGCAACAACTCAACATCAAATCAATCTAAAGGACAAACAATTACATAGACAGTAGGAACAATAGGTCTACATTAGATTACTTACACAAACTAAATACCTAAAATACAATCAGTTTTAAGATTCTTATACATTTAACAACATTAAAATTTATATGCCCACTTATGCCCATTTTTTGTTAGATTTGGCTTTGCCACATTGGTCAGCGGTCCCTTGGCAGGAGGCCAGCTTCCCCACTTCTCCAATGGGAAACTAGACCATACATAGTGTGGGCAAAGTTGAAATATATATTCGCCATGGAGGGTGAGAGCACAAAGATGGAGGGAGCTTTGGTTACAAACATACTGTAGCTTCTTGGAACCATTGTAGATGACTTTACACACTGTCTGGTAAACATTTATGTAACACATACTCATCAGGTTAATATATGACAGAACACTTTCCTCAGGTTAACAAAGGTGTTTCATTAATTACCAATTAATGTTTTACATTGCGTAAGACACCAATAACATTAAGTAACATTAGGTGATAAGTAATAATCCACCCACTGTAACACTATCTGAGCCTGTGCCCCATTGCCTACATATATCTTTATCGAGCTACGATACAGGGGGTTTAAGTGACATGTCAAACTATCAATAGAAAAAATGTGATGAAATTCAAAATAAATTAAGTAATTTTATCAGTTCTAATGCATTTCTAAGTTATACTGTCCTTTTATTATACAATTTCATGTGCTGGAATGGAAATTCTGATGGTGTGATTTCTATATGGGAAAAAAGTGCTCTTTAGAAAGGAACAGTTAACTCCTTCGCTGCTGAGCCATTTCACCTCTGTGTGCCGAGCTAACGTTTACCGTTTTGTGCTCATCATGTTTAAATGCGATTTGAAGTCATGTTTTATTGTACGACCCAGACATATTATATAGTTTTTTTTCAGCAGACTTGACAGATTCATAATATATCATTATTATATGTATACGTCATTCTCTGTCAGAATGCCATAACAAAAATTGTAAAAAAATGTAAATTTCGATTAAAATGCCTACCTCACGTCGCTCCCTTGGCTCCTCGCACAGTATCTGCCTATGGAGAAGCGGGTCATGGGATGAAGGGCCCACATCTCCTGGCCCTTGCAACCTTCCGACTTACTATGGCCCTGTGTGGCCACTTTTCACTATATGCTTTATTTGATTGCCTGTGCAAAATCCAAAACTAAGGAATTCAAAAGAAAAAATGAATACAATCATCAAGAGAGAGTAAATTATTTTTTTCAAATACATGAAATAGGATGAAGCAAAAGGGCGCTTTAGATCTTAGTACGGATCGCTACACGTTCAAGCAATTAAGGTGTCTCCCTCACCACAAAAGTAATTGAAAAAATGTAAGCCAGGTGCAAGAACAGTGCTCCTTCGTAAACACCAGAACAATCCCCCACACCACCTCAAGATGATACAAAACAAATGCCAGAAATCTTACGTTTCCGTGAAGAGGTAATTGGTTTGAGGGGAATATCTCTAATGAAGACACGTAGTTATACTCATAGAGGATCCAATGGATAAGAGAAGGAAAAAAGGGAGAAAAAATACAATAGTGCAGATCAAACAATTTCAGTTGGTATATAATGTATCCAATGTCTCATGCACTCACGCTTTTCAAGAGCTTCCTAGCTCTATTGTGTTAGCTCTTCGAACTGTTAAAGGCCAGTCCGACGGCCAAAGATGACAGATCTTTCCCAACCTTTTAAATATTTTTCTCCTTTAGATCTCAAAAAAGAGGCAAGAGGACTCACATGGCATAATATTGCAACTTTGTCATGAGTTTACAATTAACGACCAGGGGAGGTGTATTACTCACCCTATAAAGAGCCACACCGAGCTCTAGGGATCCAACGTATGTAAATTGTTCACGGCACAATTTATAAAAGCCAAATTCCATAGAATAATAAATACCATAAGGTGCCCAAAAATCAGGAATAAAATGTATTTAATAAAACAATGTACAACACAAAAAAATTACAGAGCCAGACGCGTTTCGCGCATCACGCGCTTCCTCAGTGGCAACAAGAAAAGAAAAGAGTTACACAGATAGTAAACATGCATATATATATACACATCTCCTACTCCCAAATGGGAGTGATAACAGGTGTTAAAAACGCTAATTTTCGCGCCATAATATATTGCCACTATTAGTTTGCCCACCTTCAATTAAGAAGCTTTTATTTTTGATTTGTCCATCGCATAGCGGAAGATGGTGGGCAAGAAGGCGGCCGAGTTTTACTTCCGGAGCAGAACTCCGTTGGTCTGGGGTTCATCTTCTGGATCCTGCGCGCATGCGTGGAGACCTTCTTTGCGTCATGCAATACCAGCGTCCATAGTACTTAACGTTCTGGATAAAAAAATCCATTCTCTTGGCATCCACTCGGGAAATATGAAAAACAACACCCCAATAAGGAAATAATTATTATATATAAAAGGGGGCATGTATATAAAAGAGAATAGAGCATCCTTATTGCACAGCATATCGATCATATTAATCAGAACCCCTATGGGTCATATATAACAAATACTAAATTGTTACGCATAATACAATCCAATCATACGTCTAATGACCTTATAGATATATATAGATAAATCTACAGGGCAATAATGTGCTCTTTCCAAATATTAAAATTCTAAAATTGCGTTTATAAGAGAGCAATCACTGACTCCACAGCCCAACCATTTAGGGCAAAGGACTCATAAAAAATGACAAATTTCAAAGTCCTTATTTAAGCCCCTTGGTATTAAAGTGTCAAACAAAAAAATAAGCCTCATCTCTTCCTGGTTGATCTTTTTCAGGAAGTCTTCTCCTCTCCAATCTCTTTCAACCTTACGTAGGGCAAAAAAGACCAGACCTACAGGGGAGCTATTTTTTTTTTTTTGCATATTCAAGTTTATTCAAAATAAGGCATATTACAGAAATGCAAGGAAAACATTGCGCGTCACGTTACCAGGCATATAACAAATAGCAGGACAACAATGAAAGAGGGCCAAAGTCGCCCAGGTCAAAGTAATGATACATATGAAAGTTATAACTTTAAAGAGGGGTGAGACAATAATACAGGGAAGGAGAGCCATAAGGACTCAGGGTATAAACACAAAACAGAGTTCCCACGGCTGATGACACAATGCAAGAGTTGTAAAGGGTTCATGGGATTCTGCGTATATCTGATAGCCAATAATACCATTTTGAAGAATACTCCGCGTAGCGATCTCGGGCACGAAAAGTGAGTTCATCTACCCCCCGAATGCACTCCATTTCATCAAACCATACCAAAAGTGGGGGGGTGATATCTTGTTTCCAAAATCTGGGGATCGTGAGCCGTGCAGCATGTAACAGACATGGAATGATAGATTTTTTATAGCCTGAGATGCTGCAAGATGTGTGGTGTAACAGATAAAATTCCGGCGTGAATGGAGGAGAGGGCTCCACCAGCTTACACACGTATTCATGTATACGTTCCCAGAATAACTGCACTTTCGGACATGACCACCAGATGTGTAGGTGGTCCGCGTGTGGCGCACTGCATCTCCAGCACAGATCTCCACCCCCGCCTGAGAAGTGACTTAATCTGTCCGGTGTGCGGTACCATCTATATAATATTTTATAATTGACTTCCTGTATCCTAGTGGAGGGGGTGCAACAGTGAGCAAGGGTGTAGATCTTAGACCAGTCCTCAACCTTTAAAGTGATACGAAAGGAGGCTTCCCATTTGCCACAGAACTGAGTCGGAGGTGTAGAAAGTGATTGGAGGATGCCATAGAAAAGTGATATACTGTGTGGGGGAGTTGTCCCTCGATTCGAGATGGTTTCAAATATCGTGAGGGGTCTACAATATTTATCTAGCGGTGCCAGCGAGCCCAGGTAGGATATGAGCCGATGGAGGTGGAATTTACCCAGAAATCCCAATGGGCGGCTATATGGTAGTTGATCTTCCGCCACCTGAGCGCCAGCCGTTAGGAAATGACGCGGGAGCGGGGAGGGGGGGTCTGCTGTAGGTGCCGTAGGGATGAGGTGCCTAGAGAATACCGGTAGATGTTGCAGTGGCATCAATGGGGAGGGATAAGGAGCCACCGGTAGCTTAGTCTGCAGGGAGCGCCAGACGGAAAGCGTGGCCAAGGGGAGCTATTATGTATAGTGAGGAAATGAGATGATACCGTATGTTTATCAAACCCTCGTAAAATGTTGCGAATATGCTCCAAAATCCTAATATAGAGGGGTCTAGTTGTCCGACCAATATAAATTTTGCCACAAGGGCAAACAAGAGCGTAAATGACATTAGTAGAGTGGCATGAAATAACCTTTGAACTTTGAAATTTGTCATTTTTTATGAGTCCTTTGCCCTAAATGGTTGGGCTGTGGAGTCAGTGATTGCTCTCTTATAAACGCAATTTTAGAATTTTAATATTTGGAAAGAGCACATTATTGCCCTGTAGATTTATCTATATATATCTATAAGGTCATTAGACGTATGATTGGATTGTATTATGCGTAACAATTTAGTATTTGTTATATATGACCCATAGGGGTTCTGATTAATATGATCGATATGCTGTGCAATAAGGATGCTCTATTCTCTTTTATATACATGCCCCCTTTTATATATAATAATTATTTCCTTATTGGGGTGTTGTTTTTCATATTTCCCGAGTGGATGCCAAGAGAATGGATTTTTTTATCCAGAACGTTAAGTACTATGGACGCTGGTATTGCATGACGCAAAGAAGGTCTCCACGCATGCGCGCAGGATCCGGAAGATGAACCCCAGACCAACGGAGTTCTGCTCCGGAAGTAAAACTCGGCCGCCTTCTTGATTGAGGGCGAACCGGAAGTGGAAGCTTCTCGGCGTGGATGACACTCTAACCCGGAAATGATATTTGCCCACCATCTTCCGCTATGCGATGGACAAATCAAAAATAAAAGCTTCTTAATTGAAGGTGGGCAAACTAATAGTGGCAATATATTATGGCGCGAAAATTACCGTTTTTAACACCTGTTATCACTCCCATTTGGGAGTAGGAGATGTATATATATGCATGTTTACTATCTGTGTAACTCTTTTCTTTTCTTGTTGCCACTGAGGAAGCGCGTGATGCGCGAAACGCGTCTGGCTCTGTAATTTTTTTGTGTTGTACATTGTTTTATTAAATACATTTTATTCCTGATTTTTGGGCACCTTATGGTATTTATTATTCTACGGAATTTGGCTTTTATAAATTGTGCCGTGAACAATTTACATACGTTGGATCCCTAGAGCTCGGTGTGGCTCTTTATAGGGTGAGTAATACTCCTCCCCTGGTCGTTAATTGTAAACTCATGACAAAGTTGCAATATTATGCCATGTGAGTCCTCTTTCCTCTTTTTTGAGATCTAAAGGAGAAAAATATTTAAAAGGTTGAGAAAGATCTGTCATCTTTGGCCGTCGGACTGGCCTTTAACAGTTCGAAGAGCTAACACAATAGAGCTAGGAAGCTCTTGAAAAGCGTGAGTGCATGAGACATTGGATACATTATATACCAACTGAAATTGTTTGATCTGCACTATTGTATTTTTTCTCCCTTTTTTCCTTCTCTTATCCATTGGATCCTCTATGAGTATAACTACGTGTCTTCATCAGAGATATTCCCCTCAAACCAATTACCTCTTCACGGAAACGTAAGATTTCTGGCATTTGTTTTGTATCATCTTGAGGTGGTGTGGGGGATTGTTCTGGTGTTTACGAAGGAGCGCTGTTCTTGCACCTGGCTTACATTTTTTAAATTATTTTTTTGCACATTTTGTCATCCAATCCTTTCTAATTATATATTCTATGGGGTACGTTTGTTAAAACATTAGAGATGGGAACTCGTTACGTTTTTTTCTGAGAAAATATGTGATTTTAGCTAATAGTTGACAAACCAAAATTTTTTGTTAATGCAGCATCATTTTTCACATTATAATTGAAAAGTGAACAATATTGCTGCGTTAATAAATTAAAAAAATATATATTTATTTTTATATTTATTTTTTAAACTTTTTCTTAAACATAACCTAGTCATGTTTGGAATCTTTGATAGGCGACGAACCAGAGCAACACGAGGACATTCAGGGAGCATCCTCCGTGCAAGGGAGTGAAACGGGAGGACTGCAGGAGGTGGTACTCGTGGTAGCGCAGGAGCACTACCGTGAGTATCCCAGCAGTTATAGCTGGGTTCTGGGTGCGAGGTGCTAAGGTAGCATCCAGCCCCGGAATACCATGTTATCATGGAGAAACTAAGATGAAATCTGTAGAATTTACCCGTTAGCATCCCCATGTTAGCGCAAGGAAGGGAAGAGGGCCTTCAGTGTGTGCGGCACACATTCTGTATAAT
Source organism: Leptobrachium leishanense (assembly GCA_009667805.1). Classification (NCBI taxonomy): domain Eukaryota; kingdom Metazoa; phylum Chordata; class Amphibia; order Anura; family Megophryidae; genus Leptobrachium; species Leptobrachium leishanense. The sequence goes on from CM019066.1 coordinate 292,422,043, forward strand.
ACAGATAGCAATTTTGAAAATAATGGCAATAACGGAGGCAATGTAAGTTATTTATGTGTGTGATATTGGTACATTAAGCACTGGAAGTCCGAGACTAGAATCAGTTCTAGATTATGGTTATATCCCTTCCATCATTGTGCCACTATCATCCACATTTCGTTGTATGTTTGACCCTCCCAGTTGTGTCTATGCACCATTTCTCTCATCTCACTGTACATTTATCACATATCCATCATCCACATTATGCTTATACCTATCCCTCTCACCTTCCACTGCTTGTGTTTGTTATATCCCTTTGACTCCCCACTGTGTATTTATCATATCCCTCTCCTGCCTCATTGTGCCTTTGTTCTATCCCTCTCGTCTCCTACTGATTGTGTTTTAGCCCTATTTCTCTCTTGATATTGCCATAATTAGACTGGATTAACACATAAACTATTGGAACTGTAGCTCCAAGCCCATTCCCCTTAGAAGGCTTAGTAAGAATTTAACTGTCAGCACCAGTTGACAACATCACAATGAAAATTAAGAAGTATGAGGCAGTAGCACAATGGATTTGTGTATGTGTGAAAAACTGGCAAGACAACAACTGATGGTGAGAATATTGGGACAGAGGAACTATTGGAGGTGAGAAAAAAGGGTAAGACAACGAACGGGGGGCGGTGAGATGAGTAGAGAAGAGGAACAAGCGAAGGTGAGAAGTGTGGGGCAGAGGAACAAGGGAAGGTAAGAAAAATGGGGCAGAGGAACAAGGGAAGGCGAGAACAAGGGGCAGAGTAATAATTAAAGGTGAGAAGAATGGTGCAGAGGACCAATGGGCAGTGAGACGATTGGGGGCAACTGGAGGTGGAAAAAAGTGTGAGAAGACCCATGGAACATGAGATGAATGGGACAGTGAAAGAACGGGAGGTGAGAAGAATGCAGCAGACATTTTATGGAAGAACAGAAGAATGGTGATGAGAAGAATGGAAGCTGAAAAGAATATGGCAGAGGCACAATGTAACTGAGGAGGATAAGGCATGGGCACACAAAACCTTTTAGCTCCAAGCCCATAAAGGACCCTATTCATAAGTTGGCGCTAACTTAACCAAAACTGTTGTAAACTTACCAGCACCATTATAGTCTATGGAGGGCTCGATTACACAGCTCACACTAAAATGGCGACGCTAACAGGGAAAGCCAGTGCCTCATACAGTCCCCACTTTAGATGAAGATTCCCGGGCAGGCGCTAATTCACCAGCTTGCCTCAGAAACCTCAGGGATACTCGCAGTATTGCTTCTACACCGCCATGAGTATCATCTCCTGGAGTCCATAGGTCTCCATGGAGAGTTGCGCTTCCGGGCTGCAAGCCCTGCACAATCTCACTCTTGCAAGATCCCGCCGCGCCGCGTAGTGATTTTGGAGGGACACTAGGGATTATTTGTCCCCAGTCTCAATCTGCTTCCCCCAGGCGGTAAGCAGCAGTGGATCAGGGCGCTGTCCTTGCCGCAGGATAAGGGGTGAGTATTGGATTTATTGGGGGGGGGGGTAGGGGCTGCTAAAGCAGAATAATTTATCACCAGCTTTTAGGATTCAATAAAAATATGTTTATCCCGGCCATAGGTGTGGTAATTAGTGCTAGGACTTTGTGATATCTTACTTATCTTACACTAATTTCTGATTGAGCAATTTATACTTAACAAGGAGAGCACAAAGTACAGTAAGCTCACACAAGCTAGCACAATCACTGATGCGTTAACATATTTTTAACCTGTTTAGCAATAGGGATGTAATATGGGGGCATGCTTTAAAGTCACTTATCCTGATGTTAATGCTCATATAGCAAAATGCTACAGTTAATGTTCAGTGTGTAATCTAGCCCAGAGTTGTTAAATTTACATCAGCTCTGGTTTTGTTAGCACCAATTTTGGAATATTGCCTAAAGTCTTTAATCAAGTACTGGCCATAAGTCAGCTATTCTCTGGGCCTACATTGATGGTCTGAATTTCAGCTCCACTATCAACTACAGTATCAGAGTTATTCAGAGAGAGGTGAAAAGCAGGAGAATGACTGGAGAAGGGAAAATTCTAGGTCAAAATAGCCAAACCAGAAAAATTCTCCCATTTATCTTACTTTCCAAATCGGCTATTTTGATCTAGAATTTTCCATTCTCCAGCCATTCTCCTGCTTTTCACCTCTCTCTGAATAACCCTCTATGTTAATCTGTCACTAACTAGAAAGCAGTAAAAAGAAGAAATACTCTTTATAAACAAGTGCTGTTTATTACCCTGATTTTATTGCTTAGTACACTGTAAATGTTAACTTTAAAAAGCTGCTAGTTTATTACGAGATAGGGAAGGGACTTGGATTACTATATCCTCTGGGTAATGTGTTCCCTGCCAAGCCCTATACAGTATGTTAATCTTTGGAATGTTTGCCTGGACACAGGAATAAGATAATTATTTCCACTTGCTTTAGGATAAATTTAGAATGCTACTTTGTAATGCAACACCTTCAAGTAAATGTAGCATTTTATATATAGAATATTTCATTATATTATATAATATCATTCATTAATATACTGCAAGTAATAAAGTTTATTATTGCAGACGTCATTTACACTATCCAGCAATTCAGAGAACTGCTTCACAGAGCTCATTATTATTATTATAGGACAATATAGACAGGGTTACAATACATTGAACAACATTTTGACAAACCAGTACAGGAGAAAACGAAAGCCCTATGTTCGTGGGAATTTATAATCTAGAAGAGATGGGGGTGGAAACAGGAGGAGAAGACTGCAAGGTGAGAGTGATGGACTGCAAGGTGAGAGTGATAGACTGGTGGGAGTGATGGACTGGTTGCGTCAGTGAGTCGGGTGGTAGGCTTCCCTAAATAGGAATGTCTTAAGGGAGCGTTTGAAGGAAGGGAAACTAGGGGAAAGTCTGGCGAGGTAGAGCGTTCCAGAGGATGGGGGCAGCGCGTGAGAAATCCTGTAGTTTGTCATGGGAAGAGGTGATGCGGGGAGAAGCTAGGCGCAGGTCACTGTTCGATCTTAGGGAGCGGGATGGGGTGTATTTGGTTATTAGTGAGGACAGGTAGTGGGGAGCTGAGTTAGTGAGAGCTCACATGGATATATTTTCCCCCAGCTCACATGGATATATTTGCCCCCAGCACACATGGATATATTTGCCCCAGCTCACATGGGTATATTTGCCCCAGCTCACATGGGTATATTTGCCCCCAGCTCACATGGATCTATTTGCCCCAGCTCACATGGGTATATTTGCCCCAGCTCACATGGATATATATATTGCCCCAGCTCACATGGATATATTTTCCCACAGCTCACATGGATATATTTGCCCCCAGCTCACATGGATATATTTGCTCCAGCTCACATGGGTATATTTGCCCCAGCTCACATGGGTATATTTGACTCCAGCTCACATGGATATATTTGCCCCAGCTCACGTGGATATATTTGCCCCAGCTCACATGGATATATTTGCCCCAGCTCACATGAATATATTGCCCCCAGCTCACATGGATATATTTGCCCCCAGCTCATATGGATATATTTGCCCCCAGCTCACTTCTCCTGTCTGCTCTCCCCAAGAAGATGTTGCCGGCGGCTGCGTGCTTTTCCCTCCTACGAGCTGCCGCCTGCATAAAGCTCTGCCTCTCGCCTGGGGTTCTATACACCAGCCAGCCGTGATCTCGCAAGATCGCGGAGTTCACGTGAACTCTGCGATCGAGATCGCAGCTGGCTGGTGTATAGAACCCCAGGCGAGCGGCAGTGCTTTATGCTGGCGGCCGCTCGTAGGAGGGAAAAGCACACGGCCACCGGCAATATTTTCTCGGGGGTAGATGCCCCCCCGGAAGTGGATGCCTGGGGCCACCGCCTGCCGTCCCCCCCCTCTGCACGCTGCTGCACCTATATACCTGTAAGTGCAACATTGTTGCACCCCCACCAATGACAATCCATAACACATCCTGACTGTCCGGCACAGCCAGCAGTCATGCTCCCCCCCTTATAGGTCCAGGGGATTACTGACCTTTCGCGTTGGTTTCAGGTACATAATCAACCGACTTTCCTACCACTGAACCCTGACTCCAAATGTAGAGGCTGTAAGCCTGGAGTTGTGGGAGGGGTTAGTTGCCCACTTAAATACTTACCTCAATCCCTGCAGGATGCTTGGCATCACCGGCAGCTGCAAACATCCCCTCTCACCCTCCCACCTTTCCAACCTACCACTCGCCATAAAAATGTTTAGTGGTGAAAGGGTAAAAAGACATAAAACTGCAAATATATATATTTATATACACACATTATATCCTGGAACAGCCATAACTTAAAATATAAATAAATAAATGGAGTGGTGGGGCTTATGCAAGTTGTATGAAGGTGCAAAAAAGTGTGTTAAACTCACAATAACAAGGTTTTTACAATTGTAAAAAACAAGGTAAAATATTCTTGCTATTTTGGGAAAGCAGAATTCAAGGACACTGCAAACCTTTTCTGTTTCAGTAGAGAATGTAAGTAACCTTTCACATACATTTATCTGCTGGCGGAAAACACCATGTTACAGCGTTCCTAGAGGACTATCCGCATGAGTGCCTCTTGTTTTGTGTTTGTTCTGGTCTAGAATAAACGACTTGCAATGTGTGCTAAATGCAAATGGCAGAGCGCTAATCATCATATAAGAGCTTTAAATGCTACTGTCATGGGAAAAGGACTTTTGCCAATGTGACGGGGCACCTCTCCCCAGGGCTGGTGCTAGACTGTTTTGCGCCCTAGGCAAGATCAGCTATTTGCGCCCCCCCAAAAAAATTGTTAACGGTCGAAATGCGGGGGGAACACACACACACTGTGCACAGGGTCCGTACATAGTCGTTGGGTGCCCATCTTACCGTCCACTGGTCAGTCCGAGATTGGTCTTTTGCCTCTTTCTTTCCTCTGCCTCTTTTTATTCTTTTTCTTTTGTGCCTTTCTCTCTTTCTTCTGTGCCTTTCTCTATCGTCTTTTTTTCTTTAGTCTGCCTCTAGTGATGCCCACACATCATCTAGTGGCGCCTTTGCATCACCATAAGATGCCCACCTTCTACGTTGCTAGCGGGGGTCCGCGAGCCAACAATTTCGGCTTTGTGCGATGCACAATGAGGATCGGGTATAATAATGTAACACGGGTTGGTTCCAGCTGCGCCCCTAGTTGGCAGTGCGCCCTAGGCGGTTGCTTAGCTTGCCTCGTGGGAGCATCGGGCCTGCCTCTCCCTTTATATAGATCATTGTTCCTTCGTTGACTTATAAAATGTAGAAAAAATGTAGATATTCTGTTTCAAACCCCCCCGTGACTGAAGCCACAATGCCACAATGAGGAGGACGGCTGTGAGCAGAGACTCCACCTACAGGATTGCCCTCTGCTCACTGTGAGTGCTGCAATGTCTTCTTCTCAAATTCAAATAAGCTTTAGTAGCAGGACCAAATACATGTTAGCATTGATCGAGGGGGGGTGGTAGTGGGACATATATGGAGGAAAATGGGTAAGTCACGATCTGAGTAAGAAGCAGCACAGCACCTCTATAGGACGACTCCTCTCTACTCACAGCACAACATGACATCAGCTCCGAGAAGAGAGGTGGGGGCTTAAAAAATGGAATATGTCCATTTTTTACATTATATAGGTCAGCAAAAAAAAAACAACCTCATCTATATAAAGGGAGAAATGCCTTGTCACATGGGCAAAAGTAATTTTGCCCATGACAGCAGCACTTTAAAGGAAGACTGTAATTTATATTATGCTTAATCTTATTAATCATTAACACTGCACGTCATATGCAGATGCCTGCCATATGGACATCACGAGGAACTGGCTACACCCCTTATTTATCAACTGACTACCTCTTAGAGGAGGGAAGGGGGATACCTCTGGAATTGTGACATTTTTTGCAACTAATACCCCACTATATGAAATCAATATGTGAATAAATATATTGCATTTCATGGTATGTGCATCATTAAATAGATAATTAGATGTATAACCTTTTCACCTAGCTGTCACAGGGCCGGATTTATAACTAGGCAGAGTAGGCATGTGCTCTGCAAAAAAAAGTAAATATATTAATGCAGAGGCATTATATGTTTTTACTTATCAAACAAACAATGCCGCTGCACTAACTCAACTAAGGCAACAGATTCTGCCCCTTCTTTTGATTTGAGCGCAGAGAGAAACTGTTTCAGTTTTTTAAATGTTTTTTTTTTTAAAAGTTTAATTTCTAGTTTGCCCCAAAGCAAAAATGTATAAAGTAATTTTGGCATGTTTCTCCTGAGATGCACATCCGGCACTGAGCACTCATAGTTACTTTGAGGCGCTCCAGATTATATATACAGTATATAAATCTATAATATATTTTTTAATTTAAATTAGAATGAGCTAAGTTGAAAATTAGCTAAAGTGCAACTCTTACTAAAATCTTACTCCACAGCATGACATTTAATAACCGGAATGCACAAAATACATTTATGTAGAGGATGACTTTCTGTTCACAGAAACATACTACACCCTTTTACTCCCTTCTCCGCCCTGTATCAGAAACCCTAAAAGCACAGACACAGGTGTATTTGAGACTGATATTAAGCAGTAGAAAACGGAATAGTTGTAGTACACTCAGAGAAAGATTCCTAATCAGGCAAACACCTTGTATAAATGAGTTGTCATGACAATTGCCATGGCTAAAGACAAATATTACCAAACAATGCGTTGTAAGTGGTTTGTGGTTTATAGCCTTCTGCATATCTGAAATTACATGCATTTGTTCTAAAACGTTATATAACACCAACATAATTCCTGTTCATTAAACAGAGCCTCTGATTACAACGTTTTATCTTCCAGTTTATCTTCCAGTTCATTTTTTAAGATCTAAATCTGGTGTTGAGTGCGTTCCATTTTAAAGGAAAAAGGAAAGCCATAAAAATGCAACTCTTCTTTCTACTACTACTACTCTGTATTTTATTAAGCTTGAAGAAGGAAATGCGTAGCCAAGGCCCGGAGGCTAAACTGAGTTATCCGGCAGCTTTCTCCTTATTCTTATAAATTAGCCCAAACTAGGGTTTCACTCGACTGCTTCCGTGACAGGTCTACGAAAATTGCAGTCAGTGCAAGAGCTTGATTGGGGTGGGGTTGGCAAAACATAGAGGGATTAATTATTAACCCACCAGTCAGTTTAATATGCATGTTAAATATTCAAGGGTATATTCTCAAAGCACCAAAATTGCTTGCAATTTCAGTTCGCTGATTCCATTTTGTCAAAAATACGGTAAATTCACTATTTAGTGAATGGTCATCATATTTTGTCGAAAGTGGAGTGCGCCAAAGCTGTTATAGGAAGTCGGTGAAAACTGCCATACTGCAAAGTTAACCGCCAAACTACACCGAATTGGCATCGGTGAACTCCACTGAACTGAAAAAACCCCGAACACTCCTATTCTCCTAATAGGTGTTTAAACCAATAGGAATGTATTAAAATGGGTCTAAATAATAAAAATCCCTTAAAAAAAAATTAATTAAAACGCCTTTTAAAAAAAATTGAGAAACAAAATTTTTTCAAAATAATACAAAAAGATGTTCTATAAATTATAAAAATAAAAAGGCTTTTTGCTGCAAATAAAAAGAATAAATGGTCTTTAAAAAATAATTAAAAATGATATTATGATTTTACATTGAATCCTATGGGATTCAGCTGTTTAATCCTGTCGAACTGAAACACTGAAAATCAGGGCATTTCGCCAGTTCCGCGAATAGAAGACACAATAGTCTTTTATGGGGCAATTTTGGTGCTGCCGAATGCCGCTGAATTGCTGTGAACTGCACCATATTCCATATTTTGTTAGGAATTCCCCAGTATTTGGTGAATTGACAGCTTTAATGAATAGATGAATTGCCCTGAAATTGCACCAAAATAGGAGGTGACTGAGACACATAGGGAGCGAGTGGAAGGATTCCGCATTATGAACTACCAAAATGGTGACTGAACTGTGATGCACGATGACTCAGGGCTGTCCAGGAAGTGCGCCAGTCTGGTAATCCAAGATGGTGGCTGATGACTACCAACTTGGGACTTATGTGATCTTTTAAGATGAGTATATATATATAACAGAAGGTGTTTTAGAAGTGTGCATGGTCACTATTCCTTGAGAACGTCATGCCCTAGTGCCGAAACGCATCAGATTCTTCTTGTCCTATATTTATTTGTAGAATAAATTATATTACTGCATCCAGCCTTCCTTTTTCCTTTGGTCCGTGCGGCATCCTGTGGTCCTATCAGCGATATCTAGTATCACCAAAGTGGCTAATTATTATGATTGATGATTATCTATATTATCCTGTGAGCATTTTTTAAACAGGGGATTTATAGTTACATTGCGCATCAGCAATATTGCCCTATGTCTTTTTGCTTTATTTCTCTCTATTTAAAGTGATCCCTGTATTATTATTACATTGTCCTTTGTGTATAACACCTTTTATATCGCTCCTGCACTATTCTGGATACTGCTGGTATGTCAAGTGGTGCTTTTGTGTCTAATGCAAACCCAGCCAATTGGATGACGCTTAATGATCCTGCTCTGAGAGGTATTGGCTGCTCAGCTTTATACCTTCTGACCAGTGCTAATCGTAATCTCAGAAGGCTTTCCAGTGGGAGCTGATTGCCAACATTCTGGTTGGTGGGAAGCCCTTCACTTTGGAAGGCTGTCTCAGGGCTATCTCTTAATGCTTCTGCTTTGAGAGTCATTGGCTGTTCAGCTTTGTACATCCCATGCAATGCTAATCATTATCTCAGAAAGGTTTCCAGTGGAACCTGAGTGACAGCATTATGGGTGCCGGGACAATGGAAGGCTGTCACAGCACTTAGGTACAGGGAAGTAGGGTTGAATAGAGCTAGAATGTCTACTTAATTTTGATTGAAGACCAGTGGAAATTTCAATTCTGGATTGATAGTCTGGGGAAATCTCGCGCATTGATTCGTTTTTCTTTTATAAGGTTTCTATTTTTTTATGGATCACAGTTAAAGGATTACAACTGCAGAGTTTTCTATACTTACTATGCAGGAGGAGCAACAAGACATTTCCCTATGAACGCCATTACGGACATAAATACTGAGGATTAAAGGCATGAATATGAGCATTAATTCATATGCATATTTTTTATTTATTTGATTTATTTGTAGCATTTTCTGCATGCCAATTTCTGAAAGTTTAAAAAGTCATATTATGCAAAATCCATTAAAACTATCTTTTTTGGGATTTTCTTTTTTATTTGGGATAATTTCCAATGTTAACATACTATTATTAAAAGTTACATTTTGTAAAGGTATATTTCTCTCTCCTCTCCGTAGCAGAAGATTGCAATTAGTCCCTTTTTTGGAAGTCACAAGGCTTGGAATGTATTATCCTTTGGTATGAGAGAACATATCATTGTGAATTTATAACCGTTAGTTATAAACATCAATGATTAACAAACTATCTTGTCATGTTTTCTAATTGCAAAGATTTATGCCTCACTTTTAATGGATTTCTTCTGGCTCCCTCTATTTCTTTTTTATCCTTGTCTCCACGAAAAGTGCTGATATTTTGTATTATCATGCAAACTGTCACTGTTTATGTTTCTTCTTGACAATCCACACTCTTTGGGAACTATCACCTTGCCCTCGCTAAAACCGGGATGCTAAAGCATTAGCATTTGCTAATTCCTCCTTTGCGACCCAGTTTTACCATTAGATTACGGGGCAGGCGCTGAGTCCAGCGGCTCCTGGATACTCGGGACGGCCATCCCAAGCATCCCCTCCATAGGACTCCATGGAGGCTGGTGCTGCTGGGTCACATGACCAGCAGGATCTCGCCTCTCGCGAGATCCTGAAGATCGGAGGTGTGATCGTGGAGGGAGACTGGGTCTTTTTTTCCCCAGTTTCACTCTGCTCCCAGTGTGCAGAAGCGAGGGATTGGCACGCCGTTCTCGCCATGGGATGAGAGATGAGTATATGTTTTTTTTCAGCTGCTTCTAACTGATTCTGCAGCAGCAGAATCAGTTAGCTACAGCTCTGAGCTGGTGTTAACTAGAGATGTGCATTCGTTTTGGAAAAATTTGGAATTTGGAACGAAATTCGATAATTCGTATTTCGGAAGTACTTCCAAATAATGAATCGATACGCTACGAATTCGAAACGAAATGGTATATAACGAATTTATTTTGTTATCCACCGTGTCATCATCATAAAAGAAAAATTTGAATAATTTTTATCAACTATCGAATTTGAACTGAACTATCAAATTGATATCAACTGTCGAATTGATCTTAACTTACAAGTTATAATTACAATACAAGTAATAGTCAGCAAACGACTTTATGAAACTAATTTAGTTTCACTGTTTAATTGGACTCAAATACTAAATCTGTGACACAGCTTAAAATTTAACCCTAGGTTTTCTTTTAACAACAAAATTTGATTAGTTGGGGTTTTATTTAGTTATACAAGATTCAAATTGATATCAACTATCGAATTGATATATGAAATTCTAATCGATACGAAATTTCAAATCGATCCAAAACTAAACAAAACTAAATTAGTTTGGAAATGCCAAAAACGAAATTATTTAAAAACTTAAGGAAACAAAACTAAACAAAACGAATTTTTCAGCCATGCACATCCCTAGTTAGTTAGTGACAGCTCTTAGTAACTAGCATTAGGACCTTGTGATCCTGATGCTAGTTAATCTGTGCTTGCACTTGGTGCTCCCCATGTTAAGTATAGAGGGTGCAAAATAGTAAGCTGGTGCTAAAAAGCGCTAATACCGATTCGCTGTTTTTTTTAACTCCTTGGCGATTCGGAGGTGATCTGTGCGGTGCGCTATCACCTCTTTTTTATTTTTATTTTTTTTATAATTCTTTATTTAAAGAGTTATATATTACAGATAATGCATGAAATCAAACGTAAACAAAAAACAGCCGTCTAGGGCCGGCGAAACTAATTACGGTCAATCTGTCCAAGAGTAAATTGACTATGCATGTAGGAACAGGTCAATAGTGAGGTAATAAAAAACAAAGGCAAGAAGTCCCAGTATCAGGTGCGAGAAAAAAAGAAAGAGAAAATACAGGTAGGACTAGTACCGTAGATAACACGAATTGTCCTGTAGGTCCATACTTTAAGCTAGTCTAGAGACCAGTGACGCATAAATAGATGAGAAAAAAGGACAAGCTGGGGGGGTTCATAAGAACGCACAGCTTTCAGACTGGCTGAAGCTCCAGAAGATCCGGTGAGATGCCCGCTGCAGCAAGGTCGGTCCAGGCAGTGTCAGGATCAGAGACAGTGTAGGGGACGTTATTATGTGTCACCACCAATGCTCTTGCTAGTCCCCAGCGATATCGGATCCCTCTCCTTCGAAGAACGGCCGTCACAGCTCGGAAACGCCGGCGAGCAAGCAGAGTCTGGAATGGGAGATCGTGATATAAAGCCAGCGTGGAGCCCTCAAACTGCACCGGATCTCTCGCGCCAGGAGCAGACATAAGCTTCACTTTAAATGCCACATCACGAAAGGCCACTACGACATCCCGTGGTGTTCCCTTTGAAAGTGCTGCAGTTCTCCGAACTCGGAATATGGATCCTATCATCTCAGGCGTGTTATAAGGGAACCCCACCATCTGAAGGGTCAAACGAGATACATAAGCTGGCAACTTTTCCGGCGTCACTGAGTCCGGGATGCCCCTGACTCTGACATTCAAGTGTCTTGTTTCCAGCATCTCTACAGAGCGGGACAAAAGCTCGACCTGGGATCGTAGACCAGCGACCTGTCCCAGAAGGTGGGTATGTTCTGATTGCACTTCAGAGGTCGCCGTCTGCACCGCTGTCACCTGCACGCGAATTGCTGCAACCTCCTCACGAACTGCCGCTACTTCAGGCTTCCATATCCCCCATATCTCCTGGAGCTCGTCCAAAATCTTCCGAAGGTCTTTTTTCGTAATAGGAAGATCCTCATCCTCCTCCTGCTGTCGGTCTTCAGGTTGGGTTATATGCGAGTCTAGCGAGGCAGATCTCGGTTGCTGCGATCGGGTACCTGGTTTCGAAATGTCCTGCCGATCCGAAGTCACACTACTGCTGGCTGAAAGCTGGTGGGCTTCAGCCGAATCCTCGTCAGAAACGCCACCTGCAGCTAGGGCGGCACTCAAAGACGCCTGTAACGCTGCTTTTTGTTTCTTTTGTGCCTGTTTTTTTGCCAAGAGATATGTAGCTTGAGAAGTTCAAGAGGCCCAAGAGCACAGGGTCGTAGGCCCCAATCGTGTCGCGGGAACAAATCTGTTCCGTAGCGCGATTTTTGGGAGTAAGGCAAACTCACCGAGTCCTCCGGGGCCCCCAGAGGTAGGTTGGCAGTTCTGAAGTCCGAGCAAGCAGTAAATATAACTGTAAATGCCGCGATGAACATGGAGCTCTTTCAACAAGCAGCCGCTCACTTCCTCGGTTAGCTCCGCCCCCGCTATCACCTCTTTTAAGATAGCGCTAACGCTCATTAATGTGAGAGCTAGCGCTAGTGTTAAGCAGGTGATAGAGACCTTTGTGTTTTCTACACAAGATTTGGTTAACCCCTTCACTACTAAGCTATTTTTGTTGAAAAAAATGTTTCATAACATTTATTTGTAACATGGGATGTGAAGTTGTTAATTAAATATAAGGTAAAATAGAAGTTCTGTACAGAAATTGTTATTCCGAGATAATTCAAAAATTCAAATAATGTGAATTTGCTCATCTTTAAGTTTTTATGTATTCATTTAACCTTTACAGAAATATTGTTGAAATGTAATATTCTGAGTTCAGATGGTGTCCTTTATCTTACACAATTTCAAACGGGGTCTGTATTATTATCATACAGGAAGAAAAGACTTTTGTGCTAGATACAGTAACTGAGATAGAGATAAATATTAAAAACAGTCAGCTTTCCTGCTTATGGGGATTTGTAGTGATCTTAATGAGATTATTAGCAAAACAGCTCCCAAAAATACCAATAGAATATAAAAATAATATCTTTATGTGGCATAATGCCTGAATGTGGAGATTACCGTAACACCCTGTATCTGTATTGTACATGAATTTTCAGTCATTATAACCCCCTGAATCTTATCCGTGTACAGCAGTGAGTGACCCCAGAGCTCTTACTGTATTCTGCCCTCTCCCTGGCAGCAGTAATGCAGCGGTAATCTATTTGAACTTTTTGTTACAGTGAGGTTTAGGGTTGTTATATGTATCTGGTTTTATGTCTCTCCAGGGTTCTTGGAGAGACATACAACAAAAGATTTGGTTTCTCCACAGGGGACACACTAATCTTGCTTTAAAACGGTGTGAAAATGGTCTTTTGATATGCTAATGAGTGCTTTTCTATGCATTACAATGCGAAATAGGGAACTCTATTTTGGGTGTGAAGGGGTTAAAGGACAGTTAGCTGCCTTTAGCCTTTCTCCTGTGCTCTTGGGCCTCTTGAACTTCTCAAACTACATATATCTTAGCATACACCATACAGACATCTTATCATAACAAGCAACAAAATACATACAGGTCTATACACTAACGGGGGAAACTTAATTATCAGAAGAGAGCAATCTAGACCAAATAGCCGATTTCGAAAGTGAGATAAATGGGGGTATTTTTCTGGTTTGGTTATTTTTACCTAGAATTTTTAATTCTCCTGCGAATTCTCTTGAGTTTCACCTTTTAGTGAATAACCCTGATAGTTATCGCGCATACAGAGTCCTTACATCAACTTTCTAACATCACACCTAGCCAATGCTTTATTCTATATGCTTGAGTCAGTGCACAAGAATCTTCTATCCCAGATGGATCAAATGCCCCTTGGGTCACAGATAACGCGCTGGGACATTTTCTGGTGGATCCAATCCAAGCTTTCATCTTTTAGCAGTCGATAAATTCAGTAACTTTCCATTAAGTCGCCTACCGATGACCGGGTCGGACTCCGGGAGACAAAAACACACAAAAAATACGCAAACACATAACTGGGGAATAATATATATATTTATTATATATAGGCCACAGCTAACAACTCCACACTAAAACCCATCATAATGACATAACAATTCTAATAACAAAATAAAACAATAATCCAGTGCTGAAAGAGGACTCCCCACACACCTTCAAACCAACCAACCACCAAAAATCTTCCCAACTCCCAACCATCTGACCAAAGTAATCCTAACTAAAAAGGAACCCCTAGCCAGCACTGCCTACAAGCCCCCGCCATGACAAAGGAGCCAAACAAAATACTATTCTAACGAAAAAACCAATCCACCTAAAATTAAATAAAACAGGGAGGGAGGGCGGGGATTTTCACCACTCTACCTCAGGAGAAAAAGGCGCACAGAGCCTCTCCACACGTGCCTTAAGTACCCTCCTGTTGACTCCTCCCACACGGCTCCCACTCAATCTCCTCACGCGCTGCAAAACCTTCTAGAAAAATCCTCCCTGCGTCCTGGCATCAGAGGCAAGTTAAGGGCCTTACGCCCTAGGTGCTTCAGGCCTTAGTAAGTCGCCTATTGATGACCGGGTCGGACACCGGGAGACAAAACACACAAAAAATATGCAAACACATAACTGTGGAATAATATATATATTTATTATATATAGGCCACAGCTAACAACTCCACACTATAACCCACCATAATGACATAACAATTCTAATAACAAAATAAAACAATAATCCAGTGCTGAAAGAGGACTCCCCACACACCTCCAAACCAACCAACCACCAAAAATCTTCCCAACTCCCAACCATCTGACCAAAGTAATCCTAACTAAAAAGAAACCCCTAGCCAGCACTGCCTACAAGCCCCCGCCACGAGCTCCTCACATAACCCCTTATGGGAGAGCTCCCCCACCAAGAAAAAACAGGGCTTGAGTCCCAGGATGAACAGATCCTTGCCCACATCTGTCAGGTAAACTCCATCCGCCATAAAATAAAACTCCGCCTCCTCCTCTTCAAAAGGTAGATGTCGCACCCCCACACCCTCCATCCTCCTCACAACCTTCCCATGCAGCGATTCAGCTTGATACAGCCCAGCCGCACCGCCTCCTCATTCTCCGCCTGCTCCCACATCATCATTGGCATCACCTCGGACCACACCACCACTGTCCATGGTGACCACTCCCTCAACTGCCGCAGTTCCTCCTGCATCTGCTCCAGCAGCCTTCCATGAGGGACCACTCCCAACTCCCTCAGCTGCCGCAGATCCGCCTTCATCTGCTCCAGCAACTTTCCATGAGGGACCACTCCCAAATCCCTCAGTTGCCGCAGATCCACCTGCATCTGCTCCAGCAGCACACCAAGAGGGACCACATCCAAATCCCACAGCTGCTGCAGATCCGCTCTCATCTGCTCCAGCAGCTTTCCATGAGGGACCACTCTCAAATCCCTCAACTGCCGCAGATCCGCCTGCATCTGCTCCAGCAGAACACCAAGAGGGACCACACCCAAATCGTTCCCTCCCATGTGTACCACCAGCACATGGGGAACTTCACCGTGCCTCAGGGAACCCAAAACCGTCAGCTTAAACTCCTCCCATAGGAGTCCACAGATTACGATCCACCGTACTCGTGTTGCCGACCAAAGCAGACCCATCTGTACACCAGAGGATCGCACCAACGCCCTTCTTCTCGCCCAAAAAATCAGCGAGTCTCCAATGATCCACACCACTCTTGGAGGATCTGCAAAAAAAAAAACTAATTACCAACATCTCCACCACACAAAATACTTTAAAAGAAAAAACTCCCCACCAAACCACCACACATCCCACCAAATAAACCATGACCATACCTGTAAAGAAAAAACATATCATAAACAAACACCATACTCCTTGCCTCCAAATACTCCAAACCCCCACACTCCTCCCCAAACAACCAACAAATTACAAAGATAAAATAGAATAAATATATATATTCCGTATAAAAGGTATAATTCATATTTCATGTATAAGTTTGATATTTTTCATATTTCAAAATGTCTCTTTTTTTTATTTTTTTTTTTTAAAAAACATAACATAACATAACATATAGCAAACTGTTCTCCACATTACCTCCCAGCTTTAACAAGTGTTTACAAAATTCATGACACCAAACCAGGACGAACGTAAGACTTAAAAGCCCTTGAGTTCCATCCTCCCAATACTTGAATTTCCGTTGCCGACAAACCCAACCTTGAAGCTTCCGTTGCAGCCCCAATACGAAAAGAGTGAGAACCAAATTCCTCCGGATTTCTCCCTAAACTCAACAAACCCTTCTTCAAATTAGAAATCAAATAAACTGATACCTTGATAAAGCCGACCTGTCCGCGTGACATAAAAAGGCCACGCCAGACTCCACCCGTACCTCCAAAAATTATTTTTTAATGTTCTCTACTGTACAAGCCACACAGTTATCCACACTGAATAAACCAACTGTACGCCCCCTACCTAAACTGATCCGTCTTGGAGTTAGCAACCCAAATAACCAGATCATTAACTCCCAACCAAACCGCATCAGCTCCCAAACCACCACCTCCTCTCCTAGAATTGCACACCAGCTCACCCACTCGAAATGCCCCAAAAAACCCTAAGCAAAATGACGCCATCATAAGCAGAACCTCATAAGGTGAAGAACAAAAACTCCCAACAAAATCCCATAGCCCCTCCAATAATAGTATCAAAACTGGACGCCTAGCGTCCACCCTGCATCTCCCCTTCACATAACCCCGAACTGCACATCTGATCACAAAATCCTTGGTGACATCTCTTTTCCCAGATACCTGAAAAAGGAAAGCCAAGGCGGCTAAAAACTGCTGAACCACTCCAGGAGATGCCCTAGACCCAAATACCCAAATGAGGTATGCCCTGAGCAGACTTTCTTCATCCAAACCACCCACTGTAGCAATCTGATGACAGGCAATGATGAAGCCGACAAAGAATTAACCGCCGACACCACCGCCATGTTGTCAGAATGGAACAGAATCCTTCTTCCTTCCAGAGCACCTCCCCACAGCTCCAAGGCCACTACTAATGGAAACAACTCCAAAAAGGCCAAATTCCTAACCAAGAAAGATGCCAACCAATTATCAGGCCAACGAGAAGCACACCAACGTCCCCCAAAATATACCCCAAAACCCACACCTCCTGAGGCGTCCGTAAACAATTCCAGCTCCTTCGCCAAAACCTCTTTCGAAGGGAATAAGGCCACCCCATTAAATACCACCAAAAAGGATTTCCACACTTCCAAATCGTCTTTCATGGTACTGGAAATCCTAACAAAGTGATGACCTTTCCGAATACCCCCTGTCGCCAAAGCCAATCCACGTAAAAAGACTCTTCCCACCGGAATGAACCTGCACACAAAATTCAAGTGACCAATCAGCGACTGTAGCTCTCTCAACTGTAATTTCTTAACCGACAAGGCCCCCTCAACCTGTCTCAAAGCTTCCACTGTGCGTTTCGGGTTTCGGAATTTGGGAATTTCCCGATTCGTGTCTTCGGATTCGGCCACATTTGCGAATCGGATCGGACCCGAAAACCGATAGATCCGAAAAGTTTTCCGAGCCAAAACTAAAAATTTTTCGGATTTTTCGAATGGACTTGAAATGTGTCAAATCTAAATTTATTTTGCTCTATTCATGATTTCGGTTCCATTCGTGATTTCGGTTCCATTTCGGTAATTCTGGAAATCGTATATTTAACTATTATCGGTTATATCGCTGATTCTGTAAATTTTGTATTTGTAAATGCGTATCACTTGTTTTTTTGTTTCCAATGATCCGATAATTCTGTCGATACGATAATTCCTTCGTAATCGGGTCAGATCCAATTCGTCTGCGGGTCGCGCATGCGCGCGCGCGGATGTCGTAACTTTATTGAGCCAGTTTTTTGACAACTTTTTGGACAAAATATTGTTTTTATTATTCATCATGGCTGCAAGAGACGAGTGCCATTCAGACACCTCCTCATCTTCTTGCACCCATGAAACACCACCCAGAAAGAAGCGGGCCAGCAACATGGCATTTGACGAGATGCTGGAGCTGGTCCGCATCTTTGATCTTAAGGACTACGACTGCCGTAAGGGCCCTTACGGCAGGAAGAATAATTCTAGAAAGGACCGTATCCTCAATAAAGCTCGCACCACCATCCTGGAGCTGTTCGGGAAGGACCGAACGAAGGACCAGCTCTGAAAACGCTGGTCCGACCTCAAGACGCGCGAGCAGGAGCAGCTGAGGCACATCCGTCGCGTCATAGCCAAACGTAAGTGTCATGTTATATTGTAAAGCGCTGCGCAAACTGTTGGCGCTATATTTATAAATCCTGTATAATAATAATAATGTGCTTGCATGTGCTAATGTGCACAGAAATACGTTGATTTATCTAGTCCTTTTTTCATGCAATGTGATTGTGTATAGCTTTGCGTTTTCACGACTCGTCATACATGCATTTTTGCCATAGCTCTTTCTTTTTGTGATTTTACGTATTCGTGAAAATTGTGATATTTGATGTATGTAGATGAAGTTACAATGCTGGATTTCTTTTGGCACTGTGTGTACTGTAGTGTGTTGGGGGGGAGGTTGTTGTGATTGAGTGATGCATACGAGATGACCCGCAGCTTGCCCAATATTGGCTCCCACCTGCGCATCAACAAAAATCTCTGCGTCTCTGCTAAGTGGTAGGATGGGACATATAGTTCTTCTGAAAGTGCATCCAAACAGAGCCGCGTTCAATACGTCCTCAGCAGCTGCTGAATTGTTGCAGCGCAACAATTCAGTTTGCTGCAGCAGTGTCATTGAATGCTTTAGATGCAAATTTCAAAACAAAATGGCGGATTTCTGTTGTTTCTGCAATATCCAGTTTTATTCGCAGAAACTGAAAGTGAAACTGAGGCTGAGGCCTTCTATAAAATAAATAAAAGCAGTCGGCACAATGCGTTTTGTATGCACACAACACAAATAAAAGTTTTTATTGAATAAACGTAATGTTTACTTCTGAAAAAATATATAATTGAACGGTAATATATGTCTATGTGCAGGGGAATAATAAATAAATATTTTGTGACTTTAGAACTATGAGATGGGAGTAGTGGTGGGTCAAGCTGGTAGTGCTAGTGGGTAGTGGAGGGGTGTCGCAATACTTTCGGCAATATATTGTATAGATATACCATTTTTTCCAGTCTGCATTATTTACGTGTTATTTTTTGGATTTGGCAGAAGACATGAAGAAGGCAGCATCTGCCCCGGCGGGCACCAGTGCCCCAGTGGAGGAGGAGGAGGAGCCACGGGCGACCACCAGCACTGGTATATACTGTTTTATTTTGCAACGACTTTTGGTCAAAAATAAATCAGTTTTGTTGTTTACTGTATTTTTTATTTCTTTAATTTCTTAGATATAGCACCGGATATGCTGACGGTGGTGGTGGAGGAGGAGTCAGAGGAGGAGTCGGAGCCTCAGGAGGCCGCCAGCACTGGTATATACTACTGTTATATTTTTTCAAGACTTTCAGTCAAAAATAGAAACCTGCTTTACTTACTGTATTTTCCTTCTTTCATTTATTGGATATATAGAAGGAGAAGCCAGACGGACACGTCCTCCAGTGTCAGGATAATAAATCGGGAGGCGATCGGCGAGCTACGCCTGGCTGTTACGACCATCGATGCCATCCAGGAACTGCTCCAGGAATTGCGGGAGCACATAAGCAATGCCGCTGACATCCTGGAGCGGCAGTGAGACCAGTGGCAGCCTCCTCCCGAAATGTAACCGGAATCTGCAGGTTCACTCAAGACGAGGCCGGACCGGACACGAGCAAGGATTGTCTGAACATGAGTCTCTTCAGGAAAGGCAAACTTTATTGTGATATCACAACAGATGCTCAAACAGGATTCAATCGCAAAGAATGAGCAGCGATTTTCACAGTGACATGAGATTTTATACCTCAAAATACATGATTAGGTACATCCCAATTAGCCCACCTCCCGGTTACGCTATCCCACCCCACGTGGGTTAGTACCTCCCTTTGGCTAATACAAAAGACATTTCATTAATTTGGCTGTAAATTGGCAAACTTCATGTTAGTTTCAGTGAATCATAATTAGTTGCTCCCACTGTTCCGGGCTGCGCCCCGTTCCCTAGCGTCTTCACTCATTTGTTACAAAAGGCACCTGGTCTGATCTCTATACTCCTTTGTATTTCTGCGGGCCCCAACGACCTTGATGTATCCTTTCTCTGTGTCGAAAACAGCAGAGACCTTTCTCAGTGCTTTGATTGTTTTTCTTCCAATCTCAGCACATTCCTAAATTTCTATGTATGCCTGCTTCTAATTTCAGCTAAAAACTGCATAATTATCTCAAGTGAACCAATATTCTGAACAAGATGGTGGTCGCCTGGCTTACAATGGCGGCCATCTTCCAGTCTATTTCCACTACACTATGTTTGTTTGTGTTGTTTGTGCCCCTGTTGGGCAGTTTGCCATCCTTGGCATGTTCCCTTCCCTTCCCCATGTTGTAAATAAATTTTCTATTTTTTCTATATTTTCCTGTTTCTGTGCGTTGCTTTTCCTTACTTAATAAGTTAATATGTATTGCTTGGTTTCCACACTGTTAAAATTATATGTACATAAATGTATTGACATTTCTATGGACCCTTTGTCATAAATTTGTCAACATATTTGTGGCCATGAATGTGACTGTGCACATTCTACACTTCCTGCCTGGCCAAAAAATGTCACACACTAACACAACCTTGTTGTACTGTCTTGAGATTTGATTATCGACGTGGCCTGGTTTTGTTAAGCTTAGGCGATGTCACAACAACACGGATTTTTGTCCACAGTCACATTCATTGTATAACCAAGAATTTATCAAAAAATATTGATGGCAGCACTGCGTGAAGTCTTCTCCGACACAACCCAAAGATCCTCAGTGCGGCTCAGGTCTAGTTTATTTGTCCCTGTTTGCAGCTTCACGCAACACCTCCTCCCAGCTATGAGCTCTCTCTCTCCCACCGCTGCCCGCTAAGACGCTGCCCGCCAACATGGTCACGTCTTTGCAGGAAGACAACAGCATGGGGGAACGGCAGCTGCCGACAGTCCCAAGACCTCGTCACAATGACGTCAGTTCTGGAGTTAACCCCTAACTGCGACCAATGGTGGAGATAGGGGGTTCATTGGAACCCTCTATCTCCCGATCCGCGACAGCTATCGGTTGGTTAATGTTTGGTATCTTTGGATCGACCAGAGCATGGCCTTTCCAACAATACCAAACATGACAATGTTAAAAATTATAAAAAATTTAAATATAAAAAAAAATAAACAGGTTTTTTGTTTTGTTTTGTTAATGCAGCAATATTGTTCCCATTTCAATTATAATATGAACAATGATGCTGCACTAAGGATTTTTGTATGGGGTGCGTTTGTTAAAAATAGTGTAATTTTCACCCAAAAAAATATAACAAGTCCCCATTTCAATTTTTTTTAACAAACGCAACTCATAAAATATAACCGCAAACACTCGCATGTTAAAATGTGAAAAAAACACCTTGTAAAACAAACATTGAAAATTCTAATTTTATTGCATTTTTTGTTATAATATACAGACAGGACATGACACATACATATGATAATGATATATTATGAATCATCTGCCGTGTCTGCCGGAAAGAACGATATATAACATGTCTGGGTCATATTATAAAATAAGGCTTCAAAAAAACACGTTTAAACAAGAGGAGCGAAACTGTTAAAAATTAGCTCAGCAGCAGACCGCAGTGCCGCACACAGGCGTGAAGGGAAGCCGTGAAATGCCTCAGCAGCGAAAGGGTTAATTTTTTTTGTCTGTTTTAAATCTTTTTTTTTTTTTTTTCGTTTCAGATCATTTTGATCAACTATTTTTCCGTTTTAAAACCTTTTTGTTCTGGTTTTTATTTTTAAAGTCAGACCATTCGGGTCAGTTTAGCATTTTTTAAATCGTTTTGTTCTTTTTTTTTGTTCCTTGGCTTTCATACCATTTTTTAATGTGATTAAATAAAGTTGTGAAATGTATATTCATAAGAAAAAAAGGAGCTTTATTTAATTTAAAAAAAACACGATAGAATCGCCAGGATTATCGTATCGACAGAGTGAATTATCGGATCCGAAGAACAAACCAAAAATTTATTATAAAAAAATATATAACGTATAAAAAAGTAAACCATAGTAGTTTACGTCAAAACGAATAGAGTTAGACAGCTATGAAACGAGGAGAACAGACGTTCCGAAAAAACGAAAATTTCCGAAATCACGAAAAAGTCGATACAAAAAACGAGCAAAGTGACACGAAAATACGAAAAAAGGTCGAGGAGAACAGACGTTCCGAAAAAACGAAAAGTCCAGAAATCACGAAAAGTTGATACAAAAAACGAGCAAAGTGACACGAAAATACGAAAAATGGTCGATATTCCGAAAAAAAAATGTACACGAAAATGAGTCGAGCCGAACCGAATCGAAACAGAAATCGGTCGAAACGAGCCAAATCGAAAAGTTTAAACATCTGAACAAATCGAACCGAATCAAACCGAAAAAAAAATCGGTGCACAAGCCTAGCTCCACCACTTTTTTCATAGGTAAACGACACTCACCCTTCACTGAATCAATCTCAATTCCCAAGAAAGTGATAACCGATGCTGGACCTTCCGTTTTATCGGAGGCCAAAGGAACACCAAATCGGTGTGCCACCCACTGAAAAGACCGAAGAATGTGTAGACACTCTCCTGTCCCTTCCCTTCCCACACACAAGAAATCATCCAGATAATGAGTCAGATTGTTCGACCCTGCCACTTAACGGCCCACCCATTCCAGAAATGTACTGAAACATTCAAAAAGGAACAGGAAATGGAACAACCCATAGGCAAACATAAATCCACATAAAATTCGCCTTCAAACCAAAATCCCAGAAGATGATGACACAAAGGATGAATAGGTAATAACCGAAAAGCCGACTCAACATCCACCTTGGCCATCAAAGCCCCTGGTCTTGCATCACGAACCAAACTAACAGCATAATCAAATGACACGTATGACACCGAGGCCAACTCCTCACCAATATCATCATTCACCGATTCCCCCCGTGGAAAGGATAAATGATGAATCAAACGAAATTCTCCTGCCTTCCGCTTCAGCACAACCCCCAAAGGGGATATCCTCAAATCCCGCACCGGAGGAGACGAGAATGGACCAGCCATCCTACCAACCCCAATCTCCTTAAACACCTTCTCCCGAACTACCTCCGGATACACTCTAGCCGACTTCAAATTTCTTAGCTTGCCACGCCCAATCCTTACCACAAAAGGAATCCGACAACCAACACCAAAACCATCACGTAAAAACTCTGCATCTCTATGTCTTCCGTAAAGCCTTAGCCACGGTAACATCGCGTTGCGTTTCACCGGGGAAGCTCCCCTCTCCAGACCCTCCAAAAGGCAGACCTCCTTGTCTTGCCCTCTTAAAACATCTGGACATTGAATGCAATCCTCCACAATTTGAACATTCGTGCTTGTATCTGCACCCTGCACCAAACTTGCACTGACCCTCGTTAAACTGCCAGCACGATCCCTTTTTAACACCAGCCGGTGGGGAACTGACTCCTCCCCCACCGGCTCCCCTGAAAAGGGCAACGCCTTTTGTGCCCCATCAAACGCAACCACAGCGTAATGTCCAATTGATCCCACCCCATGCCTGTGTGAGCCGCCAAACGTTGCCTAAACTGCTCATCGTATTTCCACCACGCACAACCACCATAAATTCGATAAGCCTCCCAAATCCCATCCACATAACAAAAAAGACCCGAACAGTGCTGTGGGCTCTTTTCCCCCACCACACTTGCCAAAATACAGAAAGCCTGGAGCCAATTCCCGAATGACTTAGGAATCCTCCCAAACCTCTTCTTCCTTTCCTCCTCCTCCTTTAAACTGTCCTTAGATGAATCATCTTTTACCCCAGCCACCTCATCCAACGGAAGCAGGGAAAAAAGTTCAACATACTCCCCCGCCATATGCCTTCTTTAACCTCCTGCTTCAAATGAAACCCCAAAGGCCCAGAAAATGACACGTAAGCATTCCTCCTTGCCACATCCGCCACTCCTGAGGACTCACCGAGTAAACCCACATTGCCACTCGGCCCATTTGAAGCCATAACTTCACCACCAAGAGCTCCACCGGCTCTCACATCTGGCCCACTTGCCCCCTTCCAAGCTTGAGCCAAATCCACATCCTGGTCCATACCCCTTGGGGAACCCGACCAAGCCTCAAAGGCCCCCTGTAGAAAAGACATGAAAGAACCAACATCACCACCATTTCCGTTACCTGTCGTCACACGAGGTCCGCCCGAACATCCTGGAACCTCCATCGCCACCGACTCCAAACCTCCTACACCACCTCCACCAACTCCAGCAGCCTGGAAACCACCCACCGGCTGTGGGCTCCTCTCCCGAACCATTGGAACTGTCGATGAAAAATTAATAGTGCGATGAGCCCCAGAACCCAAAGTACCAAAATCAACAACTCACTCCCTCACATCAACATCCAGAGCCCCATCATCTCCACCAACTGAACACCAATTTACTTCGAGCTCTTGGGTGCCCTCATCCCGCACACCAACACCCAGTGTCACACCACTGTCCACATCCCCATCCACCAACTGTCTTACCGCCGAAACATCAGTCCCTGAGACAGCGCTTGCTACTCCTCTGGGACCCCTGGTGGAACACCGACCTCTCCTTCTCCCCGAGGAACTCCTCGAACTCCGCACTCCTTCTCTCCTGGTAGAGCTCACCCCACCACTCCTCCGACTGGAAGGATCCTTAGCCCCCGAAGCCGGCCTCAAGCTCCTACCTTCCTCACGCCTGGAAGCGCTCACGCCAGCCTCATTTCCAACTGCGTCACCACCAGCCAACATCCGTTGGACCAACCGACCACGACCTCTCACAGCCTCCAATCTCAATCTCTCAGCCGCCGATACATCACTGGATTCGCCTTCCGGATTAAACCGCACTGGAGGCCTCGAAATCCTGGCACGCCGAGATCCCCCATCTGCCGCCAACACCTCCGACAGGCTTCTTCTAGCCCACTCCACACCACGGTGCCGAGCCGCCTCCCGCACTCCCTCCAGTAGCAACTCCAGCTCACCACCTTCCAGCATTTTCAGGACATACTTGAAAACGAGAGAAATCTCAATGTATCCTTCCTGGTAAAATCCTTTATAAATAAATAAATAAATAAAATTTCCAAAACAATAATTTTAAGGCAAAAAGCAGAAAAAAACACTGCTTCTCTGACGCAGCACAGATTTTCAGCGCTCTACCTCAGGAGAAAAAGGCGCGCAGAGCCTCTCCACACGCGCCTTAAGTACCCTCCTGTCGACTCCTCCCACACCGCTCCCGCTCAATCTCCTCACGCTCTGCAAAACCTTCTAGAAAAATCCTGCCTGCGTCCTGGCATCAGAGGCAATTTAAGGGCCTTACGCCCTAGGTGCTTCAGGCCTTATATACAGTGGCAAGAAACAGTAAGTGAACTCTTTGGGATTACGTGGAGTTTTGCATGAATTGGTCATAAAATGTGCTCTGATCTTCATCTAATTCACAACAATTTGAAAAACACAGTCTGCTTAAAGTAATACAACACAAACATTATATGTTTTCATGTGTTTATTGAACATAACATGTAAACATTCACAGTGCAGGGTGGAAAAAGTATGTGAACCCCTAGCCTAATGACTTCTCCAAGAGCTAATTGGAGCCAGGAGTGAGTCAACCTTGAGTCCAATCAGTGTGATATTATTGGATGTGTTGCTGAAAGCTGTCCTGCCCTTTAAAAACACACACCAGTTTTGGGTTTACTGGTTTCAAGAAGCACTGCCTGATGTGAACCATGCCTCGCAGAAAAGAGCTCTCAGAAGACCTATGATCAAGAATTGTTGACTTGCATGAAGCTGGAAAGGGTTACAAAAGTATCTCCAAAAGCCTTGATGTTCATGTGTTCCCGGTAAGACAGACTGTCTACAAATGGAGAAAGTTCAGCACTGTTGCTACTCTCCCTAGTAGTGGTCGTCCTGTAAAGATGACTGCAAGAGCACAGCGCAGAATGCTTAATGAGGTAAAGAAGAATCCTAGAGTGTCAGCTAAAGACTTACAGAAATCTCTGGCACATGCTAACATTTTTGTTGACACATCTACAATAAGGAAAACATTAAACAAGAATGGAGTACATGGGAGGACACCACGGAGGAAGCCATTGCTGTCCAAAAAGAATATTGCAGCACGTTTGAAGCTTGCAAAAGAGCACCTGGATGTTCCACAGCACTACTGGCAAAATATTCTGTGGACAGATGAAACCAAAATTGAGTAGTTTGGAAAAAACATACAACACTATCAGGGTTATTCAAAGAGATCCGAATTGCTTGGAAAGGTAACCGAACGCTGAAAATCAGCGTTCGGTTACCTTTCTTGGCCATTCGGCTATCCAGAGAGCAGGCAATACGCCAAATCCTGGCGAATTGCCTGAACATACGGTGCCTGTTCAGTGCCTGTTCGAGGGCAGTGAAAACCCCATGAAAAAGCACTGCTTCGGCTATTCAGAGAACAAAAATCAGCAGTGAAAGGTTCCCGAAATGCCCTGTCATTCGGTGGTTTAATTCGGCAAGTTTATTCAGGAGAATCCCATAGGCTTCAATGTTAAAAATATTCCCGTTTTAATTCAATATCTAATAAACCGTTCATTATAAAATTCTGCAGTAAAGAGTCTCTTTATTTATAGATTTTCTAGGATATTTTAAGCATTTTTCTGAAATTCTTTTTTTAAAAGTCCGATTTTTTTTTTTTAAGTTTACTGTTTTTTTTCTGTAACAGCCCTCTTTATTATCATTCCCTGGACCTCATATGTAAATTTTAGATATTTTCGCTCAGTAGTTTCTTTGCAAACAGTGTTTCACTTTTCAATCATTCATGCAAACTGTTTTCCTAATTTATTCACTGCCTCTTCTGCTGTGTGGAAGGCTGCGATCGGCTCCTGTTCGGGTTTTTCTGTGGTTTTCGGCAGGTTATTCCAGATGTTTTTGAGGGTTTTCGGCATGCATTCGCTGGGTTTTGCGGTTAGTTTTCGTCAGGTTTGCGACAGCTTTTCCCTGCAATTCGGGTGCTTGCTGAATACACCGCAGGGTTGCCGAAATGGGATCGGCAAAACAAACCGAATTGAAGAGAACGAAAAGTCACCGAACGTGCGGTGACTTTTCAAATCTCTTTGAATAACCCTGAATGTGTGGAGAAAAAAAGGCACAGCACACCAACATCAAAACCTCATCCCCACTGTAAAACATGGTGGAGGGAGCATCATGGTTTGAGGCTGCTTTGCTGCCTCAGGGCCTGGACAGATTGTTGTCATTGATGGAAAAATTAATTCCAGAGTTTATCAAGACATTTTGCAGGAAAACGTAAGACCATCTGTCTGCCAACTGAAGCTCCGCAGAGATCTGCAGCTACAGGAAACGTTTGGTTGAGGTTATTGCTGCCAAAGGAGGGTCAACCAGTTATTAAGTCCAAAGGTTCACATACTTTTTCCACCCTGCACTGTGAATGTTTACATGTTCTGTTCAATAAAAACATGAAAACATATAATGTTTGTGTTGTATTATTTTAAGCAGACTGTGTTTTTCAAATTGTTGTGACTTAGATGAAGATCAGAGCACATTTTATAACCAATTCATGCAAAACTCAACGTAATCCCAAAGGGTTCACATATTTTTTCTTGCCACTGTACCTGCCTCATTAAAAACATGAGAAATCTACAGATATCTTACATGGAAATACTGACGGGCTTGAAAATATACCCGGATGCATTTAAAAATATTAATAAAATCAATTATTAAATACAATAATCATACTTTTAGTAGACTGTCATGATGAAAGGGTGTGGGAATGTGATATGTTGCTGCAGGTTTTGTTGCTTTTGCCATTTATGTTTGTAAGGTTAATTCCTGTGATGCACAAAGGCGAGTTACAAATCATTCAAAACGTGTATTGTTTTCTCACGCCCAGTTCCACAGCTGAGCTTTGGAGATTTTGCAACTAGTTTCTGATGTAGAAATATAAAAATTATATTTGTTGTAATTGGGTAAAGCTAGAAAGAGGGAATAAATTGGAATATTTGCTCTGGGCATGAATTTACATGCAGGGTTATTCAAAGAGCACTGAAATTCCACCCGAATATTTTTAGCTGAAATTTTTGATTCCCATATTTTTGTAAATGACTTTTTTTTTAAATTCTGTAACGGACCTTTTTATTATTTTTTCTAGGACTTTTTTATTATTACCATGTATTTTCATTGTTTTAAGCGCCTTTTAAAAAATTGCCGTTTTTTAAATTCTGTAACACATATTTTTATAATTTTTTAATAGGATCTTTCTTATTATTTCCATGTATTTTCATTATTTTAAATGCCTTTTTTTTACGTTTGATGGCTGACCAGCTTTTTCAGCGGATCATCGGCTGCATTTGGCGGTTGTGTTCGCGTGCTGAACATCGCCATTCGGCAGACCCCGATCGGTGCACTTCGGGACCCTACGGTCAATGCTGAATTCACCGCAGGGTCGGCGAAACAAAATCACCAAAGTGTGCCGAATGAATAACCCCCTAAATTCGCATGGTTTCTCAATGACTTTCTTCATCATATGAACTTAACATCTGATTCACAGAATCCCTTTCTGCAATCACTAAACATCAGGTTCAAAGAATCAGTAGAAGTTTGCCATTTAGTTTGTGCAATATCAATAACCTGAGATCTAGTACTTTTTTGCACATCCTATTCAAAACGAGAGGTGTGCAAAAGTACAGTAACCTCCCAAAGATCCGTAACCAACCATTCCTCACCCAATATCTAATAGACATCTTCTAATAAGGCCATATATATATAGACTTTTTTATATATCGTTTCTAGATTTCCTTTTCCATTCGGTTACAAATTAAAATAGAAACAACCTTGAATATTTCTTTATGAAATATAGTGGAATTATGTTTAATATATTAATACATTTTGACCACTTCTACAAATGTACCTCAGCCATATTCAGACACAAGCCCTCAATGCAAAGATATTTTCTTATTATTTAACCCCTTTACTGCTGAGCAATTTCACCCCGTATGCTGAGCTCATTATTACCGTCTTTGCTCATCATCTTTAATCACGATTTGAAGTCACGTTTTATTTTCCGAACCAGACAAATTATATATCCTTTTTTTCAGCAGACTCAGCCGTTTCATAATATATCATTATTATTTGTATACGTCATGACCTTCCCGGAATGCTATAACAAAAAATTTAACAAAATGTGAATTTCCATTAAAATTTCAATCATCTACAGCATGTAGTGTAATTTTTTTCACATTTTATCATCTGAACCTTTGTAGTTATACACTATATTGCCAAAAGTATTCGCTCACCTGCCTTGACTCACATATGAACTTAAGTGACATCCCATTCCTAATCCATAGGGTTCAATATGACGTCAGTCCACCCTTTGCAGCTATAACAGCTTTAACTCTTCTGGGAAGGCTGTCCACAAGGTTTAGGAGTGTGTTTATGGGAATTTTTGACCATTCTTCCAGAAGCGCATTTGTGAGGTCACACACTGATGTTGGACGAGAAGGCTTGGCTCTCAGTCTCCGCTGTAATTCATCCCAAAGGCGTTCTATCGAGTTGAGGTCAGGACTCTGTGCAGGCCAGTCAAGTTCATCCACACCAGACTCTGTCATCCATGTCTTTATGGACCTTGTTTTGTGCACTGGTGCACAGTCATGTTGGAAGAGGAAGTGGCCAGCTCCAAACTGTTCCCACATAGTTGGGAGCATGGAATTGTCCAAAATGTCTTGGTATGCTGAAGCATTCAGAGTTCCTTTCACTGGAACTAAGGGGCCAAGCTCAGCTCCTGAAAAACAACCCCACACCATAATCCCACCTCCACCAAACTTTACACTTGGCACAATGCAGTCAGACAAGTACCGTTCTCCTGGCAACCGCCAAACTCAGACTCGTCCATCAGATTGCCAGATGGAGAAGCGTGATTCGTCACTCCAGAGAACGCGTCTACACTGCTCTAGAGTCCAGTGGCGGCGTGCTTTACACCACTGCATCCGACGCTTTGCATTGCACTTGGTGATGTATGGCTTGGATGCAGCTGCACGGCCATGGAAACCCATTCCATAAAGCTCTCTGCGCACTGTTCTTGAGCTAATCTGAAGGCCACATGAAGTTTGGAGGTCTGTAGCGATTGACTCTGCAGAAAGTTGGCGACCTCTTCGCACTATGCGCCTCAGCATCTGCTGACCCCGCTCCGTCAGTTTACGTGGCCTACCACTTCGTGGCTGAGTTGCTGTCTTTCCCAAACACTTCCACGTTCTTATAATACATCTGACAGTTGACTGTGGAATATTTAGGAGACAGAAAATTTCACGACTGGATTTGTTGCACAGGTGGCATCCTATCACAGTTCCACGCTGGAATTCAATGAGCTCCTGAGAGCGACCCATTCTTTCACAAATGTTTGTAAAAACAGTCTGCATGCCTAGGTGCTTGATTTTATATACCTTTGGCCATGGAAGTGATTGGAACACCTGATTCTGATTATTTGGATGGGTGAGTGAATACTTTTGGCAATATACAGCGTTCGGTTACCTTTCTTGGCCATTCGGCTATCCAGAGAGCAGGCAATTTGCCAAATCCTGGCGAATTGCCTGCACATTCGGTGCCTGTTCGAGGGCAGTGAAATCCCCATGAAAAAGCACTGCTTCGGCTATTCAGAGAGCACAAACCAGCAGTGAAAGGTTCCCAAAATGCCCTGCCATTCGGTGGTTTCATGTGGCAGATTTATTCAGGCGAAGCCCATAGGCTTCAATGTTAAAAATATTCCCGTTTTAATTCAATATCTAATAAACCGTTCATTATAAAATTCTGCAGCAAAAAGTCTCTATTTATAGATTTTTTTAGGATATTTAAAGCATTTTTCTTAAATTTAATTTTTTTTAAAAAAAAGTCAGATTTTGTTTTTTAGTTTACTTATTTTTTCTGTAACAGCCCTTTTTATTATCATTCCCTGGACCTCATATGTAAATTTCAGACATTTTCGCTCAGTAGTTTCTTTGCAAACAGCTTTTCACTTTTCACACATTCAAGCAAACTGTTTTCCTAATTTATTCACTTCACTCGTCTGCGATGTCGGCTTTTTCCAGCGGCTTCATTGCATGTGATCGGCTCCTGCTCGGGTTTTTCCGTGGTTTTCGGTGTGTTAATCAAGATGGTTTTGCGGGTTTTGGTTTTGCGGTAAGTTTTCGCCAGGTTTGCGGCAGCTTTTCCCTGCATTTCGGGGGCCCTGTGGTGCTTGCTGAATACACCGCAAGGTCACCGAAATGGGATTGGCAAAACAAACCGAATTGAAGAGAGCGAAAAGTCACCAAACGTGCGATGACTTTCCGATTCTTTTTGAATTACCCTGATAGTGTATATTCTAAGGGGTACACTTGTTAAAAAAAAATAGAACTGGGAACCCGTTACTTTATTTTTCTGAGAAATTATGTGGTTTTAGCTAAATAACCCTAAAAAAATTGTTAGTGCAGCATCATTGTTCACATTATAATTGAAATGTGAACACTAGTGCTGCATTAATAAAAAAGTAAAAAAAACTCCTATTTATTTTTTTATACATTTAACATGGTCATGTTTGGTATCATTGAAAAGGCCATGCTCTGGCTAGCTGCCACGGATTGGGAGATACGGGGGTCCAATGGACCCCCCCTCTATCTCCACCATAGGGTTTCCATAGGGAAACCCCTTGGCAGCTAGGGGTTAAGTCTCACACTGATGTAATCACACCATGTGTGATGACGGATCGCAGACCGGCACCTCAGGGGTTAAAGAGAGGCATCACTGGAAAGGGCAGACTATGCCCTTTCCAGTGGTGTCTCTCTTTTACTCTAATCTCCTCCAAAGGACCCCCCTCCTTTTTAGGCACTCTTCCGTCTTTGCCAGGAGAGATGCCGGAAAGTGACATAATCACGCCCGGAACTATGCCGTTAGCGCACCAGCAGGGGGTATATATATACAGGTCTGACTTCACACAAATCAGACCTGCGTGGGACCCCAGATGGAGAGGTGAGTAACGGGTGGGAGGGGGGTTGTGCGCGAAGCCATATGTGGAACGTCCTCCGCACACGGGAGTGAAATGAAAGGACATACCATGTCCGGCCTTAGCGCTCAAGTGGTTAAAGGAAGGACACTTTTACAGACTTACCAATCCAAACCAGTAAGAAAGTTGATATAAGTTAGAGTTTTGTGAAGCTGTCTTTGTAATTCCTAGGGCTGTATAGGACAAGAATTTTTGTTTCCATTTTGTACAATGAGTCATAGACTACAAATCAGTTTTTTAACAAAAAAAATATCCCTATGATGGCAGTGGTGTATTTAGGTTTTGTGCTGCCCTAGGCCTGACTAAACTCGTGCACCCCCAATTTAAATTTGAGGCACCCCTTCCTGTCAAGGGCACACCTCTTCCTGGTTAATCCCCACCCTTCATCTTAAAGCTCCACCTTTTCCTCTTAGAACTCCGCCTTTTCCTCTCTTTATATTAAAAGTGGATACCAAGTGCCTACTTGTATATTTTGTATACCATTTCAAATGTATCTATTGAGATAAAGAAAATTATAAAATGTTTAAATTCAAGCATTTTTACAAAGAACAACCACGCATGTCAAGTATACTGGATCACAGCCGCTCTAATTGGTTGAACAATAAAATCCACAGAAACTTGCACTGCATATGAGCGTATCACAGAGCTTGAAAAACAAAAATTGGTGGTGTTGCGCTAAAGGAAAGTAAAAAAACTTATGTATGGTCTATTTTGAAGGCATGCTATACTGCACAGCAAAAAAGAGAAAGAAAGTTCTATTTCTCAATAGTTCGTTCAATGGATATCCAGTCTCTGTTGTAGAAAGGTTTTTCAGTGAAATCTTCCAAGACTTTGGAACGAATGACCACTTCTTTGATGAATCTTCATTAAAAAGTATATATCTCGGAAAAAGAGAAACTCGATAGTGTTATACCGTTTATTAATGTGTATACAAATCTACTGACATAATATACGTACAGAAAAAAGAGGTAGTGGGTTTAGGATTTGATCTCACCCACTGCCAGATAAAACATCACGTCCCAATCAAGCCTCTATAGACAAAACCACAAGGAGCTCCCGGGCTGCTTCCAAGGTGGTCACTCAATACCAAAGGTGGGACCGCGATGATAAAGTGACGTAGTGCTGACGCGTTTCGCCCCGCCCACGGGACTTCATCAGATGAAGTCCCGTGGGCGGGGCGAAACGCGTCAGCACTACGTCACTTTATCATCGCGGTCCCACCTTTGGTATTGAGTGACCACCTTGGAAGCAGCCCGGGAGCTCCTGGTGGTTTTGTCTATAGAGGCTTGATTGGGACGTGATGTTTTATCTGGCAGTGGGTGAGATCAAATCCTAAACCCACTACCTCTTTTTTCTGTACGTATATTATGTCAGTAGATTTGTATACACATTAATAAACGGTATAACACTATCGAGTTTCTCTTTTTCCGAGATATATACTTTTTAATGAAGATTCATCAAAGAAGTGGTCATTCGTTCCAAAGTCTTGGAAGATTTCACTGAAAAACCTTTCTACAACAGAGACTGGATATCCATTGAACGAACTATTGAGAAATAGAACTTTCTTTCTCTTTTTTGCTGTGCAGTATAGCATGCCTTCAAAATAGACCATACATAAGTTTTTTTACTTTCCTTTAGCGCAACACCACCAATTTTTGTTTTTCATGTTATATGCTTTCTGAATTTGGTGGATATCAGGGTGGTGTTTTTTTGCTGCTCATTGTTTTTGGGTGTTTCCACAGTATAAACCCTCTTTGCTTGTATCACAGAGCTGCACAGCAATAAAACCCACAGAAATGGGCACTGTGTATGAGCATATCAGAGATGCACAGCAATAAAACCCACAGAAATGGGCACTGTGTATGAGCATATCACAGAACTGCACAGCAATAAAACTCACAGTAATGTGCAATGTGTATGAGTGTATCCCAGAGCTCCAGGGCAATAAAACTCACAGTAATATGCAGTGTGTATCACAGAATCCACAGCAATAAAACTCCCAGCAATGCAATGTGTGGTGTGTGTCAGCGTATCAGAATCCACAGCAATAAAACTCCCAGCAATGCAATGTGCGGTGTGTGTCAGCGCATCAGAATCCACTGCAATAAAACTCCCAGCAAACCGAGTGTATATGAGCACACAGCAATTACGCTGTGGAGCCATCTTGTCAGCAGTGGGGTGCCACTGTCAGAGGGTGCACTGTAGCTTTGATTCCCTTCCCGGTGGGTGTTCAGTCCAGAATAGAGTCTGTGTTAACGAAAGGGCGGGCAGCTGCGCGCGTGCTTTTCACGTGGTTCAGCCAGTCATGTGGTACTGAGACTCAGAGAAATGGCAGTGAAATGCCCTGATGTTCGGTGGTTTCAATCAGCAGGTTTATTCAGGCGAACCTCATAGGTTTCAATGTTAAAAATATTCCTGATTTTATGCAATATCTAATAAATCATTTATTATTTTAATCTGCAGTAAAAAGTCTTTATTTATTGATTTTTTTTTTAGTACCCTTTAGTAATTTTTCAGATTTGTTTGGGCAAAATTCCCCCCTTTTTTTTAATAGCAGTTTTTCTTTTTTCTGTAACAGAACTTTTTATTATCAATCATAGGATCTTATATGTAAATTCCCGACATTTTCGTTCAATAGTTCTTTTGAAAAGAGCAGGCCACGGGTTTGCGGTGGCAGCATTCAGCGGCCGACTCCATGCACTTTGGGGACCCTGCAGTGAATGGTGAATTCACTGCAGGGTGGGGAAATTTTATTCTCCTAAGTGCAGGGAACTATAGAACACCAAAAAGTTGGCGTCATTTCGGTGCTCTGTGAGTAACCCATTTAGTGGTAAGGGTTTTTTGCTGCCCCCTGGAAAGTGAAAGCCTAGGCCTTGCCTACCCAGGACATACTTGAAAATTTGTGAAATCTCAATGTATCCTTCCTGGTAAAAATACTTTGCAAGAGTAAAAAAAAAAAAAGTGCCGCCCTAGGCCTGGGCCTAGTCGGCCTAGGCCAAAATACACCACTGTATGAGGGGCCATTATGGACGTAGTTCAGCTTTGCTTATAATTAGCTTTCATCACAGAATCAATGACATTATACAGTGAGAAGTGTGTATCATATAATGAAATGCATATATTCTATAATTAAATTCATATATTATATACAGAAGTCCACAGATCCAATACCGAAATCCATATATCACAGGGTGAAATCCATATGTCATATAGTTCAATTGATATGTTATATACTTAAATCAAGATCATATACTGAAATGCATATGCTATATATAATGAAATCCATATATTAATTTTGGTATGTAATATATGAATTTCATTATATAATATAAGGATTTCAGTATATGACATATGGATTTCACGATATTATATATGCATTTCATTATATAATGACACACACTGTATGATGTCACTGATTCTGTAATGAAAGCTATGTATAAGCAAAGCTGAATTATGTCCCTAATGACCTCTCATAACCTTTTCATAAAAATATGTTTTACGCATCACATTGCTATTTACTTCTGCATGCCATGAATGCTTATTGCTATAAAGATGACAAAAACCTGAAACCGATTCAAATTATTATCACTAGATTGAAATAAAAAACATGTCATAAATATCTGAAAAAGAATGCATTGTGAAAGGTCATTAAAATATTTGGCGGCGTTTCAGAAGATAGCTGGTTTTCTGCAAAAGATGCAATCTTGCAGCGAAATGCGTAGAGTTGTTTACTGAAGATGGTTTTTCATACACGCTAACAGTGACTTGCTCCTGGTTATTTTACTTTTTTCTCTAGTGTGTTAGAGTGCTCACAGACCTCGGTCCGATACCACATAGGTGTTTCTAGAACCTAATGGTGCAATAATAGGTGTCCTTATTTGGTGCATAGCCTGCTCTTTGTTCTGACTGTCCGATTACCACAGACCCTAGAAGGCCTGTCTTCCTACCTATTTAAGTACTATTTAGCCTTTTGTAGGTCTTAGCTGAACAGGTAGATCGTTCCACGTATTCCTAGCACTCTTCTAGTACTGCACCCGCATACATCCAGGGGCTACGTGCATGAAGAATTGTGTGTTTTAAATAGATTATCATTTATAGCTACCAATATCCACTTTATACATTTTTCAGAGGACTTCTGTCTGGGTGTCATGCCCCAAAGCGGGATCTCGGCGACCCCGGGACCCACCTGGTGCCGCCTCGCGGCCTGGACCCTCACCTGCGGT
The DNA here is from genome assembly GCA_009667805.1 of Leptobrachium leishanense. Taxonomy (NCBI): domain Eukaryota; kingdom Metazoa; phylum Chordata; class Amphibia; order Anura; family Megophryidae; genus Leptobrachium; species Leptobrachium leishanense. The sequence goes on from CM019066.1 coordinate 292,458,499, forward strand.
GGTCGCAGTGGCGCTGCCCCGATCACGGGGGTTGCCTCCTCCGGCGTTGGGCGGACCACGCCTGATCCGAGCGGCCGGTGGGGCCTGTCATGGCGCCGATTTGGAGCCCCAGAACACCACGGTGCCTGACTCCTCACCGCGCGGTTTGAGGGGGCGTGGCCCAAACCAGCGTCTGGATCTGGAGGCTCCCTTTTACAGGTTGGGGGTGTGGCTGAGCCCTTGATAGACAGGGACTGGGCTCGCCCCCAGGGAGAGCCTACCTCCCAGATGGGACCCAATAGGGAGACGAATCATCACCGCTCAGAGGGGCGTGACCACCCCAACTGCCTATATATACCCAGTCCTTGCACACTATCATTGCCACAGCGTCGCTTCTCTTAAGAGTTGTATACCTGCTAACGAATGCTAATATATCCTTGTTGTGTACCAAACCTGGAAAGTCTTGACTCTTCTTCTGGATATCCCCTACTCTGTACTGCGTTATAGCTTCTACACCTGGTTCCTGCTTCCCGCTCCCCCGACCCTGACAGTACGCTGTGGCCATACCATGGAACCCGAAGAAGTTACCGAGGCGGTACAAGCCCTAACCCTTCAAGTTACCGGTCTCACCAGAACCATTCAGGAATTACATGCAGAGCAACAACAACTGCGAGACCAATTCCATGCAATGGGTCCCCCACCTCCTTACGATCCTGGTGACGAACTCGTTGCACCCCAACCCATCGCTGAAGCCACCCCAGAACCTCAGGTTCCCCTGCCTGACCGTTTCTTTGGGGATCGTTCCAAGTTCGAGACTTTCGTTCTAGATTGCCATGTCTTGTTCTCTCTAAAACCTCGAACCTACAACTCAGATTTCATAAGAGTCAGAGCAGTCATCTCACTCCTCGGTGGAGAACCGAAAAGATGGGCACACACACTTCTTCGCCAGAATGATCCGTCTCTAGATACCTGGGCCTCATTTTCCCGTGCTTTGGACTCAATGTATAGAGACCCACACCAACGTGATACAGCCCAAACGGTCATCAGAACCCTTAAACAAGGTCGTAGGCCCGTCGAAGAGTACATCACGGAATTTCGCCACTTTTCTCACCAAACAGGATGGAACGACACGGCACTATTAGATCAATTCCGCTTAGGATTGGCGGACCACCTCAAAGATGAGTTGGCTAGAGTCGGCATACCACCTAATATGGAGGCCCTAATTGATTTCTGTATTCTGGTGGATCGCAGAATGAGAGAGAGACGTCAGGAAAGAGGAGCTACACTCCCTTGGATACCTAGACCCATCTCTAACCTGTCTGAACAACCTTCTGCTTCCACAGCATTGGTCCCGGTGCCTAATCCAGGTTCCTCGGTTGAACCCATGCAGATCGGCCTGGTTAACGGACGTCTACCAGAGCTGAAGTAGACCGCCGTCGCCAACTCCGCCTATGCCTCTATTGTGCTGAAGCCAGCCATCAAGTTCGTAATGTCCTATCAGAAATGTTTCAAGAAGGGGTAAGCCCATTCCTCATGTCATACATGCCATACATACATCCAAGAATCCCTCCCCTCTCTTACTGCTCCCCATCTTATTACAGTGGCAGCAGAAGACGATCCGCTACAAGCCATGGTGGACTCAGGAGCTAGTGGGTGCTTTCTGGATGAAAACTTATCTTCACTTTTGTCTATTCCCCTTCACAATAAAACCTTCCTGTGTGCGTTCAACTAGTTGATGGCTCTCATTTGCAGTCTGGACCCATAACACACGAAACCATACCGTTACAAGTCACCATAGGTTCTAAGCATTCTGAGACATTATGCTTTGACATTGTTTCTTCACCTCTATACCCGGTCATACTCGGCCTTCCCTGGCTTAAACTACACGACCCTTACGTACACTGGTCGTCCGCATCTGTGTCGTTTCTGTCTCCTCGTTGTAAACAAACGTGTCTCCAGAGAAACACACACTGTAATGTCCATACTCGACAAAGATATGACGCAGACTAATGTCTGTCTTCCCAAGGCCTACCATGAGTTCCACGATGTGTTCGATAAACAAAAAGCCGAGACACTACCACCAAGACGTCCCTATGACTGTCCTATAGATCTTCTTCCTGGGACCGCCATTCCCTATGGCCGTATCTACCCCCTGTCAGAACCAGAGCTGACTGTGTTAAAAGAATATATAAAAGAAAACCTTGAAAAAGGATTCATTCGCCCCTCTACCTCTCCGGCAGGAGCTGGCATCTTTTTTGTAGATAAAAAGGATGGAGGGTTAAGGCCATGCGTGGACTACCGAGACCTCAATAAGATAACGGTAAAAAACCGATACCCCTTACCTCTCATCCAGAACTGTTGGAGAGACTGAAGGGTGCCAAAATATATTCCAAACTGGATTTACGCGGAGCCTACAATCTCGTCAGGATGAAACAAGACGACGAGTGGAAAACCGCATTCCGATCACGCTACGGCCACTTTGAATATACAGTCATGCCCTACGGGCTGTGTAACGCACCGGCCACCTTCCAACATTTCATAAATGACGTTTTCAGAGACCTCCTTGATTGTTTCGTTGTCACCTATCTCGACGACATCCTTATTTTTTCTTCGTCCCTCGAAGACCACCGCTCCCATATGCGTATCGTTCTTCAACGACTCCGTGACAACAAACTATATGCCAAACTCGAGAAATGCATATTTGAAACAACGAAGGTGGATTTTCTCGGATTTGTGCTTTCTCCAGGACAGATCGAGATGGATCCTAAAAAAGTAGAGGCCATCCTGTCCTGGCCCATTCCGGACACCCGAAAGGCAGTACAACGATTCCTAGGGTTTGCCAATTTTTACGGAGGTTTATAAAGAATTTCTCTAAGATAGTACACCCATTAACCATTCTTACCAAGACCGGAATACCCTTCAAATGGACTCCAGAGGCTCAAGTGGCATTTAACACTCTTCGTATCCGTTTTTCTACCACTCCTATCCTCTCCATGCCTGACCCTCAAACACCCTATTTCTTGGAGGTGGACGCCTCCGAAATAGCCACTGGGGCGATCCTTTCTCAACGTGCGGCCGATGGTCTTCTTCACCCAGTGGCATATTGTTCGAAAAAACTCAATCCGGCTGAAATCAACTACGACATAGGAGACCGCGAGTTGTTAGCAATCAAAAGAGGGCTTGAAGAATGGCGTCACCTACTGGAGGGTGCCTCACACCCGATCACTGTCTATACAGACCATAAAAACCTCGAGTATCTGCGTTCTGCCAAACGCCTCAAACCAAGACAGGCCCGCTGGGCTCTCTTTTTTGCTCGTTTTATTTTTCATGTCACCTACAGACCGGGTCAGAAAAATGGTAAGGCCGACGCCCTTTCTCGCATCCATCACTCATGTAGTATTCCTTCTACCCCCTCATCAATACTACCTTCAAAATGTTTCCTTGGCATCATCCACCCCGTATATGACAAGATTCGCACTTTAACCGCAACCACTTCTTTAGAAGTAAATCCTGAAGGCCTTCATATTACCAAGGACCGTGTCTTCGTACCAGAAGAAGCTCGCTTCGACGTCTTACATACATGTCATGATTCTCCACAGGCTGGACACCCAGGCATACGAACAACCTTGGATCTTGTTCTTCGACAGTTTTGGTGGCACTCTGTGGAGCTCAGTGTCAAACAATACGTCCAATCATGCCCTACATGTCTCAGAACAAAAGTCAATCTTACCAAGACTGCGGGTTTACTCTGCCCCCTACCAGTCCCAAACAGACCATGGACACAACTAACCATGGACTTCATTGTACACCTGCCTCCGTCCAAAGGTTTCAACACAATCATGGTGGTTGTCGATAGATTGACTAAAATGGCGCACTTCATTCCTAGTAAGAAATTACCGACTGCCGGAGAAACAGCCTCCTTATTTTTTACCCATATCTTCCGTCTCCATGGAATTCCTGATACTATAACAACAGACAGGGGAACTCAATTCACGTCTAAGTTCTGGAAAGCCTTTGTTCCTTATTACGAATACAGCGAAACCTCTCTTCATCCTTTCACCCACAGACAAATGGACAAACGGAACGAGTCAACCAAATTCTTGAACAGCACCTACGTTGTTACACTTCCTTCCTCCAGGATGACTGGCTCGACCTCCTGCCCTCAGCAGAATTCTCATACAACTCTCGTAAACACTCTTCCATAAACTCCTCTCCGTTCTATGTAAACTACGGATTCCATCCTACTGCTATTCCCAATATCCCTGTAACCACCACTGTGCCTGAAGCAACCAATCGCTTCTCATTCTCAAGCAAGGATTCCGCTTAGCCGCGACTACCCTACAAGCTGCTCAAGAGACGTACAAAAAAAGCTGCGGATAAACGACGACGACCTGCTCCGGATTTTCAAATCGGGGACATGGTCCTCCTCTCCACAAAAAATCTTCGGTTGCCCTGTCCATCCAAAAAACTGGGTCCCAAGTTCGTGGGTCCGTTTCGTATCCTTAAGAAGATCAACTCTGTTGCCTTTCGTCTTCAACTGCCGGACTCATACAAGATACACCCCGTTTTCCATGTCTCCCTTTTTAAGTCGTATCATCCCGATCCTTTTATCGACCGCTCCCCTGCTCCTCCTCCTCCCTCTGTGGTGTCGGATTCCCTGGAATATGAGATTGGCCGGATTCTTGATTCCCGTCTGCATAGGGGCAGACTCCAATATTATGTGCATTGGAAAGGGTATGGCCCTGAGGAGCGGTCTTGGGAACCGGTTCAGCACGTGCATGCACCTGCTCTCCTCCGGGCGTTTCATCGCTTGCACCCGCGCAGACCGGGCCCTGGTCGCTCCCGGGGGCGCTCCTTCGGGGGGGTTCTGTCATGCCCCAAAGCGGGATCTCGGCGACCCCGGGACCCACCTGGTGCCGCCTCGCGGCCTGGACCCTCACCTGCGGTGGTCGCAGTGGCGCTGCCCCGATCACGGGGTTGCCTCCTCCGGCGTTGGGCGGACCACGCCTGATCCGAGCGGCCGGTGGGGCCTGTCATGGCGCCGATTTGGAGCCCCAGAAACCACGGTGCCTGACTCCTCACCGCGCGGTTTGAGGGGCGTGGCCCAAACCAGCGTCTGGATCTGGAGGCTCCCTTTTACAGGTTGGGGGCGTGGCTGAGCCCTTGATAGACAGGGACTGGGCTCGCCCCCAGGGAGAGCCTACCTCCCAGATGGGACCCAATAGGGAGACGAATCATCACCGCTCAGAGGGGCGTGACCACCCCAACTGCCTATATATACCCAGTCCTTGCACACTATCATTGCCACAGCGTCGCTTCTCTTAAGAGTTGTATACCTGCTAACGAATGCTAATATATCCTTGTTGTGTACCAAACCTGGAAAGTCTTGACTCTTCTTCTGGATATCCCCTACTCTGTACTGCGTTATAGCTTCTACACCTGGTTCCTGCTTCCCGCTCCCCCGACCCTGACACTGGGTTCTGGAGCTCCTGGCAAGTATTAGAGTTTTAAACTACCGTCTGGGTGGAGTAGAGGTAACATCACTGCTCTATAACCGTGTAGACACAGGCAACAGCCCCTCTCAAGTAAGTGTGGCAAGACACCTAACGGTACATACTCGCCACCTACGACATACCTGAAAATGAGAGAAATCTCAATGTATCCTTCCTGGTAAAAAAACTTTCTAAAAAAAACAACTTGTTATTTAATGAATATTTTTACTCTATTACAAATAAAAGATAAGTTTTATCACTTCATATTGTTACCTACCTGCTAATCTCTAACACATTTTTTTTGTTTATGTCAGTTTTGGGATTACCTGCCTTATACCTGATGGCTGAGATTTTCTCATCTAGTTTTGCACTTCTGAGCTCGGTTGCCACTTATTCCCTCATTCTCCCCCTGTATTCGTAATCAACAAAATATTTTGCAATATACAGTATATGTGACCCATGGTTAAATCATATCGAGGCTACTGGATTTTATGCCTAATGGGGCATAAATGTACATCTACTGTACTATACATGTAATGACTTTTACTTCCCTATTTTTTTCTCTGTAGCTTTACCTTTCTTCCTATGTATTTGGCCTTTACCTTGTCGCTTTCCTCATTTACTTTTGACATAGTTCTGTTTTGAACGCTCGCGAGCCTTTGTATATTTCATGCATAGTTATCCTTATTTCCGTTTTGTTAAACAATAAATATATTTGTTTAAAATAATCATATTACTACTTCTCTTAGCAATTACTTTAAATCTGGATTCTCTCGTGTGATTTGTGTAGAGAAGTGAATCAAGCAGGAGGAGGAAGTCGGCTAGTTCTTTCAGTGTGTCAAAGCAGTCCATTGTATTTGTAATAGAAAAGGTCCACAATTCAATTTGCACAGCGTTGTACAAGGCTAGTGGAAAGAGGATGCTACATAAGTACATCTGAGTAATACAAAACCTAACAACATTGATACAGTACATTTGGAAGACCCTATTACTGAGGAAACTTACAATCTACATAGGATTTGGGGACGTGATGTGAAGACCAGAGGGAGGGAACAACAAAAGGAAGGAAAGGGGTGCAGAAAAGAAAAAGGGAAGGACATAGGAGGTACATAATACCAAACGTTTGTCACTAATATGCATAGTAGGATGAATCGTAGAAACAGGTCTGGAACACTTCATGCAACTCTTAACACAAGGCCTCCAATATCATGACGCATCGAGTAGCAGTAATAGTAGTAGAAGCACCAGACCAATCCTTACTTACACCCAAAGTAATATAATATAATTATAATAATAATTCCCACCTTAGCCAATCCTGGAAACCAAATAGTAGTCTTACAGAGCACACATATGGTTTGGCAGATATGAATCCAAAATGGACTAATGGCTAGTCTGTCATATGAGCAAAACTGATCTAACCTTTCCTCTGACTTCAGCTATGCTGGTCTTCCATGCTCTAGCAATTAAAAACAAAGTAGCAGCTCAAGTCTGAATACTGAGATGTCACTCGTTGATATCGACAGCGTCATCATATGCCACCGCTGGTATCGGATCCTGCAATCCGTAAGACTCAGTGGAGCCAAGCACACCTCTACATGAGCACAGCTATATGTGGGGTCACACAATGGCTGCGGAGGGACATTATGAACTGTTTGTTCCAAGTGTTCTGCTGCTTGGGGCCAGGGAAAGTGGTGGATCACGCTACCCAAAACACAGTGGGATCAGGGGTAAGTATATTTTTCTTCAGTATATTTATTTAAAAGTTTTGTCATTTTGCAAAATAACTTAACACAAGGCTCACTGAGCCAATATTCTTTGAAGAATACTGACTCAAGCAAAGGACATAATGTATATTAAGGAATGCTGGCATGGAACAAGGAGACCTAACTGGAGCCATCTTCCTTGATTTTGCCAAGGCCTTTGACACAGTAGACCATGGCATCTTATTACAAAAACTTAACAACTCCGGTATTGGCGTTCGCACACTAACCTGGTTTCAATCGTATATATATGACCGATCACAACTTGTGTCCATTTCTGGCAGCTCCTCCCTCCCCCTCCCAGTCACGTGCGGAGTACCCCAAGGCTTGATACTCGGCCCCTTGCTATTCATGATATTCATAAATGATCTGCCCAATGTCTGCAAAGCCTCAACTGTACAGTACTCCGTATTCTATACCAGCAAACCAAATCTCCGCAGCTGGAGGCTGCAAGAACAATTCACAGAGGTAGAAAAGTGGATTGCAGATAACAAACTTTTTTAAAACACTGACAAAACTGTAACGATGCTCCTTGGAACAGCACCTAAACTACTTAAATTGCAAAAGCCCCATCTATGGGCCCTATTACAATCTTCGCATTAAAACGTTCGCGTAACGCGTGAATTTGTGCACCCAGCGTTATACATTAACGCGCGTAAATCAACACTGGAATTACAATCCTCGCACATTTTTTTATCCGTCGAGCAATAATGCGTGTAAAACAGACGCGCACAAACAACGTTGTGCGTGCAGAAATCAGTGGGCGGACTGTTTTTTTCACGCGATTCAGCCAATCAGAATTAAGAACCATAATTGTCTCACGTTAAGTTTTTGCACCTGTCAAAGTCAATCTGAGCATATATGCTGCAGCAATAAAAAATGCACACACAACTTCTCAATTTTATTGATTCGTATGAGTAGAAAGTGTAACTATACTTTGCAGCATTTTTTTTTTTGGGCTGGTGTATTTGGTTTCGGCCAGGTTGATAGAATTTGCCATTAACACCAGCTTTTAGGAGTTGCTAAAATTATGCGCGCAAAGGCTGTGCGTTACAAACTGTGCATAGATTGTAATACCATCCGCATACCAGCGCACAAACACATTTGCGCCCACAATGTTAAGTATAGGATGCGCGACGTACAGTAATCTCGCGCAGCGTTCGTGCAGGTTCACCCACGGTAGACGTATACGCTCGTTTGTTGCGCTGACATTATAATACAACGTTCAGCGCAAAGGGTTTTGCCCCTCGCGTTAATGCGTTTTTGCGCGGGCGCAAACGTATGCGCGAAGAGTGTAATAGGGCCCTATGTGTCAGGACAAAATCAAATGGCACGATGACCACAGTCACTTCTCTCAAATATCTAGGTATGTGGTTAGACCCAAACCTATCCTTTGGCCCTCACATCGCAAATCTCTCATCTAAACTTTACCCCAAACTAGGTGCCCTGTACAGAAACAAATCCTGCCTGAGCCCCATGGCAAGAAAGCAGATTGTACAACAAAAGCTTATGCCGGCTATTGAATACGGAGATGTAGTGGATGCAGCCGCCCCGCAAACACACCTTCAGAAACTTACTACATTGTATAACTCATTCTGCCACTTTGTGCTACAATGTAACTACAAGACACACCATTGTGACATGTTAACCACTTTGTTGCGGAGGACGCACTCATTGTGTCCAGCCGCAGGAAGCGTTGGCTGCGGAGGACGCACTGAGCGTGTCCTCCTCTTCGATGTCAGCCCAGCATCTGGGACCGCATCGGGCACTAATTAGATGTCATTGCACCGTGCGCAATGACATCTAATCAGGCACCCCCGTGCCATTGCAGGGAAGGTGCTGAAGGGGAGGGGGCAGGTCCTTTGGACCTCTCTCCCTCCTGATCGGCTGATGGCACGGTCAAAAGCCAGACACCGTTTGGTAGGGCACGGCCTGCCCTTCCAAACGGTGGATGGCTTTAACCCCTTGGGGGCTGGATCACGATTCTGCACTAACAGGCGCCGTATCGCGGACCCTCCCAGAGCTGGCCGACATCTTGGATGTTGGCCAAGCTTCCGGGATCTCCCCCTGATGACTGACATCATTGCACGATGATAATGTTAGCTCTGGAGTTAACCCCTAGCTGCCACCAATGGTGGAGATAGCGGGTTCCAATGAACCCCCTATCTCCCGATCCGTGGCAGCTAGGGGCTAATGTTAGGTATCCTTAGAACGGCCAGAGCATGGCCTCAAACATGACTATGTTAACTGTTAAGGGAAAAAAATGAAAATAAAATAAAAAAATAGATATAGATAACAGTTTTTTGGGGTTTTATTAATGCAGCAATATTGTTCCCATTTCAATTAATTCCCATTCCCATTCAATTGAAATTCCCATTTCAATAATGTGAACAATGATGCTGCACTAACAATTTTTCTATGGGGTGCGTTTGTTAAAAATCACGTAATTTTCCCCCAAAAAAATGTAACGAGTCCACATTTCTAATTTTTTTAACAAGCACAACTCATAGAAAATATAACCGCAAACGCTCTCATGATAAAATGTGAATAAAAAACACTTTACACCCTGTAAATTATTGAAAATTCTAATTTTACTGCATTATTTGGTATAATATTCAGGCAGGACATGACGTATACATATAAAAATGATTAAGTTGCCTACTGATGACCGGGTCGGACGCAAGGGAGACAATAAATACACAAAAAATACACAAACACATAACTGTGGAATAATATATATATTTATTATATATAGGCCTCAGCTAAAAAACTCCACACAATAACCCACCACCATGACATAACCATTCCCATAACAAAATAAAGTAATAACCAGTGCTGAAAGAGGACTCCCCACAACCACCACACACCTCCAAACCAACCAACCACAAAAACTTCCCAACTCCCAACCATCTGACCAAAATAATCCTAAATAAAAAGGAACCCCTAGCCAGCACTGCCTACAAGTCCCCGCCACGAGCTCCTCACATAACCCCCTTATGGGAGAGGTCCCCCACCAAGAAAAAACAGGGCTTGTTCAATCCCTTCCTTGAGTCCCAGGATGAACAGATCCATGCCCATATCCGTCAGGTGAACGCCATCCGCCATGAAATAACACGCCACATCTTCCTCTTCAAACGGTAGATGCCGCACCACCACACCCTCCATCCGCCTCACAAACCTTCCCATACAGCGATTCACCTTAATCCGACAAAGCCGCACCGCCTCCTCATTCTCAGCCAGTTTCCACACCATTCTTGGCATCACCTTGGACCACACACCAATTGTCCATGGTGACCACACCCTCAACTGCCGCAGATCCTCCTGCATCTGCTCCAGCAGCATACAAAGATGGACCACCCCCAAATCGTTCCCTCCCATGTGAACCACCAGCACATGCGGAACTTCACCGTGCATAAGGGCACCCAAAATCGTCGGCTTAAACTCCTCCTATAGGAGTCCATGGATCCCGAACAACCGTACCCGTGTTGCCGACCCAAGCAGACCCATATGTACTCCAGATGATCACACCAACGCCCTTCTCCTCGCCCAAAAAATCAGCGAGTCTCCAATGATCCACACAACTCTTGAAGGATCTGCAAAAAACAAAAACAAATTACCAACATCTCCACCACACAAAATACTTTAAAATAAATTTTTTATTTTGTTTTTCTTTTCCACCAAAACACCACACACCACCCAATAAACCATGTCCAGACCTGTAAAGATAAACATAACATAAACAAGAACCATACTCCTCACCTCCAAATCCTCCAACCCCCACACTCCTCCCCAAACAACAAACAAATATACAAAGATGAAATAGAATAAATATATATATTCCGTAAAAGATATAAATTCATATTCCATATAAGTTTGATATTTTTCATATTTCAAAATTTCATTCATATTGTTTTTTTGTTTTTTTTTATATAAGACAAAATTTAACAGAACAGATCATACAGCAAATGTTCTCCACATTACCTCCCAGCATTAACAAACGTTTCCAAAATTCATAACACCAAACCAGGACGAACGTAGGACTGAAAAGCCCTGGAGTTCCATCTTCCCAATTCTTGAATTTCCATTGCCGACAAACCCAACCTTGCAGCTTCCGTTGCTGCCCCAATACGAAAAGAGTGAGAACCAAATTCCTTCGGATTTCTCCCTAAACTCAACAAACCCTTCTTAAAAATGGAATCAAACTGATACCTAGATAAAGCTGACCCATCCGCATGACATAAAAAGGCCACACCAGACTCCACCCGTACCTCCAAAAATTCTTTAACGTTCTTCACTGGACACACCACACAGTTATCCACACTGAATAAACCAACTCTACGCCCCCTACCCAACTGATCAGTCTTGGAGTTAGCAACCCAAATAATCAGGTCATTAACTCCCAACCAAACCGCATCAGCTCCCAAACCACCACCTCCTCTCCTAAAATTACACACCAGCTCACCAACTCGAAATGCCCCAAAAAACCCCAAACAAAAAGCTGCCCTCATAAGCAGAACCTCATAAGGTAAAGAACAAAAATTCCCAACAAAATCCCATAGACCCTCCAATAATTGTTTCGACACTGGACGCCGAGCGTCTACCCTGCACCTCCCCTTCACATAACCCCGAACTGCACATCTGATAACAAAATCCTTAGTGCATCTCTTTTCCCCGATACCTGAAACAGGAAAGCCAAGGCGGCCAAAGACTGCCGAACCACTCCAGGAGATGCCCCTGACTCGAATAACCGAATGAGGTATGCCCTAAGCAAACTTTCCTCATACAATCCAACCCCCCGAAACGTACCTGAACCGTTCAGCCAATGCGTCCCAATCCCTCCACACTCGCGAGTAGGCCTTCCAAGAGGACTCAGACAAAGAACCTCTCACCCATCTTCCAAAAATTCCGAGCCTAGCTGCCAAAGGCCCTCCGGACAAGGGGTGCCCACCTCCTCCGCCAACGGAGCAAGGGAACGAAACCTGTCCCACTGCAAACGAGACAAAGCATCCGCCACTGAATTAAGGCAACCCGGAACATGCCTTGCCCTGCATGAAACATTAAACTTAAGACACATCAACGCAAACCTCTTCAGCAATCTGATGACTGGCAATGATAAAGCCGACAAAGAATTAACCGCCGACACCACCGCCATGTTGTCAGAACGGAACAGAATCCTTCTCCCCTCCAGAGCACCTCCCCACAGCTCCAAGGCCACCACTAATGGAAACAACTCCAAAAATGCCAAATTCCGCACCAATGAAGATGCCAACCAACGGTCGGGCCAACGAGAAGAACACCAACGCCCCCCAAAATATACCTCAAAACCAACACCTCCCAAGGCGTACGTGAAAAATTCAAGTTCCTTCGCCAAAACCTCTTTCGAAGGGAAAATGGCCACCCCATTAAACAAAACCAAAAAGGATCTCCACACTTCCAAATCTTCCTTCATGGCACAAGATATTTTAACAAAATGATGACCTTCCCGAATACCCCGTGTCGCCAAAGCCAATCCACGTAAAAAGACTCTTCCAACCGGAATGACCCTGCATGCAAAATTCAAACGACCAATCAGTGATTGCAGCTCTCTCAACTGCAATTTCTTAACCAACAGGGCCCCCTCCACTTGCCTCAAAACTTCCACCACTTTCCTCACAGGTAGGCGATACTCACCCTTCACCGAATTAATCTCAATTCCCAAGAAAGTGATAACTGAGGCTGGACCTTCCCTTTTATCAGAAGCCAAAGGAACACCAAATCGGTGTGCCACCCACTGAAAAGACCGAAAAATGTGCAGACACTCTCCTGTCCCTTCCCTTCCCACGCACAAAAAATCATCCAGATAATGTGTGAGCTTATCTGACCCTGCCACTTCACGGCCCACCCATTCCAAAAATGTACTGAAACACTCAAAAAAGGAACAGGAAATAGAACAGCCCATAGGCAAACATAGATCCACATAAAATTTGCCTTCAAACCAAAATCCCAGAAGATGATGACACGAAGGATGAATAGGTAATAGCCAAAAAGCCGACTCAATATCCACCTTAGCCATCAAAGCCCCCTTTCCTGCATCACGGACCAAACTAACCGTGGAATAAAATGACACGTATGACACCGAGGCCAAGTCCTCACGGAGCCTTAGCCACGGTAACATCGCGTCGAGTTTCACTGGGGAAGCTCCCCTCTGCAGACCAACCAAAGGGCAGACCTCCTTGTCTTGCCCTCTTAAAACATCTAGACAATGAATGCAATCCTCCACAATTTGAACATTCGTGCTTGAACCTGCACCCAGTACCAAACTTGCACTGACCCTCATTAAACTGCCAGCACGATCCCTTTTTAACACCTGCCGGTGGGGAACTGACCCCTCCCCCACCGGCTCCCCCTGGAAAGGGCAAAGCCTTTTGTGCCCCCATCAAACGCAACCACAGCGTTATGTCCATTTGATCCCACCCCATCCCTGGGCGAGCTGCCAAACGCTGCCAAAACTGCTCATTATTATTTCCACCACGCCCAACTACCATAAGTCCGATAAGCCTCCCAAATTCCATCCACATAACAAAAAAGACCCGAACAGTGTTGAGGGCTCTTCTCCCAATCACACTTGCCAAAATACAAAAAGCCCGGAGCCAATTCCCGAATGACTTAGGAATCCTCCGAAAACCTCTTTTTCCTTTCCTCTTCCTCCTTTAAACCGTCCTTAGATGAATCCTCTTTTACCCCAGCCACCTCATCCAACGGAAGCAGGGAAAAAAGTTCCACATACTCACCCCGTCATATGCCTTCTTCAACCTCCTGTTTCAAACGAAATCCCAAAGGCCCAGAAAATGACACGTAAGCATTCCTCCTTGCCACATCCGCCACCCCTGCGGACTCACCGAGTGAAACCAAATCGCCACTCGGCCCTCTTGAAGCCATAGCTTCACCACCAAGAGCTCCACAAGCTCTCACAACTGGCCCACCTGCACCATTCCATGCTTGAGCCAAATCCACACCCCGGTTCACACCTCCTGGTGAAACCGACCAAGCCTCAAAGGCCCCCCTGTAAAAAAGACATGAAAGAACTCACATCACCACCATTTCCGTTACCTGTTGCCACATGAGGTCCACCCGAACTTCCTGGAACCTCCTGCGCCACAGTTTCCAAACCCCCTGCACCAACTCCACTGACTCCAGCAGCCTGAAAACCACCAACCGGCTGTGGACTTCTCTCCCGAACCATTGGAGCTGTGGACGAAAAAACATTTGTGCGATGAGCCCCAGAACCCGAAGTACCAAAATCATTAACTCGCTCCCTCACACAAAAATCCGGAGCCCCATCAGCTCCACCATCCGAACACCAATTTACTTCGAGCTCCTGAGCGACCTCATCCTGCACACCAACAGCCTGTGCCACACCCCCATCCACCAACTGTCTTACCGCCGAAACATCCGTCCCTGAGACAGCCCTTGCTCCATCTCTGGGACCCCTGGCAGACCGCCGAACTCTTCTTCTCCCCGAGGAACTCCTCGACCTCTGCACTCCTTCTCTCCTGGTAGAGCTCACCACACCACCCCTCCGACCAGAAAGATCCTTAGCCCCCGATACCGGCCTCGAGCTCCTACCTTCCACACGTCTGGAAGCGCTCACGCCAGCCTCATTTCCAACTGCGTCACCACCAGCCAACATCCGCTGAACCAACTGTCCTCGGCCTCTCACAGCCTCCACTCTCAACCTCTCAGCCGCCGATACACCACTGGATTCGCCTCCCGGACTGAACCGCTCCGTAGGCCTCGAAATCCTGGCAGGCCGAGATCCCACTTCCAAATCTGACGTCAGCACTTCTGACAGGCTTCTTCTAGCCCACTCCACACCACGATGCCAAGCCGCCTCCCGCACCTCCTCCAATAGCGACTCCAGTTCACTGCCTTCCACCATCCACCAAAACAATTTTTTAAGGCAAAAGCCAAAAATACACCGCTCTCTGACTCAGCACAGATTTTCACCGCTCTACCTCAGGAGAAAAAAGGCGCGCAGAGCCTCTCCACATGGGCCTTAAGTACCCTCCTGGCGACTCCTCCCACACCACTCCCGCTCAATCTCCTCACGCTCTGCAAAACCTTTCTAGAAAAATCCTCCCTGCGTACTGGCATCAGAGGCAACTTAAGGGCCCTACGCCTTAGGTGCTTCGGGCCTTCAATATTATAAATCTACCGAGTCTGCCGGAAAGAATGATATATAATCTTTAAAACGCATTTAAACATGATGAGCAAAAGTGGTAAAAATGAGCTCAGCACACAGGCGTGAAATGGCTCAGCAGCGAAAGGGTTAAAAGAGCTAAACTGGCCTTCGCTGGAATCTAGACGCACTCTTCCCCTTTCCAACCTGGTGTTTACTCAAATACTCAATGTTTGTCTGCTGAACAGTAAATGTATGTTCTGAATTTAAATGTACATATATTGGCTAAAATGGAATGTATTAAATGAAATACATATTTAGAAATTAAAACCCTAGCGTAAAGGTGGAGTTGCAGAGACAGACTTTGTTATGATGAAATAAAAAGCCATTCAGCTATTGTGTTTCCCCTCTGTTCTATAGAAGGCAAAACCCCATGTTATTGTTGAATAGCGAGAATGGAATGTAGGCAGGTGACTTATTACAATCTACTTTAGGTTTCATTGCATTTTCAAGGTGTGACCAGTTTTGCTAGAATGTTGCTGGTTGTGAAATATCCTGGTATATTAGAGTCTTTATGTTTACAATTTGATCTGACTACGAGACAATAGCATATTTATCCCTTTCACAGAATTTCAAACTGGTGTTCAAATATATATATAAAAAAAAAAGATAGACGATGTTACAAAATTAATAAAATGAATGTAAACATAGATTTGAAATTTGATTTTGCGAATACGTCAAAAACACTGCTCACTTACAAAGCGCTATATCACCTTTCTATTATTTTTAACTGTACTCATTAACATTTATGTATGCGCTCATGCGCTGATATTGTTTATGAGTGTGTACACGGTTATGACTGCATGCATGCATATACTGTCCATATGTGTATGTATATACTGCATGTGCATATGTACGTGTATATATACAGTATAGTATATTACCTACAGTGCGCATGTATCGAAAATCATTATTATTTGTATATCGGGTTGTGTTACTTGAGATTGACACACCAGATATCGGGGTCTTCTTCAGATGAGATGGGCATGTTCAGCTTAGTGTTCTGGATCCGTAAAGGCTGCGTTGGCCCCCCAGAGTGCTCCGAGAGATGTCATTGTAGTTACTAAAGACATTGCTGTGAAGACGCAGATTATGTCTACCCCGGCAGCTCGGGCAACGGTGCAATTTGAAGGAACGTCGCTGACACTCTATAGGTCATTATAGAGTGACAGCGACGTTCCTTCAAATTGCACCATTGCCCGAGCTGCCGGGGTAGACATAATCCGCGGGGTAGACATAATTCTTGACCCTGCTGGCGAGACGACGGTCTCAGGAAGTGACAGCTTTTCTCCACCGTAAGGAGGTCAACTACCGATGGGGACTGGCCGGATCTCTTGTAGTGACATACGGAGCCATACCCCTTGTCATCTCGGACCCAGCTGAGGCCTGGCCGATACTGGCTGGAGCGGGACTCACATTGGAACCGGCAGACGCTTCACCTGGTTGATGACCTTTTTTCTGGATATGATTCTGATATCACATTTTTGTTGGAATACTGTTCCCCCTGTTGAGTTGTGTCCATGTGACACGGTGACACTTTTTGCGGTCCTTCATGTTTTCTGCACCAGTTGTCTCGTGTGTGTGGCTCTTCAGTTTCCCTTTTTGGAAATCTCTAGCCTTGATTTCTGACTCTCCCCGTTTACAGAAGTTTCTCCCCAGTTATTTCCCCCTACTCCTGCATTCCGAGACGAAGTAGACAATTTCTGAGGACCTTTTTTTTTTAAATTAATTAATTATTTTTTTTCCCCCTGCCCAGTCCCACCCCTCTTTTTCTCACGAGCAGAGTATCTTTCTTTCGAGGTGTCTAACTACCTTTTATGTGTACCCTCCCCTTTATAAGAGTTCCTGATGACTTGGACGCCGAAGATCCTCGACTGGGGATCACCTACAGGGTTATTCAGAGAGCGTGAAAATCAGGAGAATGACTGGAGAATGACTGAAGAATGAAAAATTCTAGGTCAAAATAGCCAAACCAGAAAAATTCTCCCTTTCATCTCACTTTCCAAATCGGCTATTTTGACCTAGAATTTTTCATTCTCCAGTCATTCTTTTGATTTTCACGCTCTCTGAATAACCCTGCTAGACTTTTGCGTTACCCCTCCCACTCCCCTTTTATCTGATATATATCGCTGAGATCCCCCTTATTTGGGGATGTTTATTGTTTTTCTTATGCCGTATCTTTGATGTCAGTTTGAGATGGTCCTGTGTGGCACTTACTTTTCTCTGTTTGTACGCAGACTTACTTACAAAATAAAATTTGAAATTTGAAAAAAAAAAGAACATGTATGTTCTATTACACTACTTTGACTTCATGTTTTACACAGTTCAGTCTGTGTATCAGTGATAACAGAAAAGGCTGTACGACATGTTTCAAAAGCACTGTTATTTTAAGAAAAATCTCTAAAGTCCGGAATGCAAATTTTGGTAGTCACTGATGCCATTGATAAATAGGGGGAGACTGACAGCACTCTGTGGCCCCTTGAACATACATAGGGGGTTATTCAGAGAGATCCGAAATGTGGCTGAAATGTAACCGGACACTGAGTTTCAGCATACTGGGACATTTCGGGGCCAGTTGGCTATTCAGAGAGCAGACTGTTCGTTAAATTCTGGCGAATTGCCTGCACGTACGAGGGCAGTGAAATCCCCCATAGAGAAGCAGTGGCTCCTCTATTCAGAGACACCAAACTGCAGAGAAAAGTTGCCGAATTTCCCTGCTGTTCAGTGGTTCAATTTGGCAGGTTTATTCGGGCGAATCCCATAGGCTTCAATGTTAAAAATATTCCCGTTTTAATTCAATATCTAATAAACCGTTTATTATTTTATTCTGCAGTAAAACGTCTCTTTATTTTTAGGATCTTTTAGGTATTTTTTCAGCAACATTTCTTTTCATTTTTTTTTATCATTTATTCTTTTTTCTGTAACAGACCTTTTTATTATCATTCATTGGATCTTATATGTAAATTCCAGACATTTTCGTTCAGTAGTTTTTTTGCAAACAGCGTTTCAATTTTGAAACTTTCAAGTGTACTGTTATTTTATTTTTTTACCACGTTCGTCTGCTTGTCAGGTTTTTCCAGCGGCTGCTCTGCTCTGTAATTGGCGGCTCGTTGGGTTTTTCAGGCGTGTTCAGCGGGGTTTTTGCGGCGGTTTCTTCGGGCTTTCGGTGAGTATTCATCAGGTTTGCGGCGGGTTTTCCCTGCACTACGGGGGTCCTGCGGTGCTTGCTGACTACACCGCATGGTTGGCAAACTAGAATCACAGAATCGCCCCGAAGTGCGGGGGAACGAAAGGTCACTGACTGTACGGTGACTTTTCGTTTCTCTCTGAATAACCCTGATAATATACATTTGTATATTCACTAAACCGGGCAATTATAGAAAACAAAAGGGGGAAAATTCAGTTTGAGGTCAAAACATCCAAAGTGAGAAAACCTCTAAAATGTAGTTTGCTTTTCATAATTTGCTATTTTGATCTAGTCTTCCTCTATGCATATTGTTTGAAACTTTGAAGAATGTAAACAGTGATATAGATCTCCTGTTTGCTCTAATGTGAGTGTATGTGACAGGTCCTCACATGGCCTCACCATCGCTACACTGAGTGCCCTTTTCAAGCAAATAGTCAATATTTGCAGGTCTGATATAGTATAGCTTTTGCAGATAAGGCGACAAATTTAGTCCATAAAGTAAATAATAATTAGCTAGCTGTGAAACCGCAAGAATAAAGGGCAGTATTGTGTGAATATTGTTATGTATTTATGTTTGAGACTTGTAAAATACAAAAAAAACAACTGTTTGCATGTATATGGAATCTGGATACAGATTATAAACACATCTATAAAGATTGTTTCTTGACTTCCACCCAAGCTCCAAATGCCTGACGAACAAATACAATATTTATTACTGATATTGTTTGTTATTTCATTATTCTGTCTTTGATATATTTAATTTGGACTGGTAAATAGGGAAATACAAAATATACGTGTGAACATACAACAGGATTATAATATGTCTGTTTTGAATAATATTTAAAGGAAATTGCTTGTTCTTTATACTGGCTTCCCCTAAAAATGCTAACATCACAGCTGCTACAGCTGAAGCCTGTTACAGTTTGTTTGACTTGTATGGCAGCTAATGTGTACAGGTTTAGCATCCTTTATCCAAAATTATTATTTATTTATATAGAGCCAGCATATGCCGCAGCGCTGAACAATGGGCACAATGTAGACAGGGTTACAATACATTGAGAATGAACAACATTTTGACAAACCAGTACAGGAGGAAACGGAGGCCCTATTTCCTTGGGAACTCACAAGCTAGAAGGGATGGGGGTAGAAACAGGAGGAGAGGACTGCAAGGTGAGAGTGATGGACTGGTTGGGGCAGTGAGGTGTATTACTAAATCGGGTGCAGTGACGACTCTAGTATCAATATATAGGGGGGCACATAAGATACCACAGTCAAAACTGGGGGGACACTAACATTTTTTGCCACTAAATCATACCACTGAAAAAAACAGTGTATATAAATAAGATTCCCAAATCCCAGAGTAATGTGTTGCAATGCGTAAGATTGTGAGTTCCTATGGGAATAGGGCCCTCATCTCCTCCTGTACTGTTTGTCAAATGTTGTTCAATGTATTGTAACCCTGTCTATACTGTGCTTATTGTACAGCGCTGCGGAATATGCTGGCGCTTTATAAATAAAGAATAATAATAATAATAATGTGGTGTAATGATACCTTTTTGTAGTACTAACCTGATACATAAACTCAATATTTTATTTGTCGCAATTTGGCGGTTTTCGCAGGCGTCCGATAACTGCTTCAGCAACTCCAATTTTTGCAAATTAAGGTAATCATTCACTACATAGGGATTTCTCCATATTTTCAGAAAAATTTATTCCCTGTATTGTGACAAAAAGCAAAGGCTCTAAAGATGAATAGACCCTTTAGATTCTAACATCCATAATAACCCCTCAAATTCCATTAAAGCATGGAAATACAATCAAAATAATAAACAGTGTGGCATGTAGCCTACCCATTAACCCCTTAAAAGCCAGTAATCAAGGGAAAACATTAAGGCTGGGGTCAGACGAGCGTGATTTCTACGGACTGTACGTCCGTGCAGTACGGACATCGTCAGTACGGATGACGCAGTAGTGGTCACACAGTCCGTTTTTTCACTGAAGTTATTTTTGACGGATGTAGGAGGGAAAAATAAATTACAATGAAAAAACATTCTGTCCGTCAAAAATGCTGGACGTATAAATGCAGTCCGTCTGACCATGCTCCATCACTCACACACAAAGCTATGCAGACGTTGTGGACGCAGCGCACTCCGCACGTCCGTTCTAGCAGTATTACGTTCTTGCCTAACCTGCGTCCGTTTGCCGAGGCCGTTGTGCGTCCGCAGTTCAGTGCGGACGTACTTCATGTGTCGGGCTCCAATGGACTTTCTTTCATGCTATCACGGACGTACTTTTAGGCGCAATCACGGACGTGAACACTACGCTCGTCTGACACCAGCCTTAATGAATACACTGTGAGGCATGTAGTCTACCCATTAACCCCTACATTGCCAGTAATCAAGGGAAAACAAGAAATATATACAGTTGTGTTCAAAATTATTCAACCCCCACTGAAATTGAGTGTTTTGGCCAGTTTGACATTGATTTTGATCATTCAGTCATCTTGCTTACAATTAAATCAAAGAGGCACGTGTAGGTCAGACAAATATAACATAACATTTATAATGAAATAACCACAAATGTCTTTTCTGTGCTCACATCATTATCAGTTTTATTCAACCCCCAAGTGACATTCAATCTTAGTACTTAGTACAACATCCTTTTACAGTTATAACAGCTTTTAAACGTGAAGCATAGCTTGACACAAGTGTCTTGCAGCGATCTACGGGTATCTTCGCCCATTCGTCATTGGCAAAAGCCTCCAGTTCAGTCACATTCTTAGGCTTGCGCACTGCAACTGCTTTCTTTAAGTCCCACCAGAGGTTCTCAATCGGATTTAAGTCAGGTGACTGCGATGGCCACTCCAAAATGTTCCAGCCTTTAATCTGAAACCATGCTCTAGTGGACTTGGAGGTATGCTTGGGATCATTGTCCTGTTAAAAGGTCCAACGTCTCCCAAGCCTCAGGTTTGTGACGGACTGCATCACATTGTCATCCAATATCTCCTGGTACTGAAGAGAATTCATGGTACCTTGCACACGCTGAAGCTTCCCTGTACCTGCAGAAGCAAAACAGCCCCAAAGCATGATTGACCCCCCGCCATGCTTCACAGTAGGCAAGGTGTTCTTTTCTTCATAGGCCTTGTTCTTCCTCCTCCAAACATAGCGTTGATCCATGGGCCCAAACAGTTCTAATTTTGTTTCATCAGTCCACAGAACACTATCCCAAAACTTCTGTGGTTTGTCCACATGACTTTTGGCATACTGCAGTCGACTCTTCTTATTCTTTGGAGACAGCAAGGGGGTGCGCCTGGGAGTTCTGGCATGGAGGCCTTCAATACGCAGTGTGCGCCGTATTGTCTGAGCTGAAACTTCAGTACCCACATCTGACAAATCTTTTCTCAGTTCCTCAGCAGTCACACGGGGACTTTTCTCCACTCTACGCTTCAGGTAGCGCACAGCAGTCGAAGTCAGCATCTTCTTTCTGCCACGACCAGGTAGCGTTTCAACAGTGCCCTTTGCCTTGAATTTGCGAATGATGCTTCCTATGGTCTCTCTTGGTATGTTTAACATCTTTGCAATCTTCTTATAGCCATTGCCCTTCCTGTGAAGAGTAATCACCTCTTCTCTTGTCTTCCTGGACCATTCTCTTGACTTCACCATGTTTGTAACCACACCAGTAAATGTCTAGAAGGAGCTGAGTATCAGTCATTTTAAAGCTGCCTAATTGGTGCTTATTATGCTTTATTGCTGCTCCATGACATCCACAGGTGTTTTCAATACCTGATTGAAAACACTTGAATGAACCTCTGTTCTTCAGAGTGGTAGACTTTAAGGGGTTGAATAATTGTGTCAATGAAGAATTCACAAAAGAAACATTTACTACTGTATTACAAAACCAATTGATGTCATTTTAGTTGCATATGGTTCTTTAAAAAGTCCTTGTAGGATTTCATTCTGAATACAATTACAAATGTACACTAAATTCCCTAAAACCCTTTACAGCATTGGGGGTTGAATAATTTTGAACACAACTGTATACTGTGAGGCATGGAGCCTACCCTGCTAAAATGCCATTAATCAAGGAGAAATATAATTTATACTGTGAGGGTTGAAGCCTGCCCATTAACCCTTAATATACAACTAAGCCAAGGCAAAAACAAAAGAAATGCACAATGTAATACAATGTCTGACCATTAACCCCATTAACTGCTGAGCCATTTCAATCCTGTCATGTTGTGTATCATTGGAAAGGCTAGACTCTGTCCTTTCCAGTGACACCTTGATCGACCACATACGACAGGGACAGAGATACAGGTCCAAAGAAGTGGGGGAAGCTGAAAACTAAACCCTGGTGGGGGGGCACTTGGGGGAGAAGGAACAACCGGGGGGGGGGAATGCCCCTGGTCCCCCTCTAGAGATGCATATAGTCAGGTGGTAGGCTTCCCTAAATAGGAATGCCTTAATGGAGCATTTGAAGGAAGGGAAACTAGGAGAAAGACTGACAGTACAAGGGAGAGCGCTTCATAGGATGGGGCTGTGCATTAGAAATCCTGCAGTCTTGAGGAGAGGTGATGCGGGGAGAAGCTAGGCGCAGGTCACTGTTTTGACCTTAGTGAGCGGGCTGGGGTGTATTTGGTGATTAGTGAGGGCAGGTAGTGGGGAGCTGAGTTAATGAGAGCTTTGTAGGTCAGGATAAGGATTTTGAATTTAATTCTGCAGTGGATGGGGAGTCAGTGAAGGGTCTCACAGAGGGGAGCAGCAGAGACAGGGCGACGGGTGAGATGGTCGAACCTGGTAGAGGCGTTCAGCATGAATTGTAGGCGGGAGAGGGAGGCAAGCTAGAAGATTATTACAATAGTTAAATCGGCAGATTACAAGCGTGTGGATGAGTTTTGAGCTTTGTGGTGTCAGCAGTAAGAAAAGGCAGAATTCTCGAAATTTTACGTAATTGGTAGTGGCAGGAGGAAGAAACAGACTGGATGTGGGTGATGAAGGAAAAAACTGAGTCAAGTGTAACTCAGAGACAGCAAACCTGACTTGATGGGGAGATAGTTATACCATCGACCATGGTAGAGAAGTCAGGCGGTGGGGAGGCATTAGAAGAAGGAATTAGTAGGAGCTCAGTCTTGACATGTTAATCTTTAGGTGGTGAGCGGTCCTCCAAGAGGAAATGGCAGATAAACAGTCGCTGACATTGGAAAGGACAGAAGGAGAGAGATCAGGGGTAGAGAGGTAGATTTGAGTATCATCAGCATAGAGGAGCATAGAGTACCAGCTGGGTGGAGTAGAGGTAATATTACTGCTCTATAACCATGGAGACCGTGGAGACACAAGTTTGAATCCTGCAAAGAGCACCTCTCCAGTAAGTGTCCATGGGCAAGTCACCTGCCCGAATTCAGGCAGTCCCGCCTCCAGCCAGTTGTGACGATTGACTTCAGGGAAGGGAGGAGGGCCAGGGGGAGTAGCTGGAGATCCCCAGGGTGTGCTATGGTGGCCCACGGCATTCAGGTTCGATTGTTTCGTTTTGGGTATATGGGATTGAAGAGGTTAGTGTAACGTTGGGGGCTTCCAGCCTTTCCAGTGTGCTTGACGGCAGCATGTCTGATGCTGCTCGATCACCAACGCCCGGTTTAAATTGAAACAGGCATGGAGGTGGCTGCATGAGGTGCGGCTTGAGAGGGGGGCGCGGTCTGGTGAAGGTCTTTTAAAAACCAACAGTTCCTTCTAAGCAGTGCCAGATCGTGGTTATCCATACCTGAGCTCCCTGTACTTGAATTCTCTCGTGATTTAACCTGTTATTGACCTCTGCTTGTTTTCTGACTATTCTGCCTTCCGTTGCCCTAGACTATTTTCTTGTACTACGCTCCTGCACTGATATCGACCCGGCTATTCCATTTGACTATTCTATACTCTGTATTCCTGATTCTGGCTCGTCTGACTACCCCCGTTTTGCTGACCTGGTTTAGTATTACGACATTGTCTTTGATTAACCCTTTCTGTCTAGCTAGTATACCTGGCCAATTCTAAAGACCAGACAGTTAGGGATTCTTCTACGGCTACCCTGTTGGTAGCGTTTGGGCTCTGTGGAGTGTTGGGCTTTAAGGACTGCATGGTGGGATCCGGGAACCGTGACAGGTAGGTTTTTTTGGTATGCTTTTTGTATGAAGTGGGTGCAATGTTCATCATTTAGCACTTGTTGTAACATGCTGCTGTAGTATTCCATTCTGGGTGTCTCGTTTCTCTTGTAACAGTTGCTGTGCAAGATGGTATCTCCTTTGGGACAGAGAAGTAGGGGTGATTTCTGCAAAGCTGCATATCGGGTGGACAGTAGACTAACTAAAACTAACAATTTGTTGTCTATTGATAGGTGTAGGTTTTGAGTTAGGGGATAAGGGGTTGGGGATAAAGTATATACAGGGCAATGTATTCTAAAAGTGTTTACTAAGCCCAATGGGAAGGTGAGGATTATATCAGCTTTTTGGGTGTCAAGGTGGCTTATTGCTTAGGTAATACACAAAGAGGTATAAACGATATATACAGTCAGGTCCAGAAATATTGGGACATCGACACAATTCTAACATCTTTGGCTCTATACACCACCACAATGGAGTTGGAATGAAACAAACACAATGTGCTTTAACTGCAGACTGTCAGCATTAATTTGAGGGTATGTACATCCAACTCAGGTGAACGGTGTAGGACTTACAGCAGTTTGCAGATGTTCCTCCCACCTGTTAAGGGACCAAAAGTAATGGGACAGAATAATAATCATAAATCAAACTTTCCCTTCTTAATACTTGGTTGCAAATCCTTTGCAGTCAATCACAGCCTGAAGTCTGGAACGCATAGACATCACCAGACGCTGGGTTTCATCCCTGGTGATGCTCTGCCAGGCCTCTACTGCAACTGTCTTCAGTTCCTGCTTGTTCTTGGGGCATTTTCCCTTCAGTTTTGTCTTCAGCAAGTGAAATGCATGCTCAGTGGGATTCAGGTCAGGTGTCACGTGGCGTGTGCGGGTCAGGTGAGAGCCCAGCAGGCGGCGACACAGATGGGAGGCCAGACAGGAATCATGCAATGAAGATTCTTTAATGAAACATAAATGGCCCTTAACTGCAGGCATTGAAAGAACAAAGGAAATATATAAAGTCCAGGGAGAGTTCTTGACTGGAGAGTCTGATGTTTGTGGGTAATGCAGTCCCAGACTGCAGACAGGGCCCACCAAGGAGAAGTCTGGACAGCGGACAGTGGTACCTTGGTAAGAGACAGAGATTAACTGTAATCCACAGGTGGAGATCGCTGAGAGTCCCTTGCACAGACAGATGTATCCAGGAACAACAGGGCAGATGGATGGATACTGGATACACAGGATAGGCTGGAGCAGGTTTGCGCACACATCCAGATGACCTCAGTCAGGGAGAACAATAATGCAGAACCACTGCTAGTTGGGTCTCTCTGCTATTTAAGGAGGCTTGATAGCAAATGGGCCTCAGCTGTAATTCCAGGGCTAGACAGGAAAACCCAGGCTGGATCTCCAGGAGCCTGGACATGGTGCTTAGCCTGGGCAAAACCTGGACTGGAATCCAAGAATGAAGAAATCCAGGGCAAAGTTCTTAGATCCAGGTTTACTAGACAGGTACACGGGGTGGACTGTGACATCAGGTGATTGACTTGGCCATTGCATAACATTCCACTTCTGTCCCTTCAAAAATTCTTTGGTTGCTTTTGCAGTATGCTTTGAGTCATTGTCCATCTGCACTGTGAAGCGCCGTCCAATGAGTTCTACAGCATTTGGCTGAATGTGAGCAGATAATATTGCCCGAAACACTTCAGAATTCATCCTGCTGCTTTTGTCAGCAGTCACATCATCAATAAATACAAGAGAACCAGTTCCATTGGCAGTCATACATGCCCACGCCATGACACTACCACCACCATGCTTCACTGATGAGGTGGTATGCTTAGGATCATGAGCAGTTCCTTTCCTTCTCCATACTCTTCTCTTCCCATCACTCTGGTACAAGTTGATCTTGGTCTCATCTGTCCATAGGATCTTGTTCCAGAACTGTGAAGGCTTTGTTAGGTGTTGTTTGGAAAACTTTAATCTGGCCTTCCTGTTTTTGAGGCTCACCAATGGTTTACATCTTGTGGTGAACCCTCTGTATTTACTCTGGTGAAGTCTTCTCTTGATTTTTGACTTTGACACACATACACCAACCTCCTGGAGAGTGTTCTTGATCTGGCCAACTGTTGTGAAGGGTGTTTTCTTCACCAGGGGAAGAATTCTTCATTCGTCCACCACAGTTGTTTTCCGGGGTCTCCCGGGTCTTGTGGTGTTGCTGAGCTCACCGGTGCGTTCCTTCTTTTTGAGAATGTTCCAAACAGTTGTTTTGGCCACGCCTAATGTTCTTGCTATCTCTCTGATGGGTTTGTTTTGTTTCTTCAGCCTAATGATGGCTTGTTTCACTGATAGTGAAGGCTCTTTGGATCTCATCTTGAGAGTTGACAGCAACAGATTCCAAATGCAAATAGCACACTTGAAATGAACTCTGAGCCTTTTATCTGCATATTGTAATTGGGGTAATGAGGGAATATCACACACCTGGCCATGGAACAGCTGAGAAGCCAATTGTCACATTACTTTTGGTCCCTTAACAAATGGGAGGGACATCTGCAAACTGCTGTAAGTCCTACACCTGAGTTGGATGTACATACCCTCAAATTAAAGCTGACAGTCTGCAGATAAAGCACATTGTGTTTGTTTCATTCCAACTCCATTGTGGTGGTGTATAGATCCAAAGATGTTAGAATTGTGTCGATGTCCCAATATTTCTGGACCTGACTGTATATGTTGATCAATTTTTACTTAAAGATTAAGCAGTGAACATGCATAACAGCACTGGAAATTGAAAGGACCAGCCTGCCCAGATATATAGATAATCCGAGGATATCAAGGTGACTATATGGATTTATGATTTTTCTGGACTGGGAAAGAGCACAGATTTTACACCCCCTGCAAGGGTGCCCTGAGGTAGCTGCCTGACTTGCTTATTGAAAGTTTAGCTATAACACAGTATAAGCAACAACATATCTCTAAATCATATATGGAGGGTGCCAACACATACCAGGATCAGCCAATTACCGCAGTATTCATCCAAGGAGAAAGTATGAGCAGTCCAGAGTTCTGAGACAAGGCAAATTTATTAGAGTAATATCTTATAGCGAGACAACTTTTTGATTCTCAATGAGTTTTTATCAAGTTTCATCAAGAGTTAAGACGTGTATATTTTGGGGCTTTATGGGACATGGCTTGGTTAGACCATGTAATGTCAACTGCAGATCTCATGAAGAGGTGGAGAGAGCTTTTGGAGACAAATCATATCAATCCTACAATGAGAGGCTTCAAGAGGCAGTGTCAGTACCTGCTGTTTTAAATTGGTAGGGGGGGGCACTAGGCTTCACCCACATCTTATACAAATCATTCCTCGTGGAAATTTTGACTCCTCAAATGTAATTAACTACAATAAATATTTATAATAAATTTGAAGAGAAATAATTATTTAATTTCCTCCATATTTCTCAAGACACATATAACTTCTGCATTCTAATGGATAGTATGTGAATACATGTCCCTGCCGTATGCAGAATTCAAATGCTGCTGCAAATATTTCTCCATGCTGCTGGGAAGCACTTTCAAGAAATCACACGGTCTATATCACTAAATTGATTTCTATACCCTGTAGGAAATTCCTTGCAGCATGTACCTTTCACGTGCTGCAAGGAGTGAAGGGGTTAAACCTGCCCAACTGAATCACCGATAATCAGGGCATTTCCCTGACAATTTGGTGCAGTTCAGCATTCTCTGAATGGATTAACCATTACTTCTCTATGGGGCAATTTCCATGCCGCTGAAGATTGCCGATCTGCACCATAGATCAATTACATCTTTTTACATGAATGCTGTACCAGGTCGTTCGACTTCGTCTGACAAATCCCATTCAAATGGGAAAGGTCGCTGGTCTGATGTAGTCGTCCGAAGTCGTCCAATGGAAGTCGGAGGCAGTGAACGAGGGTGCTTTGTTGTGGGATTAGTCATACTAATCTAACTTGTTAGTCGGATGAATACAAACCCAGTGGACGACCAGCCTAAGCATAGGAGAGATGGTGTGTTAATATACTCTATTTCATGTAAAACATTAGCTGCCACAATGCTAGTAAGAGAGGCACGGATCTGCTGGACCCATGTATCTCTGTTCTATACACCCCACAAGATCAGATAAGGCGTTACTGGACCGGTCAGAGCCTGGCCTTTCCAATGTTATTAAACATGATTGTGTGAATTAAGGTATTCTTGATATTTGCATTCATTTGGTTGGAAAGCAAGTTACACAATTTCTGTATAAAAAAAACCATCGCCAATTGACCTTCAGTGGCATTATTTATAGGCTGTTGAAACAGAGTATTTTGTGTGATGGGACTGATGTGTCATTCATCATTGAAGGACAACACAAGCCATCCTTGTTCACCTATTGCTTTCTTGAATAACTAAACCCGTGAAAAAAAATGTTTTGATGGACTCCCAAGTTTTACAGTCATACTGGTAGCAATCATAATAATAAGATAACCATGTTTGCTGCATGTTGCTTTTGCCTGCCCGTCAGAGCCCTAATATTGTGACACAATAGGGGTTATTCAGTAAGCACCAGTGATTGCCGCATTGCAAATACTGTAAAAAATAACTGGAATTGCAGTGACCAAAAACGCTGGTATGTCACAAAACTAAAATCTAAACTGCTCTGCAAAGCTTCTCCTGTTGCTGTTCGGTGTGTAGTTGTATGTTGGCACTGCAATACTGGGAATTTTTGATGCTATTTGCAACACTAGCAAACAACTAAGGTTAGTGAATAACAATGTAAAACATTATTCGTGTCAACACCATCAAAAGGATTTTTGGCATTAATGCCTAATCATAGAGAAGAGGTCATCAGTTCAAACACAGCCTCAGGTAAATTAAATTGCAAAGGATTGTATAGTCATTGTTTCACTATATTAGCATTGCTTAAGAGTCTATTCAGTAAAAGGTGACACTCTGAAGAACCTTTGGAGAAGTGAAAATTCTAGGTCAAAATAGCCAAACCAGAAAATTTTTCCCCTTTTTTTTATCTCACTTTCCAAATCGGCTATTTTGACCTAGAATTTTCACTTCTCCAAAAGTTCTCCAGAGTTTCACCTTTTAGTGAATAGACCTGTTAGCCTTAAGCTATGCATCAAATAGTGTAGCCCAAGGTGCACTATAACGTCTACTCTTTTCACTCTCTTTCCTCCTCTAAAAATGCTTTTCTAAATCTAAAAGTAACCCTAACAAGCCATAAACCTAATACAAGCATAAACAGAAACCCTAACCATATCAGTATCCCTAATCCTATAATAGAAAGAAACAGTAAAACTAAGCTTAAAAGACCTTAAAGTGCACCCGCAGTCTGTTATTATCTTACAGCTGATATGTGTCTTGATGTGGATTAATTAAACCAGTAAACCTTTTTATTTTATATCTTCCAATGGAGTTTTATGAGTTTTTGTAGCTTCTAATCTGATTGCTCCTCTTATGGAGGCAGGCATGATTTATATACCCCCTTTCACCAAAAAAATTTATTAATTTATTTAGTTGTCACTACACTTGCAAAGGTAATCACAGAGTCGTAGGGAAGAGTTAACAGGTGAACCTTATCAAGCATCCAAGCTTTCATATCTGTTCAGACATCCTGTGAGTCATTTGCAAATGTTCTCTAAGTACATTTAGCTCAAACAGCAGCCACAGCTCTGGGGGAGTGTTCTCCTGCTGTGATACAGTTACAAGTATTTATACAGCACCAAAAAGTTCTGTAGCGATGTACAATGGGAGAGACAGAATATGATATATACATACACATTACACACACGCATACACAGAACAGTAGGATAGAGGACCCTGCTCGAGAGCTTTCATTCTAAGAGACATAATTACTCCCCAGGGAAACATGTCACAAGACATTCCGCAACAGTGAAAGAAAACAGGAAGCTTTCATTTAAAGTTTTTCTTAACTATCCGTCTGCACTTTGTACGGTATGTAACACAATGTATAGGCAGACTTGGGAGATATTTCAAATGAGCTAAAGTTGTTTTGGGCATAATTGGTGCACTTTAACCATAATACCTGCAGAAACAGTAACCCTAAGAGTAACCCTAACCCTAATACAAGTAGAAACAGTAACTCTAACCCTAAATATAACCCTAACCGTAATACCCACAGAAACAGTAACCCTAAGAGTAACCCTAACCCTAATACAAGTAGAAACAGTAACTCTAACCCTAAATATAACCCTAACCGTAATACCCACAGAAACAGTAACCCTAAATGGAATACAAACATTAACAATAACCCTAACAGTAAACCTAGTCCTAATCCTAAAACAGACAGAAATGGAATAACCTTCACCACAGTTATGGAATAACCTCCCAGACACCATCAAATCTTCCCCCAGTCTTAAGTCACTCAAGAGCTCCTTACTAGCATACCTCGGTACAGAATGCACCTGTAAACATGTAACATAGTAACTATATTACTTACATATTTATTTTCTGTGTTAATCTGTATATTTGTGTTTTGTTCTTAATATCTTGCATTTATTACTTTGTAGTTCTGTAACGACTGTAACATTTTAATGCTCTTGAACCCAGGACATACTTGAAAACGAGAGAAATCTCAATGTATCCTTCCTGGTAAAATACTTTGCAAATAAATAAATAAATAGTAACCCTAACCCTAAAGTTAACCGAACGGTAGTAAAAGCAGAAACAGTGACCCTAACCCTAATACAAAGTCCAACCTTAAAAGTAACCCTAATACAGGCAGACACAGTGACCATAATCCAAAAACTATTAGAAATGCAAGCTGTAACAGTAATCATAACACTGAAAGTTAATTCAACCCTAAAATTTGAAGCAGCCCTAACTCAAGAAATTACCCTATCTCTAACCACAAAAGTAACCACAACACTAGAGATAACCCCATGCAAAAAACAGTAACTCTCAGCATAAATGAAGGTGAACCAGTAATACAAGCAGAAACAGTAATTGTAACCATAAAACAAAAGTAACCCTAACCCTAAACCTTAAAAGTAAACCTAACCCTAACACTATGAGTATCAGAACCCTAATCGCAAAATAACCCTAAACCTAATCCTAACCCTAAAAGTAATCCTAGTCTGAATCCTAACCCTAGAAGTAACTGTAACCCTAACTAATTTTATATACCATGTGACAGGGAGGGATAAAAGACTAACCTTGCAAAGTACAAATAAGATTGCATCCTGCCCCTCTTTAGCTACACCATGGTGCATAACTGCATATAACATAAAATTTTAGCCTTTGGCATTGAAATTTGTTTGATCCCTCGCAGGGTGTGTGTAACTTTATGTGCTGTCATACAATGTATCTGGAGCTGCCAATGTATGCATATGTAAAAAATGAAAAGTAAAAATAAATGACATTCAAATAAAAATAACACTATGAAAAATTGTAACAATGAGCAGATTCACATTATTTGATCATTTATCTATTATGGAATAATATTCCCATCTCTTTGCAAAATTGCAGTGGACTATTACGCTAATTTTCTACTGCTGTGAACACCTGCCTGCACAGAATAAACACACTTGATGCTTGCATTTTTGCAATACAAGGCAGAGGCCATGAAGGTTTGTGTCATAGCAGTCACAAACGTATACTGCAATGTTGTGAAATGTAATACATTCTGCACTCGTATGTGACAATGACATTGATGACATAAATAATTGCACCCATGGATAAGTTATGACACTTGGTGACTCAGTTTGAGATTTACACACATTTCTTGATGTATGCAATTGTATATTGTGGCCTGATGATATCTCTTATGTGCAGATTCGTCCCATCTCTTTCCGATGGGCTAGTGCCAGTAGGGTTGTATTTTTGCACAATAGATGGGTCACTTGAGGCCAGGTCCTAACTGTAAATAGCCTTTGCTATTTTGCCAATATAAATGTTTGTTTTATCAGTTTATAGTGTTATTTGTTAACTGTCATGTCTGGAATTTGATATTCCACAGACATCTGGACACAGTCACGACTTAAAAGTAAACTTAAGGCTCTTGCTTGGTTTTAGGTTTTTGCTCCACTTGTCACATTGGTTTATATGATCCATGCTGTTTTCTCTGGATGGAAAGCATCTCCAGAACTGGAATAAGAACGAACTTCTATTCCGTGAAGCTGAATATGGAAAGTATAGCTCTTCTTTGTGTGAAATGTGTATTTATTTATTTTTAGAATTAAAAACACATATGACCAGTCTTAAAGGAAAATAAGATAATGTAAAACTTTGATATACAGGGTTATCCAAAGAGATCCGAATTGCTTGAGAAAGGTAACCGATGCTGAAAATCAGCGTTCGGTTGCCTTTGCTGCTATCCAGAGAGCAGGCAATTCGCCAAATCCTAGCGAATTGCCTGCACTTACGGTGCCTGTTCGAGGGAAGTGAAATCCCCATGAAAAAGCACTGCTTCGGCTATTCAGAGAACACAAACCAGCAGTGAAAGGTTCCCCTAATGCC
This sequence comes from Leptobrachium leishanense, assembly GCA_009667805.1. Taxonomy (NCBI): domain Eukaryota; kingdom Metazoa; phylum Chordata; class Amphibia; order Anura; family Megophryidae; genus Leptobrachium; species Leptobrachium leishanense. The sequence continues at coordinate 292,491,760 of CM019066.1, forward strand.
CTGCCATTCGGTGGTTTAATTCGGCAAATTTATTCAGGAGAATCCCATAGGCTTCAATGTTAAAAATATTCCCGTTTTAATTCAATATCTAATAAACCATTCATTATAAAATTCTGCAGCAAAAAGTCTCTTAATTTATAGACTTTTTAGGATACTTTAAGCATTTTTCTGTTTTTTTTTTTTAAAAAGTCAGATTTTTTTTTTTTTAGTTTACTTATTTTTTCTGTAACAGCCCTCTTTATTATCATTCCCTGGACCTCCTGTGTAAATTTCAGACATTTTCGCTCAGTAGTTTCTTTGCAAACAGCGTTTCATTTTCACAGATTCATACAAATGGTTTTGCTAATTTATTCACTGCCTCCTCTGCTTCTCTGCTGCTTCGGCTCTGTGTGATTCGGCTCCTGCTCGGCTGCTTCGCTGCGTGTGATCGGCTCCTGCTCAGGTTTTTCGAAGGTTAATCCAGATGTTTTTGCTTGTTTTCGGCGTGCATTCGGTGGGTTTTGCGGTTAGTTTTCGTCAGGTTTGCGGCAGCTTTTCCCTGCAATTCGGGGACCCTCTAGTGCTTACTGAATACACCGCAGGGTCACCGAAATGCAATCGGCAAAAGGAACCGAATTGAAGAGAACGAAAAGTCACCGAATGTGCGGTGACTTTTCGAATCTCTTTGGATAACCCTGATAGTTTTATGATTGTACAGAGACATATTTTTTTGGGACTGAGGAAGTCGGCATAGCGACCGACGAAACGCGTATCCCAGCACTACTATTCGGGACAACTAGCCCACGGGCCCATAGGACATGATTATACTGTATGTCTTTTAAATGCCTTTTAATTGAATAATTTTTTTTAATGTTTTATACTGACTAAGTGCATGTTATTGAGGTTACAACTCAGATACAGACCAACTACCACAAGGAGCGAATACAGGAGTCCAGGCTGTCTTCAACTATGGAGCAAGACGCTGCAGAAAATATAAATTTATGTTCTCTTCCAAATGTAAAGCACGGTATTACCACTCTTTGATCATATAATAAGGGGTGACATTTGTTAAACGTATATATTTAAAATATTGCGCTCCTGGGACCCAATTAGTTATAAAAAATTGGTCTAGCCTTAGAGATTAATGATCAATTTATTAAAGAACACAAAACACATGGCAAAATGGTTGCTCGCCAGCCTCTTTACACTTACACTTTGTAACAGATCTTAGTACCCCGACTGGGTCACTTCTGTTAATTCCGCTCCCTTGCCGGACCCCCGTGCTCTCACTAGCAGGCTTTCGTGCCATTCTCCAGTCCTTAGACAAATGATAAGGATGGGTACACATAACGAGCCTTGCCGGCATCCCCCAGGCAAAAGGACAATGCAGTAGATCTGGAACTTTTGAACAGCAACAACACTGAACGCCTTTATTGAGCTACATACAGTTGTACTCATAAGTTTACATAGCCTGGCAGAATTTGATTTCTTGGCCATTATTCAGAGAATATGAATGATAACACGAAAAACCTTTCTTTCACTCATGGTTAGTGTTTGGCTGAAGCCATATGTTATCAATCAAGTGTCTTTACTTTTTTAAATCATAATGACAACAGAAACTACCCAAATGACCCTGATCAAAAGTTTACATACCCTGGTGATTTTGGCCTCATAACATGCACACAAGTTGACACAAATGGGTTTAAATGGCTATTAAAGGTAGCCATCCTCTCCTGTGATCTGTTTGCTTGTAATAAGTGTGTGTGTATAAAAGGTCAATGAGTTTCTGGACTCCTGACAGACCCTTGCATATTTCATCCAGTGCTGCACTGACATTTCTGGATTCTGGAGTCATGAGGAAAGTAAAAGAATTGTCAAAGAATCTGCGGGAAAAGGTAGTTGAACTGTATAAAACAGGCAAGGGATATAAAAACATATGCAAGAAATTGAGAATGCCAATCAGCAGTGTTCAAACTTTAATTAAGAAGTGGAAAATAACGGGTTGTGTTGAAACCAAGCCACGGTCCAGTAGACCAACTAAAATGTCAGCTACAACTGCCAGGGAAATTGTTCAGGATGCAAAGAAAAATCCACAAATAACTTCAGGTGAAATACAGGACTCTCTGAAAACATGTAGTGTGGCTGTTTCAAGATGCACAATAAGGAGGCACTTGAAGAAAGATGGACTGCATGGCCAAGTCGCCAGAAGAAAGCCATTACTACGCAAATGTCACAAAGTATCCCACTTACAATACGCCAAATAGCAGAGACAAGACTTTTTGCTGCGTTTTTATTGTCATTTTTATTCTACAATTGGGGGAAATATTCCAGCTGTAAGAAGACCTTCTAGCAACAGGACAAATATACCGCAGGATCCCACCCTATGAGGGAAAGAAAAACCATCCAAATATAACTACCCCTATTTCTAAGTGCTTTACTCCGTCACATGTGATAGTTATCTTGCACTGTACCACTAACTCACATGAATGAGTTTTATGTACTAAAGGTTTATATTGAACTGCATTTGTGCCATATACCTGTCAAATATATATGCAATAGTTTTTTTTTATATAAAAGTTTTTATTGCGGTTCACACATAAAGAACAAATGCCAGAAATAGGACAATAATGTCGAAAGAAGAAAGGGTCACGCAGGACCCTACATATAAAACAGGTCTAGCATCAACGTACCGAATGATTGTAACAAATCGGGTGAACCAAACATTTTCATTTTAAACTAAAATACATTGAAAATTATAAATCACAAACAAAAAGATCACAAAAAAGGAAAGAAAAAAGAAAAGATATGCTCAAATAGGTCCATATATCAACATCCATTTTATCAATTTCCCAGAGGAAACAAAAATCTTCCATCCCTCCCATATATCCTGAAACGAGGAGAGAGAATTAGCGGCCCTGTGGTACATTTCCTCATAATGGTAAACATCTTCCAGCGATAACATGACTTCTATCATAGAGGGACTGACCTTCAAGAGCCAATGGCGAGCTAGGGTAGATTTGGCTACACATTCAGGGTTATCCAAAGAGATTCGAAAAGTCACCGCACGTTCGGTGACTTTTCGTTCTCTTCAATTTGGTTCCTTTTGCCGATTGCATTTCGGTGACCCTGCGGTGTATTCAGCAAGCACCACAGGGTCCCCGAATTGCAGGGAAAAGCTGCCGCAAACCTGACGAAAACTAACCGAATGCACGCTGAAAACAAGCAAAAACATCTGGATTAACCTTCGAAAAAGCCGAACAGGAGCCGAACAGGAGCCGAATCACACAGAGCCGAAGCAGCTGTGACGTAGAGGAGGCAGTGAATAAATTAGCAAAACCATTTGTATGAATCTGGGAAAAAGAAACACTGTTTGCAAAGAAACTACTGAGCGAAAATGTCTGAAATTTTCACAGGAGGTCCAGGGAATGATAATAAAGAGGGCTGTGACAAAAAAAATAAGTAAACTGAAAAAAAATCAAAAAAAAAATCTGACTTTCAAAAAATAATAAAAAAAATCAGAAAAATGCTTAAAGTATCCTAAAAAATCTATAAATAAAGAGACTTTTTGCTGCAGAATTTTATAATGAACGGTTTATTAGATATTGAATTAAAACAGGAATATTTTTAACATTGAAGCCTATGGGATTCTCCTGAATAAACCTGTCGAATGAAACCACCGAATGGCAGGGCATTTCGGGAACCTTTCACTGCTGGTTTGTGTTCTCTGAATAGCCGAAGCAGTGCTTTTTCATGGGGATTTCACTGCCCTCGAACAGGGACCGAACAGGCACCGTATGTTCAGGCAATTCGCCAGGATTTGGCGAATTGCCTGCTCTCTGGATAGCCGAATGGCCAGGAAAGGCAACCGAACGCTGATTTTCAGCGTTCGGTTACCTTTCTCAAGCAATTCGGATCTCTTTGGATAACCCTGTTAGTATAATCGAGATTATGCAATAGTTTTAAAGGTACATTGTCTAAATAGGCAATTAAAGTGCGCCTCTTTGCTCTTAGGATTTTTCTGCATCTTTCATGATTTTATTCCGTCAAAATTTTCTCCCCCTTAATAGCTTTTTTTTTTTTTTTCTGTAACAGACCATTTTATTATTCACAGGACCTTATATATAATTTTCTGGCATTTTTGTGCAGTAGTTTTTCACAAACAGCTTTTTTTTTTTAACCTCGTTCGTTGACTCGTCGTCTTTTTCCAATGGCTGTTTAGCGCTCTGTTCGGCGGATCGTTGTTTTTTTCAGATGCGTTTGGCTTTTTTTCAGCGGTTTTGCGGCGGATCGTCGGGTGCATCCGGCTTTTTTTCGGCAGCTCTGCCACAGTTTTTCTGTTCGATGCAGCGGTTTTTTCGATGTGTTCGGTGGATTTTTCCCTGCACTTTGGAATCCTGCGGTGAATGCTGAATTCAGAGTAGGGTCGGAATTTGATTCCCCGAAGTGCAGGGAGCGTAAGAGCACTGAAATTCAATAGCTCCTACAGTGATGTTTCTGCAGGTTATGGACAATGAATTACGGCATGGAGCAACAATTCTATAATGTTTGTGGATATTTTAGGATTTATCAAATGAAAATAAGACTTTATTTGTTCAATCAATTGCTTAACATTTTACCAGATAAGGATGCAGGTAATATAGTTTACATCAGTCAGTGTGAATCAATGTTCGTCCTTGAGATCCGTCATGTGTTGCAGTTGTGCAAGTTTTTTTCTAAGGGTGTGTAGTCATTATCTGTAGAAGGAGGGGCTGTATATAAATGTGGTCCATGCAAAACTAAAGATCATTGAATCAGCTGGAAAGGGAGAAGCCTGTCAAGTCACATTATACAGCATTTGTTCAGATACTAAACAGAAAAGTGTACAATGGCTAGTGCCGGTTCACCAGTTTATGGGAATACATCTCCTCTACCATCAGGAATCAGCACATTTTCAAGTTTTCCAGATCTGCTTATGATATTTGAATTTGTAAGTATAAATAATTTCTACTGGCTCCTTTTTTTTTTACACATATATATATATATATTTATATGAATTATCTCATTGTTTTAGAGACCTATTGAACAGAAAAATACATCAATGTTTTTTGGGGAAAAAAATAGGACTTTCAGATTTCCATGAGAAATTCTATAATAAATCAGGTGGCACAATATTGAAAATTACAGTAAAAAGCAGAAAATGTATGTATAATGAAAAATGTTTTCAAATTTAGCTGCTAAGTGGTCCTTACACTAAATGTGTTTTTTTTAGCATTTGTGCAGATATGCTACTATGTAACTGCATCAGCTCCGTACTAGGTGACATAGCTCACTGGAGTGACGTCCTAAGTTACTGGAGCCAAAATCAACAGAATTCGGTTTTTGCTAATCTACTTATCGGTTTCTAATAATGAATGAGATCACAGTTACGTACTTTTCATTTTATACATTATATATTACGGGCCCTATATGAAGGATGTTGTTAACTTAACCAGAGTTGTTGTAAATGTACCATAGCCATTATAGTATATGGAGGTGTTACGTTTACACCAGCCCTATTTAAGTTTGCAAAAGAGGTGAAATACAGACCATCGTTTTTTCTCAATGATACATAAAGGGTTATTTAAAGAGCACAGAACTTGGCACCGAATTGCATCGAACGGTGAATATCACCGTACAGTGCAATTTTGTGATATTCACCTCTCATCTAAACTTTACCCCAAACTAGGTGCCCTGTACAGAAACAAATCCTGCCTGAGCCCCGCGGTAAGAAAACAGATTGTACAACAAATACTTATGCTGGCTATTGAATACGGAGATGTAGTGTATGCAGCTGCCCCGCAAACGCACGTTCATAAACTTACTACATTGTATAACTCATTCTGCCTCTTTGTGCTACAATGTAACTACATGACCAACCATTGTGACATGTTAAACTGGCCGTCGCTAGAATCTAGACGCACCCTTCACCTTTCCAACCTGGAGTTTAAGAGCTTTTCTGGGAAGCTACCACCCTACCTGAATAGGCTGCTTCCCCCAGCAGTTCCCTCCTCCTATAACCTCCGATCCAGGACCAGCACCTTACTTGCAGTACCAAAATACAAAAAGAAAGTGACTCGATCCTCATTTTCCTACAGAGCACTGCAATTATGGAATAACCTCCCAGACGCCATCAAATCTTTCCCCAGTCTAAAGTCACTCAAGAGCTCTCTATTAGCATACCTCGATACAGAATGCACCTGTAAACATGTGACATAGTGACTATATTTCCTACATATTTATTGTCTGTTAATCTGTATATTTGTGTTGTTTTTTAATATCTTGCATTTTATTACTATGTGTTACTGTAATGGCTGTAACAATTCAATGTTCTTGAACCAGGACATACTTGAAAATGAGAGAAATCTCAATGTATCTTTCCTGGTAAAATACTTTATAAATACAAATTCAGAAAGCTTTCAATTCGGCAAATACTGATGAATTGACAGCGAAATATGGTGCAGTTCGCCGCAATCCGGCGATCTTCAGCGGCAGTGAAATTGTACCTTAGAGAAGTAATGGTCGATCTATTCAGAGAACGCCGAACTGCACCGATGTGTCAATGAAATGCCTTGATTTTCGGTGGTTCAGTTTGACAGGCGGATCCCATAGGATTCAATGTAAAAAATTATTATCAGGGTTATTCAGAGAGCGTGAAAAGCCGGAGAATAACTGGAGAATGACTGGAAAATTAAAAATTCTAGGTCAAAATAGCCAAACCAGAAAAATTCTCCCTTTCATCTCGCTTTCCAAATCGTCTATTTTGACCTAGAATTTTTCATTTTCCAGCCATTCTCCAGTCATTCTCCTGCTTTTCACTCTCTCTGAATAACCCTGTATGAGTTTTAATTCCATTTTTTATTAAACTGTTAATTATTTTCAGTGTCAGCAAAAAGCCTTTTTATTTTTATATTTTTTAAAGTTATTTAGGCAAAATTTGATTCCCATTCTTTTTAATGCTGTTTTTTTTAAAAATTCTGTAACAGACCTTAAATTATTTTTCTAGGACCTTTTTTATTATTTTAAACCCATTTTAAAGAATAGCAGTGTTACGTTTTCTTTTTCTGTTTTTTTTCTGAAGTTCAGCAGCGTTCGGGGTCAGTTCAGCACTCTTCGGCGGAGTACTTCAGGGACACTGCAGTGAATACTGAATTCACAGTAGGGTCGGCGAACTGGAATTGCCAAAGTGCACCGAAGTGCACCGAACCAGAAAGCACCGAAATTTCAGTGCTTTCTGAATAACCCTCGTAGTCACTAACTGGCATAATGATGGATTCTGGTACAATATCTTTAGAATCAATTTATTGTGGCTGTAGTAAAACTGTGTCAGTGTCTGAATGCAGGAGTGTATTTATATGGTGTGATGCATGTGAATTCAGACTGACATTGTAACAGAATGTAATTGTGTGGTTTCTTCCTCTCTTCAGGCATTTTCAATTTACCATTCTTTACTTATTTTTCATCCCTCTTTTCCATTTGGCTGTGCGACTTGGGTATAAGGGATTTTAACCCCTTCACTGCTGAGCCATTTCAAGTCTGTGTGCTGAGCTCATTTTTACCACTTTTGCTCGTCATGTTTAAACGCGATTTGAAGCCACGTTTTATTATATGACCCAGACATATTATATATCCTTTTTTTTGGCAGACTCGTTAGATTCATAATATATATATATGCCCTGCCTATAGATTATAACAAAAAACGCAATAAAATTAGAATTTTTAATCATCTACAGCATGAAAAGTGTCTCTTTTTTCACATTTTATTATCTGAGCCTTTGTGTTTATATTTTCTATAGGGTGCGCTAGTTAAAAAAATTAGAAATGGGGACTTGTTACTTTTTTTGGAGGGAATTACGTGATTTTTAACAAACGCACCCCATAGGAAAAAATCATTAGTGCAGCATCATTGTTCACATTATAATTGAAATGGGAACCATATTGCGGGATTAATAAAAATAACAAACAAAAAACCCAGTTTTTTTTTATTTTTTATTTTATTTATTTTTTATTTTTATTTACTTTCTTTTACTTTGAACATGGTCAGGTTTGGTATCGTTGGAGAGGCCATGCTATGTCCTTTCAAATGATACTAAGTAATATGCCACCGTTCGGGAGATATGGGGGTTCAAACGAACCTTGGGAAATCCCTGGGCAGCTAGGGGTTCCCTGGCTAACTGACATCATTGCGCCATGTACGATGATGTCAGGTGATGGGGGACCCAGAGGTGGAGCCGCCATCCAAGATAGCGGCCCCTCGACCTAGGTCGCGATCCGGCGCCGAGTGGAGCCGGATCGCGACCCAGTGCCTGAGGGGTGCCTGAGGGGTTAAAGACAGGCACCGCTTAAAAGGGGGGACTCACCCCTTTTAAGCGGTGCCTGCCTCGTTACGCTAGGTCCTCCCAATCGTTAGGGATCTGTAGGGAGAGGGATCCGAAAGGATCCCCCTCCCTTTCAGGCGATCTCCCGGCTTTGCGGTGGGGGCTGCCATCTTAAATGTCATCCCTGCCTCCAGGTCTCCCCCCAATGCGCGATGACATCAGTTACCAAGTTAGCCCCTAGCTGGTCAGGAATATCCTATGGACCCCTATATCTCCCAATTGTTGCCAGCTAGAGGGTCATGTTTGATCAATAGTGCTGCATGAAGGAAAAAAAAATATTTTTGCTTTAGCTAAAATCGCGTATTTTCTCAGATAAATACAATAACAGCTTCCCATTTCTATTTTTTTTTTTTAACAAGTGTACCCCATAGAATATATAATCGCAAAGGCTCCGATGATAAAATTTGAAAAATTACTTTATATGCTGTAGATGATTGAAATTTTAATGGAAATTCACATTTTATTAAATTTTTTGTTATAGCATTCTGGCAGGGCATGACGTATATATATATAATAATGTTATATTATGAATCTGCCGAGTCTGCTGTAAAAAAAGATATATAATTTGTATGTGTTGTATAATAAAACGTGACTCCAAATCACGTTTAAACATGATGAGCACAAAATGAGCTCAGTACACAGAGAGGTGAAATGGCTCAGCAGTGAAGGGGTTAAAGGACTTTGAGCACACAGGAGAGCTAAAGAAAACATTTCAGTTATATGTCTGGTTTATGCTGTGTAGGCGTGTGGTATTGGAACAAGTGATTTAATGCCACCTCTGTATTTTCTTTTTCTAATTTAATTATTTATTTGTTAGATTTTGTGTCTCTTCCTTTTTGTGTGGTTTGGGTATAAGGCAATTCAAAACCAGCTTTGTTATTTATTTTTCATTTTATCTGAGGGGTTCCCTTTTTCTATATATCTGCAAAAAAAAAACTGTAAGATCATTAATTTCATCTGGGTGGAACAGTTTATCACAGTATTTTACTGAAACTTGCCATTTAAAGTTGGGATTTGAGCAGACAGGAGCACAGGGCAAAAACCTGTTTATTTACGTTTCTGGTGTCTATTGTGTTGTGGTTACTGTGTTGTATGATGAGTGTTAGCTGCAGAGGACTTGGAAAGAGGCCAATTTTGAGTTTGTCCATCCCAGCATTTTTGACTGAGTGAAGAAGAACAAAAACAAATATATGAGAGCATGGAAAAAGGGGATCAGGATAATTGGCCTGAATGGGGTGTGTCCACACAAAGAAATGTAATTTTACTCTTTAGATGCAATGGCAAGACCCCATCTTGAATACCTGCTGCAGATTTGAGCACCCGTATTGAAGAAAGAAAATATAGAGCTGGAGGAAATGCTGTGTGGATGCTAATAAATGCAAAAGGAAGAGTTCAATTATGAAGAGAGACTAAAAAGAAAAATTGCACTTGTTTAACCTAAGAGGAGATATGATGGCGTTGTTCAAACACACGCAAAGCCAATATAAAAATCATTTTGGAGACCTGTTCATTAACAGGACTTTACAAAGGACGCAAAGTGATCCACTGAGACTAGAAGAAGAGACACAAAAAAAAAGCCATATTTAACCTTGAAAGAAAGAAGTGTCAGAAAAGATATGATTGCATTGTTCAAATACTCCCAGAGTCAATATAAAGATCATTCGAGTGACCTATTCATTAACAGGATTTTACAAAGGACACAAGGCCATCCACTGGGAAGAGAAGAAAAATGCTGTCAAAGAAAAATGGAAAGGGTTTGTTACAGTAACAAATGTGAAAATATGGAGTTCTCTGCCCAAAACTGTTGTTTTATCCACGTCACTTGATGATTTTCTGGTAAAAATTATATAAATGGATTTAAGAATTCAAATTTTAATTGCAAATCTTGTTGAACCAAGGAGAAATCCCGTTGTCATTATGGAATCAGGAAGGACGTTTTTTCATTTTGGTCGCAACTAGAAAAATTTCCAAATGTAGGATTTTTATGCCTTCTTTTGGATCAACGGTAGCTTTGGGAACGTGTAAGAGGGTGAATTTAATTGGATGGACAGTGGTAAGTTTTCAGTATTGTAAATACTTGAATTCACCTACAGAAATAAGACAGCAGAATCTGTGCTAGTGCCAAGCTTCCTTATTCTGTAGTGTGTTTTACATATATCCAATAGGTTATGGCTCCAGATGCAAGTGACTGAAAGATGGAAATGGCTGAAAGCCTGAGAGGTGTAGGAGATAAAATAAAAGGTGATTGCTTACCCACAGAGGCTAAAATTGCAGTTAAATTGTATCAACTGAAGTGCAATTAAGTGGTTAATAATACCAAAGAGAAATCAATCGTTTTTTGCAGTAGTTTCCATGTGCTTACTATACTTCACGCATCCTATACGTAACATGGGGAGCACAAACCTACATTAGCGTTTTGATAAGGAAGTAAGGAATCCCATAGTGCTAGTGCTAATTATCGCAGGGATGCGGACAGACATATTTCAGCACCACCTAAAAGCTGGTGCCCTCTCTAAAACTCCCCCAATAAATCCAACACTCAACTCTCATCCCGTGATGAGAACGGTGACCCAGTTCAGGAGCAGAGTGAGACTGGAAACAATTAGTCCACAGTCTCACTACTTGATTGCGGCGCTGTGCGATCTCCCAGAGCGAGATCACACAGGGCCCACGGCCTGGAAAGGCAAACCTCCATGGAGTTCTATGGACTTCAGGAGGTGGTACTCGCAGTGGCGTGGAAGTGCTACGTGAGTATCCCAGCGGTTAGCGCTGCGTTCTAGGGCGAGGTGCTGAGGTAACGTTTGCCCCCGAAAATATCACCCTAACATGGGGGCGCTACGAGAAAAAATGCAGGCGCAGATTTTCCCCTTTAGCGCCCCATGTTATCGCGAACCAGGGATTATAGTCCGAAGTATATTAAAGGATAGATGATGAGAAAAGCCATTCCAAAGCAGTGCTGTGAAGAGAGCTCAGATTTCTGTATTGTGGGTTCAAGTTTTTCCAGTATTCAGCCTGGTTTATTATTTTAACATGTTATGGGTGGCCAGATAATCTTACACCTGGAAAACATTGATTTTATTAGCTGCTCCAACAAGTGCTCTAATGCTGTTGAAATAGAATCGATTGGTTTGTGTCCTGTGATCCGGCAGACACTGTATATCCTTCTTTTGGCACTAAAACTCCATGGGCCAGATTCCAACCCAGCCATTGATAGCAGCAGGCTAACAGATAAACATGGTTAACCATTAGCAGCCAGCTATAAACGGCTCTATTCTGCCCAACCCTCTGTATTAGCAGGCGACGTTGGAATATTTTGCAGCCAGATTGATAACGGCATTATGGCAATGGCTGGTATCAGCTCCAGCAGTTGACAAGCAGGACCTTATGCAAACCGAATCACACTGTGGCAGCAGAAGAATACTGGCAACTATTTGTTCCCACTGTTCTGCTTTGTGAGGCAAAAGGAGACAGCGGATCTCTCCACCCTTTGCACAATGAGAACAATTTTGGGATTTTTAGCGATGTAATTATTTTAAAGCATTTTGCTGTATTACTTAAGAGAACACTCTATGCATCCTACCACTTTATACTTCTAAAATGGTCAGGATATGTGTCGTTCCTGCCTTCTCCATAATTTACCTTGAAACCTGATTGATGGAGTTCTAGTCATCAGATTCACTGTAGCCACAGCAAACATGTCAATGCCCTTGATCACTAGACATCTGACACCAACTTTCAGGACCACTGGCTCCTCGGCGCCAGGCTCGACTGTCTACTCTGTGCAGGAATGCGGCTGGCCTAACCACCATACAGGGCGTCCCAGCTGACCTCCTTGTCATGGTATGGATCCCACGGGAGGTCGGATGCCAGATCCCGTAACCCCGGCTGTCAAACTCCACCAGAGAGCGAGGTTTCACACCATAACAAGACCAAGGACTAGGCGTGTGTGCATGTTTGGGCTCCACCAATATGGCAGCTGACCCCTGTCATGCACCAATGACATCACTGGTATTCTAATTGGTGAGGGAGAAGCTGCTGGGTATGTAATACCAGTCAGCTCACTCAGCCCACGCTCTAGTATTGTAGCAGTTCCCTAGATCTGTCCTCCTTCTCCTAGCTATTTGCTTCCTTGTGTTTGAGTGGGACTTGTTAATCCAGACTTTCCTACTCTGCTGCCCGTCCCGACTTTCAGCATATATTAGTGACTTCGAGATTTGGATCACCCCTGGGTACCTCAACCTTTGTATTTGCATCACATAGGTACAGCATTGAAGCAGCTGTAACAGGGAGGAGTGGAAAAACATTGTTGCTGGACATATTTACACCTTGAACTTCAGAGATCCCAGGAGGATGTATAGCCCAAGTAAATTGGTTAAATTCATAAGGTTAGGTTGGCATAGACAGGACCTGTCGTGATGGGTACAACGGACGATGTGACAGGTTTATACAAAGTATGATCCAGAGGCATAACTAGAAACCTCAGGGCCACAGTGCAAGAATCCATGAAGGACCCCCACCCTCCTCCCAAAAAAAGATCCATATTATGCATTTTTATTTTTGAGAGCAGTGAAAAGCAGGGGAATGGCTGGAGAAAGGAAAATTTTAGGTCAGAAATAGCCAAACCAGAAAAATTCTCCCATTCAGCTCACTTTCCAAATCGGCTATCTTGACCTAGAATTTTCCATTCTCCAGTCATTCTCCTGCTTTTCAACACTCTCTGAATAACCCTGTTAATATTTTTTTCTGCAATATTTATATTAATTATTTCAACTTACTTTAATTGTTAACAGTGGTAGTTTCAGGATAGGACTTGGTCACTGGGCAGGTCGCACTGATGGCCTGCAAAATATAAAGAAAAATCCATAAATCAAGGCAATTCATACCTACATGGCGCACGTTGGGAAGGCGTTAAAGCTACCAGGTGCTGCCCCGGGCCTCTGATGTGGCCCGCTCACGCAGCTAACGCGTGTCATTAAATGCAGGGGGAGGCCTGAGTTCAGGTCATCTCACAGCAGCCAACGGTGCGCACTGGCTGCGGGAAGGAGCTAAGTGGGGCTATTGAAGCCAGCGTTGCCCACCCTCCACGCGGACCCCAGTTACATGTGTACCCAGACATCAGACCCAAGATCTCAGACCCCCAGCTGTATACCCAGCTATCAGACCCAGGCCCCAGATACATGTATGCCCAGCTTTCAGACCCAGTCCCCAGATACATGTATACCCAGACATCAGATCCAGGGCCCAGATACATGTATACTCAGATATCAGACCCAGGCCCCCAGATACATGTATACCCAGGCCTCCAGATACATGCATACCAAGGCATTAGACCCCCTGATACACGTATACCCAGATATCAGACCCCCAGCTACATGTATACCCAGATATCTGACCCCAAATACATGTATACTGAGACATCACACCCCCAGATACATGTGTAGCGCAGGCTACTTGAACTGTGTGTGTATTATTGTGTTTTGCTATGTCCCAGGCTTGGACAGAGACATGCAGCCTGTCACAGCTGAGGAGGACTTTCCCTCCTCCCTTTTTTCCTTTCTCTTCACTGGCAAAGGAAGTTGTTTAAGACAGGAAGATGCAAAGGATTCTGGAACATGTAGTTTCAATGACAGAGGACCTGATGCAATTTGTCAGGAAGAGAACTACACCTCCCAGCAGTGCCTAAGGGAAGGGCGCATTTTCCAAGAAGGGAAGTGCATGTGCAGAGCGAGGAGAAGCCAGAGAGGGCGAGACTGTTGCGATGAATGGTCCTATGTGGTGTATCATGCGTCCAGCGGCTGCCTCGTGTATCCAGAGAAGGAGAGATCCGGTTGCCCTTACGTGTTGCCAGTACCAGCGGAACGAAGATCCGGCTGTCCTTGCGCATACAGCGGAGAAGGGGTCCGGCGGCCTTCGTGTGTTTCCAGTGACAGAGGGACAGAGGGAGCAATCGAGTGTATCCAGCTAAGAAGAGATCTGGCTGTCCTCGTGCGTCCAACAGAGAGAGATCCAGTTGTCCCCGTGTGCTTCCAGTGCTAGAGATAGCGATCCAGCTACCATCCAGCGGGGAAGGAGTGAGTGTATCTAACGGAGAGAGGTATTTGGCTACCCTGCGTGAGTTAAGATTTCTAACTTTACTGTCCAGCCTAGTTCTACTGCCCACGCAGCACCAGTTAAAAGGAGGATCGATGCAGTTTGCCAATCTTGTTACCCTGTGACACTTTGCGAAGATTCCTTTCTCATATTGTGGAATACAAATGTGGTTGCACGTTTAAAGGTACCAAACGACAGAAGTCAAAGGGCCCCAATGCTAGCATACTCGCGACTTTGTGTAATTTCCACTGGCCAGTGGTTAGATAGAAGGTACAAGGTTTAGATAGGTTATTGATATTGGTTACGTTGATTATTGTCGATAATCTAACTTCATTGAAGTATGGTAAAGACTGCCGTCTCGTTCATTCATCATTGTGTCGAATAGTGATGCTGAATTAACTCTTTCAATACTGTTATACCGTTGATTGCTTTGTCCTACAAAGGGTTTGCTCGCTAGTCCAAATAAACCCCTTTTATTTAAAGTAATCTTGTCCTGACATTACTTGGCACCGAATGTGGAGGTGAGTAATCACTGGAGTGAGACAGAAGGCCCGTCAAATTCAGCGGCTCTCGCAGGACTAGCGCTACACACAGGGCCGGCCTTAGGCCTTTGGGCGCCCTGTGCGAGAAATCTTCACAGCGCCCCACACCCTACCATGACCATGCCCCTTCATCCAATACCTCCCACTATTTAAAACCCCCATTCTTAACCCCCAAAAATCCAGATTAGCAAGTATGATGAAATAAAACTTTTAGACTAGATTACATACTGAATGCTAACTGTAGCCTTCGGATATGTAAGCATTAACGCTGGGGAAAGTGACTTTAACGCATGCCCCCCACCCCATATTACATTCCTAAAGCTAAATCCCTTAAAAATCTGGTAGCACTTCGGTGATTGCGCTATCTTGCGTGAGCTTACTGCACTTTGCACATCCTATACTTAACCTGGGGAACGCAATCAGTAATTAGCGTTAGGGTAAGTAAGGTATTACAAAGTCCTAGCGCTAATTACCGCAGCAATGGGATAAAGAAAATTTTAGCTACTCCTAAAAGCTGGTGCTAAGTGACTCAGCTTTTGCAGAATTATTTAGCACCCCCTAAAACCAATAAATCCAATACTCACCTCACATCCAGCGGCGAGAATGTTTCCTCGATCTCCCGCTTGTCCTGGCTGCAGCAGATTGAGACTGGGGACAGTCCTCAAGATTAGGGATGAGCTGTTCGGTTTGATCAGTTCGGAGTTCGATTCGAACATCGGCAGTTTGAAAGTTCGCGAACTTCGAACTTTTTGGCGTGTTCGAGTTCTAAAAAAAATTTAATTTGAAAAAAAGTATAAAAAAATGCTTAAAAAATACTAAAAAATCTAGAAATAAAGAGACTCTTTACTGCAGAATATTATAAGCAAAGGTTTATTAGATATTGAATTAAAAACTAAATGACCTGTGCACTCAAACGGCGTAAACAACAGGTGTTTAATTAGTGTTTGGAAATAACATGTACTTCTAATTAGTCCGGTCTCATGAATTTGATACATTGTATGCAGACTGGAAGTGCTAGGTGTCATGTGTGGGTCTGTGATGGCGATGTTTCTATACATCCTACAAATCCGCCACTTCACGGGCAGGTTATGGGGAACTCCTAGGCACGATATTTGAAGGAATTTTTCGTTTTTATTTTTAACCCTTATTTTATGGAAAACTCACCGTTCTTTTAACCCTTTCACTGCTGAGGCATTTCACCGCTGTGTGCTGAGCTAATTTTTACCGCTTTCGCTCATCATGTTTAAACGCAATATGAAGCCACATTTTATTATACGACCCAGACATATTATATATCGTTCTTTCCGGCAGACTCGGCAGATTCATAATATATTATTTTTATATGTATACGTCATGTTCTGCCTGTATATTATAACAAAAAATGCAATAAAACTTGAATTTCTAATCATCTGCGGCGTGTAAAGTGTTTTTTTTCACCTTTTATCACATGAACATGTGCATGGCGCGATGACGTCATTTACGTCAGGAGGAACTTGACTTCAGCGTCTGAGGAGTAACTGAGGACGTGTCCCACACGTCGTCAGCAGTGAAGGGGTTAAAAAAGACTGTTTAAAACTTTTTTTCCTTGTTTCCTGTCCCCCAAGCCACTACCTGGAAACGGACATTGTTTTTAAATGTTTCTCTACATCCTAAAAATCTGCCACTTCACGGGCAGGTTATGGGGACCTCCTAGGCACGATATTTGAAGGAATTTTTTGTTTTTATTTTTAACCCTTATTTTATGGAAAACTCACTGTTCCTTTAAAAATGTATTTTTTAAACTTTTTGTCCTTGTTTCCTGTCCCCCATGGCACTACCCGGACCCCCATACACCTTTTATGGCAAATATCTAGCATATATCCCCTCTTGGAGGGCACTCTAAAAATCGAACTTTGAGTCCCATTGACTTGTATTGAGTTTGTGTTCGTGTTCGAGTTCGAATTCGAACTTTTGAAAAGTTCGAGTTCGAATGCGAACCGAACTCGGGGGTGTTCGGCTCATCCCTACTCAAGATCGAGATCACGCAGAGTTCGTGGCCAGGCAGCACAACCCTCCATGGTGTCCTATGGACTCCAGGAGCTGATACTCCCAGCAGCGCAGAAGCTCTACTGCGTGTATCACAGTAAATGTGCCTTGGTAGCGCCTGCCCTGGAATCTAATGCTAAAATGGGGAGACTGCAGGCACAGACAACCTAGGTTGTATGACAGCGGACTTCTTGGGTCGTCCACTGCAAGCGACTGGACGACCCAATGACACAGCCGGATGCTGCCGGACTGACAGCCAAACGCCACTGATGACCGCTGGACTGTAGGGATGAGCCGAACACTCCCGTGTTCAGTTCGCATTCGAATTCGAACAATTTCAAAAGTTCGAGTTCGGACGCGAACACAAACCGAACTCAATGCAAGTCAATGGGACTCAAAAGTTTGATTTTTAGAGTGCCCTCCAAGAGGGCATATATGCAAGATATTTGCCATAAAAGGTGTATGGGGGTCCGGGTAGTGCCCTGGGGGACAGGAAACAAGGACAAAAAGTTTAAAAAAATACGTTTTTAAAGGAACAGTGAGTTTTCCATAAAATAAGGGTTAAAAATAAAAATGAAACATTCCTTCAAATATCGTGCCTAGGAGGTCCCCATAACCTGCCCGTGAAGTGGCGGATTTGTAGGATGTATAGAAACATCGCCATCAGAGACCCGCACACGACACCTAGCCACACTTAAGGCTAGGGTCAGACGAAAGCATTTTTCCCCGCGAACGTGAAAAAGTGCGTCCGAACACATTGACGTATTTTTTCACGGAATGCGCAAAAACGGTCAGACGACGCGCATTTTCGGGCGTGATTTTGTACGGATCGTCAATAAAACTCTTTTTGCGTCTGGACGTTATGTAGGCTGGACATTAGCAGTGAAGAGAATAATGGTCTCCAATTGTCCGTCCTTAACCCCCAAGACCCTGTCTTAGGCACACCTTGAGTTAACTCTCCTTCTGCGCAGGGAGAGAGAGAGAAATCAAAACACACGAGGCATATTTTAGTCTGGCATCCCTCTCTCTGCCTTCCAACGGTTCTTTGACACATATTTATACCCTGTGTCAAGGCGCTGGCTCTTTATTTCATTAGTTAACATTTCAAAACATAACATAGTTCATTGGCCAGTTTCAATACAGGTCTGGTGACACATTTCTAGACAGTCCCGTGGCCTCGGCATGTGATTTCTTGAGATATCAGCATTTCTTCAGACATCAGTACTTTTTTTATCACTTCAAAGAAATCTGCAAACATCAGCGTCCTTGTCACTTCCAAAGCCATTTGCAAACATCTTGAGAAGTGAACCTTAGTCCTATAATACTGCTGATTATCAATTTATCTTAAAACTATTTCTTATATTTTAAACCTTAATTTATCTATTAATATTATAATTCCTGGGGTGTTATTTAACTACTTATAGGGTCCTTCTTATAGGTTAGCAGATGGTGGTCTGAGGATTCCTTTTCCTTCAATCCCCTCTTAGAATCATAGTATGATCATACTATTTGATTCTTTCTTTGTTTCATCTATCTACTGTAAGTTAGTATGGGTTGGGGAGCGAGACCCTCAATACCCATGTGGATCAATATAGAACCAGGGGGGGCTGTACCTGCCATGGAACGAGTAACACATGGCAGTCTCCCAGTGCCTATTTATCTTCCTAACCTACCTTTTTCAGCCAATATCATGTCCAGAGCCATCCGGTTCTGGAACGTCATAATGGATGTGGATTGTAGTTGGTCAGCGAGGCCCTGTAAAGCTTCGCGAGTATAATTAACAAATCTCTGCTGGTTATAATATAAATAGTTAATCCAATCTACATTCTTATTAATAGTAACAAGAGGTGCTAGGAATGACTCAAACCCTGCCTTTACCTGATCCCTTGCTTTAAATTCATCAGGGACCCCTCTTGGTACCCCTATAACATCAATATTGACACACATAACAATTTGTACGGTTATTGTTTAGGGCACTAAATTTTACCCATTCTAGCCAAACATTTACATCTGAAAATCCTGTTTCCATTACTATGCTGTCTTCATAGGTGGGATTGGCTATTGATTTGGTGTTAGGTAGGAGAGGAGGAGGTCTCACTACCTCTCCATATTTCCTGGGTAGGAATGGGTTCTCTTCCTTCTTATAAATGGCCATATCTTGGAGTTTGAACTTATATCGAGGGAATTTGGTTGTGGCAGTTGCGTATATTCCCATTACATAGACACCCGTGTCGGCCTGGGAAGGGTGTTGTATAGTCAGCGTCAATTGTACTGACTGAGCTCCACTTCTGATTGAGCACCGCCACCCACCTCTCCCAATTAAAGTCATACGATTAATAGGCTTTGTCCCTCGGAACTGCGTCGTCGTGCGGCGCTATCTGGTTTATATCCCCATCTGTTAACTACGGCATCAGAGGTACCATATCCCATATTGCCCGTGTCCCACCCCACTGCGCCCCAATAATCACAATTATGTCCCCAGTACTCATCGGTTACACATATATATATACAGTTGCCTTGTACAGTATCATACTGCAGTAATGGTGGACAATAAAAAAAAAACAACAGTGGCCAGACAGTGGTTTGGGTTGGGGTTCTTTCTGGTAGGGGGTGTGGACAATAGGGGTTGTGATATATGTTCCGAAGGGGGGGGGTAAACATTATTTCAGTCTTTTTCTTCCCCCCACATGCGTCTCCATACTCTTCGAAAAGGATCATTGGTTGTCATCTTCTCTTTGTTGGAAACCAGGGCTATCTGCCCTCACATTTCTTGGTCCGGGTCCTCTTCCTGATGGAGGCCAAGGCTATTAGCTGCCCGTTAGTTAGTACCCCTTGTTGAGTCCTTTGTTGAATCCGCTTGACTCGAGAGGGTCCCTTGTTGAATCCGCTTGACTCGAGAGGGTCCCTTGTTGAATCCGCTTGACTCGAGAAGCGTGAATCCAGACTGGGCTGTCCTCTGTCAGTATAGCTGTGCGGGTTACGGCTACCACCGTGGTCTCTGGTCCATAGGCGAAATCCTCTGGTCTTTTTCCTTTCTGTAGCCGCTTTACCAGCACCTTGTCTCCTGGATTAAATAGGTGGGTAGGTTTGTCTGAAAGAAAGGGAGACTTAAATATAACTTCGTCTCTGGTTGTCTCGAGGGTTGAGATCAGCTGCCTAACATATTCATCCCTTATCTGCTCTAAGTCCCCTGTCTCCACTGTTAGCCTACCTGTAGACCATGGTAATGGAAAGGGTCTGCCCATAAGTATCTCGAAGGGGAGTAGCCTGTGTTCCTATTAACCGCCATTCTGATTTCAGCCAGAATGATGGGGAGTACCAATTTCCAATTCTTTAGCTCTTCTGTGGTTGCATATTTTTGTAAGGTACAAAATAATTGGTCCCCATCCATTGTGGGAGGTCGCAAAACCCGGCATTACTAGTTTAGCTAGGTCCTGTTGTGCTGCTCGTTTAGCTGCTTGGTCAGCCAGATGATTCCCTTTTGCAATAGGATCTGAGGCTCTGGTGTGTGCTCTAAAATGTAACACCGCTATCTGAGAGGGCATAAGAATGCTTGCTAGGAGGTCCGTGACCAGGGTCGAATGGGAAATCTTCTTGCCATCTGCGGCCACAAATCCCCTCTTTTCCCATATCGTCCCATGGTCATGGACCACACCATAAACATATTTGGAGTCAGTGTATATCGTGACAGGTCTACCCACATAGAGCCTGCATAATAAGTGTTGTCATTGGGGCGGGTACAGGAGCCGTCAACAAAGACGACATCTGCGTCCGGAACAGGTGTTGACATGAGATCAAGGCGGGGTGCAGTTTCAGACGCAATGGAGAGAGCACAGTCATGTTCGAGTGGGATGGTATCTGAGGGATTCTTAAGACCCAGGAAAGCGTTTAGGATTGGTGCTGGACCAGAGACACTTGAACTGTATGCTATGTGCAGTGCAGGGTTGCTTAGCAGTGTGACTTCATATCCACTAAAGCGCTGTGACATGTGCCGTGTATGTATGCCCTTAAGTAAAAATAAAACATCATGGGTTGTGTGTAGGTGCGTTTCGTACCCTAATGTGTATTGGCTTGCCATACTAACGACCATTGCACATGCTGCCAGGGCACGCAAACAGGCCGGCATCCCTTGTACCGTTACTGGCAGAATCTTTGAAAAAATGCTATGGGGCGCAACCGGCCCCCATGTTCTTGCGTCAGTACCGCGGCCATGGTTTTACACTTGTCCCTTGCAAACAGATGAAATGAAAGTACATAATCAGGGAGGCCAAGCGCGGGGCTTATTAACATTGCATTTCTGAGAACCTTAAAAGCATTTAACATTTCATTAGACCACGTTATCACATTGGATTGACCCAACAGGGTGGCTTGTCTCAGAATGTTATCATAATAGGAGCAGTCAGGGATCCACTGTCTGCAATAGTTTATCATGCCTAAGAATGACAGCATGTCCTTCTTAGTTTTCGGGTTGACCAGGCCCGTGACAGACTGGACTCTCTTCTGACTGATGCTCCGTTCCCCCTGTCTGAGAACAAACCCTAAATATTCAACTTGCGTTTGACACCACTGCATTTTTTTTTTTAAGGGAAACCTTGTACCCACATTCCTATAACCATCTAAGAAGTGATTTACCATCCTCCCGGCAGGCCTCCTCTGATGAACTGCATACGAGGAGATCATCCACGTATTGCAGCAGGACAGAACCATGGCTGGGGTGCCAGAATTTCAGAGTGGCCTGCAGTACAATACTGTAGACCACTGGGGCGTCAACGTACCCCTGAGATAACCTTTTCCATGTAAATTGGGTGCCTTCAAATGTGAATGCGAACAGCAATGCCGTTTTCGGATGTACAGGGATGCTAAAAAATGCATTCTTCAGGTCAATTACAGAAAAATGTGTATGTGTCGCTGATATTGATGACAGAAGTGACGTGACATCTGGGACAATTGGCGCAATTAGAATCACTAGGGAATTAACTGCGCGCAAGTCTTGAACGAACCTGACAGTCCCGTCAGCTTTGTTCACGGGGTTAATTGGGGTACTGAAGGGGAAGACTACAGGTTCCAAAATACCGTCGCATAGGAACTGGTCAATCATAGGACGTAGTCTGTCCTCTTTCTCTTTTTGACAATGTTTAAAAATTCTATTAATATCTTCTATTTCTATCGCCTTTTTAAGTAACTTATTCCACGGTCATAAATGGAAAATGGGTTTTGTTGGAGTTATTCTCATATCTTAAGGGCTTATTAATGGCGATCCTTTGTTATATGCGAGTGGCCATAATAACGAAAGGCAGTATATATTCTTCTGCTTATTTTTTTTTTTTTTTCTATTTTCTCTTTTACTTCCTCTTTTTCTTCTGCTCTTATCTCGTCCATCATTTTTATGTCCCTAGTATCTTCTATTTGTGGTTTACTAGGGGCTGACGATGTACATTCGATTGCTGCACAGCACCGAGTATTTCGGTGTCTTGGAAACCAGCAAGTGAAGGATACATTGTGTATTTGTAAGAGGAGGGGCGAGGGCCCCAGTCCGCTTGTGGACTTCCTGTTTTCTCCGTAATATGCTTAATTCTATTTGATGTAATCTTTGCTATTTAGACCATCTGGACTTAGTTTCTTCATTGTTTATTGACTCTATTAAACCAATATCCTTCAGATATTAACCACTGCTCTCCTCCCAAACGCATATATGTCATATCCCATTGAGGGTCTCCTGCATAGTGGGGCCATGCCTCGGTGTCACCAAGACATAAGCCTTTCACTATATCCATATAGAATGGGCTGTGGTCTCCCTGTCTGAGGAAAGGATCACAACTCCCACTGCTTCTGTCCATCCCGCTAGATTATCTATCCATGGGTTAACTAAATAGCAATCTGTGCCCCCTACTCGTGCTACATAATCTTTACAAAACTCTCCTATTTTCAGTAAGGGATATTCTTTAACCTTGCTACTTTAAATACCCATGGTTAGTTGTACAATTGAATAATCAGGCAGGTAAAATAGAGAAAGAAAGAAAAAAGAGAGACTCTTCACAGTGCTCGAAAAAAAACAATTTAAATTCTTACTATATATATATATATACACATATATATACTATATATATATATATATATACACATATCTCTCTATGCTACATGGATCAACAAAAGATGAGCTATTTAAGGATAAGTAATAAAAACTTATTTAGTGAATCCTCCCCTAATCTCGAGAATCAAACTTCTAATCTTTTACTTTTATTTTGTAGTTATATAATTCCTTCATATCATAAACAAAAATTTATAAACCACAATCCAATAGTATATAAAAACTAGCTTCACAATATATGTATCTCCGGTTAGTAACTGCATACATGACCAACATCATCCACCCCATCAGTCAACAACTAACACACAAATGGCCAACAAACACCTCTGCTTAATACAACATACACCACACAGCAAACAATGTCCAACCAGTCAGCTCTTATATTATACATATATATATATACAATACCATCAGTATACAAAAGGGGCAAAAGTCTGCATACTTTACAGATTTTCCTGCCACCCAATTAACTTATCACTCTAATAATATATACTTTAACAATATATACATATATATATATATATATATACATAACGACTTTTCCGCCTCACCTTGCGGATTGTTCGTTATTTTAACTTATAACTCTATTATCACAACTGATAGACGTCTGTTTTACCTTACAGATCGTTCAGCAGTGAATCTTAACACTAATATTCTTATACTGTAATATTCTTATACTCTAATATTCTTATACTCTATACATTTTATGAGGGTTAACGCAAGGTGTGATCAATTGGACATATAATGTCCCTTCTATTGAGTGTGGTCCCTGACCCACTCATCTTTAAATAAACGGCCCCGGCACGTTTTCTTTTAATTTGTAATAAACGGCCCCTGGCAACGTTTCCTTTTAATTCTATAATAAACGGCCCCTGGCAACGTTTTTTCTTTAACTTCTATAGGACATGGACAACTAACTTTAGTTCGAGATAAACGCTGTCATTGCCCTCGTCCAGACAAGACAATATACTCACCAGGACGAGGGGTGACCGTTCATCTCAGCAGTACCTCCAGATTGAAGAGAATAATGGTCTCCAATTGTCCGTCCTTAACCCCAAGACCCTGTCTTAGGCACACCTTGAGTTAACTCTCCTTCTGCGCAGGGAGAGAGAGAGAAATCAAAACACACGAGGCATATTTTAGTCTGGCATCCCTCTCTCTGCCTTCCAACGGTTCTTTGACACATATTTATACCCTGTGTCAAGGCGCTGGCTCTTTATTTCATTAGTTAACATTTCAAAACATAACATAGTTCATTGGCCAGTTTCAATACAGGTCTGGTGACACATTTCTAGACAGTCCCGTGGCCTCGGCATGTGATTTCTTGAGATATCAGCATTTCTTCAGACATCAGTACTTTTTTTATCACTTCAAAGAAATCTTGCAAACATCAGCGTCCGTCACTTCCAAAGCCATTTGCAAACATCTTGAGAAGTGAACCTTAGTCCTTATAATACTGCTGATTATCAATTTATCTTAAAACTATTTCTTATATTTTAAACCTTAATTTTATCTATTAATATTATAATTCCGGGTGTGTTATTTAACTACTTATAGGGTCCTTCTTATAGGTTAGCAGATGGTGGTCTGAGGATTCCTTTTCCTTCAAGCAGCGTCGTCTGACATCTCCTAATCACGCACACACGCCGCTATGCCGCAGCTGCGCACTCAGTACGTCAGTACTAGCGGTTCAGCGTTCTCAGAAAAATGCGTTCAAATTCCACTTGCGCTGCACGGCCGGACTTTTGTGCGGCCGTACATCGTATATTGGCCGTCATCTGCTGCTAGTGCGGCCGTAATTATGTGCGCCAGAACGCACGTTAAAAGTGCGCTGGTCTGACCCCAGCCTAAGGGGTTAAAATGCACAGGGACTGGCTACTATCCTGTTAGATGAGGGAATGTATTATATGTATAAAGCAAGGTATATATGACAATGGATAGTCAGAGACTCTAGAGACTCAGCCTGTACGCTTTGTGATAGACATTTTCACGTTGTGTTGTGTTACTAATGCAGAAGCAGCAAGCCCTTCCACCACGCTTGCACCAAAACTATAGATCTAACACAATAATAATTGTATGCTCACATAGGCCCTTCGGGAGAGGTACATGACATACAAATACTGGAATATTACCTTTAAATCTAAGGAGTGTGAGATTTTATTAAGTCCTTGATGACAAATAACGTAACATCTACATCATTGATGATTGGCTTTACAGAGCCCTGGTCCTTAAGGGGTTAAACAGCATATCAGAGGAACATGTAGTAGAAACGAACACTTCTTAGAATTCAGAAGCACAGTGTTCATACATGTGCAGGAGCCACACCCAATCTGCAGGCAATGAATCAAATTCATGAGACCAGACTAATTAGAAGCACATGTTATTTCCAAACACTAATTAACACCTGTTGTTTACGCCATTTGAGAGCCCTGCTGTAAGCACATGTCATTTAGA
This sequence comes from Leptobrachium leishanense, assembly GCA_009667805.1. Classification (NCBI taxonomy): domain Eukaryota; kingdom Metazoa; phylum Chordata; class Amphibia; order Anura; family Megophryidae; genus Leptobrachium; species Leptobrachium leishanense. Next base: position 292,517,331 of record CM019066.1, read on the forward strand.
GATGAGAATCTTTGCACCTAGACATTAGGCAGACTGTAAAGCATGCTTTCCTTGTAAGCTAGAAAATCCACATCACCCATTGCAGCATTATAAAGATGAAACACACAGGCGGCGCAAAAAATCCTATGCAAGCCTCATGCACAGTATGCCAGGGGTCTCACTCATGGCCCCCCAACATGATTTGGACTACAAGTCCCAGGATGATTTCAATGCAATACATGGCGAGGTTTTTTAGTTCAAAAACATCAGGGGCACCAGAGTTTGAGAGCCCTGCTGTAAGCACATGTCATTTAGAGGTGAGAATCTTTGCACCTAGACATTAGGCAGACTGTAAAGCATGCTTTCCTTGTAAGCTAGAAAATCCACATCACCCATTACAACTTTTTTTTTTTTTTTTAATTCTTTATTTAAAGATTCAAAATACACAAAGAAAGTCATGAAATCACACTAACAGAAATACGGCCACGCAGGGCCAGCTAAACTTCTTACGAGTAGAACAGCGGAGTAGCGTGGATTAAACTAGAACGAGCGGAAAAAGGAGCACAGAGTCCGGCATAGGACAAAAAGGCACGCGTGAAACTTCAAGAACCGGTCCATGGCTCTCCAAAATATCCACTCAGAGGTCATACAGAAAATAGTCCGAAAAACTCGTGAAGAACTAAAAACATAAGTGCTTGGTGAGGGGTGGTATGATTCTCATCCCGGTTGTATTTCCAGGAGGTCCGGGGAGATACCAGCTGCCTCCAGATCCTTCCATGCCTGTGCGGGGTCAGTAATGGTATATGAAACATTGGCATACGTAACTACTAACGAACCCGCCATGCCCCATCGGTAGCGAATCCCGGTTCTTCGAAGGATCATTACAACATTTTAAAGATGAAACACACAAGTGGCGTAAAAAATCCTATGCAAGCCTCATGCACTCTAAGCACATGTAATTTTGAGGTGTGAAAGTTTCAGAAAAATGTACACGTGTGCAAATATTTTAAATAAAGCCAGAATAATTTTATGACAGTCACATTTGTCTGACAAACAGATAATACATTACGCTGCAGCATGTGTTGACATATGTTGGTAGATGTATGTAATGTGTGTTATGTGTATGTAACATGTTTATGCTATTATACATACCGGTTCTTGACGACGTACACAGTCTGTCCATTGCTAATCATCGCCCACATGCGTGCCTTCTTGCCCTGGGTAGTTTTTTAATTCAATATCTAATAAACCGTTGCTTATTATATTCTGCAGTAAAGAGTCTCTTTAGTTCTAGATTTTTTTTGTATTTTTTAAGCATTTTTTATACTTTTTCAAATATATTTTTTTTCGAACTCGAACCGAAGACGCCAAAAAATTTGAAATTCGCGAACTTTCTAACTGCCAATGTTCGAGTCGAACTCCGAACTGATCGAACCGAACAGCTCATCCCTACTGGACTGCAAATACAAAACCATAAAAATTGAATTTTATTTTTGTATTTAAACCAATAGCAATGCATTATTTATTTATTTATAAAGGATTTTACCAGGAAGGATACATTGAGATTTCTCTCGTTTTCAAGTATGTCCTGGGTTCAAGAACATTGAAGTGTTACAGTTACAGAAATACAAAGTAATACAATGTAAGATATTGAAAAACAACACAAATATACAGATTAACAGAAAATAAATATGTAGGAAATAGTCACTAGGTTACATGTTTACAGGTGCATTCTGTATTGAGGTATGTTAGTAAGGAGCTCTTGAGTGACTTAAGACTGGGGGAAGATTTGATGGCGTCTGGGAGGTTATTCCATAATTGTGTTGCTCTGTAGGAAAATGAGGACCGAGCCACTGTCTATTTTATTGTGGTATTGCAAGTAAGGTGCTGGTCCTGGATCGGAGGTTATAGGATGAGGGAGCTGCTGGGGGAAGCAGTCTATTCAGGTAGGGTGGCAGCTTCCCAGAAATGCTCTTAGACACCAGGCTGGAAAGGTGAAGGGTGCGTTTAGACTCCAGCGATGGCCAGTTTAGCTCTTTTAACATGTCACAATGGTGGGTCATGTAGTTACATTGTAATGCAAAGCGGCAGAAGGAGTTATACACATATAACATGTGTTTAAATAATAAAAAAGTTTCCTTAAAAAACAAAAAGATCTGCTGCAGAAAAAAATAAAATTAATTCATAGGAATGAAAGTGACTGAATGTGTGTGATGAGAATGTGTGTCATAGAGACTGATGAATGTGTGTGGTCAGGCGAGTGACGTAGGATGGAGTGCGTTAATGGGAGGGATTATTCAATAAGCCCCGAATTTGCCACCGAATTGCACCGTATGGTGCGATTTCGTGTCAGTTCGTCTATTCATTAAATTGTCAATTTGCCAAATACTGGCAAAATACGGTGCAGGTCGCCGCAATTCGGCAATCTTCAGCGGCAGCAAAATTGTCCTATAGAGAAGTAATGGTTAATCTATTCACGGATGAGTGTATCACAGAGCTCTACAGCAATAAAACTCAGCAATATGCACTGTAAATTAGTAGTGTCTAATTTCTGAGTACTCTCACCCCACTCTGTCACACATCTTTCTCTATGATCACTCTGTGATCTCTCGCTCTAACTGTTACCTCTCATTCTCACTATGATGCGTTTCTCTCTGTGTGATCCCTATCCCCCTGTGATCCCTCTCCCCTTGTGATCCCTCTCCCCCCTTGATCCCTATCTCCCCTGTGATCCCTCTCTTCCCCCCGTGATCCCTCTCTCCCCCGTGATCCCTCTCTCTCCTCTGTGAACCCTCTCTCCCTGTGATCCCTCTCCCCCCGTGATCCCTCTCTCCCCCGTGATCCCTCTCTCCCTCTGTGAACCCTCTCTCCCTGTGATCCCTCTCTCCCACCGTGATCCCTCTCTCCTCCCCGCGATCCCTCTCTCCCCCGTGATCCCTCTCTCCCCCGTGATCCCTCTCTCCCTCTGTGATCCCTCTCTCCCTGTGATCCCTATCTCCCTCCGTGATCCCTCTCTCCCCCCGTGATCCCTCTCTCCCCGTGATCCTCTCTCCCTCTGATCCCTCTCTCCCTGTGATCCCTCTCTCCCACCGTGATCCCTCTCTTCTCCCCGCGATCCCTCTTTCCCCCGTGATCCCTCTCTCCCCCCGTGATCCCTCTCTCCCCGTGATCCCTCTCTCCCCGTGATCCCTCTCTCCCTATGTGATCCCTCTCTCATCCCTCTCACTCTGTGATCCCCTGTTTGTGTCTCCACTCTCTATGTCTCCCCCCTGTGTAGTGTTCCCCCCCATGCATGCTGCCCCCTCTCCTCCTTTTTGCCGAGGTGAGAGCAGAGGGAGAGCTGGGGGGGGGGCGCTCAGTAAGTTTTACAAAACGCTGCCCAGGGGAATCAGCTAGGGGAATCTTACCTATCCCCCTGATGCTGTTGAGCTGGTCATGCTCTTGCCGTTTCTTCTCTCCTCCTTTCCACGTGGCCTGAAACCAGGAGGATGGAGAGGAGCAGCCGAGGTGTCTCTCTCAGCAGCTGATGAGCGCCACCTACTCCCCAATAATCCTCCTGCATGGAAGTAAAGCAAATCAGAGCTTTGTATCAGCCTGTTGCCATGGCGCCCTGTAAGATGGCGCCCTGTGCGGCTGCACAGCTCGCACACCCCAAAGGCCGGCCCTGGCTACACATGTATACCCAAATATCAGAACACAGAAACCGGTATACCCAGCTATCCGACCTCAGCGGCAGCAGACAGAGGAATCCTTGTGGTAAGAGGCAAACGGGGTGCGGCCAGATACCGGGGGCAGGCATGGGCAACAGACGTCCAGTGCACCCTGTCTGTCATCAGAGGGGGCGCCTGCCACCCGGCACACTATCTCTGACATTATCAGAGAGGACCGCTGGCCGCCATCCTAGAGTCTCGTGCCTAAAAATTAACATAGCCACCATGGCCACCTAATTAAAGAGCTGGTACTGCCTGGGCACCCTCCCTACAGTGGTGGAATGCCAGGGCCCAGTCGCAAGTATGACCGCGGTAGTTCCGCAGATATTATGATCATATTTTCTAACCAAACCCCTATCATTTATTCCTCAGCTAGGTTTTTTTAAACCTTATACTGTATTTAAGTAGAGTGCCCTGAATATGGGATGTTGTGTAAATGGCTACAGATAGATGCACCCTTAGGAAAATGTCATTCTTGGGCTGAGTGAAGCCATTCTGGTCCTAACATATATATACAAGGGTCATGTCGAGGGGGTATGCATAGAAACACAGTTCCTCCACTATCTTTGCAGAGGTAACTGTATTTGGGTGTTCAATCATATCTTTCACAATAAATATAAATAAAAAGATTTATTATATATTTTTGCTAAAATCTACATTTATGCTGAAACCTATGAGGTTTGTTTTGTGTGTGTAATGTGTATGTATATTTGTTATTCTGTTTCTCCCATTGTACAGCGTTACAGAACTTGTTGGCGATTTATAAAAGTTTGGAACTGTTTGTATTGAGTACTGAATGTTAATTGCTAACTGGGGGGCATAAATCTTGGTGAGCTTCATCACTTCTTTCTTTAGGACTTGACCCCTGTAACATGTATTGGTAGTTAGTCAAAATAACCAATCACTCTCTATCGAAAAGTCATTTTCAAATTAATTTATCATTCTTATTAGAATCCTATAACGTTTATCAGAATATTAAGCAGAACACTGAGGTAAAGCCATTGTACACGTAACCTTTGCATTTTGCAAACAGAATTCATTCCAGAACATGCCCCTGAAATGTCATCACAATGGACATGACAGCCAATGTGTTGAATTTGAAAGGCTTTGCGTTTCTAAGCTATAATGTAACTGTAGTAGAGCTTTATGAGCAGCAGAGGGAGACTTACACCTGTCAAACAGAGCTTACCCAAAGTAACCATATACTGTGTAGTGGAACATGCCTTTCTATATCAACTTTGAGTGTAATGGAAAGTCTCTTTCCATAAAACAACTGAGTCCTGCCAGTGGTTTTATGGAAAATCCCTTGGTAGTGAGGGGTTAACATTGCTACTGACTTATTATTATTAGTTATTTAAGATGGATAAAAGATACAACTTTCAAATAATATGCCTTGCTCTATCTTTCTGAAGGGTAAGAAAAAGTGTTTCTGACTTCAGTTAACAGTTGCCTTCATGTTACATTAATGTGTTGGTGCTATTGTCAATTATTATAGTAAAAAAGTAAGAAAATTGTAGCACACACCACAGCAGGGAGGAAAGGTAATATACGCAGCCAGGTGATCCGGTACATGAACTAGCCCAACTTCTTGTAAATGCCAATATCAGTCATTGTGATTACTTTAGCAATATGCTGTTTTGCAATGTTGTACTTGTTTACACAACAATAATTCTTATAATATTACATTATTGTGGACTTGGTTTATTAATTTTATTGTGAAGTGTCAATCACTGCAAACCTCAGTCATTCCAAAATGTACAATAATGTGTTTTTTTTTGTTGTTGTTTGCAGGTGTTTGGTGGGTTAGTGTGGACTTTGATAGCTTCAACTACATTACCCACTACAGGAATACTGCAAGGATGGGTTATGTTTGTCGCCATTGGATGTTTCCTGTTTACATTAATTCTCATGCTAATGTATATATTAGGAGTCCATGGGGGTAAATCATCATGGATTACAGTGGTAAGACAAATTTTGTATGTACAGTAATTTAGAATTAATATTATGATCATGAGCAAAACTCTCAGTCTAAGCACCACTCGGTGGGGGCTAATAGAATTAGCTCAGTCCTAAGGCTTTCTACTCATATGAAACAGTTTAGGCTGGGGTCAGACGAGTGCAGTGTTAACGTCCGTGTTGCCCGCACAGAAGTATGTCCGTGATAGCATACAATTGTGTTAAATGGAGCCCCATACACGAAGTACGTTCGCACAGAAGTGCGGAGGCTGACGGACGCTGCAAACAGACGCAGGTTAGGCAAGAACGTAATACTGCTAGAACGGACGTGCGGAGTGCGCCACGTCCACAACGTCTGCATAGCTTTGTGTGTGAGTGATGGAACATGGTCAGACGGACTGCATTTATACGTCCAGAATTTTTGACGGACAGAATGTTTTTTCATTGTAATTTATTTTCCCTGCTGCATCCGTCAAAAAATACGTCAGTGAAAAAAACGGACTGTGTGGCCACTACCTTGTCGTCAGTCAGAAAGTATGTCCGTACTGCAGGGACGCACAGTCCGTACAAAATGCGCTCATCTGACCCTAGCCTAAGAAGCACAATATGGTGGACATAATTAAAAAGTAACTTTTAATAAATTGCCACTATGAGAACCTGCTGCTTTAACTCAGGCAGACACAAACTGACAAACACATAAAGGACACATAACAGATAAAAAAAACCTCAAAAAAGGTTCCCCTATGGCTAGGAGACAATGTTATTGAATAACCAAATTTTGAAACTAGTGCAAAAATATCCTGATAAATATTCCTGAGGAGGAAAAGTTATTGCACTAGTATAATCCGAGCTGTAGCATAGTGAGCATATCCTGCATACAAAGTAACTAGTCCACCTGAACTGGACATATACAAAGAAACAGAGTAACCAGAAGCGCATCAGATCAGTCCTCTCTGAACGTAACACTACTGCCATAGGAGACCAAAATCAAAGAAAGACATTTAAAAATTACTCACCCATCACTCTACGCGCCTACAGAGTGGCGTCCTCAGGAGTGTACTGGGAATGATAATAAGTATAGTGTCTGTGAAGATCCAGCAGACAGCAGATCTGCTGTATCTTCACAGACACTATAGTTATATATAAGTATCAGTCACTGCGTCTTATACAAGCACATACCCAATAATGTCTCAATAAAATATCAGATTGCATGCCCATGAAAAGAACATATATGTGATAATTTTTCCCAAAAGGATGTACAGTGCCAAGAATAAGTATGTGAACCCTTTGGGATTACGTGGAGTTTTGCATGAATTGGTCATAAAATGTGCTCTGATCTTCATCTAAGTCACAACAATTTGAAAAACACCGTCTGCTTAAAATAATACAACACAAACATTATATGTTTTCATGTTTTTATTGAACAGAACATGTAAACATTCACAGTGCAGGGTGGAAAAAGTATGTGAACCTTTGGACTTAATAACTGTTTGACTCTCCTTTGGCAGCAATAACCTCAACCAAACATTCCCTGTAGTTGCAGATCAGACCTGCACAATGATCTGGAGTAATTTTGGACCACTCCTCTTCACAAAACTGTTTCAGTGTAGCAATATTCTTGGGATGTCTGGTGTGAATCGCTCTCTTAAGGTCATGCCACAGCATTTCAATCGGGTTGAGGTCAGGACTCTGACTGGGCCACTCCAGAAGGCGGATTTTGTTTTGTTCAAGCCATTCTTTTATTGAATTACTTGTATGCTTTGAGTCATTGTCCTGTTGCATCACCATCCTCTGCGGAGCTTCAGTTGGCGGACAGATGGTCTTACGTTTTCCTGCAAAATGTCTTGATAAACTCTGGAATTCATTTTTCCATCAATGACAACAATCCGTCCAGGCCCTGAGGCAGCAAAGCAGCCCCAAACCATGATGCTCCCTCCTCCATGTTTTACAGTGGGGATGAGGTTTTGATGTTAGTGTGCTGTGCCTTTTTTTCTCCACACATAGTGTTGTGTGTTTTTTCCAAACAACTCAATTTTGGTGTCATCTGTCCACAGAATATTTTGCCAGTAGTGCTGTGGAACATCCAGGTGCTCTTTTGCAAACTTCAAACGTGCTGCAATATTCTTTTTGGACAGCAATGGCTTCCTCTGTGGTGTCCTCCCATGTACTCCATTCTTGTTTAATGTTTTCCTTATTGTAGATGTGTCAACAAAAATGTTAGCATGTGCCAGAGATTTCTGTACGTCTTTAGCTGACACTCTAGAATTCTTCTTTACCTCATTAAGCATTCTGCGCTGTGCTCTTGCAATCATCTTTACAGGATGACCATGCCTAGGGAGAGTAGCAACAGTGCTGAACTTTCTCCATTTGTAGACAGTTTGTCTTACCGTGGACACATGAACATCAAGGCTTTTGGAGATACTTTTGTAACCCTTTCCAGCTTCATGCAAGTCAACAATTCTTGATCGTAGGTCTTCTGAGAGCTCTTTTCTGCGAGTCATGGTTCACATCAGGCAGTGGTTCTTGAAACCAGTAAACCCAAAACTGTTGTGTGTTTTTAAAGGTCAGGACAGCTTTCAGCAACACATCCAATAATATCACACTGATTGGACTCAAGGTTGGCTCACTCCTGGCTCCAATTAGCTCTTGGAGAAGTCATTAGGCTAGGGGTTCACATACTTTTTCCACCCTGCACTGTGAATGTTTACAGGTTATGTTCAATAAAAACATGAAAACATATAATGTTTGTGTTGTATTATTTGAAGCAGACTGTGTTTTACAAATTGTTGTGACTTAGATGAAGATCAGAGCACATTTTATGACCAAATCTGCATATTATGGTTGCCAACTATATAATATCTTACTATATCAGTATTACGTACTAATAAAGGTTACATTTGACACTATTGGGCTTTTTCCCTATGATCTGATCACCAAGAGATTTCTAGGGGTTAGATCTCTGATTTTCTTGCTTGGCTTATCACTGTTACTATTAAGGTTCATGCCCATTTAACAGGTGATTTGTGGATACGTCCAAGGGGGGAACCATTCCTCCTATTCATAGGAGGACTGTACCACCCTATTTTTGTATATTTTGAAATTTAAAAAGTAACGTCCCCATTTTTTTGCATCTTGGTGGAAAGGGGCAGCAGAACAGATTTCTGTGCATACAGGCTTTTGAAGTGTAAATCCAGCCCTGGTATCACAGCAAGGGGGAGTAGGAAAGGACACTAAGCAATCCATTACCTTTTAAATTGAATTAAATTCTCATAATGATTAGAGTGTCCCTTTAATGCCCCCATCATAAATAAGCCTTGTTCCTATATCTCCACTCAAAATGTAAACTTACCCGTCAGCGACATCACAAGTGACTCAGTGTTAGGACTGTACTGTCATTAATGTGTTGGCATCAGGCAGCATACATATGCAGGTCTATTAGAGTTACCAGGTCGGCCATGTTTTCCTGGACACATATTGCTAATTCATGCAGAGGGGAGCTCAGGAAAAAGTGCTGCCTCGCAACATGTATAACTCATATGCTGCAGGAAGGAAATCAAGGCAGGTCACAGGGATTCCGTTTTGATTTCTTACCACAGCATATGGATTCTACATGCTACGGGATGGCATTTTTTATGCAATGTCCATCAGCATGAATAAATTATATGGAAACATGGCCGACCTGGCACCTCTAAGGTCTACACTAAAAGGTGAAACTCAGGAGAACTGGCAGGAAAAGAGAACAATCTAGAACTAATAGGCGATTTGGAAAGTGAGATAAATGGGGACATTTTTCTGGTTTGGCAATTTTGACCTAACATTTGCACTTCTCCAGTGTTTCTCCTGAGTTTCAACTTTAGTGAATAGACCGGATGGTGTCATACACACAAACTGAAGCAAAAAGCAGTATGTTCCCATTTCACTTTGTTTATTAATTTGGCTCTACTATAGATCCAGATCTGAAGAAAATGTGCTCCTTTAACTAGTCCTTAAATCTAAATAAAGAAAATGCCTATGTATTTTTTTCATACTTTCTGTAAATTTCAAAGGTCCTTTTTTGTTGTTTTTTTTTTTTAGGATGCATTTTATCACTGTATCGCTGCTCTATTCTACTTAAGTGCTTCAGTGCTGCAAGCGTATTTAACAGTCGCCATTCGTTATGTTGTACAGATATATCCAGAGAATGTTGCTGCTGTGGTAAGTTTCAGTTTAACATTATCAAAAAACCTGCATAGTAAGAAATAGTAAGAAAAAAATAAAGAAATCACTGTTGGTCAGGAGACAGTATTGAACATGTATACCACTGGTATGCATTTTCTATATCAATTTTGGTACAAACACAACCAGTTTAAGAAAATATGGAAGATCGAGACAGTAAAGCAGGAATTTCGGTCATCCCCACTAATACACCCAAAATGTAAATACTAACCAATAATTCATTATATATATATATATTATAAATGTGTTCGCGTTCATATATTCCATTATAATATAATGGACAAAATACATTTCAAATTGTGTTTGCTTGCTGCGTTTTATTAAGCCTGTTTTAAGTTTTTCAATCTTATTAACTAGGGGTAGAAGTTATAATTTTTCAGAGAAGATAACGGTTCCGATTATTGGCAGCCTTTCTGGTCGATGTCCGATATCTGGTGCCAATATACTGTACAATTAAAGTTATATTAAAAAAAATTAAGATAAATCCAAGCATACAGCACTTCTCCTCTCCCAGCCAACCCCACCTCGACTCAGCCTCTTTACTCCAACCACAGAGGATGAGGTCCATTCTCTACGGTCTTCCTCACACCCCACTACTTACCCACTAGACCCTATCCCTTCACACCTACTATCTTCTGTCCTCATCTATCACTCCTGCTCTAACTCACATTTTTAACCTATGTCTTTCTTCTGGCTCATTCCCCTCTCCTTTCAAGAATGCCACTATCACACCCATCCTCAAGAAACCCTCCCTCGACCCACATTCTCCTGAAAATTACCGTCCAGTTTCACTACTTCCACTAGCATCAAAACTGCTAGAAAGACTAGTCTACGACCGCTTAACCCGCTTCCTATCATCCAACTCCTTGCTTGACCCCCTGCAATCTGGCTTTCGCTCCCAACATTCGACAGAAACCGCTCTCACAAAGGTTACTAATGACCTCCATTCTGCTAAATGCAATGGCCACTACTCCATACTGATCCTACTTGACCTCTCAGCTGCCTTTGATACAGTCGACCATCCCCTCCTCATAGAGACCATCTTCTGTCTTGGTCTGTGTGATACCACCCTCTCCTGGCTAAAATCGTACCTCTCTTTTTCACAGCTTATGCAATTCTTTTCACAGCCTATGCAATTTGTGTAGCAGTACGCTTCCCTGCTACGCTAATCGCGTAAGCTTCTCAAGAAGTCTGCATCGCATGTCTGTTCAAATCAAGACAGACGAGCGTTGCCTACTTCGTGTAGACTGCTCCTCCAGAGAGGCACTGAGACAGCAATGGAATAGCTTGGACCAATGGGAAAGCACCATTGGTCCAAGCCATTTGAAACAACTCCTGCATGGGAGGCTGGCTCTCATTGACAGGAAGGCGCATATCAATGATGTGATATGTGTCACAGGCAGGTCCCCCTACTCCCTCTAGTGGCGGATACAGAGTATGACTGGCACAGTCAGCTTCCTCTGCTCCCTCTAGTGGCAGATCCAGAGTATGAAAAGTTACCAGGAAAGGCTTAATGATCTTAGCATGTACAGCTTGGAAAAAAGACGAGACAGAGGAGATATGATAGAAACATTTAAATACGTAAAGGGAATCCACAAGGTAGAGGAAGGGAGTATATTTAAAAGGAAACAAAGTAGCAAAACAAGAGGACATAGTCTTAGATTAGAGGGGCAAAGGTTTAAAAGTAACATCAGGAAACATTATTTCACTGAGAGAGTGGTGGATACATGGAACAGCCTTCCAGTAGAAGTGGTAGAGGCCAAAACAGTGATTGAATTTAAGCAAGCATGGGATAGGCATAAGGCTATCCTAAACAAAAGATAACTCCAGGTAAAGTATCCATGTAATTGGGCAGACTAGATGGGCCGAAAGGTTCTTATCTGCCGACATTTTTCTATGTTTCTATGTATATACAAAAACAAAAGAAAATAACCAGTATAACAGGCAACAAGGCCCATCAACTGATGATCAGGGAGTGGCTAGTACTTAATGAACTTTATTAACCGAAAAACACTCTCAGATCCCAAACTTCAAAATACATATACACACAGCATCGTAGGGTAAATTGGACAACTAACCATGCATAAATAGGCTGAGTAATGGGCTGAATGGAAAGCACTAAAAGGCACTAATACTGTGTAATAATACAGTCCACATAGGGAAGATAGAGCAAAAATAAAAACCATTAAGCTCACTCAAGTGCACCAAAATTGATTGAACAACCCAAACTTGCCCTAATGCTGATAGAGCTCATGCTCATAAATTCTATCCTGACCCTAGCGATGCTGACACAACATAGACAACTTTAAAATAAAAAGTTGGACATTAGCTCAACATATGTTTCGCCGGCTGCAATATTATCTTGCTCCAGATGAAGCCAACATGCAGCCGGTGAAACATATGTTGAGCTAATGTCCAACTTTTTATTTTAAAGTTGTCTGTGTTGTGTCAGCATCGCTAGGGTTGGGATAGAATTTATGAGCATGAGCTCTATCAGCATTAGGGCAAGTTTGGGTCGTTCAATCAATTGTGGTGCACTTGAGTTAGCTTAATGGGGGTTTTTTTGCTCTATTTTCCCTATGTGGACTGTATTACACAGTATTAGTGCCTTTTAGTGCTTTCCATTCAGCCCATTACTCAGCCTATTTATGCTTGGTTAGTTGTCCAATTTACCCTACGATGCTGTGTGTATATGTATTTTAAAGTTTGGGATCTGAGAGTGTTTTTCGGTTAATAAAGTTCATTAAGTACTAGCCACTCCCTGATCATCAGTTGATGGGCCTTGTTGCCTGTTATACTGGTTATTTTCTTTTGTTTTTGTATATATAATAATAAAGGTTTAATCCTGTTGATGGGAGTGTTGTCCACCTTTTGCTACGTGGACAGGTGATTGTTTTCTAGGTGAGATACCATTTGTTGTTATATTTGTTTATGTTTCTATGTATGACAGGCACGAAAAAACTGTTTTTCTATCATATTTTTTTTTTTTAATAGTAAAGTATATGATATGATGAAAATAATGGTATCTTTAGAACGTTAATTTAATGGCAAGAAAAACGGTGCATAATATGTGTGGGTACAGTAAATGGTTAAAAGATAATTTAAAGCTAAACACAAACTGCAGAAAGTTAGTTAACCTGTGTATATCTGGCTCTGATACCAGCCAGTGCCTCAATAGCCATTGACCTCACTGCACGTCCCTGGACCACAGTTTGTTTTTTCTGCACTTTTGTTATTTAGTTTGTGTTTGCAAACGTGTTGAAGTAACAGTGGGAGTTTTCTACACTTTAATCTCTGTTCTTTGTGACACACTACGGGCACTACCCCGCCTGGTGAATGCTAACGTTAGAGTTCGGATATGTAATCGCCTGGATAAGTGACTTTAACGCATGCCTCCCATATTAGCTTCTTAATGCTTAACCCGTAAGAAATCACTTAGCGCATCAGTGATTGCGCTAGCTTCTGTGAGCTTACTGTATTTTGCGTATCCTATACCTATGCAATCAGTAATTAGTATTTCAATAAGTAAGGTATTACAAAAGTTCTAGCACTAATTACTGCAGGGATGCACAAGGCAAAATTTTAGCTACTTCTAAAAGCTGGCGCAACATGATTCTGCAAATGCAAAATCATTAACACCATCTGAAATCCCCCCCCAATAAATCCGATACTCACCTCTCAACCCGCGACTGGAGAGCGAGATCGTGCAGGGTTCCAGAAATTCCAGGAGGTAATGCTCACACGGACGTGGAAGCACTACCGCGAGTATCTCAGCAGTTATCGCTGCGTTGTGTGACGAAGTGCCGAGACAGAACCTGTCTCTGTGATTTGAGCACAGAGAAAACCAGTTTCAGTTTTCAAAAAAAATTTTTTTTTTAGTTTTCTCAGCCTCAAAACAAAAATTTAAATAGCAATTTTGGCATGTTTCTTTATTTTTTTGTTTGGAGCTGGTAGGGGCGCTCCACATTTCTGTGCCTACAGGCTCCTGATGTGCAAATACGTCCCTGGCCCTGAACATATCACGGGCTATCACCCTCTGATTGCTGCCCTGTACACATTACTGCAGTTCTTATTTACTGCTGCATACTATAGTATGGGGTTCTGTATATTATAGTTATGTTTATCCATAAGCCTGTGCTGCATCTAACAAACAAAAAACAAAATTAGAACTTAAATTAGTAAATAATGTACACTTTTCTAATTTAAATGTAATTTAATTTTTTTTGACACTGTAGCTACTTTAATCTTGGTTCTGTTTTGCAGGTTTTTGCGTATCTGACAACAATGTTATATGTAATTCATGCATATTTTTCTCTAAAGAGGTGGAAGGCAACATCCTAATGAAGAGTGCTTTTGGAACAAGACCACAAATTTAGATGTAAACAATATTTTTTAAAGAGGTTCATGTGTGTCTTCCGGGACAATGTCATATATGTTGGAACAGAAAAAGGTTTTATTATCTTACTCAAGTTATGAGCTGCAAATAATTTCTTTGTATTCAGATGGTTTCTACTTATTATTTATTTGTTATGTCCCACTGCAACAATAAGTGTTTGCTGTCATTTTTTTTAATGTTGATAGTTTCGATTCCAATGTCTGTGAATATTTGGCTAAAATATATTGTAATAGTAACAGATATATTTGACACTTTATATAATCAATAAACGTTGTGTCTGAAATAAAAATTAAAGAATGAGTGAAACATTTTTTACCTCTATTGTTTTGTTAAAATAAGTAATGTTATTTCCTTGCTCTTTTTAGTGTTACTTGTACATAGAAATCCTGGAGAAAAAAAAGTCTCACTTAATGAATTCTGAAATTATTTTAAAATAAGACTTCAGTAAAAAAAACATATTGTATATACTTTAACCATTGATAACAATCTGTGTCTTGTCTTTATTTCATTTTAATAATGTGAATAGCACAGATACTACAGCAAAGATTTTAGACAAGTGAAATGAAAACAGTGCTGCTTCTATTCCAATCTTCCTGTATACTTAACCAGAATTATTGTAAAGGTCCGTGTGCCATTCTACGGCCAGGGCCATTCTACAAACCCCCTAAAAATCCCATATTCAACCTCTCATACCACAGTGGAGAGGGCAGTGAGACCGGCAGTTTCCTCTGACCGGGAGTAGAGTGAGACTGGAAATAAATAGTTCCTCCTCTCCCTCTGCGATTCATCCACGTTGCTGCACGATCTTGCAAAAGCGATCTTGCACACAACTCTCAGCCAGGATGTGCTGGACTCCATGGACCCCTATGGACTCCAGGAGCTGATACTTGTGATGACGCGTAGTACCGCTGCCAGTATCAGCCTGCCCTTCGCTTCCTCCCAGGACCAGGCGCTAACAAAGCACCTTCCCTGGAATGTCTATGGTAAAACAAAGACAGTAACTAAAATCTGCAAGCACAGATTTTGTTACTTACCATCTCTGGTTTATTGTCAGCTGCGGAATAGGGCCCCTAGTTTTCTTGCAATGTCATAATTTATGTTACACATAGCAAGGCAATTCAAACAATATTATCCCATAGTTGAACAGTAGTTATTCTCGTCTTAAAATACGTAGGGCCATATTACATTTATGGTGCTAAAATGGTGACAACCTGCGCCTGATGGTTTTCCCATAGTGTCCTCGTTTTAGCACCATATTACAGGGCAGGTGCTAATTCAGCAGCCTGCCCAGTAATGCAGTGCAACCCTACATGAAACTCGTGGTAACGCTTCCTCCATTCTCGCCATCAGGATCAGAGGTGAGTGTCTAAAGGTTTCTGCAGAAGAGGAATCAGTTAGCATCAGCTTCTAGCTGTGGGTAACCTTTTCGTTACTGCATTGGTGGGGTAATTAGTGTTAGGACTTTGTAATCCTAACGCTAATTACTGATTACACTCCCCACATTTAAGTATAAGGTGCGCAAAGTACAGGAAGCTCCAATGCGGTAACGGATTACACATGGGTTTAGCGTTGGGAATGTAATATGGGGGGCATGCGCTAAACTCACTTAACCTAGTGCTAACGCTCACACATCTGAGCGCTAACATTAGCGATAAGATTGAATTAGGGCCTGTAAGGTTTTTATAAACCATATCAAATCAAAATGCACTGCAGGCAAGTGGTCTGTTTAAAGTTGTATGATGAACATCGTCTTCTTACAAACCTGTCACTGTATTTTTGTGCCTGTAGTACTATAATCAAATTTTAAGGGTTAATTTTAAAAGTGTTAATATGAGGCCCTCTGAGAAGAGATCTGGGCTAAAGGGTCATGCTGCAACAGTGTAGGAACTCCAAACAATCTGAGACAGGATAGCATTCTAAATGTAAATGCATAATATAATTAAGCAAATATAGACTAACGTGGACCAGTTTCTTAGTATACTACACTTAACCTTCATGACAAGTTAATTGGGACAATTCAGCAGTTTGGGGGTGGTTAAATAAACCATAAACTGTATCAGCGCAATATATTCTTAATCCCTGGGACAATGTGAAGCCAATTCTACAGTTCCTACACCCAGGTAAAGCCTCTCTCAGAGATCCTGCTACACATGACAACAGTATCCTTTTAATACTGTTTATGAGGGACCATCATGGGAAAATTGAATGAATATATATTCACTCTTGGAGTTACTGAAAAATAATTGACCAATGCTTAGCTTGATGGAAAACACATATAATGGTAGAGAGCCAAATAAAATAAATTATATATATATATATTACATATAAATTTGAAAGGACTTTTAACCCCTTCGTGACCGCTGCTGTTTTTACGTTTCTGCGCTGTTTGTGTTTAGGTCAAATTTTCCTCTTAGTCGTTTATGCAACCCACACATATTTTACACTGTTTTTCTCATCATTAAATGGACTTTCTAAAGATACCATTTTTCATCATTTCATATAATTTACTATAAAAAAATTGTGAAATATGAAAAAAAAATTGAAAAAACACCACTTTTTCGAACTTTGACCCCCAAAATTTCTTATGTATCAACTACTGTCAAAAAAATGTAATTCCTTAGTAGTTTCTAAATTTTGTCCTGAGTTTAGCAATACCCAATGTTTACATATTCCTCGCTTTTTTCCTTATCTTATGCGACAATATGTGCAAGTAGCACTTTGCCATTTCCAAAGGGTTTATTTTCAAAATTAGCGATAGTGACATTGTAACACTGATATCTGTCACTAATCCTGAATAATCCTCCACATATACATATTTTTTAAAAGTACACAAATCAAGGTATTAAACTTGGGGTATTTTGACTCTTTCCATGCAACCATTTTACCACAAATCTATGCCAAAGTTTGAGGAAAAAACGTTTTTTGGTGAATGTTTTTGAGTGCAATTTAAAAATACATGTACTGAGAACTTTAAGGTTTACTGCCAAAAAACACCTCAAAATATGTTCAGCAACATCTTCTGAGTAAATTGATACCACCCATGTATAGGTATATCGGGTCATTTGTGGGCTAATTGCCTTATTTGGGGGGTGCGCATTTCAGTTTTCCAACCTGGAATTTTCACATTTCGTCATCATGCACCCATGTCCTATTTGGGACATTTTTGAAGCCGGCGAAAGTAATTTACCCCCATCAAACCATATATTTTTAGAAAGGGCACACCCTAGGGTACATCAAAGAGTTGTATTTTAACACTTTCCATGCACTAGCTCTTTGTCAAACTTTCAGGTAGTCACATTTTGTGTTATTTTTTCACACACATTGTACTTTAGGCATGAATTGTCAAATCCAGTTATGGGTTATTGCCAAAAAACACCCCAAAATATGTTCAGCAACAGCTTCTGAGTAAAGTGATACCACCCATATATAGATTTGTTGGGTTGTTTTTGGGATGCTACGCCAATCTTCTGACATTGCTTGTCATTTTTCTAATTTGACATATCTTCTTTTTAAGGGCCTTTTTACATACCCCAATTTTTTTATTGTCATGAACGTGCATACATTTGGTAAGCTAACACCCCAAAGTATTGTAAATGGAGTGTTTTTATGCCATGGATGCAACCGTTTGCCCCAAATTGGATACTGTGTGGTGGTCATTTTTCATTTTTACACCCACATTAGTTTTGGACTGTGATTTAGGAGACACTGTTGTCGGTTACTTCATGAAAACT
This sequence comes from Leptobrachium leishanense, assembly GCA_009667805.1. Taxonomy (NCBI): domain Eukaryota; kingdom Metazoa; phylum Chordata; class Amphibia; order Anura; family Megophryidae; genus Leptobrachium; species Leptobrachium leishanense. The sequence goes on from CM019066.1 coordinate 292,535,318, forward strand.
CTCCAGGTTGTTTTCTGCAAGGTCTCCTGAGTACACCCATGCCCCCCATGCATAGGTTTGCCAGGATTTTGGGAAGGTTCAAATACAATTTTTATGACTTTGTCATTGGAGTTGAAATTGAGATTATTTCTTCAGATAGGCCTATCTTTCGTTTTGGGTCTACCGCATACCCCAGTTTGAATTATTGCCAGAAAAGTGTTTATATTTGAAAAGTTGACACTCCAAGGTAATGCATACGGAGTGCTTTGATGCCATGGATGCAACGGTTTTAGCCCAAAACATTTGAGAAGGTGTGGTGGTAATTTTTAATTTTTTTTTATTTTTACGCCCACATTAGATTTGGACTGTGATTTAGGAGACACTGTTGTCGGTTACTGCATGAAAACTCTCCAGGTTGTTTTCTGCAAGGTCTCCTGAGTACACCCATGCCCCCCATGCATAGGTTTGTCAAGATTTTGGCAAAATACAGCACCAATTGTAGAACATAAAAATGTAGGAATAAAATGTAAAAGTCTGGTAAAAGAAAAATAAAATAAACTGAAGTAACTAACTAGACTGTAAAAAAAAATAGAAAGCAAAAAAAATTACAGATCACGCACAGTGTGATACACCTTGAAACAGTCCCCAAGACACAGACCGGGTTGTCCAGGGCATTCTGGGCAGTAAAAGGTTGTGTCTCTCCTCTGCCCCCTCTTGAAACACACCCTGCATCTTTTTTGGGGTCTCTGTTTGCCCTCAGTAGGGGGGATTTTAAAAATAAAATGTGTAGCCCCAACTCTGTCCCCCATCACCGCGGGGGGTCGGGGTAATACTGGTACAAAAGCCCCGAAATGACCTGGAGCTGAAACTGTAAAAAGGATAGTGTCACTCCAGGGTTTGCCTTTTTGCAGAGCAAAAAGGCATTGTGGGAAGGGATGAGCCGAACACCCCCCGAGTTCGGTTCGGGCCCGAACCCGAACTTCCCATACCCGAACCTGAACTCGAACTCCATGCAAGTCAATGGGGCTGAAAATTCGGTTTTTAGAGTGCCCTCCAAGAGAGCATATATGCTAGATATTTGCCATAAAAGGTGTATGGGGGTTCGGGTAGTGCCCTGGGGGACAAGAAACAAGGACAAAAAGTTTTTAAAGGGACAAAAAAAATAACATTTTTAAAGGGACAGTGAGTTTTCCATGAAATAAGGGTTAAAAATAAAAACCAAAAATTTCTTCAAATATCGTGCCTAGGAGGTCTCCATAACCTGCCCGTGAAGTTGCGGATTTCTAGGATGTATAGAAACACTTAAAAACAAAAAAATGACATTTCATATGGCGGTAAATGCTTTTCCTTTAATCTATCCATAAACAACTGCTTGGGGCGGCAGTCTGTATGAAAAGAGGAGACATTTTCGTATACGCAGAAAAAGTTTACTGATTTTTTGGGCTAAATTATTGTGAAACTTATGCAGGCTTTGGATGAAGGTAACAATAGGTGCTTCAAAATTGGTCCTTTAGCGTCCCCAACAGTGCCGTCACACCGTAACCCCTCAGAGGATATGAATCTGATACAGGCGTCAGTGGCATTGCACCCAAATATTGTGCTTTTGGTGCCAGGCCTGCAAGTACTATCATACAGTAACCCCTCTGTGGTATTGTGGAAGAATGCAGGGGTGAACCTTGCGGTCCTATATTAAAAAGATATGCATCTGGTAAAGGCGTCAGTGCACCCAGATATTGTGCTTTTGGTGCCAGGCCTGCAAGTGCCATCATAATACAGTAACCCCTCTGTGGTATTGTGGAAGAGTGCAGGGGTGGACCATGTGGTCCTATATTGAAAAGATATGATTCTGGTCAAGGCGTCAGTGCACCCAGATATTGTGCCTTTGGTGCCAGGCCAGCAAGTATCATCATACAGTAACCCCTCTGTGGTATTGTGGAAGAATGCAGGGGTGGACCATGTGGTCCCATATTGAAAAGTTTTTTATCTGGTAATGGGCGTCAGTGCACCCAGATATTGTGCCTTTGTGCCAGGCCAGCAAGTATCATCATACAGTAACCCCTCTGTGGTATTTTGGAAGAATGCAGGGGTGGACCATGTGGTCCTATATTGAAAAGATATGATTCTGGTCAAGGCGTCAGTGCACCCAGATATTGTGCCTTTGGTGCCAGGCAGCAAGTATCATCATACAGTAACCCCTCTGTGTATTGTGGAAGAATGCCGGGGTGGACCATGTGGTCCTATATTGAAAAGTTTTTTATCTGGTAATGGGCGTCAGTGCACCCAAATAGTGTGCCTTTGGTGCCAGGCCTGCAAGTGCCATCATAATACAGTAACCCCTCTGTGGTATTGTGGAAAAATGCAGGAGTGGACCATGTGGTCCTATATTGAAAAGTTTTTTATCTGGTAATGGGCGTCAGTGCACCCAGATAGTGTGCCTTTGGTGCCGGGCCTGCAAGTGCCATCATAATACAGTAACCCTCTGTGGTATTGTGGAAGAGTGCAGGGTTGGACCCTGCGGTTCAAAAAATTAAAATGATATAAATCTGGCACAGGCGTCATTGCAGCCAAATATTGTGCCTTTCATGGCAGCAAGTGCCTTCACACCGTAACCCTTTTGTGGTATTGTGGAAGAGTTCAGTGCTGGAGGTTTTGTGAATGCAGAAGAGGACATCCCCGATCTATTCCATTACTTCAGCATCAGGGGATTGATAGCTGCTGATCCAGGACTGATTCATTTTTATAAATGTCAGCCGGTTTACAGAGTCGGTGGACAGACGAACTCTTTTGTCTGTGACAACACCTCCAGCGGCACTGAACGTCCTTTCGGAAAGCACGCTAGATGAAGGGCAACCTAGTAACTGAATAGCATATTGGCTAAGTTCTGGCCAGTGATCCAATCTCAACACCCAGTAAGCCAGTGGATCATCTGCTGGAAAGGTATCCAGGTCTGCCCTTGCCCCTAGGTAGTCCTGTACCATATGGTGAAGACGCTGGCAATGGGTGCCTACATTTGACGTCCCTGGGCGTCGAGGACTAAAAAAATTAAAAAATGCATCAGTCAAGCGGCCCTGGCCTTCACCACTATTCCTCTGATCATCCGCAGCCTCAGAAGCACATGTGTCAGCACTTGGTAATCTACCAGTGCCTGGAAAGGTGTTACACAAGTGTCGCTTTAGAGCGTCCTCAAGCTTTTTCATCCTGTGCTCCCTCTGTGCGGGCAGGATGAGCTCTGCAACTTTACCCTTGTATCGTGGATCAAGAAGGGTTGCCAACCAGTAATGATCCCTCTCCTTGATAGCACGAATCCTGGGGTCCTTTAGCAGGCTTTGCATCATTAGGGAGCCCATGCAGCGTAGGTTGGAGGTGGCATTAGCTTCCGAGTCTTCCTGGTCAATGAGGATGACCGTATCGTGCACTTCCTCCTCCCAGCCACGCACTAGCCCTTCTGTTTCTGGGCACACGAAACCCTCCTTGAGGAATCCCCACCTTCAATGCCCCCACTACTTAAATATTCTGCCTCCTCCTCCTCCTCATCCTCCTCCTGTCTGATCTGAGTAGGACCCGCTGGAATGCTGTCTGCGGAAAGACTGGGGCCTTGAGAGCTAGGGAGGCCTCCTCTTCCTCCCGCTGCTCTGCCTCTAGAGCCACATCTATAATTCCCTGCAGAGTGTGCTCCAGCAGGAACACTAAAGGAATTGTGTCACTGATGCATGCACTGTCCCTGCTTACCATCCTCGTTGCCTCCTCAAATGGTGACAGTACGGTGCATGCATCCTTGATCATCAGCCACTGCGGGGGGGAAAAAAAACAAGTTGACCTGAACCTGTCCTTGTGCCAAACTCACACAGGTACTCGTTGATGGCCCTCTGCTGCTTGTGCAGACGCTGCAGCATTGCTAATGTCGAGTTCCACCTGGTGGGCATGTCACAGATCAGACAGTTTGTGGGAAGGTGGAATTCTCTTTGAATTTCTGCCAGGCGAATGCTTGCTGGGAATGACCGTCTGAAGTGGCTGCAGACTTTTCTGGCCTGGATGAGAAGCTCTGGCAGCCCTGGGTACTTGGTTAGGAAACGCTGTACCACTAGATTTAGGACGTGTGCTAGGCATGGTACATGCGTCAATTTACCCTTGCGTAGGGTGGAGAGAAGGTTGCTGCCATTATTGCAGACGATCATTCCCAGCTCAAGCTGGCGTGGTGTTAACCATCTCTGCACCTGCCCCTGCAGAGCTGACAGAATTTCTGGCCCGGTGTGGCTCCTGTCCCCTAAACAAACCAGCTCAAGCACAGTATGGCATCTTTTTGCTTGAGCCATTGCGCAGACCCTGTCAGGTGTCGGTTTAACTGCCACTTCGCCAGAGACAGAGAAGGAGGAGGAGGAGGAAGAGGGAGAGGTGGTGGAGCAGACAGACCTCATACAAGCAGCTTTCTGGAGGCGTGGTGGATGAACAAGCTCCAGCACAGAGCCCCGTCTTGGATCCCTCCCAGCTGCAATCAGAGTTACCCAGTGTGCCATGAAGGAAATGTAACGACATTGTCCATGCTTGCTGGACCACGTTTCTAAAGTCACATGCACCTTGCTGCTGACTGCCTCTGCCAATGACTCGATAACATTGTCTTCCACGTGCTTGTATAGTGCTGGAATGGCCTTGCATGAAAAGTAATGGCGTTTTGGAACCTGCCACTGTGGTACAGCACATTCAGCAAATTCACGGAAGGGAGCAGAGTCCACCAGCTGGAAAGGCAGCAGCTGCAATGCGAGTAATTTTGCTAAGCTGGCATTTAGACGCTGTGTTTGGGGATGGTTGGGACTATATTTTTTCTTTCGATGCAGCAGCTGCGGCAACGTAATCTGACTGCGGAAATCTTCAGCTGCTGGGATGATGTCACATTGTGAGGAAGGACCTGGTACATCCATTACTGTAGCATCATCCCTGTCGGTGGAGGTTGTAGGCAATGACATGGCAGGACATACAGTGGGGGTAGAGACAGATGAGGAGGAGGAGGACCTACGCAAAGTTTTGCGCCAAAGGGATGTGTGGCAGTTGTTCATATGTCGCCTCAAGCACGTGGTACCCAAGTGTCCGGTATCTTTCCCACGCTTAAGCCTCATCTGATATAGATTACAAATAGCAACGCTGCGCTCTACTGCACATTTCTTAAAGAACTCCCAGACAACAGAGTTCCTGCATGTGTTCTTTGAGACAACAGCGCTCTGCACCGGAGCAGCTCTGACATGTGATGCCTTGGACTGGCTAGTGCTACGGTTGGTCACAGAGGATGTTGTGCCTCGTGTTTGCGGTGCCTCCTCCTCCCCCTCTTCCTCACTTAATCCCTCTGTTCGATCTGGCACCCAGGTGGAGTCAGTGACCTCATCATCATTGTCATCATCACCCCCTATCTCCTCGTCACTGGAGCCAACTTGGCAGTATGCTGCAGCTGCTGGGGCAACATGAGTGCCAGTTATTTGTGTGTCTTCACTGGCACCCCTTCCTCTAGGTTGATTATACTCCCTTCCTCAACCTCAGAGATTGAATCAGAGCACTGTACTTGCTGCGCATCCTCAAGCAGCATGTCACTCTCATTGTAGTCAATAGGGATGTGCGTTTCGGGTTTCTGAACTTCGGAATTGTCACGAAATTTCCCGATTTGTGTCTTCGGATTCGGCCGAATTTCCGAATCGGATCGGACCCGAAAACCGACAGATCCGAAAAGTTTTCCGAGCCGAAACGAAAAAATTTCGGATTTTTCGAATGGACTTGAAATGTGTCAAATCGAAATTTATTTTTGCTCTATTCATGATTTCGGTTCCATTCGTGATTTCGGTTCCATTTCGGTAATTCTGGACATCGTATATTTAACTATTATCGGTTATATCGCTGATTCTGTAAATTTTGTATTTGTAAATGCGTATCACTTGTTTCTTGTGGCATTCGGGTCAGTTTAGCGTTTTTTAAATCGTTTTGTTCATTTTTTTGTTCCTTGGCTTTCATACCATTTTAGGCTAGGGTCAGACGAGCGTGATTTCTACGGACTGTACATCCGTGCAGTACGGACATCGTCAGTACGGAAGACGCAGTAGTGGTCACACAGTCCGTTTTTTCACTGAAGTTATTTTTGACGGATGTAGGAGGGAAAAATAAATTAAAATGCAAAACCATTTTGTCCGTGAAAAATGCTGGACGTATAAATGCAGTCCGTCTGACCACGTTCCATCACTCACACACAAAGCTATGCAGACGTTGCGGACGCAGCGCACTTTGTGCGGCCGTTCTAGCGGTTGTACGTTCTTGCCTGCCTTGCGTCCGTGGGCCCCGGCCGTTGTGCGTCTGCAGTTCAGTGCGGACGTACTTCGTGTAACGGACTCCGATGGGCTTCCTGTCATGCTATCACGGACGCACTTTTAGGCGCAATCACGGACGTGAACACTACGCTCATCTGACAGCAGCCTTAATATGATTAAATAAAGTTGTGAAATGTATATTCATAAGAAAAAAGGATCTTTATTTAATAAAAAAAAACCACGATAGAATCGCCAGAATTATCGTATCGACGGAATTAATTATCGGATCCGAAAAACAAACCAAAAATTTATTATAAAAAAAGATATAAAGTATAAAAAGTAAACCATAGTAGTTTATGTCAAAACGAATAGAGTTAGACACTTTGAAACGAGGAGAACAGACGTTCCGAAAAAACGAAAATTTCCGAAATCACGAAAAGTCGATACAAAAAACGAGCAAAGTGACCCGAAAACACGAAAAATGGTCGATATTCCGAAAAAAAAATGTACACGAAAAACGAGCCGAACCGAATCAAAACAGAAATCGGTCGAAACGAGCCAAATCGAAAATTTTAAACATCCGAACAAATCGAACCGAATCGAACCGAAAAAAAAATCGTGCACAAGCCTAGTAGTCAAACAATTCAGCTGACTCCTCCGTGTGTGATAGCGAGGCTACGGCAGGAGTAGCTGTGGACATGGAGGCTGCATTAGATGCTTTGGCAGCTGAGGTGGACTGTAAAGCACTAGAAGCCTGGCTGGCAGAGGACTCGGAGGATGAGGATGGCCTGGTTAGCCAATCCACCAAATCCTCTGTATGTTGCTGCTGCTTAAGATGGCCAGCACCAGTTAGAAAGGACAAGCGTGCCCCTGCAGAGGATGTACCACGTCCACCACGACCAGAGGCACAGTCTCCCGACACAGGGGCTGCTTGCCCTCTTATCTGTGTCTGGGAGTGTCTGCCTATCCTTTTTGTTCTTTCAGACATGGTGAGTGATATATAGATTAATATATACAGAACTCTGATTCAACTCTGGTATAAAGATTTAAAGAACTCTGGTATAACTCAGTGAGACACCCTGATAGCTGGCAGCCAGTGACAAGACACAGATTACAAGTCTCAGACACCTCCTATAAATCAGTGAGACCCCTTGATGGGTGGCAGTGAAACCTCCTATAAATCAGTGAGACCCCTTGATGGGTGGTAGCCAGTGAGAACACACGGATTATAACAATTCCCAAATGTTTTAAAGAAATTAGTGAGCCCCAAAATACTGCGTGGTACTGGCTGTGTGACAAGACACAGATCACCTCAATTCACAAATGTTTTAAAGAAATTAGTGAGCCCCAAAATACTGCGTGGTACTGACTGTGTGACAAGAAACAGATTACCTCAATTCACAAATGTTTTAAAGAAATTAGTGAGCCCCAAAATACTGCGTGGTACTGGTTGTGTGACGAGACACAGATCACCTCAATTCACAAATGTTTTAAAGAAATTAGTGAGCCCCAAAATACTGCGTGGTACTGGTTGTGTGACAAGACACAGATCACCTCAATTCACAAATGCTTTAAAGAAATTAGTGAGCCCCAAAATACTGCGTGGTACTGGTTGTGTGACAAGACACAGATCACATCAATTCACAAATGTTTTAAAGAAATTAGTGGGCCCCAAACTACTGTGTGGTACTGGCTGTGTGACAAGACACAGATCACCTCAATTCACAAATGTTTTAAAGAAATTTTTAACCCCCAAAAAGACTTGCTGGCTGTGTGACAAGACACAGAAGATCACCTCAATTCACAAATGTTTTAAAGAAATTTGTAAACCCCAAAAAACTTGCTGGCACAGTGACAAGACACACATCACCTAAATTCCCTGATATTTGGTAGAAATGAGACCCCCCCAGTAGCGTGGCAGACCGGTAGTAACAACACACAACTATCTCCTCTGAAATCTCCTCTCAAAATGCGTGCTGTAGCTATGCGAGGAAACGTTATATAGTGTGCTGCGGGACTTAGCTCTGTGAGCCCGTGATTGGGCAAAATTTGCCCAATCAGGACTCTGAGCCGTGATTGGCATACTGTTGAACCAGTCTTGCACCAGACCTGTGGTCAAGTGCAAGGCTGTAGCCAATTACGAGCTTCAGGCCAGTGGGAAAATGCATTGTGGTCCATTGTGGTCGAACATGCGGCGAACACCCGGAAATGTTCGGTGTTCGCGATCTAATCGAACAGGCTAAGTTCGGGTCGAACTCCGAACCGTCCGAAACGAACAGCTCATCCCTAATTGTGGGTTGCAATTTGCATCAGGTAAATTGCAACCTTTTTGTACCAGGCCCTTGACTTCCGCATAATTTGGTAGGGCTGGAGCAGCTGATCTGCCAGATCAACCCCACCCATATGCCGGATATAGGCTTTGATGCACATGGCTTCCTGATGCGCTCAGCTCTGCCACGTACAGAGACCTCCACAGACCTCTCAGAGTGAATGGTGGATTGAAGGTATACATCCTTCATGTCTCTGTACTTGACCGCCAACAGCTCCTCTTGGCGCAGAGCTGAGGTCTGCCCCCTTTTTAACTGGGTGCGGGCAAGCTGTGCTGGGAAACCTACGCGGTTCTTGCGAACAGTACCGCATGCTACTGTATCAAAACAATACAGCAGCTTGAACAAAGGGACACTTGTATAAAAGTTGTCAACATACAAGTGATACCCTTTGTTCATCAGAGGAAAAAGTAGGTACCACACAATCTTGCCATTGGTTCCCATGTGTTCTGGGCAACCTGGAGGGTCAAGGCTACTATCCTTTCCCTCGTACACCTGGAAGGCCTGAGTATACCCACTCTCGCTGTCACAGAGCTTATACACCTTCACTCCATACCTGGAGCGTTTGGAAGGAATATACTGCTTGAATCCCAGCCTTCCCTTGTATTTCATTAGGGATTCATCCACGCAGATATTCCTTCCAGGTGTATAAGCCTCTGCAAACCTGGCGGCGAAGTGGGTAATCAGGGGGCGGATTTTATACAGCCTGTCTCTAGGGGACACAGGCTGTTGTCACTGAAGTGCATGAAACGCAAAATGTTTTCATACCTTCTACGTGACATTGATTGGGGGTAAATGGGGGTAGAGCAGATGGGGCTACTGCTCCAGTAGGAGCAAATTGAGGGCTTTTTTATGATGCCCATCAGCATAGTAAGTGCACAGAATTTCAGAAATTCTGGCACATCTAGGGGGGTCCATTGCTGCCTTGCCAAGTACGAGTCTGGCTTCGCAGCACAATGCTGATGGGCATACAGATTTGATTGGGCAACAACGTGGCCCAACAAATCATCCCCCAGAAACATCTGCAAAAACTGTGTGGCGGTAAATTCTGCAACATCAATATTGATGCCAAGATTTGCCGGGAAAGGAGGGATATCTGGCCTCTGGCGATGAGGCACTACCCACTCCTCAGCTGGAGCTGTGCGTCTCCTGCTGGCAGGTGGTGGCCCAGGATCTGCATCAGAAACATCACTGGAAGTCTCTTAGCACCAGGCAGGGTCAAGATCTGGGTCTGAGTCAGACGCAGATGCCTCAGATTCTGACGCCAGGATGGCATATGCCTCCTCGGCACTGTACACCCTCGCAGACATTATATATAATAGATTATATATATAAACGGATTATTGGTTCTCAAAAGAACCTCTGGGTTTCACAAGAAAATAAAAATAAACACCTAAATCTCTCTAAATCCCTCTAAACCTGCCTCAATTGTTCTAAATCTCCCTAAAATCTCTCTAAACCTGCCTCAATTGTTCTAAATCTCCCTAAAATCTCTCTAAACCTGCCTCAATTGTTCTAATCTCCCTAAATCTACCTAAAATCTCTAACCTGTCAAATCTGATCTCTCTCGCTCTCACTCGCCAAAAAACAAGTGAGGAGAGGGATGGAGAATCACAGAGGTCAGAGCCAATGTTTACAAAATATTGACCTGACCTGACAAATTAGAAATTTTATTTATATTTTTTCTAACTTCTGATTGGATGTTGCTAGTCTGCCTCTCTGATGAGGCAGGCTAGGAACATCCCACACAGCCCCAAGATGACCCTGCCCTTAGAAGGACAGCACCATCTTGGCTGTCACTTTTATTTTCATACATTTTTATTCCATTACTTAATTTTTTTCTCTTTTTTTACACTTTTTTTTGTCTGCTAGGTGCCTTGACCCCTCGAGGCACCCAGCAGAGCACCTGATCACTTATGTGATCTTTTTTATACTGAGTGCCACGATACCTCGTGGCACTCAGTACTTCCTGCCGCTACCGGAAGTGATCGCTAGGGGGGAGCGATCACGGATGGACCAGCGGCAGATAACCATATTGCAAGGATGCCTTGATGTCGAGGCATCCTTGCAATATATTCAAAGCAGCTGGAAGCAATACCGATCGCTTCCAGCGCTCTGTAGAAGTGCGGGGCACCTTTCCGGTTAAACCGGATGTTGATCGCTCCCGGGGAGCGATCACAAAGGGCCCCGGCACTTCAGACCACCATTGCATGGATGCCTGGACTCCCAGGCAGTCTGCAATGGCATTTGAGCTGCTGGAAGCGATCCGATCGCTTCCAGCGTTTAAGTGACCGCAGGACGTACCATGTACGTCAGCAGGTCTAAAAGAGACCTGTAGCCGTGACGTACATGGTACGTCCGCAGTCACTAAGGGGTTAAATTTATATGAAATAAAGTTGTTTTTTAAATTATTCAGTACCCTGTGGTGCTGGTTCTCTACCACTAATATATATATATACTGTATATACAGTTGTGTTCAAAATTATTCAACCCCCACTGAAATTGAGTGTTTTTGCCAGTTTGACATTGATTTTGATCATTCAGTCATCTTGCTTACAATTAAATCAAAGAGGCATGTGTAGGTCAGACAAATATAACATAACATTTATAATGAAATAACCACAAATGTCTTTTCTGTGCTCACATCATTATCAGTTTTATTCAACCCCCAAGTGACATTCAATCTTAGTACTTAGTACAACATCCTTTTACAGTTATAACAGCTTTTAAACGTGAAGCATAGCTTGACACAAGTGTCTTGCAGCGATCTATGGGTATCTTCGCCCATTCGTCATGGGCAAAAGCTTCCAGTTCAGTCACATTCTTAGGCTTGCGCACTGCAACTGCTTTCTTTAAGTCCCACCAGAGGTTCTCAATCGGATTTAAGTCAGGTGACTGCGATGGCCACTCCAAAATGTTCCAGCCTTTAATCTGCAACCATGCTCTAGTGGACTTGGAGGTATGCTTGGGATCATTGTCCTGTTGAAAGGTCCAACGTCTCCCAAGCCTCAGGTTTGTGACGGACTGCATCACATTGTCATCCAATATCTCCTGGTACTGAAGAGAATTCATGGTACCTTGCACACGCTGAAGCTTCCCTGTACCTGCAGAAGCAAAACAGCCCCAAAGCATGATTGACCCCCCGCCATGCTTCACAGTAGGCAAGGTGTTCTTTTCTTCATAGGCCTTGTTCTTCCTCCTCCAAACATAGCGTTGATCCATGGGCCCAAACAGTTCTAATTTTGTTTCATCAGTCCACAGAACACTATCCCAAAACTTCTGTGGTTTGTACACATGACTTTTGGCATACTGCAGTCGACTCTTCTTATTCTTTGGAGACAGCAAGGGGGTGCGCCTGGAGTTCTGGCATGGAGGCCTTCATTACGCAGTGTGCGCCGTATTGTCTGAGCTGAAACTTCAGTACCCACATCTGACAAATCTTTTCTCAGTTCCTCAGCAGTCACACGGGGACTTTTCTCCACTCTACGCTTCAGGTAGCGCACAGCAGTCGAAGTCAGCATCTTCTTTCTGCCACGACCAGGTAGCGTTTCAACAGTGCCCTTTGCCTTGAATTTGCGAATGATGCTTCCTATGGTCTCTCTTGGTATGTTTAACATCTTTGCAATCTTCTTATAGCCATTGCCCTTCCTGTGAAGAGTAATCACCTCTTCTCTTGTCTTCCTGGACCATTCTCTTGACTTCACCATGTTTGTAACCACACCAGTAAATGTCTAGAAGGAGCTGAGTATCACAGTCATTTTAAAGCTGCCTAATTGGTGCTTATTATGCTTTATTGCTGCTCCGTGACATCCACAGGTGTTTTCAATACCTGATTGAAAACACTTGAATGAACCTCTGTTCTTCAGAGTGGTGGTCTTTAAGGGGTTGAATAATTGTGTCAATGAAAAATTCACAAAAGAAACATTTACTACTGTATTACAAAACCAATTGATGTCATTTTAGTTGCATATGGTTCTTTAAAAAGTCCTTGTAGGATTTCATTCTGAATACAATTACAAATGTACACTAAATTCCCTAAAACCCTTTACAGCATTGGGGGTTGAATAATTTTGAACACAACTGTATATATATCAGACAGACTTTCTGTTGATACCATTCTTCAATAGATAAATAAACACACCTTAACATTCTTCAGACTCTGGTTGATCTTTATTTGGAGGCAGTAAAAGTCTAACCACGGCAACAAGGGAAATGATTTTCTAGATAAGATGTTTTTGATGGCCTTTTCTGATGTTCTCGGTTCTCCTCCAGCAAATTCACTTACCGGTATCACAGATCATGCAATTATACAGCCCTACTAAATCACTCAGTCTATTGCTTTAATAAAGGTATGTGTAACTGTGTGTTCACCCCCACCCACACTCTCACCCCCAGGGCAGTCAAGGTATTTATAATGAAGCCTTGTTTAATTATTTGGTTTTTATTTTGGTCAGCTAGAACTAGACATTGGCAACTTCACTCTAGTCACTCTGTGAATATAGATATATATACAAAGGTTTAAATAATATATTATTCACACAGTAACAGGATTCTATAATCCTTCTGCAACAGTTACAGTTACAAGTACTTATACAGCGCCAACAGATTCCGTAGCGCTTTACAATGGTGAAGCACAAACAGGTGACGTATATGATACAAGAGGAAAGACAACCCTGCCCGTAGGATAACTGTCCAGGGAATACATCACTTTAATCAAGTGCTCAAGCAGACATCCCATGAGCTTACAATCTATAGAACTGAGGTAACTGAAAAAAATGGGAGCATAGGAAGGTGAAGCTGGTGGCCAGAAGAATATCGTAGGGATTGCATGGGAAGGATCAGAAGTATGGGCTTAGTAAGAGAAATTAGAGTAAGAGAGAAGTGGAGACAGCTGGAGAGGTGAGCTGAAATTAGGGACGGGCCCTGGGTGGATGGGTGGAAGGGGAGGGAGGGTTGGGGCAGCAGATGGAAAGAGCTGGAGATCGGTCTGTGTGCGTATGCTGTGAAAAGAGAATGAGGTTTGGTGAAAATGCTCCAGTTGTTAACAGGTTATGATGTGTGGGGGGTGAGGGGGAGAAACAGACAAGGTTTTTCTAAGAGAAATGGTGGGAGATTTCCAACATGCCTAGTCAGCCAGAAATTAATAAAAGCAGACCAAAAATACAGTTGCAAAAATATAGCAGCCTGGAATATAGTGTCGGATGGCATGTTGAATCCTAGATACCTTGACTTGTTACAGGGCAGCAGAGGGAGAGAGCTGGAGGTCAGTCAGTGTGCGTATGTTTGATGTTTGTTACAGGGCAGCAGAGGGAGAGAGCTGGAGGTCAGTCAGTGTGCGTATGTTTGATGTTTGTTACAGGGCAGCAGAGGGAGAGAGCTGGAGGTCGGTCTGTGTGCATATGCTTGATGCTTGTTACAGGGAAGCAGAAGGAGAGAGCTGGAGGTCGGTCTGTGTGCGTATGCTTGATGCTTGTTACTGGGCAGCAGTCCCAAAAACTAGAATTATTGACACGTTACATCTACTGCTAGCAAAGGTTAATGGGAGTTGCAGTTCATAGTGTGTTGTGTGCAGTTAACATTCATTAACATCCACTGACCTGTACTCCTAACTCTGACCTGCATCTGTCTCGATAACTGAAATATTTATTTCATTGGGAGGGGGAGGTGAAATAATATTTCTAGAATAGTATTATTATTTATAAAGTAATTCAAAACATCACAAAGCATACATAGATTTGTAATGGAAATGACTTTAAAGGGGGTATTCACTTTGGTGTGCCTCGGCGATTCCAGTTTACCGACCCTGCGGTGAATTCACTATTCAGCGAAGGGTCCCCGAAGTGCACCAAACGTGGAGCCACTGAAGACTGCCGCAGACTGAACAAACAGACGATCAGACTGCCGAAAGTTGACGATCAGACCGCCGACCGCTGGCGAAGACCGCCAATCAGACAGCCGAATACCGCTGAACTGCAGAATAAAAAGAGAACTCTGCTATTCTTCTAAAAGATGTTTAAAATAAAAATGCATGAGAATGCGTGGAAATAATAAAAAATGGTCATATAAAAGATATTAAAATGGTCCGTTACAGAATAAAAAAACCTTTTTTTTAAAAATTGGGAATCAAAACTTTTGCCTACAAAAATACAAAAAATATATCAAAATGTTCCAAAAAAATAAAAAGACAGTTTGCTGAATATGAAAGTGAGTGGTTGAATAAAAAAGTAATAAAACGATAATATTTTTGTTATATTGAATACTATGGGATTCGCTGTTTTTCATTTAATTTCAGTGCGATTCGGTAGCAAGTTCGTCGCTTATTAAATAAACCTTTAATTGTTTGCTGTAATTCTTGCACTTGAAACATGCTTCTAAGGTATGCTGAATATATATAAAATATAATGATTGTTCTTGAAAAACTATTTTATTATTCATTAAATTAGAATAACATTTATTTTACAAATACGTTTATTATCTGGTCAACCTTATAAAACTTACATTTTTCTTGACAGGTCAACCCTATCCGATCTCATTTCTCATAGCAATGGAAAACTGGGCAACCAGGGATAAAGGTAAATTGTTTTGTTTGATTCTTTATGTAATTCAAAGTTTTGTTAAAAGTTTTCCAAGGTAACAAATAACAAAGAGAAAGAGTAAATAAAGAGTAAAAACATGGCATATTGATTCTTGTTTTCAAACCGGTGTAGGAAACACTAATCATATATCTTATAATGGTAACTAGGCTCCAAGAACAGATTAATTATTCTTAACCTAGTTGTAACATCATTATGTAAATAAATATAATTTCCTCTCGGAGGAAGCAACGTGCCTTGTGCTGAATCATCTACTAATGTGATTAGAGTTTTGCTCCTTTCTGTTTTTTGTCGTGAATGTAGAGAGAGGAAGGATTGTGATAAAAGAGAAACAGGGATCAAAAAAGGGTTAAGGAACACATTATGCCAAATCAGGGTAGCCGATTTGAGGTTCCAACAAAGGAATACCACCTCATGAGTAGGGATGAGCTGTTCGGTTCGATCAGTTCGGAGTTCGACTCGAACATTGGCAGTTCGAAAGTTCGCGAACTTCGAACTTTTTGGCGTGTTCGGTTCGAGTTCGAAATTGTTTTTTTTTAAAAAGTATAAAAAAATGCATAAAAAATACAAAAAATCTAGAAATAAAGAGACTCTTTACTGCAGAATATTATAAGCAACAGTTTATTAGATATTGAATTAAAAAACTACCCAGGGCAAGAAGGCACGCATGTGGGCGATGATTAGCAATGGACGGACTGTGTACGTCGTCAGACAAATGTTTGTCCTGTTTGTCAGACAAATGTGACTGTCATAAAATTATTCTGGCTTTATTTAAAGTATTTGCACACGTGTACATTTTTCTGAAACTTTCACACCTCAAAATTACATGTGCTTAGAGTGCATGAGGCTTGCATAGGATTTTTTGCGCCGCCTGTGTGTTTCATCTTTAAAATGCTGCAATGGGTGATGTGGATTTTCTAGCTTACAAGGAAAGCATGTTTTACAGTCTGTCTAATGTCTAGGTGCAAAGATTCTCACCCATAAATGACATGTACTTGCAGCAGGGCTCTCAAACTCTGGTGTCCCTGATGTTTTTGAACTACAATTCCCAGGATTCCCTCGTCATGTATTGCATTGAAATCATCCTGGGACTTGTAGTCCAAATCATGATGGGGCCGTGAGTTTGAGACCCCTGGCATACTGTGCATGAGGCTTGCATAGGATTTTTTGCGCCGCCTGTGTGTTTCATCTTTAAAATGCTGCAATGGGTAATGTGGATTTTCGAGCTTACAAGAAAAGAATGCTTTACAGTCTGCGTAATGTCTAGGTGCAAAGATTCTCACCTCTAAATGACATGTGCTTACAGCAGGGCTCTCAAACGGCATAAACAACAGGTGTTAATTAGTGTTTGGAAATAACATGTGCTTCTAATTAGTCTGGTCTCATGAATTTGATACATTGCCTGCAGACTGGATGTGGCTCCTGCACATGTATGAACACTGTGCTTCTGAATTCTAAGAAGTGTTTGTTTCTACTACATGTTCCTCTGATATGCTGTTTAACCCCTTAAGGACCAGGGCTCTGTAAAGCCAATCATTAATGATATAGATGTTACGTCATTTGTCATCAAGGGCTTAATAAAATCTTTATCACACTCCTTAGATTTAAAGGTAATATTCCAGTATTTGTATGTCATGTACCTCTCCCGAAGGGCCTATGTGAGCATACAATTATTATTGTGTTAGATCTATAGTTTTGGTGCAAGCGTGGTGGAAGGGCTTGCTGCTTCTGCATTAGTAACACAAAACAACGTGAAAATGTCTATCATAAAGCGTACAAGCTGAGTCCCTAGAGTCTCTGACTATCCATTGTCATATATACCTTGCATTATACATATAATACATTCCCTCATCTAACAGGATAGTAGCCAGTCCCTTTGCATTTTAACCCCTTAAGGGTGGCTAGGTGTCGTGTGTGGGTCTCTGATGGCGATATTTCTATACATCCTACAAATCCGCCACTTCACGGGCAGGTTATGGGGACCTCCTAGGCACGATATTTGAAGGTATTTTTCGTTTTTATTTTTAACCCTTATTTTATGGAAAACTCACTGTTCCTTTAAAAACGTTTTTATTTAAACTTTTTGTCCTTGTTTCCTGTCCCCCAGGACACTACCCGGACAACCATACACCTTTTATGGCAAATATCTTGCATATATGCCCTCTTGGAGGGCACTGTAAAAATCGAACTTTTGAGTCCCATTGACTTGCATTGAGTTCGGTTCGTGTTTGTGTTCGAACTCGAACTTTTGAAATTGTTTGAGTTTGAATGCGAATCGAACACGGGGGTGTTCGGTTCATCCCTACTCATGAGGTGGCTCAGTTATCTGACATATCCTGGGATGTCCCCCACTGTCATTTCCATCTGCTATTCCCAGGTTCTCAGTTGAGCGTGTGTCCCAAGTACCAAGCTCTTAGGAATACATACAATTTCCATTTCATGGTTGCTACCCAGAGATTGATTTCTCTAAGAGATTCCACTTTGGTTATCCAATCTTGTCTGGTGGGGGTCTGTATTTCCAGTGCCGAAGGTTGAGAAGCCAGGCAGTATCATCACAAGAGCCACCAATTTCTTCATAGAGAGATCAAATTGCAACAATAATTAGGAGGCCAAGTCAAAATAAATGGCAAGTTCTGTTTTTGCTGACGTTGCCGAGGATGTTGGGAACTAATCTACATGCTCAAATATAGGTGCAAATCCCCCACACATGCAAATAAGTTCCACGTTCTAAGTCTCTCGTCAATACCAGCATGTGGTGTCTTGTACAACTGACAGTTTGGTCAACGTGAGGTACCAAAAAGTAATAGCATTTGGTTATAGGCGTTTTTAGAGCAATGAAATGCACACGATCCTTTATGCATCAACACATGAGATTTTGACCACATCTTGTCAGTTATCTTTCTGCCCAATTCTTTATTCCAGTGATCAACTGGGGTATTATGGGGTATTATGGTTTGGTTTGTGTAACAGATTGTAAAGTGTCGAGATACTTTGCTCAATGGTGAGACCCAGGTTACAGTATCGCTTGAATAGAATAAGAGGCTTCATAAGACTATACAATGCCTTGAGGGGATAAAGAAATGTTTTGATGTGGAAGTAATTAAATTGTTACCAACCCTAAAAGATTCTTTAGGTACATAAATTCTAAAAAACCCAAGAGTGAAAATATAGGTTCACTAAAATCTGAGTCAGGGTTATTGTTAACTGAAGATCAGGATAAAGCAGAAATTTTAAATGATTATTTTTCTTCAGTATTTATCAAAGAGAAACCTATAACAGGAGACATGAAATTCATTAATAAAAACTTACTAATACAAAGTGACTGGTTGACTCAGGACAAGGTTTTACACAAATTAAACAATGTGAATGTTAATAAAGCCCCAGGGCCAGATGGAATTCACCCGCGAGTACTAAGAGAGCTATGTGTTGAAATATGTAAACCTCTGTTCTTAAAGGGATACTCTAAGCAACATGACCACCTAAGCTATTTTAGGTGGTCATGATGCCCGGAGTATGCCGCCCTTTGTCCCCCCTCCTCCGCTCAGCCGATCAGCTGAAAATGCTGAAAACAGCTGAGAGAGGCGGAGAACTTTACTCCGCCCTCCCAGCTGTCAGTCAGCAGAGCGGGAATCATATTTCCCGCTTCTGCCGACTTTTGCCGAGTAGGAGACGTCATCGCGCTTTCAGCGCGATGACGTCTCCTACTCCCCGCAGAAGCTGGCGGCTCCCTCTTCGGGTTAGTGTTGCGCGCATCCTCTTGCGCGCAACACTAATCCTCAGAGGGAGCCGGGAGGAAGCCTGCCGATTGGCTGGCTTACGTGAGAGGCGCGCATGCGCGCTTCTCACGTAAACCAGAAGCCAAGACGCAGCAAGAAGAAGGACGGGAGCGGAAGAGGAGGGAGGTGAGTATAAAAAAAAAAAAACGCCGCTGGAAACCAGAGGATTTTAAGGTAAGTATTGCAGTTACAAGAAAAGAAAAAAAAAAGAAGGTTTTATTAAGGGAATAGGGATAGGTTAGGAAAAAAAAACGGGGGGTGATTTTTTTGTTGGAGTGTTCCTTTAATCTTTCAAGATTCTTTTCTTTCAGGAATAGTACCAGAGGATTGGAGAAAAGCTGACGTGATCCCTATATTTAAGAAAGGTTTAAAATTTGTGCCTGGGAATTATAGACCTGTGAGCTTAACATCTGTGGCTGGGAAAGTATTCGAGGGGTTACTAAGGGATAATATTCAGGAATTTATTGGGAGGTATAATGTAATTGGCAAAAATCAGCATGGTTTCATGAAACACAGATCATGTCAGACTAACCTAATTACGTTCTATGAGGAAGTAAGTAGAAGTATAGATCAGGGGGTCGCAGTGGATGTGATTTACTTAGATTTTGCCAAAGCTTTCGATACAGTTCCACACAAAAGGTTACTACTTAAATTAAGAAAAAATGGTCTAGATGAAAATACTTGTTCTTGGATAGAAAACTGGCTAAAAGATAGGGTACAGAGAGTGGTCATAAATGGTACATTTTCAAGATGGACACCAGTGGTAAGTGGTGTCCCTCAGGGGTCTGTTATAGGACCAATACTATTCAATTTATTTATAAATGACCTTGAGATAGGCATTGAAAGTCATGTATCAGTGTTTGCAGATGACACAAAGCTAGGAAAAGTAATACAATGTGAGCAGGATGTTACTTCGCTGCAGAGGGATTTAGATATATGGGGGACTGGGCACTTAAATGGCAGATGAGATTTAATCTAGATAAATGTAAAGTTATGCACTTTGGAGTGAAGAACACACAAGCAATTTATACCCTAAATGGTACGGAGTTAGGGAAATCCAAGCAGGAGAGGATTTGGGAATAATCATAGACTTCAAACTAAGTAACAATGTGCAATGTCAAACAGCAGCCGCCAAGGCCAGCAAAGTACTGGCATGCATTAAAAGGGGAGTTCACTCACGGGATGAAAACATAATTTTGCCTCTGTATAAATCAATGGTCAGGCCGCACCTTGAATATGCCGTGCAATTTTGGGCACCTGTCTTAAAAAAAGATATTATATCGTTAGAAAAAGTGCAGAGACGGGCAACTAAATTAATAAGGGGGATGGAAGGGTTAAGTTATGAGGAAAGACTAACAAGCTTAAACCTGTTTAGTTTAGAGAAAAGGCGCCTTAGAGGGGATCTGATAACCTTATATAAATATATACGGGGCCATTATCAACCATTGTCTGATAACCTATTCATTAACAGGACTATACATAGGACACGGGGTCATCCATTTAGACTGGAAGAAAGAAAATTTAGCTTAACGCATAGGAAGGGTTATTTTACGGTGAGAACAATCAAGCTGTGGAATTCTCTGCCTGTTGAGGTGGTTGGGTCAGAGTCTGTACAGACTTTTAAAAAACGACTGGATGACTTCCTGCAGACACAGAATATTAAGGGTTATAATATTTAATATGTGGGTAAAAGCTTCTTGATCCAAGGAGAAATCTGACTGCCATTCTGGGGTCAAGAAGGAATTTTTTCCCAGTATGTTGCATATTGGCAAGCATTCAGACTGGGTTTTTTGCCTTCTTTTGGATCAACAGCAGTAGGTTATGTGGGAGAGGCTGAACCCGATGGACGCATGTCTTTTTTCAGCCTATGTAACTATGTTAATTTCCCTCTCTGCAGCTACCATTTCTAGTTGTGGAAGTGTGCTCTTGCATATTGTGTGTCACGTCCCACGCCGTCTGCGGTGCTCGGCGGCTGGCAGCACCTTCCATACTACTCGCTGGCCGGCTGCCGAGTGAAGAAGCAGCTGGACGCGATAATGTGATGCGGCTATAATCGGGATTCTGCATGATGATGTATAGACTGCCAGGTTTAAAACCACTCGTCTAAGGTATGCTCATTGCCCTGTTGTGGTTTTCACTCCTCTCAGTGCTGTGCATTCTGTTTTACTATTTGTGTACCGACTAAGCTTGTGCAACTCTCCTCCTGGCTCTTAACCCTTGGCGTTCCTTTTTCTGCACAATATGGCATACGACATCTGGCACTCGGCTGACAATATACTCTAGCAATGAGACAGCTGGCTTTCCTGATATCCCGCTCTGGTAAACGACCCGTGGGGTTACTTCTGACGTTCCTTATTGTGTTACCCCTTATTCTGTTACTGGTTACGTACTCCTCCGATCTTGTTATGGTAGATGAAGTGACTACTTCGAAGAATCGGAAGTATTGGATAGTTGTGCTGCCTATTAGGGATGAGCCGAACACTCCCCGAGTTCGGTTCGAGCCCTAACCCGAACTTCCCATTTGTTCGGGACCGAACCTGAACCCGAACCACATGCAAGTCAATGGGGCTGAAAATTCGTGTTTTTTAGAGTGCCCTCCAAGAGGGCATATATGCTACATATTTGCCATAAAAGGTGTATGGGGGTCCGGGTAGTGCCCCGGGGGACAGGAAACAAGGACAAAAAGTTAAAAAAAAAACGTGTTTAAAGGGACAGTGAGTTTTCCATGAAATAAGGGTTAAAAATAAAAACCAAAAATTTCTTCAAATATCGTGCCTAGGAGGTCCCCATAACCTGGCCGTGAAGTGGCGGATTTCTAGGATGTATAGAAACACTTAAGAACAAAAAAAATGACGTTTCATATGACGGTAAATGCTTTTCCTTTAATCTATCCATAAAGAACTGCTTGGGGCGGCAGCCTGTATGAAAAGACATTTTAGGACGCGCAGAAAAAGTTTAGTTATTTTTTTGGCTAAATTATTGTGAAACTTATGCAGGCTTTGGATGAAAGTAACAATAGGTGTTTTAAAATTGGGCTTTCAGTGTCGGCAACAGTGCCGTCACACTGTAACCCCTCTGAGGATATGAATCTGATACAGGCGTCAGTGGCAGTACACCCAGATATTGTGCCTTTAGTGCCAGGTATGCAAGTACTATCATACAGTAACCCCTCTGTGGTATTGTGGAAGAATGCAGGGGTGGACCATGCGGTCCTATATTAAAAAGATATGAATCTGGGAATGGGCGTCAGTGCACCCAGATATTGTGCCTTTAATGCCAGGCCAGCAAGTATCATCATACAGTAACCCCTCTGTGTTATTGTGGAAGAGTGCAGGGGTGGACCTTGCGTTTCTATATTAAAAAGATATGCATCTGGTTAAGGCGTCAGTGCACCCAGATATTCTGCCTTTGGTGCAAGACTGCCAGGCCAGCAAGTATCATCATACAGTAAACACTCTGTGGTATGGTGGAAGAGTGCAGGGGGACCATGTGGTCCTATATTGAAAAGTTTTTGATCTGGTATGGGCGTCAGTGCACCCAGATATTGTGCCTTTAATGCCAGGCCAGCAGGTATCATCATACAGTAACCCCTCTGTGGTATTGTGGAAGAGTGCAGGGGTGGACCATGTGGTCCTATATTGAAAAGTTTTTGATCTGGTAATGGGCGTCAGTGCACCCAGATAGTGTGCCTTTGGTGCCGGGCCTGCAAGTGCCATCATAATACAGTAACCCTCTGTGGTATTGTGGAAGAGTGCAGGGGTGGACCATGTGGTCCTATATTGAAAAGTTTTTGATCTGGTAATGGGCGTCAGTGCACCCAGATATTGTGCCTTTAATGCCAGGCCAGCAAGTATCATCATACAGTAACCCCTCTGTAGTATTGTGGAAGAATGCAGGAATGAACCATGTGGTCCTATATTGAAAAGTTTTTGATCTGGTAATGGGCGTCAGTGCACCCAGATATTGTGCCTTTAATGCCAGGCCAGCAGGTATCATCATACAGTAACCCCTCTGTGGTATTGTGGAAGAGTGCAGGGGTGGACCATGTGGTCCTATATTGAAAAGTTTTTGATCTGGTAATGGGCGTCAGTGCACCCAGATATTGTGCCTTTAATGCCAGGCCAGCAAGTATCATCATACAGTAACCCCTCTCTAGTATTGTGGAAGAATGCAGGAATGAACCATGTGGTCCTATATTGAAAAGTTTTTGATCTGGTAATGGGCGTCAGTGCACCCAGATATTGTGCCTTTAATGCCAGGCCAGCAAGTATCATCATACAGTAACCCCTCTGTAGTATTGTGGAAGAATGCAGGAATGAACCATGTGGTCCTATATTGAAAAGTTTTTGATCTGGTAATGGGCGTCAGTGCACCCAGATATTGTGCCTTTAATGCCAGGCAGCAGGTATCATCATACAGTAACCCCTCTGTGTATTGTGGAAGAGTGCAGGGGTGGACCATGTGGTCCTATATAAAAGTTTTTGATCTGGTAATTGGGCGTCAGTGCACCCAGATATTGTGCCTTTAATGCCAGGCCAGCAAGTATCATCATACAGTAACCCCTCTCTAGTATTGTGGAAGAATGCAGGAATGAACCATGTGGTCCTATATTGAAAAGTTTTTTATCTGGTAATGGCGTCAGTGCACCCAGATATTGTGCCTTAATGCCAGGCCAGGAAGTATCATCATACAGTAACCCCTCTCTAGTATTGTGAAGAATGCAGGAATGAACCATGTGGTCCTATATATTGAAAAGTTTTTTATCTGGTAATGGGCGTTAGTGTACCCAGATATTGTGCCTTTAATGCCAGGCCAGCAAGTATCATCATACAGTAACCCCTCTGTGTTATTGTGGAAGAGTGCAGGGGTGAACCTTGCGGTCCTATATTAAAAAGATATGCATCTGGTTAAGGCGTCAGTGCACCCAGATATTCTGCCATTAGTGCAAGACTGCCAGGGCAGCAAGTATCATCATACAGTAACCCCTCTGTGGTATGGTGGAAGAGTGAAGGGGTGGACCATGTGGTCCTATATTGAAAGGTTTTTGATCTGGCAATGGGTGTCAGTGCACCCAGATATTGTGCCTTTAATGCCAGGCCAGCAAGTATCATCATACAGTAACCCCTCTGTGGTATTGTGGAAGAATGCAGGGGTGGACCTTGCGGTCCTATATTGAAAAGTTTTTTATCAGGTAATGGGCGTCAGTGCACCCAGATATTGTGCCTTTAATGCCAGGCCAGCAAGTCTCATCATACAATAACCCCTCTGTGTTATTGTGGAAGAGTGCAGGGGTGAACCTTGCGGTCCTATATTAAAAAGATATGCATCTGGTTAAGGCGTCAGTGCACCCAGATATTCTGCCTTTGGTGCAAGACTGCCAGGGCAGCAAGTATCATCATACAGTAACCCCTCTGTGGTATGGTGGAAGAGTGCAGGGGTGGACCATGTGGTCTAGGGATGTGCGTTTCGGGTTTCGGAATTTCAGAATTTTCACGAAACTTCCCGATTCGTGTTTTCGGACGCGGCTGAATTTCCGAAAATTTTTAGATCCGAAAATGGCAGATCCGAAAAGTTTTCCGAGCTGAAATGAAATATTTTCGGAATTTTCGAATGGCCTTGAAATGTGTCAAATCGAAATTTATTGCTTTGAAACGAGGAGAACAGACGTTCTGAAGAAACGAAAATTTCCGAAATTACGAAAAAGTCGATACAAAAAACGAGAAAAGTGACACGAAAATACGAAAAATGGTCGATATTCCGAAAACATGTACAATTCCGAAAAACGAAAATTTCCGAAATCACGAAAAGTCGATACAAAAAACGAGCTAAGTGACACGAAAAATGGTCGATATGCCGAAAAAAAAATGTACACGAAAAACGAGTCGAGCCGAACCGAATCAAAACAGAAATCGGTCGCAACGAGCCGAATCGAAAAGTTTAAAAATCCGAAAAATCTAACCGAATCGAACCGAAAACAAAATCGGTGCACAAGCCTAATGTGGTCCTATATTGAAAATTTTTTGATCTGGTAATGGGCGTCAGTGCACCCAGATATTGTGCCTTTAATGCCAGGCCAGCAAGTATCATCATACAGTAACCACTCTGTGGTATTGTGGAAGAATGCAGGGGTGGACCATGTGGTCCTATATTGAATTTTTTTTATCTGGTGGTAATGGGCGTCAGTGCACCCAGATATTGTGCCTTTAATGCCAGGCCAGCAAGTATCATCATACAGAAACCCCTCTGTGGTATTGTGGAAGAGTGCAGGGTTGGACCCTGCGGTTCAAAAAAATAAAATGATATAAATCTGGCACAGGCGTCAGTGCAGCCAAATATTGTGCCTTTCATGGCAGCAAGTGCCTTCACACCGTAAACCTTTTGTGGTATTGTGGAAGAGTTCAGTGCTGGAGGTTTTGTGAATGCAGAAGAGGACATCCCCTATCTATTCCATTACTTCAGCATCAGGGGATTGATAGCTGCTGATCCAGGACTGATTCATTTTTATAAATGTCAGCCGGTCTACAGAGTCGGTGGACAGACGCACTCTTTTGTCTGTGACAAAACCTCCAGCGGCACTGAACGTCCTCTCGGAAAGCACGCTAGATGAAGGGCAACCTAGAAGCTGCATAGCATATTGGCTAAGTTCTGGCCAGTGATCCAATCTCAACACCCAGTAAGCCAGTGGATCATCTGCTGGAAAGGTATCCAGGTCTGCCCTTGCCCCTAGGTAGTCCTGCACCATATGGTGAAGACGCTGGCAATGGGTGCCTACATTTGACGTCCTTGGGTGTTGTGGACTAAAAAAATTTAAAAAAGCATCAGTCAAGCGGCCCTGGCCTTCACCGCTATTCCTCTGAACACCCGCAGCCTCAGAAGCACGTGTGTCAGCACTTGGTAATCTACCAGTGCCTGGAAAGGTGTTACACAAGTGTCGCTTTAGAGCGTCCTCAAGGTTTTTCATCCTGTGCTCCCTCTGTGTGGGCAGGATGAGCTCTGCAACTTTACCCTTGTATCGTGGATCAAGAAGGGTTGCCAACCAATAATGATTCCTCTCCTTGATAGCACGAATCCTGGGGTCCTTTAGCAGGCTTTGCATCATTAGGGAGCCCATGCAGCGTAGGTTGGATGTGGCAATAGCTTCCGAGTCTTCCTGGTCAATGAGGATGACCGTATCGTGCACTTCCTCCTCCCAGCCACGCACAAGCCCTTCTGTTTCTGGGCACACAAAACCCTCCGTTGAGGAATCCCCACCTTCAATGCCCCCACTACTTAAATAGTCCTCCTCCTCCTCCTGTCTGATCTGAGTAGGACCCGCTGGAATGCTGTCTGCGGAAAGACTGGGGCCTTGAGAGCTAGGGAAGGCCTCCTCTTCCTCCCACTGCTCTGCCTCTAGAGCCACATCTATAATTTCCCGCAGAGTGTGCTCCAGCAGGAACACTAAAGGAATTGTGTCACTGATGCATGCACTGTCTCTGCTCACCATCCTCGTTGCCTCCTCAAATGGTGACAGTACAGTGCATGCATCCTTGATCATAAGCCACTGCAGGGGGAAAAAACCCAAATTGACCTGAACCTGTCCTTGTGCCATACTCACACAGGTACTCGTTGATGGCCATCTGCTGCTTGTGCAGACGCTGCAGCATTGCTAATGTCGAGTTCCAACTGGTGGGCAAGTCACAGATCAGACGGTTTGTGGGAAGGTGGAATTCTCTTGTACTTGGTTAGGAAACGCTGTACCACCAGATTTAGGAAGTGTGCTAGGCATGGTACATGCGTCAATTTACCCTTGCGTAGGGCGGAGAGAAGGTTGCTGCCATTATCGCAGACGATCATTCCCAGCTCAAGCTGGCGTGGTGTTAACCATCTCTGCACCTGCCCCTGCAGAGCTGACAAAATTTCTGACCCAGTGTGGCTCCTGTCCCCTAAACAAACCAGCTCAAGCACAGTATGGCATCTTTTTGCTTGAGCCATTGCGTAGACCCTGTCAGGCGTCGGTTTAACTGCCACTTCGCCAGAGACAGAGAAGGAGGAGGAGGAGGAGGAGGAAGAGGTGGTGGTGGTGGAGCAGACAGACCTCATACAAGCAGTTTTCTGGAGGCGTGGTGGATGAACAAGCTCCAGCACAGAGCCCCGTCTTGGATCCCTCCCAGCTGCGATCAGAGTTACCCAGTGTGCCATGAAGGAAATGTAACGACTCTGTCCATGCTTGCTGGACCACGTGTCTAAAGTGACATGCACCTTGCTGCTGACTGCCTTTCCCAATGACTGGATAACATTGTCTTCCACGTGCTGGTATAGTGTTGGAATGGCCTTGCGTGAAAAGTAATGGCGTTTTGGAACCTGCCACTGTGGTACAGCACATTCAGCAAATTCACGGAAGGGAGCAGAGTCCACCAGCTGGAAAGGCAGCAGCTGCAATGCGAGTAATTTTGCTAAGCTGGCATTTAGACGCTGTGCTTGGGGATGGTTGGGACTATATTTTTTCTTTCGCTGCAGAAGCTGCGGCAACGTAATCTGACTGCGTAAATCTTCAGCTACTGGGATGATGTCACATTGTGAGGAAGGACCTGCTGGTACATCCATTACTGTAGCATCATCATGACATGGCAGGACATACAGTGTGGGTAGAGACAGATGAGGAGGAGGAGGACCTACGCAACGTTTTGCGCCAACGGGATGTGTGGCACTTGTTCATATGTCACCTCAAGCACGTGGTACCCAAGTGTCCGGTGTTTATCCCACGCTTCAGCCTCATCTGACATAGATTACAAATAGCAACGGTGGGGTCTGCTGCACATTTCTTAAAGAACTCCCAGACAGCAGAGTTCCTGCATGTGTTCTTTGAGACAACAGCGCTCTGCACTGGAGCAGCTCTGACATCTGATGCCTTGGACTGGCTAGTGCTACGGTTGGTCACAGAGGATGTTGTGCCTCGTGTTTGCTGTGCCTCCTCCTCCTCCTCCCCTTCCTCCTCACTTGATTCCTCAGTTCGATCTGGCACCCAGGTGGAGTCAGTGACCTCATCATCAATGTCATCTTCACCCCCTATCTCCTCGTCACTGGAGCCAACTTGGCAGTATGCTGCAGCTGCTGGGGCAACATGAGTGCCAGTTATTTGTGTGTCATCACTGGCACCCCCTTCCTCTAGGTTGATTATACTCCCTTCCTCAACCTCAGAGATTGAATCAGAGCACTGTACTTACTGCACATCCTCAAGCAGCATGTCACTCTCATTGTAGTCAAACAATTCAGCTGACTCCTCTATGTGTGATAGCGAGGCTACGGCAGGAGTAGCTGTGGACATGGAGGCTGCATTAGATGCTTTGGCAGCTGAGGTGGACTGAAAAGCACTAGAAGCCTGGCTGGCAGAGGACTCGGAGGATGAGGATGGCCTGGTTAGCCAATCCACCAAGTCCTCTGTATGTTGCTGCTGCTTAAGACGGCCAGCACCAGTTAGAAAGGACAAGCGTGCCCCTGCAGAGGATGCACCACGTCCACCACGACCAGAGACACAGCCTCCCGACACAGGGGCTGCTTGCCCTCTTATCTGTGTCTGGGAGCGTCTGCATGTCCTTTTTGTTCTTTCAGACATGGTGAGTGATTTATAGATTAATATATACAAAACTCTGATTCAACTCTGGTATAAAGATTTAAAGAACTCTGGTATAACTCAGTGAGACACACTGATAGCTGGCAGCCAGTGACGAGACACAGATCACCTCAATTCACAAATGTTTTAAAGAAATTAGTGAGCCCCAAAATACAGCGTGGTACTGGTTGTGTGACGAGACACAGATCACCTTAATTCACAAGTGTTTTAAAGAAATTAGTGAGCCCCAAAATACTGCGTGGCACTGGTTGTGTGACAAGACACAGATCACCTTAATTCACAAGTGTTTTAAAGAAATTAGTGAGCCTCAAAATACAGCGTGGTACTGGTTGTGTGACGAGACACAGATCACCTTAATTCACAAGTGTTTTAAAGAAATTAGTGAGCCCAAAAATACTGCGTGGCACTGGTTGTGTGACGAGACACAGATCACCTTAATTCACAAGTGTTTTAAAGAAATGAGTGAGCCCCAAAATACTGTGTGGTACTGGTTGTGTGACAAGACACAGATCACCTTAATTCACAAGTGTTTTAAAGAAATTAGTGAGCTCCAAAATACAGCGTGGTACTGGATGTGTGACGAGACACAGATCACCTTAATTCACAAGTGTTTTAAAGAAATGAGTGAGCCCCAAAACACTGCGTGGTACTGGTTGTGTGACAAGACACAGATCACCTTAATTCACAAGTGTTTTAAAGAAATGAGTGAGCCCCAAAATACTGCGTGGTACTGGTTGTGTGACAAGACACAGATCACCTTAATTCACAAATGTTTTAAAGAAATTAGTGAGCCCCAAAAAAGATTTGCTGGCACAGTGACAAGACCCAGAAGATCACCTCAATTCACAAATGTTTTAAAGAAATTAGTGAGCCCCAAAATACAGCGTGGTACTGGATGTGTGACGAGACACAGATCACCTTAATTCACAAATGTTTTAAAGAAATTAGTGAGCCCCAAAATACAGCGTGGTACTGGATGTGTGACGAGACACAGATCACCTCAATTCATAAATGTTTTAAAGAAATTAGTGAGCCTCAAAATACAGCGTGGTACTGGTTGTGTGACGAGACACAGATCACCTTAATTCACAAGTGTTTTAAAGAAATTAGTGAGCTCCAAAATACAGCGTGGTACTGGATGTGTGACGAGACACAGATCACCTTAATTCACAAGTGTTTTAAAGAAATGAGTGAGCCCCAAAACACTGCGTGGTACTGGTTGTGTGACAAGACACAGATCACCTTAATTCACAAGTGTTTTAAAGAAATGAGTGAGCCCCAAAATACTGCGTGGTACTGGTTGTGTGACAAGACACAGATCACCTTAATTCACAAATGTTTTAAAGAAATTAGTGAGCCCCAAAAAGATTTGCTGGCAGCCAGTGACGAGACACAGATCACCTCAATTCACAAATTTTTTAAAGAAATTAGTGAGCCCCAAAATACAGCGTGGTACTGGATGTGTGACGAGACACAGATCACCTTAATTCACAAATGTTTTAAAGAAATTAGTGAGCCCCAAAATACAGCGTGGTACTGGATGTGTGACGAGACACAGATCACCTCAATTCACAAATGTTTTAAAGAAATTAGTGAGCCCCAAAATACAGCGTGGTACTGGTTGTGTGACGAGACACAGATCACCTTAATTCACAAGTGTTTTAAAGAAATTAGTGAGCCCAAAAATACTGCGTGGCACTGGTTGTGTGACAAGACACAGATCACCTTAATTCACAAGTGTTTTAAAGAAATTAGTGAGCCTCAAAATACAGCGTGGTACTGGTTGTGTGACGAGACACAGATCACCTTAATTCACAAGTGTTTTAAAGAAATTAGTGAGCCCAAAAATACTGCGTGGCACTGGTTGTGTGACGAGACACAGATCACCTTAATTCACAAGTGTTTTAAAGAAATGAGTGAGCCCCAAAATACTGTGTGGTACTGGTTGTGTGACAAGACACAGATCACCTTAATTCACAAGTGTTTTAAAGAAATTAGTGAGCCCCAAAATACAGCGTGGTACTGGTTGTGTGACGAGACACAGATCACCTTAAAACACAAGTGTTTTAAAGAAATGAGTGAGCCCCAAAATACTGTGTGGTACTGGTTGTGTGACAAGACACAGATCACCTTAATTCACAAGTGTTTTAAAGAAATTAGTGAGCCCAAAATACAGCGTGGTACTGGTTGTGTGACGAGACACAGATCACCTTAATTCACAAGTGTTTTTAAAGAAATTAGTGAGCCCAAAATACAGCGTGGTACTGGTTGTGTGACGAGACACAGATCACCTTAATTCACAAGTGTTTTGAAGAAATGAGTGAGCCCCAAAATACTGTGTGGTACTGGTTGTGTGACAAGACACAGATCACCTTAATTCACAAGTGTTTTAAAGAAATTAGTGAGCCCCAAAATACAGCGTGGTACTGGTTGTGTGACGAGACACAGATCACCTTAATTCACAAGTGTTTTAAAGAAATTAGTGAGCCCAAAAATACTGCGTGGCACTGGTTGTGTGACAAGACACAGATCACCTTAATTCACAAGTGTTTTAAAGAAATTAGTGAGCCTCAAAATACAGCGTGGTACTGGTTGTGTGACGAGACACAGATCACCTTAATTCACAAGTGTTTTAAAGAAATGAGTGAGCCCCAAAATACTGTGTGGTACTGGTTGTGTGACGAGACACAGATCACCTTAATTCACAAGTGTTTTAAAGAAATTAGTGAGCCCCAAAATACAGCGTGGTACTGGTTGTGTGACGAGACACAGATCACCTTAATTCACAAGTGTTTTAAAGAAATTAGTGAGCTCCAAAATACAGCGTGGTACTGGTTGTGTGACGAGACACAGATCACCTTAATTCACAAGTGTTTTAAAGAAATGAGTGAGCCCCAAAACACTGCGTGGTACTGGTTGTGTGACAAGACACAGATCACCTTAATTCACAAATGTTTTAAAGAAATTAGTGAGCCCCAAAAAGATTTGCTGGCACAGTGACAAGACCCAGAAGATCACCTCAATTCACAAATGTTTTAAAGAAAGTTGTAAACCCCAAAAAAACTTGCTGGCACAGTGACAAGAGACACACATCATCTAAATTCCCTGATATTTGGTAGAAATGAGACACAAAAAGACTTGCTGGCACAGTGACAAGACCCAGAAGATCACCTTAATTCACAAATGTTTTAAAGAAAGTTGTAAACCCCCAAAAAACTTGCTGGCACAGTGACAAGACACATATCACCTAAATTCCCTGATATTTGGTAGAAATGAGACCCCCCAGACGTGTGGCAGACCGGCAGTAACAAGACACAACTATCTCCTTTGAAATCTCCTCTGAAATGCGTGCAGAAGCGCTGCGTGGAAACGTTATATAGTGTGCTGCGGGACTTAGCTCTGTGAGCCCATGATTGGGCAAAATTTGCCCAATCAGGACTCTGAGCGGTGATTGGCATAGTGTTGAACCAGTCTTGCACCAGACCTGTGGTCAGGTGCAAGGCTGTAGCCAATTACGAGCTTCAGGCCAGTGGGAAAATGCATTGTGGTCCATTGTGGTCGAACATGCGGCGAACACCCGGAAATGTTCGGTGTTCGCGATCCACTCGAACAGGCTAAGTTCGGGTCGAACCCCAAACCGTCCGAACCCGAACAGCTCATCCCTACTGCCTATAGGGATCAGACATTTAGATATCGGGGAGGAACGTGACAGAGTGGAGGTCCCTGTGACTGTCAGTGGGGTAAAATTTCATACAGAGTGCTATGCAGACAACTGGTAGGAAGTCAGAGTTATATTGCGGTGGAAAAGCTGTGAGATTGCTGACAAGTGGGCAGATATAAGTGCCACCAAACTCGTAACGTATCGGTGGGTAGATTAATGAAGTCCCTCTCCAATTTTGTTGTTTGGTGTCCCGCCAATTACTGTCTTCTGTGCTTAGTTCCTGATGTAGCTCTGCTGCAGTTTCAAGAAGGGAAATCCCACAGCTCACCACCAGAGTGTAACAGCAGCTGGGGTTTACTGGACTCTGACTTGTGGACCCAATCTGGTCCTGTTACAGCGCCTGTCCCTTCTCTCCAGTCAAGCAGATCCACCACAGGTTTTCCTTTCCTGAATCAAACCTCAGCCAGGATTGAGGGAGTGCTTTATAAATTTTTGTATCTCTCCCCAAACACCAGACAAGACCAAAACCTTGACTAGGTAAAACAGATGGGATTAACACATTATCAATAACAACTGAACATCAGAACACTCTAAAGGCAAACAATTACACATACAGGGATAGAAAGTACTAACAATAGGTCTACATTAGGTTACTTACACAAACAAAACTTCTTAAATACAATCAGTTTACCAAGAAATTTAACACAGTTACAGTTACAAGTTTTTATAAAGCGCTAACAAGTTCCGTAGCGCTAGGGTGAGACAGAATAACAAATATACATAAAGTTAAACACAAAGAACAGTAGGGGAGAGGACCCTGCTTGAGAGTTTACAATCTAAGATGTTAACCCTTTGGTGCCCACTTATGCACATTGTCTCTTAGAATTGGCAGAGGCCAGCATATACACTTCTCCAACAGGCACAGAGGCTGTCAGGGTAATTCAAAGAGAATCGAAAAGTCACTGCACGTTCCGTGACTTTTCATTCTCTTCAATTCGGTTCAATTTGGCGATCCCATTTCGGCGACCCTGCGGTGTATTCAGCAAGCACCACAGGGTCCCCGAATTGCAGGGAAAGGCTGCCGCAAACCCGCCGAAAACTCACCGCAAAACGAGGGCGAACGCACACCGAAACCTGCAAAAACATCTGGATTAATCTGCTGAAAACGCCGGTATAACCCGAGCAGGGACCGATCACACGCAGCGCAGCCACCGGAAAAGGCCGACACCGCAGACGAATGCAGTGAATAAATTAGTAAAACAGTTTGCTTGAATGTTTGAAAAGTGAAACGCTGTTTGCAAAGAAACTACTAAGCGAAAATGTCTGAAATTTACATATGAGGTCCAGGGAATGATAATAAAAAGGGCTGTTACAGAAAAAATAAGTAAAGTTAAAAAAAATTGAACATTTTTTGTTAAAAAAAATCCCGAAAAATGCTTAAAATATCCTAAAAAAAATCTATCAATAAAGAGACTCTTTACAGCAGAATATTATAATGAACGGTTTATTAGATATTGGGGTGGCTCCAGTGGCGCAAGGAAATCTAAATTATAATGGTAGCTACTATACGTCAATAGGGTATAGATAGGAGCTTACAGAGGCTAGATGACAGATGATACAGAAAATGATTCTGTGTGAAAAATAAAATACCGGGGGAGGTTATATATCCTGGATAAGCGGTAATTCCCCAATACTCAATGTGGGGTATAAGCACAGTCGAAAAAAGACCATTAATAAAGTGCTACTGTGAGTTAAATCCTAATATTGTGCAAAAGTGCAAACAAAAGTGCGTATATTGCAATATCAGCTAAAGGTTGGTATTAACACCAGCGTGCCAAAAAAAAGTGCCTGTAAACAGGAATCAGTTCATAAAAGACACTTCATAAAAGACAGTTCATAAAAAGCACACATCTCGTGCAAAATGCAAAATAAAGTGCATATAGGATATAAATATTGACAATAGCAATACGTCAATAAAGTGCAATAGTGTCTATACACAATCGAGAGTGGAGAGGAAGGAAACAGTCTTGCGGAAACTGCAAAAAACGTGCACGCCAGAAAAATAGGTTATTCGTGTATGGAGAAAAGGACGAAATAAAGTCTATATATGCCTCTCACTCTTAGTATCCAGGCATATGTGAGGGTCCGGATAGATATCTTCTCCTTGGGGTCCTAGTATGTTCCTAATAATCGGAATAAGGAAGGAAAAAAATAATAGTACAGTATTGTCTGGACTCACTGGCTATGATGTGTACCAAAAAGGGGGGTACTTACACTTTCCAGAGCCTATAATGTCCAGGCTCTGGTTCGAAGTACACTGGGCCAAGTAAAGAGTGGCCTCTTCCCTTCTTTGGTTCTCTTATTCGCCTCAAATACAGGAAATTTGGAGAGACAAAGCAATCATAGCGTAATTTGAAAAACAGCCAAGTAGGTAAAGGTAAAAGTGGTCTCACTCACCGATGTTAGAGCCTTTTTAATCCAGGCTCAATTTAGTGGCATGCGGTACTCCTTAATCGGTGGGCACTATCACCTCTTTGGCAGTTTACAGGTATCTCAGGTGGTAATGTTCGTGTTATACACAAAGGCTGACTAGGTGTCTGATATACAATCACAGACTAAGTGGATAAAAAAGGGGGGGTACTTTAATACTCAAATAGTTTAAAAAATACATACAAGATACTTAAAACAGGGGGGAAGGATCAAGGGGGTGAATGGATACGCGTTTCAGCAACTTATGTGCCTTCATCAGTCCATAGTCAGGAAAAAAGGGGCAATCTGAGGCACTCCACAAGTCTGTTCTTATATAAGTTCAATAGGTGTTCAATTTGAAGCATGTCTGTGGCTTACTTTCGGGTTCGCGGGTCTCCCGATCACATGTTCGGTACATCGTCATCATTGTGTGACGCGGGTGTCATGGTGGTGCGTTCCAAAGCTTGGAGCATGCGTTCCACTTGCGTGCCACATCCAGTATGGCGGTGCGTTCCAAAACCTCAGAGTATGTTCTTCAGTTCCCAGCATGGGAACATGAGTTAAACAAAGCTAATGTGCCTAAGAGGAGCTATGGGGGGGCTACAGGCATGGGGCAGAACGGAGGGAGAAATTAAAAATAAAAATGATAATAAAAATCCGTCCCTGCCGTTGGTACCACACAAATAAAAAGGGTGAACAGGAGATTATATCAGCGGTTTCTAACCATATTAGGGGAAGTGCACCCGAAGGCGATGGCAATGTTTCACGTCGCCAGGGGTACATAAAATGGCAAGGAGACAAACAACCCGATGAGATGGCATATTAAATATGAGGAAAAAAAAGGGGATTACGATGGGGACAAGATTTGCTCCATCGTATGCTAACCTTTTTATGGCACTTTGGGAAACATCTTTTTTACCGACGTATCAGGATAACCTTATATGCTACAAACGCTATATCGATGATATTTTCTTTATCTGGAGAGGTGGAACCATTACACTACAACACTTTCTACAAACGCTGGACCAGAACAATAGAGGCATTAAGCTCACAACCACTTGGAGTAACGAGCAAATTAATTTTCTTGACTTGAACATATTTATTCAAGATAACAAGATTAAGACCGAAACTTTTTTTTAAAAAGTGGACGTCAATAGTTTTATTGAAACAACTAGTTGCCACTTACCTCAATGGCTAGAAGGAGTCCCTAAGGGACAATTCCTATGAGTCAGAAGAAACTGCACATATGTGGCATGTACGAAACGCAGTCAGGAAAACTCAAGAAAGATTTCTGTAGAAAAAGGATACGATCCAGACGTACTCTCAACTAGAATAGAGGTGAGGAATGTAGAACGCACCACTCTACTCCAGAAGAAACAGAAGGCAAATATGGGGTATGCAACTGATGTACCATTTATCTTCCCGTAGAGCGCTCAGAACAAACATATCAGAAAAGCGATAAGAAGGTACTGGCTGATCCTGAGAAGGGATCCACAGCTTAGGGATATACTACCCAAAAACCCCAGGATGATATGTAGAGGAGTCAGTAACCTCAAAATGAAACTGGCGCATAAACATTCTAAGACGTACATATCAAAACCCAATCTTTATAACATCAAGAAAGGATTCCATCAATGCGGCAATTGTCTAAATTGCCGGAATACGAAAAGTAGAAAACAGATCATCACGGAAATCGATGGGATCACTAGACCGATTAAGATTAAAGATATAATTACCTGCTTTACGAAGAACGTAATTTATTTGCTCATATGCCCTTGTGGTTTGAAGTACGTGGGCAGAACCACCAGACCCCTTAATATACAGATACAAGAACATATTAGGAACATTAGGAACGGAAACAAAAATCATAGTGTCCCGCTACATTTTAAACTCAAACACGCTATGTACCCAGATGGATTGATTTTTATCGGAATAAAAAAGGTTGAAACACCATGGCGAGGTGGCAATTTCGATAAACTCATTGGGAGAGAGGAAATGAGTTGGATTTTTAACCTAGGTTCGTTACAACCACAAGGACTTAACGCAGATTTCGAATTGTGCCATTTTCTTAATTAAGATTTTTTATCCTCACCTCATACCTTTTTATCTACTATTTTTATATGTTTACTATTTTTATATAACCAACTGTTCTTAACGTACTTTTAATCACATTTCCAGAAAGAACTATAATTCCATTTTTTCCTCTATTCGTTGCAATATGTCTCCATGTACGCTCTCCCTTCTTCTATTTTGTGAATTCTACTATCACGCATTCACTATGCTTCACATAATTAAGATATTTACCCCTTCAATCCACATCCATACCTTCCTCCCCTTTTTATATTTTACATATTGGTTTTATATATTAATTATCCACTATAACCAACCATATCATTATTCCCAATTCGGGCTTATTCTCAAAGAACTATAATTTTAGACATCCCTCTACTCTCTTCAATACGGCTTTACGTACGTTCCCCCCCCTTTCTCGATCGATTTAATATCATATACCCACTATGTTTCATATAATTGGATAATTTTATATGATGCACCCATCTAGTTTACACATACTCCCCCCCTTTTTTTCCCCTCATATTTAATATGCCATCTCATCGGGTTGTTGGTCTCCTTGCCATTTTATGTACCCCTGGCGACGTGAAACATTGCCATCGCCTTCGGGTGCACTTCCCCTAATATGGTTAGAAACCGCTGATATAATCTCCTATTCACCCTTTTTATTTGTGTGATACCAACGGCAGGGACGGACTTTTATTATCATTTTTATTTTTAATTTCTCCCTCCGTTCTGCCCCATGCCTGTAGCCCCCCCTTAGCTCCTCTTAGGCACATTAGCTTTGTTTAACTCATGTTCCCATGCTGGGAACTGAAGAACATACTCAGAGGTTTTGGAACGCACCGCCATGACGGATGTGGCACGCAAGTGGAACGCATGCTCCAGGCTTTGGAACGCACCGCCATGACACCCGTGTCACACAATGATGACGATGTACTGAACATGTGATCGGGAGACCCGCGAACCCGGAAGTAAGTCACAGACCTGCTTCAAATGGAACACCTATTGAACTTATATAAGAACAGACTTGTGGAGTGCCTCAGATTGGCCCTTTTTTCCTGACTATGGACTGATGAAGGCACATAAATTGCTGAAACGCGTATCCATTCACCCCCTTGATCCTTCCCCCCTGTTTTAAGTATCTTGTATGTATTTTTTTAACTATTTGAGTATTAAAGTACCCCCCCTTTTATATCCACTTAGTCTGTGATTGTATATCAGACACCTAGTCAGCCTTTGTGTATAACACGAACATTACCACCTGAGATACCTGTAAGCTGCCAAAGAGGTGATGGTGCCCACCGATTAAGGAGTACCGCATGCCACTAAATTGAGCCTGGATTAATAAGGCTCTAACATCGGTTAGTGAGACCACTTTTACCTTTACCTACTTGGCTGTTTTTCAAATTACGCTATGATTGCTTTGTCTCTCCAAATTTCCTGTACTTGAGGCGAATAAGAGAACCAAAGAAGGGAAGAGGCCACTCTTTACTTGGCCCAGTGTACTTCGAAACCAGAGCCTGGACATTATAGGCTCTGGAAAGTGTAAGTACCCCCCTTTTTGGTACACATCATAGCCAGTGAGTCCAGACAATAGTGTACTATTATTTTTTTCCTTCCTTATTCCGAGGATTAGGAACATACTAGGACCCCAAGGAGAAGATATCTATCCGGACCCTCACATATGCCTGGATACTAAGAGTGAGAGGCATATATACACTTTATTTCGTCCTTTTCTCCATACACATATAGCCTATTTTTCTGGCGTGCACTTTTTTTGCAGTTTTCGCAAGACTGTTTCCTTCCTCTCCACTCTCGATTGTGTATAGACACTATTGCACTTTATTGACGTATTGTTATTGGCAATATTTATATCCTATATGCACTTTATTTTGCATTTTGCACGAGATGTGTGTTTTTTATGAACTGTCTTTTATGAACTGATTCCTGTTTACAGGCACTTTTTTTTGGCACGCTGGTGTTAATACCAACCTTTAGCTGATATTGCAATATACGCACTTCTGTTTGCACTTTTGCACAATATTAGGATTTAACTCACAGTAGCACTTTATCAATGGTCTTTTTTCGACTGTGCTTATACCCCACATTGAGTATTGGGGAATTACCGCTTATCCAGGATATATAACCTCCCCCGGTATTTTATTTTTTACACAGAATTATTTTCTGTATCATCTGTCATCTAGCCTCTGTAAGCTCCTATCTATACCCTATTGACGTATAGTAGCTACCATTATAATTTAGATTTCCTTGCGCCACTGGAGCCACCCCCATCTCTTCACCTTTCGTTAACACATTTCTGTCAAGGTTTTGTGTCCCATTTTCCAGTAGGCTGCATCCACACCGTAAAATTATTATCCCATTCTGAATTTAGCGCCTCTACTGTATCACCCCCTTTTTAGGTTTATTAGATATTGAATTAAAATGGGAATATTTTTAACAATGAATCCTATGGGATTCACCTGAATAAACCTGCCGAATTAAACCACAGAATGGCAGGACATTTAGGGAACCTTTCACTGCTGGTTTGTGTTCTCTGAATAGATGAAGCATTGCTTCTCTATGGGGATTTCACTGCCCTCGAACAGGTACCGAATAGGCACCGTATGTGCAGGCAATTCTTCAAGATTTGGCGAATTGCCTGCTCTCTGAATAGCCGAATGGCCAGCAAAGGTAACCGTACGCTGAATTTCAGCATTCGGTTACCTTTCTCCAGCAATTCGGATCTCTTTGAATAACCCTGTGTGTATAGTGTGGGCAAAGTTGCCAAGGAGGATGAGGGCACAAAGATGGAGGGAGCTTCGGTTACACCCTTGTAGTTTCCTTTCAAGAGCAACTGAGAGTGTAAGTGTTAGCATCTCTGATTTGTCCAGAATAGCTGCCATATTCCATCAGGAGATTAAGTGTGGCTGGTAACGATGTTTCCACTTTAGTAAGCATGAAGAGGTCATCTGCATATGGCGAGACCATATGTTTCATCTTAGAGGCCAGAAAACCAGTGATATCAGGGTGCCTCCGGATAAAGTTAAATTGTGGTGGCCATGTGATCTCCTCTTACCAGGGGACCCACATGAGCTTAGGGTGACCCTAGTGGTAGCATCTCACAACACACTGTCTCCAAGTGCTGTGGATGTGCTGTATGCTTAGTGCATTGTTATGGAGCAAATTTGAATAGATATAATTTTGCAATGAATAATACACATTTGGAAATGTGCAACGATGGATCTACGTGAGAGCATCTGCCAATAACAGATTGTGTAGGCAGTACAGATGTAAATTGCAATTTTGCCACAATTTGAGACTATCTCTGAAATTAAGGGTTTGTTTTGAGATTAGTAGTAGATCTGCACATTTTGTTTGTTTGTCTGCTCTATCTTTGTGAAGGTTGTCACTTTGAGCAGGGTGTAACTGAACCTGAAATTAATTAAGGATGTGTGGGACTGCAGGTTTTGCTGTGTTTGATATTTCATATTGACCCCCACCCTCTCCTATGTCCTAGTTACCCCTACCTATAGGTGCAAGGTGTATGTGTTATATGTTAATATTTTTAATATAATTAATGTGCATGTGCTAATATTGTTATTGTATTTGTCATTGTACCCCCTGTAAAAGAAAGTGCTGTTTACAGCTGTGACAGGTTTGAGTGGTGAATGTTTGCCTTGTTTGCCACTCTATCAGGCTGTTGTGTTGTGTGATTGTGTTATTTGTTAATACTTTCTTCAAGTCCACCTTGTAATTGCTAACTGATCCACTGTTTAACCCCTTACCGCCCCAGGATGTGCTATGCCGCCCTGGTGGCGAGAGGGCTTTGAAGACGCAGGGCATAGTGGAACGCCCTGCTGTCTTCAATCGGTCGTTTCGGTCTCTTCCCGCAGCTGGCGCGTGCAACATTGACTGCAGTGGGACAGCTGCAACCAATGATGCGTGCCACGCGTCGGCTGCCGGGCAGGCAAAAATCAGCTGCCCGCGCAGCAGCTGTTGGCAAGGTGTACCTGTACGCCACAACCGCCCATCGTTAAGGGGTTAATGTTTCGAATTTTCTTTTGGGTTATGGCTGGAGGTGGGGCATCATCAGAGGAACAGTAGGAGGGGAGCACCAGGGTGTCATGTTCCATTGGTTTCCAGGTCCCACCTTGCACTGCATATTTTTGCTTCTTAAGTTTTATTAAAAGTCTGTTAATCTGTTTTATCCAGTACTGAGTGCTGCCACATGTCCGGGGAATGATATAACCACTCTTTCATTGTACCCCTCTCTATGCTTTGGCTAAGGGCTGGAGTAGGCATGAAAGATGGCAGGTGAAAGAACAGATGTCCTGCAAGGGAGCAACATTAACTGATATAATCCAGTTGGAGTTTCTAAGAGATCTGTCACAATCACATTATTGTTAATGTGACAAACATTGAAATGGTATAAGAGTTTATAAAATGCAAGTATACCATACATATCATTACTAGGTTATTTATTTTAACCATTATCTTTTGTATCTATATACCACACAATGTATACAATTTATTACCTCTGTCTGTTTTTAAATGTTATTAACTGCATGGCAGTAGTCTTCACGTTTTGCTCAACATCAGGTGGAGCCATTTTCTATAGATAGCACCTTTGTTCCAGATTGTTGAATACCTTTGCTTTCTCCAAACCTGTCTTTCTTGTTCTTTTTTCCATTCCTCTTTCCTCATTCCTCTGTTTAAATTTATGTTCAGGTATTTCTGGGTGAAGCAAAGCTATGGTTTAGGTAAATATTCAATAATGACGTATTACCTACATCTACTGAGCTCTAACAAGAATTCCACCTTGCTGGCTGGAGTATGAATTTACCTTTCAGCCTCCCCTTCCATCCAATTTAAGCTCATGTTACACACAAAGGAGGAGTTACCCTTGTGTACGTTTCCATGAAAATGAAAGCTAAGAGTTCAAAATTTCACTGTAAAACTGTTAACTGGAGAAAATCCTTCCCTACTAGTCAAGAAGATTCTGCACAGGAGTGCATAAAGGACGTTAAACCAGAGACAGTATGGAGACCAAAAATAATGCAGTGTATGCGGATGTCAGCGTAGCAAATGTGTTACCTTCTGGCTTAAAACTTTTTAAGAGCTTTCCAGATGTGCTGATGATTCCTGAATTGGTAAGAATCTTTGGACTGTGTTTTCAACATCTCG
Organism: Leptobrachium leishanense; assembly: GCA_009667805.1. Classification (NCBI taxonomy): domain Eukaryota; kingdom Metazoa; phylum Chordata; class Amphibia; order Anura; family Megophryidae; genus Leptobrachium; species Leptobrachium leishanense. The sequence goes on from CM019066.1 coordinate 292,577,271, forward strand.
GGCTAAATTACAATCTTCGCGCAAACATTTGCGCCGGCGCAAAAAACATTAACGCGAGGGGTAAAACCACGGTAATGATCGGCGGATGAAAAGACGCGCGGATTGTAATTCCAGGGTTGATTTGCATGCGCAAAAATTCTCGCTTTGCGAGGGTTTTTGCGCGAAGATTGTAATATGGCCCTTCATTTGGTGTAGTATTGATAAATGTATATAAAGCAGTATGGGTGAAGTGTTGAGTTTCATAAAAAATAAGTGGATACAACTAATGTAATATGGTTAAGAAATACTTAAGGCTGTGCTGTCTTTGGCTGTGTGCTGATCAGAAGAATGTTTTTAACCCTTTGAATGCGTCACTAAAGTCAGGGGTCTTCTGAGAGCTTCTTTTTGCAAGGAATGATTCAGATCAGAAAATGCCTTTAGTGAATAGCAAACTAAAAATGTTTGAGCGCTTTTTAGAAGTCAAAGTTGCTCTAACCCACACCTCTAATCTTATTTCATTGACTGGAGACACCACGTTTGCCAGTCATTAGCCTACGGCTTCACATACATTTTCTAACCTGTGGTGACTATTTGAATTATATTATAGTATTAGCAGGTCATACCCATATTGTATATAATATTAGGAGGTCACACGCATGGTGAATATAGTATTAGCAGATTACACGCATGGTGAAAATAGTATTAGCAGGTCACACACATGGTGAATATAGTATTAGCAGATTACACACATGGTGAATATAGTATTAGCAGGTCACACACATGGTGAATATAGTATTAGCAGATTACACACATGGTGAATATAGTATTAGCAGATTACACACATGGTGAATATAGTATTAGCAGATTACACGCATGGTGAATATAGTATTAGCAGATTACACGCATGGTGAATATAGTATTAGCAGGTCACACGCATGGTGAATATAGTATTAGCAGGTCACACGCATGGTGAATATAGTATTAGCAGGTCACACGCATGGTGAATATAGTATTAGCAGGTCACACACATGGTGAATATAGTATTAGCAGGTCACACGCATGGTGAATATAGTATTAGCAGATTACACGCATGGTGAATATAGTATTAGCAGATTACACGCATGGTGAATATAGTATTAGCAGGTCACACGCATGGTGAATATAGTATTCGCAGATTACACGCATGGTGAATATAGTATTAGCAGATTACACACATGGTGAATATAGTATTAGCAGGTCACACGCATGGTGAATATAGTATTAGCAGGTCACACGCATGGTGAATATAGTATTAGCAGGTCACACACTAACAGGGTTATTCAGAGAGAGGTGAAAACCAGGAGAATGACTGGAGAGGCGAAAATTCTAGGTCAAAATAGCCGATTTGGAAAGTGAGATAAATGGGAGAATTTTTCTGGTTTGGCTATTTTGACCTAGAATTTTCTACCTACAGTAGGGGTCTGTCTATACAGAGGGTACCTACAGTATGAGTTTTCACCTCTCTGAATAACCCTGATAGTGTATATAGTATTTGCAGATCTCATGCATAGTATATATATTAGCAGGTCACAAGCATGGTGAATATAGTATTACCAGATCTCATGCATGGTATATATAGTATTAGCAGGTCACACCCATAGTGTATAAAGTATTAGCAGGTCACATGTATGGTGTACATAGTATTATACATATAGTAATAAAGTCAAGCAGAAACGCTTGGGAACGCAGTTCTTGTGCCATTTTTTTAGGAGGAACTAAGTACCCCTTTGGCCCACCCAATGAAAAGCTTTTATTGGGTTTCTATCATCTTTCATCATTACAGTCACCAGAAGTATAATATATTTATTGCGATTATCATTATGTTTTCCTAAAACCCAAGTTGTCATTATTATTTAACCCCCTCGCTGCGGATGACGTGTGAAGGACGTCCTCAGGATTCCATGTACAAGTGGAGGACATAGCCCACACGTCATGGGGTCTCCACAGGGCAGGGGGGAGACCCCAGCCATTTAGGACGGAGTCCTGGGGCCGTCTGATTTCCTTGAAGGGTGGTTCCTTTGGAACCCGCTCACTCCTGATTGGTAAGGGGCACACAAATAAAAGAGGCATCGCTGCAAAGGTCACAGTCTGACCTTTCCAGCAATGGTTTTCTTAACCCCTTTAGGTGCCAGTACCGTGATCCGGCACCAATCGGTGTCGGATCGAGGACTTCTCCCAGAGGTGGCTGACATCTTGGATTTAAAATCAGTCTCCGGGGCCTCCCCTGTCCACTGACACCATCACATAAGGCCTTTACAATGATACCAAACATGACCAGGTTACGTGTAAAAATAAAATAAATATAAAATAAATAAAAATGTATTTTTATTTATTTATTTATAATGCAGCACTATTGCTTACGTTTCAATTATAATGTGAACAATAATGCTGCACTAGCTCACCACATTTTCCACGATGAAAAGTTTATTCAGTCTTAGCTAAAATCATGTATTTTCTCAGAAAAATACAGTAACAGGTTGCCGTTTCTAATTTTTTAACAAGAGTACACCATAAAATATATAACCACAAAGGCTTGGATGATATGTGAAAAAAATAATTTTACACATTGTAAATGATTAAAATCTGAATATAAATTCTAATTTTTTAAAATGGTTTGTTATAGCATACTGCAAAGACATGTCGTATACATATAATAATGATATAGTATGAATCTTCCGAGTCTGCTGAAAATAAGAATATATAATTTGTCTGGGTCCTGCAATAAAACATGACTTCAAATCGCGTTTAACCCCTTCACTGCTGAGCCATTTCACGTCTGTGTGCTGAGCTCAGTTTTACCGCTTTTGCTCATCATGTTTAAACGCAATTTGAAGCCACGTTTTATTATATGACCCAGACATATTATATATCCTTTTTTTGGCAGATTCGGCAGATTCATAATATATCATTATTATAAGTATATGTCATGCCCTGCCTGTATATTATAACAAAAAAAGCACTAAAATTTGAATTTTTAATCATCTACAGCGTATAAAGTGTTTTTTTTTTCACATGTTATCATCCGAGCCCTTGCGTTTATATTTTCCATGGGGTGCGCTTGTTAAAAAAATTAGAAATGGGGACTCGTTCCATTTTTTTGGGGGGGAATTATGTGATTTTTAGCAAACGCACCCCATAGAAAAAAATCATTAGTGCAGGATCATTGTTCACATTATAATTGAAATAGGAACAATATTGCTGCATTAATAAAAATAACACACAAAAACCACTTTTTTTTATTATTATAATTTTAAATATTTTTATTAATATATTTTTAATTTTAACATGGTCATGTTTGATATCATTCAAAAGGTCATGATCAGGCCTTTCAAATGATACCATCCATGACCGTTCGGGAGATATGGGGGTTCAAAAGAACCCCCTATCTACACCAAGGGATTTCCCTGGGCAGCTAGGGGTGACGTTATTGCGCCATGCGCGATGACGGCAGGTGAGGAGTGGGGACCCGGAGGTGGAGCCACCATCCAAGATGGCGGCCCCCACTGGAGCTAGGCCGCGATCCGGCCCCGAATGGCGCCGGATTGCGGCCCTGTGCCTCAGGGGTTAAAGTCAGGCACCGCTTAAGGCTGGGGTCAGACTAACGCATTTTTAACGTGCGTTTAGGCGCACTTAATCACGGCCGCAATAGCAGCAAATGACAGGCAATGACGGACAATATACGAAGTACGGCCGCACGAAAGTCCGGCCGCGCAATGCAAGTGGAAAATTAATGCATTTTTTCGAGAACACAGAACCGCTAGTACTGACGTACAGAGTACGCTGCGTCTGCTAGCGGCGTGTTTGCGTGATTAGGAGATGTCAGACGCTGCTAATGTCCATCCTACATAACATCCAGACGCAAAAAGTGTTTTATTGGCGATCCGTAAAAAAATCACGCACAAAAATGTGCGTCGTCTGACCGTTTTCGCGCATTCCGTTAAAAAATATGTCAATGCTCTCGGACGCACATTTTGACGGTCGCTGCGAATAATTTGTTCGTTTGACCCTAGCCTTAAAGGGGAGACTCTCCCTGGCTTGTCCCGCTAGGTCCTCCTGATCGGGATCCGAAAGGATCCACCCCCTCCTTCCAGGCGATCTCCCGGCTTTGCCGGGGGGTCGCCTGAAAATTATGTCATTGTGCACGACGCAATGAAGTAATTTATGTCGGGAGGGCCTTAAAAGCAGCGTCTGACTTCAGGGAAGTCAGAACGCCGGGGGACCCTGGAGAGAGAGGTGAGTATCTCTCTCAGGGCTTCCACTAGCGGATGACGTGTGGGGAACGTCCTCCGCATATAGCGGGAGTCAATGAGGGCATTCCCCACACATCATCCGCAGGGAAGGGGTTAAACATGATGAGCACAAAACAGTCAAAATGAGCTCAGCACACAGAGGTATAATAGTTCAGCAGTGAATGGGTTAAACATTAATATAGAATGTGAGTGTGGGGTGGTGGGTTAGGTGCAACATATCAATAGTTAATTGGGGAGCAGAAATCTTGAAAAGGTCCCACAATTCTATTGTTTTATGACTAGATCCCTGATTAGCAGGTCATATGCATGCTGTATATATTATTAGCAGGTCACACACATAATATACATTAGGAATCTTGAACTCTGGCCCCCTGATGTTTCTAAAGTACAGCTCCTATGATTCTCTGGTCACCTATTGCTTTCAAAGAATTGTGAGAATTGTAGGCAATCAACATCAGGGGGGCCAGAGTTTGAGATCCCTGATATACATAGTAATAGCAAGTTAAAGTTCCACATATGGTGTATATCTTACCATTCTTCCACTCTTCCCATTCAGCCCTCCTGCAACACACCACTCCACCTACCCTATTAACCCTCACCTAATGGGTCACCCCTCTCCTCTTAGATTGTAAACTCTTGAGCAGGGTCCTCCCTCCTTCTGTTCTGTGTGTGTAATGTGTATGTATATTTGTTGTTCTGTCTCTCCCATTGTACAGCGCCAAGGAAGTTATTGGTGCTTTATAAGTACTTGTAACTGTAACTGTGTATACATAGTACTAGCAGGTTGCATGCATGATATACATAGTATTAGCAGGGCCGGATTAAGAGTATCATGGGCCTGCTGCTGAGGATTTTGGTGGGCCTATTTATAGAAATAAAATGAAAAGGTCAGACCCAGCTTTTAAACCCCTTCTGGCGAGATGACATCAGCTTCAGGCGCCCCCAGGCTCCTGAAAGGGAGGATGGGGTCCTACGGAGAAGTGAGAGAGAAAAAAGAGAGGCATTGCTGGAAAGGTCAATCTGACCTTTCCAGCGATGCCTCTCTTTAACCCTTTAGGTGCCAGTCCGTGATCCGGCACCGGATCGCAGACTTCTCCTAGAGGTGGCTGACACCTTGGATGTCAGCCAAGCCTCTGGGGCTCCTATGGAAATCCCTTTGGAGATAACGTCCTTTGGATGCATATACTGTAGCTCCGGATCTGTGGCATAGGGTCACATTTGGTAGCATTGGAAAGTCAAAAGCATTGCCTTTCCAATGATACCAAACATGACCACATTAACCCTTTCGCTGCTGAGGCTATTCCCGCCTCTGTGCTGAGGTCATTTTTACCGGTTTTGCTCATCATGTTTAAACGTGTTTTTAAGGCTTATTTTAGTATATGACCCAGACATATTATATATCGTTCTTTCCGTCAGACTCGGTAGATTCATAATATGTCATTATTATATGTATACGTTATGTCATGTCTGTATATTATAACAAAAAATTCAATAAAATATGTATTTTCAATAATTTACAACGTGTAAAGTGTTTTTTTTCACATTTTAACATGCGAGCAATTGCGGTTATATTTTGTATGGGGTGCGCTTGTTAAAAAAATTAGAGATGGGGTCTCGTTACATTTTTTTTTGGGGAAAATTACAAGATTTTTAACAAACGCACCGCATACAAAAATCGTTAGTGCAGCATCATTGTTCACATTATAATTGAAATGGGAACAATATTGCTGCATTAACGAACCAAAAAAAAGAAAAAAAATGTTTATTTTTTTTTTATAATTTTTTTTAAAATATATTTTTATTTTTAATTTTTATTTTTTTTAAAAACTTTTTTCACTTTCGTGTTTGGTATCGTTGGAACGGCCATACTCTGGCCGATCCAACCATACCAAACATTAACCCCTAGCTGCCACGGATCGGGAGATAGGGAGTTCCAATGAACTCCCTATCTCCACCGTTGGTGGCAGTTAGGGGTTAACTCTAGGACTGGCGTCATCGTGCTATCCAAGATGTCGGCCAGCTCCGGGAAAGGATCACGAACCGGCGCTTTTCAGCGCCGATTCGCGATCCAGCTCCCCAGGGGTTAATGCCAGGCACCATTTGGAAGGGCAGGCTGTGCCCTTCCAAATGGTGCCTGGGTTAACCCCCGCAACGCCGCCGATCGGGAGGGAGAGAGGTCCGAAGGACCTCCCCCCCTCCCTTTCAGGCGCCTCCTCCGCACATGCGGGGGGGGCGCCTGAATTAGGTGTCATCGCGCTGCTGCGATGACACCTAATTTCACCGGCGGCGGTTCCGGATGCCGGGCTGACATCGAGGATGTCAGCCCGCACCGGGGGGGCCAGCGATCGGCCGGAACTCGGCCGAACGCTGACCCCAAAGTGAGGACGCGCTCAGCGCGTCCTCAGCACATCAGCAGCCATGCGGAGGACGCGCTGAGCGCGTCCTCCGCATCGAAGTGGTTAAGTGTCAAAAATTTCATTTTTTTTATTAATGCAGCACTATTGTTCACTTTTCAATTATAATGTGAACAATGATGCTGCACTAGCGAAAAATTTAGTTTTTTCAGTTTAGCTAATATCGCGTATTTTCTTCGAAAAATACAGCAACAGGTTCCCATTTCTATTTTTTTTTTAACAAGTGTACAACATAGAATATATAACCGCAAAGGCTTGGATGATAAAATGGGAAACAAAATATTTTACATGCTGTACATAAATGGAAATTCACATGTTTTTACATTTTTTGTTACAGCATTCTGACAGGACATGACGTATACATAAAATTATATATTATGAATCTGCCAAGTCTGCTTAAATTAAGATATATAATATGTCTGGGTCCTACTCAGTCCTACAATAAAACAGGACTTTAAATTGCGTTTAAACATGAAGACGGTAAAAATTAGCTCAGCACACTGGGTGAAATGGCTCAGCAGTGAAGGGTTAAGCATGACAGGCACAAAATGGTGAAAATGAGTTCAACTCACAGGGGTGTTGCATGGCACAGCAGCAAAGGGGATAAAAGATTCTCTACAGAGCCCCTTCTCCAGGGCAGAGCACATATGCAATAAAAACTTTTTATTGGCATGAAAAGTTGGCTCCACCTAACTAACCTCAATGGTGGTAAGCTCTCAGCTGGCTGTGTGTGGCACTGATCTTGCCGCCTGAGGGCTGGGCACACTGATGAGAGACAGGCTGGGCTGGCAACGTTGGCGTGGCAGACTGGCAGTGCCTGCTGGACTCTGAGCAACTTCTTTCCAATACTCCTCGTCAGGCCCTGGGCAAACATTTTCTTGGGCCCCCCCCCATGGAATTTTGCTCTCCACCCCAGCATCCTTAAAAAAAAAAAACACACATAGATTTAGTTTTATGAGACAAGCCTATTTATTTTATAATTTTTTTACAATTGCACATCCTATATACACGTACTGTGAGAAAAACACTATCTGTGTGTACATAAATATACACGTACTATTGTATATACATCCTTTGTACACATTCTATTTACTGTACATGTACACATTATACATCATATACACATTTCCACATTATATTCACTTACACCTAATATACATGTCACACACATTTCCACATCATATATACACCATATACACATCGCCCACATCATATATATACACATAATAGACACGTCACACACTTCATATATACCCACATCACATATACACCATATACACATCACACACTTCATATATACATATAATAATAGACACATCACACACTTCATATATACATATAATAATAGACACATCACACACTTCATATATACATATAATAATAGACACATCACACACTTCATATATAAACATTTACTCACAAATGAACTTGTGCCAGAGACAAGCTAGAGGAAAATGGAGGGAGGGGTGGGGAAGTAGCAGGGGGTCTTTTAAGCAGAGCCCTGCTTCATGCTGTAGAGAATGTCTCTCTCAGACAGGCTGGCAGGGCAGAGCTGAGCAGTAGCACTGACTGCTTCCTGAATCCTGTAGTGCGAGGGAACTGCATGGTGTGGAGGAGGGGGAGGAGCCAAACGCAGCTCCCAAGATACCTCATCATCTCTGCGGTCACCTGTCAACACAGAGGGGAGGAGGCCTACGAGGCCATGATTTTTGTGGGCTCAAGGAGCAGCTGCCCGTGCTAAAGACAGCCCTGCTCCTCATGCGCTGGTTGCCTGGGCTGGCATGCTGTGTCTGTGGCCTGCTGAGCCTGATCCCAACAGGGTGAGGGTGGCACGGAGGCAGGACAATGCAGGCTGAGCGGATTCATCCGCACGCCGGCACTGTTTGTATTCCTTCCCCCCTCCCTTTGTAATTGAATGAGTTGACGCTGTTTGCCTCCGCTCCATGCACGGCCTGTTAGCTGCCACCACACTCGAATGTCTGCCAGGCTGTATTGTCCGGAGGACGATGTGTGGCACTAGCAGGCTTGTCTTTGGACAGCTTGCTGGGGGCCTATTTTCAGAACGGGGCCTGGAGCGACCGCTCCATCCGCCCCTACGTTAATCCGGCCCTGAGTATTAGCAGCTCACAAATATTGTATATACAGTATTGGCAGGCTCCACATACGGTATTTATAGCATTAGCAGATATTGAAGGAGATTGGCCTAGTAACGATGGCCACTTGACTAACTTGTGTAGCGCTGGGTTTAATTCCCTGTCGCGGCAGTACCTATTTTTGGCCACCGGAGGGAAGTCAAGCGCGATAAGAGACATTGAACATTGGGACTACATTTCCCGGCATGCTTTGAGAGCGGACACAGGAAGTGGGTGGGACACAGACGCTGACATCCTGAGCCTCGTGGAGAGAGCTGCAGAGCGCGCCAGGGAGTGAGAGGAGCGAGACGCAGTGCAGCAGAACGAGACAGTGACTAGGCCGGAGTGCAGGCGGCCTGACAGAGTTAAAGACCGGGTTATTCAGCCTTATCAGAGGAAGACCCAGTGATTCACCAGACTACCCACGCTGATATTGAGGAAGCTGGAAGACCCCGAGTTAGGAGTACCGCAGATCGATCGGACAGGGAGAGCAGGCGGTGAGCTGGACATCTTGCGGCAGATGCAGAAAGCCCGACAGCGGATCCAGTAACCAAGAGAACCCCAGTCAACATCGAGCAGAAAGACGTCCTGGGTCGAGCGGAGCATCAAGTATCTGGCGGATGGGTGAGAGGCCTTCCAGGCCGTTGTGAATATAGAAAGCACGCTGCTGTTTGTTTCCAAAACCCACAGGGCCCCAACTTGACTAGTCGAAGATACCTCATGAGCAATTCACTGGCCAGTTGAATATTGTACCCGGGTACCATAACACACACACACACACGTACATTCTGGGACATAACCTGTGCGGGACTCACTCCCCAACCTCAAGAAAGGGGGTTAAAGATATATTTTCTTCTTTTCTTTTCCGCTGCGTGTTTCTCGAATTACGAAGCATTGTATTTCTTTTCCGCTGCGCGTTTCTCGAATTACGAAGCATTGTATTTCTTTTCTGCTGCGCGTTTCCCGCATTACGAACTACTGTAAATATATATACGAACACCGTGTTATTCATTATATGCCATTTATTCCAGTAAACTATATAATTTATAAAATCCACAACGGTGCTGGAGTATATTTATTCCCTAGTGCGGGGAGACTGACCCGAGGTTCAATTTCAGCGGCTCCTCCGGGAGTGAGCGCTACACTTGTATTACTGACAAAATACTACCTCTTTAAGAATTTGTTGCTTCAAGACTTTGTATAACTATGTACTAACAGACGTGTGTAGTGAGTAGAATTATAGGCCTAGAAATCCTGAACATAACCTGATTTATATACCCAGAATGCTTTTCTTCTAGTCTTTTCAGTGCTGCACCTGTATTTGCTTTAACAATGTATTTAGTTTTCTCAATTATGTGTATTAGGGATAAGTTTTAAATCTCAAGACCAACCGATATAAATGCAGGGGCCAGGATGAGAACTCGCTGGGTTGCCATGACACAAAACTGATAACGAGCTACTCCTGAGATTACTGCCCTGGGATAGCAATTTAGCGGGAAGAAGACCAAAAGTTAGTCTCTGGGCAGAATACTGGATGGGAGGGGAATTGTGGGTGGATTTGTATGTAGATTTGTAATGTATAAGAACTTTGTACGCTGTGAAACTCGTCACTCAGGATTTGGCAATGATACTTTATCCCTGAGGCCTGGTTCACACCTGGGCGTTTTACAGAGCGTTCCTACGCGCTGTAAAACGCTCAAACACTGAAATCCCAATATTTCCTATGGGCATGGTTCACACCTGGGCATTCTACAGCGCGTAGGAATGCGCTGTAAAATGCTCTACGCCCAAAGAAGTACAGGAGCTTCTCTAGGGTGTATTACAACGCGTTTGCCACCATAGACTTCAACGTGAATGCGTTGAAATGGGTGTTTGCACGTTTTCGTCATCAAAAACGCAAGTATGAACGCGTGTTCCACACATGGCAACAGGCACAAAAGGCACAAGTCTTTTTCATTGGATGTCTCTGAAGTCAATCAAAAAAACGCGCGTACGACATTCGTTGCTAATTGTCAAAAATGCCAGGTAATACGCTCGTAAAACACGAATATGAGATACGCTCAGATGTGAACCCAGCCTCAGTCACAGTCGACTGAAATAAACGTCTTCCTAAACAAAGACCTGCGTCTGAATGGCTTTCTTGGCAATTGCAATGACCTCTTGGGCCACATTCCGCTACAATATGTGTATTGTGTGTGACAGTGCAATGTGTGTCTGAGTGATAGATTTCTAGCTTACATGAATTTTATTAAAAATTGTTTCAAAATAAAATATTTTCCCTTTTTTTTTTATGGCACCTGTGGCAAGCAGTAATTTCTCACCATTATATACATGCATTTTCAGACGTGGGACATACATTTCTGGCATGTGCATCAGTGTTAAATAATGTTTAGACCTATGTATATTTTCAGAAGTTCTGATGTTGATGCTGGGCAATTGACTTTCATTTCTAAAACTTCTTCAGTTCATCATTAAAGAAGAGATATTGTAGAAGTGATCATTTTAAACCCATATTGTGAAATTATATCTGAAACAGCACTTTTTGTCCCCTTTTACCCATGCAACATTAGTATTCAGGTAAGTTGAAATATTTAAGTTTTTTGTCTCTTCCAGATTTTTGGTGGCCTTGTTTGGATTTTAATAGCAGCATCACGGGTTCCTACGCCACTACTTCAAGGATGGACCATGTTTGTCTCTGTAACACTCTTTATTGGTACATTTGTATCTTTTATTCTGTATATTGCTCAAATTCACAAAGGAAACCCAATCTGGACCGCATACGTAAGTACATTATGTCCCAAGTTTACATTTACTTTACATGCTAGGTACTTGAATCATATACCGGCACACGACAGTAGCAGGAGATAGAGTAGCGATTTAGCTGTAGGTAGACAACAGGGGCTCTACTACAGTCTTTGCGCAAAAAAGCTTGCGCAGCGCGTTAACTTTTAACACTTCGCGCACAAATTAACGCGCGTAAATTAGCTCTGGTATTACAATCCGCGCACATTATTTCACGCGCATAAAAAAAAGACGCGCAAAAACGCGCGCGCATTAACGTTGAGTGCAGAAATCGGTGAGCAGACTGTTTTTTTATGCGATTCAGCCAATCAGAATTAAGAAACACAATTGTCTCCCGTTAGGTTTTTGCGCCTGCCAAAATCAATCTGCGTATATATGCTGCAGCAATAATAAAAACACGCACAACTTCTATATTTTATTGTTTGGGTATAGAAACATAGAAAAATTTCGGAAGATAAGAACCTTTCGGCCCATCTAGTCTGCCCAATTACATGGATACTTTACCTGGATTTATCTTTTGTTTAGGATAGCCTTATGCCTATCCCATGCCTGCTTAAATTCAATTACTGTTTTGGCCTCTACCACTTCTACTGGAAGACTGTTCCATGTATCCACCACCCTCTCAGTAAAATAATGCTTCCTGATGTTACTTTTAAACCTTTGCCCCTCTAATCTAAGACTATGTCCTCTTGTTTTGCTACTTTGTTTCCTTTTAAATATACTCCCTTCCTCTACCTTGTGGATTCCCTTTACGTATTTAAATGTTTCTATCATATCTCTGTCTCGTCTTTTTTCCAAGCTGTACATGTTAAGATCATTAAGCCTTTCCTGGTAACTTTTCTCCTTCAAGCCGTACACAATTTTAGTAGCCCTTCTCTGAACTCTCTCTAAGATGTCTATATCCTTCTGGAGATACGGTCTCCAGTACTGCACACAGTACTCCAAGTGAGGTCTCACCAGTGCTCTGTACAGTGGCATGAGCACTTCCCTTTTCCTACTGCTAATACCTCTCCCTACACAACCAAGCATTCTGCTAGCATTTCCTGCTGCTCTATTACATTGACTACTTACCTTTAGATCCTCTGAAATAATAACCCCTAAATCCCTTTCCTCAGATGTTGAGGTTAGGACTGTATCAAATATTCTATATTCAGCCCTTGGGTTTTTACGTCCCAGGTGCATTATCTTGCACTTATCCACATTAAAACTCAATTGCCACAGCTCCGACCATTTTTTTAGTTTACCTAAATCATTTGTCATTTGGCTGATCCCTCCAGGAACGTCAACCCTGTTGCAAATCTTTGTGTCATCAGCAAAAAGACATACTTATCCATTAATACCTTCTGCAATATCACTAATAAAAATATTAAAGAGAATGGGTCCAAGTACTGACCCCTGAGGTACCCCACTGGTAACAAGACCTTGCGCCGAATAAACTCCATTTGCCACAACCCTCTGTTGCCTGTCACTCAGCCACTGCCTAATCCATTCAACAATATTGGAATCCAAGCTCAAAGATTGCAATTTATTGATAAGCCTTCTATGCGGAACAGTATCAAAAGCCTTACTGAAATCTAAATAAGCAATGTCTATTGCACCACCTGTGTCTATTATTTTTGTTACCCAATCAAAAAAATCAATAAGATTAGTTTGGCATGATCTCCCTGAGGTATGTGTAGAATGTGTAACTATACTTTGCTGTATTTTTTTTTCGGGCTGGTGTATTTGGTTTCGGCCAGGACGTTCAGATTTGCCATTAACACCAGATTTTTAAAGACGTTAAAATTATGCACGCAAACGTTGTCCGTTAAAATTTGCGCATAGATTGTAATACCATCCGCATACCAGCGCACAAATGCATTTGCGCTCACAATGTTAAGTATAGGAGGCGCGCAGTACGGTACGCATGCAAAAGGGTTCGCGCAGATCCACCAGCTTTAGACGTTAACGTGCATTTTTTGCGCGGATGTTGTAATACGACGTTCAGCGCAAAGGGTTTTGCCCCTCACGTTAATGCGTTTTTGCGCACGCGTTAAGATTTGCGTTGGGAATGTAATAGAGCCTCAGGTGTCTAGGCCAAGTGGTAGAAACCTTGTACATAGGAATTGCTGGCTAAAACAAAGAAAATAGACACGAATCGGGAGAATGCTTGTTTTAATATGTTGAACTATTTAAGATAACGGTAAAAATGTAATACCGTTTAATGTAATACCTTACGTAACGGATCTCAGAACCCAATTTGGGCGTATCAGCTAATGCTGCTCCCTTGCAGGACATCCATTCTCCCACCAGAAATCATGCATGCTTTCTCCAACTTTAGTCGAAGCTTAAGAATAGGTAAATAAAAAGGGTGGTTATAGTATTTCACAGACATGAATCAAGACGCAGTACTGGGTAAAACTTTAAGGGCGCTATTCCCTAACGAACACAATCAGGATTATTCAAAGAGAGTCAAATTGGCCCCAAAATTGCACCGAACAGTGAATTTCCCTGTATGGTGCAATTTCGTGGCCATTAGTGTATTCAAAAACCTGGCAATTCGCTAAATATTGGTGACTTGCCAGCGAAATAAAGTGACTTTCAGTGTCACTGAAATCCCCATAGAGAAGTAATGGTTAACCCCTTAGTGACCGGGCGGTTTTACACAAATCCGTCCTTTAGTGACCGCTGTTGTTTTTACGTTTCTGCGCTGTTAGTGTTTAGGACAAATTTTCCTCTTATTCGTTTATGCAACCTACACATATTTTACACTGTTTTTCTCGTCATTAAATGGACTTTATAAAGATACCATTTTTTTCATCATTTCATATAATTTACTATAAAAAACATTGTGAAATATGACCAAAAAATTGAAAAAACACCACTTTTTCGAACTTTGACCCCCAAAATTTCTTATGTATCAACAACCGTCCAAAAAATTTAATTCCTTAGTAGTTTATAAATTTAGTTCTGAGTTTAGCAATACCCAATGTTTACATATTCCTCGCTTTTTTCCTTATTTTATGCAACAATAAGTGCAAGTAGCACTATGCCATTTCCAAAGAGTTTATTTTCAAAACTAGTGCTAGTGACATTGTAACACTGATATCTGTCACTAATTACTGAATAACCCTCCACATATACATATTTTTTTAAAGTACACAAATCAAGGTATTAAACTTGGGGTATTTTGACTCTTTCCATGCAACCATTTTACCACAAATCTATGCCAAAGTTTGAGAAAAAAAAAGTTTTGGTGATTGTTTTTTTGAACGCAATTTAAGAATACATGTACTGTGAACTTTAAGGTTTACTGCCAAAAAGCACCCCAAAATATGTTCAGCAACATCTTCTGAGTAAATTGATACCACCCATGTATAGGTATGTCGGGTCATTTGGGGCTAATAGGCCTTATTTGGGGGGTGCGCATTTCAGTTTTCCAACTTGGAATTTTCACATTTCGTCATCATGCACCCATGTCCTATTTGGGACATTTTTGAAGCCGGCCAAAGTAATTTACCCCCATCAAACCATATATTTTTAGAAAGGGCACACCCTAGGGTGCTTCAAAGAGTTGTATTTTAACACTTTCCATGCACTAGCTCTATGTCAAACTTTCAGGTAGTCACTTTTTGTGTTATTTTTTCACACACATTGTACTTTAGGCATGAATTGTCAAATCCAGTTATGGGTTACTGCCAAAAAACACCCCAAAATATGTTCAGCAACATCTTCTGAGTAAATTGATACCACCCATATATAGATTTGTTCTGTTGTTTTTGGGGTGCTATGCCAATCTTTTGACATGTGCTTGTCAATTTTCTAATTTGACATACAGTATCTTCTTTGCTTATCTTCTTTTTAGGGGCCTTTTTACATACCCCAATTTTATTAACGTGCATATATTTGGTAAGCTAACACCCCAAAGTATTGTAAATGGAGTGTTTTTATGCCATGGATGCAACCGTTTGCTCCAAACAAATTGGATACTGTTTGGTGGTCATTTTTCATTTTCACACCCACATCAGTTTTGGACTGTGATTTAGGAGACACTGTTGTTGGTTACTGCATGAAAACTCTCCAGGTTGTTTTCTGCAAGGTCTCCTGAGTACACCCATGCCCCCCATGCATAGGTTTGCCAGGATTTTGGAAGGTTCAAATACAATTTTTATGACTTTGTCATTGGAGTTGAAATTGAGATTATTTCTTCAGCTAGGCCTAGCTTTGGTTTTGGGTCTACCGCATACCCCAGTTTGAATTATTGCCAGAAAATTGTTTATATTTGTTATGTTGACACCCCAAGGTATTGCATATGGAGTGCTTTGATGCCATGGATGCAACGGTTTTAGCCCAAAACATTTGAGAAGGTGTGTGGCGGTAATTTTTCAATTTTCAGATTTTTACGCCCACATTAGATTTGGACTGTGATTTAGGAGACACTGTTGTTTGTTACTGCATGAAAACTCTCCAGGTTGTTTTCTGCAAGGTCTCCTGAGTACACCCATGCCCCCCATGCATAGGTTTGCCAGGATTTTGGGAAGGTTCAAATACAATTTTTATGACTTTGTCATTGGAGTTGAAATTGAGATTATTTCTTCAGCTAGGCCTATCTTTGGTTTTGGGTCTACCGCATACCCCAGTTTGAATTATTGCCAGAAATTTGTTTATATTTGTTATGTTGACACCCCAAGGTATTGCATATGGAGTGCTTTGATGCCATGGATGCAACGGTTTTAGCCCAAAACATTTGAGAAGGTGTGTGGCGGTAATTTTTCAATTTTCAGATTTTTACGCCCACAGTAGTTTTGGACTGTGATTTAGGAGACACTGTTTGTTACTGCATGAAAACTCTCCAGGTTGTTTTCTGCAAGGTCTCCTGAGTACACCCATGCCCCCCATGCATAGGTGTGCAAAGATTTTGGAAAAATACAGCACCAATTGTAGAACATAAAAATGTACGAATAAAATGTAAAAGTCTGGTGCAGTAAAAGAAAAAAAAAACTAAACTGAACTAACTAACTGGAGTGTGAGAAAAAATAGAAAGGAAAAAAAAATCACAGATCACGCACAGTGTGATATAGCTTGAAACAGTCCCCAAGACACAGACCGGGTTGTCCAGGGCATTCTGGGCAGTAAAAGATTGTGTCTCTCCTCTGCCCCCTCTTGAAACACACCCTGCATCTTTTTTGGGGTTTCTGTTTGCCCTCAGTAGGGGGGATTTTATAAATAAAATGTGTAGCCCCAACTCTGTCCCCCATCACCGCCCGGGGAGCATGTGCATCCTGGTACAAAAACCCCGAAATGACCTGGAGCTGAAACTGTAAAAAGGACAGCGTCACTCCGGGGTTTGCCTTTTTGCAGAGCAAAAAGGCATTGTGGGTTGCAATTTGCATCAGGTAAATTGCAACCTTTTTGTACCAGGCCCTTGACTTCCGCATAATCTGGTAGGGCTGGAGCAGCTGATCTGCCAGATCAACCCCACCCATATGCCGGTTATAGTCTTTGATGCACACTGGCTTCCTGATGCGCTCAGCTCTGCCACGTACAGAGACCTCCACAGACCTCTCAGTGTGGATGGTGGATAGAAGGTATACATCCTTCTTGTCTCTGTACTTGACCGCCAACAGCTCCTCTTGGCGCAGAGCTGAGGACTCCCCCCTTTTTAGCCGGGTGCGGACAAGCTGTGCTGGGAAACCTACGCGGTTCTTGCGAACAGTACCGCATGCTGCTGTATCAAAACAATACAGCAGCTTGAACAAAGGGACACTCGTATAAAAATTATCAAGATACAAGTGGTACCCTTTCTTCATCAGGGGAAAAAGTAGGTCCCACACAATCTTGCCACTGGTTCCCATGTGTTCTGGGCAACCTGGAGGGTCAAGGCTACTATCCTTTCCCTCGTACACCCGGAAGGCCTGAGTATACCCACTCTCGCTGTCACAGAGCTTATACACCTTCACTCCATACCTGGAGCGTTTGGAAGGAATATACTGCTTGAATCCCAGCCTTCCCTTGTATTTCATTAGGGATTCATCCACGCAGATACTCCTTCCAGGTGTATAAGCCTCTGAAAACCTGGCGGCGAAGTGGGTAATCAGGGGGCGGATTTTATACAGCCTGTCAAACTGGGGATGCTCTCTAGGAGGGCACAGGCTGTTGTCACTGAAGTGCATGAAACGCAAAATGTTTTCATACCTTCTACGTGACATTGATTGGGGGTAAATGGGGGTAGAGCAGATGGGGCTACTGCTCCAGTAGGAGCGAATTGAGGGCTTCTTTATGATGCCCATCAGCATAGTAAGTGCCCAGAATTTCAGAAATTCTGGCACATCTAGCGGGGTCCATTGCTGCCTTGCCAAGTAGGAGTCTGGCTTCGCAGCACAATGCTGATGGGCATACAGATTTGATTGGGCCACGATGTGGCCCAACAAATCATCCCCCATAAACACCTGCAAAAACTGTGTGGCGGTAAATCCTGCAACATCAATATTGATGCCAGGATTTGCCGTAAAAGGAGGGATATCTGGCCTCTGGCGATGAGGCACTACCCACTCCTCAGCTGGAGCTGTACGTCTCCTGCTGGCAGGTGGTGACCCAGGATCTGCATCAGAAACATCACTAGATACATCAGCCAGCGTAGATGATGTATCTAGCGACGTCTCTGAGCAGTTGGCGGGGTCGAAATCAGGGTCTGAGTCTGACGCAGATGCCTCCGATTCTGACGCCAGGATGGCATATGCCTCCTCGGCGCTGTACACCCTCTCAGACATTATATATAATAGATTATAAAATTTTATAATTATTACATATATAAACGGATTATTGGTTCTTAGAAGAACCGTTGGGTTTCACAAGAAAATACAAATAAACACCTAAATCTCTCTAAATCACTCTAAACCTGCCTCAATTCTTCTAAATCTCCCTAAATTCTCTCTAAATCTGCCTCAATTTTTCTAATCTCACTCAATCTACCTAAAATCTCTAACCTGTCAAATCTGATCTCTCTCTCTCGCTCACCAAAACACAAGTGAGGAGAGGGAGGGAGAATCACAGAGGTCAGAGCCAATATTTACAAAATATTGACCTGACCTGACAAATTAGAAATTTTATTTTGACTTTTTCTAACTTCTGATTGGATGTTGCTAGCCTGCCTCTCTGATGAGGCAGGCTAGGAACATCCCACTCAGCCCCAAGATGACCCTGCCCTTAGAAGGGCAGCGCCATCTTGGCTGTCAGTTTATTTTATTTTATTCATTTTTATTTATTTTTATTTAACTTTTTTCTTTTTTTTACACTTTTTTTTTACTCTGCTGGGTGCCTTGATCCCTCGAGGCACCCAGCAGAGCACCTGATCACTCATGTGATCTTTTTTGTACTGAGTGCCACGATACCTCATGGCACTCAGTACTTCCTGCCGCTACCGGAAGTGATCGCTCGGGGGGAGCGATCACTGAGCGGACCGGCGGCAGGTAAGCATATTGCAGGGATGCCTCGATGTCGAGGCATCCCTGCAATATACACAGAGCAGCTGGAAGCGATACCGATCGCTTCCAGCGCTCTCTAGAAGTGCCGGGCACCTCTCCGGTAAAACCGGATGTTGATCGCTCCCGGGGAGCGATCACAAGGTGCCCCGGCACTCCTGTCCGCCATTGCACGGATGCCTGGACTGCCAGGCAGCGTGCAATGGCCCTGGAGCTGCTGGAAGCGATCCGATCGCTTCCAGCGCTCTCTACAAGTGCCGGGCACCTCTCCGGTAAAACCGGATGTTGATCGCTCCCGGGGAGCGATCACAGGGTGCCCTGGCACTTGTAACCGCCATTGCATGGATGCCTGGACTCCCAGGCATCCTGCAATGGCGTTTGAGCTGCTGGAAGCGATCCGATCGCTTCCAGCGCTCAAAACACCGCAGGACGTACCATGTACGTCAGCGGGTCTAAAAGAGACCCGCTGCCATGACGTACATGGTACGTCCAAGGTCCCTAAGGGGTTAACCTATTCAGAGAGCATCGAAATTTTCGCGATTTTTTTCTGTGAAATTATTATTATTTATTTTCCCCCTGTTCGGCGGCTTGTCAGCTTTTTTTGGATCGAGTCGGCGGTTTTTCGTCAGGTTTTCTGATGCGTTCAGCAGGTCGATTTGCTGCACTGCGGGGACCCTGTGCTGAATGTTGAATTCAACGCAGAGTCAGCGAATTGAACTCACAGAGTGTGGCGAACAGGAGAGGTGCTCTCTGAATAACCCTGTAACTGTACCATTCGGGTGATTAAGTGTTAACGCCAGGATAAGTGACTTTAACGCATGCTACCCATATTACCTTCCTGAAGCTAAACCCCTGGAAAAAAAAATCCGTTAGCGCATCGGTGATTGTGCAAACTTATTGTACTTTGCGCTCCCCATGTCAAGTATTTGATGCAAAATCAGTAATTAGTGTTTAGGATAAGTAAGGTACAGTAAAATCTTGGATTGCAAGATGAGCAACAATTTTTTTATACATTTTAACTTGATAGACGAGTGAGGTCTTGCAATACAAGCAGCACGTACTGAGTGCATCTGTGTGACCCCCTCCTCCCTGCATCCGTCATAGCTTTCTGACAGCTTGTCGGGGAGGGCCACATGGTGTAACGTGCATAATAGTATCGCACGTTACACCGGACGTGTTGAAACCCTCCCTGCCAAAAAGCTACGACGGATGTTCGATGGGCCTACAAAGCGCAATCCTCCATAGGAGGCTCACGCTTTGTATGGCTGCAGGCACTAACGTGCGCTCAGCGAGGTGACTACATGGGCGTCCGAGCGGCGAGAACGCCCATTCTCACGGACATTCCCTCATTGCTCGTGTGCGCTCGTGTGACCGCAAAGTATTTTTACTTTATACTGTATTACTGTCATCATTTTCATATAAATAAATGGTTGTGGAATGAATCATCAGAGTTTCCATTATTTCGTATGGGGAAAATCGCTGTGATATACGAGTGTTTAAGATTACAAGCACGTGTCCGGAACAATTTATGCTCGCAATCCAAGGTATTACTGTATTCCATATTCCTAGCGCTAATTACCGCACCGATAGGCTAACGAAAAATTTAGCTACACCTAAAAACTGAAAAAACAATAAGGTGATAAAAATGGCGCAGATATTGGGTAGCAGCAAGGGCACAAACGCACACTCCCAAGTGCAAATAGTCAATAGATAAAGTAGTAAATAGAGTCCTCGCGCTTACACCAAGTATCTTATGCTGTGGAAAGTGAATGAGTTTCACTTCATACTGATCTCATGGTTCTGACCCTCTGGCCTGGCTACGGATTTTCTACTTGTATCTCCACTTCAGGTATTAGGTTATCACCACGGATGGTTGCTGGTAGGACGGGCTGGTGAGATCACATCCACAGATTTATGCCTATACAGTCCAGAGCCGACTTAATGGGGCTCAGAAATAAGTGAGTTGAATACTTTCTTCCTGGAAATCAGGTGTCATAAGGATGTACTGCGCAATGTATGTCTCCTATTATGTTTTCTAGATCATCTTGAAGTATTACTCATTGGATACTTGGTGTAAGCGCGAGGACTCTATTTACTACTACACCTAAAAACACCTGATTCCGCTTCCCCCCCCTTCCCAATAAATCAGATACTCGCCTCTCATCCCACTGAGAGGATGGTGGCCCAATCCGCTGCATCTGCTGGCTGCAAGTAGAGTGAGACTGGGGATAAATAGTCCCCAGTCTCCCTCCACGATCACGCCGCGGCACTATGCAATGTTCCGAGAGCGAGATTGTGCAGGGCTTGCGACCCAGCAGTGCAACCCTTCATGGAATCCTATGGACTCCAGGAGGTGATACTAGCAGTGGCGCGAAAACGCTGCCTCGAGTATCACCGAGGGTAGCGCTTCATTCCGGAGCAAGGTGCTGAAGTAGTACCTGCCCTGGAATCTAACGATAAAATGGGGATGCTACCGGAGAAACATGCAGGTGCAGATTCTCCCTGTTAGCTTCCCCATTTCAGCGTTAGGGAGGGAATAGGGCCCTAAGATTTTAATGACACCTCCCAAAAGCGATTTCAAGTCCAGGTACCCCTAGTTCAAAGTAACTACAGCCGCACCTTGAAAATGCAGATTATCTTTTTTTGTTTATTGTTACTTTGGGGGTTATTCATTATCTTCTGTAGTTTACTATTGAAGCAAACAACAATGAAAATCACTGTACTGCAACGACAATAAACTTCGGCAATCATAAAAGTGAAATTCAAAAAGCAGCAGAAGAAAGTTCAACGTGTAATCTTCTTTTATCTTCTTTGCAACAACGGGGATTTCAACCATTGGGTTTGCACCAATGGTAATCTGAAATCGATGGTGTATAACACCATGTTCTTTTATGGAATTACTTTACTTAATTATTTTCCAATTTAACTTTTGTTTAAGATTAGCAAAATGGTTGAAATAAAATAAGAAACATCATTTTAGGTTTTATATATTTATTTAATCTTTTAGATACAGCATATGCTTTACTGACTAAGAAAGCAAAAGCAATAGTTTCAAGTTGTGGAACATGTGTTTTTATAATATTGATATTGTTGTTTTCAGGATGCTGCCTTTCATTCTATTTCTGCTCTGTTTTACCTGAGTGCATCGGTTCTAGAAGCTGCCTCTTTAGTTGTTTACTACTACTACTACACAAGAGTTTTTCAACTAAACATTGCAGCAGTGGTAAGTGTACTACGCATTATTTTGAGCATAATTGTTGGTATAGCATGGTAATCCCTCCGTATAAATTACTTTACTAGTATTATTTAATTGTCATGCTGCATACAGAACATCACCTAGAAAATAATGCATTTTTATTGAGATGTTCAGATTTTTGTTTAGTGGTAATAAAATCTAGAGATGTGCATTCGTTTTGGAAAAATTCGGAATTTGGAAAGAAATTTGATAATTCGTACTTTGGAAGTCCTTCCGAATAACGAATTGATACGATACGAATTTGAAACGAAACGACGGTATATAACAAATTTATTTTGTTTTACACCTTGTCATCATCATAAAAGAAAAATTTGAATAATTGATATCAACTATCGAATTTGAAATGAACTATCAAATGGATATCAACTATCGAATTTCTAATCGAATTTTCAAATCGATTCGAAATTTCAAATCAATCCAAAACGAAACTAAATACAAAACGAAATTAGTTACGAAATTCCGAAAATGAAATTATTTAAAAACGTAACGAAACGAAACAAATTTTTCAGCCATGCACATCCCTAACAAAATCCAGATTTGCTTCCTATTTAAACTGTCTGTATCTCTATGATATTATTATTGTATATTAGCTTTTCACACCCACTCAGAAACCAAAAAAAATACAATATTTTGAGTAAATGAAGAATAGTACTTTGTGCACACAGTAATTTTTTGTCCTTTTTTAAAAGTGTCAGGCATAACATAAGGAATATCATAATATCAGCAGTGAATAAAATAATACTAAAGGTGACTTTAGAAAATGTGATATAATTTACATTACAGATTAAAATATTTTTTCTCTTTCCTAGGTGTTTGCCTTTATTGCCACATCGTTGTATGTAGTCCATGCCGTTTTCTCCCTACTCAGATGGAAAAAAAATCCCTAACACCAAATGATACATGGACAAATTCTACACGTTAAGCACCTTTGAATATAAAAGTTTTTCTACATTAGTTTATCGCTGTTCAAGGTGTTTTTTTTTCTTGTTTGCTTTTTTTTCATAATCATTATGTAACATATACAATAATGTTGGATTGAGCACCCTAAATTATAAAGCACCAACAAATTCCTTGGCGCTGTACAATGGGAGAGACAGAATAACAAATATACATACACTTTACACACATGGAACAAATAGAAGGAGGACCCTGCTCGAGAGCTAAATTAGGAGGTGTCAAGCATAAAGCCCATGAGACAGAATAAAGGCACACTTGTTTGAGGTGTAAACTGATAAATGGATGACTAACAAGGTTATTCAGAAAGAGCCTACCTGGCCTCGAAATTGCACCGAACAGGGAATTTCCCTGTACGGTGCAATTTCATGGCCATTCTGCTATTCAGAAAGCAGGCAGTTCGGCAAATTTTGATGAATTGCCAGCGAAATACAGTGCTGTTCGGCGGCAGTGAAATCCCCATAGAGAAGCAATGGTTAATCTATTCAGAGAACACCGAACAGCAGTGAAATTCCCTGCTGTTCGGTGCGTTCATTTGGCAGGTTTAATCTCTTTATTTTTTTAGGATTTTTGAGGCATTTTTTGGGATTTTGAGGGCAAAATCTTTTCAGAATTTTTTTTAAATAGCTTTTTTTTCTGTACCAGACCTTTTAATTATTATTCATAGGACCTTATATGTTAATTTTTGACATCTTCGTCCAGTAGTTTTTTTGGAAACAGTGTTTCAAATTAGACACTTTCAATCGTTTTTTTTTTTTACCCTGTTCGTCGGCTTGTTGGATTTTTCCGGCGACTGGTCGGTGCTGTGTTCGGCGGATCGTTGGCTGTTTCCGGATGCGTTCGGTGGGTTTGCAGTGGATCGTCGGGTGCATACGAGGTGTTTCCGGTGGTTTATCAGATCGATCCAATGTTTTAAATCGCATCAGTGGTGTTTCTGGCGATTTATTTTCCTTCAGCGAGTTTTCGGGTCCATTCCCTGCACTTCGGGGACCCTCTGGTGATTGCAGAATTCACCGCAGGGTCTGGGAATTTGATTCCCTGAAGTACAGGGATCGAGAGAGCACTGTAATGTCACTCTGTGAATAACCTCTTATGACAGAAAGAAAACGGACAGATTAAAAAACAATTTAAAGGGACATTACCACTTATATAAGCTGTAACTAGATCACTTGTGCATTACAAATAAAACCACCTTATAAAACACATGCTGCTGCTTTGTTTCCTTTGTTTGAAGTAATTGCCTGTTAAAAGAAAAAATAAAATTAGCAGGGTTATTCAGAGAAAGGTGAAACTCTGCAGAATGTTTGGAGAAGTGAAAATTCTAGGTCAAAATAGCCAACCAGAAAAATTCTCCCATTTATCTCACTTTCCAAATCGGCTATTTTAACCTACAATATTCACTTCTCCAAATGTTCTCCAGAGATTCACCTTTCTCTGAATAAAGCTGTAGTTTTTTTTTATTTCCTGTTTCAATTTTGTGGATTTTTCCCATGATGCAACATTTATCAAAATCTGTGCAAAGGTTTTAGATGCAACAAGATGCAACATTTACCAAAATCAGTGCCAAGGTTTTACTTTAATCCTGGTTTAGCTTCTACTGTATTTAACAGTAAGTGGCGTGGAGGAGTGAATGTTTAGATTTAGGTTATTGTTTTCTATATGCAACTCGAGTTAGGAGATGGCAGCTGAATGTGATAAGACAGGGAGCTTAAAAGGTTTCTAATCGACCCACAGTTTGAATACAGTACTTTGAATACATCCCACAGATTCAAAGCAAATTTGTCAAGCCCTGGCTTAGACAAACTACTGTAACGAGTAACAGCCCAGTTAATGTATAAAACATAACAAGGAAAAAAAAGTGTCATCTGCGCTCGTTTCTATGTGTTCCATGTACAACAAAAACAAAAGCAGCAGGAGGGGCTTGGAGCTGCTCAGTAGAGTGGCCTTTTGGTACATTTGTTAGGTACTTACTCTGTAAAGAGGTGCCTTGAAGTGGCGAGTGAGTTTACGTTGCAATGGGCATTGAAACAAACAAAAACCTCAGTTTTGTTGTACATGGAAGACATAGAAACGAGCGCAGATGACACTTTTTTTTCCTTGTTATGTTTTATACATTAACTGGGCTGTTACTCCTGGCAGTTGCTGCCGCTCCGGTGAGTATGGGCGCGACGCCATTTTTTCTGTATTTATGTATATCATGCTTGTAACACCAGTCCGTCATTCTGCAGCTGTTCCTCTTTCCATGTTTTTGTTTTTAATCCCAAATGGGAAGTGTTTGGTGCGTGTATAAATAAAACCCACCATATCTCTGCCTCTCCTTGGCTGAAAAGCAGCAGGAGAAGGCTTGGAGCTGCTCAGTAGAGCGGCCTTTTGGTATATTTGTTAGGTACTCACTCTGTAAAGAGGTGCCTTGAAGTGGCGAGTGAGTTTACGTTGCAATGGGCAATGAAACAAGCAAAAACCTCAGTTTTGTTGTACATGGAACACATAGAAACGAGCGCAGATGACACTTTTTTTTCCTTGTTATGTTTTATACATTAACTGGGCTGTTACTCCTGGCAGTTGCTGCCGCTCCGGTGAGTATGGGCGCGACGCCATTTTTTCTGTATTTATGTATATCATGCTTGTAACACCAGTCCGTCGTTCTGCAGCTGTTCCTCTTTCCATGTTTTTGTTTTTAATCCCAAATGGGAAGTGTTTGGTGCGTGTATAAATAAAACCCACCATATCTCTGCCTCTCCTTGGCTGAAAAGCAGCAGGAGGGGCTTGGAGCTGCTCAGTAGAGCGGCCTTTTGGTACAATTGTTAGGTACTCACTCTGTAAAGAGGTGCCTTGAAGTGGCGAGTGAGCTTACGTTGCAATGGCCATTGAAACAAACAAAAACCTCAGTTTTGTTGTACATGGAACACATAGAAACGAGCGCAGATGACACTTTTTTTTCCTTGTTATGTTTTATAAATTAACTGGGCTGTTACTCCTGGCAATTGCGTATGAGTATGGGCGCGACGCCATTTTTTCTGTATTACTGTAACGAGTGACTGAGTATCATCGGAGCTGTAGTTCCAAAACATCTGGAGGGCCAAGGTTGCTGACCCATGGCACGGTTTGTTTTTAAGAAAGTGCTGGTTTTTGCAAATGTTGCACACACCGGGAAAAATTACCATTGTTGCAATGACGACAAACGCTGGCACTTCACAAATGGAAAACGACTGGAAAGTTTCTGCAGCACTAATTCTGCTCATTGACTAGATTTTTCTATTGTGACGTGCTAGGGTTTGCCAATTTTCACCGGAGTTTGCTGATGTTGCTTCTGGAACAACCCCCATACTAATTATCTATTTTGAATTTACAGCTATTTTGGGAGGGTTCTACTATAAATCATGACTTCAAATAACATAAATGTGGTGAGCAAGAAATGGTCAAAATGAACTTATCACACAAGGGTTAAACTGCCCGCACTGAAGAGGTTAAAGGTGTGATACTATGCGATATTTCAGAACACAACCTAAATATAATTGTGTCCTGCATAATCTGTTGTAATTTTCCAATGCCTTTTCTGTTCGTTATTTCAGCAAAAAATATAAAAGAACTGACAACTCTCATACGAAGAAACAAATTTTCTCAGTAAACAGTATAATTCTGCCACCCTATGGCAAACAGGTGCACTTTTTGTTTTGCTTATTCATATACAACTATTGCTAATTTAGTGCAGCGTTTCCCAAACCTGTCCTCAGGACCCGCTGACAAGGCAGGTTTGCCAGATATCTGAAGCACAGCACAGGTGATATGATTTGCTGCTCAGTGATTGCAGGATTCAGTCTGCATTTCCCCAAGGTGATCTGCAAAATCTGGCCTGTTAGAGGGCCCTGAGGACAGGCATGGGAAACACGGTTTAGAAAAAACATTATTTATTTGCAAAGTATTTTACCAGACTGCATTGTGCCAAGTGTAAAGTTTGGTGGAGGGGAGATTATGGTGCGGGGTTGTTTTTCAGGAGCTGGGCTTGGCCCCTTAGTTCCAGTGAAAGGAACTGAATGCTTCAGCATACCAAGACATTTTGGACAATTCCATGCTCCCTACTTTGTGGGAACAGTTTGGAGCTGGCCCCTTCCTCTTCCAACATGACTGTGCACCAGTGCACAAAGCAAGGTCCATAAAGACATGGATGACAGAGTCTGGTGTGGATGAACTTGACTGTCCTGCACAGAGTCCTGACCTCAACCTGATAGAACACCTTTGGGATGAATTAAAGAGGAGACTGAGAGCCAGGCCTTCTCGCCCAACATCAGTGTGTGACCTCACAAATTCGATTCTGGAAGAATGGTCAAAAATTCCCATAAACACACTCCTAAACCTTGTGAACAGTCTTCCCAGAAGAGTTGAAGCTGTTATAGCTGCAAAGGGTGGACCGACGTCATATTGAACCCTATGGATTAGGAATGGGATGTCACTTAAATTGATATGCGAGTCAAGGCAGGAGAGCGAATACTTTTGGCAATATAGTGTATCTGCATTCCACAGTTTGCACATAATGTTTTGACAGCAGAAACAGTGACATGTAGAAATATAGCGTAGATACAGTTATCATTTAAAAATTAAAAAAAAAAACACATACAGACATGAAAAAGTGATCACAAGAATGATAGATTCTTGTGTCAGCTCTTTCTGCTGAATGACCCCTGGATCTCTCTAACTGGTATATGTCACATTTATCTATCTTATCTATTTTGTGGACATTTTTCTTTCAATCTCAATGTATCCTTCCTGGTAAAATACTTTATAAATAAATTACACGTGGCGTTGTATACGTAAGCCCTGAGCAGCCATCCTTTTCACTTGTTATCTCAGAATACAACTTATTTGCTGTGGTTTTTTTTTTTTACTCTGTGACCCGCTGTGCCAGCTTGAAGTCACCTATCGCTGGCACCATGCAGGGTTTTCTTGGAGTCTCAGCCACATTCACAGCTCCCTCAAGAATCGTCAGTCTGGCTACTAATATAAACTATATAGGAAGGCAGGCTGCAAACTCTCACAAGAGCTGTGCATGTGGCCAAGGCTACCAGAAACACCCACCCAGAAACACCCACGAGGTGCCCACAAATGACATCACCCTGTGTGACAGAAGAAAAAAAACTGTACGGAAGAAAACTTGTTTTTCCCAGAAAACAAAGTTGTTTTCTGGGAAAACAAGTTTGTTAGCTCAGCATAACATGTTATCTCTGGGAAAACAACTTGTTTTCTCGATTTAACAAGTGGGGGAAAAAAGAAAAAAAATACATGCTCCACACTTCCAAAGTTGGTCATTTTTTTTATTTGCAAAGTATTTTACCAGGAAGGATACATTGAGATTTCTCTCATTTTCAAGAATGTAATGGCTTCCAGAACATTGAAATGTTACAGCAGGTACAGAAATACAAAATAATAAAATGCAAGATATTAAAAAACAACACAAATATACAGATGAACAGAAAATAAATTCCTACCTTAACCAGACAACCACAACAATCAGTCCCACCCCACTCATTCCCCCATTCTCACCTCACTCAGCTACATTCAATCTCCCACATACCCACAAACCCACATATGTCCACATTCCATATTTTGAGCCCTATTACATTCTTCGTGCATTTGTTTTTGCGCGTGCAAATGCGCATTTGCGCGAGGGGCAAAGCCCTTTGGACTGAACGTCGTATTACAACGTTCACGCAAACGATGCGCGTTATCGTTTAACGCGGATGGACCTGCGTGAGCGTGAAGAACTGTGCACGTCCTATACTTAACATTGTGTGCACAAATTCGTTTGTGCGCTGGTAGGCGGATGGTATTACAATCGAAGCGCATCTTTTTATGAACAACATTTGCGCGCATAATTTTAACGTCTTTGAAAAGCTGGTGGTAACAGCAAATCTGAACGTTCTGGCCGAAACGAAAAACACCAAAAAAAAAATACGGCACAGTATAGTTACATATTCTACACATACCCAAACAATAAAATGGTGAATTCGTGCGTGTTTTAATTATTGCTGCAGCATGTATACTCAGATTTACTTTGACAGGAGCAAAAACTTAAGTGAGTCAGTTAAGGTAAATTGATGTCAATTAAGGTTCTTAATTCTGATTAAGGCGAATATCCATACGGCGCATCTAGTACAATTAATATGTTAATAAATCAATGGATATATAAAATCCATAAAATCTATTAAAAACTCATAAACCGTAACAGTAAAAAATGTAATAAAAATGTATAATCAAGTCAGTAAAGTGCATAGAGTAAAGTCCAGGTCAAATGTGCAAACAGTGCAAAAAAGTGCTCAAGTATATATTGATGGAATACTCAAAAAATGATGATGGGAAATGATGAGCTGATCTTCTTATAAGTGCTGGTGCTGAATCCTCATATCCGTCAGTAATCCTCAAAGAAAGCACATCACAAGAGAAGATAATAGTGCAGACAGTCAAAATAAAATAGGCTCGAATTGTAACCAAAATCCAAACCACTCACATTTGTGGGAGCCCACAAGGTCCCGGCTCAAGGAGAAAACAGCCTGCAGCCAAATAGAGGGTGGCACTTCCCTTCTTTCTGTTCGTACTGGAGACTAAAAATAGAGAGAATCGGGAGACAGCACTCCCATAGCGTAATGCTGCATATATATGGAAATGTGATAAAGGAAGAAATTAGGCACACTCACCGATTTTTGAGCCTCGCAATGTCAGGCTCAATCTATGTCGCTCTGGGTCCTCTTAAGGTGGGAACCCAAACCTCTTTGCCTCCGTGATGATGGATCCAAAATTCCAAAACGGAAAAAAGGGGTCGGAGAAAGGTGGCAAATATTGGGAAATTTATTGGATAAATAAAATAAAATACAGGACAGAATCTACCGAGACGCGTTTCGGCTTAAAAAGCCTTCCTCAGTCGGTATAAAGGTAAATGTCCATAAAAAAGTCAGTACTGACTTTTTTATGGACATTTACCTTTATACCGACTGAGGAAGGCTTTTTAAGCCGAAACGCGTCTCGGTAGATTCTGTCCTGTATTTTATTTTATTTATCCAATAAATTTCCCAATATTTGCCACCTTTCTCCGACCCCTTTTTTCCGTTTTGGAATTTTGGATCCATCATCACGGAGGCAAAGAGGTTTGGGTTCCCACCTTAAGAGGACCCAGAGCGACATAGATTGAGCCTGACATTGCGAGGCTCAAAAATCGGTGAGTGTGCCTAATTTCTTCCTTTATCACATTTCCATATATATGCAGCATTACGCTATGGGAGTGCTGTCTCCCGATTCTCTCTATTTTTAGTCTCCAGTACGAACAGAAAGAAGGGAAGTGCCACCCTCTATTTGGCTGCAGGCTGTTTTCTCCTTGAGCCGGGACCTTGTGGGCTCCCACAAATGTGAGTGGTTTGGATTTTGGTTACAATTCGAGCCTATTTTATTTTGACTGTCTGCACTATTATCTTCTCTTGTGATGTGCTTTCTTTGAGGATTACTGACGGATATGAGGATTCAGCACCAGCACTTATAAGAAGATCAGCTCATCATTTCCCATCATCATTTTTTGAGTATTCCATCAATATATACTTGAGCACTTTTTTGCACTGTTTGCACATTTGACCTGGACTTTACTCTATGCACTTTACTGACTTGATTATACATTTTTATTACATTTTTTACTGTTACGGTTTATGAGTTTTTAATAGATTTTATGGATTTTATATATCCATTGATTTATTAACATATTAATTGTACTAGATGCGCCGTATGGATATTCGCCTTTATCTTGTATATTGACACATATTTTGGTTGTTTTTTATGTGTTTTTACCATACTTTAGGCAGCATTTGACTATTTATTAGCACTACATCCTGCACTTTAAATTAATTTATAAATAGGCGCCCACACTGTATAGTGTATATCTATATATACACACTCTTTGCTTTATCTTAATTCTGATTGGCTGAATCCCGCGAAAAAAACAGTCCGCACACTGATTTACGTGCGCTACGTTACTGCGCGCGTATTACTCTTCGTTTTGCGCGTCGTTTTTACGAACTTTATTTTTGGACGGATGAGAAAATGCGTTCGGATCGTAATACCACTGTTAATTTTTGCGCGATAACGCTTAACGCTGCGCACAAAAAAAATTGCGCTGCGCAGACGAATTTGCGCGAAGAATGTAATAGAGGCCTTTATGTTTACATATTTATGCGAATTATTGTTTTTTTTCCCAAAGCCAAAAAAGTGGCCCTGCAATTATTCCTGTCCTGTAGGAGCACGACCCTTTAACAATGGCAAAGAGACAGACATATAAAACACTGAGGTGTCACCAGGGTCAAGATATGAGCAAAACATCTAGAAAGGCTGTGAATTGCAGCAAAATGTGTCATTGGGTAGAGTTGTGAAATTTCTACCTTGTGGCCTGTATGATAAGCATTGGATAAGCCAGATTTATAGAAGTAATGTTTCTTGCATTCCAATTAGGCAATTTTATATTTGCTATTATGGAAGCAATTATTCTTAGACATTGAATCTCTTGTGCGCGCCCCTGAGATGCATGTGATCACTCTGAAATATGTCACCTAGGAAAACAAAATGCTTGCTGTTGTAATCAGTTGTTATATCTTAAAGTAATCTGTATTCAATCGAAGAACACGGTCAGCACATGGCATCCAAAACCTTTAATTTATGGCTGTGGAAACATTTTTCCAGACTCATTAACTCTGATAAATACAAAAACAAGAGCTATTCATAGTAAAAAAAAAAAGAAAATGCAGCAGAAGCAGTTTAGAAAACAAAAATCTCTCAGACATTTAAGATTCAGCTGCTGCAGATAAGCCCCTAAAATGCTGTTCCATCCTGGACATACCCCCTGTCAGTTCCGATTTCAGGTCCTAGTCCATCCCTGGTCTCTGCCAATAGTAATTTCACTCACAATTCAAGTGAACAGTCAGACCAGATTTTAAGATCTTTCGTGGCCACGTTACCATCATATCTCATGAATAAGGACCTGCTTTAGGTCCCTGAAGGTATCTAAGTTCCAGAGGAAATATTCTTCTGCAGCCTGGATGTCGAGAGTCTGTATCGATCCATTCCACATAATATCGGTCTACTTCGTCAGATGCTTTCTTTTAACCAGGGAGAACTCTTGTGAAGCACACCAACTATGTTATTTCAGTAGTGTTTTTCACAGTCACTAAACCCACTTCCTTATAAAAAATAGGAGACTGGGGGGCGTGACCGGTTACCAAAGGGAGCAGACGTGTTTACATGGAGCTCCACAAGTCTGCCGCTCTTAGGGACCCCCAGATGACTCAAAACACAGCAGTTTCTTACTCATGGGGTTCCGAAGTAGCTGGCAACAGGAACCAAGCTGTCTGGAGCCTGTTTTGTCCCCCCTCCGGACCAGAGACACACCTTATGGCGGCCGATTCGCAGCTGGGACAAGACGCTGGCGGCCATCTTGAGGTCTTTTCCAAGGCCGAGATGGCCGTGATATCAGGCTTGGATGCCTGCCTGGCGGTGCTGGACAAGGAGGATGCAGCTGGCCCACTTACAAAAGGACTTTAGAGACACATGATGGCTGCATTGAGGGCTTGCAGGGGAGAGGAGGATCGAAGTGGAGCTGCTCCTGTGGAGGCCTTACCTGCTGTGGATGGCTGTCTGACCGTTGCAAGCAGTGACGTATGCTGTACTGAAAATACAGGTCCGATTGCTGTGCAGCTGGCTGACCCCTTGCCTTTGTGTGCCGTCCAGAATCCCTCGGAGATGAAGCAACGGAGGCTGAAGTGCCCCTTGTTGGAGTGGTGATCGACGAGATGCTGGCGGTCTCCCTCCACGGGGTCTCTGGACTGGTGGCGTTGTGCGAAACCGACAGGCCCTCTATCGGTAAGGAGCACAGTCGGCTCTGCGGTGCGCTACTGGAGCTGTATGCGTTGCTCCTCGACACCGGACTTTGTCCGGCTGAATCTGTGGGCCTCCTCTACGATGCTGGGCCTGGAATCTGGATGCCGCAGTTCAGAGACACCGGCTGACACTGTTTTGCTGAACACCGGTTGGATCGGCTTCCCTGCCGTATATTGTGGTGCCAAGCCTTTTGATTATCTGGATGACCCCCCCTTGCTAAGTTTTTCCTTTTTTTTTGTTTGCCCCCCCCCCCCCCACGAGGCTGTGCATTTTGTTTTTTCATTGTTGTGACTATGTGGAAGACTTAATGGCTGATTTCCCCCTTCCCTCTTCCATAGAGGTGTTTTTTTTTTTTGGCATTTTAGGGCTGACTCGGGGCACACTACTGTGGCCTGGTGCCCAACTAGGCCCCCAAGCGTCCGGACCTGCTACCATTCACCTCCTATGGCCTCCCACAGTCCCATGGATCCACGGGAATGCGCCAAGGAC
Source organism: Leptobrachium leishanense (assembly GCA_009667805.1). Classification (NCBI taxonomy): domain Eukaryota; kingdom Metazoa; phylum Chordata; class Amphibia; order Anura; family Megophryidae; genus Leptobrachium; species Leptobrachium leishanense. The sequence goes on from CM019066.1 coordinate 292,610,949, forward strand.
GGCACGGTTTTGGCCTTTGCCATTCCCCCCCCCACGTTTTCATTTTCTGATAGTTCCCCCCTTTATTTTTCTTCCTTTTCTTTTCTCTCCAAGTCCTCTCCCGTATGCTGAGTTTTTCTGTTCTGCTGAGACCCACTTGGGGAGGTTTTTGCCGACGCCTGGCTATATTTAGATGACTCTTGCTGTTATTACTTATATATATAATAAAGTAATCAAAAAAATAGGAGACTAAAAATGAAACTGGCGGCCCAAAGTTAGAGGGAGTTTGAGCAAATGGTTAAGTGATGTTCACGATGCAGCTGCCAATGTCCACGTTTTCCTTTAGATAGGGACGATTAGTGAAGCTAACTGGAGAACCCACTCCTGTCTCATGTGAGGTCTTCTGTTTGAGAGCAGAGAAAGAGAATGGTTTGTGCATGGTACACCTAAGACAGGGGGTCAGCCTCCTTGGTCCTACAGATGTTTTGGAACTGCATCTCCCATGATGCTCGGCTATTCATTAGACTGGCTGCACCTCACTGGAAATGTAGTTCTGAAACATCTGGGAGGGCCAAGGTTACCGACCCCTGCCCTATGACACTGGCTAACGAGCTTACACATTCATTCCATTATAGTGACAGTACAGCGGCTTCATCCATCATGAAATCCACACTGCAAGTCCCAATAATGACCAGCTGCCTCTCCTACAAATTTTATGCCACTTACCTCCATGTGCTTTCTTTATTCTATGTTCTTTATAAACCATTTCATAGTTTAGCAGATTCTTCATTTTTCTCTCAGTCTCTGGCCATCACATTCAGACTCTCCCTGCTTAATATTCCCTTGTGTTCTTTTTAGAACCTTTAGATTGTAAGCTCGCCTGCTATCTGGCAGATCACTTGTATATAGTGCTGTAATTGATATATTGCCATTCCATAGGCAAGGTGTCCCCTGTTACTTCTATATTTGCTTGTATTTCCCAACTGTAAAAAGCTGCAAATACTTTGCTGCATTATAAATAGCATGTAATGTAATGGAACACTAAAAACATCTGCTATTATTCATTGAAATTTGGGATATAGACCACAGGTGATTTATTTGTGGCATAGAATCTCCTGGAAGGATTTTTAGCTACTTACGTTTATGCACGACATACTACCAGGTCTATTCAAAGAAAGGTGAAAACCAGGAGAATTGGCAGGAGAATGAACAATCAAGACCAAATAGCCTATTTGGAAAGTGAGATAAATGGGAATATTTTTCTGGTTTAGCTATTTTGACCTAGAATTTTCACTTCTCCAGTCATTCCCCTGAGTTTCACCTTTATTGAATAGACCTGTATGTATAGCATGCTCAAAACTACAATAACCGGTAGAAACTCGAGTATAGCGCGACCCGACTATAACACGACGGATAGATATTTATTATGGAAATTAGGGCTGCAACCAACGATTATTCTCCTAATCGATTAATCGAAATGATAATCGACCAACTAATCGATTCATCAGCTAAATAAAAAAAAAAATAGAAAAAAAATGTGTTTACCTAAAAGGAATTTTATGTTAAAAAATACCACAACCCCTCCCCCTTTTTCATAAACAATTTGCGTAGTATACGGAACTTTTGTACGTACATACGCAAATTGCGTACATTTCACACAAGGTATGTGAGTGCTTGGTCAGAGGGATGGGTGGATGCTACATGCGCAGCTTAAGCCCATGTTTGCTTTCTTAAATGAAAGCGTCTACAAGCACTTGGTCATAGATGATGATGATGATGTCAGCATGAAATCGGGGTTAATAAGTTAAAGTGGTCAGGGTGCGTAGAGTGTCCCTTTTAAATAAATTTGTGAACAAACTGAGTGGGAGGAGGGACTGGAGGAGGAAGGGAGTGACTTTGCTCAAGTGACTTGACCTGAGTGTGAGAGGGAGTGGGTATGGACAAAGGACCGGACCTGAGTGTGGGAGTGAGTTTGGGGAAAGGGATCAGATCAAAGGGAGGGAATGGCAGTTCCCAACCAAAGAGGGTGTGACAAGGAGGATGGGGTGATGGCACAGGACTTCAGCTTCAAGTAAGGCTAAAACACAGGCATACAGCTCCTTCACCCAGTGGCAGTATCCTATTGTTTGTGTTACAGTTCTACTGTTGTTGTAAATGGAATAAAAGCAAACTGGTGGTGTCTGACATAACCCTAGAACTAAATCATAACTAGTAAAGCAGCGGCACAACCTCTCCAATCAGCTTCTAAGCTGAGGTTATTTACGTTTAACTCAGTCTGACTCTAAATAGTGTGTGCTGTACACAGGACGATTAATCGACACCGATTAATCGATGAATAAAATAGTTGTCAACTATTTTAATCATCGATTAATCGATTAGTTGTTTCAGCCCTAATGGAAATGAGAGAATGTGAGGAGCAAAATTATAATAGTATACGGTACCTGTAAACAATTAAAATCCTTCCAGGTTTTCTTAACACAGTCAGGCTCCCCCTCAGGCCAGGGTGCTCTGCTCTAGAATGATTGTGGTGTTACTAAGTATGAATTCGCCGGACACCCGTCTTCTTTATCTTTAATGCAATCATTCACAGATAGGCAGCGTAGTTTTCTGACCTCCGGCTCCAGCAGGCTCATCCACCGCGTTTGTCTGCCGATAGCCAGCCCCCCCGAACAAGCTGCTGATGCCACTGCTTAGGGGCTGCGAGATTCTCCTCACATTCAGAACGTCTGCAGTAGCGTCATGATGAGGTAACAATGGGATGGGGCTGGCTATTGGCAGTCGACGCGGTGGATGAGCCACCCTGTTGAGCCGGAAGTCAGAAAACTACACCTCCCGGCGTGCTGTGCGGCGCGGGGGTGCATGATCGGTTTTAAGTCAATCTTGAATGATTGGCTTAAACCGAGCGTGCCCTCTGGCCGTGATGGATCCCATCTCTTCTGAATCCGGGAGCAACTGAAGTGCTTGCAGGCATCAGGGAGACTACAGGAACTTCTGGGAGACTTGGGATCCAGAGCAAGTCAAATTTTATTTACACATGTTGCAGATGTCGCGAATATAACGCGACCCCTCCAATTTTAAGGTAAATTTTTGTCACCAAAATCTAGCAGTACACTCGAGTATCTACAGTACACATAGCAAAATAAAACAGGAAAACAGATTTGCACTTGATGTAGAATAGCTATTTGAACTGTAAAGATTGCGTGAGGCACCAAGGTGATTTATGAGGCTTCACACAATATGGAAAGAAAAAAACACACACTGAATCACTTAGGATCTTCCCTCTGCGGGCTCCCGGTAACCCGTAAGCAGTATACAACAAGAAGAAGGTAGAGGGTAATCCTAAAACAAATTAAAATCACTTAGAGGTGCATGTTAAATGAACAAATAGTATTTGAATCAATTCACGCACATTAAAAAACAAGATCGTTATCACCGTTCCATGGATGCCTAGGACCTGGGGTATGATTTCCTCCACAGCCGGTGCACTTCAGGAACAATCAGCCACGACCAAAGTTTCTCCAGTCAAAGGATTTTATTAAAAAATAAAGATAAAACTGCTCACGCTCGACGCGTTTCGTCAAAAGACTTCATCAGGAGAAATATGTGCAGTCATAAGTACATGGTTAAAAAATAAAAGTGTATAGAAATCAATTCTGAACATCGCCATTTTATAATCACATTCATTAACATAATTGGTCAATTAAACCACAAACAGCCCTCCCTTATTCACCACAATCACGTCAGCCTCGTTCCCGTGGTATAGAATTGATTTCTATACACTTTTATTTTTTAACCATGTACTTATGACTGCACATATTGCTCCTGATGAAGTCTTTTGACGAAACGCGTCGAGCGTGAGCAGTCTTATCTTAATTTTTATTTTTTAATAAAATCCTTTGACTGGAGAAACTTTGGACTTGGCTGATTGTTCCTGAAGTGCACCGGCTGTGGATGAAATCATACCCCAGGTCCTAGGCATCCATGGAACGGTGATAACGATCTTGTTTTTTGATGTTTGTGAATTGATTCAAATACTATTTGTTAATTTAACATGCACCTCTAAGTGATTTTAATTTGTTTTAGGATTACCCTCTACCTTCTTATTTCACACAATATGGGCCAAATGATTTTTTCTAGGTTGCTTAAAATCAACCAACGCGTTCCTTATGCATTGTGTTATGGAAAACAGGTTTTTCAGTACACTGCTGTTCTACATATTTTTAAGATGGATTTATAAAGACACATTTGAGGTTGAAACAACATTTTTTATTTCCTGTGATGTATGTCTAGCAGATACGCATTTACATTCTTCTAGTTTGAGCACTTTTAACAACACAAACACGTCTTCAGTTCTGTAACCTGACTTATGCCATGGATTGTTGCGCTAGTGACCTCAAAACTATATTTGGTCTCCATCAATAAACATTATTTAAATAGCTTGATGTATCTGAAGCAATATGTTTGGGCCTTAATTACATGATCTTCATTGTACAATATTTTACATAACTTGTATTTCTGGCATAGGAGACATAGAACATTGATTCAGTGACATTTCATCTTGGTAAGAAATATACAAAATAATCTGCAACTTGAAACCATTTATAAAACAGGAGGAGTTGCTGGAAACTCAAATCACCAAATTGTCCGTTTGACGTTGGCCCAGGCAGATTTCTTCATTCCCTGTGCAGCTTTAATTTCGTGCCAGTCCAGTTTAGTGGCTGGTACCTCTCCTTCAGGCTCTGGATCAGTTCTCATTGCCCCCTGAGGAGTAGCAACAATGCGAGGTAGGGGACCGCACTCATCTCTAAATTCTACCACATAAAGACTTTTCTTATCTGCCACCGTTTGATGGGTTTCCTGTTTTGAACAGAAAGAGATGTAAATTTTCTGTAACTCTACACGACTTGTTTAAATCTTTGTATTAGTGTCTTGTGCTCTTACCTTCTCTTTTTTACCCAAGCTTGGATTGTATTGTGTCATGTTTCTGTCACAAAGTGCACCTGCCATGGGAACAACTGTTTTTTGCCCATTTGATAGGGTCTCTAAGCATTTGATAGCATCACTAACAGATAGGTCATTACTCATTTGTGAGGCTCAGTGTTCTTTCAGTAGTTTTCAGACAGTAGGCTGCGCTGCCTGTCAGCTTGTGACTGACAGCCAGTGCAGTACACAGTTCAAGCAGGGGGAGCATCCTGTAGGACGGTTCTCTAGTCACAGCAGTCCTTTCCATTTGTGGCATGCCGCAGATCATGTGGGGTTCCAGGAAACGATAAATGCAAATATCTCTGCTTTATTCAGTTATGTAAGTCAGCAAAAACACGCTGTCCTATATAAAGGGACCAACGCCCTGTCAAATGGGTAAAGCCTATTTTAACGCTCTATAAATGAAGGATTTTGGACTCCTATGCATCCATATTTTCCTCAGTGCAAAACAAAAAGGGTTTATACAAGACTGCATAAAGAATACCCCTACTTGTAAAGCATGTTACCAAATCTATATCCATATATGAAATAATAATAGAAAAAAAAACAGCAACCCCCATGCACTCATCACCAATTTTGTGAAAGAGCAAGTTCAGACATATTTTAGCGTGTGCGTGACTGAAATGAACAAAACAAAAAAAATAAATGGATGGAGAAAGACTTTTAGCCTTATTCTGACCTAACCATTAGGTTAAAGAATAGAACCTCCCTGGCGGTTATCCCAAGTGTGGCTCGGGGTTAAATTTCACCACGGAAAACGGTAACCCTGAGCCACACTCGGGCTGGATTAGATACATTACTTGTCCCTGCGCTCCCTCGCTGTCCCCGCAGCCTCCTCCGGCGATCACGGTGTTCTGCTTCCTGGTTCCCTTCTCGCGAGAAGGGAACCAGGAAGTATGAGGTTGCGATCGCCGGAGAAGGCTGTGGGGACAGCGAGGGAGCGCAGGGTCAGGTAATGTATCTCTATCCAGCCCGAGTGTGGCTCGGGGTTACCACTTCCAGCATAGGAATTTAACCCCGAGCCACACTCGATATACCGCTAGGAGGATACAAAAAAAATCGTCAGAATCGTAACGCCAGGGTGGTTAAATTGTAATTATGCATTATTTTCCATTTCGTTTTACATATACACACAATCACAAGTATTCCTGCACTCCAGCTACTGTTGTCTTAATTGCGCGGCGCCTAAAACTTGGCTCATATGTAAACATTGTAAATGTGCCGGCACTCAAGGACAGTTCAGCAAAAACTTAATTTCTATTCAATCCATTAAAACATAGCCACAAGTCAACGTTTCAGGCAATCTAGGGGACTTCCCTCAGGACAAATTTTAACATATAACATTAAACAAAGTATTTTTCACAAGTTTTTTTATTTTGTGATAATCATTGCTTGTTTAAAGGGCCTCTACCATCAAAAAATGGAATGTCCTTATTGTGTTTATTTTATGTTGCTGATAACTAAACATACAAGAGAAAATCAAAACACATTTAAGATAAGAAAATATTCTACTGTGTATGTATCACTGGGTGCATCCATTGTGTGATCTTTTGTGTTGTAAACTGTCCCCCCACAGTATCTTTACATCACTTGCTCCTCACAGTGTGGCTTTGGCCATAAAATAGAGTATATGGGTCACCCACTGTCTCAAATCATTTTATTGTGTGGGGTATATTCAACGAACATCACCAGGGGGGTAGATTAGATATATTTTAAGGTCCCTGTTTGCCATCTCTTATATCAGGTAGCCTGGAGAACAATAGACCTCATGTAACCTTATCTAAACATTCCCTCCTCCACCTCATTGCCTGCTAAATACAGTAGAAGATAAACCACAGCAGTAAAGTAAAATGTTTGCACATATTTTTGTAAGTGTTGCATCATGGGAAAAATACACAAAGTGGAAACAGGAAATGGAAAAAAAAAGGTTTTCCTTTGTATATGCAATTACATTAAGAAAAAATAGAACGGCAGCATGTTTTTTATAATGTGGTTTTGTTTGTAATGCACAAGTAATCTACCGTATTTTCCGGCGTATAAGACGACTGGGCGTATAAGACGACCCCCAACTTTTCCAGAGGCAGAGAAGGAGGTACGTAACAGGATACAAGGGCGGGCCAGACGGGTGAAAGAGGCGTGTTTTTCTGGGCACAGCGCCACGCTTTTTTCCATACCCCGGGGGTCCCGGATGCCTGCAGCTTGCTCTGCCCTTCCCTTACACCTTCCCGGTGAGGCGCCCCCTCACCTCGTCATCGGGACCACGTTAAATCACTTCTTTCCATGAATCCTGGTGAGTGGATTTTCTTCAACCGTACTTGTACAGCGCCGCCCTTGCTGCTTTCATACGGTCGCCGCATACGGCGGGGATGCGGACCCAGCCGTTTATGATCTCCCCCCCACCATATGCGACGACCGCAGAGTCTTCAGTCCGGCTCGGAAGTTTCAGCACCCGCCCTATAAGACAACACCCGGCGTATAAGACGACTCGACTTTTGAGAAGATTTTCCTGGGTTAAAAAGTCATTTTATACGCCGGAAAATACGGTAGTTACAGCTTAAGTAAGTGGTAGTGTCCCTTTAATGTTTTGTGTTAAAAATTGTCCCCTAGAGGTCGTGAAACATTAACTTATGGATACGTTTTAATGGATCGTCTAAAAAGTTAAGTTTTTTCTGAACTGTCCTGGAGTGTTTACATAAGGGAGAGAATAAATCATTTTTTGTGTTAGGAGAGACTGACAAAACCATACATTGCCAGTGCACTCAATGTAAAAATCCTAGGATTTTTGAAAGAGAAAAAAAAAAAAAGGTATTGAGAGGAAGATAATCTAGTAACCGACGTATTTATAAAATATAATAAAGATGTTTGAAAACTGAAACCTTACCTGTCTGTATAATCCAAGGAAGAGGGCCCGTGTGAGGTTAAGTAGATTGACAGATCCGGATACCTTTGCATACATGTCTTGTATGCCAATTAGTTTGCACATGGTTATAATGGCCCGGTGGCAACGTAGCCCATAACCTAGAAAATAAATATTTTGGTTTAAGTACAATAACGGACACAAATCAATTACCACATACATTCTCTCTGCCTGACACATTTATGATGATGTTCCTCGAGCTGCAACAACAAAAAGTGATTATAAAATAATTTGTCGAGCACTACTAGTATGCTATATATACTTTAGAAGCACAGTTTACAGGATTGATGCTTAATAGGTTTATGATGAGGAGGTTTCACACATATTGGATAGTCTTAAGATTCTATTCACCAAAAGCGGAGTTGGCACTGACAAGTGTATCTTGGTTAGAACTGCCGACTTCAATTTAACAGCATCAGCTCGACTGATAGTTGAAGAAATGTTGGGCTCATACTCCTGAATCAGCTGACATTTCCTTTTTTGATTAGCTGCGTTGGCCTTTACTAGTACATCTGGATAACAAAATGAAACACGCGCTTTTGTACAGCGTTTTTAATATATTCAATTAAAGGGGCACTATAAAGAAAATGTATCCTCGTTTTATTGCACTTAAATAAATAGGTAGATGCTGCTAACTGCATCTGCCCAATTATTGTTTTTCTTTATTATTTATTTTAGATGAAAATACCTTTTTTTCCCCTTGCCAGGAGCTGCTGGTTCCTGTCAAGTCAGTGCTTCCGAAACGATGAAGTCACAGCAGCTTTTCTACGCAATTTGCATATCTGCACAACATGCGTTACATACAATGCGCAAATTGCAGATCACTCGTAACTTACGTACAGAGGTTCCGTAGTGCCTCCACAGAACAATGACTTGGAGCTGCACGCGCATACGCAGAACCATTCCAGCAGCTGTCTTCTCTCAAGACGCTCGTTATTGCAAGCATTCTCAGTTCACTGGTGAGCAGCAGCCAGGAAATTCAAAATCCCAGCTGCCAGATAACATGTATGTGGGCAGAGGAAATTCCTCCACTTCACACAGTGATTTCTGCCAAATGGCAATGGAGGAAGGGGGAGGTACTCCACACAACCTGACAGCTTTAAAAAGCTAAAGTGGTCAGGGTGTGTAGGTGTCCATTTAAGCTACGCTTTTATGTTGAAATCCAGAGTTCCAGACTCTTGCCTGACACTTTTTGCGTCCGTCTGACCGCACTCTTTGCTGTCCGTTGTAGCTTTTCAAAGGAGTCAATAGAGAACAACACACGAAGCACGTGCACACTTCTTCACGCGCGCGCAACACATGTTGCAACGGACGCGAAAATGGCATCAACGGGAAAAGGCTAGATGGACGTAGAGAAACAACTGCATACAGATTTTTTTCTTTTTCTCAACATCAGTCAAGATTAACTGATACAATGTAACCACAATCTCATCGGTTAAAAAGTACATACGTTACTGTGTGCAGTCAGTGTGCTCGTCTGACCCTAGCCCTAGATCTCTATGGGCCTGGAGCTGAAGATTATGGTGGCCTTTTTATATATGCATGCTACCTTTATCCTGTGTACTTAATCCATAGGTTTCTATTCGTATTTGGGTTCGCACAATTTTAATGCCCTCTTCTTTTTTCCCATTTGCTTCCTCCTGTTCTTTCTGCCATTGATTCGACGAAGATGTTGAATTATAGCCCTTGATTACATATCTAGAACATGTTTGTGATCTGGGTCTTCTGTATGTTGTTTTTTTGTTACAGTCACAAGTCTTTATAAAGCGCCAACAAATTGCTTAGCGCTGTACAATGGGAGAAACAGAATAACAAATATACATAAACGTTACACACGCGGAACAGAAGGAGGGAGGACCCTGCTCGAGAGTTTACAATCTAGTAGCCAATAAAGTATTTTAAGGTGAAAAGTTATTTAAAAATATCCTAATGTCTCTGCACTGATGCATGTTTGTCACAATCTCATTCAAGATGAAGGATATTCTGTAACGGTAAATGTGATCACAGTTTGAGAAAAATGGACAGAAACTGCCTTGTTTCCTTGTAGACCAGTTGATACCCTGTCAGGATAATAGCTATAAAGAAGTGGAAAAGAGAGCATCGCGGATTAGCACAGCTGTCCTTCCATTTATTTGACAGTCCAAATAATTCTACCGATTTTATGTCTAGAAAACCAATGCAGGCGCTGAACTACAGTTCCACAGAATAAGAACAGGGAGTTCCAAAGAACAGCCGAAACAAAAAATTCTCAGCTTTAAAAGCTGGGAAACCACTGTTATACAAATTAAATTAAATATTTCCACCATCTACGAAATGAAACCATGATAAATAACCTTTAAAAGATCATTCAGATGAAAATGTGTCTGGAACTCGTTTCCCTTACCCTGCAGTAGTAAATCAATATATTCCTCAGATGCTAAAAAAATGCCTCCTAGTACTTACAGCTTGTTTTTTCAATTATAGTTTTAAAAAAATAAAAAAAAATATTAGAGCAGTAAAGCATGCCCTACTGTAATAGAATTTCCCCCATTTGCTTGGGACAGAATTGCTTCACAGGCCACTGGTATCCATCTGCAGTATTAGCATTTCTGGCTCCAAAGGCTTTTTTTTTTTGTTTCTGCGTGGGTCTAAGCAGCGCGATGCCATTACAGCACTGCAGGATTGATGTTATAGGTTTTGCAAAGCTTTAGGCTTCACCTGTTTGTTTGCTGCCCTATTATGATTCAAATGAGGATCAGCTAGTTAACCCATAGGTCTAAAATCATCGTATGTAAGGCACAAAGGTTTAACATGCATCCTTATCCTCCTCTACTGAATAAAAATAGACAGGCACAGTCATGTCTGCAAATAACTCATTTTGTAAAGCCGGGTGGGGGCTGGTATAAATTATTTGGAAGAAACTGAAATATAGACAGAACAAAGAACCCGTCACACCAAAGTATTAAATATTTGACAACATAAAAGGGATTATTCTCTAGTCTCTGAATTTGGTGCAATTTCAGGCCCATTAGTCTATTCACTAAGCTGTCAATTCGCCAAATATTGGTGAATGACAGAAAAATATGGTGCAGTTTGCTGCAGTTCGGTGGCACCAAAATTGCCCCATAGAAGACTATTGTGTCTTCTCTTCACAGAACGCCGAACTGCACCACAATTCCTGCAAAATGCCCCGATTTTCAGTGTTTCATAGCATCTTTTTAAAAGACCGTTTATTTTTTCATTTTCAGCAGAAACCCTTTGTATTTTTTTTTAACACCTCTTTGTATTTTTTTGTCGAACTTTTTCCTTCTCAATTTTTTTAAAAGGCTGTTTTTTTATTCTATAACAGACCTTTTTAATACTTTTTTTAAAAGACCTTTTTTATCATTTACACACATTTTAATAGATTTTTATAGGTTTAAACATCTATTAGGAGAATGGAATCTTCTGCATTCTTGTTTTTTTTCGCAGTTCGGTGGAATTCACCAAGGCCACCTCGACGCTCTTTGGTGACGTTCTCCAACTTTGTAGTGGGGCTTCAGAAACTCTATCTTCGGCACACTACAGTGATCATTTGGCAAATAGTGAATTCACCGAAATGTTGGCAAAATAGAATCACCGAACTGCACCGAAGTGAAAAGCACTTAAATTTCGGTGCTTAGTGAACAAACCCTTACGTCAACCTACAATTTATACATTTGATTCTCCATAAACCTTTTATAGAGGTCTACAATTAAATTTCCATTCTTTACGGTTTTTATTTGCATATTTAGGTCCCTGAATAACAGCAACATTTACTAAGAAACTATTATCTTGCCACTGAGGTGACGTGGGACACCGTTAATCCAGCAAATTGAAATTAAAAACCGGAAGCCGTAACTTTAAGAACCTGTGCTGAAATGCCAAAGACTTTCCCTACGATAAAAAACCTCAGTACAAGAGTGGATGCTGAATAAATGGAAACAAAGTAAAAATGATGATAATCTGTGCCACTGGTGCCACCCGGTGGCGATGGCCATTAAACAACCTCAAAACAATCAAATGAAATACAATGCAAGTAAAATTGTGGAAATAAGATAAAAAAATCTAGGATAAAACAAAGTAATGTGACATTTACAGTCTTATCCTGGATACTCCAGGTTGTAAAAGTCTTAATGATTGTGAAAGTCTTAATAATCAGTGCAGGGAAGAATAAAAATTAAAGTCATACAGTATCTCGTATTTGTGGAGTCAGCTGCCTCTCCAGACCACTTGGTGGTATATCCCTTTTCCACCTTGTAAATCAGTATAAAAGAAAGATGTGCTGGAGTTGGCGCTTCTTGTCCTGGTAGTGGTTCCTTCTGCTGCACCCCGTGGCACAGAAGTGTGGTTTCCTTACAGGGTTACCATCCTCCGTGTCCTTCAAAATATAAAATGACTCACATAGAGCAATATTGTATGAAATGGAGGGCAAACAAAGGAGAAGAATGTCATACTCACATTTGCTGGTGTCTTATCGCTCAGACACCAGATTTGTAGGCAGCCGGTGATTTCAGAAGAAGCACCGGATCACCTATCAGCCTCAGCCACCTCCTCGGGTCCTGGATGCTTATATTCGCCGAGGAGGTGGCTGAGGCTCCTAGTTGATCCGGTGCACCTTCTGAAGTCACCGGCTGCCTACAAATCTGGTGTCTGATCGATAAGACACCAGCAAATGTGAGTACGACCTTCTCCTTTGTTTGCACTCCATTTTTATACAATATTGCTCTATGCGAGTCATTTTATATTTTGAGGGACACTGAGGATGGTAACCCTGTAAGGAAACCACACTTCTGAGCCACGGGGTGCAGCAGAAGGAACCACCAACAGGACAAGAAGCGCCAACTCCAGCACATTTTTCTTTTATAAATGGAAACAAGACACAACATAAGTAAAAACAAGCAGATGAAGCACATGTTTGATATAAGAAGGGTTAAGGGGGCGCACTAAATGGACCAGTTGGCTTTTGAATGTGGTAAACATCTGTTTCTATTCAGCAAATATATGTAATAGCATTCCTACAAGTGAAAAGCTGCTGTCGGCAGAAGAAATCAAGTAACAATAAAATTAACTGGAGGTTTGTAATTTATCTTTACTAGCAAACACTCATTATCACACATTAGAAATAAATGGTAATGAAAATACACCCTTTAAATCAATCATTAAGTACACAATGTGATTGTCTAGTATCCATAAAAATAAAAAAATAAAAGACTCCAGTACATTTCTCTTCTCTGCAAAAAAAAAAAAAAAAAGACATGTGCTGTAGCCATCATAGCAGGGATCTGCAACCGTAGCCCTCCAGATGTTGTGGAACTACATTTTCCATGAGGCTCTGCAAACAGTAGAAATTAGCAGAGTAGCATGGGAGATGTAGTTCTAAAACATCTGGAGCGATCTGTATGACCAGCCCCAATCCAGTCTTGCCGTAAAGGCTGTGCAGCGCGGTGGCCCTAGAAGAGCTAAATCAGAATATCTCGAGGGTTCGCAGGGAATTGAAGAGCTCTTGCATGCACACCCTAATCAAAGATATAACTCAGGAGACACAAGAATTTTTGATGTCAGAGAGAAAAAAGGCAGGCTTATATATGCAGTCATTTTTAAAAGTATCAGGTCATTAGCAAATATGGGAAATGAGACATAGAAGAGGTGTACTTTTACCATGGCCTATCCAAAGAGCAGTAGCAAAGCCAGTATCCTTCCCTTAACTCGTTATGGGGTTACAATAAATCAGGATGAAGGGAGAGGACCATTGTGCACACCGTGTCTAGGTCAGTATTTCTCAAACCTGTCCTCAGGACCCACTAACAGGCCAGGTTTTCCAGATATCTGAAGCACAGCACAGGTGATATGATTTGCTGCTCAGTGATTGCAGGATTCAGTCTGAATTTCCCCCAAGGTGATCTGCAAAATCTGGCCTGTTAGGGGGTCCCGAGGAGAAGTTTAAAAAACAATGGTCTAGGGCACCTGGTGAGTGAAAATTAAGATGAATTTAATGTTAACTTAAAAATGTAGGTCACAGGGAACACAAACAATAAAATCACCAACCTTACCAAAGTTTTGCTTCTTCATTCGTATAGATGTTCTTTTGAATGTGGACGTTATGTCATGATATACTACAGAGAATATGAAAGAAATTACATATAAGCACAGAAATTATAAAGTCATTATAAAATCAAGGCTTCAAATTGCAGTTCTGAAGTTAAAGTACATGTAAGATATGTGGGTCTTAAATGCTAAAAGAGAGAAGTTACAGTGTTTTGATACCACTGATTCATGGGGTATTTTTTAAGAGCTTTCTTTTTTATTTATTTTTTGTGTCCATCATTTCTGTGAGTCGAGTGCAGTTACAATCCTCTACACAAATAGATTGACTACATGCAAAAAAAAATAAAAAAATACTGTATCCATCCCAAAGTATTGTTTTCCTCTCTGGAATGAATAAATGTATCCACACAGGTACACTTCCGATTTGAAACCACACAATACCGAGACTTGCTGTAAACAGATATTAAGAAAAGTCTTTACTAGATTTATGTAAAAAAAACTCAAAGTTTAAACTGCACAGATTCTCAAAGTCACAGGGAAAATGTAGTCCTTATTAAAAACCTGAATTAGCATCGAATGCAAGTCACAAATATAAAGTTACAAAACTCTGGATACATTTATGAAAACGGAATGAGTCTCAGACGTATCTTTAACGCCATTAAGAAAACATAAAACCTTATTATTCGGAGGCAAACTGCGAGTCTCCAACTTCAAGCACTGTCTTACAGTAGTTATCTCCTAGTACAGTTAATGTGGAATTTCAATGTGTTTATTTTTGTCTTTAATTGTCCCCGAGAGAAGTTCATGTATTCTTAGGCAATGTTGCATTTTAATTCGTCTATTGAGGTTTCTGACAGACTTTCTCTTATGCTTCTCTGTCATGGAAACAGAGGTGTGGATGCATGAAATTAAAAGTGAAAAGTAAGTTATGTGCTTGAGAGGATTTTTGATATTTCAGCATATTGAAACTCATTATCTAAAGCGCAAAGCAACTGGTATCTGCTCGAGGAGGGACATCCAAAGGTCTAATTGACAGATGTGATGACGTTGAACACAATAGCGTATTTTTCCGCATCAAAGTTTTTTTATGGTGTTGTTTCAAATAACTGTAAATATATTATTGCTGGAATTGGACGGGTGGCAGATCTACCCTGCTGTCCTGAACAAATAATAGTGCTTTCACTGCTTTGTATTTACAACATAATAGGCATTCCTTGCCTTATGTAAAATTTATTTATTGAAGGAAGGACTAAAACTGAATTTATTTTCTTCCTTTTTTTTTGTATTGAAATTTTTTTTTATTTTGCAAAGAAGTCATCGTATAAACAGGAAAAATGAGGGCATCGCAGGGCCACATGAAGTCATCAATATAAGCACTTCGTAAGAAAAATAATAAAATGTAAAATGGGGTCATCAAATAGTCGACCTCGCAGATATTGCAGATATTGTACTCTCAGATGAAACAAAGATAGCATAAAGGGAGGGGGGTCACATGGAATATCAGCAAAATGTCAAAAAACGGGGGAGGGTTATAACAAAAGACATCAAAAATACTTCAGAAAACCAGAAAGTCTCATATTTATCCCCAGCCGGGGAATGTCATCGGGAAAAAAATAAAATAAAGTCTGAAGCGTCTCTGAATTAAGTGGGGGGGGGGGGAGAACAACAGTGGGAGCACATCAATTTGGCAAAATGCAGACCCGTTGTCAGCCAGTGTCTCGAAACCACCGGAGCAGTGGGGCAGACAGGGTGATGCAGAGCAGGCGAGGTCTATCGGCGAAGAGAAAGGCTGACAAATCAAGTAAGCCCTCACCCATACCGCCGCCAGGATCTCTGGCCACACAAGGCAAGGCCGCAAATGGTTCCAAAGCAGGGGGTCACAGGGGGGCTGCAGGGGGGGACCAGGCGAAATCTTTTTTTTCAGGAACAGGGGGATAGTCGGTTTCCAGACACCGGTCGGTGCCAGCGGGTGCCGCCAGCACACCCACTGGCTGCATCCGGCCCGACGACCCTCGACATGCAGGCACCTCAGATGTACGCCACGTGGCCAGATCTCCCCTCGGGGGAACATCCTGCAGAATCGGGTGATCTGGTGCCTTCTCCACGTCCCGCGGCTCCTCGACCTCCACCCTCTCAGGTAGCTCACCGCCTCGTGGCACCCCTGCGGGCTGCTCATTCCCAGGAACGCCGCTGGTCGAGTCTTCAGTGCTCCGGCCGGAGCGCAGCACCGCCAGGATGCGGCGCATATCGCCCCGTGTCACAGGGCTCTCGTCATCCCCCAGCAGCTGCAGCACAGCATCTAGCACAGCTGGGAAACGGGGGCCCTCCGTCGCCCCGGCCACCAACATGGTCTCCATCGCAGAACTGGGGGGCAGTGAAATCTGCGAGACAGGCCGCAAAATGGCTGCCAATGGCATGCTCCCGCCAGAGATGGCGTCCAGCAGGTGATTCTCTGGACCGAAGGGGGGGAAACAGGCTCCGGTCAGCACAGTCCTGTTGGCCAGCTGCCCAGGGTCCTCGGGTGAGGATACTCAGCAATTTAAAATCTCAAAATATGTCCAGGGAGAAGAGAACGCCGTGGAGCTCCAGCAGCATGCAACCTCTCTCCTCGGCAGCCGGCCACGCCCCCCATTTTCTTCCTTTTTACCTCGAGCGCTACACAGTCTGGACAGTACTTTAAACAACAGTTCTAAAAAAAACACACAACGCTTACTTACTTGTATGATCATTGTATCTCTCAATAAAATGCAGATAGTGAGTTGCTCTATTCTTTGCCTATCATAAAAAATAAAAGTTATTAACACAAACACACACACACACACACACACACAGAATAGGTAGAACAACAGTCCAACAACTGTGGAACACAGGCCATTTGGCTAAATTCATAGTTAAGCCAGAACAATAACAATCCCTTTAAAAACAACAATCTTAAAGAAAAAAAAGGTTGCCAAAAAGTGACAATATAGCTTATATTTGTGATAACCCAGGCACATGGTTAACAAAATCATTTTCACTATCCTTAACGAAACAAAAATCTTTTCCCCTCTTTAGAGAAAGGTGCAAAAGTACTTAGCTGCTGCAATAATTAAACATGATGCCTGTCAGAATAACAATATGCTTGTGCCATGCTCCTGCAGACTTGCATTATCGAGGTCAAAGATCAGATATGCAGCTTGTATTAAATGACACGTTACGTTCTTGCTCCTTAATGATTATTACACACATACTCCGGCTACAATTAAATATACGCATAGTTTGGGAAACCTGTTAATGTCGACCAAATACAGGAGATTGGAGAAAGGGGTGACAACAGTAGGTGAAGAAAAATAAAATGAAAAATTGGTGGGTACCGCAGGACCCCCGTATAATCAGGGGGAGCCTACAAATGATCTACAAGCAATAATACTGGCAATCAATGCAAAACATTTTACGAGACTTGATATCTGATTAAGCATGAAAAACTGTATTATCAACACATACAATATTAACACCCTATTGGCGACCCAAGGCATGAAATATAGCAGCTGTTTTAATATGAATAAACCTCCAAAACACAGATGCCCTGGTCAGGTGAAAACCCAGTGAAACATGTATGCACACAACTAATCAGACAACCCTAATTAACCCACAACACACCTATATTTTTACCTATGTAACCATTTAAACAGGGGTCATGTCCAGGGGGAACGCGTGGGAACGGAGATCCTGCACTAATTTTGTAGAGGGAACCGAGTTCCCTTTGGTCCCATACACTGTAAAGCTTGCAGTCATGTGTTCAATAATATATTTCCCTGTTCAGTCACAATAAATACAGGATTTATCATGTATGTTGCTATATTCCATATATATATATATATATACATACACATACATAAATATATCAGATTTGAGTGTGAGTTTGTATTGCGTGTGAGATGGTAAATGTTCTTGAACCCAGGACATACTTGAAAACGAGAGAAATCTCAATGTATCCTTCCTGGTAAAATCCTTTATAAATAAATAAATAAATAAATTGCTAATTGAAGGTCAGAAATCTTGGTGAGTTGACACTTCTTTTTTTGGGACTTGACCACTGCATTTAAAACAAACAAAAAAACCACAAATAGAGCAAAATTGGGCTAATACAGAACACACTGTAAAACATACAAGTAACTCGTACACTCTATACATTTGAATATGTTTATATGGAATTACAATGTTGACATGGGAATGTCAACGTCTTTGGGTGGATTTCAATGTTTCGTTTTTGTTTTAACACTTGCAAATATTACTTGACTTTGTTTGGCTGCTTGCAAAACTCCATGAGCAAAATTAAACCAAAAGCATTTGCAATCTAGATTGCACTGACACTTTGTTGTCATATCAGAGCACTGCAAAATAATTTGTATGTTGATTTTCCCATAGTAAGGGACAATGAATATCCAGATAGTAGCTGTGAAACAATCTTGCCCAGTTTACACCATTAAATCCTTAGTATTAATCCTGTTTGGGAAATTAAATGTATCACAGGCAGTATTAATAAAGATGGTCCAAAGATATTACAGAAGTGACTTACTTTCCGGAATGCGGCCATTCTGTCAGCGGATTTTCCAACAGCAAACCCTGCAAAGGAAATAAACATCTATTACAATTGAGAATTAAATTATAAATACATACAAAGATCAATACAAAAACAATAACATCCAAGTTAGGATGGCGGGCAGTGCAAGTGTGACTGCCGGACAGCATAGTAAATAGAGTGTGTGGTATCAGTACGGCAGTCTAAACTGTGGTCAACATATGTTATAGAAGCATTATTACCCTAAAATAGAAGCCATTTAGAAAACCGCATTTAAGCTATATAGACCATTAGATATGAAAATAAAAACCACAAAAGAAGAAAGCATTTACATAGGGCCATATTACATACTTGGTGCTAACTTAACCAGAGCTGTTGCAAACTTCCCAGAGCCATTAGAGCCTATGGAGGTTTTAAGTTAACAACAGCTCTGGTTAAGTTAGCACCAAGTATGTAATACTGCCCATAGTGTTTATACGGGTGAAGCACACATATATTTTAAACTTCACTGGCTTTTCTAGCAAAACCTGACACGACCATAAAATGTATTTACACTCATAATTTTAGAACTCCAAACAATTTGGGAACTTGGCTGGTGGCTCCATTTATGTTCGGACGCTTTGACAACAAATATGATGCTTTACTGCATGAGATAGAGAAACAGGACTTGTGCCAAACGTGTATAAAGTAATTTGAATTGCACAGCTTATATAGATTTGCGGCTAAGGCTGGAAAGGGGGTAGGGCAACCTCCAGTAAGTATAGGATGTGGAGCACAGCCACCAGCTCCATTCTTCTGCTGATTAGATACAGTGACAAGCACTTGGCTGCCTATACACACAGCACTGTAGGAGAAAGGGTACCATGGGGTTTATTTACTCAATTCTATCTTAATTGTTATATTTATATGAAATATCTTGTCAAGAGAAGACTTCATGCGAGCAAATACAGAGGGTATTTGCTCCCGTGAAGTCTTCTCTTGATTGTAGACTTTGACAATGATACGCCCCCCTCTTGGAGATTGTCCTGTACTTGTCTGGATGTTATGAATGGGTTTTTCTTTACCATAGAGAAGATTCAGCGATCATCCACCACTGTTGTCTTCTGTGGATGTCCAGGTCTTTTTCTGTTGCTGAGCTCACCAGTGTGTTCTTCTTTCCTCAGACTGTAGCAAACCATGGATTTGGCCGCTCCTAATGTTGCCGCTATCTCTCTGATGGATTTGTTTTGTTTTTGAAGCCTGTTTCACTTGCATGGACAGCTCCTTTGAACGCATGATGTAGGTTCACAGCAATGGATTCCAAATGCAAATACCACACTTAGGCTGCGGTCACACGAACGCACTGATTGCGAGCAGTGCGTCCGATGAAACGGATGCACTTTATAACGGATGAGATTGTGGTTACATTGTATTAGTCAGCTATGACTGATGTTAAGAAAAAAAAAGCTGTATAGTATCAGTTAGTTTTGACAGACGTTGAGAAAAAGAAAAAAAAGCTGTATGCAGGGGTTTCTCTACGTTCGCTGTAGCTTTTTCATGTCTATGCCATTTTGGCATCCATTGAACATGCGTTGCCCGTGGGCAAAAAAGTGTGCATGTGCTTTGTGTGTTGTTCACTATTGACGCCTCTGAAAAGGCTACCACGGACAGTAAACAGTGTGGTCAGACGGACGCAAAAAGTGTGCTCGTGTGACCACAGTTTTAATAAACTTGTCCAATTACTTTTGGTTCCTTGAAAAAGGGGGGTTGGCTAATCTTAAAAGCTGTAATTCCTAAACCCTTCCTTCAATTTGGATGTACATACCTGCTAATTAAACCTGAGAGTGTGCACTTTCAGCCCATATCCATTAAAGAACTATAGCTTGAATGTATTTTGGTAAATACCTGAAAAAACCTAGGTCCATAAATACATATATGGACCTATCTGTATGCGTGGGGTATGGAACGCTGCGATACAGAGTGGGGCAAAGTGGCAGCCGACGTGCAACACGAGGAACAGTGCGTGGAGGTGGAGTTAACTAAATTCCCACTAATCAGCTATGATTGGTGCGTCTTTCGCACCTTGATGCGCTGTTTCATACACACACTTTGTTCAAAGTTCAATATTTTCATCTCCCAAAGCTCAGCCTGCCTCTGGCTGAGCGCGGCATATAAACTGCATGACACACGCTGTGCTCCACATCACACTCAATGTGTCACGACTAAAAAGAATGTTATCTGGAATATCTGTTATCTTCTATGAAAGTTAAGAGTCAGGAAACATTGTACTGGTACAAAGGTAATTATAATGTGTAGTAAGCCATCTGTACTACATGCAGGGCCGGATTAACATAGGGGCAAATGGAGCAGCAGCTCCAGGCCCATGCCCCAGAGAAAAAATAAAAATGTCTGCATTGATGGACATTTGGACCTCATTAACTCCGGCTGGGTGGAGTAGAGGTAACATCACTGCTCTGTGTGGAGAGAGCCTGTGGAGACATGGGTTCGATCCCAGCGAGCACCTCTCCAGTAAGTGTCCTTGGGCAAGACACCTAACGGTACATACTCGCCACCCAGGACATACTTGAAAACGAGAGAAATCTCAATGTATCCCTCCTGATAAAATCCTTTCTCAAAAAACCTCCAACACCATAGCAGCTACAGGGACATGTGAGTTATCACTGGAAAGGCTAGAACATGGCCTTTCCAATGATACCAAACAGGACAGGTTTAATTTAAAAATAATAAATATTTCTTTATTTTTTCGTGGATGTGATGGGTGATGGCATGATCCGTTATTACTAATTGTTACACCAAAAACCTAAACCCCCGCACTGCAGCAAAGTGCACTGGGAGGTACTTTGGAACCCTGCATCACTAATCTTTACACCTCACAAGGTCAAGGGAGGTGTCATTGGACAGGTCAGCGTCTGGCCTTTGCATTAATACCGAACATGACCATGTAAAATCTAAAAGAAAGGAAAACCAAAAAACTTTTTTTATCTACTTATTTTTAGTTCCAAAGCGATGGCATTGTCCATTTGTCACGTATAGAAATGAGCAATACACTGCCATTACTCACCTTATCATTTCCCACGCTGGGAGCAAGGTCAGTGTTTTATACATAGCCATATTATTCATAAAACAACTTCCTCCAAAACACAAGGGAAATATTTCTTTTTTTTTGGTTAAAATTGTATATTTTCTCAGAAAAATGCGGTAACAGGATCCCATTTAATTTTTTTTTAACAAGAATGCCCTATAGAATATATAACCACAAAGGTTTGGATGATAAAATGTGAAAAAAATATTATACACGCTGTAAATGATTGAAATCTGAATGTAAATTTCCTCACACAGTATCTTCCTGCATAGATATACCTGTTTCTGCACTATTAGATAACCTAAAAAATGCTTTCATTTCACTAAATTCCAAAAAAAGCCCCTCAAAATCTTCAGCTCCAGGCCCATAGAGATCTTAATCCGGCCCTGACTACATGGACAGAATGGACTGTATGAGCAGTTCAGACTCATATACACAAAAACATGTAATATAGACAATGTACACTATAAAAAGGAGCATATGTTCTTCCAAAAGAGAAACAGGTGTAAATAAAACCTTAATATAGTTTCTATGTTTCCATTTAGGTTCAGGTACAGAGAGAAACAAGTTTTAAAGTTGTGTTGAAAGTTTAAAACTGAAAGTGGGTAAATTGAAATCGACGCGCACTGCGTTCATCTGTCACTCCTGGGAAAATGCCTAAAAAGCTGCTCATGAGTGAATAGCCTGAAGGGTGACCTAAATTACACAATGGTGCCAAAGTACAAGCTTCATGTTGAAGACTAGGAGTATATAAAATGTGCACAGGAAGAGGGTTAACGGGTTAAGATTATCCCAGGGATGATTTTCAGCCATAGTGTAGTGGTCTAGTAGCGTGTTGTGGGTATTTGCAGCCTGTGCAATGGCAGAACGACGTGTGGCAAAATAAAGGTATAATGGCACAAATGGGTGTTGTATTATTATGAATACAACTTTAAACACAAGCTTACCATCTTAATATGCATCATTCAAACCAAAGAACCCATCCTGATCTGCCTTGATATTGTTTTATGGCTTATCCGTATACCACGAGATGGAAAGGTTGAAAATCCCCGTCCTGCGGAGCTGGATCATTAACTTTTCATCTAATTAGACTTAACTCTATTTCTGTGCTATGCGAAGATGAAACAACATGCCCTGAAGATGTCAGGCAGTATAAGCAATTCCCCCAATACTAAAGGGACATGGGTGTTTTCTTATTGTACGACTAGATAATAGCAGCCTATAAAGTGAAGCATTTTAGCTGTAGGAAAGGTTTACTCATTTTGAGCCTATGTTTTGTTAATCCTATTTGGACAACATATTTCAGTGGGCACCTTAGCTTTGATCCTTATCTTACTTATTTGCAGTAGAGGTGAGAGTTTATGTCCAGTGGCAAGGAAACTGGCAAAAAATGTTTACAAATCTCCATCCCTGTCTGATTTTGTCCAGTGGTGAGTAGGGGAATTCAGATCGGCTTACACAGGGATAGAGGAAAGGAGATGGCATTAGAAAATATTTTTTTATTCAATTGTAATTTGGAAATCCTTTTCAAAGTGTTAAGTGATCGTTCAAATATTTCACCAATGGTGCAAAATATACCACATATCCTTCTACAAGCCAAACCACGTATTACTCGATGCTTAAAATGATTGTGAAATGCTGTTCAGGGGGCGTGGCTGGCTACGGAGGAAGATGGATGTGTGTCTTTGGAGTTCCGACACCTCCTGTCTTCTTTGGGGACCCTAAGCACCTTCAGACGACATATTTACCTCCCTGGGGACCTGGTGTGGCTGGCCACCGGAGGGGTGTTGTCCGGGGTCCATTCCGCCGCCCCCCCCGCACTGGGATCAGACGATTGCCAGCCGTTTTAGCCGCACAAGGGTGCTGCTGTAGGCCATTTTAGGCCTACCCTGCGGCTCCGGCTGCCTCACTGTTGTGCCCCGTGTGGACTTGCCCTAGCTGGGATCACGTTGCAGAGAGTGGAGACAAAGGGCACCGTCTCCCGCCTGCTGCTGGACCCGGTCTGACAGAGGAGGCGGAGACTGGTGAGTTTGGGAGTCAGGTCGCCCCCATCCCCATAGAAGAGAAGATGGCCACCATTGCGGGCCTTGATGCCTGTATGGCACTGATGGACGGGGATGACCTGAGCACCCTCACAAAGGGGACTTGGCGCCAATTGATGGCCATCCTGAGAGGATGCAGCAGAACCCCGGCTTTCCTTCCTCATGGGCTGGAGGAACGTTTACCTGACGACGCTGTGAAAGTTTCCGGAGAGGCGCCTGATAAGATCGGAGCTGGATGTGCTGAACTGCGAGTCGTAGCTTCGAGGAAGCCTCAAGTGCGGAGCAGAGAGTCACGGACGTCTTGTGCTGTGTCCGGTGGTTCGGTAGGGAACCCTGAGCCGCCGGCCATGCATTCCCCTGAAGAGCTGGAGGTGTCATGGCTTCATGGATGGCTATGGCTATGCGGTCTGCAACACCAGGCCTGGCTGAGTAGCGCTGCCATGTTTCAAGGTGGAGTGACCCGGGGGCTGCTGACCTGCCACAACATACGCGCGAATCCATGGCCTGGTGGAGCTGCCTACCTACTAGACACAGGCAGAAGCGGAATGCCCGATTTTATAAAAAAAAAATGTTGGTACCGCAAGCCGGCGTCTCTCCTACAGTGACCCCTCCTTTATTTTGCTGTTTTTTGTTGTTTCCTCCACCTACAGAGACTCTCTCACTTTTGAGGAGTTTTTCTTTCTATTTTTGTCCTCTTGAGATTCTGTTTTACGTTCCTACAGCTGTGATACTAAGATGACTTTTTATTTACTGTATTGATTTTTTGATGTTTATGCCCCCCCCCCCCACGTATTCTGTTCTGAGGACTCGTTTTGTTATCTGGCTGAGAATTTTTCGACGAGTATTATCTGTTCTTTCAATGCTGACCTTTTTTTTTTTTTTTTTTTGCTGATATACCCCGGCTGGGGATGTCTCTTTTGATGTTTTTTCTGAACATGCATAATTCAACAGGGTAATCAGGTACCACATCAAAGCAGTTTATCTGTCAAATCTGGGTTCTACACGCCTTTGGCAAACATCTGGTTACGTGTTGGGTATAGTTCCCATATTCTCTGCTCCCTCGTAATCTAATGTGAATGCCGATTCAAGACTGAGATTTCCAGACCATAGTGTTTGCTGCAGGATCGATGAAGCTGTGATGCAGCGAAACGCGTATCGACCTACGATTTGCTGTGTTTATTTTATGTTTCATCAAAATAATTTTTTTAAACATTGGAGAGAAAGCATCTTCCATTTGGTAAAGGGCTGGTGTACCCTATACATCACACAACGTGTGTTATTAATACGGCGTAATTATTATTATTATTCATTATTTATAAAGCGCCAGCATATTCCGCAGCGCTGGATGGATTGTCTCGATGACTGCCATCGTGGCCTGGTGCCCTACGTGGCCTCCCAAGTGCCGGGGCCTAGTGCCAATTGTTCCCCTTGGACCCCCACGGTCCTTTGGACTAATCGGAGTGTGCCAAGGATGGCACATTTCAGGCTTTTACCCTCCGTTTTTCCTCCCCTCCCCTTCGATGTTTTTGTTGCCTTTTCTTTTGTCTCTTATTTTCTTACGTTTTTATCCCCTCTTTTTTTATGCTAAATACCTTCGGCTGTGCTTCTTCAATGCAGTCCATTCAGATACTTAATTGATGTTATTGAAGGCTTTTATTTACGTGTTTTGAGTTTTCATACTGTGATGAGACCCCCCCCCCCCCCACTTGGGGATTTTTTTTTTTTGCTAACACTTTGCTGGTCTTAGCCGACTTGCTGTCACTATCACTTGCTGTCACTATCACTTGCTGTCGCTCTGATGATATGTTATGGCCCGCACATTATTTTGCAGTTTGCAATTACGCCGACGATTATTGTTTGGCCATGCGAGGCCACCCATTATTTCGCAATATGATGTTCTGCTGACTTTTTTTCCCAAAATAAAAACTTTGAAAAAAAAAAAAAAAAAAAGAAATGCTGTCCAAACTGTGGCACCTATAGATGACCATGAATGCAAAAATCTCTTCATAAAAAACAATCATTTGCCTCTCCTGTTGCCCACCTTTCCTCTCTGTCCATCTCTCCTGCAGGGTTTTCTCCATGAAGAAGGGCCTCTTACTCCATGACAGACATTTTTTTCTCTCTCTCAACCTCCAGTTAGGGGTCACCTATGGCAGGGCTTGACAAATTTGCTTTGACTCTAGGAGCCAGCTACAAAAGTTAGGAGCCAACCTTTCGGCGAGGATTCGCCTTTATCAAGGTATACCTTGATAAAGGCGAATCCTTGCCGAAACGTTGAACCTTGCCTCTGCATCTGGGAGTTTGTTTGTACGGATCCAAATTATGATTTTAGCTGCTTCTATTTATTTACCTGGTGCTTTTTGCTGTTAGGTATTTTTTGTGCATGTGGTCTTTTGGCTACTTTTTTGAGTCTTGAAGTGTAGAGCTTTGCTTCTAATATCAGTTTGGCCGCTCTGAGATATATATATCTATCTACTTATATTATTTGTGTTAACATCTGTACCTTGTGACGTTGCAATATTGTTTTATTTATTTTCTTTGCTCGGTTGTCATTGGACACCCTATTACCCACTGCAGACATAGACCCACACACAACAGACCTCATATATAAATACATACACCAGGGCTGGATATATTTACATTAAATGTAGGAGACAGGAAGAAAACCTTGAAGCCAACTAGATATTTTTTGATGCCAAAGACTGCTTTTAGATTGGTGTAAAATAAACTGGAAAGTTAGGAGCCAGGAGTAAAATTCTAGGAGCCAGTGGCTACCAGGCTCCTGGCTTTTTCAAGCCCTGACCTATGGTACCCGCCCAGGAACATGTCATCCTATAGATTAAATTCCAGTTGATAACCCAGATTATGTCCCACACTTCCTCTATGCAGTTGCTTTCAAGGCTGACGCCCAAGCTTTTTTTGTGCTACATCAGTGGTTCCAAACCGTGGTCCTCAAGTGCCCCTAACAAGCCAGGTTTTCCAAGTATCTGAAGCACAGCACAGGTGATAGGATTTGCTGCTCAGTGATTTCAGGATTCAGTCTACTTTTCTCCAAGGTAATCCATAAAATCTGACCTGTTAGTGGAATTTGAGGACTGCGGTTGGGAATCACTGCTCTATATCAATACGGTGATCACTCATGGCGGACCTTGAGGAAGGCTTTCTTTCCCCCTCTCCTGACTTTCTTTCCCGAGCACACTCTCTCCTTTTATCTTCCTCTGAAGTTAGAAAGTTAAGTTGATTGCAACGTTCTACTTTTTGATGCATTTGTTGCACACACTGTATACAGTGCTCAATACTTTATATACTGTATTACTTTCTGATGTTATGTAAAAATTAATAAATATATTTAGGACAAAAAAGTATTTGAAAAACTTTTCCCAACATGAAACTGGAATTTTTTTTTTACAAATCTCTCTTTACTCATCCTTGTCCAATTTTGCAAAGAGATGCTTGATTCTTTCTGTGTAATGCCCTCAGTGTAGACATGGTCATTGATATCCTCCTCATCTTCACCTTTCTAACTAATTTACAGTAATATTTTCTTTAACCCCTTAAGGCTCCAATCGTCTTTGAAGTCAATGCATTTATGACGGACCAGTTACGTCATTGGTCCTTAAGGGGTTAAATAGGTAATAATAAATCTCAGAAAAGTGAAGCTACACTCACCATCCCACTTGCTTGTTAGCTTGCCACCAAAAGCGCAGATGCAGTGACAGACGGGTAATCCTAACCTGTGTTATTTCCTGCAGTTAGACGGTGATGGACACAGAACAGAAAAAATATCCGCTCGGTTCCACTTAAAAAGCCAAACCCCAAACTTTGGATGGTTTTTGTGCCCAAATCACTAGGGTAATATGTTAGAGTATGCAGTACTTGCTTTCATATGAACACAATGGAGGGATATCTGGGAAGGGAGAATTGTACAGAGGAATACTTGACCTAAAAATAGGTTTACTGCACATTATTTGAAACATATTTCCAAGTCCAACACGACAAGATTAGAGGCAAACATATATATATATATATATACCTGAGCCTTAAAGATGAAGCTAATCAGCATTAATAAACATAATCTGATAATAACAATTAAAGATAATCTGCAATAATGGCTAATTATGACCCTCTATCTAGGCAACAGGTTAAAATGCATCCATAAATAAATTAATGAAAAGCCTTATCACTCACCTGCTACTCCATTTCCATTGCCTATGGCAACCAATGCACTCACAGTTTTCTTCCGTCCTTCTTTGGCAGTCATATTGAATACATTTTTTACCTGAAATAAGTTAAAAAAAAGTATTGCTATTATAGTAAACCAAATATAAATTAATGTTATGCAATGAATTTATCACCTTGGAGTCTCTCAAACTCCTTGTGGGTAATTCAGACTTGGTCAACTGGCAACGAATAAAATTTAAAAAAAAAACTCTAGTCAAGTACGGTATAGGTTCCAATTTTCGTGATTATGGTCAAAAAAGGGACAACAGTGATTTTTGCCATTGCTTGCAGCACTAATTAAAAACTTACACAAACATTATTTTAGGACTTCACTTGCATCACAAAAATGATGGTATTATGATGTGAGTTTGCATTGGGAACATTGAAATGACTATGCTTTATTTCTAGTGTCAAATCATTTTTTTAATATTTTTTTTTTTAGCACTGACGATTCTGAGCTCCATTTTCAAAATTATTAACCATTACTATTAACAGCCACGATAGTAAATTACATCAGCATACAATAACACAGTGATTTAATTGTTGGTCCTGGAGGACCCCCCCCCCCACATTCTAGTAGTTGGTGACTTTAATGAGCAAAAGACACAATTTTAAGAGTACTGAGAATGGGCAAGAGAATAAGTGGACCCCACTCTACAGTGGACTTTAAGGACTTTGTTTTGGAGAGCAGCAAGGATAATAACCACGAAAAACAATATATGATTAGATTATTATATATATGAGGAATACACAATAGGAGTACACTACATGCATGCTTGAACGTTTGGGGTTTGTTAGAGAAACTGAATAAACCTACCAATGGGTAATTTAATAATAAAAAAATATATATATACATATGGCAATGAATTCTTAACGTGACATCTTAGCGCACTAGTGAAAGATACATAGGTATACAGAGCGTCAACAGAATGGAGACTTTATTTTAGTGAAGACAGGCTTTGTAAAGATACCGTAATGGAGCGTAAGCATTGACACTATCTATTCAATAGACCTATTAACCCCTTAATGACCGCTGACGTACCATGTACGTCCGGCCCACAGGTCTCCCTTAGGCTAGGGTCAGACGAGCGTGTTTTCTACGGACTGTGCGCCCGTGCAGTACGGACGCACCTTTTGATGGAAGACGCAGTAGTGGCCGCACAGTCCGTTTTTGTGACTGACGCTATTTTTGACGGATGTAGGAGGGAAAATAAATTAAAATAAAAAAAATTTGGGCTGTCAAAAATGCTGGACGCATAAATACAGTCCGTCTGACCACATTCCATCATTGACACACAAAGCTATGCAGGCGTTGCGGACGTGGCGCACTCCGCATGTCCGTTCTAGCAGTATTACGTTCTTGCCTAACCTGCGTCCGTTTGCCGCGGACGTACTTCGTGTGTGGTGCTCCATTTACCACAATTGTATGCTATCACGGACATACTTATGTGCAGCAACACGGATGTGAACACTGCGCTCGTCTGACACGGGCCTTAGACCCGCTGATGTACATAGTACGTCAGCGGCTCCTAACCTCCCTCCCGCCCGATACTTACCTCCCTCGCTGGCTCCAATGGAGTTCTGGCAGGGAGGAAGCCTGCCCCTCTGCTTTAGAGGGGCCGGCGAGCACGATGACATCACCACGCTGCGTCATTGAAAACCAGGAAGTGGAGGGGGGGCTCCTTTGGAACCCTCTATCTCTCCAACCATGACACCTAGAAACTTGCTTTTTACACAGCAACGGTGAAACGCAAGCATTGAATTTAACTATTGATTGACTGGTATTCCAAAAACCGGCAACTATGCACAAACCTTTCATATTTGTTTTTGCTACTTTGCAGTCTTACCCTAAACGTGCTTATAATGCTGCCTAATCCTAGCCTATCTTCCTTTACTCCTTAACATACGCCTTACCATAGCAGGGTGAAGGGCGCCAGATCCTGCTTGACACATGCATTTTTTCTTTTGTTGCAGCAGGGCCGGTTCCGCCTTTCTCTTGTCAGTTCATTAACCCTTCTAGAAAATTTGTGGTGCTGTACTTAATCTCTTCTGCGAATTATAGGGGATATATTTTTGGGCTTTATTTCATTTTGCTTTTGTTTGTTTTTTCTCGGTAACTATCTTAAGATCCTGTGATCGTTTTTAACCCATTGCTTCCCATTAAAAGTTATGTTTTATCTTCATCGTGTGAGCTTGTCCCTTCCACTTCCATCTGAATATTTATCCTACAATCTCCTTTCTTACCAGATTAAAGGATTTGATTGACTCTATCTAAGATTACTTAACATCTAATCACTTGGGTTTGATCCGAACAACCTTTTTTTGTTTTCCATAGAAAGTGAGATAAATGGGAGACTTTTTCTGGTTTGGCTATTTTGACCTGGATTTTTCATTTCTCCAGTCGATTCTCCAGAGTTTTAATTTATTGAGTAGACCTGTATATTGCACATATAAAAATCCAGTGAGTGCACCATTTCGTTGCATGCACCCCCCCCTCTACTGGAATATTTTTACCTTTTAATACCGTTGATATTAACAGAGCTGAAAATCAGCCAGCAGATGGCAATATCAGCACGTATACAAAAGGTTTCCATCATACAATCGGGAAATAAACACAACCTAAAACCATAAATGGAACTTAGAAATATGGTACAGTATGCTGCACTGACACGGCTGCTGCAGGTCTCTCCGTTCCATAAAATTGTTAATGTTTCCCTATCTGCTCTTTTTTTCTGCTGTTATTATAGTACATGAAAGGATTGCCTTAGAACACAGCGCCGCTGCTTCTTATTATTTATACTACGGTGTGGATGGACTGGGGTGGACAGATTTATATTTGTTGTGTTTAATGCTACTCTCTTGGCAGTTAAGCGTAAGTGAAGTACATGGTAGTGTCAGTGTTTGAAAAGGTAAAAAGGTCAACTGAAATGAACTCTTACCCAAGAGACGTAAACGTGACCTTATCTTGCTCGTTGTAAAAGTCATGCAAGCACCGTGAGCCATTACTAAATCAATATATACCAGATTTGAGAAGAAATTACATAGATTTTAGTACAGTTGTGTTCAAAATTATTCAACCCCCACTGAAATTGAGTGTTTTGGCCAGTTTGACATTGATTTTGATCATTCAGTCATCTTGCTTACAATTAAATCAAAGAGGCACGTGTAGGTCAGACAAATATAACATAACATTTATAATGAAATAACCACAAATGTCTTTTCTGTGCTCACATCATTATCAGTTTTATTCAATCTTAGTACTTAGTACAACATCCTTTTACAGTTATAACAGCTTTTAAACGTGAAGCAT
Organism: Leptobrachium leishanense; assembly: GCA_009667805.1. NCBI lineage: Eukaryota > Metazoa > Chordata > Amphibia > Anura > Megophryidae > Leptobrachium > Leptobrachium leishanense. The sequence continues at coordinate 292,642,089 of CM019066.1, forward strand.
AGCTTGACACAAGTGTCTTGCAGCGATCTATGGGTATCTTCGCCCATTCGTCATGGGAAAAAGCCTCCAGTTCAGTCACATTCTTAGGCTTGTGCACTGCAACTGCTTTCTTTAAGTCCCACCAGAGGTTCTCAATCGGATTTAAGTCAGGTGACTGCGATGGCCACTCCAAAATGTTCCAGCCTTTAATCTGCAACCATGCTCTAGTGGACTTGGAGGTGTGCTTGGGATCATTGTCCTGTTGAAAGGTCCAACGTCTCCCAAGCCTCAGGTTTGTGACGGACTGCATCACATTGTCATCCAATATCTCCAGGTACTGAAGAGAATTCATGGTACCTTGCACACGCTGAAGCTTCCCTGTACCTGCAGAAGCAAAACCGCCCCAAAGCATGATTGACCCCCCGCCATGCTTCACAGTAGGCAAGGTGTTCTTTTCTTCATAGGCCTTGTTCTTCCTCCTCCAAACATAGCGTTGATCCATGGGCCCAAACAGTTCTAATTTTGTTTCATCAGTCCACAGAACACTATCCCAAAACTTCTGTGGTTTGTCCACATGACTTTTGGCATACTGCAGTCGACTCTTCTTATTCTTTGGAGACAGCAAGGGGGTGCACCTGGGAGTTCTGGCATGGAGGCCTTCATTACGCAGTGTGCACCGTATTGTCTGAGCTGAAACTTCAGTACCCACATCTGACAAATCTTTTCTCAGTTCCTCAGCAGTCACACGGGGACTTTTCTCCACTCTACGCTTCAGGTAGCGCACAGCAGTCGAAGTCAGCATCTTCTTTCTGCCACGACCAGGTAGCGTTTCAACAGTGCCCTTTGCCTTGAATTTGCGAATGATGCTTCCTATGGTCTCTCTTGGTATGTTTAACATCTTTGCAATCTTCTTATAGCCATTGCCCTTCCTGTGAAGAGTAATCACCTCTTCTCTTGTCTTCCTGGACCATTCTCTTGACTTCACCATGTTTGTAACCACACCAGTAAATGTCTAGAAGGAGCTGAGTATCACAGTCATTTTAAAGCTGCCTAATTGGTGCTTATTATGCTTTATTGCTGCTCCGTGACATCCACAGGTGTTTTCAATACCTGATTGAAAACACTTGAATGAACCTCTGTTCTTCAGAGTGGTAGTCTTTAAGGGGTTGAATAATTGTGTCAATGAAGAATTCACAAAAGAAACATTTACTACTGTATTACAAAACCAATTGATGTCATTTTAGTTGCATATGGTTCTTTAAAAAGTCCTTGTAGGATTTCATTCTGAATACAATTACAAATGTACACTAAATTCCCTAAAACCCTTTACAGCATTGGGGGTTGAATAATTTTGAACACAACTGTACATAAAACCCAGGTCTGATAAATGTATTAAAGGAACACTCTATGCAGAAAATTACTACTGCCCTACCTATTCATTCTACATTATTTTATTTTTTTAAATGTTATACTTACCTTAAAACGGAGGCATTTTCCTACGGCGTTTTCTTTCGAATCCCTCGCCGCCCTCCTCTTTCACTGGAACCCGGAAGTTGGCACAAGGTCTACGCTCCACCTTCTTTGATTAGTGTTACGCGCAAGAGGATGCGCGCAACACTAATCTCAGCCGTTGCCGCCAGCTACTGCGGAGAGTTGGAGAGTTGGAGACGTCATCGTGCTGAAAGCGCGATGACGTCTCCTACTCGGCAATAGTCGGCAGAAGCGGGAAATACAAATCCCGCTCTGCTGACTGACAGCTGGGAGGGCGGAGTAAAGTCCTCTGCATCTCTCCTCTGTTTGAGCCGATCGGCTGAGCGGAGGGGGGGGGGGGGGAGAGAAAAGGGCATACTTAGGTCATCATGACCACCTAAAAAAAGCTTAGGTGGACATGTTGCCTAGAGTATCCCTTTAATCTTAATTTTCAATATATAAACAGAGAATACGAGACTGGTTTTCCATGATCTATAGACAACTACTGTATCTGTAAAATTCTGAATCCCATTGCTCCAGGTTCATTATTCTATTAAGGTTAACATTCCCCCCCTTCAAGCTATTCTATTAAAAAATCCCATATTGTTTCAGGAAGGCGTTGCATGTTTCCGACATAAGAAGCTATTAACACTTTCAAATGGTAGGTGCAACAAATCTGCACACATGTGAAACATATGGTGTTATTCAAAGAGAGCCGAATTTGCCACCGAATTGCACTGAATGGTGCCTTCATCGTACGGTGCAATTTCGTGGTAATTCAGCTTTTCAGAAAACTGCCAACCTCCAGGTTAGCAAGATTTCAGGGTCAGCATGAATAGCATAACATCTATATACAAGAGATTTTTAAGGTTAAAATTAACCTTTTGAAGTCCATGAATATCGGGATTGTCCTGGATGGCTTTCAAGAATGGTTCCAATGATGGGACATCAATGTCTAGTCTAGGGATGCCAGGTTGGCCATGTTTTCCTGGACACATATTACTATTTCATGCAGGGGGAGCACAGGGAAAAGTGCTGCCCTGCAACATGTATAATTCATATACTGCAGCTAGGAAATCAAGGCAGGTCACCTGGGATTCCCTCTTGATTTCTTACCAGCAATGTATGGATTCTACATGCTGCAGGTGGCATTTTTCATGCACTGCCCATCAGCATGAATACATTATAGGTGTCCAGAAAAACATGGCTGATCTGGCAATCTTAGTCTGGTTCCATTCCTTGTGTGGAAAGGGTCATAGTGGACTTCGTTTACGCATAACCGTTCACCGAGGGAGAAATAAATTCATTCATGTTATCAGGTGCCAGTTGTAAGTGGATTGAGTTGTCTTGATATGTTCGTAAACTATATTGCCAAAAGTATTCGCTCACCTGCCTTGACTCGCATATGGATGGGTGAGCGAATACATTTGGCAATATAGTGTATGTCCTCCAGGGCAATAGCAGGAGTTTCCTCTGGACTCAGGGTATATAGTGTCAAGTAATATTGCCGATATTTAAATTTTTCAGCCTAGGCGCCATAGTTGGAGTTTGCACTTTGCAGACATACATTAGAATCTTGTCATTTGCAAAGGATCCAATCTAGCAATCTCTCACGACTATTCTTGTTCAAGGTGAGATAACATTTGGTTTTAAGCAAACCAAGCAATGGCTTTATGGGAAATGGAATAGAGTTTTGAGCACTTTATCTACACTACACTCCTTACTTGTAGTCTGTACAGAGATGCTGATGGTATCACAGCACAAATGTACGCAAAATGACATACTCAATTATGTGGCAAAATGCCACAATGTGCGTATAAGTTTCATTGTAAGCAGACAAATGCAAATGACACTTCAATGACATTGTTACTCGAAAAATCTATTTTAGAACAGCATGAATTTCTACTTTTACGAAGCAAAAAATGTCACTCGCAAAGAGCACTCTCTGCCATTTAGGCTAGGGTCAGACGAAAGCATTTTTCCACGCGAACGTGAAAAAGTGCGTCCGAACGCATTGACGTATTTTTTCACGGAGTGCGCAAAAACGGTCAGACGACGCGCATTTTCGGGCGTGATTTTGTACGGATCATCAATAAAACACTTTTTGCGTCTGGACGTTATGTAGGCTGGACATGAGCAGCGTCTGACATCTCCTAATCACGCAAACACGCCGCTATGCCGCAGCTGCGCACTCCGTACGTCAGTAGCGGTTCAGCGTTCTCAGAAAAATGCGTTCAAATTCCACTTGCGTTGCACGGCCGGACTTTTGTGCGGCCGTACATCGTATATTGTCCGTCATTGCCCGTCATCTGCTGCTAGTGCGGCCGTAATTATGTGCGCCAGAACGCACGTTAAAAGTGCGCTGGTCTGACCCCAGCCTTATTCTATCTGGTCTATTCACTAAATGGTGAAACTCAGGAGAACTGGCAGGAGAAGAGAACAATCGAGACCAAGCAGCCGATTTAGAAAGTGAGATAAATGGGAGAATTTTTCAGCTTTGGCTATTTTGACCTAGAATTTTCACTTCTCCAGTCATTCTCCTGAGTTTCACCCATCAGTGAATAGACCTGTATATATTTCATATTTAGAAAGAGGATGAATTTATAGACATACACACATATAGACAACAAGCGATGCACTTACTACAGTTTACAAAACTCTTGGCAGCAGTCAAGAGCGTCTAAATCTTGCACTGTGTGTAAAAATGAGGCACTCAACAAATGAATCACAGGAAGAAGAATTTAGTGCATTTATATCCAGATGGCTTTTTCTTGGAGGGATAAAACAAATCCTATAAACAGCATATCACTAATGGAAAAAAAGAAAAACCCAATTTCTGATGATACAATATCATGAAACACAGATAGTAAAGCCTTAAATATCCTTAAAGCAAAACTAAATTTGCGTTGTAAAATGTACTAAAAAGAAACAAAAGTTAAATAGGCATTACAGGCATCATATCAACCAATTTCCCTCTTATTTTAAGTTCTAATAGCTTGCAGAAATGTTGGCCCATATCCATTTATGTCAATAAAAACACCTGCAGGTTTCCCTGTGGTGTTCCCGTTTAAGCACCATATTATGGGGCAGACACTAATTCAGCAGTTTTCCCCTTAACGCATTGCAACCCTCCCTGATACTCGCAGCAGCGTTTCCTTGAATATCACGTCCTCAAGTCCATAGGACTCATGGAGGTTGTGCTGCTGGGCTGCGAGATGGTGCAGGGCCGCAAAGTGTTTCATGGCGGGAGACTGGGAACTATTTGTCCCCAGTCTTACTCTGCTCCCGGCGCCAAGAGCGACAGATTGGGCCACTGTTCGCGCTACAGGATGAGAGTGAGTATATGAGTACTAAGTATTCGTACAAATGTGGTATCGGCACCGATACCGATACTAGTATCGGTGCATCCCTAGTTAGAGTCGCATAACCAATTGCCAATGCTCACAAACCAGAGCACGAACGCTAGTGTTAAGATTGTAACAGGGCCTGGAGTATTCACATTTTTCATTAATACGAATACCTACTGATGGTAATTTACATGAGCCACACAACAGAATATAACATACAGAAATCTATGCTCGAATCAAAACAGTTTTAATGGTCTCTGCACAGCTACAGCTATATCTGCACATTTACAGGAAACCGGAAATCTTTGGGCCCTAGTCCAAGGTTGGTGCTAACTTAACCAGAGCTGTTGTAAACCTACTACATTTCTTGCTCCATCTTACCCATTATAGTCTATGGATTGGTTAAGTTTACAGCAGCTCTGGTTAACCCTTTCGCTGCTGAGGCTTTTCACACCTCTGTGCTGAGGTCATTTTTACCGCTTTCGCTCATCATGTTTAACCGCGTTTTGAAGCCATATTTTGATATATGACCCAGACATATTATATATCGTTCTTTCTGGCAGACTTGGCAGATTCATAATATGTCATTATTGTATGTATACGTCATGTCCTGTCTGTATATTATAACAAAAAATTTAATAAAATTAGAATTTTCAATAATTTATTATTATGTGTAAAGTGTTTTTTTTTCACATTTTAACATGCGATCGTTTGCGGTTATATTTTCTATGGGGTGCGCTTGTTAAAAAATTAGAAATGGGGACTCGTCGCATACAAAAATCGGTAGTGCAGAATCATTGTTCACATTATAATTGAAATGGGAACAATATTGCTGCATTAACAAAACAAAAACAAAAAATGTTTTATTTTTTTAGAATTTTTTTTAAAATATTTTTTTATTTTAAATTTTTATTTTTTTTTAAAAAAAAGATTTCATGGTCATGTTTGGTATCGTTGGAAAGGCCATGCTCTGGCCGATCCAACGATATCAAACATTAACCCCTAGCTGCCACGGATCAGGAGATAGGGGGTTCATTGGAACCCCCTATCTCCACCATTGCTGGCAGCTAGGGGTTAACTCCAGGACAGGCGTCATCGTGCTATGCACGATGACGCCAGTCCTCAGGGGGTGTTCCCGGAGGCTTGGCCGACATCCAAGATGTCAGCCAGCTCCGGGAGAGGATCAAGATCCGGCGCTTTTCAACGCTGAATCGTGATCTGGCTCCCCAGGGGTTAATGACAGCCACCATTTGGAAGGGCAGGCTGTGCCCTTCCAAACGGTGCCTGGATTAACCCTGTGCACCCCAGCGAACGGGAGGGAGAGAGGTCTGAAGGACCTCCCCCCCTCCCTTTCAGGCGCCTCCTCCGCACACGCGGGGGGCGCCTGAATTAGATGTCATTGCACCGCCGCAATGACATCTAATGGCCCCGCTGGGGTCCCAGAGTGCTGGGCTGACATCAAGGATGTCAGCCTGCACCGGGGGGGCACAGCGATCGGCCGGAATCCGGCCGATCGCTGGCCGCAAAGGGAGGACGCGCTCAGCGCGTCCTCCGCATGGAACAGCACTGCAGGTGGACGCGCTCAGCGCGTCCTCCGCAGTGAAAGGGTTAAATTAGCACCAACTTTGGAATATTGCCCTTTGCATCTTGTTAGATTAAATCCGAAAAAATACAAACCGCTTCTATTTTGGAAGGTTACTATTAATGTATTTAAGATTTTTTATTTTGTAAAGAAGGCAGCATACAATCAAACGTATTAATGCAAGGGCCACGCAGGGCCTACCACAGCATAAGTACTACTACTTGTGAAAAATAACAAACATCCCCCGAAAAGGGGGGGGTCTCAGCTTAAAAGAAATAAGGGGGGAGATGTCTCAGGGGAACACATAGTAATAATGTAGGCAGACAAAGGGATGGGGGAATCTCGGCTTCAAATTAACAATATGTCGTAGTAGGGGGGAAGGGGTGGGGTGGGGAAGTAAAAATGAGGGGGGGGACAACAACAACGAAAGTCTGCAGGTGCTTCTGAGAAAGAATAAAACCCACATTTACTCCTAAAAATAACAAGATCATCTTAGGTGTTTCAAGGTAAAAGTAAGTGGGAAAGAAAAGAAAAGCCAACTGTCGAAATACTCTAACCGAAAGCAATAAAAATGTCAGCATATTAATAGGTAGAATCAAAAGGGTTATAGCAAAGGTCATCTGAAATACTGCAGAGAAAGAGAAAAAAAAAAAAAAGAAAAAAAAAAAAAAAGGGGACAAAACGAAAATAAAATAAAAAACCAAAACGTCTCAAAACGGTCTCAGAAATTATCCATTTCGTCATAAAAGGCGCAGGGGGGAATAACTGGGGAGAAGTTCCCGAAAACAAGGAGACTCAAAAATTTATGTTAAAAATCTCTTCAGCCTGCGTCCACAAACGGCAAGGGACATGGCACAGGCAGCGTGTCACCCACTAGGCCGGATCCTCTGGCCTCCACTCTCTCGTAGCCACGAGGAAGGTCTTCAGGTTCCAGCAAGGCTCCAAACGCACCGCATGCTCCATTACCATAAGCCCTCGGCAGGATCGGGTCAGATCTCGGCGTGAGCGTCAGAACCATCCAGGCCGTTGGTCGGGGAGCGCCACCCCTCTCCGGTCGGCGAGGAAAAGCCTTCAGCCCTTGACTTGTCAAAACGGCCATCTCCCTGGGCTCGCAAGTCTCATCAATTCCACGAGCACTTGGAGCCAGGGATCGCAGGGATGGTTGGAGCGCCCGGGACAGTACCACCTCATAGACGCCGTCTTCAGTGCCCTCTTCCACTGGGTCAGCGGCAGGTAAGCAAATCTCAATGGTCGTATCAGCCCCGATCACCTCCTCTTCGGGATCCCTTCCTCCTGGCAGCCTCGCAACGCAGCCATCATCTTGCGCCAAAATCCTGCAGTAAGTGGGCCTTCCTCGTCCTCTCCCGCCAGCATTAGTAAGCAGGCGTCCAAGCCGGAAAGAAAAACCCCCTCACCTTCAGCGGGGGGAGGGGGTCCATCCCGCCGCCATTCCGTGGGTCCGTCTGCCACCTCCATGAAACTTCCGCCCAAAGCAGCCGGGCGACGTGGGCCCTCCGTCCCCTCAGACTGCGATCGGCACTCGGTTTGGAGGAAGGCGAGGACAGAGTCCTGAGTCGGCAGGAGCCCAATACTAGGCCTCAAGATGGCCACCGGCGCCACGTGTCGTTTATCAAAAAGCAGCTGCCAGAGTTGTCTCTCGTCCGGAGCGGGGGACTCAACGGGCTCCGGACATTCCAGAACCGATGGCCAGCCACCCAGGATTCAGCATCATCAAAAATATTGTGGGTAAAATCATCTATATGTCCCTAGGAAGAGAGGACATGCGGAGCTCCATGAAAACACGTCCTCTCCAGTAGACAGCCGGCCACGCCCCCCGGAAGGTTACTATTAAAGCAGTTTTGTTTCCATTAAAAAAAAAAGTCAGTGAAATGATGATTAATTTGTTGCTGCTTTACAGTTAATCAGGTTAGAGAAAACTGCTCTATTTATGTCATTTTTAGACATCAGGTTATTTGAATGAAAGTGCTTTACTCTGTTCCAGTTATAACGAAAATAAAGACATAAACATAAATACAACTATCCAGTGGCTTGGGCCCAAACAAAGCAGTTAAAAAAAAAAAAAAATCAATGTTTATGTAGTCAAACCCTTGCTGTTTATGTTTTTACCTTGTTGTCTTCCAAAACCAGCCAGATCACAGCGAACAGTAAGCACTGTGCAATTTTCAACAGTAGCATTGTTGGCATAATGGGTAAGGTAAGGTCAACAGTATATTGACCCTAGAAGCCTCTTCACAGAATATACAGTTGTGTTCAAAATGATTCAACCCCCAATGCTGTAAAGGATTTTAGGGAATTTAGTGTACATTTGTAATTGTATTCAGAATGAAATCCTACAAGGACTTTTTAAAGAACCATATGCAACTAAAATGACATCAATTGGTTTTGTAATACAGTAGTAAATGTTTCTTTTGTGAATTCTTCATTGACACAATTATTCATAGAAACATAGAAAAATGTCGGCAGATAAGAACCTTTCGGACCATCTAGTCTGCCCAATTACATGGATACTTTACCTGGATTTATCTTTTGTTTAGGATAGCCTTATGCCTATCCCATGCCTGCTTAAATTCAATCACTGTTTTGGCCTCTACCACTTCAACTGGAAGACTGTTCCATGTATCCACCACCCTCTCAGTAAAATAATGCTTTCTGATGTTACTTTTAAACCTTTGCCCCTCTAATCTAAGACTATGTCCTCTTGTTTTGCTACTTTGTTTCCTTTTAAATATACTCCCTTCCTCTACCTTGTGGATTCCCTTTAAGTATTTAAATGTTTCTATCATATCTCCTCTGTCTCGTCTTTTTTCCAAGCTGTACATGTTAAGAACATTAAGCCTTTCCTGGTAACTTTTCTCCTTCAAGTCGTACACCATTTTAGTAGCCCTTCTCTGAACTCTCTCTAAGATGTCTATATCCTTCTGGAGATACGGTCTCCAGTACTGCACACAGTACTCCAAGTGAGGTCTCACCAGTGCTCTGTAAAGTGGCATGAGCACTTCCCTTTTCCTACTGCTAATACCTCTCCCTACACAACCAAGCATTCTGCTAGCATTTCCTGCTGCTCTATTACATTGACTACTTACCTTTAGATCCTCTGAAATAATAACTGCTAAATCCCTTTCCTCAGATGTTGAGGTTAGGACTGTATCAAATATTCTATATTCAGCCCTTGGGTTTTTACGTCCCAGGTGCATTATCTTGCACTTATCCACGTTAAAACTCAATTGCCACAGCTCCGACCATTTTTTTAGTTTACCTAAATCATTTGTCATTTGGCTGATCCCTCCAGGAACGTCAACCCTTTTGCAAATCTTTGTGTCATCAGCAAAAAGACATACTTTTCCATTAATACCTTCTGCAATATCACTAATAAAAATATTAAATAGAATGGGTCCAAGTACTGACCCCTGAGGTACCCCACTGGTAACAAGACCTTGCGCCGAATAAACTCCATTTACCACAACCATCTGTTGCCTGTCACTCAGCCACTGCCTAATCCATTCAACAATATTGGAATCCAAGCTCAAAGATTGCAATTTATTGATAAGCCTTCTATGCGGAACAGTATCAAAAGCCTTACTGAAATCTAAATAAGCAATGTCTACTGCACCACCTGTGTCTATTATTTTTGTTACCCAATCAAAAAAATCAATAAGATTATTTTGGCATGATCTCCCTGAGGTAAACCCATGTTGTTTCTGATCCTGTAATCTATGTGTTTTTAGATGTTAAACAATCCTTTCCTTTAACATGGTTTCCATTAATTTCCCCACTACTGACGTAAGACTAACTGGCCTATAGTTCCCAGATTCCTCCCTACTACCCTTCTTGTGAATGGGCACAACATTTGCTAATTTCCAGTCTTCTGGGACGACTCCCGTTAGCAAGGATTGGTTAAATAAATCTGTTAACGGTTTTGCTATTACATCACTGAGCTCTTTTAATAATTTAGGGTGGATCCCATCAGGCCCCATTGACTTATTTGTCTTTACCTTAGACAGCTGCTGTAGAACCTCCTCCTCTGTAAACTGATATGTAATTGTCTCGTTAGTGTTTCCTCCTAACTGAGGTCCCTTTCCTTCCTTTTCTTCTGCAAAGACTGAACAAAAATATTCATTGAGGCAGTCAGCGAGACTTTTATCCTCTTCTACATACCTTCCTTCCTTTGTTTTTAATCTAACTAATCCTTGTTTTACTTTTCTTTTCTCGTTTATGTATCTAAAAAATGTTTTGTCCCCCTTTTTTACTGACTGAGCTATTTTCTCTTCTGCGTGTGCTTTGGAAGCTCTTATAAATTGCTTTGCCTCTTTCTGCCTAATCTTATAGGTTTGCCTATCTTCTTCACTCTGAGTTGTTTTATAATTATTGAATGCGGTCTTTTTGTTCTTCACTATTTTGGCCACTTCTGCAGAGTACCACAGTGGTTTCTTCCCTTTTTTGTTTTTGCTAACAAGTCGAATGCAATTGCCTGTGGCCTTCAATAATGCTTCCATTAAATAATCCCATTTCTCCTGGACTCCCTTTAAACTCCTCCAGTCTGATAATGACTCCTTCACACAAAGTCTCATTTTAGAAAAATCTGTTTTTTTAAAGTCTAAAACTTTTGTTTTTGTGTGGTGCGGCTCCATCCCTGTTCTTATATTAAACCATACTGACTGGTGATCACTAGATCCCAAATTTTCACCTACAACAACGTCCGATACCAAACCTCCATTTGTGAGTATTAAATCCAATATGGCCTCTTTACGGGTCGGCTCCTCAACTACTTGTGTTCGAGATAATCCCAGTAGGGAGTTTAGAATATTTGTACTCCTGGTGCACCCAGCTGTTTTGGTTTTCCAGTTCACATCAGGAAGATTAAAGTCCCCCATGATAATAACTTCCCCTTCATTGCCATTTTGGCTATTTCCTCAAGCAGCAGATTATCTAGCTCTTCTACTTGTCCAGGGGGTCTATAGATCACACCTACACGAGCTACTGTATGATTGCCAAATGTTAGTGTAACCCAAACTGACTATGTTCACCTCGCTCACTTTTATTTGGTTTGTTTTTATGTTGTTTTTCACATATTATTATTATTATTATTATTATTCTTTATTTATAAAGCGCCAGCATATTCCGCAGCGCTGTACAATAAGCACAGTATAGACAGGGTTACAATACATTGAACAACATTTGACAAACAGTACAGGAGGAGATGAGGGCCCTATTCATGTAGGAACTCACAATCTGGGAGGGTTGGGGTTGGAAACAGGAGGAGAGGACTGTAAGGTGATAGTGATTGGTGGTTGCGTCAGTGAGTTGGGTGGTAGGCTTCCCTAAATAGGAATGTTTTAAGGGAGCGTTTGAAGGAAGAGAAGTTAGGGGAAAGTCTGACAGTACGAGGGAGAGCGTTCCAGAGAGTGGGGGCTGCGCGTGAGAAATCCTGCAGTCTATCATGGGAAGAGGTGAAGCGGGGAGAAGCTAGGCGCAGGTCACTGTTTGACCTTAGGGAGCGGGCTGGGGTGTATTTGGTGATTAGTGAGGACAGGTAGTGGGGAGCTGAGTTAGTGAGGGTTTTGTAGGTAAGGATAAGGATTTTGAACTTAATTCTGCAGTGGATGGGGAGCCAGTGAAGGGACTCGCAGAGGGGAGCGGCAGAGACAGAGCGGCGGGTGAGGTGAATTAGCCTGGCGGAGGCGTTCAGGATGGATTGTAGGGGGGAGAGGCGGGACAGAGGGAGGCCAGATAAGAGATTATTGCAATAGTCGAGTCGGGAGATTACCAGGGCGTGTATGAGTTGTTTTGTGGTGACAGCGGTAAGAAATGGCCGAATTCTGGAAATATTACGCAGTTGGTATCGGCAGGAGGTGGAAAGAGACTTGATGTGGGGGATGAAGGAAAGAGCAGAGTCAAGTGTAACTCCAAGGCAGCGAACTTGGTTTGATGGGGAGATGGTGATACCCTCCACCGTGATAGAGAAGTCAGGAGGTGGGGAGGCATTGGAGGGAGGAATAAGTAGGAGTTCAGACTTTGACATGTTGATCTTTAGGTGGTGGGAGGCCATCCAGGAGGAGATGCCAGATAAACATTCACTGACTTTTGAAAGGATGGGGGGAGAGAGATCAGGGGTAGAGAGGTAGATCTGAGTGTCATCAGCGTAGAGGTGGTAATTAAAGCCAAAGCTGTTGATGATTTTGCCCAGAGAGGAGGTGTAGATGGAAAAGAGCAGAGGACCAAGGACAGAGCCTTGAGGTACACCAACAGATAGAGGCAATGAGGAGGAGGAGTTACCAGCAAAGGACACACAGAAGGACCTGTTGGATAAATAGAAGTCAACCCAAGCGAGTGCAGTGTCACCGAGACCCAGAGAGTTGAGGGTCTGTAGAAGGAGGGGGTGGTCAACAGTGTCAAAAGCAGCCTAGAGGTCAAGCAGGATGAGAATAGAATAGTGGCCATGTTTTTTAGCAGTTAGGAGGTCGTTGGTGACTTTGGTGAGGGCAGTTTCAGTTGAGTGTAGGGGACGGAAGCCAGATTGCAGGGGGTCAAGTAGGGAATTGGAGGACAGGAAGAGGGAGAGGCGGTTGAAGACTAGTTTTTTAAGAGCTTTGATGTGAAGGGAAGCAGGGATACAGGGCGGTAATTGGATGGAGAGTTGGGATCTAGGGATGGTTTCTTTAGTAAAGGGGTAACTAGCGCGTGTTTGAAGGCGGATGGAAAGGAGCCAGTGGAGAGAGATAGGTTGAAGATGTGTGTGAGAGCAGGGGTGAGGGAGGAGGAGAGGGGAGGAATTAGATGTGAGGGAATGGGGTCGAGCGGGCACGTGGTGAGATGAGACATACAGGGCCACTCCTCCTCCTTTCCTACCTTCTCTGTCTTTTCTATATAAAGAGTACCCCGGTATTGTTATGTCCCAGTTATTTTTCTCACTGAACCATGTCTCAGTAACCGCAACTAAATCTACTTTTTCAGCTGCCATCATTGCCTCTAGTTCATTGATTTTATTGACTAAACTGCGAGCATTTATAGACACGACTCTGAGCTTGTCATTTTTTTCCCCGCATGTTGCTTGCACCCTCAGATTTAGTTTTGGGGGACAATCAGGCAGATTGTTTTTTACCCTTTTGTCCCACCCTCCTAGTTTAAATATTTCTTTGCGAAACCTTTGAACTTCTCACTGAGAACATATGTTCCCCTATGAGTAAGATGCAAACCATCTTTTTTATACAGTTCCTTTCTGCTCCAATTAGAGCTATCATGGGACACAAAGCCAAATCCTTGCTCTCGACACCATTCCCGAAGCCACAAATTAAATTCCCTATTGCGCATCTGCCTATCCTGAATGTTATGCACAGGCAAAACTTCAGAGAATGACACAGTGGACGCAATCTGCTGTATTTCACCTCCAAGAACACAAAAATCTTCCTTAATCTCAGAAACCTCATTGCTAGCCAAGTCATTTGTCCCTAGATGGACTAGAACATCCACTTCCGCTTGCTGCTTTGCTTGTTTGACAATATGGAGAATACGTCTCTTGTCTCTACGAGCAGTAGCCCCAGGAAGACATCTCACCAAACCACTACTCTCTAGCTCAACACCTCTTATGATAGAATCACCCAGCAACAATTGCCTTCTATCATGTCCCACCTTTTCCTTATTGTTCTTGGTTGCAGTCCTGCAAACCTTAGGCATAGGGGATGGTGGTTCCTCAACTATGGTGTCTGAGCCTACTTCCGTCTCACCACTACACTCTGAAAGTGCCTCAAAAGAATTAAGAAGAGCCACAGACTGTGGGACATGCCTTCTATCCACAACTCTAAGTCTACCAGATCCTACAGTAGTCCATCTGCCACTCCTAGGAGGCCTCTGTGGCAGTGGCTTTGTAACAGTCATAGCCTGAGTTTGTGTAACAGATAATTTACAAATCTCAGACTTCAAACAGGCAATTTCCTGTTGCAATAAAGAGAGCTGCCTACATATCAGGCACACTCCAAACCTCCAAAAATTGGATCTAAAAACAAATGCATGACAGCTCTTACACTGGACCAAGCCTGCCATTATAAAAGAATGGATTTAAACCAACAAATCTTACCTTTTTGTAGGTTTTCTACCTCCTGTCTAACCTCAGACTACCTCCAGAGTATCTCCAGAGTATCTCCAGAATATCTCCAGAATATCTCCAGAATATCTCTAAGTGCTCACTTTGAAGACTTCACTTAGGCTTCCCAAGCTCAATTAGACCAAGCTAATATTCCACAAGCTTTATATAGTCACCTAAGAACACCTCCCCCAGCAAGGCGTGGACAAGTTTAACCACCTTAGCAAATAGCACGCAATTGATTCCAATTGTATGCTAATCAGTAAGAGGAATGAGTCACCAGCCTAACCTAATTTACACACCAGACCTAACTTAAAACCTCAAGATGAATAGAAAAGATCTGTTTGAAACAAAAATCTAAATCAACCCCTTAAGACTACCACTCTGAAGAACAGAGGTTCATTCAAGTGTTTTCAATCAGGTATTGAAAACACCTATGGATGTCACGGAGCAGCAATAAAGCATAATAAGCACCAATTAGGCAGCTTTAAAATGACTGTGATACTCAGCTCCTTCTAGACATTTACTGGTGTGGTTACAAACATGGTGAAGTCAAGAGAATGGTCCAGGAAGACAAAAGAAGAGGTGATTACTCTTCACAGGAAGGGCAATGGCTATAAGAAGATTGCAAAGATGTTAAACATACCTAGAGAGACCATAGAAAGCATCATTCTCAAATTCAAGGCAAAGGGCACTGTTGAAACGCTACCTGGTCGTGGCAGAAAGAAGATGCTGACTTCGACTGCTGTGCGCTACCTGAAGCGTAGAGTGGAGAAAAGTCCCCATGTGACTGCTGAGGAACTGAGAAAAGATTTGTCAGATGTGGGTACTGAAGTTTCAGCTCAGACAATACGGCGCACACTGCATAATGAAGGCCTCCATGCCAGAACTCCCAGGCGCACCCCCTTGCTGTCTCCAAAGAATAAGAAGAGTCGACTGCAGTATGCCAAAAGTCATGTGGACAAACCACAGAAGTTTTGGATAGTGTTCTGTGGACTGATGAAACAAAATTAGAACTGTTTGGGCCCATGGATCAACGCTATGTTTGGAGGAGGAAGAACAAGGCCTATGAAGAAAAGAACACCTTGCCTACTGTGAAGCATGGCGGGGGGGTCAATCATGCTTTGGGGCTGTTTTGCTTCTGCAGGTACAGGGAAGCTAAAGCGTGTGCAAGGTACCATGAATTCTCTTCAGTACCAGGAGATATTGGATGACAATGTGATGCAGTCCGTCACAAACCTGAGGCTTGGGAGACGTTGGACCTTTCAACAGGACAATGATCCCAAGCATACCTCCAAGTCCACTAGAGCATGGTTGCAGATTAAAGGCTGGAACATTTTGGAGTGGCCATCGCAGTCACCTGACTTAAATCCGATTGAGAACCTCTGGTGGGACTTAAAGAAAGCAGTTGCAGTGCGCAAGCCTAAAAATGTGACTGAACTGGAGGCTTTTGCCCATGACGAATGGGCGAAGATACCCGTAGATCGCTGCAAGACATTTGTGTCAAGCTATGCTTCACGTTTAAAAGCTGTTATAACTGTAAAAGGATGTTGTACTAAGTACTAAGATTGAATGTCACTTGGGGGTTGAATAAAACTGATAATGATGTGAGCACAGAAAAGACATTTGTGGTTATTTCACTATAAATGTTATGTTATATTTGTCTGACCTACACATGCCTCTTTGATTTAATTGTAAGCAAGATGACTGAATGATCAAAATCAATGTCAAACTGGCCAAAACACTCAATTTCAGTGGGGGTTGAATAATTTTGAACACAACTGTAAATGGTTTGTGAATGCTGTTATCTCCCAGTACGCATAATGATGACATCACACAAGGTTTCACATGTTTAGTAAATATCTGCTCTTGTATATTTTATATATTTCGAAGTTTATAGTATTTTTGTCTTCCACAGTGAAAGTAGAACAGTATAACACATTTAAATATTGACAGGTTGCTATGAACACTGAAATCTGCCCATTATATAAAGTGCAACGCTAAAATATTACTAAGGTTCTCGGCAGGAACATAATAAAGTAAAAAACACAGAAATGAAAGAAAACATGAATGCGCACATTCAAAAACTTGACCCGAATAGAAAGTAACTTTAACAACCTCAAAGTAGATCTCATAACAAATTTAATTAGGGAAATAAAGGTACTTGGATGATGAATATTGGGGTTGTATTTTATGTATTTATTTTTTTTCGTTTGTATAAGAGTAAAATAGAAAACTATAAACAATGTTGCTACACAAGGGATAACTAATGTAAAGATAGGATTTTATGAAAAGGGATCGATGCTGGCAGAAATCCTTTTTTTTTTTCGTAAGGCACGTAGCCTAGACCATTGTCTTTTAACTCCGGTTTTAATCTTCCTGTATGTTTTTTTCTTATATAGTTTTGTAATAATCTCAACATTGCTGCCACTGAATTGTTCAGAAATGAGAATGGAGGAGGATACCTAATTACTATCCGATCCGATAGTCTGACGCTTTCCGGAGGAAAGTGAAAAGAAAATTAGTAAAGTGATGTGGGATTGCAGAATTCTTATCTCAATACCAGTTATTACCGCAAAATACATTGCAATTTAAAATGTAAGGATAATAACAGACCAGCAATAATCTAATCATATAGATAAAGGAAGTGGAAAGAAAAGAGTATCTCCTATACTCTTAAAACTTCAGCTATCCTAGAAAAATGAATCAGTTCAGAGACAAAGCTATAATAAAACAGCTTGTAAGAGAAAACTAAAAAAAAAAAAAATAAACAAAATGGTCAGAGTTTCCACATGGTAAGCATAAAAAAAACATATAAAAAGCCAATTATTCCATATAAACCTCAGACACACTCCATTACTCTCTTTGAGTAAGAGGACTATTTGATAACCACCCTAATTTGCATTTGTTGCAGCATTGATTAACTGTGATATTTTCGAAAGATAAACTCAAACATCAGTGGGAGATGATTCATTGATGAAGCTTCTGCTGCTGCTGTTTGAATTTTCCCTTTTTGGAATTTCCGAAGTTTATCATCATTGCAGCAATGGGAAAAATGCCGCTGTTTGCAACAACAGTTAGTGAATAACACTTGACATTCAAAACTGGAAGATGTGTTACTGGGTTACTAGTAGAAGAAAACAATATGTTAGAGAGTCTAAGGACAAACAATCCTACACTCGGTGTAGAAGAGATTTTAGCACGAAGACCAGCAGCTCTTTTTTTGGACAAGGCTACCTGCAATTCCCTGGCTAATAAAACCCCGTATTAGAGGTTTGTGGACCCAGACTGGAGTCCACAACAAAGGAGTTGCTAGTACCAAATAAATTTGTGATAAGCTCGATAACTTCATTATGACAAATTTCGAAAATAAAAAACTTTATTGGGTAATCCAAGCAATAAAAATCAGACAATAAAAAGCGATCATGAATAGTATGTCTGTTATCTAGGAACCATACAGTATTATGTAAAGTGAACAGCACATACTGATAATCACAAGCACCTCAATCTGTAATAATTTCTTAGTGAAAAAAACTGTCCACTAGGTGGCGCATTTATCATAGGTGTATGCTGGCAATAAGGTAACACACACGTTACTGACTGCATTAGCCATTAAATAACTCCTCTTGTCTTTACATATCCGTTTAACAATAAACATCGCACAAAGTTGCCATATGTCTTAATATATTACCTTTAGGCTAGGGTCAGACGAACGCATTTTCGCGTTGTCTGTGAAAAAGTGCGTTCGAACGAATGGACGCATTTTTTCACGGAGTACGCGATAGCGGTCATACGATGCGCATTTGCATCCGTGATTTTGTACGGATCATCAATAAAACACTTTGTGCATCTGGACGTTATGTTGGCCGGACATTAGCAGTGTCTGACATCTCCAATTCACGCACACACGCCTCTAGCGGACGCAGCGCACTCTGTACGTCAGTACTGGCAGTTTAACGTTCTCGAAAAAATGCGTTCGTTTTCCACTTGCGTTGCGCAGCCGGACTTTTGTGCGACCGTACTTCGTATATTGGCCGTCATTGCCTGGCACTTGCTGCTAGTGCGGCCGTAATTAAGTGCGCCTGCACGCACGTTCGCACTGCGCTCGTCTGACCCTAGCCTTAATTGGACTGATACAGTGTTATCACCCCCGCTTGCTTACATATAGTAATATGCCTAAATCATACGGTTTTTAAATCTCTACCATATAGGTCAGTGCAATGATAAATATTCATGGATATACATATACTAATTGTTAGTTAAGTTAAGCTAAGCTAATGTTAATTTGATCATATCTTTCCAGGGGTAATAGAAGGTAACAAGATTTCAGTGTAATCAATTGCAGTCTTTGAATTGTCCCTCATTTAAACAAATGGTCAGCTGAACTGACAGAGGTGAAATGTCAAAAACATGTAAACAATGGGTATTTCTAAACTAAGGACAAAATTTTGAAACTATTTAGTTGGGGAGTGTCTTTTTTGGCAGTTGTAGATTTTGGGAGTCAAAGTTCGAAAAAGTGTGGTTTTCCATCATATTTCATACTTTTTTTATAGTAAATTATAAGATATTAGGAAAATAATGGTATCTTCATAAAGTCCATGCAAATGGCGAAAAAAACTGTATTTGTGTGGGTTCCAAACAAGTAAGAAGAAAATTAGAGCTAAACACACAAACAGCGCAGAAATGTAAAAACAGCAGTTGGCACTTTTGGACAGACAATGGTAAAATGACCTGGTCACCATGGGGAAATAAACCACAATATTTTAGCAAAAGGCTACCATGATTATCATCAATACATCAAAAACACATATCTAAAAGCAGTTGCGGTGGATCTTTGATATGGTGTTTACTATGAAAATGCCCTAATGCAGGAGTTCATGAGTTGAGATTAAGTAACCGCATCAGCTGCCAGTCAAATACCACGATGCGTTTAATATTATTGTTAAAGAAAATTAATGTTCTCTTAATATTTCATAATACTGCAGATGGTCATCTGTTTTCTGAGCTGAAAACTAAAAAGGATCGGCACAATGCAGTTTAGCACGCCACGAATCAGGCAACTGGCCAGATCTTAACAGTGTTGTAAATTTTTGTCCCCTTTTTATAGCATACAATTATTTTGTACCTGAATAGTCATTAAAAGGATGGCCAGGAAACGGCCAAAAGGGAAAACCTGCCAGCTGCAGTCAGGAGGCATACCAAGATGAAATAATGAGAAATGAACTAAATTAATTTTTGTACCATGTGAAACTGAAACTATGCATAAATATATTATTCTCATGGTCAGGACAGAAATTTGTAATTACACCAAACATATTTGAAATCCATACTGCATTGTAATGAACAAAACTACCTAAAATAATACAACCTTTGAGTTGTCTTCACATTTTTGAGCTACCCAGATTTATGGCCTTATCATGACCATTATGAATAGAAGAACTGTATGAATGATGCTCCCTCCACCCTTTCAAAAACTCCTCAGCAACATCTCTTAACCCCTTCATTACCAAGCGCTTTGTCTTAAAAAAGTTTTAGAACATTTATTTTAAACATTGGATATGGAGTTAAGAATTAAATATAGGGTAAAATAGAAATGTTGCACATAAATTGTTGTTCTGAGATAGTCAAAAATAATAAAAGAACCTAAATTTGTTCATTTTAAATTTTTCTTGTATTCTTTTAGGTCCATGTCAGACGAACGCAGTGATCCGTGTTGCCGCACATTTTAATGTCCGTCGTAGCATCAAATTATGATCAATAGAGACCAGATCAATAGAGACCAGCACAGAAGTGTGGACGCACAACGCACGTGGCACCGGACGCAGTTTAGGCAAGAACGTCAAACCGCTAGGACAGACGCACAGAGCGCGCTACGTCCACGTAGCTTTGTGTGTGAGTGATGTAACGTAGTCAGACGGACTGCATTTTTGACGTACAAAATGATTTTTCATATCATGTATCAATTTTTTTCATTTTACAGATTAATTTTATTTCCCATCTACAATAATCAAAAAAAACGTCAGTCAAAAAAAACCAAACGTGTGGTGTCTACAGTATCATCAGTCAGAAGGTACGTCAGTTGTGTATGGACGAAGTGTGCTCAGAATGCGTTCGTCTGGCATTAGCCTTATCTTTCACAGAAATATTGTTGGAAGAAAAGATTCTGAACTCTAGATGGTGTCCCTTAACTTTCTCAATTTCAAATGGGGTCTCTATTTCAGCAAGCAGGCAGAAACAGTCTTTGTGTCAAATACAGTAAATGTGACAGATAAAAAAAAATGTTCAGCTCTCCTGCTTATGGGGATTTCTAGTGATCATAATGAGATTATTGCCAATGCAGCTTCCACAAAATACTAATAGACAGTGATAATAATTAATTATACCCAATTATACCACCTGAATCTTAAGCCTGTCCAGCAGTGAGTGGTTCCAGACTCCCTCTATTCTGCCCACTCCCTGCGTGTTGTAACTTTTTTTTTTTTTTAAATTCAAATTTTATTGTAAAAACAAACTTAGAAGACAAATTACATAAAATAAAGACAAGTATACAGGTATAATAAAAGAAAATACATAGAAAGTACATAGAAAAGAAGTCAGTCTCCTACAACCAGAGGCCCGTTGAAAAAAGGGGGGGGTGGATGATCTTGATACAGGACAGGAGTGCCCAACCCATAATTGCCACCTCTATCCTTTCCGTTCATTGTTAATATCGTAGAACAGGGCAGGCTAGGTCTATGAGCCCATCCTCTCGAATGAAAAATCCCCCTTCGTGCAAAACCCATGGAGCGTATCCTTTCTCAGTGCTCAAAAAACAAAAATGGGGTGTCAACAGCCTTGAGCCTATGGTGGCAGGACTAGAAAAAGGTGGGGAAAGAGTAGGAATAGGAGAAAACAGCAAAAGAAAATGAGATAAGGGGAAGAGGGAGGCCAAAGTGATAAGGAAACGGGAGGAGGAGAGGGGGGGGGGAAGCCCTACGGACGGCACACACATATACATCAACTCAGACACAGATGAGGTCAATCTCCCCCCCACCCGGGCACTGCGTGTTGTAACTTGACCTTGGGGTACTGTAGAGAAATATTAAAAATCCAGCAAAAATAAAAAAAGAATCAATGGGTTTTTTTCCCTGCTTGAAAATGACATCATCAGGAACATATAGAAGAAGTTGCAGATATGCGTTCCTTTGTGTCATGTGGATTAGGTTCAGGTACGCTGACATTTTGCAGTAATTAAAAAGAAATGGGCTTTGAGGATCTCCACGTGTCTTAATCAGGGACTGTTTTTATAGTAGAATGTCTTGTTCTTTTTGCTTGACAATCCCTGTGGTGGGTTAGCAAAATTCAACAACAGCCTCAAGAGAATACACTTTATAAATGAAAAGGAATCAAATGTTTATGAAGTGTGAAGTCTTACAAGCCTTTAGGCTGCTGTCAGATGAGCGTAATGTTCACGTCCGTGATTGCGCCTAAAAGTACGTCCGTGATAGCATGACAGGAAGCCCATCGGAGCCCGTTACACGAAGTACGTCCGCACTGAACTGCGGACGCACAACGGCCGCGGCCCACGGACGCAAGGCAGGCAAGAACGTACAACCGCTAGAACGGCCGCACAAAGTGCGCTGCGTCCGCAACGTCTGCATAGCTTTGTGTGTGAGTGATGGAACGTGGTCAGACGGACTGCATTTATACGTCCAGCATTTTTCACGGACAAAATGGTTTTGCTTTTTATTTTATTTTCCCTTCTACAAAAATACATCAGTGAATAAACGGACTGTGTGGCCACTACTGTGTCTTCCGTACTGACGTAGAAATCACGCTCGTCTGACCCTAGCCTTACCAGTAATGAATAAATGCAATGAGGTTGTCTATGACCTTTAAAATGGTTGTGGGGGATACATTTCCCCCTGGTATTACCCAGCCAGAAATTCAAAAAAGGGTGCCTTATCCTGTGATATTTACATTAAGAACATAGCTTCAGTATAACGAAGGGGCTGGCCAAGACACCAGTTTGTTGGTTGGAATGTTCTTTTTATTTTTTGGTAGAGACTCACATCAAGAGAATCTATGTAACAATGCCAGGTTAGAAATAAATTTTTTGTAGGTTTCTCTTTACAAGATAAAAATCTGTAACTGGTCCTTGTGGAACACGTAGTAAAGTATAGCCTCGAAGAGTGCCACTAAGGTTGAATCTGGGGACATCCAAAATTGCAAATTGGTTTTCTTTCTGACTGCTAAAAGTATGCCTTGTAATTTAGAGTAACAGAGGTGTGGTGCATGGATTTAACCGAAGATTAGAAAATCTGATGTCAATGTCATACAAAGGATTAGTTTTTGATTGGAATAGTATTCAATCCATTCCAAATAGGTTTCTATTAGAGATGCATCGATTCGAATACTAGTAACGGTATCAATACCAGGCATTTACAAAAGTACTTGTGCACATGCCCCCCTATACTCCTACTGATACCGGAAGCCAGCACTGGAGTGGTATGCCGGGCAGTGTCCGAGGGCTGGGGGCGCTGGCAGAATGAGTTACCACCATTCTGCTTTATAACTTACACATGCCAGCAGCCGCTCGCTGGAACGTCGCCAGGGGGAGGGGGAGCCTGGCAGAATGCGGTTAGAAGCATTCTACCAGCCACCCCAGCATCTGTGTCTGAGGTACGTGTCTAAAGTCTGAGGGTGTGTGTGTGTGTCTGAGCAGGGAGTTTATGTATATCTGAAGGGGGAGTGTGTATATATCTGAAGGGGGAGTGTGTATACATGTATGAGGGGGAGGGAGAGTGTGTGTGTGTCTGAAGGGGGAGTTTATGTTTATCTGTAGGGGAGTGTGTGTATATTGGAGGGGGAGTGTATATATGTATGAGGGGGAGTGTGTGTATATGAGGTCTGAAGTGTGTGTGTGCTTGAGGTGTGTGTATTTGTATCTGAGGTCTGAAGTGTTGTTTAGACATGTGCACAGCACAAAACTTCGTTTTGAACTAATGGATTAGTCCTAAAAGGCAATTTATTTAGTTGCTAAAGAAATTCGTTTTCAGTTCTTTAGTAAGAAAACTAATTTCATTCATCCGAAAACCAGCGGATACATTTACTATTGTAGTGGTGGCTCCTCAAAGGGCTGAGATCGCTGCTTGTTACAGTATCTCTCACGCTCAGCACCAACTATGTAATATGGCCCACATTGTGCCAACTTAACCAGAGCTGTTGTAAACTTCCCAGAGCCATTATAGCCTATGTAGGTTTTCAGTTTACAACAGCTCTGGTTAAGTTAGCACCAAGATTGTAATACTGCCCCGTGTCAGGCAAAGCTGTTACAGTAACTGACTGCTGCTCATCACAGCACTCAGAGTTTCAGTAAAACTAGTAAGTAATATTTTTATATATAAGAGGTTAGAACAATATTATTTCCTTGTTTTACTGAAACTCTGAGCGCTGTTACAGTCAGTTACTGTAACAGCTGAGACTGATACAGTGTACGGAGAGATAATATAACAAGCAGCCGATCTCAGCGCTCACAGCCACTGGATTTAAAGAGCTAAAAAAAAAAAGGCTCCTCTCTGTATAATGTTTAGAACATCCTCCTGCATTAATTAATACCCCTCTCTGTATAGAACATCCTCCTCAATTTATACCTTTCTCTGTATAATGTATATAACATCCTCCTGCATTAATACCCCTCTCTGTATAATGTATAGAACATCCGCCTGCATTAATTAATGCCCCTCTATATAGAACATCTACTGCATTGGCATGTGGAGGGTGCAGAACTTCGGATGTTGCGCTCTTCATTGCTGGTCTCCTTCACTCAATGTAATATCACAAAAAGGACTGAAACTAAAATGTAGTGCTAAAACTAAATTTTAGTTTCTTTCGTTTTTTGTACTAAGCTGTTTCGTATCTCTTGAGTCATATGAAAACTAAATTATCCCAAAATTCGGACTAAGTCGTTTTAGTACTAAAACGAATGCACATGTCTAGTGTTGTTTTTTTAGTTACATAGGCTGAAAAAAGACATGCGTCCATCAGGTTCAGCCTTTCACACATTACCTACTGCTGTTGATCCAAAAGAAGGCAAAAAACCAAGTCTGAAGCGCTCGCCAATATGCAACACACTGGGAAAAAAATCCTTCTTGACCCCAGAATGGCAGTCAGATTTCTCCTTGGATCAAGAAGCTTTTACCGACATATTAAATATTATGACCCTTAAAGGGATACTCTAGGCAACATGACCACCTAAGCTTTTTTAGGTGGTCATGATGCCCGGAGTATGCCGCCCTCTGTCCCCCCTCCCTCCGCTCAGCAGTTCAGCTGAAAAAGCTGAAAACAGCTGAGAGGCGGAGGAGTTTACTCCGCCCTCCCAGCTGTCAGTCAGCAGAGCGGGATTCAGATTTCCCGCTTCTGCCGACTATTGCCGAGTAGGAGACGTCATCGCGCTTTCAGCGCGATGACGTCTCCAACTCGCCGCAGTAGCTGGCGGCAGCGGCTGAGGGTTAGTGTTGCGCGCATCCTCTTGCACGCAACACTAATCCTCAGAGGGAGCCGGGAGGAAGTCTGCCGATTGGCTGGTTTACGTGAGAGGCGCGCATGCGCGCTTCTCACGTAAACCAGAAGGCAAGAACAATGCAAGAAGGATGGGAGCGTAAGAGGAGGGAGGGGAGTATAAAAAAAAAAAAGACGCCGCTGGAAAAAAGTGGATTTTAGGGTAAGTATTACAGTTACACAAAAAAAAAACACCCTAACGATTAATTAAGGGAATAGGGATAGATTAGGATAGAAAAAGGGGGGGGGTGTGATTTTTGAGTGGAGTGTTCCTTTAATATTCCGTGTCTGCAGGAAGTCATCCAGCCGTTTTTTAAAAGTCTGTACAGTTTCTGACCCATCCACCTCAACAGGCAGAGAATTCCACAGCTTTATTCTTCTCACCGTAAAATAACCCTTCCTATGCTTTAGGCATAGATATGGGTGAATGGGATGCCTGGCCATACCTTCAATATTTCCATACATTGGACAGGCTTTCAGCCAAATCTTAATCACTTATTGGAAAATTGTCACATGATTAAATAAAAGTATCGGTAATCGGGGAGTACCTGAAAAAAAGGATCAGTACTCATACTTGGTCTTAAAAAACGGTATTGTTGCATCCCTAGTTTGTATATACTTACATTGCCATAAGCAGGTGTATAATTCTGCCTCATTCCAATTGCATCTTTTTTTCATCATTCTTTAGTTTGAATATTAGTCATGATTGACATTTACAATACACTTGTTACAATCAAGGTGATCACAGTGGGCCGTAAGGGAAACAAAAAAGGGATGGGAAGTACTTGTCACGATACAAATGAACATTTACAAGCTGAAGCTGCTAGGTAACGGTGGCTGCAACAGTAGTTATAGAAAATAAAAGATATGGCTGAGACCGCAGCCCATCCAGAAGAAAAGAGAAAAAGGAATATATTATAAAAGAATCTGAGATCTTAAGATCACGGCTATCTTATGAACAAAAGAAGCAACAATATAGAAAGGTATAAGTGGAAAAACAAAGAGATCGGCTGAAAGGTCTTTCGTCCAAGGTCCTGCAAAGCAGAGATCTCCACAGGCTGGCACTGAGTCAGACAAAGCTATTCAAACTCTGCAGAACAATTTGTGCTTCCTTGACTTACCAGTCACATTTCAGGCTGTTTGAGGAGGTTCTCTTTCTAAACTGATATTGTTTGTTTGATTTTAAACCGGCAGAATGTATAATTTGTGGGTACAGCTCCCGATACTATATAAACTCAAAATTTAAGCGCCTTCAGAAGATAACAAAAGCAAGGGATTGCACAGTATTCTGAACGTAAAAAAAAAAATCTAAAGCTTGAGGGTGTCTGAGGTTTCAAAACTCAAATACACTTCACAATCAAATACTGGAAACTGTACTTTTTCAATTATGGGTGGAATAGAGGTAACATCACTGCTCTGCGTGGGGAGAGCCTGTGGAGACATGGGTTTGATCCCAGCAAGAGCACCTCTCCAGTAAGTGTCCTTTGGTAAGACACCTAAAAGGTACATACTCGCCACCCAGGACATACTTGAAAACGAGAGAAATCTCAATGTATCCTTCCTGGTAAAATCCTTTCTCAAAAAAAATAAATATATATATATGTAACTGCTAATCATATAAGGACAGATCAGAAATCGAACTTTAGTAAAGGGCGATATTTATTTATTTATTTATAAAGGATTTTACCAGGAAGGATACATTGAGATTTCTCTCGTTTTCAAGTATGTCCTGGGTTCAAAAACATGGTTACAGAAATACAAAGTAGTAAAATGCAAGAAATTAACACAAAACAAATATACAGATTAACAGAAAATAAATATGTAGGAAATATAGTCACCATGTTACATGTTTACAGGTGCATTCTGTATATAGTCACTATGTTACATGTTTACAGGTGCATTCTGTATTGAGGTATGTTAATAGGGAGCTCTTAAGGGACTTTAGACTGGGGGAAGATTTGATGGTGTCTGGGAGGTTATTCCATAATTGTGGTGCTCTGTAGGAAAATGAGGATCGAGCCACTGTCTTTTTGTATTGTGGTATTGCAATTAAGGTGCTGATATAATAGGGATTACCTATTGAGGTTTACTATCCCTTTTTTCCTTGCGTATTTATCGAATGTGTAACTTTTCTGGAGCAGGAGGTGCTATTGAGGCTATAATTGTTCTCACTAATCTCTCCTTTTTCATTCAACTTCCCTCCTGTGGGGTGTTTTACTTTTTATTATCACTAGGACTCCAAATTATTTCACTTGATACTATCTAGCTAATTTAGTATAATTTGTATACATCCATTTGAGCTATAGTAACTCATCATGTATCAACAAGTATCTATTTGTGTTCACCAACCCTATGTATAATCTTGCAGAGATTTATAAATAATCAATCTATATTATTTTGAGTCATTGATAACCTCAGCACCTTTTTAGGGCTGGGTTCATCTTTTTTGACGGCAATTTTTTGATATTTATATCGGTTTATATATATGCAGTGTTCTTGTTTTCCGTTATTTTTAAGATTAGTCAATCTCTAATAATAAAATTGTATTTTTATACTCCATGACCACCGAAGAGATTGGGGTGTACCCTCACTCTCTACTTTTCTCTTTTTTCATATATCTTTGAGGTTTAATCCTCTTGGTCAGGAGAGTCTCTCCATTCATTACTTGCTCCTGTAGGAGCTAGTAACTCTCTAGCTAATCATTCAAAAAGAATGCAGAATTTCTGCTTGTTCTTCTTCAGGCTTAACCCCATAGTGATTAGGCTTTTTTTTACAAAAGTCCATCCGAGATCCCCAATTGGTATGTTCTTTACCAACACTGGTAAAAGCTATATGGCTATAGCTCAAAATGTCTATGTCAGCATGCCCTGTGTCCAAACTGTTGAGAGGAGCAATGAGCGGAGAGCAGTGTTCATCTACAAAAATCTAAACTTAAATTCCATCACTCTAAACCAGATAATTTTACTTTTTGATCTCAAAGAGAAATCATGTTATGTCAAATAATGAAGGTATAAAAATAAGCAATATGTCACACACACACACACAAGAAAAAACAAGTCCTAAAACCTAAATAATGTGACAGGAGGATTCTGATAAGGAGGTTTGAAAAAGAAGGATGGTTTTGTATGTTTACTTGTACCGATGAAGCTCATTACATTTTATTTTGAACTGCAAATGGTTAGTACTTTAAACTAACGATAAGGAGCTCCATGTAAACAACCTACCATATGTAGCCCTGTTTATATATCCTAAAGCAACTGTGCAATTATTTCTGATTGTTGTCATCAGCCAGTTGCTCTTGCAATATATCTTTTTCCAACATAGTTAGAGCCAAACGTGTAGAGAATGAGCAACTTGTACAAGATATTTAATACGGATATTGATAATTGTATTCTAGAACAGAAGGTGCAAAATCTTGGCCCTCTAGGTCAGGTTTGTCAAACTCCAGCTCCCCAGATGTGTCTGAACTACAACTCCTATGATTCCATGACCATCTATTACATTGAAGGATTTCTGGGAATTGTAGTCATCAACATCTGGGGGGGGGGACAGGAGTTTGACAGCCTTGCTCTAGATATTTTGGACATTTCTCACAAAGCTCTTTCGATCTAATTAGTGGCTGAGTATCAAGGGAGATGTAGCTCCAAATTGAGCACCCTGCACTAGTGCAAACAGAAGCTCCTCAAAAATAAAAAAAACCTTTACAGTATTCCCCACGTAAAGAGCTGTGCATCAAATTAGCTGCAGATTAAGTGTGAAGGTAAAGCTGGATACTGAAGCGTTTAATGGTTTATAGTTAAACACTCAATTCATAATGTCTTTTGAATTATAGGTAGAATGTGGAGGTTTGCTGAAAGTTGTTCTTTAAAAAAAAGACAAGAACAGGAAAACCTAAATATATGTGTATTCCACCAGTGCAACGCTCCACAGCAACAAGAATGCCGACGAGTCAGCTTTAAAATCATTTAAGAATTAAACATCCACTATCCGACTATGTAAATAAAAAATTATGCTTTATGAATATACAAACACAGCAAGACATTAGTTGATTTTTATGGAAATGAGGACTTTGATTTAAGCATTCTACATTGTAAAACTGTCTCGTGTAGTGTATAATTGGGAAATGGTATTTTGTACAGATTATGCTGGAGGAGGGAGATTTTTGTCAGTTAATTTTGTATTATAAATAAACTACAAATACATAATTATTGATCATTTAAGATCTGGTGAGACATTGTCACAATGTTAATCATATGGTTCTGTCTCTTGATGTCTAGGACAAAAAAAGGTTTATTTTTCTTCTTCGGTTTTCAGAATTCTAAGGAGGTTTAATTCAAAAGTGGAAAGTTTTAAAAGGGATTTCGTGCTGCAGTCTGTTTTTCACCTTGAAGCAAAGGCTTTATAACAAACAAGAAGAACAGCATGCTGAGTGTTTCTTTTCATGTATTTGCTTACTGCAGGTGAAAGCATATCCACGTTAGCTTCTTTTTGTGCTCATGTACCCAGAGATGTAGGATACAATTCCAATTATTTGTCACGATTCCTTTTAAAGATTAGTCTGGATTCTGACAGGTAGCACTGTGCAAGACACCTCACATCAACTCTTAAGATTTGATTTCTGCTGACACAAAAATCCACCACTGCCTTATTTCAAAAGCATTTCATGTATAAACCACGTTTCTACATTGTTTGGCTACAAGGTGCATCTTATGACTTTAACGGTTAACTTCTTTTCTTTTCTAGTCTTCACGGCTTCCCGAAAAGAGAATCTTGACTCTATAAGCACAGTGTAGCATTTAACCTCTTTCTGTTATTTAATTTACTTGGTTTAAAGCTTTATTTATGCTTTATTCCAGAATACAAATTCATCCGAGCAGGGCCCTCTCACTGCTCGTCTCCAGTCCCAAAGTTTGTAATTCATCTAGTTTACCTGCTGATTTTTTATTGTAAAACAATGTGGAAAAAAGTTGGCAGCATATACATAATAATAATAAATAATACTAACTTGAACAGGGCCTGGCAAATTTTACTATAATCCAAATCCATGGGGGGGGGGGGCGTGTCCACATTGTTGGCTGTTAAGGGATCCCTGAAAACACTTGTAACCAGAACGAAAATCTTTTGGACTCCCATGTAGTCACATGCCTTCATATTCAATGAGGCAGGTATAAATACAGCACACACCCATGCTGGTGTATCAGGATGTCTTCTATGAGAACGAGGAGGTACCCAAGTGGTCTCCATAGTCTGCTTCTTCTCTACCTATAGACATCAATGTGAAGAGTATGTTCATTTCTTTTGCCAGCTGTGATAAAGCCACTGGACATAGTGATCAGTGCTTCACGCTTTACGTTTATTATGCAACCCCAGTGCTTGCAGGGTACAACTCTGTAGTGTGACTCAGTGGAGTGATACTATAGACAGAGGTGATGCATATCAAATTCAGGAGTAGTCATTGCTCACTGTGGGTAAATGGGATTAGAGAATCAACCCTGTACCTAGAATTGAAAAAAACCCAGAGCTAACAGCTGATAGAGCCAGTCCCCACCAGTTGGCAATAAAACTTAACTTTTATTGAAGTTATATACGAGTATGATACTTTGTATGTAAACAACGTGGCCACAAAAACCAAACACACACAAATAACACAGATATGATAAAACCAATGCTCAAAAAACACCTAGGTAATTCTGAATATTTGCACAATATTTTATGGACTTTTAAGACTGACTGATGAAAGCCTTGGTGGCCGAAACGTGTCTCAGCGATATACATGTCCAACCTTTTATTCTTTATTAATAAATTCACATTTTAACCCTTTACTGGCCGGCTGTGCTTCCACTCCCTGCACATTGCACTTTGCAGCTACCCAGGAACCGAGGATTGGCGATCCAAGGGGTCAGAATATTCACTACAGAAGCACCTGGTGAATGTTGTTCCTACTGTCTCCACCCTGTGATATACGATGTTATACTATGGGAGCGCCGTCTCAGTGTTCCTTTTATCTCTCCTAATTGGCCTACACTGAAAACGGCCACCCTCTATTTGGCCAGAGGCCCATAATCCTAGAGCCAGGACCAAGTGTGGCTCTATTAAAAGTGAGTTTCTGCCTTTACTCAGGAGGAGGGAAACTGAATTGTTTACCATTCTGCACTATTGGTCTATTTTTTGTTTCTGTTCTCTTTGAGAGGCATCGAGGGACGTGACTGCAAGCACTTTCCGCCCTCCGGAGGATCTCCCAATTTAGGACTATCCCCAGACAACTTTACTACCTTCCCCCCCCCCATTTGCATTATGCACTTTCAATAAACAGTTTTTTTTTGTTTACGCCATTGATAAGATCACGGTCACCTTAATGACTATTTCTGGCACAGACTATTTTATAGCCATTGTTTGACATGGCCACTTTTAATGTGTTTGATGTTCTTAACTCGCCTCTAGGAGGACCATTGTTTTATTCTCACCATCGTGTATTATTATCAGATACATTGATTCTGTCACTACTTCATTATTGGCAAACGGCAAATTTAGGCTAAGGTCAGACGAAAGCAGTTTTAACGTGCGTTTAGCCGCACAAAATCACGGCCGTGCTAGCAGCAAATGACGTCCAATGCCGGGGAACATACGACGAACGGCCGCACGAAAGTTCGCCCGCGCAACGCAAGTGGCAAATGAACGCATTTTTTCGAGAACGTCAAACCGCTACTACTGACGTACAGAGTGCGCTGCGGCCGCATAGCCGCGTGTTTGCGTGATTGGGAGACGTCAGACGCTGCACACGTCCGGCCAACATAACGTCCAGACGCAAAAAGGGTTTTATTGATGATCCGTACAAAATCACGGACGAAAATGCGCATCGTATGACCGCTATCGCGTATTCTGTGAAAAATACATCCATTCGTTCGAACGCACTTTTTCACGGACAACGTGAAAAATGCGTTCGTCTGACCCTAGCCTTACAGCCCTCATTTGCTAATTTCACTGATTACTGCACTGTTGGATGCGCTTTATGGTTTCTTCTACATAAATAAAATGTAAATATTAGTCAAAGACAACACAAGTAAACACATCATGCAGTTTTAAAATTAAGGTTTTTACTATTTACCCCTTAGTGACTGTGCGGTTTTACGAAAATTCGTCTGAAAGTGCCCGCTGGTGTTGTTTTTACGTTTCTGCGTTGTTTGTGTTTAGGTCAAATTTAACTCTTACTCGTTTAGGCAACCCACACATATTATATACTGTTTTTCCCGCCATTAAATTGACTTTCTAAAAATACCATTATTTCCATCATATCTTATAATTTACTGTAAAAAAAAATAATAATGAAATATGATGAAAAAAATACTTTTTAAACATTTAATCCCCAAAATATACCAACTGCCAAAAAAGACCCAGGCTAAATAGTTTAGAAATTTTGTCCTGAGATTAGAAATACCCAATTTTTACATTTGTTTTGCTTTTTAACCCCTTCACTGCTGAGCCAGTTCACCTCTGTGCCCTGAGCTCATTTTGACTGTTTTATGCTCATCATTTTTAGATGCCAGCTCAAGTCCTATTTTATTAAACCCACCAGACAATTTAAAAAAAACAAAAAAAAAACCCAATTTTTATTTTCAATATTTTTTTTTTTTTACAACAAACCTTGTCATATTTGGAATCAATGGAAAGGCCATGAACTGGCCTCTCCTATGATATAAAACATGACCCTCTAGCTGCCACGGAACCAGAGATACGGGGATCCAAAGGATCCTTGTATCTCCACTTGGCAGCTAGGGGGTTAACTTGTCCACTGACGTCCTCACACATATGAGGAGGATGTCAGTGGGTGGGGGTGACCCAGAAGGCTTGGCTGACATCCAGGATGTCAGCCACCTCCAGGTTTGAATCGCGATCTGGCAGCGAAATGGTTACGGTTTCCCAGCGGTGCAATTAGTTTTTTTTCCATCTTAAACTGTTGAGGAGATAGAGGGCTCCAAGGAGCCCCACCCCTCCCCTTTCTCATTTTCAATGTAGGCATCGGGGGGCGCCTGGCGATTACGTCATCACGCACCGTGATGATGGCATTGCGCCTGCTCCAGCCTGCCGCGGGAGCCCAGCGAGGGAGGTGGGTATCGGGAGGCAGGGTAGGAGACCCTGATGTACCATGTACGTGGGTCTAAGGGAGACTTCCCGATCGGATGTACATGGTACGTCAGCGGTCGGGAAGGGGTTAAGGGAAAACAAAATCCAAACCCACATGGCCCTGTGTGAAAAAGTGTTTGCCCCTAAACCTAATAACTGGTTGTGCCACGCTTAGCAGCAAGAACTGCAATCAAGCGTTTCCGATAACGTGCAATGAGTCTTGCATGAGACATTAGCTGTGACTTAACTCTATAGGGGGGAAAGTGCATTCTTCATTCGCCTGCTAATAAACCTGTGGTCCGCCACCCTGCCCTAATCACACTGTCACACTGTAAAAGAGATCAGAAGGAGTACCCAATGAAACGGAATAACAAGAGAGAAATGGATTTGTTAAAGGGTCACTTTATACAGTATGAACGGTCATCGTTATCTGAGTGATCATGGTGATGTGAGCTCTCCGCTCCCTCTGAAGGCATTTAGGGGGTGCCAATTCAATCCTCTTTATGCAGTCCTGCATGAGTTCTGGGCTCAGGTTACAGGACTTCAGGATGTTTTGGGGATCAGTTCTGTTCAATGGCGCTCAACGCCACTGGATTGGTAAGAGCATCCAGTCTCAGTGCCTTCATGTGTCATACTGTTGCTGGCAGCATGTCACGTCTTACTGGGAGATATGTGGTTTAAGATAGAAAGGGGAGTGTTGAGGGTTTCAGGAGAGGTTTACTGTTTAATCCCTCCATTTCCACTTCTGTTTTAACCCTGTAGTATTCCTTTACGCTGAAAAGTAACTTTAGCCTGCAGACTCTTCTTTTAGAAAGGAGTAACTCCCAAAAGTTAGGAAATAGAGATGGAAACTAGGATAAACAATGCTTGTTATAGCATGGTTAATAAAGTGATATTCTATTTTGCTTTAGACTTTAACAGGCTCAACCTCCTTGACTTCAAAATTTGAATTGGAAGGCAGAGACGACAAAGAATGTTTTACATGGCGTGCTCAATGAAACACAGAGATAGTATCTTAATACAATACAAATAAAACAAGTGTATAAGCAATACAGCTTCTTACTACTGTCTACTAAGCATATTAGATTTACACACAATAAGAGACTAGAATAAAGCTCACTGGAAAGACATTGGAACTTCCCTAATACTTGTGGGGTCATGGAGACCAGCACTGGTTCCATATGATGACTACCATGTTTGTCCTGAATGTAATGAGGATTTTGGACGCATGACTTAATATCCTTTTTCTGCCTTTGGGAGTTTTTTTTTTTTATAAAAAGTGTATCTCATGCAAACATTTTATAAGGATGAAATATTCAGCTACAGTTTTAACATGATGAAAGGCATTTTAGCTCAAAGCATAACCCTGTCCAAATACTATAATTTTTTTTAAAAAAACTTCACCCTCCCCCACACATATGCAGCTATTAACAAATCTGTTTGAAAGAAGTTGTACGATCCAGAGAGTTGATGCCAAGCAGACAGCTTGATGGGGACCAGTAGAGAAAATGACTGCCCTGCAGTAACACAAATGATGCAGAGCAGCTGGACCTTTTCTCAATGGAGTACAAGCTGAACCATAATTTTATAGGTCGTTCCCTTCGTTTTATAAGATGACTGTTCACAGTGTGCCCCTCAGGATGTTTACATCCATTATTGCAGTAGGATTTAAAATTAAAAAATCTGCACTCTCACAACAAATGTATAAAATAAGCATAAATTATGCACAATGTGTGTTATTTTACATGTTAAGAATTACGGAAAATGCTATGTGGGGGTGAAGACCATGTTGAATTTTCAATCTTTGCCCCATCATCCAACTGAATGCATAAATATAATACTGGTTTTCAAGCCACTGCAAAAAGGCTCAAACTTGACATCTATGTGTGGCAATTCCCCATTGATCGGCGATGGAGCATTGCAAGAAATCTCAGTGGGACTCCCGCTACATTGCCAAAGAACTGTGCATTATTAGTATAAAACACAGCTTTGAGCTGCTGCGAGTAGACTTACACACCACCTGAAATTGAGTCACATGTACCCCCCTCTTAAATCCATCTAGTGCCAAAAGAAAAGGGATTAAAACATAGAAAACCCCCAATACGTCTCCGACAGGCTTGCAAACACACACCAATAACCAAAAGTGTAGAAAAAGATACAAACCAAACATAAATATATGCAAGTTCTCAGCTGTCTTGTGTTGAGCTCCAGCTTTGCCCAGGACTCGCTGCCTTGATGGCTGGCCCCCTTTCTGGCAATTATGCCCATTAGGGATAAGATCATACTGTAAAGGGCCACTACCACCAAAAATATGAAACGTTCTTAATTTATTTTATGATGCTGATATCTTGCAAGTTCTTTGTTTTTTCTCAAGTATAAATTCTTTACTTAAGACAATATTTCACCCTATATATATGTGAGAAAGGATAAGGGGGTTTCCTAGTGGCGCAATGGATATTACAGGTATATTGCTAATATTAAACCGTTTTAAAACAATACCATTTGGTTAGTTGCATATATCCTATACAATTCAGGTATAGTGCATCTATTAAGTGCAAATGTAGCTTCCAAGAAGTATAAAGTGCTAGTGCCACATTTAGGACATGCGATGGTACAAAGTGCAAATGCAACAATACAGTGCAAAATAGTGCAAATATATAAAAAATGCAATTTGGAATGTATCTAAAATCCAGATAGTAGTGTCCAATAAAGGAAGTGAAAGGGACCATACGCCAATGTCCAATGCGTACTCGAGATCTGATGTCCTTGTCATTCACTTTTACAGTTCCTAAGTGGAAAGGTCGTGCAACAAAAAGTGCTCAGAAGTTTGTCAATGTTACCCTTTTCCACAAAATGGGTCAAATCTCTTGACGTATTGGTTCCTCCTATGCAGGGCTGGTGCAAGGAATTTTGAGTGCACAGGCGAAGGTGTATTTTGCCGCCCCATCTCCCAATTATCTGACATGTGCATGTATGTGCACGCCAAATGTCGTATGACTGTGCGGGGCTACATGTATAGGACAATAATTGAGTGTGTGGCAGTGTGCGAGATGGGACTGTCTGTGGCTTAAGAGTGTGTGTGAGCAACCTGGCAGTGAAGTGGGTTGACTGAGTATGTTTGAGCTGCCAGTGAGCGATGCTTGTGAGTGTCAGCTATGATTGTGAGCGTGCAAGCTATCTCTGAATGATTTATTGTATGTGTGGGCTGGATGTGAGTGTTGTGATGTGTATTAGCTGCCTGTGAGTGTGTGTGAGCTAGCTTTGGTGTGTTGCATGTGTGGGAGGTGGCTGTGAGTGTTATGTAAGCTGAGTAGTGTGTATGCGAGAGCTGGCTGTGAGTGATGTGACGTGTGCGAACGCTAGCTGAGAGAGGTGTGTGAACGCTAGCTGAGAGAGGTGTGCGAACGCTAGCTGAGAGAGGTGTGCGAACGCTAGCACTGGGCGCTAGAGAGGTGTGTGTGCTGGCTATTTCTGAGTGTGAAAGCTGGCTGGGAGTGATGTGTGTGAGCTGGCTGAGAGTGGTGTGTTTGCGTGTGTGTGTGCTGGCTGAGAGTGTGTGAGAGCTGGCTGGGAGTGGTGAGAGCTGGCTGGGAGTGGTGTGTGCTGGCTGGGAGTGGTGTGTGCTGGCTGGGAGTGGTGCGTGCGCTCGCTGCGTGTGTGAGAGCTGGCTGAGAGTGTGTGAGAGCTGGCTGAGAGTGGTGTGTTTGCGTGTGTGTGTGTTGGCTGAGAGTGTGTGAGAGCTGGCTGGGAGTGATGTGTGTGTGCTGGCTGGGAGTGGTGTGTGTGTTGTGTATTTACCTCCTCCCTGAGAGATGGACTGTTTGCAGGTTACCTGCTGGCAGATGACTCAGACAGGGTCACTGAATAGACGCTGCCTGGTGTCTTCAGATGCTGAGCAGCACATTCAAAACTTCACAGCTCCCTTCCTGGTGGAATGGAGAGGTGCACACTGGAGCTCCGCCCCTCCTAGGCTCCCTCCTCTGCACAGCTCCACCCTCTCCACCATGTGTTTCCCGCTTCCCTCCCAGTCCCTGCACACAGCGGCGCAGATAAAAAAATAAAAAGAAACAGCAGTTTATTGTTGTTTTAATCCCTGCACGCCCCCCACACACAGAGCAGCCGGCTACAGCCAGGGGAGCACTGGTAGGTGTTTCATGCTTCTGGGTGGCCAAAATTAATGTGAATCTCCGCCCCCCCAGTGGGCCCGCCCCCAGGCAGTCACCTGACCTGCCTTACGCTAGCGCCGGCCCTGCTCCTATGGTATCAATAGGCTCCACAATAAACAGGAGATAAAAAAAGAGAAAGAGAGAGGTGATAGCGCAATAACGCCTGTGTATATCAGACAGCGTGTTATAAAAAATGCGCTTCAACGCGTTTCGTCCCCTTAGGGACTTCCTCAGGAGCGAATAAAGTATAGTTTAAACTATACCTATATTCGCCCCTGAGGAAGTCCCTAAGGGGACGAAATGCATTGAGCCTTTACACACTTTCCTATTTGAATCAATGCTGGCTGTATTGTTTTATACTTCAAGTGTAAGTAATAAATGCTTGTTTTTATTTTATTACTGCTGGTTCTCATTGTGGTGTTTTTTCATCATCATTTACAACCACATGGTGGGTCTAGGTGGACATTAGCTCATTTAGACCATCAAGATTTATGGGACATATAATGCAATCTTTTTGTGAGTGTTCATTTTTTACGCAACAGTTGGTGTGTGTGGGAATATTACCCAAATGTTTTTTTCTATTTTTTTAGCTACATTCCCTTTGTTTTTTAGAACATGGATTTTCCTATGCTACCGTCATTTATTTCTTACAGAAAACTTGAAAACACAACCAATATGACCTACCAAAGGTACATTGTGGGTTAACATTTCTAAGCAAATGATTGAATTGCAAATTTATTTGAACAAGCCTAGTTTCAGAAAGATTAAAATGTATGCAGCTCAAAGGCTTCTTTCAGCAAAAAAGTGTCCAAACACAGATTCTAATCTCTCCCTATTTTGTAGATGTTGTGTGTTTTGAACCACAATACAATTTAGC
The DNA here is from genome assembly GCA_009667805.1 of Leptobrachium leishanense. Lineage (NCBI taxonomy): Eukaryota > Metazoa > Chordata > Amphibia > Anura > Megophryidae > Leptobrachium > Leptobrachium leishanense. The sequence goes on from CM019066.1 coordinate 292,680,268, forward strand.
ACCTTTCAAATCATATTACGTTTATAAAATGGGAAATTTACCATACGAAAAGATGCCAAACTACAACATAAAACTCTACAAGCGCAATTCTAAGCACAAAATAATAATGATATAGCGAAAAAGTAAAATAGATTATTAGACAACCAAGCTACAATACGGCTTCACTGAGCTCGGCAATTCCAATACCAGGGTCGAAAGGAAGAGGAATGTGCATTTCCTATGAAGAAGAAATTCATTTCTAAATAATACACAAAGAAAAATATACAAAAAACCCTATATAACATTTTCTATTGATAAGGAGTTACAACCCTTTTTAAAAGAGGCACCTTACTGAAGTGACTACAACAACTTAAAAGGTCATGCTGGCAGAAGGCCATCCCACTCTCCTCCCCCTACTGTCCCAAGAGGAGGTACTCCCTTCCAGGGCTCGAGTCCTGCCTGAACGCGTGGGAACGGCGTTCCTGTACTTCTCCCGCAGTGGGAACGTTGTTCCCATGTTAAACCATTCAATTAGGCAGAGAGAGAAGCGCCCGCGGTACGATCACAGCCGCTCTGGAGCTCTCCTGGCCGACACATCCAGCCTTGCGGCATTCAAGGACTTGCTGGCATCCTCAGACATATCTGCTCTGGTGGTGGCAGGAAGCGCAAAAATCTGAATCCCTAGTTACGGACTTGGGATTTTTATTTCTGCGTTCCCTCACTCGTGGAGCACTGCAGTCTGGATACAGATCGCATTTGCAAGACGTTCCGCTGCACAGACAGTGAGACCAGCACACGATGCACTCTGATGACGTATAGAGTGCCCGTAGGCGCTGGACTCCCTGTCAGGTGGCCAGCGTGAGAGGAGACAGTCAGGGTTCCTCCCACCCAGACCATCAGATCAGGGTCCCTCCCACCCAGGCAACCAGATATGGGCCCCTCCCACTCAGGCCATCAGATCAGGGAGGGACCCGACCCAGACCACCAGAGAGGGAACCATATGCCCCCCCCATCTCTGCCCTGTGAACAAACTGGACCACCAGCACCAGTGATTTGGCCCCCTACCTGCACAGAAGGTAAACAGGAGACGGGGCTATAATGCATTATAAAGTGTATAGCATATATAATATAAAAATTTATTTTATTTCAGAATATTGCAATTTAATATAATTAATATGAAGATAATGTAATTAAATAATTTAGTAATTTCTAAATTAATATAGATTTTAAAATGCAAGTGTGTTTAGGTGTACAGGGCTGGTTAGGTGTGTGTGTGTCTTTAGATGTACAGGGCTGGTTAGGTGTATGTGTCTCTTTAGATGTACAGGGCTGGTTAGGTGTGTGTGTTCAGATGTACAGGGCTGGTTAGGTGTGTGTGTTCAGATGTACAGGGCTGGTTAGGGGTGTGTGTGCGTGTGTTTAGGTGTAGGGGGTGGTTAGGTGTATATGTTTAGGTTATATATATGGGGCAGTTAGGTGTGTGGGCACACATATAGGTGTGTGTGTAGGCTCCCATATATGTATGTATAAATATACATATTTGTGTGTTTGTATCTCTGTATAGTGATGCACAAAAGTGGGCTGCTCACTTTAAAATGCCCAGCCTATTTTTCTTCCCAGTCTGGTCCAGGCCGGAGGACAGAGTGAAGTGCCCGGCAGCAGGCACACCACGTATAGGTGCTGGCTGCATGAAGTCACACAGCGTGACCCTGCATAGGCCCTGTGGACCCCACTCCTCTCAGTCATCCCTAGAGGAACATCAGTGACGACTGAGCCTCCACTGCGCAACTACAGCCAACTACAGACTTGTGCTCCCCCCCCAAGCTAGCTGCAGAGAACAGAAGAGGTAAACATGTCACGTCAAATTTTATGATCTATGTAATTATTATTTATATTAGATTATTTATATATTCATTATAAACTGTGACTCATTTCTTAATTTTTTTTCTTGGCAAAAAAATAAACTGATAACAGGTTCTATTCACAAAGCACCATAATTTCAGTGCTTTGATATTCGCCTTACTTTGGCGATTCCACGACGCCAAAATATATTGAGAATTCACTATTTAGTAAATTTTCATCATATTTTGCAGAAATTAGAGTTGAAGCAAAAACTGCCAAACTGCAAAAAACAAACAAACAAACAACAAAAACACCGGAACTCTATTCTTCTAATAGGTGCTTAAAATCATAAAAATGCATTAAATTATAAAAAAAGGTCCTATAAAAATAATAAAAGGGTCAATTAGAGAATTTTAAAAAAAAACAGCCGTTTAAAAAATTGGGAAAGAAAACCTTCATCATATAAATACAAAATGATGCTCTAAAAAGCATTTTTGCTGAAAATGAAAAGAATAAATGATATTTAATTTTTTTTTCAAAACAGATATTACATTTAATCCTATGGGAATATTACATACAGTGGTAAGAAAAAGTATGTGAACCCTTTGGGATTATGTGGAGTTTTGCATGAATTGGTCATAAAATGTGCTCTGATCTTCATCAGTCACAACAATTTGAAAAACACAGTCTGCTTAAAATAATACAACACAAACATTATATGTTTTCATGTGTTTATTGAAAATAACATGTAAACATTCACAGTGCAGGGTGGAAAAAGTATGTGAACCCCTAGCCTAATGACTTCTCCAAGAGCTAATTGGAGCCAGGAGTGAGCCAACCTTGAGTCCAATCAGTGTGATATTATTGGACGTGTTGCTGAAAGCTGTCCTGCCCTTTAAAAACACACACCAGTTTTGGGTTTACTGGTTTCAAGAAGCACTGCCTAATGTGAACCATGCCTCGCAGAAAAGAGCTCTCAGAAGACCTACGATCAAGAATTGTTGACTTGCATGAAGCTGTAAAGGGTAACAAAAGCATCTCCAAAAGCCTTGATGTTCATGTGTCCACGGTAAAAGAGACGGTCTACAAATGGAGAAAGTTCAGCACTGTTGCTACTCTCCCTAGGCGTGGTCGTCCTGTAAAGATGACTGCAAGAGCACAGCGCAGAATGCTTAATGAGGTAAAGAAGAATCCTAGAGTGTCAGCTAAAGACTTACAGAAATCTCTGGCACATGCTAACATTTTTGTTGACACATCTACAATAAGGAAAACATTAAACTAGAATGGAGTACATGGGATGACATCACGGAGGAAGCCATTGCTGTCCAAAAAGAATATTGCAGCTCGTTTTAAGTTTGCAAAAGAACACCTGGATGTTCCACAGCACTACTGGCAAAATATTCTGTGGACAGATGAAACCAAAATTGAGTTGTTTGGAAAAAATACACAACACTATGTGTGGAGAAAAAAAAGGCACAGCACACCAACATTAAAACCTCATCCCCACTGTAAAACATGGCGAAGGGAGCATCATGGTTTGGGGCTGGTTTGCTGCCTCAGGGCCTGGACGGATTGTTATCATTGGTGGAAAAATGAATTCCAGAGTTTATCAAGACATTTTGCAGGAAAACGTAAGATCATCTGTCCACCAACTGAAGCTCCGCAGAGGATGGGTGATGCAACAGGACAATGACCCAAAGCATACAAGTAATTCAACTAAAGAATGGCTTCAACAAAACAAAATACGCCTTCTGGAGTGGCCCAGTCAGAGTCCTGACCTCAACCCGATTGAAATGCTGTGGCATGACCTTAAGAGAGAGATTCACACTAGACATCCCAAGAATATTGCTACACTGAAACAGTTTTGTGAAGAGGAGTGGTCCAAAATTACTCCAGATCGTTGTGCAGGTCTGATCTGCAACTACAGGAAACGTTTGGTTGAGGTTATTGCTGCCAAAGGAGGGTCAACCAGTTATTAAGTCCAAAGGTTCACATACTTTTCCACCCTGCACTGTGAATGTTTACATGTTCTGTTCAATAAAAACATGAAAACATATAATGTTTGTGTTGTATTATTTTAAGCAGACTGTGTTTTTCAAATTGTTGTGATTTAGATGAAGATCAGAGCACATTTTATGACCAATTCATGCAAAACTCCACGTAATCCCAAAGGGTTCACATACTTTTTCTTGCCACTGTATATATAGTATATATGTGACGGAAACCCCCTCTTCCACCTGTCCTGCTCTCCAGACACCCCCTCGTTGCGGTCAGCCCGGCTACTGGGAACGTGGTCCTCAGCTCCTCGAGCAGCTTGACCCGCTTGCTTCTGCCTGCTGGGAGACCTGGGCTGGCTGGCAGGGATCTGTGCCAGTGCTGCGCCGAAGTTACAGCAGCTACTAGGGATCTGCAGGCTTTTGATCTCCTGACCTGTAGCCCTGATGTTAAGTCAGATGGCCGCTCGGTGCCTTCTGATGGTGAGTGTAGAAGAATAGTGCAGAGGAATAACACACCAGACAAGCTGCATGTATCAACCAAGAACTATCTGCTTTACTGAGAAAACCATATTTATGTGGTCCAACAGGGATCATTTACATATACCAAACTCCCTTAGAAACCCCTGGAATAATAATTGCACAAACATTGATTTATTGGAACTCTAATTACATTAGATCAGTTATCACACACCTCTTTTACATAATCCATTGTTCCAATAGATCAGATTGCCTTGTCAAACACTGTCCCAGACTCATGACTCCCCAAACATGCAAACAGATAAACATCATTCTTCATAATCACCGATTACTCAAACCTAATTACCTTCTACACAAAAGAAAGATCTGCACCTCCAAAACACATCTCTAAGTTCACATTCACATACAGTAATAAAGGTACATTTAAAATCACACCGTGCAATATAAATGAACATAAAGTATTTCCCAAGGCAATTGTCAGTTTCTTTTGGGGTTTTTCACCATGGGAATAAAAGTCTTGGAGTTTGAAGCGTGGAGCGCTATGTCAGTTCCATGACAATATACACATACATGAACGTATGCATTTTTTTTCAGGTGATGGGGATAGTGGAAATCTTGGGTGGGTTCCCGCACTTTTTTTCCCAGGACTTGACCCCCGCAATTCTCCCTGAAGGCTATAAATCCGTCCCTGCAGCCCAGCCTTTCTGGTGATTGGGATCTCCCCAAAAGGAAAAAAAAAATCCAGTGTTTATGGGTATTTATGTAACACAATGGGACCTATTCCAAGGTTGAGGATAAAATAACTTCTTGAGATGTTTTACATAATGTACCCAGAAGATCTTATCACCAGGAATAGCTATTCCGCTCTTGGAGCAAACTCTGCCTGCACATCTGGCATAATGTGTCCTTACTGTAAATTAACATTGGGAATTACCGTACATCAGGATTAAAGTATTTTCCAGATAGTTTTAATTTATACCTTTTTTCTAATGTGAAAAAAAGAGTATATGATCTCTGCAGATACAACTTTAACAACATAGGACCTCTCCTTCACTCCTCATATTCAGTCGCTAACCAAATCTTGCTACTTCCACCTAAAAAAACATTGCACGTGTCTGTCCAGTGTCAATCTCTGCACTGGCTCCCTGTTTCCTTTAGAATCCAATTCAAAATATTGGTGCTCACATACAAAGCTCTCCATAGCCGCGACCCCTGCCTACATCTCCTTCCTTATTAGCAGGTACATCCCCTCCTGGTCGCTTCGCTCTGCAAATGATCTGGTGCAATCAGCTTCACGTACCCACACCCCCCCAATCCACGCAGTTTAAGACTTCTCCCAAGCTGCCCCCTTTTAATGGAACTCCCTCCTTCTCCAGTCCTTCAAGACGTATCTGAAAACACATTTGTCACGTTCCAGGTATATAACACTGGCCCCCCCTGTATTTGTATAGCCTGTTCAGGCTTTGTGTATGTTTCTGTTCCTGGGCTGCAGGTCAGGGGTTAATGGTTTCTCTGTCCTCTACTCACCTGTCTGCCTTTTGTTCTGATCCCCTGCCTATTTCCTTCAGTGTTTGTATTCTGAGAGCTGCCTGTTATTTTGATCCTGCCTAGGTTTTATATATTTTTGTTATATACTCTGGTCTTGTTGTCCATGTCTGTCTGCAACCTTTGTTATAGTATTCTAGGTTTATTTCTGTTTCTCCTGTGCTTTTCAGTTTTTAGTTTTTCCCTTGTGTTTTGGTTTTTTGTTTATGCATTATTCTGATTAAACGGTTACTAATATTTGGCTTGTCCGACTTTCCTCTTGGTTCTGTACCCCAGCACATGTATGATGTTCTCACTCTGGTTCTGACTTCTGCCTTTTCTCGTGACTATGCTTATTCATGATCCTTGTCTGTACCTTTTACATTGATCCCTGTTATCTGTATATGTTAAAAGACTCTGCACGGCTTCTAGGTAAATATTTCTATAGAGTAGATACGGCTATCTCGAAAACCGGCCAATCAGATCAGGGCTTCTGTGATATTGCCGTGCAGGGGTCTTCAGTTAACCCTGTGTGTTGCTTGTCTCAGCAATACATAGCAATACATACATATATATATATATATGTATTGCTATATGTGTATTTCTGCATATTGGGGCTTTAACCTGAACCAGGGTCCCACCTACCCTGGTGGTGCCACCGTGACATTACTTTAGAGAAGTCTATCAGCTCACTCCATAATCCACCACTGTTAATTTCTTACACCATTTTCCCACACTGCCCACATGCGCCCCGTTACGTCAAGTTCTCTATTTACCCTCACCTAGTCTGTCACCCCTCTCCTCTTAGATTGAAAGCTCTCCAGCAGAGTCCTCTCTCCTACTGTTCGGTGTGTTTAACTTGTCTGTAAATTTCTTATTCTCAAGCATTGTACAGCGCTACAGAACTTGTTAACACTTTATAAATACTTGTAACTTCATGCTGAATAGTTTTTAGACTTTAACCCCTTCCCAACCGCTGACGTACTAAGTACGTCTGATCGAGAAGTCGCCTTTAGACCCGCAGATGTATATAGTATGTGAGGATCTCCTAACTGCCCTCCCTCCCTATACTCACCTCTCTCGCTGGGCTCCCGCGGCGGTCTGGAAGCCTGTCCCGCCTTTTCAGGGGGCCCGGCAGATGCGATGACGTGCCCCCGGCTCCTGCAGCAAAAAATGAGGAAGGGGAGGGGGCTCCTTTGGAACCTTCTATCTCCCCAACCGTGCAAGGTGGGAAAAAAACAAATGATACCGCTGGAAAGGGGAGAGTCTCCCCTTTCCAGCAATAACACTCATTAACACTTTCGTTGCCAGATCGTGATTCAAACTTGGATGTGGCTGACATCCTGGATGTCAGCCAAGCCTCCGGGTCACCCCCCACCCACTGACATCACCGTATGTGTCAGGACATCAGTGGGCCAGTTAACGCCCTAGCTGCCAAGTGGAGATGGGGGGATCCTTGGGATCCCTGTATCTCCCGATCCGGGGCAGCTAGAGGGTCATGTTTAATATTATTGGAGAGGCCTGATCATGGCCAGGTTTGTTGTAAAAAAAAATAAAAAAAAAAAATTGTTTTTTAAAAAGTTTTTTTGGCCGGGGGGGGGGGGTTCAATAAAATAGGACTTAAGCTGCCATCTAAAAATGATGAGCATAAAAAGGTCAAAATGAGCTCAGCGCACAGAGGTGAAATGGCTCAGCAATGAAGGTGTTAAAAAGCAAAAACATGTAAAAATTTGGGTATTTCTGTTCTCAGGACAAAATTTCAAAACTGTTTAGCCGGGGTCTTTTTTGGTGGTTGTAGATTTTTCCATCATATTTTTTTTTATAGTAAATTATACATTATGATGGAAATAATGGTATCTTTAGAAAGTCCATTTAACGGCGGGAAAAATGTTATATAATATGTGTGGGTTACATAAACGAGTAAGAGGCAAATTTGACCTAAACACAAACAGCACAGAAACGTAAAAACAGCAGCGGGCACTTTCGAATGGACTTTTGTAAAACTGTCCGGTCACTAAGGGGATAATGTATCTTAAATAGAGCATGGTCTTTACATACATTTTTAATACAAAACCATTTTATTCAAATAAAGGAGTTTCTTTTGTCATTAAAAACAATATTGATTTTAGCCACTCTTTGTTAGCCATATTAAATCTGCCTGATTTACTGAGCTCACAAACAACTTGTCTTAACAGAAGTATACATTAGAATAACAACAAATCAGTGCATGGATCCAAAACCAGAAGCAACTGGTTTAAAATTTTCAACAAACAACGATGATGTTGTTTTTGGGTCAAAGTCTTTAACATTCACATAGTGGTGGACTGGATACATGGAAAAACTACACAGTGACCCTCTGCACAACTTGCTTTTCAGCTGTGATAGAGATCAATATCAGCCTAAGGTTATGATGCATTACACACTGGGATTCAGGAATAAAACAAGAAAAAAAAAGGATTATGGATCAGAAATGTAAACGGTTTATAGCCAAAAATAATAAATAATACAACTTTGAAACTGCTGTAAATAAATGTGTTAGGATTCCGCCTGCTCTTGACTTTTAGCAGAAAAACACAAAAATACACACGCATGCATCTATATCCATATCGATCTATCTACAGTATATTACTCTAAAACGAATCTCAGCATGTATAAGCATTTTTTATACATTCTATAAAACAGGCACTCTCCTGAAAACGTTACTGGTGTGGGCGGCATGTTACTAAGTTACTCTATCAAGTACTAAATGAAAACAGAAATATAAAAGAATATTAGATCCATCATACATAAACAAAAACTACAGTAAAAAAGTAATAACCCACCTGAAAGGCTTTTTCTATAGCGCAGACAATAAACGCATAATAAGATATATATTTCCTACTTTTTTTAACAACAAACATTTTAACCTTGGCTAGGCCTTTAGACAAAAGCTATTTTTTTTCTTTGCAAGCAGGCAGACATTGCCACAGGAAGTAGCTTAACTGGAAGCTCTCTAACACAAACAGCCGAGCGACAGACTAAAATTACAGTATGTATTTAGTAAGCAAAGGCATCTGTTAAATAAATGTAAAAATGATGGCAGACAGACCTGCAAAGGTGTTTGTAGTCAATAGGCGACCTGATCTTAGGACCCGATCAAAGGGACCAGAGGGACGGAGTTCTGGGCAAGGGACCAAAGGGAGGGGTAGCACCTCCGGCTCAGACAGTGGAAGGCAGTGGGCTGAGGTGGTGGCACCGGATTCCAGCTCCAAAAAGGATAAAACTGCTCCTCCAACCAGTGGCAGTACCCCAGGGTCCAATGTGATAGAAAGAAACTGGTTATGTCTTTTTGCAAAACCCTAGAACTACATTTCACAGAGTAACATAGCCGGCACATCTCCAATCAGCTGCAACGTAATGTCTGAAGTTCTGAAAGTCTGACTGTAAACAAACAGTGCATGCTGTACCCAGACCGACTAACCAATAATGAGAATAGTTGACAACTATACTACTTATCGATTATTTGAGAATTAATCAGCTGTTACAGTCCTAGTTTGAGATGCCATTTTTGATCGATCTTACAGAAGACATAACCCAATGTAAATATTACCACCCCCATATTTTGCATTTAGAAACAAATTACTTTTTTTCTACATAAGTCAAAGGCTTTAATGAGTTTATTCCACTATCCCAGCATCGACAAATAACAATGTTTCGACTAAAGTATGGTCTTTCTAATGTCTACACTTCAGAGACCAGACTTTGCTGGAAATTATGTAAATTTGGGTGCAAATATCACTGCTCATCATTGTTGACATGCTTGCGAAATCCAGAAAAATACTTTAAATACAAAAACCAAATTCACCTAATGCACATGTTGCATTTAGACATCAACATCCTATCACATAATGATAGCTCCCATGTAAATAGAACGATTGCTATTCTGCCAGCAGCGTTGTTTGTTATAAGCTTGAGATCAATGTGTTCGCACATTTTAATTGTTTTTCATCACAATTCGGAATGATGAATCTATGAATAATTTATGCTGCAGTTTATTTTTTTACAGCTGTTCAAGAACTAAATTTATTTTTCTTTATTCCAGCGAGACATTAACAGGATAAAAATTAAATCTAATGTTTCTGTCCATCTCCCACATCATTATAAAGGTCATAAGATATTGGTTATGCTTCACTCAAGTAAGAGCTTTTCATATGTAGACCATTATCTGTCTGTGAATGAACAATGATGGATGATATTCAATAATAAAAAATGCTGTATGACTGTCTATCTGTCCTCCCCTGCCCCTCCGACACCTTGCTGGCTTTGGCATAATTGGAGTCTTTGAAACTTAAGGCCGGTTGCACACGGGACGTTTCTTTAATGCACCGGACGTGCGTTAAAGAAAACCGGCGTCCCACTCGACGCCTGCCCCCCATAGCGTTGAAAAGCGTGATCGCGCAGCCCCGTCAACGCTTGTCCTAGCGCATCATCACCGTCGATGTGCTAGGATGCGCGTCGACGGGGCTGCGCGATTCTCGTCGCTCAACAAGTGCGCATGCATTTGACGCCCAACGTCGCGTCAATCCTAGCTCTACAGCTTTTGTGTTCTGAAGACGGATGTTTTCAGCGCGTTAGGCGTAGCGCGCGTTATGCGTGTGTGCTTGCGGTCCCCCCCTAATGATACGCAGCGACGCGCGTTAGTAACGCGCGTCAGTGCGCACAAAAAAACGTCCCGTGTGCACCCGGCCTAAGTGAGCAAGTGCTCTTCTACTTTACATTTCATCTGTGATGTTTGTGCCTAAGGTCCAGAAAAGATGTTGAATAATACCAAGAGATCGTTGAGATCGTTAATAGATGATATAAGGTAATTATACTTGTATGTGGGGTGCAACGATACTAGTATCGGTAATGATGCCGATACCTGCATTTGTATCAGTACTTGTTACTCATGCAGATGCCCCCGATACTGGAAGCCAGAAGTGAGCGGACTTGCCTCCGGGGCTGGAGAGGCTGGCAGAATTGCTCTAACGGCCTTCTACCAGGCCCCTGCAACTGTCTGCTTTCTAGTGAGCGGCCACCGGAAAAGGTTTAGAGAGGCTGCATGCTGGGAACATCCAGCCGCGATCTCGTGAGATCTCAAGGTTCACAAGATCTCGAACTGTGCAAGATCTCACAAGATTGTGGCTGGAGGTTCCCACCAAGTGGCCGCTCTAAACTTTTGCCGGCAGCTGCTCGCTGGAACGTGACCAGCTGCAGGGGACAGGTAGAATGCCGGTAGAGCATTACGCCGTTAGAAACCGAAAATAACGGTCCTTCAAGTGATGAGGCTGAATAGATACGAATAGAAGCAGGGCAGGCCAAGTACACAGCAACGAGGCCAGGAGCCAAAATCTAGGACCAAAAAGATACATAGAATCATTGATATAAGCCGGAGCAAAGCAGAAGAGGAACCTGAAAGCACAAATCAGACGAAGGGGTCAAATCCACACAAAACAAACAAACAAAAACAACGTTAGGAACCAGTGGGTTAAAATAAAATCACTAATTATACAGTAAGAAATTTTTAGAAATATTGCCAATGTATTCCTTACAGAAACAACCTATTTGGCAGGTAGACGTCATCACCTGCTGGTCAAATGGAGTTACTACACTGCTCAGCTAAGGTCACGATCAGCTGGAGAGATGGCATTAAGCCAGATTCTCCAGATGATTTTAAAAAGTTGGAAGCACCGCGGACATAATGCCCAAACAGCTAAAACATTGGGGGCAGAATCTGGAAACCAAATGCAAAAGACTTAGTTTGGAACAAACAAATTTAACCCTTTCGCTGCAGAGGACGCGCTGAGCGCGTCCACCCGCAGGTAACGTTCCTTGCGGTGGACGCGCTGAGCGCGTCCTCTCTTTGGGGCCAGCGTTCGGCCGGGTTCCGGCCGATCGTTGGCCCCCCCGGTGCGGGCTGACATCCTCGATGTCAGCCCAGCACCCGGAACCGCCGCCGGCCTAATTAGGTGTCATCGCGGCGGTGCGATGACACCTAATTCAGGCGCCCCCCCCCCGCATGTGCGGAGGAGGCGCCTGAAAGGGAGGGGGGAGGTCCTTCGGACCTCTCTCCCTCCCGATCGCCGGCGTTGCGAGGGTTAATCCAGGCACCGTTTGGAAGAGCACAGCCTGCCCTTCCTAACGGTACCTGGAATTAACCCCATGGGGGCTGGATCACGAATCGGCGCCGAAAAGCGCCGGTTCGTGATCCTTTCCCGGAGCTGGCCGACATCTTGGATGTCGGCCAAGCTTCCGGGAATGCCCCCTGAGGCCTGGCGTCATCGTGCATAGCACGATGGCGCCAGTCCTGGAGTTAACCCCTAACTGCCACCAATGGTGGAGATAGGGGGTTCATTGGAACCCCCTATCTCGAGATCCGTGGCAGTTAGGGGTTAATGTTTGATATTGTTGGATCGGCCAGAGCATGGCCGTTCCAACAATATCAAACATTAACCCCTAACTGCCACGGATCTCGAGATAGGGGGTTCCAATGAACCCCCTATCTCGAGATCCGTGGCAGTTAGGGGTTAATGTTTGATATTGTTGGATCGGCCAGAGCATGGCCGTTCCAACAATACCAAACTTGACTATGAAAAAAGTTTTTAAAAAAAAAATAAAAATAAAAAAATATTTAAAAACAAAATTATAAAAAAAAATAAACAATTTTTTTTCTTTTTTTTGGTTCGTTAATGCAGCAATATTGTTCCCATTTCAATTATAATGTGAACAATGATGCTGCACTAACGATTTTTGTATGCGGTGCGTTTGTTAAAAATCGCGTAACTTTCCCCAAAAAAAAATGTAACGAGACCCCATCTCTAATTTTTTTAACAAGTGCACCCCATACAAAATATAACCGCAATTGCTCGCATGTTAAAATGTGAAAAAAAAACTTTACACGTTGTAAATGATTGAAAATTCATATTTTATTGCATTTTTTGTTATAATATACAGACAGGTCATGACGTATACATATAATAATGACATATTATGAATCTGCCGAGTCTGACGGAAAGAACGATATATAATATGTCTGGGTCATATACTAAAATAAGCCTTCAAAACACGTTTAAACATGATGAGCAAAATCCTCAGCACAGAGGCGGGAAATGCCTCAGCAGCGAAAGGGTTAATTTGCAATGACATATCACAGTCCCAGATCGTGTTGACACAATCTAGGGCGGCTGTGTCTCCTCCTGCTGATCATGTAGGCATGACCATGGTAGTGAAAGGGTTAAAGAGCGGGGTATATTTTTAGCAGGGTGCTTCTATAAGTGTGATTTTCTTTTAACCCCTTCACTACCAAGTGATTTTCCAAAACACTATTGTCAGGAACCAGTGTTGGTTTTTTTTTAGAAAAATCATTTTTAATTAATTATACAGTAAGAAATATTTGGGCATATTCGCAATTAATTATTTAATGTACTAACATATTTGGCCAGTAGGTGGTGCCATCTACTGTCAAATTGAGTTACAGCCGTTACAGTGAACAACATGCTGCAACTGTTTCGGCTTGCTGAATGCACAATGTCAGGACATTCTTCAGCTGATTTTACACAGTTTTAGCTCTTTGGGCATTATGCCCACAGGGCTAAAACTTTGGGGGAACCTTCTGTCACCCCCGTTTACAGCAAACAAATTTAATTTGCTTTTGGGCTGCAGGTCGAGATATCTCGATATCGGGGCACCAGATGGTGCCTTTGAAGCCTGAGATAGCTTAATCTCAGTAGTGAATGGGGTTAAATAATATGTATTTCTGGCAGGAATGGATCTCGCATTGCTGACGGTAGAGCAATTAAATAAAAAATAACAAAAACAAACATGTTCTATGTTCAAATCCTGCAACCCATGTAATAAAGACTCAGAGTGGGAAAGTATGAGCTGATATAATATATTCACCAATTTCCCACAGCATTGACAAGAGAAGAGTATTACACCTTACCTTTAAATTAGGGCATCTTTTAGAACTGCTATTTGATTTTAAAACCATTTTTATAATGGATCATTCAACAAGATGTGCATGAGAATTCAATAAAACCATGGGGAGAGGAGATAAACAGAGTTGCTAGGAGAAATTCTTGCTTTCAAATCTTCCACTTAACTATCCGCTTTGTCCCGCACACAAGATGTCAGAATGTGCAAAATAAATGTACTTCATGGTCTATGTTCTCCACTTCAGAATCACAATCAATTTTCATCGTGCAGTCAAAATGAACAAGCACTTAACAAAATTTAGCGTTGTCCCTGCAGTTTTTCACATCATGCCTATAGCGGCAACCTTCAATTTGACAATACAATGCACTTGAAAGCTAAAAAAGATTATCTCACTAGGAAAATATTTTTCTTATGCTGCATCTATAGAACCAAATGGGAAACATTTGCCAACTCATTTTCCAACATTACTTCCTATACAAAGTAAGTTTGCAATAACTTATTAAAGGGAAACTGATGAATAACAAATAAATAGTACTTTCTGCTGCAAATGATCTGTTCCTCCTTAAATTATATCAGTATGTAATAACGTGCGGTCTGAATTTTAACTGATTACGCAACCATTCAACAACTGATTGAGGTCTTCCCTGTGCACTGGAGGCTGTCAATCTTGAAAAGCTGTCACAGCCCTCGACACACAGAGATGGTTCTGAGAAAGAGGAAAAAAAAAAAAAGAGCACTCCAGATATCATTAAGCCCCTTCACCACCGTGATTGTGTATACACAATCAGCAGTAGCAGACACAGCGGCCCAAGGTCATGTTAACACGTTCTGGGACGATGTTGTATGACTGCAAATGAAATGTATTTTTTGTTACCAAATTTCTTTTGCATTTGGGCTCTATACGCTGCCCCGAATGTTTTAAAAGTGTGTGCAATGCATGATGCCAGAGGTGCTAAGCAGTTGGGAACTCAGATGGGAACATATCTGATTGACGTCTCTCCAGCTGGTCCTGCATGAGCTCAGAACTCTAGTAACTCTATTTGGCCAGTAGATGGCGACATCTTCCTGCCAAACAGGGTATTACAATAAGAAATACATTAGAAAAATTGCCAAATATTTATCTCTGTGTAATTAATGGAGGTTTTTTGTTTATAAAAAAGACACTGGTCTCTGAAGGTGCTTTTTGGAAACTCGGTAACGAAGAGAAGAAATTAACTTCAACAGTCATGTTTTTTAGATCATCTCTCTAAATCAATGGCCAACTGAGGTTTACCTTATGCATAGCTCAGTCACTAACAGCATTATCATTCACTGGTTTTAATGAAGGGATCAGGCAGCCTGATCCTTGTACAAGGAAGTGTGTGGAAAATGAAAACTGAACATTATGGGCCCCATCACCTCCCTACAGCTAGAATGGGGATGCCAATGGGAAAAATGAGCATTCTACCGTTTACCTGTAGATTCCGGGGCAAGCGCTGAGTGCAGCAGCTTGCCCCGAAACGGCCACTAGGATCCTGAATACTCAGGGCAGTACTAAAGCACCTTGCGGGCATCCCCTCCATGGAGTCGCTTCTGCTACCAGGTCACATGACCAGCAAGATCTCACCTCTCACGAAATCCTGCAGGCCAGCAGAGTGATTGAGGGAGACTGAGGACTTTTTCCCCCCAGTCTCACCGCGCTCCTGGCGGCCAGAAGCGACGGATCGGGCCTCCGTTCTCGCCGCTGGGTGAGAGGTGAGTATTTGATTTATTGCGGGGGGAGTGGTGGGTTACAGCTGCAGCCAGCTGATTTTGAAGACAGACGCTCTATGCTGTAACAATTTTTTTTAATTAGTTACAGCCGTTTGATTATTCTCAGCTTACTCTTTGCGCTCCCCATGTTAAGCATAGGAGTGCAAAGTACAGTAAGCTCGTGGTAAAAGGCACTAATACCGATTCGCTAACGGTTTTAACCCTTTAGCGATTGGGGGGTGATCTATGCGGCACACTATCACCTCAACTAACTAGAGGTCAACCTCTGTTGACTGCAAATTATGACACATGGCTGGTAAGTCAAACATTAACATAGAATGCCCTATTGTGCTGTGCATTGTTTCAGAATATCTTTGTCACCATCACAATTCCACAGTCGTAAAATTGATGTATGAAATTAATGGAATGGAAAGTAATCACATGTTTAATCTACAATCACATTAGAGGCACGCTTCACAAAAGAAGAAACGGTACCTGAATCACTCTGCAGTCAAAATCTTCATACGTTTCTGGAGAGATAAAGAGAGGAGGAATAAGAAAAAAATAAATAAAGATATTTTACATATTTATGTAGCAACACACAGTCTATATTTATAAATAAATGAATAATAATGAACAGTGGATTGTGAAGCTAGTAGGGAATTGACAGCTATCAGATAACTTAACGTCAGTGGTCAGTCCATCGGTGTTAGTGTTCAAGTGTCACCTTTACATGCTGCACATTGCCTAATCAGAACCATGTGGTCTATGTCACCATATTGAGACATTGGCACATATTGAATAGTGTATTGTTTGCATGTACCATGTGATACTAGCCGCATCATGGGTTAGCATTTTTAGTTTAATTATAATAAGACATTTTATAGGCATTTATAGATCAGAGAAGGATAAAATCAATGCAGTGCTGCTAGTCAGTCAGGAGAGCATTTGCAAATACGTAAGTAATTCAAGCCTATATTGTCTCTATATTTGTTTATAAATGATTTTACCAGGAAGGATACATTGAGATTTCTCTAGTTTTTAAGTATGTCCTGGTTCAAGAACATTGAATTGTTACAGTTGTTACAGAAATACAAAGTAATAAATATGCAAGATATTAAAAAAATAGCACAAATATACAGATTAACTGAAAATAAATATATTCACCATGTTACATGTTTACAGGTGCATTCTGTATATAGTCACTATGTTACATGTTTGCAGGTGCATTCTGTATTGAGGTATGTTAATAGGGAGCTCTTAAGTGACTTTAGACTGGGAGAAGATTTGATGGCGTCTGGGAGGTTATTCCATAATTGTGGTTCTCTGTAGGAAAATGAGGATTGAGCCACTGTCTTTTTGTATTGTGGTATTGCAAGTAAGTTGCAGGTCCTGTATCGGAGGTTATAGGGTGAGGGAACTGCTGGGTGGTAGTGATAGGAGTGAAATACACAATTTGCAAATAATGACATGACTCCATAAAGGAGACCGAGTACTTGGAACAACTTTGTAGTTTTATTAAATTAAAAAATTAACTAAAAAGATGGAAAAGACAGTACAGAAATATTCATAACAGTTCAACCACATTTGGCTTATTCTATGCACAAAACTAATACTATTGGAGTTTATCTATTCACTATACAGCAGATAAATAGTTCAGTAAATGTAAAACATATCATGCAGGACCTATGAATATGGGATACATTGATGATGTGGCAAACGTATGCAATGCATGATCATATTGTGTAACCAAATTATCATTGTTTTGTTCGTCAGGTGTTTTTAAAAACAATAAAACATTTATAATTTGGAATACCCTGTATTTGGTATATTATATTAACTGCCATTATGGTTTTGTAGGGTACATTTGGACCACTAATTCAGCATTAGCAACCCTGTGAAAGGTGCTTAATGCAGGACCTCTTTAATCCTTGAACTACAGAGAGCCCCAAGAGGATGGATTTCCCTTGCAAGTGGGCCTTGGTGGTAGGCGTATGTGATGTAGCATCATATTTTAGAATCCAAGCCCCATACTGATGCCTAAGTCAGGTGTTTTTTAAAAACATTAAAAAGATTAATATGAAAAGCCGTAACCATACCTTGCTGGACTGGATTCTCTCCTTGTGTCCTGACAGAATACAGGAGGCAGGCGTTCTCGCTAATAGCTTCAGTGACCACTGACTAGTGTACTGCGTGCGCAAAATAAAGGTCACGAAATCTCCCCCAAAGGTAATAATCACCAGGACTTTCAAGAAATTTAATCTTGAATCCTTCCTAAGTGATCTCAAACAGCTCCCATGGTACAGACTAAACCTAATCCCAGACCTGGACTGGGCAATTGAATACTTTCAGTCTGAGCTCCTGCAAGTCTGGAATTCCCATGCTATGCTGCGTATAGTGTGAGTAAAAGGGGCCCAATCTCCCCTTTGGGTTACAACCGCTGATCTTACTCAAATGTACCAGCTTAGAGATTCGCGGTGGTCAAATTTCAAGAGTACTGGTTCAATGAACGATCACTGATTACCGAAAATGTACTAAACTTCAGCGTAACCAAAAAATGAAATACCAGTCTGTACCTGATCAAATTCCAGTGATGCTGCTGAAAATCAGTGCGCCAGCAATTGCAAATCCTGTCGCAACCCTAATCAATGAATCACTGGCGACTGGATACATACCCAAACTCTGGAAGACTCCGAGAGTGGTACCTATCCATAAAAGTGGTGACAGTACTTTGGTATCCAACTACCTTCCGAGATCATTGCTCCCTGTAAAGTAAAACAATTTGGAAAAATGTGTGTACACGCAATTACGTGATTATTATCAATATTGGAATGATTTAACCCCAGATCAATCCGGCTTTCGTCCAAATCACTCAACTACAACCGCCCTTTTAAAAGTCTGCAAAGATATCCAAGCGGTCATGGAACAAGGAAACCTAACTGGAGCCATCTTCCTTGATTTTGCCAAGGCCTCTGATAAAGTAGACCATGGCATCTTCTTACAAAAACTCTGGTATCGGTGATCGCACGCTAACCTGGTTTCAATTGTATGTATCCGACCGATCGCAATATGTGTCCATTTCTGGCAGCTCCTCCCTCCCCCTCCGAGTCACATGCAGTGTACCCCAAGGCTCGTTACTTAGCCCCCTGCTATTCACGATATTCATAAATGATCTGCCCAACGTCTGCAAAGCCTCAGCTGTACACATGTACGCAGATGACACCGTAATCTATACCAGCAAACCAACTCTCCCGCAGCTGGAGGCCATGCTGCAAGAACAATTTACAGAGGTAGAAAAGTGGATCAAAAACAACAAACATTTTTTAAATACTGACAAAACGGTCACCATGATCTTTGGAACAGCACCTAAACTACATAAATTGCAATCTCCCCATCTATGTGTCAGGACAAATTCACAAATTATCCCAAACTAGGTGCCCTGTACAGAAAAAAATTCCCCCCCGCGGTAAGAAAGCAGATTGTACAACAAATGCTTATGCTGGCTATTGAATATGGAGATGTAGTGTATGCAGCTGCCCCGCAAACACACCTCCAGAAACTACAACATTGTATAACTCATTCTGCCGCTTTGTGCTACAATGTAACTACATGACCCACCATTGTGACATGTTAAAAGAGCTAAACTGTCTGAAGATGGAATTCATTTCTGTAACAACTAACATTTAAATGTTCTTGAACCCAGGACATACATGAAAACGAGAGAAATCTCAATGTATCCTTCCTGGTAAAATACTTCATATATAAATAAATAAATATAATTATTTATTTATAAAGGATTTTACAAGGAAGGATACATAGAGATTTCGCTTTAGAGTGGAGTCAGCGTTTGCAGGATCTTTATTTGCAACTTCAACAGGTTTATCCAAAATAGTACCCTTTCCTTTGAAAAATTAACCAAAACAACAAAAACCTAGTCCCTTTTGGAGACTAACTAAACAGAGATATTCCAATCTAACAGTACTGGCGACGTAAGCTGGTTCACAGTTTCAAAACAGCAATGAAAAGAAAATAAAAGCTTTCTTTTTTTCCTCCTCATCCAGCCCTCAACTTCGCCTTCTTCCTCTTCGTGTCAGGGTCACCCCAAAGAGAAACGTTGGACTATATGGGCTGGGCTATACCAAATTGGCTACAGTTGCTACTGGTCTTAACCCTATAAGACATGAGACAGCAACATTGGCCCTTCAGATGTCTAGGAAGTACATTTCCCATGACACTGAACCAACCTATTAAGTTGTTGAGTATCATGGGAGTTTTAAATCATCTGGGGGGTCAAGGTTGCTGACCCCTGCTATAAGCAGTGAATAATTGTTCCTCAGTTGGCATGACACACACACACACACACATATATATATACATATATTGTACATAGGGATAATTTAGTTCAACGGAATGGTGCATAGAAAAATAGATTTTTTTACTTTATAATAAAAAAAAAAGGTGAAAATTTGCTACTAAAGGGGCAAAGGGTCTGGAGACTCATCCCCCTTCTGCACAAACTGCTGAGTTAGCAGATAGAGATCACACTGAAGTCATCGGCTTACCCTTATTGTATAAAGCGTGGTGGTGTGCAGTGATCAGTGGAGCCGTGAATGTATGCATGCAAACCCCCCCCCCCCCAGCTCTACAGTGACAGGAGGTAAGGCTGTATGTGAAGAGATGGAAGCAGTGTACTGCACTTTATGCAATAAAGATAAAACATTATAGGCTTGGAGTGGGTCTTTAAATAATGCTGTAACTCATATTAAAATCTGACACATTTTAAGAGATTACAGCTAGATTCTGATAACGGTCACTACTGTGCTGAAGAAAAAAAAAACCACATATAAACTTTACATAATACTGGAAAATTAATGTGCTTACCACCATTAGGGCCTGGATCTGGAGACCCGATACTGACTCCACCCCAGCTGCTTCCAGTCCAGCCTCGCTCTCTTTTAACTTTTGTGTTCCGCTTTTTATCCCATTCATCCCGTTGTTTTATAATGTCAGCTTGCAATTGCTCTTGCTGCGATTGCTCCCTCCTTCCAATGGCTTGGGCTGCTGTAGTTTTCACTATAGGTGTATTCAGACCAGGCCAAAGAAATCCAGATTTACCTAAGTGGGGGGAAAAAAGGAAGTAAAACTGCTAGTACAGCAAGGTATCGCCCTCTGGAGATGGAGATGAAAGATTGTGGTTGCAGAATGCAATGTTGTTGAGAACTCAGAAAACAAAGACTAATCCTAAAACCTTACCTTCCCCAAGGAACTGGCCACGGTTGAGATCTTTCTTTTGCCTTTTCTTTGTCCTTTTTCCCCTTCCCTTGCGAGAAGCTGCTCCGCTATCAGCCAAGACTCCTTTCCAAAGTTCATCTGCTGTCACTACAATAATACAAAGTAGCAGTATATCAAGCTCAGAAAACAAGATGGCAGGAGCTCCGGTACAGATAAAAAAAAGGTTTCCTGGCCTGTACAGGTTTTCTACAACAGCCTCTACTTTAGAGGCAACAGAAACGTGTAGTATTGTAAAGCAACGATACCATGAAAACACATACAAATATAGAAGAATGCAAAAGTAAATAAGAGAAATTAATATATTTAAAGGATTTTTTTTCCTTTTACCCAGAATTAAAAAAAATTAAATAACCTATGTAGCGGGACTCTCTCAGACTGATTGCGGACATGTGTTCCCCGCTGCAGCTCAGCATTGCTAGAGACACATGCAGCCTGTCACAGCTGTGGTGAATTCCACCCTCTTTCCTCTGTTGTCATTGTCCAGCGGATCGTGAGGAATTAAGGGACGTGCAGTTCTAAGGACTGACGGCTCAATAGAACTTTCAAAGAGGAAAAACTACAGATTCCAGCAGCAGTAGAGGAGAGATTGGACAGGAACGGCTCTCTGGCTTCCGGAGAGGGGAGGAAGACCACGTGCAGGGGAAGTGAGAGGTAGACGGAGAGACGATGGCCATCATCGTCCGGTTGGGAGACTGGTATAGCCCGAGGTGCTTCTATTACCAGAGATCTTCGGCTGTTCCGTGTGCTTCCATTGCTAGAGACAGCGATCAAGCTACTGACGGCAGAGAAGAAGTGAGTGCCTTTAACAGAGAGAGATCTTCGGCTGTTCCATGTGCATCCAGTGCTAGAGACAGGAGGGAGAGAGGGATATATATATATATATATATATCTTGGTCTGTCCTCGTGCAAGTTGCTATCGCTAACTTTGTTATCAGATCCAATTTAAGGCCCATGCAGCTTCAGCGGAGGGAGGATCACTGCAGTGTTAGTCTTTGTTATTCAGGGACACTTTGCGAATATTTTCATTACCCATCTTGTGGATTACAAATATGGTTTCACAGTAAAGGTACCCAACGACAGCGTTCAAAGGGCCCCAACGCTAGCAGACTCGGGTGTGTGTAATTCCCACTGGCCAGTGGTTAGGTAGAAACCAAAAGGCTTAGACAGGTTTTTAATGTCAGTATGTTACTCTTAGCTACTAATCGAACAGTAATTGAAGTATTGTAAGTTAACGGTTTCGTTTCTTCACCATTTTGTTGAGGAGGTTATAGTATATCATTCCAATTGATGTTGTGCTGTTAATCATCTTATTCCTTTGAAGGGCTGATTTCTGGTCTCAATAAAGCCCCTTTCTACAGTAACAGTGGTGTCTTGGCGTTACTTGACATCGGAAGCGGAGGTGAGCGATCGCTGGTTAGGGACAGAAGGCACGTATACTACAGCGGCTCCTGTGGGGGTAGCGCTACACCTAAATATTATTTTTCCAATATATATATATATAATCACGAGTATAGCAGTCTGTAGTGATACCTTCTTTATTGGACTAAAGTTACATTTAAAGTACAAGCTTTCGAGAGTGATACTTCCTTCGTCAGGTATAAAAAAGGTATCACTACAGACTGCTATACTCGTGATTTTGGCATCTGGACTAACACGGCATATATACATACATATATATATATATATATATATACACACCAGGCACGCAGTTCCAAAAGACTGTGGTGGGACAGAAAAAAAAAATCCCACCCTTATTATTGTGCCCAGGTGCTGAGCTCCCTTTGTGATAAATATAGAAAAAAATGGTGGTGGGAGGCACTCCGGGGCTTAATATAAAATTAAAGTTTATTAATTTCTACATAAAACAGCCGACGTTTTGGCGCAAAGTGGGCCTTTTTCAAGATATATATATATATCTACTAGGGATGTCCCGTTTTTTTAACCCCAAACTGTTCAGAGTCGTTTTCTTTTTGGGATCGACTGATCCGAGTCCCGATCGGATCCTTTTTATTGTCAATAGGACTACTGTCCTGGGAGGGTCTCTTTGGGGGAGTGTAGTATGGATACACTGTGGGAGGAAGGAATGAAAATGGATTAATTTCTTAACTGATTCAATATAGGATAACCAGACTTCGATCCCCCACAATTACCCTCCTTGGACAAACAAATCCCCTGTCCTATGCGATTGGATTACTGCCTGTCTGAATATACCTGTTTGAGACACAGGGCAGCGAGGAACAGTCATATTCTGCAGAGAGCGGTGTGCTGGCATTATGCGTTCGATGCCACTTGAGGATGAAAGGATCCATGCGGATCACCATGAACTCAGGTCTCCACATGCACTGGCAACCTGACAGAGTAAGACTTTGGAACGGCTTCATAAAACCAATAACCAATCTCTGAGAAAACCCTTGATCAGCCCCCGGGGCCATCCTTAATCACTACATAGAAATATAAGCCCCTATTCCAAACAAGCCGTTATACAGAAGCTGCACCTCTGTACTGTACATTGAAGGATCTTGCACTTTTTATGGAAAAAGGGGAAAAAAAAGTATTTAGCTGCACCTCTGTACTGTACATTGAAGGATCTTGCACTTTTTATGGAAAAAGGGGGAAAAAAAGTATTTAAAGTACTCTCAGACTGATCAACTAGATTCTCTGGTCTGATGGAAGAAAGATTGAATGGTTTAGATTCAATTCGGAAAGGACATGTAGAGATGAATCGCAGAAACTATTCAAATCCGTTGTGCAAATATTGTCGCATCATAAACAAGACTGTATTTAATCAATGGTGCAAGAACTCACCAAGAATAGTGAGTTAGCACCCTGCTTTGGGAGTGTTTATCAGCAGCAGGGACTGGGAGACTGGTATGAGGCTGAGGTAAAGCTGAATGCTGCAGATAGAGAGATAACCTGGTTTAGAGTGCTCAGGACCTCAGACTGGGTCGAAGGTTCACCTTCCAACCAGACAATGACACCAAGCACAAAGCCAAGACAACATAAGACTGGCTTCGGGAAAACTCAGTGAATTTATTAAGTGGCTCTACCAGAGTCTGGACATCTCTGGAGTGACCTGAAAGTGACTTTCTACTGAGAGGAGGTGGGGAGATAAATTGCAGAAACGATCAAATCTTTTATGCAAAGCTCGTCGCATCATAAACAAAAAGACCTGAGGCTGTAATCATTCTCCAAGGTGCCAAAGTGATAAGGCTCTGAATACTTACAGGTCTATTCAAAGAAAGGTGAAACTCAGGAGAATGACTGGAGAAGTGAAAAATCTAGGTCAAAATAGCCAAACCAGAAAAATTCTCCCATTTATCTCACTTTCCTAATTGGCTATTTGGTCTAGATTGTGCTCTTCTGCCAATTCTCCTGGTTTTCACCTTTCTCTGAATAGACCTGTTAGGGTTTACTTTTTAATAAATTTGCAATGATGTCAAAATCAGATTATTGATTGGTCTGTATGGGGTGCTAGGCCAGGGTCAGAACAGCATTTTTCAGAGCGGAAGGAACTGCTGTGAGAGTGGATGTTCCTTCCGCTCTGACGTCCGTCTGGCCACCTCGCTAAGCGCAGTTAGTGTGCTCAGCGCTGCAAGGCTTGAGAGGATCATGCTTTGCAGCCCCGTCGAACACACATCGTAGCACTTCGACGGGGAGGCTTTCAGCACGTCTGCAGCACGCCTGCTGTATCACATGCAATTCGTGTGCACGCTACAGCATGTGGTCGGCACATGCGACAGACGCCAGGAGGCACGTCAGTATAGATGCACTTAGGCCGGGGTCAGACGAGCGCACTAAGTGTAGATTGATGTGGGTAAAAAAAAAATATTTAAAATGTTAACATAAGGCTGCAATATAAAAATGGGAAAATTTTAAAGAGTCTAAATGTAATATATATATAATATAAATAAATACACACATACAGAGAAGGAAGTATTTGAAAAAGCAATTTGGAGATAAAATTTGTACTGTTTATGTCCTCTCCCACCTCAAAAACAAAATCCTGCCAAGTCCTATATAGGTTAGTAAAGCACAGCGATTTATCAGCTCTGCCGCTGCATGCAGCCAGCGATATTTACCTTCCTATTATTTATTGCTGGAATTAATAAGGCCTGCTCACCATAGCTTTTTTTCTCCAAGGGAACTACTGCATGATTTTCATTCGGGGTACTTTACAGATTAATGAGGCCCACTGAGAAGCTGGTCATTCCCACAACGAGAGAATTCCAAATGTCGGAGAAAAGATGTGATAGAAGCTTGCAGGACCACATCGATGTTATAAACCACTCATCAGCCCTGCTAAAGAGAAACCCATCTCTTGAAGGTTAAAGCAGACAGCGAAGGACGTTACACCAGTATAACAGAATTGGTTACAGAGCCTGAAAATCAAGAGAGACAGGAAACAATAATAGCAGAGAGATGAAGAGACCGGGGCCTGGACAAACACTTGTAATGCCCATTATTTCCTGTCAGGCTACTAATACATCTTAATGAAGTGCTCCACACCTAATGCACCAAATGATTCATGCTTTATGCTGTGTTTTATGGAGAAAAACAAACATTCTAAGAATAATAAGCCTGATGGAAGTAATAGAGTACTTCTGCCTAGAATAGCTTTTCCACTCATTATTTGCAGATATTGGAGACATAATACATTACAAAATAGTTTTTAAAAAAAGGATCTTTGGAAGATACTCCTGGGCACCAATCCTTGGCTTAGCTACCAATAATGGTTAGAAACATAACGAGATCTTGACGCAATGCAATTAAAAAGAAAAAAAAAAGTGATCTGTCATGGAACCGACACCCATATTTTTTTATTTAACAGTATTACCCTGAAAGGCACAAAGAACAGCACAAAATTCTCTTTCTACCATCACTGTTGGTATGCATGTCGTTATCAAGAAATAGCTATACAACTGTCAGCCAATCAGAGCTCTCCCATACAAATATATGGAAGCAGCATTCAGTATGTGATTAACTGATGCCAAGTGTATGCCCAAGTGACACTCATGATGTTGCATGTATGGGTCAAGGCCATCACAGCTCTGAACCAATAGGGGGTAGTTTTCTACACCCAGAGACCCTGAGACACTGAGAGGTAAAACATACCTGCAGAATGAAAATTTTCATGCACTAGATCTTGAATTATGATTAAAATAAAAGTATTAGAATTATGAGAGTATTATTCTATTCATTCAAAAAACAAGAAATTTTTTATTTTTTGTGTGACTGATGATGAAAGCTCAATCTCATACACAACGCACATTGTATCACACAGCTCCACAACAATAAAACTAAAAAAACATTATATTTAATTTATTATTCATTAAACTAAAATTATATCAAAATGCAGTATTTAATTAAAATATATTTAATTAAAAGAATAATATAAATAAATTATATTAAAATTGTATATATATATATATAAAAAAAATTGTGAGTGCAGCAGCATTGTTAATTTTATAAGGGGGAAAATTTAGAACAAAAATATCTTTTTAACTATTTCATTTTATTATAAATGATCTTTTTCTTTTTACAAAATACATAATGATTTTGGGTATCACTGGAAAGGCCAGATTTGGCCTTTCCAATGACACCTCAACTGTCCCTGTACTTCTTATGGATCTAGAGATACAGGGGTCTAAACGACCCCTGTATCTCCTGTACAACAGGGCTGGGGAATCCCAGAGAGGGACGTCATCGCGCGTGATGACTCCCGCGGCCCAGGGAGGCCGTCCCACATCAAAGGCTGGTGTCAGTCTGCTGTGGCTGAAGCCCCTGCTCAGTACCAGATTGGAATCCCCACAACGCTCCACACACGTTCTGGCCTGCAGATGCAGCAAGGCCAATCCGGACCAGGTCAGTCCACCCCTGTTTGGAACCAGTCCACAGGCTACAAATTGTCTGCGGGACGGTGTTTTGTGACCCCTGTTGTATACAATAAAAGCACAGTCACAAAGTAAAACTCACCATTAGATTTTGGTAAATGTTTCATCAGGGGAAAATTGCACAAAATGGAAAAAGTTGATTAAAAAGAATATTCTAATTTTCTCTTTCCTTTTTACATGCAATTACTTAAGACAAAGAAAAAAGCAGCAGCTTGTGTTTTGTTAAAGGAACACTCTAATCAAAAATCCCCCCCGTTTTTTTACATTAAACTATCCCTATTCCCTCACTAACTAGGTAGGGATTTCCTTTTTTTTTTAACCGTAATACTTACCCTAAAATCCACTGGTTTCCAACGGCGTCTTTTATGTTATATACTCACCTCCCTCCTCTTCCGCTCCCGTCCTTGTTACTTTCACTTGGCTAAAGGTTTACGTGAGAAGCGCGCATGCGCACCTCTCATGTAAGCCAGCCAATCGGCAGGCTTCCTCCCGGCTCCATTTGCTGAGGATTAACCAGGCTGCAGGCTATGCTGGCGGCTCGTTGCCGTCAGCTACTGCGGCGAGTTGGAGACGTCATCGTGCTGAAAGCGCGATGACGTTTCCTACTCGGCAATAGTTGGCAGAAGCGGGAAATATGAATCCCGCTCTGCTGACTGACAGCTGGGAGGGCAGAGTAAAGAGGGGGGACAGGCAAGGGCATACTCAGGGTATCATGACCACCTAAAAAAGCTCGTGTTGCCTAGAGTATCCCTTTAAGTGGTTTTGTTTGTAATGCATAAGTAAACTAGATAGTTTACAGCTGTACACTAGTACAGCTTACGTAAGTGGTAGTGTCCCTTTAACTTCATTGTAAATCACTGGCAGCTGAGCTGTGCTTCTACTAGTGTCAGTGTCATCTATTAAACTCAATGGGGAACTCTGGAGTCTGTGCTGTATTGCAATGAAGGAGGAATGAACTCTTTGACAAGCAGAGTGCTGCTTTGCGGCTAGGTTTGAAAAAGACCCATATGGTGACCCAGATTGTGTGATGGAAATGGAATAAAAGGTAAGCACAGTCAGTTCTTATTTTTCAGAGTGCTAAACCTCTGGACCTTGTGGATTCGTTATGTAAGAAAGAGGCATATAGTGCCTATAAAATCTGTGTATCAATAATGCTCACTGCAACCTCTCGCGTACAGTTAGGGATGCCAGATCCTCCATATTTTCCATGACACATAATTTATAGGTGTGATGGGCAATGCATGAAACTGCAACCCTGCAATATGCTGAATTCCTATGCTACAGGTGAGAAATCAAAGAGGAATCCCAGCTCATCTACCTTGATTAGGCAATTGATGTCCCTTTTGATGAATATGAATCATAAATGCTGCAGGTAGCTTTATCCCTGCGCGCTCTTTGTACATGAAAGAAAAACATACGTCCAGGAAAACATGGTTGCTCTGACATGCATACTTCCTACTCACTTGAAAAAGACCCTCTAAACCAGGGCTGCCAAACTCTGCCCCCCCCCCAGATGTTTCTGAACTACGACTCCCATGGTTCACTGGCCATCTGTTACGTTCAAAGAAGTCTGGGAATTGTAGACCATCAACATCTGGTGGAGGCAGAGTTTGACCTCCCTGCTCTACAATTCTAAATTTCTGTATTCTATAGAAGTTTGTCTTTTTTTCTTTTTGTTTAAGTTCTCACTTTACAGTGTACAGAGCTGTGGAATCTGTTGATGCTATAGCAAGGAGGGGAAAGAAAACAAAAGTCACAATAGGGTATGACCAACCAAAAAGTGCAAATAATTTGAAGCATTCATAGCAGTGTTAGATTATGTATCCCAGTGTGCCTTCAATATCCAGTGTATTCTAATTAATTCACAGCTGCTTCTTCATTAAAGCAGCAACACCACTGGTCGCTTTACATCTGTTTTTGCAGCTCTTGCTGGATGAAAAGGCAAACATGTTGCCTTTTTTAAACTGGAAAACAAGAGATTTTCTGCAAGGTTAAACGACAAGCAAAGGGGCATAACCCTGAATTAATGGCGAGTAATATAGCACTTTAATTAGCCAAGCTACCAAATATAAAAGAATAAAAAAAAATGTGAAAAATAATCTATTGTTGCAATAAAAAAAGAAAACAAATCCCCCCCCCAAAAACTATGTTTTGAGGTTGATAAGTAATTTAGTCTAATATCTCCAGATGCTAAGCCTTTTAGTAACAGATTGCAGCAGCAGGGTTTCCAAGAGACTAATGCTGTTTACATATTTAAAAAGGCATGTTTGTGAGACAGCTATTAGCAGTTCTAGGTTTTCATGCACATGTTAATATAAAAATAACAAAGCGCACCTCGGAAACGGTACAGCTTAGTTCCTTTCAATTAAAAGAAATGGAAAAGAAAAACAACACATAAAATATATAAACAGCTAAACAGACTGAAGTTGAAATAAATATCAAATGTAGTCAAATTGCTGCAACAAATAAATCGTACTAACAAACAGCAATCAAGTCTTGAAGCACTTTGCTGTTATATCTGTAAATCCTGACAGTCGATACTGAACACTGTGTGACTTCACTTCAAGGTCAAACACGAAGTTACATTGTGGAAAGAAGCAAACTATGAGCTACACTTGAGGAGTGGCAAGAGATGCTTAACGGTAATCTTATGGATGTAATTCTAAATCAAATGGGAAATAGTATACAATTTAACCATCATAAATAACAATGACATTATTTAAAGGAATACTATAGAGTTAAAAGAGAAGAGGGTAGGAAACTAATTCACAGCACTCCTCACTCCTAATTTTAACCCTTCAGTATCCTTTAAAAACTCACTTGAATTCAGCACTGGTGTCCCTCTGATCTCTGCCGGATATGACATGCTTCCAGCATATCATATCATGTGATTGCAGAGCTGCTGGCCATTCCAGCCAAACCATTGGCTCTCAATCCAGCAAGGATTTGATACCATTGGATGAGGCTGATATCCAAAAGTACTCCATGACCAGGAAACCTGAGCTGACAAATCCCTGAGCTGAGGTTTTGGGCAGGAAAGAGCACCAGCATATGGATGACTGAATCAGTCCTCCAAAGCCCCTCAAGGGAGGTGAAAGCTGGGAGCTCACAGCAGTGTGACCACCCAAATAAGATTAAATGACCACACTGTTTTATCAATTGATGTAGGTTCATGTGAACATGGTCAGTGCTGCTTTGTGACTTCCTTGCTGTTCCATTTTTTTCTTTTTACCACCACATGCAACATCCCTTCTTATAAATGGACATGTAGAAACCCAAGTTCTTACAGACAACCAATTATAATTACGTGCTGCAGACCTCAAAATGTTGCCATCAATAGATGTGAGGGAGAAAACGTCCCACGCTAGCAATGGGCTTCAAACATCTTAAGCTCCACCAAGGGAAATGCTCATAACACCACAGCTATTTTATTCACATTATATACAAATTAGCTTGGAATCACTAAATAGACTGCTGAAATAAATAGATCACATTAAATCGGGCAAGGTTATAACCTCCTTTAACGTGGACGAGAAACTTCCATATCTTGGCTTTGCTCAATGAAGAAGCGGCAAAGCCCGAGGCAGCAGCTTTAAAAGGTCAGCAATTTTCTTTTTTTTTTTTGATTATTTATAAAGTCGTCTGTATTGAAAATCAGTAGAATTTCAGTGAAATGTCTCTTTAATCAGTAATCTGCCATGCCACAATCTAGCTGACTTTTTCTATTTCAGATTGAGGGTCTGATTCAAACGGTGTTGTTTAGCTTTCCTTGTAGCACAGAGGTTGCGGCTGCTTAATGTAAATTAATGGCTCATATACTGGCTCATTAATTAGCAGCTACTTGGAGGAGAATGAACTATTCTCCTCAAAACGAGCTGGTATTCAGTGATTTTGTTTCTGCTTAACCCAACAACAAAAAAAGGTCCTGAAGTGCAGGGGGCAGCACAATCTGCTACGTGCTCTGGCCACAAGCAGTGGAAGACTGGGAACAGATCGCTCCCAGTGTCCTTCCATGGCTCCTGCACGACTCCAAGTGAGCTCTCACCAGGGTGGTGCTTGGCTCCAAGGAGTCCTATGGAGTTCAGGAGCCAACACCAGCGCCGGCACCACTGCTGGAATCAATCAGTATATCAAGCCACTGATACAGAGGCTGGGTCTCCCAACCCGAGACACCGGGGGAAACAGGGCTTGAGGCACAACCAGACACGTGGGGGTGGGAAACAGGGCTTGAGACCCGACCCGACAAGCGGGTGGAAACAAGGCTTGAGGCCCAAACCGACACGATGGCAGAAACCGGGCTTGAGGCACGACCACATGGAGGCTATCGGGGCTTGAGGCCTCACCCGAGACGCTAAGGGAAAAAGGGCTTGAGGCCTGACCCAACACATGGGGGGAAACAGGGCTTGAGGCACAACCAGACACGTGGGGGCGGAAACTGGGCTTGAGGC
This sequence comes from Leptobrachium leishanense, assembly GCA_009667805.1. NCBI lineage: Eukaryota > Metazoa > Chordata > Amphibia > Anura > Megophryidae > Leptobrachium > Leptobrachium leishanense. The sequence continues at coordinate 292,711,402 of CM019066.1, forward strand.
CCGACCCAACAAGCGGGTGGAAACAGGGCTTGCGGCCCAAACCGACACGATGGAGGAAACCGGGCTTGAGGCACGACCACATGGAGGCTATCGGGGCTTGAGGCCTCACCCGAGACGCTAAGGGAAAAAGGGCTTGAGGCCTGACCCAACACATGGGGGGGAAACAGGGCTTGAGGCACGACCAGACACGTGGGGGCGGAAACCGGGCTTGAGGCCCTACCCAACAAGCGGGTGGAAACAGGGCTTGCGGCCCAAACCGACACGATGGAGGAAACTGGGCTTGAGGCACGACCACATGGAGGCTATCTGGGCTTGAGGCCCTACCCAAGACACCAGGGGAAACAGGGCTTGAGCCCCATCCAGACACGCAGGGGTTAAACAGGACTTGAGGCCCGACCCAACATGCAGGGGGGAAACAGGGCTTGAGCCCTGCCGCCCAACACACAGGGGGGAGTCAGGGCTTGAGGCCCGAACCCAACACACAGAGGGGAATCAGGGCTTGAGACCCGACACGCAGGGGGGAAACAGGGCTTGAGGCCAGACCCGCAACGCAGGGGGAATCAGGGCTTAAGGCCCCCACCTGACACGCGGAGGGAAACAGAGCTTGAGGTCCGACCTGACACGTGTGTGGGGGGGGGGAACAGGGCTTCAGGTCCGACCTGACACGCGGGGGGAAACAGGGCCACTTGTCTATGCCATAGGAAACGCTGGTGGATCTCCCCTCAGACAGACACAGCTCCTAAAGGCCTGTGATTTGAGGACACAATCATTGGTTATTGTTACGCTGACAGCTGGACAGCAGAGAGAGGTGTTCTTCTTTTGTTTATTTGTTTGAACCAAGCAGCTGTGCCTGTATACACCTATGCTATAAGGAATAAAGACCGCTTGATGAAACGCTTACCCTGCTGTGGTGTTCACGTGTCAAGGTCCACTCCATTACAAACCCCTTCACTGCTGAGCCAGTTCACCTATGTGCGCTGAGCTCATTCTGACTGTTTTATGCTAATTATTTTTAGATGACAGCCTAGGTACTATTTAACTAAACCCCCCAGACAAAACAAAATTGAAAAAAAATTATGATTTTTTTTATATTATTTATTTTTTAAAGTTTTATTTTTACACCAACCCGGTCATGTTTGGTATCATTGGAAAGGCCATGATCAGGCAGCTAGGGGGTTAACTGGCCCACTGACATACTCCCACATATGGTGAGGATGTCAGTGGGTGGGGGGTGACCTGGAGGCTTGGCTGACATCCAAGATGTCAGCCCCCTCCAGGTTTGAATTGCGATTCGGCACAAATTTGCGCCGAATTGTGATCCCGCAGCGAATCCGTTAATACCGTACACCGCTGAAAAGGGGAGACTCTCCCCTTTCCAGCGGTGAACTTGCATCTCTCTATCTTCAATGGTTGGGGAGATAGAGGGCTCCAAAGGAGCCGTCGGGGTGTGCTCTCTGTGCTGGTCCCCTCTCCTGCCAGCAATTGCTTTGAAGAGTGAGAAGCTCTGCTATCTCTAAGCAACTGCTTCACACTCAGATAGGACTTCTAAACTATGTTGCACAAGATATATTTATATCTCAAAAAGTTGACAGATGCAAACAGCAATATTAAAGGAATATTATACCCTCTGAAAGGCACATGGAAAAAAAAATAAAAAAAATTCTATGAACCACATTACAAAGTTCCATACAATAATCATCAAGAGAAATTGACATCTCAACAGGGTGGAGAAAAAAAACAAAACAAGAATTTCTATAGCACTATTATTGTATTAAACACAATTTTGTGATTTTATTTCAAAAGAAAACAAGTGAAGTTATTCATTCACATATGCACAACTTCCCAATTTTTATATCTTGGACCAAGAAAGTTATAAAAAATAAACACAAAATACTGTGTCTGTCAAGCACTTGTTGGACTGCACCTTCGGGTCCAGAACACCACTGCTTGCAGGACAAAGAGGATCTCCAAGGCAGCAGCTCCTTAACCCTTTGTATGTGGAAGATGTGTGGGGAATGTCATGGGGATTCCCCGCTAGATGCCGAGGACGTTCCACACACGTCATCTGTTAAGAGGGGTATTCATCAGAATACTCAACTCTCTCTCCAGGGTCCCGTGGTGGTCTATCTTCTTTATAACCCCTACCAGCGTGATGGCAGGCGCGATCAAGTCAATTTCAACTCTTCCCCCCCCCCCCGGCTAAGATGGAAGAGCACCTGGAAGGGTGGGTCCCTTGGACCCCTCTCCCTCCCGATTGGGAAGAGATTGAGCTGCAAGAGAGAGGCTGTCTGACCTTTCCAACGTTGCTTGTCTTTAACCTCCCTGGCGGTCTTTTTTCGAAATTTTGTGTCTAAAAGCGTCTCTATTTTTATGGAAAGGAAATTTGTTGTTTTATATAGTAAGCCTGTAATAATTAGGAATAACTCACTGAAATCTGTGCAAACAAGAGTCTAGTAAACACACAAGGTCAGATAAAGTTTGAAACACAAAATAATTTATTATCCCAAAAATAATGCAAAAAAATAATATAAATCAAACCAAAAACACTGAAAATCTTTCTGAAAACGAGGGTGAAATATTAGTCACTGCATATTGCCTCAGTAAACATCCTTGGTATGATTTATTTATTATTTATTGGTGAGCGTGGCTCACAGGGAGCGGAACCAGGAAGCATGTCGCCGCGATCACACTGCGGTGACTGCTGAGACAGCGAGGGAGCGCAGGATGCGGTGAGTATGTATACAGCCCGAGTGTGGCTCAGGGTTACCAATCGCGGTAGCGAAATTTAACCCAGAGTCACACTTTGGTATACCGCCAGGGAGGTTAAACCCATATGTGCCAGATTGTGGACTTCTCCCATGAGTGGCTGACATCTTGGATGTCAGCTTTGCCGCCGGGGCCTCCCCCACCCACTGACATCATCGTGCATGGGCGCTATGACATCAGTTAGGGGGAATTAAACCGTAGCTGCAAATGGATTCCCTTCGGACCGCCGTATTTCCCAATTAATGATGGATAACGAGTCATGTTTGGTATCATTGAAAGGCCAGAGCATGGCCTTTCCAATGATAGCAACCAAGAGCATGTTACAAGTAAAAAAGATAAATATATCCAATAAAAACATAAAAATGTTTTTTTAATTTATTAATGCAGCACTATTGTTCATGTTTCAGTTATAAGGTGAACAATGATGCTGGACTAACAATTTTTCTTCAGTTTTAGCTAAAATCGTGTAGTTTCTCAGAAAAATATAAAAACATGTTCCAATTTCTAAATATATTAACAAGCATACCCCATAGAATATATAACCGCAAAGGCACAGATGATAAAATGTGGAAAAAATTATTTTACACGTGGTAGAGGATTGGAAACTCAGATTTTTTTTTTTACATTTTTTATTATAGCATTCTGGTAGGGCATGACGTATACATATAATAATGATAAATTATGAATCTGCCAAAAAAGGATATATAATTTGTTTGGGTCGTATAACGAAACGTAACTTCAAGTCGCGTTTAAACATGATGAGCAAAACCGGTAAAGATGAGCTCAGCACACAGAGGTGAAATGGTCCAGCAGTGAATGGGTTAAACTGCACCAAGCTCCTTCCTGCTTCATCTGGCACATTATTCAGACAGGTAGAGCTGTGAATAATCAGCAAGCACAAGTCCAAGCTACAAGACAAGTGACCAGCACATACTACAACCCATCATATCAGCCACTGCTGCCGCATGCTCTCAGGCTGGATGCTCAAGGGCAGACTATGGACAGCAATTAAAGAAGCCAGACACTGGCAGCCACCCATGACGATGTAGTGAGGACACACAGATAGGGGAGCAAAAATAAGATGGGGATTTCTCAAAGACCCTACAAAGCCAGCTGTGTGAGTTGTACTAAAATAAGACATAATATCTCTGTGTTTTATTCCAGATTGAGATTCCTTGACAATATGCTTTATGGACGGTTTATCCTATTATGCTCTGCCAGCCTGATGGCTGAGCATTGTTGGAAATCCAGTCCTTTAACCCCTAAAGGACCACTGACATACTTCGTACATCCTGGGGAAAATTCCCATAAGGATCATGGCGTACTATGTACATCATGGTCCGTTAACCCCTCCCTCCTTATACTCACCTCTCTGGCCAGGGTCTCACGCTGGACTGATTTCCTTGAAGTCAGCCCGATGGTTTTTATGGGCCCCGGGTGTCGCGATGACGTCATCGCCGGACGACCCCCGGCACCTGCAGGAAAGAAAGTGAAGGGGGGCTCATTTGGAACCCTCTCTCTCCCAAATGGCTGCAGGTAGAAAAAAAAGAAAGGCACCGCTGATGAGGACAGAGTTTGCCCTCTCTTTAGGTGCCAGATCGCGATTCCAAGCCTCCGGAGCAACCCCCCCACCCACTGAAGTCACCGCCATGTGCGATGATGTCAGTTGGACAGTTAATCCCTAGCTGCCAAGTGGGGCTAGAGCAGTGATGGCAAGCCTTGGCACCCCAGATGTTTCTGAACCACATGACCCATGATGCTCCAACACATTTACAGTTGACTGAGCATCATTGGACATGTAGTTCAGAAACATCTGGGGTGGCAATGTTTGCCATCAATGAGCTAGGGGGATCCTTTGGATCCCTGTATATCTCCAGATCCGTGACAGCTAGAGGGTCATGTTTGATATCATTTGAAAGGCCTGATCCAAAGGTCTGATACTAAATATGACTAGGTTTGGTGTAAAAATAAAATAAAGAAATGGGCTTTTTAAAAAACCAAAATTAAAAACATCTGGGGTATAATAAAATAGAACTTCAAATCACTTTAAACATGAGGAGCATAAAACGGTCAAAATGAGCTCAGCTCACAGAGGTGAAATGGCTCAGCAGTGAACGGGTTAAAAAGATGTAAAAATTGGGTATTTCTAATTTCAGGACAAAATTTTGAAACTATTTAGCCGGGGTATTTTTTGGCGGTAGATTTTGGGGATTAAGTTTCGAAAAGGTGTGTTTTGTCCATTATTTTCATCATATTTCATAATTTTTTTTATAGTAAATTATATGATGGACATAAATGGACTTTCTAAAGATATTGTTAATGGCGAGAATAACGGTATATAATAATATGTCACACACTAGTCACACACCCAGGATCAAGGCACTAAAGGAAGGGTTTTTATAAGGTCATCTCTGTATACACAAACCATGACCCCCCCCCCCCCCACAGATACTGGCACACACACCAGGCCCCCCCACTCCAAACATACATACACACACACACACACACACACACCCACCAGCGCCCATGAGACAGCAGGAGGGGGTAGTGCTGCCACCGAGTGTGTGAGCCAGCCCAAAGAAGTGTGTGGGGGCCGGAGCAGGGTCCCCCCTTTCCTCTTAGATTGTAAGTTCTTGAGCAGGGTCCCCTCTCCTCTTAGATGGTAAGCTCTGGAGCAGGGTCCCCTCTCCACTTAGTTTGTAAGCTCTGGAGCAAGGTCCCCTCTCCTCTTAGATTGTAAGATCTGGAGCAGGGTCCTCATCCCCACTGCCCAGGCAAGACCCTGCCTAGAGTGCCTGTATACTGCCAATATTGCCCTGACCTGTACCTCATGCAAGCTCTGTGAGCTTAACACAGGCCCCCACCAGATTACTACTAATCATTTTCTGTCCCTCCTCCCCAGACAGATAAACTAGACCTCAGATCAGGGGCCTCTCATTAATAAAGACAGTGGCATCATGCTTAATAAAAAATTATTTATTTGAAAATAATCACCTTTTTTCTTGTGTCCAGCATTCCAGCCTGTGGCCCATAGCAGCAGCTGCACCTGCATCTCAGCCCTGCCTTTCCCAGCCTGCAAAGTGAGTGGGAGCACGTGGTGGATTGGAGGTGGAGTGGGATGTGACGCTAGTTGCAGCCTAGTGGAGAGCCAAGGAACTGTAGCAGTGCAGTGGATAGATTATCATAATATAAGCTTGTTGATGCAGGGGGGGCAAGTGCCCCCCTGCCCCATCCTGCAGACACCCATGCCTCCATGTGATCGTGGCGTCCTGCCGGAGGTGACTGCGGGGGACAGCCAGGGAGCGCATGGACAGGTATGTATCCAGCCCAAGTGTGGCTCGGGGTTACCGCTTTCAGCAATGAATTTAACCCTGAGCCACACTTGGGAAAACCACTAGGGGGATAAAAAAAATTATTCCGATCCTGACATATAAAATATGTCAGAATTGGAACGCCAGGGAGGTTAAAGTCTCAGAAGCCTTTCATTAAGGCCTTAATGTCATACAGATTTAATACCATATTATATATCATTGTAAAAAAACAAATTACATACTTTTGTTTTTTTTTATTTTTTACTGGGAAAAAAACATAAAATGGCTTTGGAAAGAAACGGAAAAAAAAAAACTGTTATTGTCCCAATATCTCTGGGGGTTTTTTTTCAGGCCTTCCCATATCTAGTCATAATAGAGTTGGTACTACGAAGCTGCTGAGGGTTATCGGCACGCCTCTGCGGCTCCCTGTTACTGGCTCTGTCAGAATTCAGGCCAGAGTGTTTTTGACTTTTATTGACCTCATCAAGGCCATATTACATTCTCTGCACAAATGCTTTTGCGCACAGTGTCCAGCATTATCGCGCTAAAATTAACGTGATATTCGGATCCAAACGCATTTTCTCATCCGTCAAAAAATAACGTTTAGTAAAAAGAACGCGCAAAACGAAGTGTAATAGGCGCGCAGTAACATTGCGCATGTAAATCAGTGCGTGGACTGTTTTTTTGCGGGATTCAGCCAATCAGAATTAAGAACCTTAATTGACATCAATTCACTTTAATTAACTCACTAACGTTTTTTCGCCTGTCAAAATACATGCTGCAGCAATAAAAAAAAATATGCACGAATTCACAATTTTTTTGTTTGGGTATGTGTAGAATGTTTAACTATACTGTGCTGTATTTTTATTTTTTTTCGTGCTGGTGTATTTTGTTTCGGCCAGAACGTTCAGATTTGCAGTTGACACCAGGTTTTCAAAGACGTTAAAATTATGTGCCAAACGTCGTTCGTAGGAAGTTGCGCATCTATTGAAATACCATCCGCTTAATGCATTTGCGCTCACAATGTTAAGTATAGGACGCGCACAGTTCATCACGCTCGTACAAGTCTATCCGCGTCAAACGACAACGCGCATCGTTTGTGCTTATCACACAAACACATCGTAGGTGTTTAGCCTGCCCGGAGGACAGTCTATTGTTGTACAGTATCTGGCTGCCCAGTGCCCCCAATGATGTGGCTGCTTGACGCACCCAGGATCTGTCTGCTCAGGTGCTCCCAATGATCCGGCTGCTCAGGTGATCCCCCAATGATCCGGCTGCTCAGGTGATCCCCCAATGATCCGGCTGCTCAGGTGATCCCCCAATGATCCGGCTGCTCAGGTGATCCCCCAATGATCCGGCTGCTCAGGTGATCCCCCAATGATCCGGCTGCTCAGGTGATCCCCCAAATGATCCGGCTGCTCAGGTGATCCCCAATGATCCGGCTGCTCAGGTGATCCCCAATGATCCGGCTGCTCAGGTGATCCAATGATCCGGCTGCTCAGGTGATCCAATGATCCGGCTGCTCAGGTGATCCCCAATGATACGGCTGCCCAGGTGATCCCCAGGATCTGGCTGTTCAGTGCTCCCCAGGAAATTTTGCCTAAGGTCTGGGGAAGGCGCTTTGCGCGCGCCTCTCCATGGATCTTTTTTTTTGTTGTGGTTTCGTGCACAAATGCCGACGGGTTTATTGGTCGCGCATGCAAGGGGGTTTTGCCCATACTAAAAATGGCCACCGAAGGATGTGTGCACTACATATGTGCGCATAGTGGATGTGCCAGGCCCCAGATCCATCCCGAGCCTGATTGGGATGGCTCTGGGCAGGGAGCCAGAGGGACATTTGATGGCGTTTGCGGCTAGGGACCGCGGCCACCATTTGCCCGGGTCCCTGTGAGTGTTATTCGACTGGTAGGGTTGCATGTGCATCTGTCGCAGTCGCTGGATGCGTGCGCATCAAGCGTCGGCGACGGACGCAAATGGACATGTAAATATATTACGTGTTTTAAAAAGGCAGTATATGGGTTAGCTGTACCTTGGGTTGTTGTAATAGTCCTTACAGCTCATTGGTTATGGACAAAATTTTAAAGATCTACCAGTTAAAATACAAAGTTTTTTGTTATACCTCCTATTGTGAATCCATGGAGGCTTCAACATTAAATGTTTACTCTAGTAGTGTTTGACTGCACCCTAAATAATTTATATTGTTTTTAATACCAAGCTGCATCATGATGTTCTTAGGTCTGGTTTTGTTTTAGCTGCAGAAAGTGAATAAATGTGTTTTACAGTTCCGCTTTCAGTCTGAATGACTCAATTCTCTGTAACCTCTTATCAATCCCTCTGTTCCTAACAACTGAAGCGTCCACCCCTGCAATGAAAAAGGAAGGTAAGGAAGAGAGCAAAGTCTCCAGTTTCGTACAATGGGTTAATTTTATTTAGCAAACAGTAAATTGTTTTTAATTGCTAAATGGTTTCCTTTATCATACGGAATTTATCTGCTTTACATAAAAATAAAAACCCACAAGACTGACCACTTAATATATTACCCAACCAGGCAAACTGACATTTGCTGCAATACTCCTGGAGCTAAATGTAATATGTCAAAGTCCACTAAGGGGCAGTAATGCCCTATTATAAAAGCACAGTTGATATTAAGAATAGAGTCACATTTTTCTTGATTACACAGTAAAAGGCAATACGACAAACTAATCTGTCAGGTGGGAAGTGGCTATCGTAACAAAAGCAGAATAACTGCAAGCAAAGAAGTGTATGGCATTTCTGTTCTACATTTGCAAGGAATCAAAAATGTCAATATCAATTCCACTAGAGACAATCAAGTAAATCAGCGAGATATTTTCTTACAGAGAACCCTATTCCCAAGTAACCCTCTTGTGTCATGGTTAGCAACCCTGCTTTTCGGTTGTTTACCGCTGGGGACTACTAATCACATCTGATACTTGTCATCCAATGGGAAGATCAGCTTCTGAGCAATACTTTTAAATGCACACAGACACAGTGTTACACACATACATGTGCAAAAACAATGACAGAAATTTAGTTTTTATGATTTTTGCACATTACCTAACACGTTTGGCATCATTGGACAGATCAGGGTCAGGCCTTTCCAAAGACAATTCACTTGACCTTGAGGGTATAGTCTCCCTTATTAAATCCTATACATCTATGCTGGAGTGAAGGGTGTTAATGGACGCAATAGTATGACATCAAGAGGTAGCTGCACTGTCACATCTTCGGCACCCGCCGCGCCTGGGGGGCCTAGGCACCCGTCGGCATTACTGGCTGGCCGGGTGCCAGGAGCTCAAGCTGGCAGATCGGCGTCTCAAGGGGCGGGGCTTGGCGTGGTGACGCGGAGCCGCCGGCCTTAAATGCAGGGCGCGAGATTCAGCTCGTCGCCCTGACGAGGAGTCATTCCCGCATCGCCAGCTGATCTCGTTTCTGTGTATTCTGCTCGTTCGAGGACCCTGCTTGTGTTTTTTGACCCGGACAGCCTGTTGACTCAGGGGTGTGGAAATTTTAAAAAAATCTACTTGTCCAACGGACTAAGTAGTAGTCCAATCTACTCGTCCTGATAATTTCAACAAAATAGTGTTTAAATAGAGGTCTTTGGAGCAGACGTGTATCTGTGGAGCTCCACATGTCTGCTGCTCTTGAGGCCCATCTGTAACCTAATTAGCTGAGTATTTTACTGATTTGGGGACTGAGGCTGGCTGGCCATCGGAACTGAGATGTCCGGAGGCCGTTCTGTCCCCCCCTCCGGACCAGAGACGCTCGTCGCGGCCAAAGGAGTGGAGAAGACACGAGGAGCTGGTGGCCATTTTGCAGCCTTCGTCCTGGCCCCTGCGGCCTTTCTGCCTGGAGTGACTGACAGGCCGGCGAACGAGCGGCAGGCTGAGCCGACTCCCCCCACGAGAGGTACAGACGCCTTCCTAGCCGGCCTGGAGGCTTGCTTGCTGCTCCTGGATGGAGAGGACCTGGACGGTCTGCTCACCAGAGGAGTGTGGCGACGGATGACGCTTGCCTTGCGCCACTGCCGAGGGGTGGCGAATTGGGGTTTGACGAGGGATGGAGCTGCATCGGCTGGACGCTCTGCTGAGGCCTATTTTAAGGATGCTGCGGGGAGCCTGGATGTGGATGCTGAGAGAGGTAACAAGCCTGTGAAGCTCGACGGATGCATGGACTTATCGGACTCTGGCGGCCTGGGGAACGTGAGAGGTGCCTCGGGGACCTGGAGGCCGCTGGTCCCTGCGATCGGCGCTGTGTTGGAGACCCAGGGAACTGGCGCTCGGATCGAGGGGTCCGGACTGCCAGCACGCATTACACCGGGGGGAGTTCCGGTGCGACCTGGGGGCCGAGATCATGACTTGGAGGGAGTTGAGGGCCCCTCTTTGTCGATAGTGTGGGCAAAAACGCTTCAGGGTTCCCCGGATTACATCCCGCGGTGGTCGGAGTCTCTCACCCAGGTGGCCGAGGTGGAAGCTTTCTGGGTGTCCCAAGGCATAACGCAGCTGTGGACCGTGCTCCCGGACGTAGAGCCAGCTTGGACGCCACGAACCGGCCGCCCGTGCGACGATCTGCCTGCTGCACGAGCTGCCCTGTTTAGAGATACAGGTTGAAATATCTTGTTGTTTCTCGATTGTTGACCCGTTTTCTGATCTGGCCTTATATTTTGACACTTGACGACCCCTTTTTGTTGTCCGAGGACATTCTTTACTTTGCTGTTGTCACGGAATGGCCCAGCACCCTCAGCCAGGGGCGGTGCACACGGACATTAGTTTTGGCCATGGACAGTTAGGTGCGGTGGCACGCACGGAGTTTTTAAGTACTTTTTATTAGATGTGATTATGTGTGGTGTAATGAAGTGTCCCCGTTGGTTTATTGCGAAATGTATTTTCCCTTTGTCTGCCTTGCCCGCCGCCATTTTCCGATCACCTTGTGGCGCAGTTCAGATTCTTCGATTCGGAAAATGGCCGATTCGAACCATCCGGTTCAAATCGTAAAATGGCCGATTCGGACCATCCGGTCCGAATCGGCGACTCCCCGATCGGTAAGGGCCAATGGGTCCTGGGAGGGCGGGCAGGGATTCCCATTGTATTGTAATTTGTGGAAAGTTGATAAATGCTTGAACTGTAAATAATAAAGCCAGATTTAGCAGTGCATCCAGCCTCGTCTGATGTGTTATTTCTCCGCCGTGCTTCATCTTCTGAGAATCCCTCGCGGTCTCAGGGTACGGTGTTCCAGACGATCCGAACCGAACCGAGCGCTCTGTGCCTGCATCGAGCATCAGGGCAGAGGCGCAGCGTATGAGGTTCGGTTCCCAGAATATCTGACGGAGATCCGATCCGAAGGGCGCGGCCGTGTACCGCGCTTCGGTATTGCGAGGGATTGCGGTAAGATCCGAATCCTTTGCCGATCCCGCCAGATCCGAAGCTTCCTCCATCCCCGATCCGAAAAGTCCTCCACTTGAGATACGAAGGTTTTACCCGCACCGAGATCGGAAACGTTTCCCGCATAAGATCCGAAACGTTTCCCACATAAGATCCGAAGATTCCTCCGCGGTTGGCAGATCCGATCTCCACAGACGTCCCACACCCACAAGGTCAGTGAACTAGCTGCTCGGGACGCTGAGTGCCGTAGGGCTCAGTGGTCGGGCTGGTTCTAGGCAGGGGTCCCCTCCACCGCCCGCTAACCCTTCCCCAGGGTCACGCCAGGTCGCACGAGACGCCGAGTGCGCGTCACTCGGTAGTCGGGCCAGCGGTAAGCGACGGGGCCACGCAGATAGAGCACACCCGCAGGCGGAACAACATCCCATTCCGTCATACTGGTGGCAGCGGTGGGATAGCTCTCTGCAGGCCCTAGGGGGACCCTCATCATGACCGGGTATAGTGCCTACAAGCGGGACGTCCTGCGTGGCATGCTGGAGAACCGGGGCGGCGCCCCGGGCTCCAAGAGCCGGGAGACCATGATGGAGGAGTTGAAGAGGATGGATCAGGAGGCGGCGTTCGCAGCGTTGCCTGCGGACATGGCGCCGGCCACCGTCCCCGCAGAGCCCGAAGACAGCGACTTTTGCCGGAAGATGCGGGAGCGGATCTCCATGATGGGTCCGGCCCCATCGGAAGCTGAGATGAGGAGTCTGGTCCGAGAGCTCGGCCAGGAAGAGGAGCGTGAGAGGGAGCGAGCGCACGAGCTACGGCTGGCTGAAGTGCGAAGCCGACGGAGTAGCCGCTCCCCGTCAGATCGTTACCCCGGGCGCAAAGTGCCGTTCCAGGCGTTCAAGGAGTTCCGGGAAGCCGAGGAGGAGATAGAAAGTTACCTCCAAGACTTTGAGCGCCTGTGCCGAGTGCATGAAGTGCACCGGGCCGACTGGGTAAGGATCTTGGCGTGTAAGCTGACCGGTCGGGCCACCGAGGCTTATCGCACGGTGCCGGACGAAGAGGCCACCAGTTACTCACACGTCAAGCAGGCGCTGCTGAGCAGATTCGCTGTGACCCCTGAAGCCAGCCGGGTGAAGTTCCGGAATTCCCGCCGGCCCAGTGGCGCCACTCACGTGGAGTGGGCCCATCGGTTGCAGCGGGACTTGCGCACCTGGCTCTCGGGAAGCCAAGCGGAGACGGTAACAGAGATTACCCAACTGCTGCTGCTCGAGCAGTTTTTCGAGCACACACCCGCCGCTATCCGGGAGTGGGTGCGCGACAAGAAGCCCCAGACAGTGCAACAAGCGGCCACCTGGGCCGACGAGTACACGGACACTCGGAAGATGTCGGGGGGGGAGCGGTCCCTGGCCGCCCGCCCAGCTTTACCCGCCCCACCACCTCCACCACCCCCACCACCAGCGGTCCGGACGCCGGTAGCACGGCCCACCAGCCGGCCCACCAACATGGCTAACGTCCGGTGCTACGGGTGCAACCAGGAGGGGCACTACAAGCAGTATTGCCCCAACCGACCGGAGTTGACCCGGCCGGCCGCCAGGCCATCGCCGGCGGTCCATTGCTGCGACGCCGAAGCTCCGTGGCCGGAGGCCCCGGAGGAATGGGAGCAGCTGCATGAGGCCGACCCCGTGCAAGCCGCCGCGGACGACAACCGCCGTCACCACCGCCAGGCGGTGTGGATAAACGGGCGGCCCGCTGAGGGGCTGCGGGACTCCGGGGCTACCATCACCCTGGTCCGGCCTCACTTGGTTCCGCCGAGCGACCGCCTGCGAAGCACTGTTGCAGTACGGGTGGCGGGGGGAAAGGTGCTCCGGCTCGAGACGGCCCGGGTTCACCTGGACTGGGGGAACGGGGAGAGGGAGGTGAGGGTGGGGTTGTTGAGGCAACTGCCGGCCGAGGTGCTCCTGGGTAACGACCTGGGGCAGCTCATTTCCGCTTACTCCACAGATGCAGCTACCCCGGTAACCACTAGGCAACAGAGCCAACGTCACGACAGGGGCACTCCGAACGGGACCCAGGTGAGATCTCGACCAAAACCATCCCGACCTCCCAAACCCCCAAACCTCCCAGACCTCCCCGACCCCCAAACCTCCAAAACCCCCCGGCCACCAGACCGCCATCACCTCCCATACCCCGACGGGACCCGACCCTTCCCTGCCCACCTGACCTCCCTCCCCGTGGAGTACCCCGGAGACGCTTCGCCACCAGACCCAGACCGACCCCACACTGCAGGGCTACCGGGACCGCGCCGGTCAGGGCCTGGACGACCAGGGGAAGGACAAGGTAGAGTGGGAGGATGGGTTGCTGTACCGTTACACCGTGAGGGAGGGGGCCAAGAGGAAGCAGGTCCCGCAGAAGCAGTTGGTGGTGCCTCAGGGCCCTAGGCAGGAGCTTCTGCGCTTGGCCCATGACATCCCCCTTGCAGGTCACTTAGGCCAGACGAAAACCCGGCACAGGTTGGCGCGCGCGTTTTTCTGGCCCCGCCTTAGCAAAGACACCCGCGACTATTGCCGCACCTGCCCAGTTTGCCAGAAAACTGGGAAGGCTGGGGATCACCCGAAAGCACCCTTGCGGCCCATGCCCATCATTCAGGAGCCCTTTAGCCGGGTGGCGGTCGACATCGTTGGGCCGTTGCCACGGCCCAGTGCCACCGGTAAGAGGTACATCCTTACCGTAGTGGATTATGCCACCCGGTACCCCGAGGCTGTGGCCTTGGCCAGCATCCAGGCGGACACCGTGGCGGACGCGCTCCTCCGGGTGTTCACGAGGGTTAGGGTTTCCCCGAGAAATCCTATCCGATCGGCGTACCCAGTTCACCGCCGAGCTCACCCAACAGCTCTGGCGTCTCTGTGGTGTGAGGGCCGCTACAGCGCCCCGTAATCACCCTCAGACCAATGGGCTGTGCGAGCGGTTTAATGGGACCCTGAAGCAGCTCATCCGGGCCTTTTGTGCACGAGAACAGGGATTGGGGAGAAGTATCTTCCCCACCTGCTGTTCGCTTACCGGGAGGTTCCTCAGGAATCCACCGGTTACTCCCCCTTTGAGCTGCTGTATGGGCGCCAGGTGCGAGGACCCCTGGATCTGGTTAGGGCTCAGTGGGAGGGGGCCAGGAGGAAGATGGGGTTCCTGTGGTGGATTACGTCCTGAAGCTCCGGGAGCGCTTGGCGGAACTCGCGGGGTTCGTGCCAGGAGAGAACATGGAGACGGCCCAAGCTCAGCAGAAGGCGTGGTACGATCGCGCTGCGTGCAGTCGCTCGTTCTGCGTGGGGCAGAAGGTTCTGGTGCTGAAGCCACAGCGGCAGAACAAGCTGCAGGCGGCCTGGCAAGGTCCCTACAAGGTGGTAACCCAGCTGGGGGATTACCACCTATGTGGTTGTTAGCTGCGCAGACACCAGAATCCAGCGGACGTTCCACGTCAATATGCTGAAGGCCTTCCATGAGCGGCCGAGACGGTGGACGCCATATGCGCGCCGGCTGCCGAGGAGATGGAACCGTTTCCGTTGGAAGAACTTCCGGGGGCAGCCAAGCAGCCTTCCGGGGTGGATCCAGGTGCAGCTGGGGAGGAGTTAGGACCCGAGAAACCGGCACAGGCGCGGCAGCTGCTTCTCGCCTACCCGGGGTTTTCTCGGCTCTCCCGGGATACACGGACCAGGCTATCCATCAGGTGGACACGCCCGGTCAGAGACCCCTTCGGCAACCTGCATACCGGCTCCCGGAAGCGGTCCGCGAGTCCATGCGGGCCGAGATCCGGGAGATGCTGGAGCTGGGAGTCATTGAGCCGTCGGCCAGCCCATGGGCGTCGCCCGTGGTCCTGGTGCCCAAGAAGGACGGTACCACCAGGTTCTGCGTCGACTATCGGCGGATAAACGATTGTACCATTACGGACGCTTATCCGATGCCCCGAGTCGACGAGTTGCTAGACCAGATCTCCGGGGGTCATTTCCTGACCACGGTGGATCTGTGCAAGGGGTATTGGCAGATTCCCCTTGCCGAGGAGGCGACCCCGAAGTCGGCCTTCATCACCCCGTTCGGCTTGTACCAGTTTCGAGTCATGCCGTTTGGGATGAAGAACGCCCCTGCTACCTTTCAGCGGTTAATCGATCGCCTTCTCGATGGCCTCCAGGGATTCGCTTGCGCATACCTGGATGATATAGCCATCTACAGCCAGACCTGGGAGGAACATCTGGACCATGTAGGGACCGTCCTGGGCCGGATTAGGGACGCCAACCTGACCCTGAAGCGGAAAATGCAAAGTGGGGATGGCTGAAGTACAGTATCTGGGCCACCGGGTGGGGTGCGGGATACAACGGCCAGAGCCCGCTAAAATAGAGGCTATTCTGGATTGGCCCACCCCTGTGACCAAGACCCAGGTCCTCGCCTTCCTGGGCACCGCGGGGTACTACAGAAAATTCGTACCCCATTACAGTGACCTGGCCAAACCCCTGACTGATCTGACAAAGAAATCCCTGCCCCGCCAAGTCCTGTGGTCCCCGGAGTGCGAACAGGCCTTTCGGCAACTGAAGGCCGCCCTGACCCAAGCTCCCCTGCTGCAGCTCCCAACTATAATAAACGTTTTGTTGTTCACACAGACGCGTCCATGTTCGGACTGGGAGCTGTCCTGAGTCAAGTGGGGGACGACGGGGGGGATCATTCCGGTGGCGTTCATTAGCCGGAAGCTGTTGCCACGAGAGGTGGGGTATGCTGCAGTGGAGAAGGAGTGCCTGGCCTTGGTCTGGGCCCTACGGAAGCTCCAACCCTATGTCTACGGTCGGTCCTTCACCGTGATGACCGACCATAACCCCTTGGTATGGCTCAACCGAGTGGCGGGGGAGAACGGCCGCCTGTTGCGGTGGAGCCTGGCTCTCCAACCTTTCAACTTTACGATCCAATATCGGCCCGGGTCGCAAAACGGTAACGCAGATGGGTTATTCGCGACAGTCGGCCCGGGAACCAGGGGATTGGGGAGCCCCGACTACCTCGGTACGACCTGTTGGGGTCCAACCGAGTGCGTCGGACCTTGGGGAGGGGGAGGAGTGTCACGGAATGGCCCAGCACCCTCAGCCAGGGGCGGGCACACGGACATTAGTTTTGGCCATGGACAGTTAGGTGCGGTGGCACGCACAGAGTTTTTAAGTACTTTTTATTAGATGTGATTATGTGTGGTGTAATGAAGTGTCCCCGTTGGTTTATTGCGAAATGTATTTTCCCTTTGTCTGCCTTGCCCGCCGCCATTTTCCGATCACCTTGTGGCGCAGTTCAGATTCTTCGATTCGGAAAATGGCCGATTCGAACCATCCGGTTCGAATCGTAAAATGGGCGATTCGGACCATCCGGTCCGAATCGGCGACTCCCCGATCGGTAAGGGCCAATGGGTCCTGGGAGGCGGGCAGGGATTCCCATTGTATTGTAATTTGTGGAAAGTTGATAAATGCTTGAACTGTAAATAATAAAGCCAGATTTAGCAGTGCATCCAGCCTCGTCTGATGTGTTATTTCTCCGCCGTGCTTCATCTTCTGAGAATCCCTCGCGGTCTCAGGGTACGGTGTTCCAGACGATCCGAACCGAACCGAGCGCTCTGTGCCTGCATCGAGCATCAGGGCAGAGGCGCAGCGTATGAGGTTCGGTTCCCAGAATATCTGACGGAGATCCGATCCGAAGGGCGCGGCCGTGTACCGCGCTTCGGTATTGCGAGGGATTGCGGTAAGATCCGAATCCTTTGCCGATCCCGCCAGATCCGAAGCTTCCTCCATCCCCGATCCGAAAAGTCCTCCACTTGAGATACGAAGGTTTTACCCGCACCGAGATCGGAAACGTTTCCCGCATAAGATCCGAAACGTTTCCCACATAAGATCCGAAGATTCCTCCGCGGTTGGCAGATCCGATCTCCACAGACGTCCCACACCCACAAGGTCAGTGAACCAGCTGCTCGGGACGCTGAGTGCCGTAGGGCTCAGTGGTCGGGCTGGTTCTAGGCAGGGGTCCCCTCCACCGCCCGCTAACCCTTCCCCAGGGTCACGCCAGGTCGCACGAGACGCCGAGTGCGCGTCACTCGGTAGTCGGGCCAGCGGTAAGCGACGGGGCCACGCAGATAGAGCACACCCGCAGGCGGAACAACATCCCATTCCGTCATAGCTGTCATAAAATTTAACAAAATGAAAAAGGGCATATTTTTTCTGCTGAGTTTTATACAGATGTACCCCCCCTTTTTTTTTAATATATATATATATATATATAATATTTTTTTTTTTTCCGGCATATCCGGGATGTCTCGGGAGGTGCTGCAGCGGGCCTGGTGCCCAGATTGGCCCCCGAGTGCCCGGGCCTGGTGCCACTATACCCCCTGGCCCCACCCACGGTCTGTCACCGTGCGGGAACCCGCCAGGGCAGGCACAATTTTGGCCTTTGCCATTTTCCACCCCCAACCCTACCCCCTCCTCTTTCTACCTTTTTCTTTTTACTGCTGACTTCTTTAATTATTGTTTTCCACAAGATGTGTTTGTTGCCGACTTTGTGCTTATTTTTAGATGACACCCCCCTTCTGGGGATGTTTTTTGCGGACTTATTAATACTCTTTGATGACTTCTTTATCTGTTTTGCTCTACATTGATGAGTTCTTTATGATGACAATTCTTGGCCCTTCCTTTCTTGCATGATTGTTAAGCTGACTTTTTTCCATAATAATTTTTTTTTGAAACACATAAATAGAGGTCTTTATTCATAACAGCCTAAGGAGGCAGCGTCACATACATGTGATGAATAAAGACCTTTATTTAAACACTATTTTGTTGTGTGTATATATATATATATATATATAGGATGCACGATACCACTTTTTTAAGACTGAGTACGAGTACCGATACTTTTATTTTATGTCATGTGACCACTTTCCAATAAGAACAGACCTCATAAAAATGCCCCAGCTCACATGTATATATCCCCCCCCCCGAGATATATGGATATTGCCCCAGCTCATGGATATACTGCCCCAGCTCATGGATATACTGCCCCAGCTCATGGATATACTGCCCCAGTTTATGGATACTGCCCCAGCTCATGGATATTTCCCCCCCCCCTTCATGGATATTGCCCCCCCCATGGATATTGCCCCCAAGCTCTCATGGATATATGCCCCAGCTCATGGATAATGCTCACCAGCTCAGACCCCAGACCAGACATGGGGCGGCTGTTCGAATGCTCTATCAGCATTCGGACAGCCGCCCCTGGAGCTCTCTGGCATACTTACCTTCCTGAGCGGCGCCGACAAAGTCTTCGCGCCTGCGCTCGTTGAAGGACCCCAGCCGCGATCACGTGGGAGTCCCACGTGATCGCGGCTGGGGTCCTTAAACGTGCGGAAGCGCAGAAACTTTCCCGGCGCCGCTAAGGAAGGTAAGTATGCCGGAGAGCTCCAGGGGCGGCTGTCCAAATGCCGACAGAGCATTCGAACAGCCGCCCAAGCCCCTCGAATGCCGGCAAGCCAGCTCAATGCCGGCTTCCGGTATTGGGTGCGTCCCTGGAATTAGTCCGCAGTCCGGAGGGCTTCTAGCCCGCCGGACTGCATCTCAAAAAAATCTACTCACCCGGCGCGCGGATCTTCATGTCCCGGGCGTCGGGCGATACAATTCCCACACCCCTGTGACTAATCTTACGCTCTTGCCCTTTATTGTTGTATGTTGTGCTGCATGTATTTGTGTATGTACCGATCATCATACCGCATGGTCTCCGATTGTGGGTCTGCCCTGCAGCTTGCTGAATATAATCAGCCTCTCATGTCAACTGTCTGGTATTAAGCCAATGCACAAGTCATACCGCATGGTCTATGATTGTGGGTCTGCCCTGCAGTTTGCTGAATCAATCAACGCCCCATGTCAACCGTCTGGTACTGAGCATATGTAAAGATCATATTGCATTGTCTCTGATTGTGGGTCTGCTCTGCAGATTGCTGAATCAATTAACCCCGCATGTCAACTATTTGGTACTAAGCATATATACACTTCATTCTGGATTATCACGCATTGCGGGCCTGCCCTGCAACTTGCTGAATTAATTGTACGTGCATTATGCGTTGCTGAGCACAAGTATATGGGAGTCCTCTGTGTTGCCAATCCTGCTTGGAACGTACTATTGACTATGCTTTTTCTGAACCAAGTTATATTTCTGTCTTACTATACTATCTCTATCTGTGTATAGTTAACTTGCCTTCACTCAGCAGACACTTGGTCACGAAATCACTTGCTGCTGAGTAGTATCTAGTATTATACATCACCTCCCTGGCTGGGAGTGCTGGCTGGGAGTGCTAGGTGTGGCAGTTGTAACTGCTATCAAGTCAAGTAGCAGAGTAATCTGTCCATAACGATCCAAACAACGCGAATTTAGGTGAGTGCCATCGCAAACATGACACGCACCCCCTGGGATTGCCACGGATTGGCCAGGCACTCCAATGGACATTCCAGGGTGGGAGAGACCCGGAATTCCATTGGATCAGCAGAAATGCAAGTTTACCGGACAGCATGTTGGAAGTTGTCCACAGAAAGCGGAGAAACTCAACGACATCTCCCACATATCATCTGCAACAAAAGGGCCTTCTTTAGGGTAACCAAACAACACGTCCAGAGCTGAGTACCAGGTAGAGAAACATACATTTAAAGAGCATGGTGAGCATACGTGGTTGCTTAGAAAGCAGCTTTTGGTTTCATTAGGTAGGACTCACCTGACCAGCGGTGCCGTGACGCGGCAGGTGAGCTTACACTTTAATGGCCATTCAAGTAAACCACAACCTCTGGTTGTGTTTTGTTTTGCATGGAGCTACAGGGGTGAGCACAAATGACAACCTCTAATTCTTGTTATGTTTTATACATGGAGCAGGCTAGATACTTCTGGTCTACTCAGCCGCTGGGACAGACAAAAACAATGTACATGCCCATCTCCATATAGTTAAGAACGTTGATGTAATGCACTGCTAGTATACGTTTTCACACACTGTACCGTCTACTATTATACACCCTTGTATTTCTGAAAACAGCATAAAATAATACAGCATAGCATACAGTCTGTATCTCTAAAGACATTCAAATGACCTCTCATGAGGCTTAATTTGCCATCTCAAATAGAAACAGAAGAATCAGATGAACACTAATTAACGGACACTGTTAAAGATGTTGTATTCCATTAATCTCATTCTAGTCTGAATAGGACTCACGTACTGATATGACAAGGATATATTATCACATGCAGAACTGTACTACACATGTGATTAAAGAGAAGGGCAGGCTGTGATAATATAATACAAATAACTCTGGTTATGATTAAATATCATTTATTCACATAGAAGAGATAACTAGACTCCAGTTTTCATTATTTATTTTTTTACTGTGGGGGTGGTCCCCCTTTTCTTTAGATTGCCCCTTTTAATTTTGGAAATCGATGAATTGTTTAGATAATACAATTACCAAATGAAATCTGAAACTAATTGGAAACTCAAGTACATCAAGCATGGGCCTGATTTGTCAGCAAAGCCAGATAGAGTGTCTTGCAGGAAGTCTGCATAGGAGTACAAAAGACTGGATATTGTCAACCTTGATGAAAAGTTCAACGTTTGCAATGACATATTGATTTTCAAGAGAGTAATCAATCGCCATAAGCAGCAGCAGCAGCTTTGACATTCCTTTAGAGTTGCTGACATAAAACATTGAATGTTTCTGAAAAGGATGGCAACCTACTTATGATATGGAAGCTTTCGTAGAATTTAGAGGGGGGGAAAAAATCATTGATGGCCTTTCAGTCGTGTAGTCCAGTGGTTCCCAACCGTGGTCCTCAAGAACCCCTGACACAGTGATGGCGAACCTATGGCACGCGGGGCCGACAGTGTCGGCACGCGAGCCATAGGCTTGCCTCACTGTCGAACATGCTTTTTACCCCCAGCGCGCGCTGGCAAATGATGCTGCCCGGCCGCTCATTGAGGTCCACCAGCCGCGATCTCGCGAGATTGCGGCTGGTGGATCTCAACGAGGGGCCGGGCAACATCCTTTGGCAACGCGTGCTGGGAGGAAGAAGCTTGCTGTGAGGCGGACGAGAGGATCAAGTGAGCTGGGGCCAATAGATAATTGTGAGCTGGGGCAATATATCCATATGTGAGCCGGGGGTAATATATCCATGTGAGCTGGGGCAATATATCCGTGTGTGAGCTGCTGGGGGTCAATATATATCCATGGGTGAGCTGCTGGGGCAATATATATCCATGGGTGAGCTGCTGGGGCAATATATATCCATGGGTGAGCTGCTGGGGCAATATATATCCATGGGTGAGCTGCTGGGGCAATATATATCCATGGGTGAGCTGCTGGGGCAATATATATCCATGGGTGAGCTGCTGGGGCAATATATATCCATGGGTGAGCTGCTGGGGCAATATATATCCATGGGTGAGCTGCTGGGGCAATATATATCCATGGGTGAGCTGCTGGGGCAATATATATCCATGGGTGAGCTGCTGGGAGCAATATAGATTTGTGAGCTGGGGCAATATATCCACATGTGATCTGGGGGTGATATATCCATATGTGAGCTGCTGGGGGCAATATATATCCATGTGTGTGCTGCTGGGGCAATATATATCATGGGTGAGCTGCTGGGGCAATATATATCCATGGGTGAGCTGCTGGGGAGCTTTTGGGGGCAATATATATCCATGGGTGAGCTCGGGGCAATATATCCAATGTGAGCTGGGGGCAATATATCCATGTGTGAGCTGGGGGCAAATATATCCATGTGTGAGCTGGGGGCAAATATATATATCCATGTGTGAGCTGCTGGGGGCAATATATCCATGTGTGAGCTGATGGGGCAATATATCCATGTGTGAGCTGATGGGGGCAATATATCCATGTGTGAGCTGCTGGGGGCAATATATCCATGTGTGAGCTGCTGGGGGCAATTGTTAGATTTTAATTTCCTGTAAATATAATAAATATTTTGTCTTAAAAAGCCTGTTCTTATAAAATGGGCTGTGAAATCCCCCCCCTCCATTTTTGGTAGTGTCAATACTGCATAGACCGTTGTTCCTTCTATAGGATATGAGCTGTGGCCGATATCCTGTTATGTTCAGTGCAGGAAAATGTGCGCAGAAGCGGGAAAATGGGAAAAGGGTCTCTTGTGTACCATATATGGTAGTAAGTTAACTGAGTGGCTAAACTTTGATGTTGTAATGTATCTGTACACTGATTATTAAAATTCACAGAATTTATAGCCAAATAGATCTGGCTTAACGAGGAAAGCCAGACTTCTGAGAAAAGACCAACACAGTTTTGTGATTGATTCTTTTTGGGGGTCTCCGCCATGGCGTAGAGCAGCTCTTACTTCGGTTTTGATATATAAGAAGAAACTTGGAAAAGGTTTATGGTAATTATAATGAAACATAGAATTTTTCAGCAATATATCCATATGTGAGCTGGGGGTAGATATATCCATGTGTGAGCTGCTGGGGGCAATATATCCATGTGTGAGCTGGGGGTAGATATATCCATGTGTGAGCTGGGGGCAAATATATCCATGTGTGAGCTGCTGGGGCAATATATATCCATGTGTGAGCTGGGGGTAGATATATCCATGTGTGAGCTGGGGGTAGATATATCCATGTGTGAGCTGGGGGCAAATATATCCATGTGTGAGCTGCCGGGGCAATATATATCCATGTGTGAGCTGCTGGGGGCAATATATCCATGTGTGAGCTGGGGTAGATATATCCATGTGTGAGCTGGGGGCAAATATATCCATGTGTGAGCTGCTGGAGGCAATATATATCCATGTGTGAGCTGCTGGAGGCAATATATATCCATGTGTGAGCTGCTGGGGGCAATATATATCCATGGGTGAGCTGCTGGGGGCAATATATATCCATGGGTGAGCTGTTGGGGGCAATATATATCCATGGGTGAGCTGGGGGCATATATATCTGTTTGTGAGCTGGGGGCAAATATATCCATGTGTGAGCTGGGGGCAAATATATCCATGTGTGAGCTGGGGGCAAATATATCCATGTGTGAGCTGGGGCAAATATATCCATGTGTGAGCTGCTGGGGCAATATATATCCATGTGTGAGCTGCTGGGGGCAATATATCTATGTGAGCTGGGGGTAAATTTATCCATGTGTGAGCTGCTGGGGGCAAAATATATCCATGTGTGAGCTGCTGGGGGCAATATATCTCTATGTGAGCTGGGGTAAATATATCCATGTGTGAGCTGGGGGCAAATATATCCATGTGTGAGCTGCAGGAGGCAATATATCCATGTGTGAGCTGGGGGAGGCAATATATCCATGTGTGAGCTGGGGGTAAATATAATCATCCTCTTATACTGTATTTTTCATTTAAGACTTAAGCACATAATTAGTTCAAACAGTCGTATGAAGTGTTTCTTCTAAAATAAATCAGTATTCAGGTCTAATTGCAGGGTTGGCACTTTGAGACACATAAGTTGGTTCAGCGATCCAGTTTTGGGAATTGGGCTCAAAAAGGTTTGCCATCCCTGTCCTGACAGATCAGGTTTTCCAGATATCTGAAGCAGAGCACAGGTGATAGGATTTGCTGCTCAGTGATTGCAGGATTCAGTCTGCATTTCCCCAAGGTAATCCTTAAAACCTGGCCTGTTAGGGGTACTTGATGACCGCAGTTGGGAAACACTGGTGTAGTCAGACAAAGAGTGTAAGAGTTCTGTTCTTCCAAGACCAGCAAAAAAAAAAAAAAAAAAAAAAAACAACCAAACAAACAAACAACAGCCCACTGATAAAGTCATAATCAATAACCTTTTTAGCATAATTGTTACATGACACTCTAAGCACTGTAACTACACAGTGTGCACTTGGTGATTACAGTGTCCTGTGCAACCTAGCTCCTCTCTGGGAGCCTTTTGGAGGGCTGATTCAGCCCCCAGGTGCAGAGGTTTAATGTGTCCCGGAAGCTACGATCAGCAAAAGCTAACCTGAGATTCAGACATTGAAACCAGGAAGTGGTAACCAATTTGGGTCCCACCTCTCTTCCTCCAGCCAATGGATTGGCTGTATACCCCTGTCAACATGAAATGCTACAGCTTCTTGAAAGCCAGCAGCACTTCCTGTCCGGAGGATCAAAAAGCCAGCGCTGCGATGGATACAAGGCGAGTGTTAAAATGTTCTTTAGGTTAAAACAGGAGGGAGGTGCAGAATGGATGAGGAGTGGTTAACGTTAAACATTGTCCGTCTGTCCCCCATCTTCCATTTTGACCCTAGAGTGTCCCTTTAACTGTGGCTCTACACAAGGGCAAGAATTACTGGACTACAGACAATAAAATAGAGAAGAACAGTAGATATAAATCAAATAAATGAAAGCATATACCCTACTGAATGATGACATGAAGAGTGATACTTACACTTGTTGAAGAAACTGCTATTTCTGGTTTGCTGTATTGTGACACTGTGAGAGGCCAATACATAATTTACCTGGGGGACACTGGCCAGGCTGGTGTACTGGCAACCACTTCGTACCGCATGCACAGAAACACCACCTAAAGAGATATATGGAAAAAAATTAACAAGATATTCATTGGAGAATAAAAACATTTATAAAGTCTATATGGAGTAATTTCATTTAGGTCTACAAATAATGATTATTTTCATAATCGATTAATTGAAAAAATAAGGGGCCATATTACAATATTGGTGCTAACTTAACCAGAGCTGTTGTAAACTGAAAACCTCCATAGGCTATAATGGCTCTGGTAAGTTTACAACAGCTCTGGTTAAGTTAGCACCAACTATGTAATATGGTCCAAAATCGGTCAACTAAAGGATTCTTCAGATAATCGTAAAAAAAAAATGTTTTGCAATTTGCATTGTGTACGCAGCTTTTGTAGTGTACATAGACAAATCATGTATCTCACGTAACTTGCGTACTTTTCACACACAAGGTATGTAAGCTCCCGGTCACAAAGCTGGATTGATACGGTGTGCGCAGCTCAAGCTCATGTCTGCTTTCTTCCGGAGCAAACGCTGCTATGAGCGCTCGCATAAATATGATGATGTCAGCATGCGAAGTGGGGTGAGAAGGTGTGGGGCACTCCATGCAGCCTGACCATGTTAATAAGCTAAAGTAGACAGTATGTGTAGTGCGTCCCTTTAAAATGATTTCATGAACAAACGGAGAGGGGGAAGGGACTGGAAATGAGAGGGAGGGAGTTTGGGCAAGAGACTGGCCCAGAGATTGGGAGGGAGTTTGCGGGGAAGGAACCAGGACAAAAAAGAGTGAAGGCAGCTCTGGACCGAGGAGAGGGAGGGTGGGGTGGTGACACAGGACTCCAGCTCCAGGTAAGGATAAAACGCCGGTGGTACATTTCCTACATTCAGCGGCAGTATCCCACAGTCTGTGCGATTGTTTTTACTTTGTTTATGACAAAACTAACTGGTGATGGCCAACATAAGCCTAAAACAACATAATACAGAGAAAAGCAGCAGCATATCTTCTACAATCAGCTCTGAGGTTAATAATATTTAACGCCGTCTGACTTTAAACAGTGTGTGTTATACGCAGACCGATCAATCGACTAACTGATTAAACTATAATGGAAATAGTGGACAACTATTCTTAGTATCAGTTGTTTCAGCCCTAATTTCATTATTATAATGACATGACTGTGACGCAAAAAAGTATGACACGAAGCAAATCTAAACAACAAGGCATTAGGGATTCTTGACAAAATGTGTGTCAATGTCTGAAACCGAGAGTCCTAATGCGAAGGAGTTTTACCATAAAAAGCATAACAAAATGAATAGAATTTACATTCATAATAAACATTATGAATTCAGATTATTTTATGTAAAACTTTATCTTTCAATATAATTTTATTTTCTTTCTCTACTTTATCTATCAACACTTTTTATAAAAATAAAAAAAGGGTATGCAACTTTAGCTATACATAGTTATTTTCCTGAAAACACTTAACACTTGCTGGCTGAAAGCAATCATTCTCCCATAGAAGTGCTTGTGGTTCACATCAAAGAGAACAAAAGTAAAGGGTAAATTGTATGATTGTTACAATTGTTTGTCTAGAGTTGTTCTATAAACACAAAACAAATGGAAAATATAATGAAATGCACAATTCACAATCAGAGGACTGGAAAAAGCCATTTAGTTATTCCTCCTACATACCAGCCTCCACATTTTTCTTTGAATCAGAAATGGATCACCCATGCTTCATTGACAAGAAGAAGAGTGGGGTGTATTATTCAATACAGCAGAATCTGCCATCTGCAAGAGACCATTATAATGGGAACCCCGACTGAGCATGGAGGAAACAATGCATAACTCTGTCACTGGGTACTTTGTTTGAACTTGAATTACATTATTCTTTAAAAAAAACTAATTTATAATATATATATATATATATATATATATACGCAAAAAAAGCAAAATATGTGGCAGCACTCCCGGTCTTACTAAAATAATAAATGTTTATTTACTTCCTTAAAAGATAGATCGACGTTTCAGCTCCTATCCGGAGCTTTCCTTAGGACACAAACTTTGTGTCCTGAGGTGAGGAAATGTCGATCTTTTAATGAAGATTTATTATTTTAGTAAGACCTGGAGTGCCGCCACATATTTTGCTTTTTGTGTACATTTCAAGCCGGTTGGCAGGCACTGGGCAATGAAGATTGGGAGTGTGAGTGCATGACATTCTGGAGAGATTATATATATATATGTGTGTTTATTATTGCAGAAGCCACCTGCACATCACAGCAATTCGATGAATTTCATCCCAGAGCCCCTGTGCCACATTCACCATATACAGCAAGGAATTCTGGGTAGGATATGCAAATGACAGCTGTCTCACTTTTATGCATCCTGAATCTGTTATTACACAGAACCCTAAAATCAATGCTATGCCATACTGTGGCTTTCTAGCGGAGATAAGGTTATGCAACTGGTCAAAGACACTCCAAGGACAGCGCTGTTTCGGGTTTGTTGTACCCTCATCAGCAAGGAGCTAGGCATGATGACCAGTTCCATAACATATATATATATTTGCATATATACAAACACACACAGTATCTCACTGAAGCGAGTACACCCATCGCATTTTTGTAAATATTTTAGATCCATGAATGCCAACATGTACGGTGATATAGTGCAGTAGAGCATGATCACCCTCCCTTCGGAGACTGGGCCGTAGTCCAGTATTCCAACATGATAACGACCCCAAACAAACCTTCAAGACGACCACTGCCTTGCTAAAGAAGCTGAGGGTAAAGGTGATGGACTGGCCAAGCATGTCTCCAGACCTAAACCCTATTGAGCATCTGTGGGGCATTCTCAAATGGAAGGTGGAGGAGCGCCAGGTCTCTAACATCCACCAGCTCCGTGATGTCGTCAGGGAGGAGTGGAAGAGGACTTCATGCCCAAGAGGGTTAAGGCAGTGCTGGAAAATAATGGTGGCCACAAAATATATTGACAATTTGGGCCCAATTTGGACATTTTCACTTAGGGGTGTTCTCACTTTTGTTACCAGTGGTTTAGACATTAATGTCTGTGTGTTCAGTTATTTTGAGGGGACAGCAAATTTACACTGTTATACAAGCTGTACACTCACTACTTTACTTTGTAACAAAGGGTCATTCCTCAGTGTTGTCACATGAAAAGATAGAAAATATTTACAAAAATGTGAGGGGTGTACTCACTTCTGTGAGATACTGTATATACACGGAGTGGCCAGATTATTAGGACCACCCAATCAGTACTTTGTTGGGCCACCTTCTGCCTTCAATACTGCTACGATTCTTCTTGGCATTGACTCCACGAGATGTTGAAAGGTTACGTGAGGAATCGGACACCATGCCTGATAAATAGCACTGTCCAGTTCTGTGAGATTTGATGGTTGGGAACCAGCTGCCTGATGGCTCTTTCAACTTCGTCCCACAAATGCTCAATTGGATTGAGATCTGGTGATTGGGGGCCACCTAAGCAAAGTAAATTCTCCCTCTTATTCATGCTCCACTCCTGCACAATACGAGCACCGTGTCATGGCGCATTGTCTTGTTGGAAGAAGCCATCTCCATTGGGATACGCCATCAACATGAGAGGATGAACTTGATCAGCAATGATACTTTGGTATGTTGTGCTATTCAGACGTTGTTCCACACGAATTAAAAAGGGCCCCAAACCATAACACTGCCCCCACCAGCTTGAAGGGTTGAACTCCTGCATGTGAGGTGCATGCTTTCATGCGGTTTCCGCCAAATTCTCACTCTGCCATCTGCATGATGCAACTGGAAACGTGATTCATCGGACCACATGACTTTTTCCAATGCTCGACTGTCCAATCCTTGTGTTCCTGTGCGAATTGGAGACATTTTATCTTGTTAACCGCAAAGGTGTTCGAACAGGTCTTCGACTTCCATATCCCATACGATGCAGTGTACGACTAACAGTGACCTCAGAGATCATTTGAGAGGATCCCTGATTAAGATCTGCAGTAATTTGATGCACTGTTGCCTTGTACCAGTCTTGCCACTCTCCATTCTGCCCTAACATTGACTAGTCGCTGACGGCCACAATTCACACGTTCAGACCCTGATTTTCGGCTGACAGTCCAGTCTTTTTAAACACTTTAACAACAGCTGCTCTTGAACAATTAACAAGTTCTGCGGTTTTGCTGATACTCGCTCCTTGGCTCCGAACGCCAACAATCATCCAACGTTCAAAGGCTGTTAAATCGCGTTGTTTACCCATATCTTCAGAAAAAAAAAAATCACTTCTACTGTCTTGGTAAACAACCTGCTTCCCTATTTATAATGGTCTGGCCCTCTAGCAACTTCAGCACGAAATTATAGCTAATTTGCCTAACGTCAGGTGGTCATAATAATCTGGCCACTCAGTGTATAATATACACACACACACACACACACACCACACACACAGTCAGGTCCAGAAATATTGGGACATTGACACAATTCTAACATCTTTGGCTTTATACACCTCCACAATGGACTTGGAATGAAACAAACACAATGTGCTTTAACTGCAGACTGTCAGCTTTAATTTGAGGGTATGTACAGCCAACTCAGGTGAACGGTGTAGGACTTACAGCAGTTTGCAGATGTGCCTCCCACTTGTTAAGGGACCAAAGATAATAGGACAATTGGCTTCTCAGCTGTTCCATGGCCAGGTGTGTGATATTCACTCATTACCCCAATTACAATGTGCATATAAAAGGCCCAGAGTTCATTTCAAGTGTGCTATTTGCATTTGGAATCTGTTGCTGTCAGCTCTCAAGATGAGATCCAAAGAGCTGTCACTATCAGTGAAGCAAGCCATCATTAGGCTGAAGAAACAAAACAAACCCATCAGAGAGATAGCAAGAACATTAGGCGTGGCCAAAACAACTGTTTGGAACATTCTCAAAAAGAAGGAACGCACCGGTGAGCTCAGCAACAGCAAAAGACCCGGGAGACCCCGGAAAACAACTGAGGTGGATGACCGAATAATTCTTTCCCTGGTGAAGAAAAGCACCCTTCACAACAGTTGGCCAGATCAAGAACCCTCTCCAGGAGGTAGGTGTATGTGTGTCAAAGTCAACAATCAAGAGAAGACTTCACCAGAGTGAATACAGAGGGTTCACCACAAGATGTAAAACCATTGGTGAGCCTCAAAAACAGGTAGGCCAGATTAGAGTTTGCCAAACAGCACCTAACAAAGCATTCACAGTTCTGGAGCAAGAGCCTATGGACAGATGAGACCAAGATCAACTTGTACCAGAGTGATGGGAAGAGAAGAGTATGGAGAAGGAAAGGAACTGCTCATGATCCTAAGCATACCACCTTATCAGTGAAGCATGGTGGTGGTAGTGTCATGGCGTGAGCATGTATGGCTGCCAATGGAACTGGTTCTCTTGTATTTATTGATGATGTGACTGCTGACAAAAGCAGCAGGATGAATTCTGAAGTGTTTCGGGCAATATTATCTGCTCACATTCAGCCAAATGCTGAAGAACTCATTGGACGGCGCTTCACAGTGCAGATGGACAATGACCCAAAGCATACTGCAAAAGCAACCAAAGAGTTTTTGAAGGGACAGAAGTGGAATGTTATGCAATGGCCAAGTCAATCACCTGACCTGAATCCCATTGAGCATGCATTTCACTTGCTGAAGACAAAACTGAAGGGAAAATGCCCCAAGAACAAGCAGGAACTGAAGACAGTTGCGGTAGAGACCTGGCAGAGCATCACCAGGGATGAACCCCAGCGTCTGGTGATGTCTATGCGTTCTAGACTTCAGGCTGTGATTGACTGCAAAGGATTTGCAACCAAGTATTAAGAAGGGAAAGTTTGATTTATGATTATTATTCTGTCCCATTACCTTTGGTCCCTTAACAAGTGGGAGGCACATCTGCAAACTGCTGTAAGTCCTACACCGTTCACCTAAGTTGGATGTACATACCCTCAAATTAAAGCTGACAGTCTGCAGTTAAAGCACATTGTGTTTGTTTCATTCCAACTCCATTGTGGTCGTGTATAGAGACAAAGAGGTTAGAATTGTGTAGATGTCCCAATATTTCTGGACCTGACTGTATGTATACACACACACAAAAACGTACAGCACCCATAATCTGGAAGACTCCGAAAACCAGAATTTACAGACCCGTCCGGATATTACTAATCCCGAAATAGCTGCACTCCAGGCACATGCTGCCACTCGGGAACCCAGCTCCCAAGTGCTGCAGCACATGTGTGTGAAATACTGCCCAGAGTCACACTGACCCCGAGCATCACCAGCACACCACTCCCAGCAGGTGTACACACAGGTGGCTACAGCAGGAAAGAATCTTGGCTCTCCCGCCGCAATCTCCTTCCACTCAAACATCAGATCCTCCCGGATTCTGCAATTGGAGAGAATCTGAAAGCCGCAATGCTTGGGGGCCAGTGCATTCCAGATAAATGGTTCTCAATGTGCATTAATAGCATGGTTATGTAGATGTTACAGTTAAAGTCTGAAGTGCGGTTAATTTTAAGATTACCCGGGTAATCCTGACATTACCCAAAACCGCCAGGTAATGCTGCAAAAAATAATGAAAGACTCGGACTTTATTCAGGTAATTTTAGGACTAACCAACTGCCCTTGGGTAACAGCCTGTAAGAGCTGAAAAATTCACACTTTACCCGGATGATCTGCAGACTATCCAACCCAGTTAGGTTAAAAATCAAATTTTGTTATCGTTCAGATAAAAGGCTGAAACTTCACCTGGGTAATCTGAGGACTATCCACAGCTTCACCCGGGTAATCTGAGGACTATCCACAGCTTCACTTGGGTAATCTGCAGAGCATCTAACCCACCGTGGGTAAAAGGGAATTATGCTACGGTCTATGGATATTATCAACAAAAATGGCAAAAGACAAATATTAAAATGTATTAAGGATATAATGAATATACAGAGTAACAGGATATGTTTCTTAAAGGGTTACATGATCTTTATTATGTGTCAAATGTATTATATATCATTTATAAAACATAATAACCATTGGGTTACTCATTATGTAATATCTTTATCTTCATAAATAAATTTTCAGACAATTAACGCACAGAGTAACCTGACGGTTATTTAGTGTGGTTTGTGACCGTGGATACAATTTGGTTTAAAAAAATAATAATAAAAATAAAAAAACACCAGCACAATTTTGTTATCAGTCAGATAACAGTTTGCAGCTTTACCCGGGTAATACTTGGAATTTCGTCAACTGTAACCTGCTGAAAACCCAAGAAAAGCGGGGTACCCAGAGGCGTTTGGATACTTTGCAGTTTACCCGGATAAAGTCTGAGGTTTCATTTCACATTGGACCTTTGCTAACGACACTTAGGTAATGTCAGGATTACCCGGATTATCCAAAAATTAACCACACTTCAGACTTTAACCGTAACATACATACTACATACAGGTTGAACACCCCTTATCAAGAGTGCTCGGGACACTGTATAATGCTGTATAGAGGTCAATCAATACCAATTGATTATGGCAAGTTGTTGATATCTGCAGAAACCATGTGGCTATGCAGTTCCCAGAATTTAGAATTTCAGGTCTATTTTGTGAAATATTTGAAGAATGCAAACACCTGTTTGTATAACAACTAGAATGAGTGTTAATGTTGTTCTACCCATTTACCATACACACCATAAACTGAAGTAAACAATATATAATTGATACAGTATATGTTTACATCCTGCTGGTTTCTGGTGCCACTTGGCTGTATACCGACCCTGTTGTAAACTTGGCTCTGGGAAATACTACAGTTCTGCTTAGGTTTAAACCAGGGTTGGGATAGAGCCCAAGGATTCTCAATCTGTTTTATCGGTCTTTAGTTTATTTACTTTACTCAAACAAATAGGGCAAGAACCATCGCTGATGAATGAGCTCCTACGCATACACATAGCCCAGAGCCAATTAATTAACTAAACCCATGCCAATTGGCAGCATATGAATTCACCAGGAGAGCACGATGGCTTCTGGGAAGCCAAACTGCTCCCCAACCACATGCCCGGAAAAATATAGCGACTACTACGGGAAATGAAGTTAAATAAAAAAAACACCAGGGAAGGAGAAATACAATTTTCTTTCCATATCCAAACAAAAATGCAACAACACAAATGTTACAGTTACGACACATGCCATGAAACAGCAAAATATTTTTTAAGAGTTGTTACTTAAAAGATCTGTTACAAATGGTCAGTCATCTGCCTAACTGCACACAGATATCGAAGCCATGGGACTGTGGAGATCAGGCAGGACAGAATTAGAAAAGGAAGTGGGGAAAAAAGAACATACCCGTTATGAATATGGCAGTCTTCCTTGAAAGTGTGTTGTAAGTTACAGGGGCATAAGGAATTTATTCTGTATCAAAGAAAAGCACATTAAAAATAGATGGAGTCTGATGGGTTCATTTTATGCTACTGGATCATTCTAGACTACAAGCGTTAGGACCTGCTGTCAGGTCAGGTTTGCCAGATATCTGAAGCACAGCACAGGTGATATGATTTGCTGCTCAGTGATAGCAGGATTCAGGCTGCATTTCCCCCAAGGTGATCTGCAAAATCTGGCCTGGTTGAGGGTCCTGAGGACAGGTTTACAAAACACTGCATAATAATAAAAATAAAAAAACACCAGCATAATTTTGTTATCAGTCAGATAACAATTTACTCATGGAACTCAAAAAATAGAGAAAAACGGTTGAAAAGCCAACTAAGATCTTCTATTTATGAAATGAGAAAAGACTCCATTCCATTTCACTATGCCCTTGGCTTTGACAATCTTGCTCACAGATGAAGTAAATATTTATTTATTTGCAAAGTATTTTACCAGGAAGGATACAATATGCATCTGGAATAGGGATTGACCTATAAATCGTGCCCAATATTGTAGATTTTTTTTCCCTTATCAGCTGCTTCACTGCCAATAACAAGGACTTCTTTTCCTCCAGTACGTGCCGGTACTCACATGCCCTGTGTGTCAGGCTCCTGTTTACCTTGTGTTTCTGGTTACTGTTAACCCTGAGTGTCAGGCTTTCACCCCGTGTATTTGTGGTTACTGTTTATGGTTTTTGGCAATAGGTAGGTATACGCACCGACCATACAAACGATTGGAGGGTTAGGATAGATGTGCTGTGTATAGGGATCAGATATGTAGATATTAGGGAGGATCGTGACAAAAATATTCTCAAGCTGAAGCTGTTACTGCACAATGAAATAATTACCCGTAGATACTCGAGTATAGCAGGACCCGAATATAACGCGATAGATAGAGATTTATTATGGAAATTAGAGAATATTCAAGGCTCGAATATAACGCGAGTAGCAAAATTTTACTGTACCGGTAAACAATTAAGATCCTTCCAGGTTCTCTTAACACAGTCAGGCTCCCCCTCAGGCCAGGGTGCTCTGCTCTAGAATGATTGCAGTTGTTACTAAGTATGTAGCTGCCGGCCACCTGTCCTTCTTTACTAGCGATTAGATGACCAGCGGAGGTGAAAGATTGGCTTACACCGAGTGTGCCCTCTGGCCGTGATGGATCCCACCGAATCTGGGAGTTTCGGGAGCCCATATTCACTTCAGCAAGACTACCGGAGCTTCCGGAAGACTTGGCTTTTTTTTTTTATTTTTTTTTTACATGCGATGCAGATGTCTCCAATATAACGCGACCCCTCCAATTTTAAGGTCAATTTTTGTCACCAAAATCTAGCGGTATACTCGAGTATCTACAATAGTCGAAAAGTCACATTACAACGCACCGCGAATAAACCCTATTCTCAAGACTCTGCTGTATTGAAAATATGTCATATGCTCTGAAAAAAGAAAACCCTAATATCGCCAGGTCACACAAGGCCAAAGCATATATCAAAGAAATTGAACAGCAATGCAATTTTGGGGTATTAATGCTGGATTTGATTACGAGTGGTGAAAGGCACAGAGCTGTCACTTACTGGAAGACGTATCATGAAGCCAGCACTGGAAATAACCTTTTGCACGATCGACAGTATCAGCTAAAATGCTTATTATTGTCCTCAAGCAGTGCTTAATGGCTGTTATACTACTAAATGTGATGGGCTTTTGTGCTGCACAAGAATGATCTTCGGCAGAAGCATGTTTCTTAATTTACTGGCCCAAATGCAATTCGCCTGTCCCACGATAGTGTGCGCTTCCCTAATTTGATAGATTGAACTTCATCTATTATGTTT
Source organism: Leptobrachium leishanense (assembly GCA_009667805.1). Taxonomy (NCBI): domain Eukaryota; kingdom Metazoa; phylum Chordata; class Amphibia; order Anura; family Megophryidae; genus Leptobrachium; species Leptobrachium leishanense. Next base: position 292,746,662 of record CM019066.1, read on the forward strand.
ACTCCAGCTCAAAAATGACAAATTAGACTATTTCCTTTACATCAAGGGGACAGTGCTTCTCCATAGATAATTAAATTGTGCAAGCAGCTTGCCGCTCCTTCCCGTCATTGTGCTGTCTTTAAATAGCAAGGCAGTAACTACTCTGATATGCAGATATATTTTTAAGAAATGTTTTTTTTTTTAATTTTAGTGAAAAGTGTCATAACATTAGGTCTACAAATTACAATTACTGATATTGTGATGGTTAACCCTTTCAGTAGTCAATTAAGAATTAGGGTACAGGGACCTAAATAAAGATGCATTTGGCAGGTTTGGGACTGTAGGTTTTGGTGGGCCTAATTGCAGGTACGGGTGGTTTCTGATTTCTGTGCACTACTCCAGGGTTTCTCAACCCATGGTACGCATACCACAAGCCTGGGGTACTTGTACTCGTGCAAATGCCCCCGATGCCAAAAGCCAGCACGGAGCTGGCTTGCCGGCCAGTGTCCAGGAGGCTGGCTGAATGCATCAACAGCATTCTTCCAGGCCCCTCCGACTGGCCACGTTCCAGCGAGCGACTGTCGACAGAGTTCTGGGGCCGCTCTCTCGCAAGAGCTTACAGGGATCGCAAGATCTCACGAACCATGTAAACTCTCGGGAGCAACCTTTGTCGGCGGCTACTAGCTGCATTCGTGCATTCTGTTAGCTGCCCCAGTGTCTGGGTATACATGTATCTGACATCTGTGTTTGGGTATACATGTATCGGAGGTCTGATCTGTCTGGGTATACATGTATCGGAGATCTGGTGTCTGTGTGTGGTCAGGATGTGTGCAGGCCTGTGCAGTGGGTAAATGGTGTGTCTGGCCATATATTTTAATATCTCTCCCCCCTCTGCTATCCTTTGCAGCCCCCCCCTCTTCACCTCACTCTCCCCTCTAGTTAGTTAGGGATGGTTTATCTGTTATTGCAGCATGCACACAAAAAAACCCTCACATTTACATTGTACACACAGAACCCACCACAAACACATAAACTGGCATTACACACAAACACACAATGAACCCATCACACCCAATCATAGAAATTACTAGGGATGCACCGATACCGATACTAGTACCGGTATCGGTGCCGATACTGCCATTTGCACGAGTACTTGGTACTCGTGCAAATGGCCCGATACATCCCCCTGATACCGGAAGCCAGCGCTGGGCCGGCTTGCCGGTATCCGCGGGGCTGGGGAAGATCTCGGCTGGAGGCAGAGTCAAGGCCTCCATGGCCCGGCGGCCACGTCACAGCCATGTGACCGGATCCACCAGGTGAGCTGGGGGCATATCCACGTGAGCTGGGGGCATATCCACGAGAGCTGGGGGCATTATCCACGAGAACTGGGGGCATTATCCACGAGAACTGGGGGCATTATCCACGAGAACTGGGGGCATTATCCACGAGAGCTGGGGGGCATTATCCACGAGAGCTGGGGGGCATTATCCACGAGAACTGGGGGCATTATCCACGAGAGCTGGGGGCAATATCCACGAGAGCTGGGGGCATATCCACGTGAGCTGGGGGCATATCCACGAGAGCTGGGGGCATTATCCACGAGAACTGGGGGCATTATCCACGAGAGCTGGGGGCAATATCCACGAGAGCTGGGGGCATTCTGTATAATATATATATATATATTTTTTTTCTATCTATCTCGGTGGGGATATATACATGTGAGCTGGGGGCATTTTATATGAGGTCTGTTCTTATTGAAAAGCGGTCACATGACATAAAATGAAAGTATCGGTGAGTACTTTTAAAAAAGTACCGGTACTCATACTCAGTCTTAAAAAGTGGTATCGGTGCATCCCTAGAAATTACTTTCTCAAGACTCGTGTAATTAGGAACTTTTTTTTTTTAGACCTCCAGGGGTACTTCTCCATAAAAGGTTGAGACACACTGTCCTATCCCATGCTTCTGTGTTGTATTATTCGCTGACCCATTTACTGTATACGTTGTATTGTATAAACTGTGACGTTTCTCTTATTTGTAACGTATGGTTAATGGTTCTTTTGTTGTCCTGAGGAGTTTCTCGGTGTTCCCATCTAAGCCTCACAACCTGGATTAAACCAGATCTCTGCAACCTCCCCAGGAAATGAAGGAGACTGGTCCACGTTCTGTGGTCAACCTAGTTCTGGCTATTGACTGGGTGGGATTGAGACAGAATTAGTATTCCTTTGTGATATTGATGGCAAGAGGGAGTCTTTCTGCACAGGGATACCCACTCCGGGTACAGACCCCCGTTACATGATATGATAACTGTCTAGTACAGGCTGAGGTTTAAACAGCATCATATCAGAAAGCACCTTGCTTAACGTTTAAGCGCTTCAATATCCCTAAACTCATTAAATGCACCTTTTTCCCCTAGTACAAGCTCATTTTCATACTAATGCAAGCCCACTGGACTGTGAAAGATAAAAAGAGCACAAGCATATTTTGCTGCAAGCATATTAAAAAAAAATATGCATTTTGTCTGATGACAATATTTATGTTTACGGAAAAGCATTCTTAGCATAACTGTAAAGCATAAAAAAAATTATGCACTTCGGAAACCTCTCAATTTGTGTGTCTGATTTGATTTTCGGCTATGCGTTACATTTAAAAACCTAATCTAGGTTGTACAAACAGCAGTCAATGAAATGACAAAAAAAGATCTGCTATTTATCCTGCAATACAAAAACAATGGCATCATAGAGTTAGATTCATCAATTGCAATCTTGCCTGCAGTTACCCAACTGCAAAAGTACCAGGACGGCAAAAACAAAATGCCCTGAAGATTGATTTGGATGGTAGCTAATGCCGCTGTACATACCATATGCACCCGCAATTGCATAGGGTACCAAATTCACTGTGGTGCGTAGGTAATGCGATTTAAAAAAAAATATTTCTGTTGAAAACTGTGAAGGCTGAATGAAATATATAGAAGTCCTGACTGGCTGACTCCTCAATGCCCAGCTCAAACGGTTTAACCTAGAAACAGGAATTTTTGAAGATACATTGTTTTTATGACATAAGCACCCACTAAGCAAGGATTTTTTGAAATTCGGCCCCTAAGGGGTGACTATTAGTGAAAAATATTTGGTATTTGGATTGGTCTTGAAAAATTAAAAAAACACGTATTTTACCATTTTCAGAAAATCCAGTTGATACACAGGGAATATTTTTAACATTGAAACCTATGGGATTCGCTTGCTTAAACCTGCCGAATGAAACCACTGAACATCAGGGCATTTCACTGACATTTCGGTGCTGTTCAGTGTTCTCCGAATAGATAAACCATTACTTCTCTCTGGGGTTTTCACTGCCATCGAACAGCACAGTATTTCGATGGCAATTCGCCAATATATGGTGAATTGCCTGCTTTTTGAATAGAATAGCCAAATGGCCAGGAAATTGCACCGTATTGGGAAATTCACCATTCTGTGCAATTTCAGAACCAATTCGGCTCGCTTTGACTAACCCCTTATGTTTTAGAAGGAGATCACGGCAGGGAAACCACAACCCATTCCTGCTGCAGCTCCCAGCATGTGTACATGCTGGGAGCACTCTGCAGCATTTCTTCGCAGTTATGAGTCAGAATGACTCCAAGCAGCATGTCACACAGTGGTGTTGCCCAGAGGCTTTGTACAAGCTAAAAATGTAATAGAATAATTAGCGATGATTGGTTGCTCGTTATTCAAACTAAATAATGATGTTGATTTTGCACCCATCAGAATCCAAAGTCTGACACGAACATGATGCTCTGATGGAAAAGATTGAGTTACGATTTTCTGTGCTTAAAAGGGACACTCTAAGCAACATGACCACCTAAGCTATTTTAGGTGGTCATGATGCCCGGAGTATCCTGCCCTCTGTCCCCCCTCCCTCCGCTCAGCGGTTCAGCAGAAAATGCTGAAAACAGCTGAGAGAGGCGGAGGAGTTTACTCCGCCCTCCCAGCTGTCAGTCAGCAGAGCGGGAATCATATTTCCCGCTTCTGCCGACTTTTGCCGAGTAGGAGACTTCATCGCACTTTCAGCACGATGGCGTCTCCAACTCACCGCAGAAGGTGGCGGCTCCCTCTGAGGGTTAGTGTTGCGCGCATCCTCTTGCGCGCAACACTAATCCTCAGAGGGAGCCGGGAGGAAGCCTGCCGATTGGCTGGCTTACGTGAGAGGCGCGCGTCTCACGTAAACCAGAAGGCAAGTCGGATGGAAGAAGGACGGGAGCAGAAGAGGACGGAGGTGAGTATAATAAAAAAAAAAAAAACACACCGCTGGAAACAAGAAGATTTTAGGGTAAGTATTACAGTTACAAAAACTAAAAATAATGATTTATTAAGGGAATAGGGATAGGTTAGGATTAAAAAACGGGGGGGGGTGATTTTTTTAATAGAGTGTTCCTTTAACTGCAAATTTCACAAGCAGTTTATAGGTTTACTATATAGGTTCTCTTATATTTTCTGTTCTATTACTTCTCCTTTTGAGAACTCAAAACAACAAAATGTTTTATGAAGGCAGTATTTTAGCTTCGTTTAATGTAATAGAGTATCCCTATAATATACACATGTATTCCCCTCCATTTTTTATTATTTAGTGGGCTCCTTAATGCCCTTTTGGCTCTCTGCCACAGCATGCTGATTTCAGAGCTGCCCACTTACCACAAGGCAGGAAGTACAACTCTCGTTCACAGATTGACAGCTGGGAAGGCTGAGGCCAGGGTACACTGCACTAGAATGATTGTAGGTGTTACTAAGCATGAAGACGACAGCCACCCGTCTACTTGCGAAAAGATGGCCGGCAGAGCGAGGTGACCAACGCAGTGAACCATTCACCGATAGCCAACACGCCGGGAGGTGTTTTCTGACTTCCGGTTCCAGCAGGCTCATCCACCATGTCAACGCCATTAACCAGCCCCACCCCGTTGCTGCCCCCTCTTGACGTCACTGCAGAGGTGCCGCGCGATTCTCCTCACATTCAGAATGTGATCCCACCTCTTCCGAATCCAGGAGTTCCTGAAGTATTTGTGGGCGTCAGGGAGACTAACCGAACTTCCAGTAGACTTGGGATCCCTGAGCAAGTAAAAGGTTTTTTTTGTTTACACGTGATGCAGATGTCTCGTATATACCGCGACCCCTCCAATTTTAAGGTAAATTTTTGTCAGCAAAATCTAGTGGTATACTCGAGTATCTACAGCTGACTATTCTCATTATCAATTAATCGACTTGTGCACAGCACTAGGACTGAAACAACTAATCGATTAATCAACAACTAATCGATGATTAAAATAGTTGTCAGGTGTTGATTAATAGTCCTGTGTACAGCACACACTGTTTAGAGTCAAATTGAGTTAAATGTAAAGAACCTTAGCTTCGGAGCTGATTGGAGAAGACGCGCCGCCGCTTTACTAGGTATGATTTAGTTCTAGGGTTATGTCAGACACAACCAGTTTGTTTTTATTCCGTTTACAACAGTAGCAGAACTATAAACACAAACAATCGGATACTGCCACTGGGTGAAGGAGCTGTATGCCTGTGTTTTATCCTTACTTGAAGCTGGAGTCCTTTGCCACCACCCCACCCTCCCAGCCACACCCTCTTTGGTCGGGAACTGCCATTCCCTCTCTTTGGTCTGTTCCCTTTCCCCAAACTCACTCCGGCCTTTTGTCCATACCCACTCCCTCAAGTCACTTGAGCAAAGTCACTCCCACCTCCAGTCCCTCCTCCCACTCAGTTTGTTCATTAAATTATTTAAAAAGGACCACTATGCACCCTGACCACTTTAGCTTATGTAGCGCTGCTTTGAAAAGAATGTGTTCTGCTGCATTTACTTATATTGGCCACCAGAGGGAGACAGCGCATTGTAAACTATACTGGACACAATGGGACTATGTTTTCCAGCATGCTTTGGGGCAGAGACAGGAAGTGGGTGGGGAAGGAGGAAAGGACATCCACAGCCTCGCGCAAAGGCGAGCCAGTGTGAGCTGAGCGGTGAACAGAGTAAGACGCACGTGAGACTGTGAGCAATTGTTACCAGGCCGGAGAGCAGGCACTGGCCTTGCCGATGCTGGGGATCGATACAGTGACTTGCCAGAGACCTAGTAATCCACCGCTGAGAGGTTTTGCACAGACACATAGTTCCAGACTGGACCCCGAGTAAGGAGACCGCGATGATCCACTGGGAGTGCAGGCGGTAGGCCGTAGATCTTGTTGTAGAAGACGGACAAGCAGGAGAAGCGGATCCGGTGGCACAGGGTCCCAGTATAATCCAGCGGAGAGACGTCCTTGATCGGGCAGCGGAACAGATTGTCTGGCGGATGGGTGAGAGGTCTTCCAGGCCACAGTCAAAGTTTAACGAAGCACGCTGCAGTATTGCTTAAATCTACAGGGCCCCAACGTGACTAGTCGTAGATTTATTAAATCCATTCACTGGCCAGTCAAATATAATACCCGGGTACCTGAGCTCACACACACACACTTTTTGGGACATAACCTGCAAGGGACTTACACTCCAGAGACAAAAGGGGTTAAACTTTTCTATTACCGCTGCGCGTTTCTCGCATTTCGAAATCCTGTTTTCTATATACAGTGCTTACATTATATATGCCGCTTTATTGAGACCAGTAAAGTATATAATTTATAAAATCCACAACAGTGCTGGTGTATATTTATTCCCTACTGCGGAGAGACTAACCCGAGGTTAAATTCAGCGGCTCCTCCTGGAGTGAGCGCTACACGTGGGGGCTCGTTTCCGGGATTTTAGTCTCTAAATTTAACCGCATTTAAAGGGTTAAATATGGATCCAGACGAAGCAGCAGACTGGTGTAAAGCACAGGATGGCCAGTTAGAGTTGAGTGTAGTAATGGATATTCCTGCAGGCACCTGGGCAGAAGAACAGATCCGCCGGGCCGTGGCAGCGTTGGCGCCTGATCAGCGGGGGTTTCTAGCGGACATGAAAGTGAACCCAGAGACTTCTCACACGTATGTTCTTTTTGAGTGGAGAAAGGGTGTTCCCGTGTGTTTTCAGGGCGTGAGTATGCAGCTAACCAACGACGTGGAAGTTCGTCTGATCCAGCCAAGTAAGCCACGTGGTGATTCTGCGAATATTCCTGATCGGGCCGGAGTACATTGCTGCTATTGGAGACCTCGTAGTTAAGTGTCAGAGGGCCCACCCTTCTTACATCAGCTTCGGATATCGGAAGTTGGAAAAATTTTCAGGAAACTTGCCAACTCCGGTGGGAGAAGAAACCTTTGAAGAATGGGTGGAACAGGCGATGCAGGCTCTGGATGAGTGGGACGTCTCTGAAGCGCAGAAGAAGCAAAGAATTACTGAGAGCTTGCAGGGACCTGCGTCAGAGGCTGTCAGGAATCTGAAGCTGAGTAAGCGAGACTGTACTGTTCTAGATTACCTGAACATATTAGAGGAAGTCTTCGGGCGAACGGAAAAGGCTGCTGAGCTCATGTACCAGTATGAACATACTTACCAGCAAAAGGGTGAGAAGATGACAGAATACATGAGGCGCCTGGATAAGATACTGTACCAAGTACTGTTGAAGAAAGGAACAGACCCCACTACAGTAGATCAGGTTAGAATGTGGCAGATATTGAAAGGTGCTTTACCCTTAGACCCTGTGATGTTGCAACTAAAGACTCGAGAAGGTAATAAAGAGTTAAATTACCTAGAACTGATTCGAATTGTTCGGGAAGAAGAAGAAGCCCTTCTGGAAGAGAAGCTTGCAAGAAGGGGAGAAAAGGTCTATGCGCAACCCATAGGGCAGGGATCTCAAACTCTGGCCCCCCTGACGTTTCTGAACTACAGCTCCCATGATTCCCTAGCCATCTAATGCATTCAAAGAATTCTGGGACTTTTAGGCAAAAACATCTGGGGGGCCGTGAGTTTGAGATCCCTGCCATAGGGTATAACGAGTGTTCATCAGATGAAGATGATCCGGAAGAGACCTATGAGCCGGAGATAACCCAAAGTCGTCAAACCAGGTGTATGGTGAGATACAAAAGACTCAAGAAAGTACAAGAAGCCCAAGATAAGATGGAACAGACACACACGGATCTATGCCGGGCAATCTTGAAAGTAGCAGAAATGCAGACTGAAATACAGAGGACTCTCTCAGATATACGAACAGCAGCGGTTGCCGTGGCCTCCGACAGGGGAATTTTAAATGAGCCACAGGAAGAAAGTGTGCCCTCATCCTTGTGGGGAAGATGTTTCGCCTGTGGGGAATTCGGCCATTTCAAGGCTCAGTGCCCAGAAAGGAGACAGGGAGGGTCCCTATATGTGGCTGCTAGAACTAGGAGATCCTCTCCCTGGAGGTCCGGTCCTACGTCACGGGAAGACAATGTACGCCCACAGTCGCCACGTATGAGGACAAGGGTTAGAGTACAACAGACTGGGTCTACATCTCCTGCTGCTACGAAGAAGTTCCCTGACAAGTTGATAGTTCCTTCGCCCATGATCCTGGTTCAAGTGGAAGGAGTCTACACTAAGGCTCTTCTAGATTCGGGTGCTCAAGTAACGCTGATTTACCGAGATTTCTATCAGAAATATTTGAAGCATATACCCCTGAAGAAGTTGAAGGATCTTGAAATCTGGGGTATGGGGACTGAAAGGTTTCCCTATGATGGATATGTACAGGTGAAGCTAGAATTCAGTTCAGTAATCACTAGACAACTGGGAGTATGTGACACGTTGGCCATTGTGTGTCCGCGTCCCTCGGGAGCTAATCGAAGCTCTATGATAGTGGGGATGAACACTGATGTGTTGAGACACCTCTTAACCCCACTGGTGACAGAAGAGAGTCCTGCTCCTAAGAAGGCACACTCGATGTTACGACCGGCCTGTCCATGGAGGGTCAAAGAACAGAGAGCCACTACAGAAGTGAGAAAGCTGAGGAGAACGAAAGGGACGGAGAAGGTCCTACGGTCAGGAAAGACTGTACGAGTACCGATTGGAGACAAGTTCTCTTTGCCTGGTCCGCCTATATCTCGTCCGACTTCTATTACTCAGTCTCATCAGTTACGTTCCATTAGAGTGAAGAAGACAGTGAAGAAGAAGGCTGGTGTCTGAGCTGGGCGTGGACACCGGAGTCCGAGGGCGTCAAGCCGGTCTCTGACCGGGGTGAGAGTTATTTAGAGCCTGATATTTCTGAAGTTATGACTCAAGCACCTGAAACCTCGGAAGTTCCTGAAGTTCTAGAGGAAATATCCATAGATTACAGTTCTATGCCTTCCCTGGACGGAAGGCAGAGTTCCAGACTGGACCCCGAGTAAGGAAACTGCGATGATCCACTGGGAGTGCAGGCGGTAGGCCGTAGATCTTGTTGTAGAAGACGGACAAGCAGGAGAAGCGGATCCGGTGGCAAAGGGTCCCAGTATAATCCAGCGGAGAGACGTCCTTCATCGGGCAGCGGAACAGATTGTCTGGCGGACGGGTGAGAGGCCTTCCAGGCCACAGTCAAAGTTTTACGAAGCACGCTGCAGTATTGCTTAAATCTACAGGGCCCCAACGTGACTAGTCGAAGATTTATTAAATCCATTCACTGGCCAGTCGAATATAGTACCCAGGTACCTGAGCTCACACACACACACACACACACACACACACTTTTTGGGACATAACCTGCACGGGACTTACACTCCAGAGACAAAGGGGTTAAACTTTTCTTTTACCGCTGCACGTTTCTCGCATTTTGAAATCCTGTTTTCTATATACCGTGCTTACATTATATATGCCGCTTTATTGAGACCAGTAAAGTATATAATTTATAAAATCCACAACAGTGCTGGTGTAAATTTATTCCCTAGTGAGGAGAAACTAACCCGAGGTTAAATTCAGCGGCTCCTCTGGGAGTGAGTGCTACACTTATTAACCCAGTTTTAATGCTGACATCATCTATGACCAAGTGCTTGTAGCCGTGTTCATATGAGAAAGCAAACATGGGCTTAAGTGTGCATACAGCATCAACCGATCCCTCTGACCAAGCACTCGCATACCTTGTGTGTGAAAAGTACACAAGATACACAATTTACGTATGTACGTAAGTACTAAAGTTACGTACATTACTCAAATTACTTATGAAAAAAGGGGGAGGGGTTGTGGTTATTTATTTTTGTACATAAAGTTCCTTTTAAGTAAACATTTTTTTTTACCCAATGAACTGAAATAAAAACCAAAAAATCCAACTAATCAATTATCAGAATAATCGTTAGTTGCAACCCTACACAGCACACACGGTTTAGAATCAGACTGAGTTAAATGTTCTCAGATTCTCCTTAGTCCTGTGCCACCACCCCAACCTGCCTGTCACCCCCTCTTTGGTCTGGAGCTGCCATTCTCGCCCTTTTGTTCCCTTCCTACAAACTCCCTCCCACGCTCAGATCCTGACTTTTGCCCAAACACACTCCCTCTCATCTTCGGGTCAAGTCCCTTGCCCAAACTCACTCCCTTCCACCTCCGGACCCTTCTCCTGCTCAGTTTGTTCATGAAACTATTATAAAAGGGACACTAATAGGCTAAAATGGTCAGGCAGCGTGGAGTAACCCCTGTTCTCATCCTGCAAATCTGAGCACTTGTCTGCTCTCTCCCCAAATGAACACTGCTACATGGGCTTAATGTGTACACGGCATCAATCCATCACTATGACCGGGTGCTCATGCACCTTGTGTGCGAAAAAAATTTGCACATGTTTTTCTTCTATCCGATTAATTGAAAAAATAAAAATCGCCAAACTAATCAATTATGAAAATAATCGTTAGTTGCAGCCCTAGAGGAAACCCTTCTGCTTTGTACATCTGCCACATCCAACAGGGATAGAGGGAAATATAGGAGTAGTTGAAGGGTGGGGCATTCTTCTCTCTCCATGACCACCTAATTAAGCTTAGGTAGAAATGGTCGCTAGACTGCTCCTTCAAGGATAAAAGCTGGCTTGGAAAAGCTTGTTCTGATCGTACTACTGGTTTGTGACATTAATACAAATACTGTAGCAGAAGTACATGAAATGCTAAGCGGTAACACCAGTTACTGCACTCAAAATAGTAAGTCGAGCAGTAATGAATATGAAAGGTGTCTCATAAAAGCTACTGGTCTTGGAGTAGGTTGAGTTTTTATAGCTCCTCATAAACACCATCTTCCCCCATCAAATCAAGAATTAACAGATGATCTACCACGATCATAGAACCCTCCACTGATCAGTCCAGCCAGCAGAAACCACAATTGCCAAATAGTCCACGCTTCCCATGAGGCAAACTGTACAGCTTATACAAGTTAATGAGTGACACGATAGTGCTTCCCTGCGGCATGTAGAATTCATATGCCTCACGAAAATACCATGGGCTCCAATCCCTAAACGCTGAGCTGCAGCTGCCTGTAAGCGGACTGCTGGAATCACAGACGTACAGGTCTATTCACTAAAAAGGTGAATCTGAGAATTGGCAGGAGAAGAGAACAATCTAGACCAAATAGTCGATTTGGAAAGTGAAATAAATGGAAGCATTTTTCTGATTTGGCTATTTTGACATGGACAGACTTTTCACTTCTACCAATTATCCTGAGTTTCACCTTCATTGAATTGACCTACTGTACCATGTGCCACATGGAATATATCTTGAAAGAAAATATCAGCTGATCCAGGAGAATTAGCCGACAGGTACCACTAGGCAGTGATAGAGTTACAGGTCAGTAACTCAAGAGTTTACCAATTGCCTAAATTTATTATTTGATCACCCTCCTGCAGTGTTGGATTCTACATACTGGTGGGAAAAACGCTCTATGCATCTCTTGCATGGTGACACAGTCATTGCCAGTGGTGATTGTTAGGATCGCCATCATATTACATGCAGTGCCGATGCGCATTATGTGCCCACTGCCATCCCTCCTGCTAACTCTGTCTTGGTATGCTACTGCTGCCATGCATTGTACAAGAAAAAGGTATATTACCATCCAATTAATCTCCTCCCCCACTCGCATTAATATGAGAAAAGCCCCAACCATACCTTGTTGGACTGGATTCTCTCCTCATCTCCTGATAGAATACAGGAGGCAGGCGTGCTTGCTAATAGCTTTAGTGACCATTGTCTAGTGTACTGCGTGCGCAAAATTAAGGCCTTGAAATCTTCCCCAAAGGTAATAACCACCAGGTCTTTCAAGAAATTTATTCTTGAATCCTTCCTAAGTGATCTCAAACAGCTCCCCTGGTACAGGCTAAACCTAATCCCAGACCTAGACTGTGCAGTTGAATACTTTCAGTCTGAGCTCCTGCAAGTCTGGAATTCCCATGCCCCGCTGCGTAAAGTGCGAGTAAAAGGGACTCATCTCCCCTGGGTTACAGCTGATCTTACACTAATGTACCAGCTTAGAGATTCACGGTGGTCAAATTTCAAGAGTACTGGTTCCATGAACGATCACTACGAATACCGAAAATGTCGGAATGAATGCACAAAACAAACAAAAATGGCCAAAGCCCATTACTTCAATGAAAATCTAAACAATAACATCTCAAACCCTAGAAACTTTTGGAGAACCATAAGTAACATACAAGCACCCCCAGTCCACTCCCAGCCAGCTGCTGTCAAAGTAAACAACCAAACCCTGCAACACCCGCTAGATGTAGCAAATGCCTTTAATGATTATTTTGTTGGATGTGCCACCACTTTGATTGCCAAGCTAGGAAATGACATGCAATCAGAGAGGCCTCATGCAGGTCAGGCCCCAACAACTGTGCAAAGTCCCTGTATCACACAGGAATTCAGTTTTAGACCAGTGCCTGTCAGTGTCGTTACTAAACTTCTCCGTAAGCAAAAAATGAAATACCAGTCTGGACCTGATCAAATACCAGCAATGCTGCTGAAAATCAGTGCGCCAGCAATTGCAAATCCAGTCGCAACCCTAATAAATGAGTCACTGGCAACTGGTTACATACCCAAGCTCTGGAAGACTGCAAGAGTGGTACCTATCCATAAAAGTGGGGACAGTACTTTGGTATCCAACTACCGTCCGATATCGTTGCTCCCTGTAATGTCAAAAGTCTTGGAAAAATGTGTCTACACACAATTACGTGATTATTATCAATATTGGAACTACTTAACCCCGGATCAATCAGGCTTTCGACCAAATCACTCAACCACAACCGCCCTTTTAAAAGTCTGCAATGATATCCAAGCTGGGATGGAACAAGGAAACCTAACTGGAGCCATCTTCCTTGATTTTGCCAAGGCCTTTGACACGGTAGACCATGGCATCTTGTTAGAAAAACTTAAAAACTCTGGCATTGGTGATCGCACGCTAACCTGGTTTCAATCATATGTATCCGACCGATCACAATATGTGTCAATTTCTGGCAGCTCCTCCCTCCCGCTCCCAGTCACTTGCGGTGTACCCCAAGGCTCAGTACTAGGCCCCCTGCTATTCATAATATTCATAAATGATCTGCCCAACGTCTGCAAAGCCTCAACTGTACATATGTACGCAGACGACACTGTGATCTATACCAGCAAACCAAATCTCCCGCAGCTGGAGGCCGTGCTGCAAGAACAATTCACAGAGGTAGAAAAGTGGATCAAAAACAACAAACTTTTTTTAAATACTGACAAAACTGTAACGATGCTCTTTGGAACAGCACCTAAACTACACAAATTGCAAAATCCCCATCTATGTGTTGGGACAATATCAAATGGCACACTGACCACAGTCACTTCTCTCAAATATCTAGGTATGTGGTTGGACCCTAATCTATCCTTTGGCCCCCACATCGAAAAACTCTCATCTAAACTTTACCCCAAACTAGGTGCCCTGTACAGAAACAAATCCTGCCTGAGTCCCGCGGTAAGAAAGCAGATTGTACAGCAAATGCTTATGCCGGCTATTGATTACGGAGATGTAGTGTATGCAGCCGCCCCGCAAACACACCTTCATAAACTTACTACACTGTATAACTCATTCTGCCGCTTTGCGCTACAATGTAACTACATGACCCACCATTGTGACATGTTAAAACAGCTAAACTGGCCATCGCTAGAATCCAGACGCACCCTTCACCTTTCCAGCCTGGTGTTTAAGAGCATCTCTGGGAAGCGGCCACCCTACCTGAATAGACTGCTTCCCCCAGCAGCTCCCTCATCCTATAACCTCCGATCCAGGACCAGCACCTTACTTGCAATACCACAATACAAAAAGACAGTGGCTCGGTCCTCATTTTCCTACAGAGCACCACAATTATGGAATAACCTCCCAGACACCATCAAATCTTCCACCAGTCTTAAGTCACTCAAAATTTCCCTGTTAACATACCTCAATACAGAATGCACCTGTAAACATGTAACCTAGTGACTATATTTCCTACATATTTATTTTCTGTTAATCTGTATATTTGTGTTGTTAATATCTTACATTGTATTACTTTGTATTTCTGTAAATGTAACACTTCAATGTACTTGAACCCAGGACATACTTGAAAACGAGAGAAATCTCAATGTATCCTTCCTGGTAAAATCCTTTATAAATAAAAATTAATAGAAGTGCACGTGTAAAGATCGACAGAGTCATTCTTGCAGCAATATTCCATCGGGGAGGAGAGTGAGGGATAACGCATTGATCATAAAGATCAATGCAATATTTCATCCTTTATTTCTCAGTGGGATGAGCTATAAGACACAGTACAGAGCAAATTAAGCAGCACATTGGCCACTATCAGCTTTGCGGAGCAAGTGGAGGGCCATCCTGAAGGAAAGCTTTTCCACTTACCTGGAGGCATGCCACCAGAAGAATTTGATAATAACCGATAGGGAATTATTCACAGTTTTTTTTCTACTACATACATGTACTAGAGGAACAAAAAAAGCCAACACATTTATGTGGAGCGATTCCTGTTAAATGTGCCCAGCTTGTGCATGACAGATGCACTATAATCCTTTCAGTCCCGAAAAAAAATTTGAGTTCATTTTGCATTGTAATATATTGAAAAGCAATCAATAGCATATTAAAATCGAATTTGCATATACTAAGATTAGTGTGCCCCCTGTGGAGAACGGAAATACACGGGTTTTACCACGCTTATTTTCACATCTTACTGTAAACAAGCTATATGGAGCAGCTCTAACACCCAATGTAACAAAAAGTTCAGGAAATTTTGCTACTGCATTAGAACAGTCAAAGAGGGCAGAAAACAGCTCAGGGGTCACTCACTTCTGTACAGGGATAAGATTCAGAGGCTTATAATTGCTGAAAATCCCTGTACAGGACAGATGCAAGGGGTTACTTATTCTTATATTCTATTGGAGGCTACATTGCTAAAAATCTCATTATGATCACTAAAAGGCAGGATATCGGACCACTTTTATTATCACATTTACTGTTGACAAAAAGGTCATTCTGCCTGAATGCTGATAATGTAGACCCCAAGCAAAATTGTGTCCCTTATCTCGCACAATCTCGAGTTCAGAATCTTTCATTCCAAATAAAATATATTTCTGTGAAAGATAAGTGAAAAATTTAAAATTAGCAAGATTTACATTCAACTTCTCAGTAGAAAAAAATCTGTTCAAAATCTCTATTTTACCCTATATTAGTTTTTATTTTTTCCCAGAAGTGTTTGGTAGTGACGGGATTAAAGATGAGGCAGAAAACTGTATCAATATTTAATTCTACCCCAATTTGCCATTTCTGGTGACATACATTAAATGGGATAGTTCCATAACAACAAACACTACCTCATTACTGCAGCAAACAAAAAACATGAGAAACGGATACAAAACGTGTGCAGTGTCTGGTCACATTTTACTGTAACTCAGAGGCTGCAAGTTAACATTAAGAAGTACAGACTCGATGAGACGTTTAGACGGATTGTTGAAGGGTTAAACAAGTGTAACTATCATCTCTTCATAATTACAAAGGTTTACACTGAATCCAATGAAATATGTCCCTGTAAATACCATGAATGAAAAATGGTTCAGTAAAAAAAAAAAAAATAAACAACATAGGACACCCCCTATATTCAGCCACAGGCTTCATATAAATGAGGTCAAACACACAAATGGAAACATTAACAGAACTTCCCCACTATCTTAAAAAACAATCATTATTGGTATTTAAAAATAAGGCTGCAGGGATCCTTTTGGATAAACCAGGGAGTGCACGTCTAACATCATAACAACTTGCATGGAGGTTATACCATAGCAACATTGTAATGCACATACGGCTCCTTCTGAACAACAATTACAAACCCCCTGGAATAACTTTAATCAGGAACTGCTAACCTCTATATGAAATGCGGAGGACACTACTGCACCATCCCAGAGCCGCCATCTCTGCACAGGCTGTCCCCACACCTCCTATACCGCACTCACACTATAAGTACATCATACCTCAAGTAGAAATACATAAATTAAATATTTACAAACTCGTTCCGGTGTATATGAGATGTTAAAAGTTGCTGCGCGAACGCACGCTTACAATCAGTGTTTTATTTTCTATGCAGGCATTCACTAGACAGACGGAGTTCAGGGTCCTTTCTGAAGAAGGACCCTGCGAACATGAGGCAAAGACAGCTCTGGGTAGCGTCACGTGGCTTAATTCGGAAAGCATGACTTTGGGCGCTTGTGGCCATATTTGAAAAGGGCAATAGAGAGTTCGGGCAGCTAGTGTAGTTTATTCAGTGGCAGAATGGCATTACGCTTTTTCTTTATTTTCTTAACTCTTACCTACTTGTGTATTAGACGTATTGAAATGTAGCTGCTGGATCCTAATTTTCTAAATCACCCTCTATGGAAATGCAGTGAAATTAATAAAACAATTATGATAGTTCTCATATTATTTTTGTAGAGCACTACATTCAATGGAATATTTAAAAAAATGGGTGTAAATTTATGGTTCTGATGCTATGATGCAAAACAAAGACTAAACCCTGTTATGCTGTTGGATTATAATTTTCAAAACATTCCTACCCCTTCAGTTATGAAACATCCAGGTTTATTTTTATTTTTTTGTAAATATATGTTTTATTACAGTAAGGCCAGGGTCAGACAAGCGCACTTCAGAGTGGAAGGAACGTCCATCAGAGCGGACGTTCCTTCTACTCGACACCCGTCTGGCCACCTCACTGAGCACAGTCAGTGCACTCAGCGCTGCACAGGGAAATCCTCCTATATGGAGGATCGTGCTTTGCAGCCCCGTCAACGTGCATCTAGTGTTTTGACGGGGAGGCTTTGTGGGCGGACGCTTGTTGCGCGTGCATTTCGTGCACGCACACAAGCGTGTGACCGGCCCCGTTGCAGCGTCACAACGCCGCGACGGATGCTGGTAGGAACATCAGTACAGGCACACTTACAGGGTTATCCAAAGAGATTCGAAAAGTCACCGCACGTTCGGTGACTTTTCGTTCTCTTCAATTCGGTTCCTTTTGCCGTTTGCATTTCGGTGACCCTGCGGTGTATTCAGCAAAGAGCACAGGGTCCCCGAATTGCAGGGAAAAGCTGCCGAAAACCTGACGAAAACTAACCGAATGCACGCTGAAAACAAGCAAAAACATCTGGATTAACCTTCGAAAAAACCGAACATGAGCCGAACAGGAGCCGAAAAGGAGCCGAATCACACAGAGCCGAAGCAGCTGTGACGTAGAGGAGGCAGTGAATAAATTAGAAAAACCATTTGTATGAATCTGGGAAAATGAAACGCTGTTTGCAAAGAAACTACTGAGCGAAAATGTCTGAAATTTTCACAGGAGGCCCAGGGAATGATAATAAAGAGGGCTGTTACAAAAAAAATTAGTAAATTGGAAAAAAAAAAAAAAAAAATCGGACTTTTTAAAAAAAATAAAAAAAATCTGAAAAATGCTTAAAGTATCCTAAAAAATCTATAAATAAAGAGACTTTTTGCTGCAGAATTTTATAATGAACGGTTTATTAGATATTGAATTAAAACGGGAATATTTTTAACATTGAAGTCTATGGGATTCTCCTGAATAAATTTGCCGAATGAAACCACCGAATGGCAGGACATTAGGGGAACCTTTCACTGCTGGTTTGTGTTCTCTGAATAGCCGAAGCATTGCTTTTCATGGGGATTTCACTGCCCTCGAACAGGAACCGAACAGGCACCGTATGTTCAGGCAATTCGCCAGGATTTGGCGAATTGCCTGCTCTCTGGATAGCCGAATGGCCAGGAAAGGTAACCGAACGCTGATTTTCAGCATTCGGTTACCTTTCTCAAGCAATTCGGATCTCTTTGGATAACCCTGTTAGTGTGCTCGTCTGACACCTGCTTTAAGTAAGCAAAAAGTTAGATAATGAAATTGGGGCCTGCGGGACCCACAGTGCTATGAAAGACAGCATGTCTAGCAGACAATCACCAGGGATGGGTTGGCGGTTCGATGTGAACACAAGTTCGCATCGAACATTGGCCGTTCGTCGAACGGCGCACATTTTCGTGTGTTCGGTTTGTGTTTGCCCACAATGGACCACAATGCACTTTTCCACTGGCCTGAAGCATGTAATTGGCTCCTCTCCTCTCTGATTCACTCCTGCAACACACACACTGGGGCTGCGGGGAAGCCTTATATAGTGTGCTGCAGGACTTAGCTCTGTGAGCCCATGATTGGGCAAAATTTGCCCAATCAGGACTCTGAGCCGTGATTGCCATAGTCTTGCACCTGACCTGTGGTCAGGTGCAAGACTATGCCAATCACGGCTCAGAGTCCTGATTGGGGAAATTTTGCCCAATCATGGGCTCACAGAGCTAAGTCCCGCAGCACACTATATAAGGCTTCCCCGCAGCCCCAGTGTGTGTGTTGCAGGAGTGAATCAGAGAGGAGAGGAGATTGTTGCATATCAGGGTGTATCACTAGCGTCGCGAGGGGGGACAGGGGTGCGGCCCGCACCGGGTGGCACCACCCCCTAGGGTGACACCCTAAAAAAAATATATATATTTTTTATACAAAACTATTTTACCTGGAAGGATATATTGAGAATTCTCTCATTTTCAAGTACAGTATGTCCTGGGTAGGCAAGGCCTAGGCTGGCACTTTCCAGGGGGCAGCAAAAAAAATCACCACTAAAGGGATATTCACAGAGCACCGAAATGACGCAGGCACTTTGGGGAATCAAATTTCCCTGGTGAATTCACCGCAGGGTCCCTGAAGTGCAGGGTATCAGCCACCAAATGCCACCGCGAACCCGTCACCAGCTGTTTTCAAAAAAACTACTGAATGAAAATGTCTGGAATTAACATATAAGATCCTCTGAATGACAATAAAAAGGACTGTTACAGAAAAAAACCTATTAGAAAGAAAAAAAAATAGAATTTTTTTTAAAATACCTATTAGATACTAAGAAACCGTACTTGCTGGCAGTTCACCAAAATTTGTGTGTGAGTATATGAGAGAGCTCCACAGCAATAAACCTCACAGTAATGTGCGCCGTGTATTATGAGCATTCAGTGTTATATGGGAGTACTGATTTATGAGTAAGGCTAGGGTCAGACGAGCGTGATTTCTACGGACTGTACGTCCGTGAACACGGACGTACGTCAGTACGGAAGACTCAGTAGTGGCCACACAGTCCGTTTATCACTGACGTATATTTTGACGGATGTAGGAGAGAAAATAAAATAAAAAGCAAAACCATTTTGTCCGTGAAAAATGCTGGACGTATAAATGCAGTCCGTCTGACCACGTTCCATCACTCACACACAAAGCTATGCGGACGTTGCGGACGCAGCGCACTTTGTGTGGCCGTTCTAATAGTTTCACATTCTTGCCTGCCTTGCGTCCGTGGGCCGCGGCCGTTGTGCGTCCGCAGTTCAGTGCGGACGTACTTCGTGTAATGGGCTCCGATGGGCTTTCTGTCATGCTATCACGGACGTAATTTTAGGCGCAATCACGGACGTGAACACTACGCTCATCTGACCCCAGCCTAAGAGTAGTAAAAAAAAAAAAACCCCGTAAAACTTGGGGGGAAGGGGGGTGACACCATGAGTTACCGCACCGGGTGACACCAATCCTAGTGACGCCACTGGGGTGTATCACTGAGTTATACCAGAGTTCTGGGAATTTGAATCTGTGTCTTGGCACTGCCAGCTATCAGGGTGTATCACTGAGTTATCCCAGAGTTCTGTGAATTTGAATCTGTGTCTTGGCACTGCCAGCTATCTGGGTGTATCACTGAGTTATACCAGAGTTTTGGGAATTTGAATCTGTGTCTTGGCACTGCCAGCTATCAGGGTCCACCCTTGCACTCTTCAACAATACCTCAGAGGGATTACGGTGTGAAGGCACTAGCTGGCACCAAAGGCCCAATATTTGGGTGCACTGATGCGTGTACGAGATTCATATTATTGTAATATTTGACGGCAAGGTCCACCACTGCCCTCTTCTATAATACCTCAGAGGGGTTACGGTGGGAAGGCACTAGCTGGCAGCGAAGGCCCAATATTTGGGTGCACTGACGCGTGTACCAGATTCATATAATTTTAATATTTGACGGCAGGGTCCACCACTGCACTCTTCTACAATACCTCAGAGGGATTACGGTGGGAAGGCACTAACTGGCACCAAAGGCCCAATATTTGGGTGCACTGACGCGTGTACCAGATTCATATCATTTTAATATTTGACGGCAGGGTACACCACTGCACTCTTCCACGATACCTCAGAGGGGTTACGGTGTGAAGGCACTTGCTGCCACCAAAGGCACAATATTTGGGTGCACTGCCACTGCCAATATTTGGGTGCAGCGGTGGACCCTGCGGTCCAATATTAAAATGATATGAATCTGGTATAGGCGTCAGTGACAGTGCACCCAAATATTGTGCCTTAGGTGGCAGCAAATGCCTTCACACCGTAACCCCTCTGTGGTATTGTAGAAGAGTGCACCTGTGGACCCTGCGGTTCAATATTAAAATGATATGAATCTGGTATAGGCATCAGTGGCAGTGCTTCCAAATATTAGTCCTTTGGTGCCAGTTAGTGCCTTCACAACGTAACCCCTCTGAGGAATTGTGGAAGAGTGCAGGGGTGGAGGTTTTGGTAATGCAGAAGAGATCTATTCAGTTAAGTCAGCATCAGGGGATTGAAAGCTGCTGATCCAGGACTGATTAATTTTTATAAATGTCAGCCGGTCTACAGAGTCGGTGGATAGACGCACTCTTCTCTGTGACAAAACCTCCAGCAGCACTGAACGTCCTTTCAGAAAGCACGCTGGATGAAGGGCAACCTAGTAGCTGCATAGCATATTGGCTAAATTCTGGCCAGTGATCCAATCTCAACACCCAGTAAGCCAGTGGATCATCTGCTGTAAAGTTATCCAGGTCTGCCCTTGGCTCTAGGTAGTCCTGCACCATACGGTGAAGACGCTGGCAATGGGTGCCTACATTTTATGTCCCTGGGCGTCGTGGACTACAAAAATTTAAAAAGGCATCAGTCAAGCTGCCCCGGCCTTCACCGCTTTTCCTCTGATCATCTGCAGCCTCAGAAACACCTGTGTCATCACTTGGTAACCTACCAGTGCCTGGAAAGGTGTTACACAAGTGTCGCTTTAAAGCGTACTCAAGTTGTTTCATCCTGTGCTCCCTCTGTGCGGGCAGGATGAGCTCTGCAACTTTACCCTTGTATCGTGGATCAAGAAGGCTCGCCAACCAGTAATGATCCCTCTCCTTGATAGCACAAATCCTGGGGTCCTTTACCAGGCTTTGCAGGATAAGGGAGCCCATTCAGCGTAGGTTGGAGGTGGTATTAGCTTCCGAGTCTTCCTGGTCAATGAGGATGACCCCATCGTGCACTTCCTCCTCCCAGCCACGTACTAGTCCTTGGGTTTCTGGGCACACAAAAACCTCCCTTGAGGAATCCCACCTTCAATGCCCCCACTACTTAAATATTCCTCCTCCTCCTCATCCTCCTCCTGTCTGATCTGAGGACTCGCAGGAATGCTGTCTGCGTAAAGACTGGGGCCTTAAAAGCTAGGGAAGGACTCCTCTTCCTCCTGCTGCTCTGCCTCTAGTGCCACATCTATAATTCCCCGCAGAGTGCGCTCCAGCAGGAACACTAAAGGAATTGTGTCACTGATGCATGCACTGTCCCTGCTCACCATCCTCGTTGCCTCCTCAAATGATGACAGTACAGTGCATGCATCCTTGATCATCAGCCACTGCAGGGGGGGGAACCAAGTTGACCTGAACCTGTCCTTGTGCCATACTCACACTGGTACTCATTGATGGCCCTCTGCTGCTTGTGCAGACGCTGCAGCAATTCCAATGTCGAGTTCCACCTGGTGGGCATGTCACAGATCAGACGGTTTGTGGGAAGGTGGAATTCTCTTTGAATTTCTGCCAGGCGAACACTTTCTGGGAATGACCGTCTGAAGTGGCTGCAGACTTTTCTGGCCTGGCTGAGAAGCTGTGCCAGCCCTGGGTTCCTGGTTAGGAAATGCTGTACCACCAGATTTAGGCCGTGTGCTAGGCATGGTACATGCGTCAACTTACCCTGGCGTAGGGCGGAGAGAAGGTTGCTGTCATTATCACAGACGACCATTCCCAGCTGAAGCTGGTGTGGTGTTAACCATCTCTGCACCTGCCCCTGCAGAGCTGACAGAATTTCTGGCCCGGTGTGGCTCCTGTCCCCTAAACAAACCAGCTCAAGCACAGTATGGCATCTTTTTGCTTGAGCCATTGCATAGCTGCTGCCACGCGTCGGTTTAACTGCCACTTCGCCAGAGACAGAGAAGGAAGAAGAGGAAGAGGTGGTGGAGCAGACAGACCTCATACAAGCAGCTTTCTGGAGGCGTGGTGGATGAACAAGCTCCAGCACAGAGCCCCGTCCTGGATCCCTCCCAGCTGTAAGCAGAATTACCCAGTGTGCCGTGAAGGAAATGTAACGGCCCTGTCTATGCTTGCTGGACCACGTGTCTAAAGTCATGTGCACCTTGCTGCTGACTGCCTTTCGCAATGACTCCATAACATTGTCTTCCACGTGCTGGTATAGTGCTGGAATGGTCTTCTGTGAAAAGAAATGGCGTTTTGAACCTGCCACTGTGGTACAGCACATTCAGCAAATTCACGGAAGGAAGCAGAGTCCACCAGCTGGAAAGGCAGCAGCTGTAATGCGAGTAATTTTGCTAAGCTGGCATTTAGACGCTGTGCTTGAGGATGGTTGGTACTATATTTTTTCAGAATCGCGCAGTGCCCACATGATATTCAGAACCAATCAGCAGATAGGTAACCTCAATTGATGTTTACATTCAGCGAACAGTAATACAATGCTGTGGTTTTAAACTTCTCATAATGATCTCTCCATCTCCATGGTGACTGGAAGGACCAAAGCACAGGTCCAATCTGTAAAAATGAAATAAATCAAAAACTTTGCCTAACCTTGCAGTGATAATAACCAAAGTGACAAGTGTAATAAAACATAAAATAAACCACAATGCATACGCTAATAATCTAAAAAGGAACAATATATGTCCTAAAAAGGAACAGATATGCAATCACAGCAAATGACATAAGGTGGTTAGATAGGGAGGAGGATCATGACCGAGGAAGGAGGGAAAAACAGCTCACCTAGACTGCAGATGCCTCATAGGCGCAGCTATAGGAAACAGTGCCACTCAAGCTTCTCATTGAGACCATGAGGGGACACTGTGTCCAACAGATACGTCCATTTTGCCTCCCTCTGTAACAATAGCCTATCTCGATCACCACCCCGTGATAAGGGAAGAATCCTATCTAGAATTTGATAACGTAGTTATCTTCCCTTATCACGGGGTGGTGATCGAGATAGGCTATTGTTACAGAGGGAGGCAAAATTTTTACAGATTGGACCTGTGCTTTGGTCCTTCCAGACACCATGGAGATGGAGAGATCATTATGAGAAGTTTAAAACCACAGCATTGTATTACTGTTCGCTGAATGTAAACATCAATTGAGGTTACCTATCTGCTGATTGGTTCTGAATATCATGTGGGCACTGCGCGATTCTGCGCATGCGCGATTCCGCTCTCGCCAGCTTCACGGGGCGGCTCTTGTCTGGTGCTCACTTCCTATATCGAATGTCCGCCATTGTTATAACGCCGGTTGGCGTTTCTATCGCAACATGAACCTATGTGAAGTTTTTACTACCTACAAACGGTATGAAAGTGTTAATGAATGATTACTTTATTCTCTCCATGTGGGTGTGGAATTTCTGTACCGCCTACCCTGTATATGTAATGTATATAAAGGGTTTATTCTGTATTGTATGTATTGGGGCACTTTGCACTGAGGAAAGGGTTGTATCCCTGAAACGTCTGTATGTGTGGTCTCTTTTCTAATAAATGAGGTGGCACTAGTGCACCTTGGTTTATAGCAGCGCTGTTTGATCTCCTTTTTTGCTTCTCTGGATTCAAGTTTCCCTGTGGATTGGAATGAACATATGGGACTATATCATCCTAGCAGCAGCTGATAAGTATCTCTATTTGTCGTTTTTGGGTGCTATAGACGCCTGACCCTGGGTGTTTTTCTCTTTTTGTAGTTGACAGTGACAAGACACAGATTACAATTCCCAGATATCTGCTAGAAGTGAGACCCCCCCCAATAGATGCTGGCAGTGAGAACACACAGATTACAACAATTCCCAGATATCTTGTAGAAGTGAGACCCCCCAATAGCTGCTGGCAGTGAGAACACACAGATTACAACAATTCCCAGATATCTTGTAGAAGTGAGACCCCCCCCCAATAGCTGCTGGCAGTGAGAACACACAGATTATAACAATTCCCAGATATCTTGTAGGAGTGAGACCCCCCAATAGCTGCTGGCAGTGAGAACACACAGATTACAACAATTCCCAGATATCTTGTAGATGTGAGACGCCCCAATAGCTGCTGGCAGTGAGAACACACAGATTACAACATTTCCCAGATATCTTGTAGATGTGAGACCCCCTCAATAGCTGCTGGCACTGAGAAGACACACTAATAGAACAATCTCCTCTCAAAAAACACGTGCTGGGGCTGTGTGAAGCCTTTTATAGTGTGCTGCGGGCCAGTGAAAAAGTGCATTGTGGTCCATTGTTGTGCATTATGGGCGAACATGCGGTGAACACGCGGAAATGTTCGGAGTTCGGCGAACAGCCGAATGGCCGATGTGAACTCCGAACAGATCGAACCAAACAGCTTATCCCTAGTGATGATGTCAGTGTGCCGGGAGGGGAATAAGTCCGAAGTCAGACCTCCATAGATCCCCGAAGAGAGAGATGAGTATTGGGCGGGATGGTGCTTCAAAAGCGATGACGTGTGGGGGGACGTTCTCCACATACAGCAGGGACACTTGAGGATGTCCCTCACACGTCATCCACATTCAAGGGGTTAAGGGCAAATGCATTATAGTTGAAAACACAGTTAGTTAGTACTTTCCTAAAGTTTAGCCATTATTATCAAATGAAAACAAAATTAGAAAAGCAACACTATCACAAATACAATGGGTACGATAATTTCATCAGGTGAGCTTCTTAATCTCTGTGACAGACCACCTAGCACCCAGACTGTGTGCCTTTGTCAGACTCTAGCTTCCTCCAAACTGGAACCCGAAATCCAGGAACCTCAGCCCAAACTCTCCATATGTTACCAGGCAGACCCATTAACATTTAGGGCAGGAACACAAACTCCCAAAATAATAAAGATTTACCCCAAATCATAAGGCAAGATCAGTGTTCAGAGTAGCAGCAGCAGAACTCACTGTTTCTTCAAAAAGACATAAAGATATCAGTAGTAGAGGGACAACCACCCTTCATGAATAAAACACAGATAAGATCAACAGATACAATTACAGGGCAAGGGAAGGGACATTCAGACTGGATAAAACAATAGGCAGTTTACACAATCACTAGGCAATATTTATCTTAATCTGGCTGTTTAGAGAAATCTCCCCCCTCCTCAATCTACATGCTGAAAAGCATGTCCACAATAATTTAGGTGTGTCCACCAGGATGCCAAAACACAGTTCAACATCAATCCTGGATTCCCTGGACAATCCATTTGGCAGGTAGCACCTTGACCCATAGTCAGTAGGAAGGGGTCTAGCCCCACCAGGCTCAGTGACGGCTGAGTCTGTCACAATCTTCTCTTTCCTTGAGGAGCTGAATTGCTCTCTTCAGATTGAAGATTCACAGAGAAAAATTCCATTATTTGCAACTGGGGTAGACTTTAAATACAATAATTGGTCACCACCAGGCGGCAGGCGCCCCCCCCCCCTAAGGCAAGCTAGAAACTTTGGTTACGCCACTCCAGCCCCCAGGCTGAAGTTTAACAGCTTGAGCCCCTATTCCAACTGAGCTGCCAATTTGCTTGCGGGTTAGATATTGTGGCTCCTTACTGTAGATTATTGCCTTCCACACTTTGTATAGGAGATGTTAATTTGCAACTAGCAGGAGATGAACGGGTTATTCCAACGTAGCTTGTACTTCTTGGCTCAAGATGCTATGTTGCAAAGTATACAGTCTCAGAAGTCGTGGTGGTGTTATGTGATTTTGCTTTTCTTACTGCAATTTCTATATACAAGCAATATGTCCTATACATATATTATTTTTATATTCTATTGCTATTTTATCTGACCACTAGGGTTATTCAGAGAAAGGCAAAACTCTGGAGAACCTTTGGAAAAGTGAAAATTCTATGTCAAAATAGCCAAACCAGAAAAATTCTCCCATTTATCACACTTTCCAAATCGGCTATTTTGACCTAGAATTTTCACTTCTCCAAAAGAGTTTCACCTTTCTCTGAATAACCCTGCACCTTTTTAATTTTTGTTGTAAAATTCTGCCAAATAAGGGAGGCCATGTAGAGTTTCGAACCTTTGATTTCAACATTATAAACGATTGCATGAAATATTTAAAATGAGCAAATATAGAAACATAGAAACATAGAAAGACGTCGGCAGATAAGAACCTTTCGGCTCATCTAGTCTGCTCAATTACATGGATACTTTACCTGGATTTATCTTTTGTTTAGGTTAGCCTTATGCCTATCCCATGCCTGCTTAAATTCAATTACTGTTTTGGCCTCTACCACTTCAACTGGAAGGCTGTTCCATGTATCCAGTAAAATAATGCTTCCTGATGTTACTTTTAAACCTTTGCCCCTCTAATCTAAGACTATGTCCTCTTGTTTTGCTACTTTGTTTCCTTTTAAATATACTCCCTTCCTCTACCTTGTGGATTCCCTTTATGTATTTAAATGTTTCTATCATATCTCCTCTGTCTCGTCTTTTTTCCAAGCTGTACATGTTAAGATCATTAAGCCTTTCCTGGTAACTTTTCTCCTTCAAGCCGTACACCATTTTAGTAGCCCTTCTCTGAACTCTCTCTAAGATGTCTATATCCTTCTGGAGATACGGTCTCCAGTACTGCACACAGTACTCCAAGTGAGGTCTCACCAGTGCTCTGTACAGTGGCATGAGTACTAGGGATGTGCGTTTCGGGTTTCGGAATTTCGGAATTTTCACGAAATTTTCCGATTCGTGTTTTCGGATGCGGCTGAATTTCCGAAAATTTTTAGATCCGAAAATGGTAGATCCGAAAAGTTTTCCGAGCCGAAACGAAATATTTTCGGAAATTTCGAATGGACTTGAAATGTGTCAAATCGAAATTTATTGCTTTGAAACGAGGAGAACAGACGTTCCGAAAAAACGAAATATTCCGAAGTTACGAAAAGTCGATACAAAAAACGAAGAAAGTGACACGAAAATACGAAAAACGGTCGATATTCCGAAAACATGTACAATTCCGAAAAAACGAAAATTTCCGAAATTACGAAAAGTCGATACAAAAAATGAGCAAAGTGACACGAAAATACGAAAAATGGTCTATATTCCGAAAAAAAAATGTACACGAAAAACGAGTCGAGCCGAACCGAAACAGAAATCGGTCGAAACGAGCCGACTCGAAAAATCAAACCGAATCGAACCGAAAAAAAAATCGGTGCACAAGCCTAATGAGCACTTCCCTTTTCCTACTGCTAATACCTCTCCCTACACAACCAAGCATTCTGCTAGCATTTCCTGCTGCTCTATTACATTGACTACTTACCCTTAGATCCTCTGAAATAATAACCCCTAAATCCCTTTCCTCAGATGTTGAGGTTAGGACTGTATCACATATTCTATATTCAGCCCTTGGGTTTTTACGTCCCAGGTGCATTATCTTGCACTTATCCACATTAAAAATCAATTGCCACAGCTCCGACCATGTTTTTAGTTTACCTAAATCATTTGTCATTTGGCTGATCCCTCCAGGAACGTCAACCCTGGAGGGTTTGTGTCATCAGCAAAAAGACATACTTTTCCATTAATACCTTCTGCAATATCACTAATAAAAATATTAAAGAGAATGGGTCCAAGTACTGACCCCTGAGGTACCCCACTGGTAACAAGACCTTGCGCCGAATAAACTCCATTTATCACAACCCTCTGTTGCCTGTCACTCAGCCACTGCCTAATCCATTCAACAATATTGGAATCCAAGCTCAAAGATTGCAATTTATTGATAAGCCTTCTATGCGGAACAGTATCAAAAGCCTTACTGAAATCTAAATAAGCAATGTCTACTGCACCACCTGTGTCTATTATTTTTGTTACCCAATAAAAAAATCAATAGGATTAGTTTGGCATGATCTTATAATATACATTATTTTAATCTTTTGACTATCTCAGAATAACAATCTTTATGCAGAATTGTCATTTTACCTTACATTTAATTGTTGACTTTGCATCCCATATTCAATGAATGCAACCCTAATCAATGAATCACTGGCGACTGGATACATACCCAAACTCTGGAAGACTGCGAGAGTGGTACCTATCCATAAAAGTGGTGACAGTACTTTGGTATCCAACTACCGTCCGATATCATTGCACCCTCTAATGTCAAAAATTTGGGAAAAATGCGTCTACACACAATTACGTGATTATTATCAATATTGGAACTACTTAACCCCAGATCAATCCGGCTTTCGTCCAAATCACTCAACTACAACCGCCCTTTTAAAAGTCTGCAATGATATCCAAATTGGGATGGAACAAGGAAACCTAACTGGAGCCATCTTCCTTGATTTTGCCAAGGCCTTTGACACAGTAGACCATGGCATCTTGTTAGAAAAACTTAAAAACTCTGGCATTGGTGATCGCACGTTAACCTGGTTTCAATCATATGTATCCGACCGATCACAATATGTGTCAATTTCTGGCAGCTCCTCCCTCCCTGTCACTTGCGGTGTACCCCAAGGCTCAATACTCGGCCCCCTGCTATACACAATATTCATAAATGATCTGCCCAACGTCTGCAAAGCCTCAACTGTACATATGTACGCAGACGACACTGTAATCTATACCAGCAAACCAACTCTCCCACAACTGGAGGCCGTGCTGCAAGAACAATTCACAGAGGTAGAAAAGTGGATCAAACACAACAAACTTTTTTTTAAATAATGACAAAACTGTAACGATGCTCTTTGGAACAAAACCTAAACTACACAAATTGCAAAATCCCCACTTATGTGTTTGGACAAAATCAAATGGCACGCTGACCACAGTCACTTCTCTCAAATATCTAGGTATGTGGTTGGACCCTAATCTATCCTTTGGCCCTCACATCGAAAAACTCTCATCTAAACTTTACCCCAAACAAGGCGCCCTGTACAGAAACAAATCCTGCCTGAGCCCCGCGGTAAGAAAGCAGATTGTACAACAAATGCTTATGCCGGATATTGATTACGGAGATGTAGTGTACGCAGCCTCATTGTATAACTCATTCTGCCGCTTTGCATTACAATGTAACTACATGACCAGTGACGTAGCGTGGAGGGGGCTGGGGGGGCCGTGGCCCCGGGCGCAATTTTCTCAGGGGCGCATAATTTCAAAAGAAATTTGCGCCCCTGAGTTCCCAGCAGCTGTTCAGGATCGGCAAGGTGTCTGTGAGCCATCGCAGCCCTTGTATCGTGTTGTGCTTTGAAGGAGGAGCAGTAATCAGGAAGCTGCGGTCACGTGACTGTGACGTGTCGTGCCTGCGCCTGCGCCTGCGCCACACACTTCTCCATTGTAGCGAAGGAAGGAGCAGCGTGCATGCCAAGCAGGAGGCTGAGGGCGCCGGCGACTGCTGAAAGTGTGAGTATCTCTGTGTGTTTACAATGTCAGAGGGAGGCATTGATAAAGCAGAGCCAGCTCAGATAGTAAAGTATATAGGAGGATCTTTAAGGATATCACATTACCAGCCTGAATGTGCAGAGAGCGAACGTGATTGTCCTTGCTCCTGACTGAGGCAGGCAGGGAATCAGAAGCCCCTTGACAGCTAATGCTGGCTGCCTAACTACAAGTCAGATTGTTAGAAGAAGAGGATAGGAAAGGAAAGATACAAGTGGAACAACGGATTTAAGTAAACCCCCCTCCCACTCACTTTGTTGGTGAGTGGTCCAGAGGATATATGCTGCACCCCCTCCCCCCTCGGAAGCCTCAGTAATTCCTAACCTGCCGGCCCCAGACCTGAGCAGCAGGAGGTCAGAAATGTGACCATATTAACAAAGTAGACTCATAAAGTGAGTACAGTGGAAACATGGGGAAATATATTTGTAAAGTAGATACAGAGGGATTGATAAAGAAAAGTGGAGGTACAGGGGATTTAAGGGTTTTGATATTTTAATAATTTTTCCTTTACTATAAAAATTCTCTTAATATTATTTACATTATTTTAAAATTTATTTTTTAAAAATTGTGAGATTTATTGCTGTGGAGCGATACGCTCATAGCTCTGTTCATTGGCTGTGCGCTGGTGTGCACCATCTTTTCATTGGATGCTCACCGCCTGCGCTTTATGATGCTTCATAGTGTGTGCCCCCATGTCTTTTCATAGAAAAAAAGCACTGATTACGTCAATATATGCATTAGAGCTTTTGGTCTCTCTGCAAGGTACCCTTACAATTTCAGAGCTAACATGGGGAGCAACCCACAACATCTACTTCATGATCTCAGTGGAGAGCTCCTGGCACACTGAGAAGTCCACCAGGAGTCCGTTACTATGAACCCCAAAGCTTAGGCTGGGGTCAGACCAGCGCATTTTTAACGTGCGTTCTGGCGCACTTAATCACGGCCGCACTAGCAACAAATGACGGGCAATGACGGCCAATATACGAAGTACGGTCGCACGAAAGTCCGGCCGCGCAACGCAAGTGGAAAATGAACGCATTTTTTCGAGAACGCAGAACCGCTAGTACTGACGTACAGAGTGCGCTGCGCCCGCTAGCGGTGTGTGTGTGTGATTTGGAGACGTCAGACCCTGCTCGTGTCCGGCCAACATAACGTCCAGACGCAAAAAGTTTCCTGGTTTGGATTCGTAAAACATCACGCACGAAAATGCGCATCGTATGACCGTTTTCGCATATTCCATGAAAAAATACATCAATGCGTTCGGACGCACTTTTTTACGTTCGTGTGTAAAAATGCTTTCGTCTGACCCTAGCCTTAGTACCCAAAGTATAGTAAATGAAATGAATGCATAATGAAATAAAACGGGGATTAATAAATTTAAATTAGTCCAGTTCGGTGTTCTCTGAATAGATTAACTATTACTTCTCTATGGGTCAATTTCGCTGCCACTGAATTGTGGCAAACTGCACCGTATTTTGCTGACAATTCACCAGTATTTGGTTTTACAACTTGGAATTTTCACATTTCGTCATCATGCACCCATGTCCTATTTTGGACATTTTTGAAGCCGGCCAAAGTAATTTACACCCATCAAACCATCTATTTTTAGAAAGGGCACACCCTAGGGTACTTCAAAGAGTTGTATTTTAACACTTTCCATGCACTAGCTCTTTGTCAAACTTTCAGGTAGTCACCTTTTGTGTTATTTTTTCACACACATTGTACTTTAGGCATGAATTGTCAAATCCAGTTATGGGTTACTGCCAAAAAACACCCCAAAATATGTTCAGCAACATTTTCTGAGTAAATTGATACCACCCATGTATAGGTATGTCGGGTTATTTGGGGGCTAATAGGCCTTATTTGGGGGGTGCGCA
The DNA here is from genome assembly GCA_009667805.1 of Leptobrachium leishanense. Lineage (NCBI taxonomy): Eukaryota > Metazoa > Chordata > Amphibia > Anura > Megophryidae > Leptobrachium > Leptobrachium leishanense. Next base: position 292,778,698 of record CM019066.1, read on the forward strand.
TTTCAGTTTTCCAATAATCCAGTTTGAATTATTGCCAGAAAATTGTTTATATTTGTTATGTTGACACCCCAAGGTATTGCATATGGAGTGCTTTGATGCCATGGATGCAACGGTTTTAGCCCAAAACATTTGAGAAGGTGTGTGGCGGTAATTTTTCAATTTTCAGATTTTTACACCCACATTAGATTTGGACTGTGATTTAGGAGACACTGTTGTTGGTTACTGCATGAAAACTCACCAGGTTGTTTTCTGCAAGGTCTCCTGAGTACACCCATGCCCCCCATGCATCGGTTTGCCAGGATTTTGGGAAGGTTCAAATACAATTTTTATGACTTTGTCATTGGAGTTGAAATTGAGATTATTTCTTCAGCTAGGCCTATCTTTGGTTTTGGGTCTACCGCATACCCCAGTTTGAATTATTGCCAGAAAATTGTTTATATTTGTTATGTTGACACCCCAAGGTATTGCATATGGAGTGCTTTGATGCCATGGATGCAACGGTTTTAGCCCAAAACATTTGAGAAGGTGTGTGGCGGTAATTTTTCAATTTTCAGATTTTTACGCCCACATTAGATTTGGACTGTGATTTAGGAGACACTGTTGTTGGTTACTGCATGAAAACTCTCCAGGTTGTTTTCTGCAAGGTCTCCTGAGTACACCCATGCCCCCCATGCATAGGTGTGCAAAGATTTTGGCAAAATACAGCACCAATTGTAGAACATAAAAATGTAGGAATAAAATGTAAAAGTCTGGTGCAGTAAAAGAAAAAAATAAAATAAACTGAACTAACTAACTAGACTGTAAGAAAAAAAAATCACAGATCACGCACAGTGTGATAAATCTTGAAACAGTCCCCAAGACACAGACCGAGTTGTCCAGGGCATTCTGGGCAGTAAAAGATTGTGTCTCTCCTCTGCCCCCTCTTGAAACACACCCTGCATCTTTTTTGGGGTTTCTGTTTGCCCTCAGTAGGGGGGATTTTATAAATAAAATGTGTAGCCCCAACTCTGTCCCCCATCACCGCCCGGGGAGCAGTTGCATCCTGGTACAAAAACCCCGAAATGACCTGGAGCTGAAACTGTAAAAAAGACAGCGTCACTCCGGGATTTGCCTTTTTGCAGAGCAAAAAGGCATTGTGGGTTGCAATTTGCATCAGGTAAATTGCAACCTTTTTGTACCAGGCCCTTGACTTCCGCATAATCTGGTAGGGCTGGAGCAGCTGATCTGCCAGATCAACCCCACCCATATGCCGGTTATAGTCTTTGATGCACACTGGCTTCCTGATGCGCTCAGCTCTGCCACGTACAGAGACCTCCACAGACCTCTCAGTGTGGATGGTGGATAGAAGGTATACATCCTTCTTGTCTCTGTACTTGACCGCCAACAGCTCCTCTTGGCGCAGAGCTGAGGTCTCCCCCCTTTTTAACCGGGTGCGGGCAAGCTGTGCTGGGAAACCTACGCGGTTTTTGCGAACAGTACCGCATGCTACTGTATCAAAACAATACAGCAGCTTGAACAAAGGGACACTCGTATAAAAATTATCAACATACAAGTGGTACCCTTTGTTCATCAGGGGAAAAAGTAGGTCCCACACAATCTCGCCACTGGTTCCCATGTGTTCTGGGCAACCTGGAGGGTCAAGGCTACTATCCTTTCCCTCGTACACCCGGAAGGCCTGAGTATACCCACTCTCGCTGTCACAGAGCTTATACACCTTCACTCCATACCTGGAGCGTTTGGAAGGAATATACTGCTTGAATCCCAGCCTTCCCTTGTATTTCATTAGGGATTGATCCACGCAGATATTCCTTCCAGGTGTATAAGCCTCTGCAAACCTGGTGGCGAAGTGGGTAATCAGGGGGCGGATTTTATACAGCCTGTCAAACTGGGGATGCTCTCGAGGAGGGCACAGGCTGTTGTCACTGAAGTGCATGAAACGCAAAATGTTTTCATACTTTCTACGTGACATTGATTGGGGGTAAATGGGGGTAGAGCAGATGGGGCTACTGCTCCAGTAGGAGCGAATTGAGGGCTTCTTTATGATGCCCATCAGCATAGTAAGTGCCCAGAATTTCAGAAATTCTGGCACATCTAGCGGGGTCCATTGCTGCCTTGCCAAGTAGGAGTCTGGCTTCGCAGCACAATGCTGATGGGCATACAGATTTGATTGGGCAACAATGTGGCCCAACAAATCATCCCCCATAAACACCTGCAAAAACTGTGTGGCGGTAAATCCTGCAACATCAATATTGATGCCAGGATTTGCCGTGAAAGGAGGGATATCTGGCCTCTGGCGATGAGGCACTACCCACTCCTGAGCTGGAGCTGTGCGTCTCCTGCTGGCAGGTGGTGGCCCAGGATCTGCATAAGAAACATCACTAGATTTTTCTAATCTCACTAAATCTACCTAAAATCTCTAACCTGTCAAATCTGATCTCTCTCTCTCGCTCACCAAAACACAAGTGAGGAGAGGGAGGGAGAATCACAGAGGTCACGGCCAATATATACAAAATATTGACCTGACCTGACAAATTAGAAATTTTATTTAGATTTTTTATAACTTTTGATTGGATGTTGCTAGCCTGCCTCTCTGATGAGGCAGGCTAGGAACATCCCACACAGCCCCAAGATGACCCTGCCCTTAGAAGGGTAGCGCCATCTTGGCTGTCAGTTTTCTTTTATTTTATACCTTTTTATTTATTTATTTTCCTTTTTCTACACTTTTTTTAGTCTGCTGGGTACCTTGATCCCTCGAGGCACCCAGCAGAGCACCTGATCACTCATGTGATCATTTTTGTACTGAGTGCCACGATACCTCGTGGCACTCAGTACTTCCTGCCGCTACCGGAAGTGATCGCTCGGGGGGAGCGATCACAGACGGACCGGCAGCAGGTAACCATATTGCAAGGATGCCTCGATGTCGAGGCATCCCTGCAATATACTCAGAGCAGCTGGAAGCGATACCGATCACTTCCAGCGCTCTGTAGAAGTGCGGGGCACCTTTCCGGTCAAACCGGATGTTGATCGCTCCCCGGGAGCGATCACAAGGGGCCCCGGCACTTCTGTCCGCCATTGCACGGATGCCTGGACTCCCAGGCAGCGTGCAATGGCCCTGGAGCTGCTGGAAGCGATCGGATCGCTTCCAGCGCTCTCCAACAGTGCGGGGCACCTTTCCGGTGAAACCGGATGTTGATCGCTCCCGGGGAGCGATCACAAGGGGCCCCGGTACTTCTAACCGCCATTGCACGGATGCCTGGACTCCCAGGCAGCCTGCAATGGCGTTTGAGCTGCTGGAAGCGATCCGATCACTTCCAGCGCTCAAAAGACCGCAGGACGTACCATGTACATCAGCGGGTCTAAAAGAGACCCGCAGCCGTGACGTACATGGTACGTCCGCGGTCACTAAGGGGTTAAATGGATCAATGTGTAGTAATCACCTCCATATCAGTTTATACATGGGACATATTTATAACATATTATATTAATTGCATCTACGTGTATTTAGTATTGTTTAGACAGCAGAGCAGACTGTGCTGGAAAGCCGTCAATTACCAAGTTGCAAAATACGTGAAAAATGATTGGTTCAGCTTCAAGGTAAGATACCAGGAGGCTGCAACCGGCAGCATCAGGGGCGTTGCTAGCCCAAGTATATATACTGCTAAAATTCATTTTCTTTAAAAAGATATACACAAGTTTATAAACATTTAAGGGGTTATTCACTAAATGCCAAACTTGCCACTGAATTGCACCAAATGGTGAATTTCACTGTGCGGCGCAATTTCAGGGCAATTTGTCTATTCACCACATTGGGGGGGGGGGCGCGCGATTCTTGCCTTGCCCCGGGCGCTGACAACCCACGCTACGCCACTGTACATGACCCACCATTGTGACATGTTAAAAGTTAGAACTGGCCATCGCTGGAATCTAGACGCACCCTTCACCTTTCCAGCCTGGTGTTTAAGAGCTTTTCTGGGAAGCTGCCACCCTATCTGAATAGACTGCTTCCCCCAGCAGCTCCCTCATCCTATAACCTCCGATCCAGGACCAGCACCTTACTTGCAATACCACAATACAAAAAGACAGTGGCTCGATCCTCATTTTCCTACAGAGCACCGCAATTATGGAATAACCTCCCAGACACCATCAAATCTTCCACCAGTCTTAAGTCACTCAAGAGATCTCTATTAACATACCTCAATACAGAATGTACCTGTAAACATGTAACATAATGACTATTTCCTACATATTTATTTTCTGTTAATCTGTATATTTGTGTTGTTAATATCTTACATTGTATTACTTTGTATTTCTGTAACTGTAACACTTCAATGTTCTTGATCCCAGGACATACTTGAAAACGAGAGAAATCTCAATGTATCCTTCCTGGTAAAATCCTTTATAAATAAATAAATAATTATAAATAAATAAATAATATTCGAAATAAATGTTGTGATAATATTTTTTTCAACAAAAAGCGCTTGGTAGTGCAGGGCTAAGCCTGGGGTCAGACGAGCGCACTGACTGCGCACAGTAACGGATGTACTTTTTAACTGATGAGATTGTGGTTACATTGTATCAGCTAATTTTGACTGATGTTGAGAAAAAGAAAAAAAAACTGCATGCAGTTGTTTCTCTACGTCCGTCTAGCTTTTTCACGTTGATGCCATTTTGCGTCCGTTGCAACTTGTGCGCGCGTGAAAAAGTGCGCACGTACTTCGTGTGTTGTTCTCTATTGACTCCTTTGAAAAGCTACAACGGACAGCAAACAGTACGGTCAGACGGACGCAAAAATGCGCTCGTCTGACGCGGGCCTTAATGTATTATGACTCTGATTCATTTATTGTGCCTCAATTTAATGTAAGCTGTCACTGGCTTCCACCTTTTGTAAGTTGTATGGGGCTTTAAACAACAACCAGCACCTAAACAAGTACCTAGTCTTGGGAAACCAGGGTTGAGCAAGACCGAATGCTCGGGGGAAGTGGGGGTACACTTGCCCTGGTGCACCTGCCTGGATCTAGTCTCCTATGTCACTCATTAGGAAAGCAATACATCATTTTCTGACACTATCAGGGTTATCCAAAGAGATCCGAATTGCTTGAGAAAGGTAACCGATGCTGAAAATCAGTGTTCGGTTACCTTTCCTGACCATTCGGCTATCCAGAGAGCAGGCAATTCGCCAAATCCTGGCGAATTGCCTGAACATACGGTGCCTGTTCGGTCCCTGTTCGAGGGCAGTGAAATCCCCATGAAAGAGCACTGCTTCGGCTATTCAGAGAACACAAACCAGCAGTGAAAGGTTCCCCTAATGCCCTGCCATTCGGTGGTTTAATTCGGCAAGTTTATTCAGGAGAATCCCATAGGCTTCAATGTTAAAAATATTCCCGTTTTAATTCAATATCTAATAAACCGTTCATTATAAAATTCTGCAGCAAAAAGTCTCTTTATTTATAGATTTTTTAGGATACTTTAAGCATTTTTCAGATTTTTTTTTTTTAAAAGTCCGATTTTTTTTTTGATTTTTTTCAGTTTACTTATTTTTTTTGTAACAGCCCTCTTTATTATCATTCCCTGGACCTCCTGTGAAAATTTCAGACATTTTCGCTCAGTAGTTTCTTTGCAAACAGCGTTTCATTTTCCCAGATTCATACAAATGGTTTTGCTAATTTATTCACTGCCTCCTCTATGTCACAGCTGCTTCGGCTCTGTGTGATTCGGCTCCTGTTCGGCTCCTGTTCGGCTCCTGTTCGGCTTCTTCGAAGGTTAATCCAGATGTTTTTGCTTGTTTTCAGCGTGCATTCGGTTAGTTTTCGTCAGGTTTTCGGCAGCTTTTCCATGCAATTCGGGGACCCTGTGCTGTTTGCTGAATACACCGCAGGGTCACCGAAATGCAATCGGCAAAAGGAACCGAATTGAAGAGAACGAAAAGTCACCGAACGTGCGGTGACTTTTCGAATCTCTTTGGATAACCCTGTATATTAGTATGGAGCAATAAAAATAAATACAACCAGGGGCGGAACTACCAGGGGCCGCATGGCCAGCCAGAGCTCTCGCTTAATCCGCTCGGATGGACGGGCAATCACCTAGACCACACCTTCGGCCGCGTGCTCGTCTAGGCTAATCGATGATAAATTCATACACACATCTTATTAATGGGAGATTTATTGCTATGAAGCTCTGTGATACGCTCATACACACTGCACATTACTTTGAGATTTATTGCTGTGAATCTCTTCACATGCTCATATATACACTGCACATTACTTTGAGATTTATTGCTGTGGAGCTCTGTTAAACACTCATTTCACACCACACATTACTGGGAGTTTTATTGCTATGGAGCTCTGTGGTATGCTCATGCACACTGCACATTACTGCAGGTTTTATTGCTGTGGAGGTTTGTGAAATATACATATAGCACATTACATTAAAAATGTGATGGACTGAAGTGGTCATAGTGGACCTGGAAAAAAATTGGGCACTGATCGACATTATGGACCTGGAGCGGTTCAGTGCATGGGGGTGGGGGTGCAAAATATGTTTTTGCCGGGGGGGTCCCCCTTCGTGGATTCCCACACCTGGGTCCTGAGGTTTCTAGTTCCACCTCTGAATACAACGTATATATCAGTATTATTCCCATCTGTATAAAGTATAGCAGTGTGTTTAAAAAGTAATTTGTTGCTAAAATATTTGCTTCAAAAATGCTCGTTTGATAAAAAAACGAACAGAAGCATGTAACCAATTTCATGCCGCGTTGATTAATGCATTTAACACGACAATATTTTATTGCCTATTTCTCTGACTTCATAAAGGGAAGTTTTTAATCTCTAAAGCTTTTTGACCTCTAGCAGATTAATTATACTAATGCAATATTTGGCTTATCGAGAATCTGTAAAAGGGATGAATAATTTCTTTTTTATTTATTCATAAAGCATAGTTCTATTTTGTATTTCTTTTTATGTTAGTGTATTACCAGTTTCTTGCTTAGACTGCATGTTGATTTTTGCAGGGTTGGCTATTCTTCACAATAAAGGACATTTTTAAATTCTTTAGTAGATCCTAATTTCCATATGATATGCTTTGGCTTCACATAAAGACAGGAGTCAAGGCTGAAACTTTAAATCACACAATATCTACGCGTTTACGTTTTTGGTTTGCAATTTCCACAGTTTTACAGCATGTTCCAATTTAGAACATTAGAAGCTGGAAATCTTTATGTGAGAAAGGCTATTCAGAGAGCACTGATCTGGCCCCGAAATGTCACCGAACGATGACATTTCGGGGCCATTCGGCTTTTCAGAGAGCAGGCAGTTCGCCAAATTTTGACAAACTGCTAGCAAGTACGGTGCCTGTTCAACGGCAGTGAAATCCCCCATAGAGAAGCAAAGGTTAATCTATTCAGAGAACACTGAACAGCAGTGAAAGGTTGCCAAAGTGCCCTTGTGTTCGATGGTTTCATTCGACAGGTTTATTCAGGCGAATCCCATAGACTTCAATGTTAAAAACATTCCTGTTTTTATTCAATATCTAGTAAACCGTTTATTATTTTATTCTGCAGTAACAAGTCTATGTACTGATTTTTTTAGGCTCTTCAAGGCATTTTTTTTTATTATTTTTTCAGCAAACTTTTTTCTGTTTTTTTTTAACCCTTTCGCTGCTGAGCCTTTTCACACCTCTGTGCTGAACTCATTTTAACCGGTTTCGCTCATCATGTTTAACCGCGTTTTGAAGCCTTATTTTAATATATGACCCAGACATATTATATATCGTTCTTTCCGGCAGACTGTGCAGATTCATAATATGTCATTATTATATGTATACGCTATGTCATGTCTGTATATTATAACAAAAAATGCAATAAAATTTGAATTTTCAATAATTTGCAATGTGTAAAGTGTTTTTTTTCACATTTTAAAATGCGATCGTGTGCGGTTATATTTTCTATGGGGTGCGCTTGTTAAAAAAATTTGAAATGAGGAATCGTTACTTTTTTTGGGGAAAATTACGTGTTTTTTAGCAAACGCCCCCCATAGAAAAAATCGTTAGTGCAGCATCATTGTTCACATTATAATTGAAATGGGAACAATATTGTTGCACTAATAAATCTAAAAAAAACAAAAAAAAAACATTTTTTTAATTTGTTTTTTTTTTACATTTTACATGGTCATGTTTGGTATCATTGGAAAGGCCACGCTCTGGCCGTTCCAATGATAGCAAACATTAACCCCTAGCTGTCACGGATCGGGAAATAGGGGGTTCATTGGAACCCCCTATCTCCACTATAGGTGGCAGCAAGGAGTTAATTTCAAACCTGGCACCATCGCGCTCTGCGCGATGATACCAGTCATTAGGGGGATATCCCGGAAGCTTGGCCGACATCCAAGATGTTGGCCAGCTCCGGGAGGGCCGAGCGATCAGCCGGAATACTGGCTGATCGCGGCTGCAAAGGGAGGACGCGCTGAGCGCGTCCTCCGCAGCGAAGTACCAATGCGGTTGGACGCGCTGAGCGCGTCCACCGCATTGAAGTGGTTAAAAGCGTTTCTTCTCTAACAGTCCTTTTTATTATCATTCATAGTACCTTATACTGTATGTAAATTGCAGGCATTTTCGTTCAGTATTTTTTTTGCAAACAGCGTTTCAATTTTGACAATTTCAATCGTATTGCTCTTTGTTTCTTGTTACCCATCTGGCAGCTTGTCGGCTGTATTTGGCGGCCCTTCGGCGGATGTTCGGCGGGTTTGTGGCAGATTTTCAGGCGGGTTGGCGGCAGCGGACGACAGGTTTCCGGCGGTTTTTGATTACCTGAAGTGCAGGGAACGTGAGAGCACCGAAATGCCCGCGACATTTCGGTGCTCTCTGAATAACCCCCTATTTATTTTTATTATTATTTTCCAAAGCATGTATCTTGTCTCTTAATTACTGTCAGAAGATTTGCCACTTATGATCACATGAAGGTTGTACTTTTGTATGATGCATACATATGTGCATCTTTGAGGGACCAGCATAGTCCTGTGCAGAAGGATGTGCCTCCCTGGTGAATTATTCCTGCTATTGAAATTTGAGATTCCCTTTGACACTTTTTGGGGTTTTCTTATTTGTTCATGATGAAATTTGAAATAACATACAGAGGGCTAGATGGCAACTAACTTGTTAAGCTAACAGCTGGAGCCCCTAGCCATTAACTTAACTGCCCCTGCCAATAGTAAACTAGACGTTTTAATGTTGAGACAGTATACTATAAATTAACGACTCCTGTACATGAGTGGGACCTGTTAAGAGAAGAACAAGCTTTTCCAGCGTATCTTCTTGAAAAAAGTACTGGCTTTTAGGCTAGGGTCAGAGTGGGGCAGTCGGAACGCGCGTGCAGGCGCACTAAATCACGGCGGCAGTAGCAGCACATAACGGCCAATGACGGCCAATATACGCAGTACGTGCGTACAAAAGTGCGCCGACACCACGCAACCGGCAAATGAACGCATTTTTCTCAGAACGTGAAACCGCTGCTACAGACGTACAGAGTGCGCTGCGGCCGCATGGCAGCGTGTGTGCGTGATTAGGAGACGTCAGACGCTGCTAGTGTGCGGCCTACATAACGTTCAAACAGCCGGATTTCCCTAGAATTGCGTTGGTGAGTACCTGCGACTGTGCGACTGTGGTCGTCTGACCACTTAAGCGTATTCCGTGAAAAAATGCGTGCGCACGCATCGACGTACATTTTGACAGTGGCCGCAGAAAATGCGCTCATCTGTCCCTAGCCTTAGAAGCTGGCGATAGGTGATTTTGCTTTTGCAAAATAACTTGACACCTCTATCTAAAGGGATTAAAAAACTCTTTACTTGTCTGCCTATCTGTTGATTCCCATTTGAGGGTGCCCTATACTCATTTATATGTCATTGAAGAAGCCTATCTTTAGGCGAAACGCGTTTGGCCTACTTTTACTAGCTTTTATTGTTGTTTTCCCATATATACCACTTTTTATCTTTGTAATATTTGAATACTTGTATCCTAAAGGGGTTATTCTGGGACAGCCGATCTGGACCCGAAATTGCACCGAACGGTGAATTTCCCTGTATGGTGCACTTTCGTGGCCATTTGGCTATTCAGAAAGCAGGCAGTTCACCAAATTTTGGTGAACTGCGTGCAATTACGGTGCTTGTTTGACATCAGTGAAAGTCCCCATAGAGACGCCATGGTTAATCTGTTCAGAGATTCAACTTTGTGTGAAGAGACTGGCATTGTCCATATATCAGCCGTTCATTTCTGTGTAAGCCATTACCTCAATATCAATATTTTTTGAGTGCCATGAGGCGCCGCACCAATGTTTTTTAGTGTGTCTTCTACTGTATTGAGTTGACTGGGGAGGGGACCTTTTGTACAGGGCTTATAGGGATGGTGTCCATTCACTATTCTATTTTGACCCTGTACACCACGAGACTGTCAGGGTTATTCAGAGAAAGGTGAAACTCTGGAAAACTTTTGGAGAAGTGAAAAACCTATGTCAAACTAGCCAAACCAGAAAAATTCTCCCATTTATCTAACTTTCCAAATCGGCTGTTTTGACCTAGAGTTTTTACTTCTCCAGAAGTTCTCCAGAGTTACACCTTTCTCTGAATAACCCTGTAGGTTTTTGTACAAGACTTGCAGTCACTAAGGATGTACAAATCTGCTTTATAAAAGGCAACTGTAATGTGTGCACGCAAGTGACTCACTGTTCAGAAGATACCATTAAAAGTGTTTGAAACTGGATTCCGATAATCTTTAGAATTTTGGATCTTCAATGTAGTACTTTATCAGGGTTATTCAAAGAGAATCGAAAAGTCACTGCACGTTCGGTAACTTTTCGTTCTCCTCAATTCGGTGCGATTTGGCGATCCCATTTAGGCGACCCTGCGGTGCATTCAGCAAGCACCACAGGGCCGTCGTAGTGCAGGGAAAAGACACCGCAAACCCGACGAACACTCACTGCAAAATCCAGCGAACGCACACCGAAACCCGCAAAAACATCTGGATTAACCCCGCCGAACACGCTGGAGAAACCCGAGCAGCCGCCGATCACAGCGCAGAGCAGCTGCCAGAAAAAGCCGACACCGCAGATAAATGGAGTGAAAAAAAAAAACTGTATGCTTGAATGTTTGAAAAGTGAAACCCTGTTTGCAAAGAAACTACAGAACGAAAATGTCTGGAATTTACATTTAAGGTCAAATGAATGATACTAAATAGGCTGTTACAGAAAAAAGAAAAAAGGATTAAAAAAAAAACGAATAAAAATATTCACAAAAATATCCCAAAAAATGCCTAAAAGATCCAAAAACAATCTATTCATAAAAAGACTTTTTACTGCAGAATATTATAATCAATGGTTTATTAGATATTGTATTAAAACAGGAATATTTTTAACATTGAAGCCTATGGGATTCGCCTGAATAAACCTGTTGAATGAAACCACCGAACAGCAGGGCAATTGGGCAACTTTTCACTGCTGGTTTTTGTTCTCTGAATAGACGAAGCATTGCTTCTCTATGGGGATTTCACTGCCCTCGAACAGGCACCGAACAGGCACCGTATGTGCAGGCAAGTTGCCAAGATTTGACAAACTGCCTGCTCTCTGAATAGCCGAATGGACAGGAAAGGTAACCTTATGCTGAATTTCACTGTTCGGTTACCGTTCGGCCACAATTCGGATCTCTTTGAATAACCCTGCATATGTAATTTACATTTTTTTAAGCTTTATCATCATAAAAAGTGAAAGGAAATATGCTTCCAAGGGAACTAGCTGACAGTGTCATGCATCTATAATTTCACACAGCTGGAAGAGTCAAACTATTAATGGCTCATTAAGTTTCCCATTCTATATTCTCCAGTGCTTCTAGCGCTGCTCTGTCTGAAGAAAGCCCCATTGACAGCAATGGAAATTTTTCAAACAAAATTGCCTTCATGTCAAAACTAAGCTCATACTCTAAAATCTGCTTATAAATCAATTATCTTCTTACCGGTGGCTTTGCTATTTTTCCAGTATTATTTCAACTTTCTTTTTACCTTCAATGATAAAGAATTGACAGTTTTTTATCATCTCCAGCCATTTATCAAAATGAGTAATGCTCTCTGAACACATTTTCAGGACCTAGGAATTTGCATCAGCAAAAAGTTCTTTTTCACCTTGAAACAGGGTTTTATCAAGTTATTTAATCTTAAGAACTTTTATCAATATATATTCATGTTCTACGAACTGTATTAACAAGATGGTACTCGTGTAATGGGATCAGCAGACTCGGCACATCTATGACCGGAACAGCAATCTCCACTAAGAACGGCAACAAAAGAAAAGGTCCAGCACTTATGAAACTTATTTATTTAAGGAAACTGTCCACATGATGTCTCAGCCATACAAGGGCATTTTTCATTATTAGATTAATTTTCTTGCAGTTTCCCTATAATCTCTATGTATAACAGAAATATATGAATTGTTATGGTTAATTTATGCACTTAAGGAGAAACTTTAGGGAAGAAAATTGTAAAAGTGCCTTAGAGGTAGCTATATTTTAATTAACTCCTTCACTACCAAGTGATTTTCCAAAAAACACAGTCAGGAACCAGTATTTTTTGGCAAAATCATTTTTAATTAATTATACAGTAAGACAGATTGCCAATGTATTTCTTACTGTAATAATTTATTTGGCAGGCAGATTGTCACCATCTGCTGACCAAATGGAGTTGCTACACTTCTGAGTTCTATGCAGGATCAGCAGGAGATTAGAGAGATTTTCTACAGCTGGTTTTAACCACATAGTGACCAGACGGTTTTACCATTGTCTGTCCGAAAGTACCCACTGCTGTTTTTACATTTCTGTCCTGTTTGTGTTTAGCTCTAATTTTCCTCTTACTAGTTTATGGAGCCCACACATATTATGTACCATTTTTCTCACCATTAAAAGGACTTTCTAAAAATACCGTTATTTTCTTCATTTCGTATAATTTACTATAAAAAAATTATGAAATGTGAGGAAAAAAAGGAGAAAAAAAACCACTTTTCTGAACTCTGATCCCCAAAATCTACAACCACCAAAGATGACCCCGGCTAGTTTGTAAATTTTGTCCTGAATTTAGAAATACACAGGACCAAATTACATACTTGGCGCTAACGTTAGCGCTCACCTGCGTGAGCGCTAACGTTGCCCAAGTAGTTTCCGCATATTACAATCCAAACGATAACGAGTTAAGTAACCCGTTAGGGTTTGGTATCTTGCGCTTTCAGCACGAGATTACTGTACTTTGCGCTCCCTATACTTAACATGGGGAGCGCAAAGTGTTAATCAGCGTTAGGATTACAAGTCCTAACGCTGATTAACGTCCGGCTGCGGTTAACACCAGGACTTGGTGCTAATGGATTCCGCTGGTGCAGAATCCGTTAGCACCATCCAGAAACCCACCAAAAATTCAATATACTCACCTCCTTTCTCACGGCGAGGACCGCGGCTCTGTCTGCCTCCTCAGTCCGGCGGGAGCAGGCAGAGATTGGGAGAAAAAGTCTCCCCTCCGTATCACTATGCTGACCGGCAAGGCGATATCCGGCTGGTCATGTGACCGCCGGCGTCTGCTTCAATGGAGTCCTATGGACTCCATTGAGAGGATGCGCACGACTGCGCTTAGCACTGCTGCACGCATCCCGGGGCTTAGAGCCCGCTAACTTTTTCAGTGCCTGCATTGTAATCTAGCGCTAAAACGCGGGCGCTAGGGGGAAAATTGCGTGCTTAGTTTTTCCTCCCTAGCGCCCGCGTTTTAGCGCTAGGAATGTAATTTAGCCCCCAATGTTTACATGTTTTTGTTTTTTAACCCCTTCACTGCTGAGCCATTTCACCTCTGTGTGCTAAGCTTATTTTGACCGTTTTGTACTCATCATGTTTAAACATGATTTAAAGTCCTGTTTTAATATACAACCCAAGCAAAAAAAGTTTTTTTTTAAAAAAAACACGTTTTTATTTTTTTCATTTTATAAAATTATTTTTTTCTGCCAAACCTGGTCATGTTTGGTATCATTGGAAAGACCATCCTCCAGGCCTTTCCAATGATACCAACTATGACCCTCTAGCTGCCAAAGGATCCCCCTATCTTCACTTGGCAGCTAGAGGATTAATTGACCAACTGACATCATTGCGCTTATGCGATGACCTCAGTTTGCAGGGGGAGGCCCAAGGCTTGGCTTAACTCTTGGAGAAGTCTGTGATCTGGTGCCGGAGGAGTGGACCAGCTTGTAAGCGGTAAACGAGAGGCACCGCTGGAAACGTCACACATTTTTTTTTCAAATTCCCTGCCGTTGGGGATGGAGAAGGGTCCAAAAGGACCCTTTCAGGTATCTCACAGCTGTGCTAGAGGGGCACCTGAAACTGATGTCATCGTGCCATTCATCATTTAAAATCAACATCCTGGTGTATCATCTAATAAATGTTCTCATCGATATGATCACTGTATCAGACTATTAAAAAAATGACTATTTAGAAGGGGACATCATATTCCCCTATCCATTTCCATTGCACGTATTCTGTGTCACCCATACACATGACCTTTTCACTGTTTGTTCAATACAGAGATCACTGCATATCACTGCTTAAAATAAATCGTGGCTGTTTGTTACAAAGCGTCCTGCATGTGTAGTTGAAAATAATAATGGTTAGGGAACAGAGTCTACAGTAAGCTGCATTATGTGTACAAATCATTTGTGTGACTAGAACACTAATAACTACTGTAGTTCAATGACAGGGATCAATTGGGGACAGATCTTGTCAGCAGTGAAGTTAGATTAAATATCTAGAGGCTTTTAACGTTCATGGTAAATTGCTCAACATGGAAATCCCTGTGGGAGCAACTTGATTGGCGTCTTTAAAGTATACCAGCTAGATGTCCATTTAATCTGCTGATACAGTAACCTTACGACAAACCAAAGGCTCAGGTGAAATGTGGACTGAACTTGCTGAAGGGCAAATACAAACACAAACTAAGATTTTTTTTTCATACCTTTTGCTTATTGAAAAGTATTTAAAATATAGTTTGAGCATCAGACAATACTGAAAGATGAACAAAGTTCTAAACAACGAAACAGAAATGCCAAATATAACATAAGGTGAATAAAAGACGTTAAGTGAAAAAAGTGTTTCCATATTGTGATTTTTTTTTTTACAATACCTATGCAAAATACACTATGCAAGTTTTTGTTTGTTAAAATAAAAACTTTGAGTCAGTATTTACCGCATATATTTATATACAGTAATATTTTTATTTTTGCACAAATCTTGCTTTATTTTTCTTTTACCGCAGTACCTGTTTCTTGTTTAGAATGCATTTAGTTTTTGCTGCATTAGCCTTCGTTTTACAAATTATTTTCCTATAGAAGCTTTTAACAGATATAATCACTCATTTTCATCTAGAAATGAGTCAATGACTTTAACCCCTTCATACCCAAAATTGAGTTATCTCAAATTTTCCTTTATATTGCACTGAAAAGCATTTATTAGCATATCAAAAGACAATTATATCGCCTTTTTAAAGCAGGATGTGTCCCCTGTGGAGAAAGAGCATTTGTAAGTTTGGGTACCGATGTTTGACAAGAAGAACTTGTCCAGAATGGCCCAGTTAATCAAAAAAAGGGATCCATGGAGTTGATGTCAGGACTCTGTGCAGGCCACGAGTTCCTTTACATAAAACTTGTCAAACCATGGTTTTACTTTGTACTCCGTGACACAGTTGTTCTGGCAAAATAAAGGGCATTAACCAACCTCTTTGCGCACAGTTAGAAGTATCCGATTCTCTAAAATGCTTTAGAATCATGTGGCATAAATCCATTCACTTCCTAGTGAATTTCCATAAAATCACTTGCAGGACAAGGTGGTTTTATGGAAAAATCACCTTCCATGACCCACACATTAAAATATAATGAAGCTTATCTACTGTATATTTTCACTCTAGGCAAGCCTATTTGACAGGGAAAGGTATCCCTTCGCTGGTCAAAAAACACTACTACATGTTCATTACAGTTTGGGCTCTGTGTTTTCTTGAAGGAAAACCAGAACTCAAAGCTTTTAAAACAATTTCAACACTTTGGCTCTCATGTACGATTTGTTGAAACTTTAGGGGTGCATTCTGGAGCCTGTTTGCGATCACATTTCAGATTCAATATACAAACATTCTTTGCATCTCTCCAGAATAAGACCTGATCGTATTTACATGATCTAGGGCTCCAGCTTGTGCTATTGAAGATTGAGTATATTTGTTTACGGTAGTGAAGGGGTTAAGATGACTCTCCATTGTAACCAGGGGACCTAACCAAAACCCCAAATAACAGCCTGAGACCATTACCCCTCCATTCAAGACGAAATGCATAGGGTAGGATGTAAAAGTTTGGTAGATTACTATCTGAATGAAGAATCCCACTATAAAGTGTTATTCGATTAATACTAGGAATATTATTTTGCATTGAGCTGGCCTGGATCACTCTCACCACCAGAGGGCAGGGCTAGAACTGGTGGAAATGTGACAGTATCCTTATCTATATATATATGTGGATATATTGTGCTACCTCAGAACTTTGGTGTGGACTATTCGCAGCATGGTAACTCCTGAACATAAAGGTATGTATAATAAACATAAAACATTTTCCTGTTTGATATGCATAATATATTTTTATTGCTACTAATAAAGATGTAGTAGTGCATTGAATTCACTCTTTTAGTTGTCGGCTTTCATATGTATTGGTAGTTTATAATTCAAAATGATAGGCTCGCTTCTAAGTTTCATATAAAATTTCAATGCATTCTTTTCCTTAAAGCTATAAAAATACATAAAATTCTAGATGTTACCTTGCCATTCATCACCCCTAGAGCATGGAGTATCTCCAGAGAAAATATGTTTTCCTCATTCTTTTTATTGGGTCAGGCCAACAGGGAAAGTGACAGCATTTATTCACTGTCATAATTAATACAGAGGTTGTATCTTCTCCACGACTTGTTGTTTTCAATCAGAAGAACACTGATTCAGTACCCATGTGCTATAAAATGCTGGCAAAGAAGAAAACTATATTCTGGAGCATGAGTGAAATAAATGTTAATATATTACAAGAATTCATAAATAATATTTGATCTACAGGAGTTGCTGGAGTTTCACCTACCTCTAGTTTTCCAAATTATTCACTACAATTTATCAGGGACTATTCATGTGTCTTTAGAAATCTATTTCATACAAAACCAATCCTTTTGAGTTCATTCAATATTTCTTACTGTGTATTCAAACAGTGTGCTAATTGCATTCTAGGCCTCAATTTGGCACCAACGGAGATAATCTGCAATGTGTCAATTCATGCTTAACCCCATCACTACTACATTTACGCTTAAAAAACGCTATATCTGTAATTTCTGAAGGATGTGATTTTTAAAGTGCATGTAAACGTACTGTGACGTAGTGCATGGATGGCACTGTGTATTCCTCTGTATTTTTGTTTTAAAGGTTTAGGCATTAACCCCCAGGTGGGAATGTGTTTTAGTGTTGCTGCAGGTGTCCCTGCAATTAAAGAGGATAAATAGCTCCTGCTTGAGGGAGGGGTAGATTAGAATGGGCACCAGATGAGAAGGATTCCCACACAGGGGAAAGATTAGAAGATACTAAAGAGAGACACACAGAGACTGATAAGCACACATATTACCCCACATATTACCTTCCTGATGCTAGACCTGTAAAAAATCCATTAGCGCAGCAGTGATTGCGCGAGATTACTGTACATTGCTAATCTTATACGTAAAATGGGGAGCACAATCAGTAATTAGTGTTAGGATAAGTAAGGTACTACAAAGTACTACCACTAATTACCGCCGCGATCGGCTAAACAAAATTTTAGCGACACCTAAAAGCTTGTGTTAACTGATTCCACTTTTGCAAAATCATTTGGAACCCCTAAAATTCCCCCAGTAAATTCAATACTCGCCTCTCATCCTGTGGCAAGAATGGTTGCCCGATCCGCCACTTCTCTTGGCTGCGAGAGTGAGACTGGGGACAAATAGTTCAGTCTCCCTCCGCGATCACTCCAGGGCGCTACACGATCTCCACCTCCAAAACGATAAGTCTTGCTGGGTGTTACCAGTTGTCATGCCAGCTCTAGGAGCCTGCCTGTATATACATATTGCTGTTGTTCTTGTCTGCATCCACTCAGGGGTTAATCCCTGTGCCAGCTCCTGAGTGGGTGTGCATATAACCTGGACACACCCTTCCTTATATGCTCTGTCATTTTCCTTGATTCACTGCCTATGTGAGTTCTGAGAGCTCCCTCACCGTTGTTTGTCAGTTTTACCCACCATCCTCTGTATGAGTTTTCTGCCAGCATTGCAGATTGAACCTTTGCAAAGAGCTCCTGTTTCCAGCTCAGTGGATCCTTGCTGCAGTGGTAACTGCATAGCCCACTATCCTGTGGGCCTAGGAGACTGCACCTGTGGCTACCTGTTTTCTGCTTTATTCCACCTTCCTGCTACCAAGGTACCTGTGCCAAGAGCTCCTGGTTCCCGTGCAGAGGATCCTGTCTGCAGTGGACTATATAGCCCACAATCCCTGGTACATAGACACTACCTGCATGCAGAGTGACCTTTCCTGTTGTATACAGTGCTCTGTTATTTCTGTATCAGACTTGTTGGTGTGTGTTCTGAATATACACTTATTTACCAGCATAAGTTCCTGTGTCTGCTTCATCTGCTCTCCCCCAGCGCTTGGGATATTATTTGATATTAAGGCTCCATCATGGCGCGAGCTTGACACCAGTATGCAGTGGTAAGTACCTACCAACAAGGCATGGAAGTGCAACGGTCAATACATACTTTTGGTTTAACAATGCAGTGGTCAAGGCAAGCTGCCTCCTGCTTTTGTCACATGCAGACAGGAAACTGGAGGAGCATGAAGGTTAAACAGGAATGGGGTCCTTCCACTGACTGACATTTTTTTTTGAGGAAATCTTTTACCAGGAAGGATACATTGAGATTTCTCTTGTTTTCAAGTATGTCCTGGGTGGGGAGTATGTACCGTTAGGTGTCTTGCCCAAGGACACTTACTGGAGAGGTGCTCTTGCTGGCATTGAACCTGTGTCTCCAGTCTCTCTCCACGGTTATGGAGCAGTGATGTTACCACTGCCCCACCCATGTGTACATTGCACAATCACACTTGAGTGATCTCACGCAGAGCAGTGTAAGTCTCCTTGGAGTTCTAGAGACTCTGGCATAAAAGGCCAGTGGAAGTGTGCAATACCATGGAAATACTGGACCCTTCTCCCCATTTTTATGTTGAGAGTGTTAAGATCTAGATTTCCATTATAATTACCATAAACCTTTTTCAAGTTTCTTCTTATATATCAAAACCGAAGTAAGGCGCTGCGCGACTCTGATCAGAGGAGACGACAAACTCAACCACACCGAGATATGGCAGATTATCATCTGATCAGTCCGTGGTCTGTCAGGTTTGTTTATTGTTTCAACATCCAATAGAAATGTTCGTTATATATAACAACTTCCTGCAGTTTTCACTCCCAACATAGGAATGTGATACAACAACCAATCAGAGCAGATACATTTCTACATCATGTAACAAAGATTTTGCGGGCATTCTAAGTTAACACAGGATATCCATTTCCATCACCCCGCTGACTAGCCTCGAGAGGAAACGAAATTGAACAGACACCGTGCTGGAAAAAGGAGGGGGGGATTTCACACTAATGCAAAAATTAAAAACTACCTATCATATTAAAATACCTTTCAGAGAGACTAATATAGCAGCTCATCCATAATAGAGCCGGGGATAAAGGGTGGATCCCAATTACCAGCAGAGCTGTAATAGTATCCTTGGTATGTTGCATAACAAAAATGCATGGAAATCAACCTAAAAACAGATTGTAAGATTAATAGAAGAACCTTTGCATTCAGAAATCCTGAAATATTAGGCTTTAAAAGAACATAAGTTCTTGAATATAAATGCATCCTTTCATACTAGAAAAGAAAATTATAATATGTTAGAGAAAGAGTTTCCATGGTCACCAAAACAGGAGACATAAATAAACATAAGGGGCAGATGGCCCTGCCCATAGGATAATTGTCCTGCTAATACAGCACTTTATACACATGCTCAGCGAGACATCCCATGAGTTTACAATCTAAGGGACGAAGGTAAGTGAAACAAAAGAGAGCAGGGGGAGATAATTACAAGAGAGTATAAGAGACACTGCATTATGATAAACCAAGAGCTTGGGCACGATAAGGTTGACCTGAGAGAGAAGTGAAGCAGCTGGAAAAAGGAGATTATATTATTTATTTATTTGCAAAGTATTTTACCAGGAAGGAAACATTGAGATTTCTCTCGTGTAGGGGCTGGGAATGGAGGTGGTTGGGAGGGTATGGGTTTGGTGGGGGGTGGTTGTGGCAGGTGGGGGGCTGGATGTGGCAGGGGGGGTGTGTCAGCAGAGGGGTGGATGACGGTGGATTGTGGCTGTGGGTAAGAAACAGAGTTTAGAGCTATGGTCAATGCATGCAAAGAATTTACAACAGGGAGGAGCAGAACAGACAGAATCAGCACAGAATTAAACTAACAAAAAAGGAAGGAAAGGGAATAAAATACATAAACTAGCAGTCAAGATAAACAAAGTAATATTATTGGAGCAGTAACATTGTGGCAAAAAATTGTATTGATTGAAGAATACCTTGCTGGCTTGTTTCAGAGGGAGAGATTGAGGTGGGCTGTGGCTTGCTGGCTGTTTTCAGAGGGGTGGATTGTGACTTGCTGGCTTGTTTCTGTCAGGTCTGGGGCTCAGAGGGGGCCCTGGCACCCGATGGTGCCATTGACCAGCCTGGTGCCAGGAGTTGCGCTGGCTTCCAGAGCTTGCGTGGGTGGCCAGGAGGCGGGGCGTGGTATGATGACGCGAACCCGCCATGTTTAAATGCAGACAGCGCGATCCAGCTCAACGTGCTGTCATGAAGTTCTTTCCCTCGGTGCTGAGTGATTCGCTTTGCGATTTAGTGACTCGTTTGTACTTTTGTTAAGTTACTGTTTGCCTCGGCTTGTTTGAGAACCACTCCTATGTATCAGCTTTTGGTGTTTCCTGACAACTCTATCTCTAGTGATTTAGCTACCACCCTTTGGGTGCCAGTGTCTAGCAATCCTGATCTACTCTGTGTTGCTTTATTGCATATATCAGGTCTGCCTCCGTTTAACCCTATCCTCTGTATTACTCATAAGAGATATCCATATATGTGATGGTGTCTTCAAAGGTATCCAGATTACCGACCACATAAGGATCGGAGGGGTAGAAAGGAACTGCCTAAAGGGATCTGCGTCGTGCTATATAGAGGGATAGGTGACAGTTTCAGAGGGAAAGATTGAGGTGAGTTGTGGCTTGCTGGCTGTTTTCAGAGGGGTGGATGAAGGTGGATAACACATCCTAAAAAAGTGAAAGATTATGACCCCTGATCTTGGTTCTTTTCTCTTTGATCTTAAATAGATTACCTGAAGTCCAGGTTTCTCAGAAATATAAAGCATACAATCAACGTAGGGCAAAAATGACTGGGGTCTCTCTGGGTATATATGTATCTGCGGTCTGTCTGGGTATATATGTGTAGCGCTGCTTTAAAAACGGTAGTCTGGTGCATTGAATTATTATGGCCACTAGGGGGAACCAGTGTATAACAGATGGAAAGGGCCATGCTGGAATACAGAGACATTGTGGAATATGCTGGACAGAACGAACTCCATGTCCCATCACCCTTGGCGTGAGGACAGGAAGTGGGTGGTACAGGAAGAGGAAAGAGATCAGCAGCCTCGTGCAAGGCATGGGCAGAGTGAGCGGAACAGTGAAAGGTGGAGGACGCACGTTGGAGCTGTCAGGGATCGCAACCAGGCCGGAGTACAGACGCTGTCTTACTGGTGCTGGAGATCGGGACAGTAATCGTGTTGGGATCTACCTGCGCAGCGCTGAGAGGTCTGGAGGAAAAGCTGGTTCCGTCAGGACCCTGCGTTAGGAGGGTGCGCCGATCGATTGGGAGTGCAGGCGGCGGATCGTTTGTTCCAGTTGCGGAGATTTGGCAAGCAGGGAGCAGATTCAGTGGCATGGAGTCCCAGTACAAAGCGGAGAAGATCTTTTGGCATCGAGTGCTGACAGTTTCGTTCATCGGATGGGTGAGAGGCCTTCCAGGCCACAGTTCCCAAAACAGAAACGCACGCTGCAATATTGTTTAAATTTACAGGGCCACAACGGTGACTAATCGAAGATTGCTCTTTTCGTTCACTGGCCAGTTGAACATAGTACCTGGGTACCCTAGACAACACACATATATATTTTTGAGCTATTTTTCACGGGACTTACACTCCAGAACTGAGGGGGTTAACCGGTTTCTTTTACCCCCGCGTGTTTTTCCCGCGTTACGAATTCTTGTTACTCAAATACCGTATATGCGTATTATATGCTGCTTTATTGGGATCAGTAAAGAATATAATATAGAAAAATCCACAACAGTGTTGGTGTATAGTTATTTCCTAGTGCGGTGAGACTATCCAGAGGTTTATTCAGCGGCTCCTCCAGGGGTGAGCGCTACATATGTATCTGCGGTCCGTCTGGATATATATATATATATCCGCGGTCCGTCTGGGTATACATGTATCTGGGTATACATGTATCTGGAGTCTGTGTCTGTATATATATGTATCTGGGGTCTGTGTCTGGGTATACATGATTCTGAGGGGTCTTTCTGGGTATACATGTTTCTGGGACAGGAGGGGTGGGGTCACACCTACTCCCCGATGGGGCGGCTGCAACCACTAGATGTTTCCAGCCCATGTACAAAACATAAGAAAAAAAATATGTAATCTGGGGTCTGTCTGGGTATACATGTATCTGGAGTCGGTCTGAGTATAGATGTATCTGGGGGTCTGTGTATACATGTATTTGGGGTCTGTCTTGGTATATCTGTATCTGGGGTTAGTCTGGGTATACATGTATTTGGGGTCTGACTGGGTATAAATGTACCTGGGGTCTGTTTTGGTATACATGTACCTGGGGTCGGTCTCGGAATACATGTATCTGGGATCTGGTGTGTCTGGGTATACATGCATTATTTGAATATGCAACGAGTGCCGGCATTTTAGTCTGCCGGCATGCTTCTAAAGATACTGAGGCATGCCAGCAGACATATTAACTCTGCGAACGGTGCTATATATGCAGGGCCGGCCCAAGCCACTGTGCTGCCTGGAGCGACAAGTGAAATGCTGCCCCCCCAAAATGAAAAAAACACGTAGCATGTAAAAACATATCACAGAGCTCCACAGCATTAAAACAGAGTAATGTGCAGTGTGTATGAGCTTATCATTGAGCCACATGTCCTGAACCCACTGTCACACACACACACAAACAGTCACACACACACACACACACTTACCCACCCTGGTCACCAGCCTGCTGGAGGGCTTGTTGGACGACGCCAGGCCTGGTCGAGGTCAGGCTCCAGAGGCCTGGCTTCGGGCCTAGTCAGAGGCCTAGCTTCGGGCCTAGTCAGAGGCCTGGCTTCAGGCCTAGTCAGAGGCCTGGCTTCGGGCGTAGTCAGAGGCCTGGCTGGCTTGAAAGCCGCCAGGCACCAGCATGCTGAAAGGGGCGGACTTGCCTTCTGGCCTGGACGGTGTTTGGCTTCTGCGCTAGCTGGGTCCAGGTGTCTGGACTGGCCGGGACCAGGCGTCTGGGCTGGCCTGGCAGGTTCTGGGCATCTGGGCTGGTCTGGCAGGGTCCGGGTGTCTGGGCTGGTCTGGCAGGGTCCGGGCATCTGGGCTGGCCTGGCAGAGTCCGGGATGGCCGGGTCAGGGCATCTGCGCTGGACAGAGTCTGGCTTCGGGCCTGGTTGGCCCGCTGGAGGGCTTGAAAGCCTCCAGGCACATGCACTCTGGGAGGACGCCGGTGTGCTTGAAAGCTTCCAGGCACGTGGACTGCGGAGGCTTTCAAGCGCGCTGGCGCCCTCCCAGGCACCTGCATGCTGGGTGGCCCGCAGTGAAGGGGTCGGGTGCCAGCCTGCAGTGAAGGGGTCGGGTGCCGGCCCGCATTGAGGGGGGCGGCGCCGGTCCTCAGTGAAGGGGGCAGGCGCAGCCTGGTTTCCCGACCAGCAGCAGGGCCGTGCCTTTCCAGGGTGGGTGCTCTCTGCTGGTGCCTTTGACAGGGAATGCCGCCCTGGACAAAGGGCCGCCTGGAGCCACTGCTCCACCCTGCTCCATGGACGGGCCGGCCCTGTATATATGTCTGTAGTCGTTGAGGGGATTTTTTTCCACGCACGAACATAGTAAGTGGTCCCCATGTGGTTGAAGCTATATTTATATTTATTTAATATGGTTAATTTATATTTGTGTAATACAGTTAATTTATTAGTTTCATGTTGTGTTGTTTTCATTTTTTTGGGGCGGGGGGGGCAAGTAGCTGGTCTTGCTTAGGGCGCAAAATAGTCTAGTACCAGCCCTGGTGTCTGGAATGTAATATTGGGGCATGCATTAAACACAGTTATACTGACGCTAACGCTTACACATCCAGACGCAAACATTAGCGCTAACTTGGGAATAGTGTCCAGAATATTTTGTACCTAAACAGATTGTTAATGTTCACAAAACCCACACACTTCTTTGGAATAGCCATAACTAGCCTGTGCAAGTTCGTTAGCACTCATGGACATAAGTAAATTGGTAAGTGAATCAAATAAAGTACCTAATTCATCTTTAAATGAGCAGAAAAAAATGGGTATAGAGTAGACCTATTCCCTATCAGGGTGGCTGTGTCAACCAGAATAATCCAGCCCATTTAGGGCAATATTACAATGTTGGTGCTAATTTAACCAGAGCAGTTGTAAATTTAAAATCTCCATTGGCTATAATGGCTCTGGGACGTTTACAACAGCTCTGGTTAAGTTAGCACCAACTATGTAATATGGCCCTTAATGTATAAAACATAAGAAAAAAGGTTGTCATTTATACTTACCCCCATAGCTTCATTTGAAACAAAACAGAGGTTTTGGTTCACTTGAATAGCCATGCAAGTAAGCAAAAACCTCTGATTGTTTTGTTTCACATAAATGGGGATGAGCGCACAGGGCAACCTTTAATCTTTAAATAAGGTTTTTAAATTTTAATCCCTGTTTTACCCATATTTGCAGAGTCCATTTTGTGTGAAGGGATATTTGGTCTCTTGTTTCCATTCAGGTTGCCAATTGGAACTCATAAAGGAACATTGAGGGACTGATTTTTAGGGATCCCATGAGAAATTGTGGGGCACCTTACTAGACCATTGTTGGGACCCC
Organism: Leptobrachium leishanense; assembly: GCA_009667805.1. Classification (NCBI taxonomy): domain Eukaryota; kingdom Metazoa; phylum Chordata; class Amphibia; order Anura; family Megophryidae; genus Leptobrachium; species Leptobrachium leishanense. The sequence continues at coordinate 292,804,023 of CM019066.1, forward strand.
CTGACAACCGCCACCTCCTCTCACCTTATACACTACTGTAAGTGACCCCACGCACAAATTATTTCATTTATTATGCCTCCGTTTTATTTTATGCCCCCTTATTTCACTTACTCTCACTCAGAGTTCACCCATTCACCGCATTACCACCCCTCCAGTTTATTCATTACAAATTAGCACTGGGGGAATAAATTATATTTTAAAAGAGACCATTCTACATATCTTTGTTTATAGTCTTTTGTTTTTACAGCAAGATATATCCATTGCTGATAACTTCTGTTATTATTAAAGTGTACCTGTCATGGGCAAAACAAGACTTGCCTATTCAAAAGGGCACCTCTCCCTTTATACAGATCAGCATTTTTGGCACTGACCATTTTTAATGTAAAAAATGGAGATTCTGATTTTAAGTCCCCCCCTCCTCCCTGGAGCCAGTGCCATATTGCTGGGAGAGGGAGCACAGAATGCAGTGAGCGGTCTTAAAAACAGCACCTTGCACAATCAGTGTGCTGTGCTGCCTGTCACTCAGGTCAGGACAGGCAGACACTGCAGCAATCACAGCGAGGAAAGCAGAACTCTGCTCACAGCTGTTTTCCCCACTGCGGCATGCCGCACTCATATGTGGGACGGGGGGGGGGGAATCTTTAAAACAGTATCAGTTTTTTACATTATAAAGGTCAGCAAAAAAACTATGGTCAATATAAAGGGAGAGGTGCGCCCTGTCACATGGGCAAAAGTCATTTGTGATACTTACCCAATGTTCTAATTTTTGATTATACAGTATTTGTGATTGCATCTATTAAATGTTAATCCTATCAAAAACTCTTTTACATTTCTTTATTCCTTTACCACTTGGCTGCTATGGACGTGCTCAGCGCGTCCAGCCAAGTGGTTCTCCTGTGCTACGGACGCGCTGAGCGCGTCCGAGCACAGGAGGCAGCAATCCGTCAGATTCCGGCGGATTGCTGCGCCCCCTTGGTGCGGGCTGACACGATGACGCGATGACATCTAATTCAGGTGCCCCCCCCTGCATGTGCGGAGGAGGCGCCTGAAAGGGAGGGGGGGAGGTCCTTCGGACCTCTCTCCCTCCCGATCGCCGGGGAGCAGGGAGTTAATACAGGCACCGCTTGGAAGGGCACAGCCTGCCCTTCCAAACGGTGGCTGTCATTAACCCCTGGGGAGCCGGATCACGAATCGGCGCTGAAAAGCGCCGGTTCGTGATCCTTTCCCGGAGCTGGCCGACTTCTTGGATGTCGGCCAAGCCTCCGGGAACTCCCCCTGAGGACTGGCGTCATCGTGCATAGCACGATGACGCCAGTCCTGGAGTTAACCCCTAGCTGCCACCAACGGTGGAGATGGGGGGTTCCAATGAACCCCCTATCTCCCGATCCGTGGCAGCTAGGGGTTAAAGTTTGGTACTGTTGGATTGGCCAGAGCATGGCCGTTCCAACAATACCAAACACGACTGTGAAAAAAGTTTTTTTTAAAAATTAAAAATAAAAATAAAAAAATATTTTAAAAAAATTCTAAAAAAAAAACAAACAAGTTTTTTTTTTTTTTGGTTTGTTAATGCAGCAATATTGTTCCCATTTCAATTATAATGTGAACAATGATGCTGCACTAACGATTTTTGTATGTGGTGCGTTTGTTAAAAATCGCGTAATTTTCCCCAAAAAAAATGTAACGAGACCCCATTTCTAATTTTTTTAACAAGCGCACCCCATACAAAATATAACCGTAATTGCTCGCATGTTAAAATGTGAAAAAAAAAACACTTTACACGTTGTAAATTATTGAAAATTCATATTTTATTGCATTTTTTGTTATAATATACAGACAGGACATGACGTATACATATAATAATGACATATTATGAATCTGCCGAGTCTGACGGAAAGAACGATATATAATATGTCTGGGTCATATACTAAAATAAGCCTTCAAAACACGTTTAAACATGATGAGCAAAACCGGTAAAAATGACCTCAGCACAGAGGCGTGAAACGCCTCAGCAGCGAAAGGGTTAAGTATATCTAGAAACCCACTGAACACCACTTAACCAATTTGTACAACTTTATGCTTTTGGAGAACAGTTACATTAAGTGAGAGAGAAGTTCAAAGAAATTGACATTTTACTGCTATGTGAAAAACTAGCTATTAAACATTTTTTGTGCCATTGTTGTTTATTATGTTATTTTATGTCTAAGACAAAAAAATGGACTATTTCCCATGATGATAGCTGCACAAATGGAAGGATAAAATTATTCCGTCTGACAAGTAGTTTAAATATATTTTATTATTGCAACCACAAATAGTTATGTGAGCTTTAGTTTGAAGAACAATGCACTTGGAATAATTATTGCTATCATCTCTTTGCAGCCTGCAATACATGATTTTACTCTAAAAGGATGTTCGAGATAATCTTTGATATGCCAACAAAGTCAGTGGAAAATTACCTTTTCATTCATATGGTAAAACACTACTTTTTCAACCATTTCTTTTAATATGTATAACAAAGGTCATTGTTCGCTGTTCACCACTACCTTAAATGACTGTTGTAGCCCAGGCATAAATTCAAGTATATCTAAACACTTGGGGCCCTATTACTTTTTTAACACTAACGTTGGCGCTCAGCTGTGTGATGTTAATGTTGGGTGGCTCAAGCGTTTTCAGCCCATATTACATTCCAAAAGCTATCAAGATAAAAAAAAACGTTTTCAGTGCGAGTTTACTGTACTTTGTGCTCCCTATGCTTACCATGGGGAGCGCAAAGTGTTAATTAGCATTAGGATTACAAAGTCCTAACGCTAATTACGTCCCGCTGTGGTTAACTGAAAAGTCAATAATAGCTAGGACCTGGTGATAACTGATTCCGCTTCTGCAGAATCCATCAGCACCAGCTACAAAGACCAGCAAAAATTACATACATACCTTTCATCCCGCGGCGAGAATGGTGGCTCGATCCGCTTCTTCTTGCCGCCAGGAGCAGAAGGAGACTGGGGGAAAAAGTCCCCCAGTCTCCCTCTGCAATCACTACGCCGACCTGCAGATCTCGTTAGAGGGGAGATCCTGCAGGTCATGTGACCGGCAGTGGAAGCCTCAATGGAGTCCTATGGACTCCATGAAGTGGATGTTTGCGGCGGCTCTTAGCGCTGCCTCAAGCATACCTGAGGCTTAGCTCCACGTTGCGGAGCAGGCTGCTGGTTTAACACTTGCCCCATAATATCATGCTAAAAAGGGGAGGGTAAGGAGAAATCTGGAGGCGCAGGTCTTCCTGCATAGCATCCCTGTTTTAGTGTGAAGACCATAATATGGCCCTTTAACTTTAAGATCCAGGACCTAGATGATGATGAGTTATCTCACTACAATCAAAACTAGCAACTCCAGAATGGGACTGAGTAAAGTGAGAAGTATAAATATATGGGGAAACATCCTAAAATCTAAAACAAGTGGCATAATTAAATGATAAACAATTTTTTTCAGTATTTTGAAATTCTCTGACAAGTTTGATCTCAGAGGTTCAAAACCCTTGCAATTAAGAGAGGTTGGACACAAGATATATTTTTTTTTCCAACACAGTAATTATCTTGTAATCTGAACTAGTAAAACAGTGTTCCCATATTTAAATTTACCTATCCCCTAATCCCAAACCAAAAGATTCTGTTCAATTGTTTTGCCTAATTTGTAAAATACAGAAGGAGCATAATCTGTTGCTTTAAAATAATAAAAAAAAAGGAGTATCACCTGTTGTGTAGGGTTAGGAGATAACCCTAACCCTTAAAGTAACCTTAAGCACAATTAGCAACCCAAACTCTAATTACTAACCTTCATGCTAGTACTAAACCTAACCCTAAAACTAATACTAGCGTCGGTTTAGCACTGCAATGGTGTCAGTAATGACAATAGAATGGTGCTATGTTTCACAAAAATAAACACAGCATAATGAATGCCCAGTCATTTCAAATGACAATTATATTAAAACAGCATCTTGATGTGATGAATTCTTTTCACGTGGTGACTTTTTTGACTTGGCATTTCTAGGGATGAGCCGAACACCCCCGAGTTCGGTTCGCATTCGAACTCAAACTTTTCAAAAGTTCGAATTCGAACTCGAATTCGAACTCAATGCAAGTCAATGGGACTCAAAATTCGATTTTTAGAGTGCCCTCCAAGAGGGCATATGCTAGATATTTGCCATAAAAGGTGTATGGGGGTCCGGGTAGTGCCCTGGGGGACAGGAAACAAGGACAAAAAGTTTAAAAAAAGATGTTTTTAACCTCTTCACTGCTGACGACGTGTGGGGACACGTCCTTAGTTACTCCCGCTGTATGCTGAGGAGGACGTGTCCCACACGTCATCAGCTTTGCAGGACACCCGGCGGAGATACTCACCTCTCTGTCCGGGGTCCCGCGGCGTTCTGACTTTAGCGTCCTCAGACGCCGTGAGATGCCGTGTATAGAGATGCTGATGGGGTTGTGTATAGAGATGCTGTTTGTGTATAGAGATGCTGATGGGGTTGTGTATAGAGATGCTGTGAGGCTGTGTATAGACCTGCTGTGTGGCTGTGTATAGAGATGCTGTGAGGCTGTGTTTAGAGATGCTGATGGGGTTGTGTATAGAGATGCTGTTTGTATATAGAGATGCTGATGGGGTTGTGTATAGAGATGCTGTGAGGTTGTGTATAGAGATGCTGTGAGGCTGTGTATAGAGATGCTGATGGGGTTGTGTATAGAGATGCTGTGAGGCTGTGTTTAGAGATGCTGATGGGGTTGTGTATAGAGATGCTGTTTGTATATAGAGAGGCTGATGCGGTTGTGTATAGAGATGCTGTTTGTGTATAGAGATGCTGTGTGGCTGTGTATAGAGATGCTGTGAGGCTGTGTTTAGAGATGCTGATGGGGTTGTGTATAGAGATGCTGTTTGTATATAGAGAGGCTGATGCGGTTGTGTATAGAGATGCTGTTTGTGTATAGAGATGTTGATTGGGGTTGTGTATAGAGATGCTGTTTGTGTATAGAGATGCTAATGGGGATGTGTATAGAGATGCTGTGTATAGAGATGCTGTGAGGCTGTGTATAGAGATGCTGATGGGGTTGTGTATAGAGATGCTGTGAGGCTGTGTATAGAGATGCTGTGAGGCTGTGTATAGAGATGCTGTGTGGCTGTGTATAGAGATGCTGTGAGGCTGTGTTTAGAGATGCCGATGGGGTTGTGTATAGAGATGCTGTTTGTATATAGAGATGCTGATGCGGTTGTGTATAGAGATGCTGTTTGTGTATAGAGATGCTGATGGGGTTGTGTATAGAGATGCTGTGAGGCTGTGTTTAGAGATGCTGATGGGGTTGTGTATAGAGATGCTGTTTGTGTATAGAGATGCTGATGCGGTTGTGTATAGAGATGCTGTTTGTGTATAGAGATGCTGATTGGGTTGTGTATAGAGATGCTGTTTGTGTATAGAGATGCTGATGGGGTGTGTATAGAGATGCTGTTTGTGTATAGAGATGCTGATGGGGTTGTGTATAGAGATGCTGTTTGTGTATAGAGATGCTGATGGGGTTGTGTATAGAGATGCTGTGAGGCTGTTTATAGAGATGCTGTGTGGCTGTGTATAGAGATGCTGTGAGGCTGTGTTTAGAGATGCTGATGGGGTTGTGTATAGAAATGCTGTTTGTATATAGAGATGCTGATGGGGTTGTGTATAGAGATGCTGTTTGTGTATAGAGATGCTGATGGGGTTGTGTATAGAGATGCTGTGTGGCTGTGTATAGAGATGCTGTGAGGCTGTGTTTAGAGACGCTGATGGGGTTGTGTATAGAGATGCTGTTTGTATATAGAGATGCTGATGCGGTTGTGTATAGAGATGCTGTTTGTGTATAGAGATGTTGATGGGGTTGTCTATAGAGATGCTGTGTGGCTGTGTATAGAGATGCTGTGAGGCGGTGTTTAGAGATGCTGATGGGGTTGTGTATAGAGATGCTGTTTGTATATAGAGATGCTGATGCAGTTGTGTATAGAGATACTGTTTGTGTATAGAGATGCTGATGGGGTTGTGTATAGAGATGCTGTTTGTGTATAGAGATGCTGATGGGGTTGTGTATAGAGATGCTGTGTATAGAAATACTGTGAGGCTGTGTATAGAGATGCTGATGGGGTTGTGTATAGAGATGCTGTTTGTATATAGAGATGCTGATGGGGTTGTGTATAGAGATGCTGTGAGGTTGTGTATAGAGATGCTGTGAGGCTGTGTATAGAGATGCTGATGGGGTTGTGTATAGAGATGCTGTGAGGCTGTGTATAGAGCTGCTGTGTGGCTGTGTGTAGAGATGCTGTTTGTATATAGAGATGCTGATGGGGTTGTGTATAGAGATGCTGTTTGTGTATAGAGATGCTGATGGGGTTGTGTATAGAGATGCTGTGAGGCTGTGTATAGAGATGCTGTGTGGCTGTGTTTAGAGATGCTGTGTATCTGTGTATAGAGATGCTGTGTATAGAGATTCTGATGGGGTTGTGTATAGAGATGCTGTTTGTGTATAGAGATGTTGATGGGGTTGTGTATAGAGATGCTGTGAGGCTGTGTATAGAGATGCTGTGAGGTTGTATACAGAGATGCTGATGGGGCTGTGTATAGAGATGCTGATGTGGCTGTGTATAGAGATGCCTTGCGGCGCCAAAGTGCGGCCTAGCTCCGGAGGGGGCCGCCATCTTGGAAGGCGGCTCCACCCCCGGGTCCCCCCTCACTGCCTGACGTCCTCACGCATAGTGTGATGACGTCAGATAGCCGGGGAACCCCTAGCTGCCGTAATCCCCTGGTGGAGATAGGGGGTTCATTTGAACCCCGATATCTCCAGAACCGTGGCAGCTAGGGGGTCATGGAGGGTGTCAATCGAAAGGCCTGAGCATGATACCCAACATGACCAGGTATGAAGTAAAGAAAAAGAAAAACATGTATTTTTTTTGTGTGTTATTTTTATTATTGCAACAATATTGTTCACATTTCAATTATAATGTGAACAATGATGCTGCACTAATGATTTTTTCTATGGGGTGTGTTTGCTATAAATCACGTAATTCCCCCCGCAAAATGTAACAAGTCCCCATTTCTAATTTTTGTACAAGCGCACCCCATAGAAAACATAACCGCAAACGCTCAGTTGCTAAAATGTGAGAACGATATCTAATATGTCTGGGTCATTTAATAAAATGTGTCTTCAAATCGCGTTTAAACATGATGAGCGAAAGAGGTAAAAATGAGCTAAGGGGTTAAACAGCATATCAGAGGAAGATTTAGTAGAGAAATGAACACTTCTCAGAAGCACAGGTGTTGTTCGATACATGTTCAGTTCAGGAGACACCACACCCTCAGTCTCTAACAATGTATCAAATTCATCAGACCAGATTAATTAAAAGCACAACACTAATTAACACCTGCTGTTTACACCGTTTGAGAACACAGGTCATTTAGAGGTGAGAATCTTTGCACCTGAAATTAATTTTTAATTCAATATCTAATAAACCATTGCTAATAATATTCTGCAGTAAAGAGTCTCTTTATTTCTAGATTTTTTTGTATTTTTTAAGCATTTTTTATACTTTTTTCCCCATTTTTTTTTTTTTCGAACTCGAACCGAACACGCCAAAAAGTTCGAAGTTCGCGAACTTGCGAACGACCAAAGTTCAAATCGAACTCCGAACTGATCGAACCGAACAGCTCATCCCTAGTCATTTCCTCTGGCATCCAGGAGGTGATGACATTTCCGTAGGATACCATTGACTTGCAGAGCCTGCTTTACTGTGACTGTTTATCGGGCATCTCCTCCTGGATGGCCTCCCACCACCTAAAGATCAACATGTCAAAGACTGAACTCCTACTTATTCCTCCCTCCAATGCCTCCCCACCTCCTGACTTCTCTATCACGGTGGAGGGTATCACCATCTCCCCATCAAACCAAGTTCGCTGTCTTGGAGTTACACTTGACTCTGCTCTTTCCTTCATCCCCCACATCCAGTCTCTTTCCTCCTCCTGCCGATACCAACTATGTAATATTTCCAGAATTCGGCCATTTCTTACTGCTTTCACCACGAAACAACTAATCCATACCCTGGTAATCTCCCGACTTGACTATTGCAATAATATCTTATCCGGCCTCCCTCTCTCCCGCCTCTCCCCCCTACAATCCATCCTGAATGCCTCCGCCAGGCTAATCCACCTCACCCGCCGCTCTGTCTCTGCCGCTCCCCTCTGCGAGTCCCTTCACTGGCTCCCCTTCCACTGCAGAATTAAATTTAGAATCCTTACCCTGACCTACAAAGCTCTCACTAACTCAGCTCCCCACTACCTGTCCTCACTAATCACCAAATACACCCCAGCCCGCTCCCTAAGATCAAACAGCGACCTGCACCTAGCGTCTCCCTGCATCACCTCTTCCCATGATAGACTGCAGGACTTCTCATGCACAGCCCCCATTCTCTGGAACGCTCTCCCTCGTACGGTCAGACTTTCCCCTAATTTATCTTCCTTCAAACGCTCCCATAAAACTTTCCTATTTAGAGAAGCCTACCACCCAACTCACTGATACAACCATCAATCACTCTCACCTTGCAGTCCTCTCCTCCTGTTTTCAACCCCAACCCTCCCAGATTGTGAGTTCCTACAGGAATAGGGCCCTCATCTCCTCCTGTACTGTTTGTCAAATGTTGTTCAATGTATTGTAACCCTGTCTATACTGTGCCTATTGTACAGCAGTGGAATACGCTGGCGCTTTATAAATAAAGAATAATAATAATAATAACCACCTAGTTACAGACTTCAGCAGTAATAGAAATGTGCCCTGCAGCAAAGGGTATTGTACCCAGGGGCGGATCCAGAGACTAGTCTCGGGAGGGGCACTGACAGAAAATATGGTGTTTTAGCAGAGAGCCCGACTCACGAGAATTTACAATCTAACAGACAACTATTATTTATACAGTAATCTGATCCAATCAAGCTTTTAAATCTGAAACTGTAAATAATTACTGCTATTCTAAAATGTATTGCTGGTTTACAAGTCAATATACAAGTGCATTTTGTAGAATTTGCTACTTTTACAGGAATGTGTGGTTTTGGTGGAGATAGATAGATCTCTCAGTTACTGTGTTATGGCAGAGAGGAAGGATGCTTGCATTTTGGAGAATGTGGTCCTGTTATGTGAAGGAGTGTGGCTATAAAGTGGTAATACTGGAGCAGGAGGATAATATGTGAGTGACCTGTGAGGCAGGAATGTGGATTTGCTGTTAATGATATTTGTTAAGCAGATACAGCACATCCAGTATTCCATGCTTTAGAGGTTACAATATGGCATTCCAAATATATCATAGCAGAGGAATAATATAGATTATTTTTGTACAATATCTGTCATGGGTAAAATGGTTTGTATGGGTAGCAGAGGGGTACACACGCTTAATATGAGATATTGTGCCCTGTGGAAAAAAGTTTGGATTGGTTAAAAGTGTGTTTTAGCAAGAAGCTGCCTGTGGGTCATGCAATATATAAGAGTGGTAGTATAGGATTCTGTGTGTGGGTATAAAGTGTAGGTGCCCCAGAGGTTGCCCTGTGGGTAAGGCTGGCAGGATAGAATGGATCATACCTTTGGTTCCTGATGCCCTGCTTCTTCTCCAGGTAGTTGATGTACAGTAGGTGAACATCCTTGGCTGGCTGCTGGAGGAGGCCTGACTGGGAGGCTTTGGGCCTGGCTGAACTGGCCAGAGAAGTGCAGCGAAGGTGCTCAGGCCTGGACCCTCCTTTGACTCCACATTCCAGCCTTGCTCCTGCTTCATAGATTGCAGCGCCAGCAAGCTGTAAGGAGCCCGGGGGGGGGGTCCAGGACAGCTCACTGCCATGTTACAGCTGCTGGGGAGGACACCAGGGGGGGGGACCTGTGTCCTGCACATAGGACCCCATCTGATCACTCAGCTGGTCAGCGGATCCAACCTGGGGGAGAGGACCTGCCTCTAAGAAAAAAAGTAAAATACGAGTGTGTCCAGACTTCTGCAGGGATCCGGTGCCTGTATGTGCGCTGGAATGTGGAGCTGGGGTCCTGGGGGGGGGGTCTCCAGATGCCAGGACCTACTCAGTGATGCCCACTTGGTCCTAGGGTAGCAGAGCTGTGGAGTGTGGAATCTGCCTGCCCTTGTGTCAGTGAATCTGGGGGCGGGGTCCTGGGAGCCACCACTCTCCTCCACGCTGCAGTCTGCACGTGCACCTTGGTGGAGAGCTGGGGGAGGAAGTGATGCTTATGATCACTTCCTCCTAGCCCTGCGGATACAGATACACGTGACAGCGGTGGCATGACTGCAGGGGGGAAGTCTTCAAACGCTCGGCGGCAGGATGGTCCGGAGCTGGAGACCTAGAAATCGGCGGCCGCGGGTCCCGCTGAGTGGCGGGGTGGCATTTTTTTTGCCGCCCCTGGAACGTGCCAAAAAATTGCCGCCCTAGGCCAAGATGCATGCATCACTGCTCGTCAGGCAGGCAGTGCGCGCCGCGGGTCGCGGCGCACGCTGCTTCAGTTTGGCCGGCCCGGCAATGCAGTCTGCTGCTGCTGAAGGCAGAGAGGCAGTAATCATTTTCTCAGAATCTCGGGGGGGGGGGCAATTGCCCCGTTGCCCCCCCCCCTGGATCCGCCCCTGATTGTACCAACAATGAAGATATCACTGGTAATGTAAAGGGTCAGAACCATTATGACAACAGTTCTTATTCACTTTTGTAGCTTTCACCTTGTTCATTACTATTAAAAAATCTTTATAATTTGAGTGGGTTTATGAAATATATCTAAAAGAAAATTTGTAAAGTTTAATCAATATCAATTAAAATTATTGCAATCATACTTATCCTTATACTATGGAATCACTTTAAGTTAATTAATCTTGGTTATTCACACGCTGTTGTCTCAGGAAAGGTTATCATCTTTGTTCCTTATTGGTTTCACTAGAATTGCTCATTTTTGTTAAGCACCTATTTATATTACATGCAATTAGCAAACAGAGGATTTATTCCAACCAAGCGATTTTGCTTTTTAAGGTGCAACTCTATAAAAACTCTTTAAAAAGCAACTCTATATTTAAGAGTATCACTTTTATTGAGGCTCACAAATGTTAATAACCTGTGCAAGCCGATTTCATTTATGGCTCTTTTCCAGTAAGTTTCTTTATTAGCTGCTCGAGTCAATGATGGCAAAAGCAAAATCACTTAACACCAGGATTTAACAGTGATCATTCATCTCTGAATAATAATTCAAACCTTGAAGAACGAGCAAGGTTGAAATAGCTCATTCTTCATCGACCAGTTGCAAATTAATGACTCCTATGCAGAGTTTACAAAGAATAAGAACTGTTAATTTACAGTCAGCAGCTACAATATCCGAGCCACAAACAGAGATTGAAATAGTGGCGTTTGCCATTAAAGTAATGACTGGAGCAGTTACATACAACCGCTCCAGCCATTAGTTTAACAGCTCAGTTGAATGGGGCCCCAAAGAGGTGATGAACGCATGCCCCGGAATACCATGTTAACAAGGGGACGCTACGGGGAAATCTGCAGGTATAGATTTTCCCCATTGGCGACCCCTTGTTAGCGTTAACAAAAGGAATAAGAATAGGGCCCCATATGTATAAAATGTCTGAAGATATTTAAATGGAACATGCAATGCTTCAATACATTAACCCTTTCCTGCCGCAAGGCATACTATGCCGTTCCTGCGGCGGGTGAGCCTTGAAGCTCAGCACTCGTCGCACCATTGGCTGCTGTGGGATGGTCTGAACTCAGGCTATCCCCCTGGACCTAATGACATATGTCGCGTGTCAGCTTTGTGGGAGGGTCTAAGGAGAGGCCCGCAGCAGCACCTGGCGGCAGGGTGTACTACACCCTATCAGTGTGAACCCTTTCCCGCCGGGCGCCACACGCCTGCCGTTAAGGATTTAGGTGACACAGCTTTATGCTTATATCCACCTGGTTAAGCAGTAGATGTATTGTGTAATATGAAAAAAAAGATACATTACTCACGATCTCTCAGTCAAACTCTGTTTTCTATGTGGATGATGTTATTATCAATATAATAAAAGATCAGAGACAGCTCTATGCATCTAATTAAGATATTTATGTCTGTGTTTGTGTCTGCAAGCACAATACCATCCTTCGCAGGTACGAGATATTTTTGCCATTCTATGCTCACTGACTGCTTAATAAGTTTTGTATAATTTTTAAAATTAAAAAAACAAAATGTAACATAACATTTAATATTTTAACAAATGACAGGGAAGCCACCCACTCAACAATTGTTGCTTCATTCTCTGAAACGTGTGACTAGACGTTAGATTGTCATGGAATTTTAGTCCTGTCAAATTGATTACTTGAAGCATAAACCTCTTGAATTTATCTCTTGTGGAATCATGAACTGGTGTTGTCAATACAAGGAATTTAATTGATATTCACACTGTGTATGCATCTTCTGCAAAAAGCAATTGTTTAGTACTCCCTGGTAAATAATTTAGGCTGTGAGCCAAAGCTGATAATGTTTAATTAGATACAATGTTATCATTTTTAGTACTAACGCATAATGTCTTGCAACCTACATAAATTAATTAATGACGTTTTTAAAAAGAAAACATGCTACCCTTTGCACTTTCCATGCACTGTATGTAGGTGTAATGTATTGCATGCTGCTCATATGTTTATCACTTGTTGCTAATGATTTACAGATGTGGCAGGGGTGAGAGTAGATGGCATTGTATGTTTGACCCAGATACTCCAATTCATACAGAAGGAAAAAAAAACACATACATCACACAGGGGGGACTATTCCGCACCCTGCGCTCAAACGGGGACACTAATGGGGAAAACTTGTGCCTGCATAGGATTCCATGGAGGGTTGTGCTGCTGGGCCGCGAGCCGTGAGATAAAAGGTGAATATCTGATTTTTTTTTGGTGTGGTTGCAGCTGGTACTAACTGATTCTGCAGAAGCGCAATCGTTTGGCACCAGCTTCTATCTGTGGTTAACTTTTTCATTACCACATAAGTGCGTTAATTATCGTTAGGACTTTGTAATCCTAATGCTAATTACTAGTTGCACTCGACATGTTAAGCATAGGATGCACAAAGTACAGTAAGCTCACGCAAGCTAACGCAACCACCAATGCGCTAACAGATTTTTTTTTAACCCGTTAGCATTAGGGATGTATTTAGGGGTTATTTGTTTCAGAGGATCTAAGGGTAAGTAGTCAATGTAATAGAGCAACAGGAAATGCTAGCAGAATGCTTGGTTGTGTAGGGAGAGGTATTAGCAGTAGGAAAAGGGAAGTGCTCATGCCACTGTACAGAGCACTGGTGAGACCTCACTTGGAGTACTGTGTGCAGTACTGGAGACCGTATCTCCAAAAGGATATAGACATCTTAGAGAGAGTTCAGAGAAGGGCTACTAAAATGGTGTATGGCTTGAAGGAGAAAAGTTACCAGGAAAGGCTTAATGATCTTAACATGTACAGCTTGGAAAAAAGACGAGACAGAGGAGATATGATAGAAACATTTAAATACGTAAAGGAAATCCACAAGGTAGAGGAAGGGAGTATATTCAAAAGGAAACAAAGTAGCAAAACAAGAGGACATAGTCTTAGATTAGAGGGGCAAAGGTTTAAAAGTAACATCAGGAAGCAATATTTTACTGAGAGGGTGGTGGATACATGGAACAGCCTTCCAGTAGACGTGGTAGAGGCCAAAACAGTAATTGAATTTAAGCAGGCATGGGATAGGCATATGGCTATCCTAAACAAAAGATAAATCCAGGTAAAGTATCCATATAATTGGGCAGACTAGATGGGCCGAAAGGTTCTTATCTGCCGACATTTTCTATGTTTCTATGTTTCTATGTATGCGTTAAAGGCACCTAACGCTTACACATCTGAGCGCCAAGGCTAGTTTACTGTACTTTGCGTCCACATCGCGTTCAAATCGCTAATGGGTTAAAAACCCTGTTAGCGCTCGTTAATTAGCGACTCGCAGCGCGAGTTTACTGTACTTTGCGCTCCCTATACCTACCATGGGAAGCACAAAGTGCAACTACAGATTAACTAGCATTAGGATCACTTGGTCCTGACGCTAGCTAATAAGAGCTGGCGCTAACGAAAAAGCTACCACCAGCTCAGAGGTATAGGTAATGGATTCCAGTGCTGCAGAATCCGTTACCTGTAGCTCAAACCCCCCCAAATCACATACTCACCTCTCATCCCACAGCGAGAACTGTGGCCTGCTTCTGGCTGCCAGGAACAGAGGGAGACGGGGGGAAGAAAGTCCCCTGTCTCTCTCCGCAATCACTCTGCCAACCAGCGGGATCTCGAAAGAGGCGAGATCCTGACAGTCATGTGAACCGGCAGCACGATCCTCCATGGAGTCCTAAGGATGCCATGGGGGGGATGCTGGGGGATGGCGCTGTAGCGCTGCCCCCAGCATCCGTGAGCTTAGTGATCGCTAAAGGGCAGGCTGCCGGACTCAGCGCCTGCCCTGCAATCTGCTGGGGAAACTGGGACACTAAGGGGAAAATTAGCGACAGGCAAGCGATAGTGTCCTATGAGTTTTTAAAATCAAAACTGCCTAGAGATCCCCAACCCCCCTTTTAATAAATAACAAACCCCACTTTAACATTTTATATATATATATTTTTTAATTCATATAATATGCTAAAGTGGGGGTTGTTATTTATTAAAGGGAGGGTTGGGGGTCTCTAGGCAGTTTTGGTTTTTAAAACTCAGATATTAAAACAACATCAAAAAGTATCCAGAAGACCAAAAACATACAGGGCTGCTGTCACCATAGGCCAATCTCCCTATAGCCTCAACCAAATCAACAAACAATGAAAATAAGTGAAAAGAAGGACTGCACACCCAAGAAAAACAAATGTTTAATAATTTTTGTATTGCAGATAGGTGATCACTGTAGTAAAAATTATCACCTACCTGTAACAAATGTCACGTTGCCTCTTCCAATATAGTCGCTGTTGATACAAATATAACCCTTTATTGACCCCATATCCTAATGATTGGCATCGAGCCAATCATGGGGGATGGATTTTTCAAATTCATAAAAGTACAGAAAGGATTACTTTTGTATCCACAGTCTGTGCCTGCGGATTGCGTGGTGACAGTGTCGAAGAGGCCCTTTCTTTTTTTACAAAAAAGGTGAATCTTACCATATAAAATAAAATTAATCACACATACACACACACACACACACACACACTACATGGAGTGGCAAAATGTGAGATTAAAAGCCTCCACATAGAAAATAATAAAGTTTATAATTGTAGAGGACATTTACACATCCCATAATCACGTTGCATAAAAACCATCTAGTATAACATTGCGCTGGCAAGGAGGGTTCTGTGTTAAAACAGTCCCTGTATGCAAAAAAGTGAGAAATCGGAGGCCTCATTTGCATGTCCGACCAAGAGTTCCTTGCCGCATATGGGGAATGTAGCACCTGGGCTCTGTGGGCAAAGCAGTTCTCTGAATTGCTGCGATGTGTATATGTTTTCTACAACTGTAAACTTTATTATATATAATATATACACACACACACAAATGTACGTAATTTTATTTTTGAGAATAAATCTGACAAAAGGATTTTGTTTCTTCACAGGGGCACACTAATTTTGCTTTAAAAAAGATATGAAAAATGGGCTTTTAATATGCTAATGAGTGCTTTTCAATGTATTGCAGTGCAATATCGAGTTATCTCGATTTTGGGAGTGTAGGAGTTAATTAAGCTGCAACAGATCACATGTCAAAAATCTCTATAATAGACACCAGGTGCACTTTAAGTTAATTCACGCTCAGCATTTCACATCCCAAAGAGCATCACTTTTCAAGTCATGCACAAACTTGTCAAACAATTCACGCTCAGCATATGACATAAAGAAGGGCACCACTTTCCATGTACTATTTGTTCTTGTTTAAGGACTAGGTCTAGGGTTACTATTTCTGCTTGTTTTAGGACTAGGTTCACTTTTAGAGTTAGGATTAATATTTGGGTTAGGGTTAGTATTGGGTTAGGGTTATGATTTCTGCTTATTTTAGGAGTAAATTTAGGGTCAATATGTGTTCTTGTTTTAGGATAAGGTTTACTTTTAGTGTTTGGTTTAGAATCAGGGTTAGGGTCAGTATTAGGGTTGTTATTAGTTGAGGGTTGCTATTTCTGCTTGTTTTAGGATTTATATTAGGGTTAGGGATTTTACATTGCACAGTGAGTGAATTTTTGTCATTCATCTAAATGAAAACATATCAATCTTAATATATTCAGATTGATTTGGTAACATTCACTTTGGATTTGTTTTGGCTTGACGATTTACAATTCCAGGTGCTTCTGAGATTTCAAAAAGCCTAATTTTGACCAAATTTGAATTCGGACCAAACTGTAAAGCACATGACTACCATTAACGTAATGTATTGAGCTGCTATTCTGACCAAGCTACAAGCATGGCTTGCAGCTCAGCATTAGCAGTTGGTTACTAGGTATCAACGCTGCCATGTTTTGTATAGGAGCCATCAATAATTGCTCAGCCCAAGAACAGTGAGCTATTCCAATTAATTAACACTTAACTAAATCAAGAAATTGTGTAAACAGCAGACAGGGGTCTGCAATCCAGTGCGTCTTCTTGCTGCCAACAGTGACACACTAGAAAGTAGTAGTTCCCAGTGTCATTCCATGGCCTCAGCATGACCACGCATATGCGAGTATACAGAGAGCTCACAGAGTCCAGTTTGGCTTCATGTAGTTGTATGCAGGGGTCAAGTCCTGGGAAAAAAAGTGAGGGAACTCACCCACGAATTCCACAACCCCCATTACCTGAAGAAAATATATATATATATATATATATCACGAGTATAGCAGCGCGTGCGGTGATACCATTTTAATTGGGTTAACTTTACATTTAAAAGACAAGCTTTCAAGAGTGTAAACTGGAAACTATACTGATCAGTGAAAGGTATCACTACGTACAGGTATACTCGTTATTGTGGCAACTGGACTAACGCATTTTATATATAATATATATATATATATAATATATATAACTCTCCAGGCACAGACCCCCAGAATAATATACACAGTGCTGAACCCCCAGAATAATATACACAGCGCTGAACCCCCAGAATAATATACACAGCGCTGAGCCCCAGAATAATATACACAGCACTGAGCCCCCAGAATAATATACACAGCGCTGAACCCCCAGAATAATATACACAGCGCTGAGCCCCCAGAATAATATACACAGCGCTGAGCCCCCAGAATAACATACACAACACTGAGCCTCCAGAATAACATACACAGCACTGAGCCCCCAGAATAATATACACAGCACTGAACCCAAGAATAATATACACAGCACTGAGCCTCCAGGATAATATACACAGCACTGAGCCCCCAGAATACATACACAGCACTGAACCCAAGAATATATACACAGCACTGAGCCTCCAGGATAATATACACAGCACTGAACCCAAGAATAATATGCACAGCACTGGTTATATGGATATATTTTCCCCAGTTCACATGGATATAATTGCCCCAGCTCATATGGATAATGCCCCAGGTCTCATGGATAATGCCCCCCAGCTCTCATGGATAATGCCCCCAGGTCTCATGAATAATGCCCCAGGTCTCATGGATATGCCCCAGCTCTCATGGATATTGCCCCCCTGGTCTCATGGATAATGCCCAGGTCTCATGGATAATGCCCCAGGTCTCATGGATATTGCCCCCTGGTCTCATGGATAATGCCCCCCTGGTCTCATGGATATTGCCCCAGCTCTCATGGATATTGCCCCCCTGGTCTCATGGATATTGCCCCCTGGTCTCATGGATATTGCCCCCCCCCAGCTCTCATGGATATTGCCCCCTGGTCTCATGATATGCCCCAGCTCTCATGGATAATGCCCCAGCTCTCATGGATATTGCCCCCTGGTCTCATGGATATGCCCCAGCTCTCATGGATAATGCCCCAGCTCTCATGGATATTGCCCCCAGCTCTCATGGATAATGCCCCAGGTCTCATGGATAATGCCCCAGCTCTCATGGATATTGCCCCCTGGTCTCATGGATATGCCCCAGCTCTCATGGATAATGCCCCAGCTCTCATGGATATTGCCCCCAGCTCTCATGGATACTGCTCCAGCTCTCATGGATATGCCCCAGCTCTCATGGATATTGCCCCCAGCTCTCATGGATAATGCCCCAGCTCTCATGGATAATGCCCCAGCTCTCATGGATATTGCCCCCTGGTCTCATGGATATGCCCCAGCTCTCATGGATAATGCCCCAGCTCTCATGGATATTGCCCCAGCTCTCATGGATATTGCCCCAGGTCTCATGGATAATGCCCCAGCTCTCATGGATATTGCCCCAGGTCTCATGGATAATGCCCCAGCTCTCATGGATATTGCCCCAGCTCTCATGGATATTGCCCCCTGGTCTCATAGATATGCCCCTGGTCTCATGGATAGTGCCCCTGGTCTCATGGATAATGCCCCCCTGGTCTCATGGATACTGCCCCAGCTCTCATGGATAATGCCCCAGCTCTCATGGATAATGCCCCAGGTCTCATGGATAATGCCCCCCTGGTCTCATGGATAATGCCCCCCTGGTCTCATGGATACTGCCCCAGCTCTCATGGATAATGCCCCAGCTCTCATGGATAATGCCCCAGGTCTCATGGATAATGCCCCCCTGGTCTCATGGATAATGCCCCCCTGGTCTCATGGATATTGCCCCAGCTCTCATGGATATTGCCCCCCTGGTCTCATGGATATTGCCCCAGCTCTCATGGATATTGCCCCCCTGGTCTCATGGATATTGCCCCCCTGGTCTCATGGATATTGCCCCCCCCCAGGTCTCAGGGATACTGCCCCCAGCCC
Source organism: Leptobrachium leishanense (assembly GCA_009667805.1). Taxonomy (NCBI): domain Eukaryota; kingdom Metazoa; phylum Chordata; class Amphibia; order Anura; family Megophryidae; genus Leptobrachium; species Leptobrachium leishanense. The sequence goes on from CM019066.1 coordinate 292,822,957, forward strand.
AGCTCACCTTTGCTGCTGCTGCTTCTGCTCCTCTGCCAGCGGCCGCGTGCTTCCTGCTTCAGTGGCCGCTGACAGGAAGTGCAGCCGCTCGCCTGGGAACTATGAAACAGCCAGGCGAGCGGCTCCACCTCCTGTCAGCTGGCCCTTGTAACAGGAAGCAGCCGCCGCCGGCAATGTGCGGCGGCGGCGTTCGGGCTCCGGCCACAGCGGGAACGCTGCGTTCCCGCAGCGTTCCCGCTGTGGGAAAAGTGCGGGAACGCCGTTCCTGCGCGTTCCCGCTCGACTCGAGCCCTGGTTGTATGGACTCCAAGAGTCGATCCCTGCAGCGGTGTGCGACGTGGCTGGCTATTTCTCAGCAACGGGCAAAATAAACATGTGAAACACACAATTGCTTTACCTTCCTAAATTCGGGTGTTGCACTAGCGATGCTAAAATGATATTCAGTGTAGATGTTACAATGTGTAACAAATTACGAAGAATCATGGTTTTAAGGGTAGTATAAATGATGGGCATTATTACAAAATTTGTTGGTGTTAACTTAACCAGAGCTGTTGTAAACTTACCAGAGCCATTCTAGGGCCCTATTACAATCTTCGCGCAAACGTTTGCACCGTCGCAAAAATGCATTAACGCAAGGGGTAAAACCCTTTGCGCTGAATGTCGTATTACAAAGTTAGCGCAACAACGCAAGTATGCGTCTACCGCGGGTGAACCTGCGCGAACGCTGCGCGAGCTTACTGTACATCGCGCGTCCTATACTTAACATTGTGAGCGCAATCGCGTTTGTGTGCTGGTATGCGGATGGTATTACAATCTATGCGCAGGAATTGACGCATAGACATTGCGCGCAGAATTTTAGCAACTCTTAAAAGCTGGTGTTAATGGCAAATTCTATCAACCCGGCCGAAACCAAATACACCAGCCCAAAAAAAAAAAAAAAAGGTATCAAAGTATAGTCACACATTCTACACATACCAAACCAATAAATTTGAAGTTTTGTGTTAATTTTTTATTGATGCAGCATATATGCGCAGATTGACTTTGACAGGCACAAAAACTTAACGTGAGATAATTGTGGTTCTTAACCCTTTCGCTGCTGAGGCTTTTCCCGCCCCTATGCTGAGGTCATTTTTACCTGTTTTGCGCATCATGTTTAAACGTGTTTTGAAGGCTTATTTTAGTATATGACCCAGACATATTATATATCGTTCTTTCCGTCAGACTCGGTAGATTCATAATATGTCATTATTATATGTATACGTTATGTCATGTCTGTATATTATAACAAAAAATGCAATAAAATATGTATTTTCAATAATTTACAATGTGTAAAGTGTTTTTTTCCACATTTTAACATGCGAGCAATTGCGGTTATATTTTGTATGGGGTGCGCTTGTTAAAAAAATTAGAGATGGGGTCTCGTTACATTTTTTTTGGGAAAAATGACACTATTTTTAACAAACGCACCGCATACAAAAATCGTTAGTGCAGCATCATTGTTCACATTATAATTGAAATGGGAACAATATTGCTGCATTAACAAACCCAAAAAAATAAAAAAAAGTGTTTAATTTTTTTTTAATTTTTTTTTTTTTTTTTTATTATTTATTTATTTTTACAAAATTTTTCACTGTAGTGTTTGGTATCGTTGGAACGGCCATGCTCTGGCCGATCCAACGATACCAAAATTTAACCCCTAGCTGCCACGGATCGGGAGATCGGGAGTTCATTGGAACTCCCTATCTCCACAGTTGGTGGCAGTTAGGGGTTAAGTCTAGGACTGGCGTCATCGTGCTACGCACGATGACGCCAGTCCTCTGGGGGAGTTCCCGGAGGCTTGGCCGACATCCAAGATGTCGGCCAGCTCCGGGAAAGGATCGCGAACCGGCGCTTTTCAGCGCCGATTCGTGATCCAGCTCCCCAGGGGTTAATGCCAGGCATCATTTGGAAGGGCAGGCTGTGCCCTTCCAAATGATGCCTGGGTTAACCCCCTGTGCGCCGCGATCGGGAGGGAGAAGGTCCGAAGGACCTCCCCCCCCTCCCTTTCAGGCGCCTCCTCCGCACATGCGGGGGGGGCGCCTGAATTAGGTGTCATCGCGCCCCCGCGATGACACCTAATTCTGGCGGCTGCTGGTCCGGATGCCGGGCTGACATCCAGGATGTCAGCCCGCACCGGAGGGCCAGCGATCGGCCGGAACCCGGCCGAACGCTGACCCCAATGTGAGGACGCGCTCAGCGCGTCCTCAGCACACCAGCGGGACCAGCGGGGACCAGCGAAGTGGTTAATTCTGATTGGCTGAATCGCGTGAAAAAAACAATCCGCACACTGATTTCTGCTCGCAACATTACTTTGCGCACTTTTGTGCGCGTCCGTATAACGCGCCTTATTGCTCGACGGATGAAAAAATGCGCGAGGATTGTAATTCCAGTGCTTATTTACGCGCGTTAACGTTTAGCGCTGGGCGCACAAATTCACACGCTGTGCGAGCGTTTTAACACGAAGATTGTAATAGGGCCCCTAGTATTTGGAGTTGCTACATTTATAACCGCTCCGGTTAAGTTAGCACCAACTTTTAAATACTGCCCAATATCTTTTACACCAACTGATGCCGAGATTGTCACTAAATCTTACAAAAGATATTCTTATTTTCATGAGGATGGATTATGGGTACTTTTTTGGAAGGTTCAGCATGTAAGAAACAAGTATTGATTCATGCATTGTTTATGTTTTTCATATTTGTTTTGTTAAAAAACGTAAGAAAACCTCTAGGGTATTGAATCAACTTTATAGAGGTTTGAGGCTGTAAATGAAACACCTTCATTCCTTAATAATGCGATTTTATTATATTTCGTTTTATTTATGTTCCGTGTGACCTGCATATAAAGTGACATAAAATGTTGACTGTATATTAAAAATAAACATGAAGTCAAGCTAACAAAATAAAGAAGAAATGTTATCCAATACTTCTTGCCATTTAAAATCACTTAAATATTGACCTTTGCAAGAAAGCTCCTGGAAAGTTGATATTTTTAAAGGGCACAACTTGGTATATCATCATCATGAAAAATCTCAAGAGATAAAATTCACTCTTAAGATCTCAGGTGCTGAAACCGGTGTTTTGAAGAAACTTCTATTAGGGTTTCTTTTTTTATAGATATTACTTTACTTTCAATTCATATCGAGAGCTTATCTTCACAGGTCTCGTATCAGTGCAGTAGAAATCACTTACTGTGCTTAATGAGCTGATAAATACCTGTTGTGAGATGACTGCACCAACAGAAGAGTCTTAAAGTAGTTGCTGAAAAAGTCAAGGACTCTGAAATAGCTTCAAAATAAAAAACATGGCAGATTAGGAAAAATTGCAATTCAGAAATGCACATGAATTTACATTTTATTTCATGGTTTCATGGCTTCATAAAAAGAGCCTCATGCAAAGATAAAATAAGATATGTCTTGTTCAAAAAACAATAGTTAACTATATAATGTCACTGGACAAACTTTTAGACTTCATGACATATCAAATAAAATGCTCTACCCATTCTACGAATTGTATTTCTAAAGTTATTTTCTTACAGGGATACTCTGCACATCCTGACCAATGTAGTGGATTAAAATGATCAGACTTTGTGTAGTGCCCCCCCCCTCCTCTCTGCAGCTTTGTTTGCCCAATTTTTCTACATGAAGCAGAGGAGTTTCCACTGCCCACATAAGCATCACCAAGTAGAATGGATTTGAAGATCCTGAGCTCTGGTCACCAATTCAGTCACCCATGATGCCAGCACGCTTTGCATGCTAACCCTGTCTCCGAATGCTGTCTCCGAATACTTGCAGCACTGAGCATTCTGGAATACAGGAGGGGATGGATTGGTTCTGTACATGTGCACATGTTCTGCACAGGCATTATGGAACTTACGTGCAACAGTTACAGTTGAACGTTTTTATAAAGTGCTAACAAGTTCTGTAGCGCTGTACAATGGGAAAGCCAGAATAACAAATATACATACAAATTAAACACACAGAACAGTAGGACAGACAGGACCGGTGTGCCCGCTAGGTGAGCTAGTGTCACGGATCCCTCTGATTACCAAAAGTGTGGTCCCTTTACGCAGACCGCTCTCTACCCTTCCGATCCTTGAATGGTCGGCAAAGCTATATAGACAATGAAGCAGGTAACAGATAAAGAAAGGGAAACACCAGACAGGGGTACAGACCAGATCACAAGTCCTCCCTAGGACTTTAGTAATAGCAGAGGTAGTCTGATGCGTGCTTAGGGTGCCACATAGACTGACCTCGGTACCAACGTTAAGGGCAGAACCTAGCGCAGAGTAAATGCCAATGCCAGGAGTCATACACAGGAGGGTTCGTTTGCCAATGCCAAGGGTCATACACAGGAGGGTTCGTTTGCCAATGCCAAGGGTCATACACAGGAGGGTTCGTTTGCCAATGCCAAGGGTCATACACAGGAGGTTCGTTTGCCAATGCCAAGGGTCATACACAGGAGGGTTCGTTTGCCAATGCCAAGGGTTATACACAGGAGGTAGCCAAAATAACACAAGAGCTCTGCGGGAGGTGAATACCACGTCAGGGCACCGGTGTATTGGAGAGACTGGGTTTTAAAGCCGGCGGGTCCGCGTCATAACACCAGGCCCCGCCCCTCGGCGTCCCACGTGAGCGCCCCCGGAAGCGTTTACATTCGCGCCTGGCCAGCGAGCAGCGAGGAAGCTGCTGCCAGGCGCCCCATCCCCTGAGCCACCGTGACAGAACCCCCCCTCCAGGGGCGGCCACTGGACGACCCCCAGGGGCACGGGGGTGCGCCAAATAGAAGGCCTTCACTAGCCTAGGAGCATGAACTTCCGCAGCTGGTACCCAAGAACGATCCTCCGGACCGTAGCCCACCCAATCAACCAAATACTGCAAAGACCCCCTAGACATCCTGGCACCCAGAATGGCCTTAACTTCGAACTCCTCCTCGCCCTCCACAGAGACAGGAGGCGGTGGAGCATGGACTTTGGTGTACCGATTACATAATAACGGCTTCAAAAGGTTAACATGGAATACATTGTGTATCTTAAAATGGGGTAACGCCAAAGCATAGGAGACAGGGTTGAGTCGCCGTAGAATCTTATAGGGACCGATGTACCTAGGAGCCAACTTCATGGAAGGCACTAAGAGCTTGATGTTACGTGAAGACAGCCAAACCCTGTCCCCAACTTGATACACGGGTGCCTGCCTCCTGTGTCTGTCGGCCTTGGTTTTCTGGATGGCACTACTCTCCTCCAGTGCCCGTCTCACTCTCCCCCAAGTCTCTTTCAATGATGCCAGTTGCCTCATCTAAAGCAGGAATCGTGGTATCAGGAAACGTGGCGGGGAGCACGGGAGGATCAAAGCCATAAACAGTGAAGAAAGGAGAATGACCTGTGGATTCGCTTACTGCGCTGTTAATAGCATATTCTGCCCATGGTAGCAGGTCTGACCAGTTATCTTGTTGTTCTGAGATAAAGCACCTGAGATATTTCTCTATATTTTGTTTTGCTCGTTCTGCTGCTCCGTTGGTCTGGGGGTGATAAGCCGAAGAGAAAGACAGGTCTATCCCTACGTTCTTGCAAAACCCTCTCCAGAATCCGGAGATGAATTGGGTCCCCCTATCAGAGACTATCTCCCGAGGACACCGTGAATGCGGACCACATTGGCAATGAATATGGGCACCAGTTCAGCTGCCGAAGGTAGTTTCCGAAGAGGAACATAGTGACCCATCTTGGAAAATCGATCTATGATCGTAAGTATCACTGTATTCCCTCTTGACTCAGGTAACTCTACTATAAAATCCATGGCTACATGTGACCAGGGTCGTTCGGGGATCGGCAAAGGCTGGAGTAAGCCAATGGGTGCTGTTTTGGGACTTTTCTGTCTTGAGCACACTTCGCACACGGCAATGTAATCTTTGACATCTCGGCGCAACGTGGGCCACCAGAGGAGTTTACTGATACTAGACACAGTCTTGGTGATACCCATATGCCCGGAAGTTTTATTATCATGATAGATGTTAAGTACTTCCTCTCTTTCGTTCTCAGGTACAAAGAGTCTCGCAGGAGGTTTTCCCCAGGAGCTGCGCCCTGGACGGTCTGCAGCCTTTTCATTAGAGGAGACGAAACACTAATCGTGGTAGCGGCTATAATCCTTTCCTGGGGTACAATGGGATGCTGATCTTGGATATTATGTTCATAAGACTCATACTGTCTCGACAATGCGTCTGCTTTAATGTTTCTGGACCCAGGTCTATAGGAAAGCACGAAATTAAAACTTGAAAGAAACAATGACCATCTCGCTTGTCTGGAATTTAAACGTTTGGCATCTCCAATGTACGTGAGATTCTTATGGTCGGTTATGATAACAATGGGGTCCTTAGACCCTTCTAATAAATATCTCCATTCGGCCAAGGCCGCGATGACTGCTAACAATTCTCTATTTCCAATGTCATAGTTCTTCTCTGCCGGGGACAACTTCCGAGAATAGAAGCCGCATGGATGCAAGGGTTTGTCAGGAGCCTCCCTTTGGGACAAGACTACACCAAGACCTAGTTCGGAGGCGTCAACTTCTACTTGGAAAGGCAGAGCCGGATCTGGATGTCGGAGAACAGGGGCAGTAGTAAAAGCTTGCTTTAGTGCCTCAAAGGCTTGAGTGGCTTGAGGTGTCCATTTCTGATTTCCCACCCCTTTCTTTGTCATAGCCGTGAGGGGGGCCACCAAGGCCGAAAAATCTTTAATGAACCTTCGGTAATAGTTCGTAAACCCCAGAAACCTCTGAATGGCTTTAAGTCCTTGGGGTAGAGGCCAGTCAAGAATAGCTGAGAGCTTCTTAGGATCCATTTGAAAACCCCCAGGAGTTATTATATAACCAAGGAATTGCACAGTCACTATGTCGAATAGACATTTTTCTAGCTTACAGTACAATCCAGCCTTCAATAGTTTTTTCAACACTTGTTTCACGTGGACATGATGAGTGTCTACATCAGGAGAGTATATCAGGATATCGTCTAGATATACTATGACGAATTCTTGCAGGAATTCCCTTAGAGTGTCGTTTATGAGGTCCTGGAAGACGGCTGGCGCATTACACAACCCAAAAGGCATCACCAGGTATTCATAATGCCCGCTACGTGTATTAAAAGCCGTTTTCCATTCGTCTCCCTTTTTAACCCTGACCAGGTTGTACGCTCCGCGTAAATCAAGCTTCGTATAGATCCGAGCCCCTTTTAATCGGTCGAACAATTCTGTTATGAGGGGTATGGGATATGCATTTCTTATAGTGATCCTATTCAAACCCCTATAATCGATGCAAGGTCGCAGGTCTCCCTCTTTCTTGGAAACAAAAAAAAAACTGCTCCTGCTGGAGAGGAGGACCGTCTAATGAATCCTCGTTCCAGATTCTCCCTTATGTATTCCTCCATAATGTCGTTCTCTCTTTGTGATAAAGGGTATACATGACCCCTAGGAGGCATCGTACCAGGGAGTAAATCAATGGCACAGTCATATGGACGATGTGGTGGTAGGACCTCAGTCCTGGCTTTAGAGAACACCTCCTTTAATGCCAGGTAACTTTCAGGAACCTCTGTGGACAAAGGAGGGGCTGTGGCAATATTGAGGCTACCAATCACATGAACTCTGCTTAGGCACTTAGACTGACAACTCTGATCCCAACATTTTATGTCTCTCTGGACCCAATCGACAACTGGGTTGTGCTCTGTTAGCCATGGAAACCCAAGAACGACAGGACATGAGGGTGATTCAATGATTTGAAATCTTATAGTTTCCTGGTGCAAAACTCCTGTTTTCATACATACATCGACTGTATCGTGAGTGATATAAGGACATGACAGGGGTTTACCATCTATGGCCTCCACCCTTAGAGGTCTTTCCCTGAGCACCAGAGGTATGAGGTTTTTGACAGCAAAATTCTTATCCATAAAATTGCCTGAGGCCCCAGAGTCTAAGAACGCCTCAGTCTTGAGGTGAACCCCCTCCCAGGTTAGGGAGACCGGTAACAGAATCCTGGATTTTTTTTTCTCATTATCCACAAAGGAGGCACACAGAGAACCGACAACCTGGGTGTCTCCTGTTCTGAATCCCACTCTGCTATGTTCAGCCCTGCTAACCCTGGGTCTCTGAGGACATCGAAGGCGGAAGTGATCTGCCCCTGCACAATAGAAGCAGAGCCCCTTTTCTCTTCTGTGCGCTCTTTCTGCTTCTGAAATACCTGTCTTCCCTATTTGCATGGGTTCAACGACTGGTAAATCTGTTTTCACATTCTCCGAACCACCTGACGTACTGGTGTGCTGGGTAACGAGGGTAAAGGAGGCAAGACCCTTCTGGGTCTATCTCTGGGGTGTCTCCTTTCCCTGATTTGATCGTCCATGGCTATACAGAAATCTATCAGGTGGTCCAGACTTTCTGGTAATTTTAAGGGAGCCAGTTCAAACATAAAAGCCTCGTTCAAGCCTTCAGTAAAGGCTAAGGTTAAAACGTCGTTCGGCCAAAGTACCTCAGAAGTCAAAGTTTTAAACTCTATGGCATAATCGGCGACCCTCTTATTACCTTGTTTGATGTGAAACAAGGACCTACCCGCATTGGTAGCCCTCCTAGAGGATCAAAGGTACGTTTTAACTCAGAGGTGAAACCCTCATAGTCATAAATGATGGGTTTCTTATTTTCCCACAACGGCGTAGCCCACAATAAAGCTTTTTCTGTTAAATGATTGATCAGATATCCTACTTTGGCTTTATCAGACATACAAGAACCTGGATTGTTCTCAAACAAGATCTCGAGTTGAGTCAAAAAACCCCGACATAGGCTTGGTGTACCATCATAGCGTAGGGGTGCCTTCATACTAAGCCTATGTCCCTCAGGGGGGACGGAACTGACCCTAGGCAACACTGGATCTGGAGGGTTTGTAGTACCTGTATTGGACCGATTTAACAGGGTTTGCAGAGCGAGAGAAATCTGGTCCATCCTATGGTCCTGTTCCTCTTGTCTGGCTGCGATACGTGCCAGCTGGTTAGAGAGGTCTGCGGGATCCATTGGCCCTGACGTAATGTCACGGATCCCTCTGATTACCAAAAGTGTGGTCCCTTTACACAGACCGCTCTCTACCCTTCCGATCCTTGAATGGTCGGCAAAGCTATATAGACAATGAAGCAGGTAACAGATAAAGAAAGGGAAACACCAGACAGGGGTACAGACCAGATCACAAGTCCTCCCTAGGACTTTAGTAATAGCAGAGGTAGTCTGATGCGTGCTTAGGGTGCCACATAGACTGACCTCGGTACCAACGTTAAGGGCAGAACCTAGCGCAGAGTAAATGCCAATGCCAGGAGTCATACACAGGAGGGTTCGTTTGCCAATGCCAAGGGTCATACACAGGAGGGTTCGTTTGCCAATGCCAAGGGTCATACACAGGAGGGTTCGTTTGCCAATGCCAAGGGTCATACACAGGAGGGTTCGTTTGCCAATGCCAAGGGTCATACACAGGAGGGTTCGTTTGCCAATGCCAAGGGTTATACACAGGAGGTAGCCAAAATAACACAAGAGCTCTGCGGGAGGTGAATACCACGTCAGGGCACCGGTGTATTGGAGAGACTGGGTTTTAAAGCCGGCGGGTCCGCGTCATAACGCCAGGCCCCGCCCCTCGGCGTCCCACGTGAGCGCCCCCGGAAGCGTTTACATTCGGCGCCTGGCCAGCGAGCAGCGAGGAAGCTGCTGCCAGGCGCCCCATCCCCTGAGCCACCGTGACAGCTAGGTGGCCTCCTAGAGCGCAGTGCCACCTAGGGGCGCAGCCGGCCCCGAGCCAGGTGTCAGCAAGGTGCAAGGGCAGCCCTTGCAGTTGCACGATCCACCGCCGGTGCTGTTCTGGGCCCAGCGCCTGCGATACCCCAGCAATCTGGCACTCCCTATGACCTAATCAGAGGGAGCCAGCCGGCCTGGGTCACAGGGCGCCCCACGTGTTTTGTGCCATCCTATCCCTATGCCCTGGAGGTAGACGTCAGTAGCCTGATCAGGAGGAGTGAAGGGGCGGCTCCTCTCACTGGCTGCTCACTCGCACAACTAGAGGAACACTGCAGTACACATCCCCATGCCAGGTCCCCCTCCCCTGGAAAACACCCCTAACCATCATCACCCATTCCCCAATTATAAACACCCACTGGCTGACACACCCTCCCAGTATAAGCACCCCCCTCTGTAATATACCCCACTCACCCATTACCCCCACAGTAATATACCCCACCATCACTCCCCCCAGAAAAATACTCCACCTTCACTCTCCCTCCCCCCAAAATACCCCACCATCACTCTCCCTCCTGCCCTAGAAAAATGCCCCACCATCACTCTCCCTCCCACTCCAGAAAAATGCCCCACCATCACTCTCCCTCCCCCCACAAAAAATACCCCACTGTCACTCTCCCTCCCCCACAGTAAAATACCCCACCATCACTCTCCCTCCCTCCCTCATCCCTCCCCCGAAATGAGTGGCCCTATTAACCCCTTCCACGAACTGTAAGGGCCCCAAAACCTCTCCAAGCCTCAAACAGTGAGGACACTATGCACTGGCAGCAGACGTCACGCGGCGCACCCTGCAGCCAAAATCAGAGGGGGCCAAATCAGCAGGGCCACGGCTCCACAGTAATGTATGGTGAGTATGAGGGTATCACAGAGCTCCACAGTAATGTGCGGTGTTTATGAGGGGTCACAGAGCTCCACAGTAATGTGCGTTTTTTGGGGGGGGCACAAGTAGCTGGTCTTGCCTAGGCGCAAAATAGTCTAGCACTGGCCCTGAGGACAGAGGACCCTGCTTGAGAGTTTACAATCTGAGAGGGGTGATACACTGGGTGAGGGTAAATAGAGAACATGAAGTAGCGGGGGTGCATGTGGGCTTGGTGGGAAGATGATGCAAGAAATGAACAGTGGGGACTATGAAGTGAGCCGATAGGCTTCTCTAAAGTAATGTGTTTTCAGAGACTTCTTAAAGGACTGGAGAGATGGGGAGAGTCTAATGATATGGTGGATGGAGTTCCATAGAAAGGGGGCAGCTCGGGAGAAGTCCTGAAGGTGAGAGTTGGGGCTTCAGGTATGATGAGACGATAACGTCAGATCATTGGCCGAGCGAAGTGGTTGGGATGGGATGTACCTGCTAATAAGGGAGGAGATGTAGGTAGGGGGCGCAGTTATGAGAGCTTTATATGTGAGCACCAATACTTTCAATTGGATTCTAAAGGAAACAGGGAGCCAGTGTAGAGATTGACAAAGAGAGGTGCGGGAGGTGAGGTGGATGAGCCTGGCACAGGCATTCATAACAGACTGCAGAGGGAGAATCTGGGATCTCTTAAGGCCAGAGAGAAGGAGGTTACAGTAATCAAATTGGGAAATAATAAGAGGTTGGATGAGAATTTTAGCAGAGTCCTGTTTAAGACAGGGACAGATGCATGCAATGTTTTTTAGATGGTAGTGTCAGGGTTTGGTTAGCGACTGAATGTGAGGAGTGAAGGAGAGATCAGAGTCTAAGAGATTTCGAGACAACGAGCCTGTGAGATTGAAGTAATAGCGGCACCATCCACCTGAAGGGAAAGGGGTGCAGGATTGTTGGTTTTAGAAGGAGGGAAGACGAAGTTCAGTTTTAGAGAGTTAAATAGTATGCAAGATACGAGCAATGCGCACTTTGCATAGCATACACGTTACGAGAATCCCAGGTCAAATATTTTCACTCGGCCGCCGTGGTTCATTCGCCTCTACCAGTTCCCGTATTCTCCCCTCAGAACGCAGCGCTGAATCAATGTCAGTTCTTAAT